>CM036625.1:6007452-7234119 GCA_020746105.1 Trogon surrucura | reverse complement strand
TTGTAATGGTTTCATTTGGAGTTACAAATCCTTTGGGTCTAATTCTGTGAGCCTACCTATAGCACTGGATTAAAATGTCTGCATCATTTCTTCAGTTATCCAGTTAAATTACAACTGTTGTAAAAGTGTAAACCAGCCCATGACAGTTTTTTGTACTTGTTTAAAGGACTTTTATTGTTCAGTTTTCATGATTATTGTCTAAAGAAGACTGATATAGATGTTCTATACTGTCCTGGACCATGTTAATTACACTTTATGATGTATTTTGGTTCTACATCACAATGATTTGTCCCCAAGGCCCTTATATCCCTTCTAGGCACATTTTCTGTTGCAGTTTCCCTTTGCATTGTATTGCTTTGACAACTGTAATTTGAATCAGATCTGAAAGAGGTCCAGAATAAAATATATTTTGATATTACTTTGGCTGCATGTTATATACCAGTAATTTCAAGTGCTTGGTACAGAAGACTTACAGATGATGAAGTTGGGGAAGCGAGGAGGTGAAACACTATTTTTAATATTTCTTTTGGCACATTTTCACACCAGACAGCGTGTAAGAAGCGGTGGGAGGTAGTACGTTCTACTCTGTGAACGCACAGTAGATCCTCGGAAATGGTGATGGTGTTCTCTGCCGATATTTCTGGCTCTGCCTTTGGTTTAGATGAACTGATTTCTCACGTGTGTGTTTTATGTGCTTCATCTTCTACTTACCCCTACACCTGTGGAAGATAAACCGAGTGCAGTGGCTCAGCGTGAGAGCGGGCTCCGGTGTGGTGAAGCGATCTCACATCAGAGGGATCCGTTCTTACGGAGTGATTCAACTTGATTATGCAAAGGAACGTTATTTGTGCTGTTGTGTTTCAGTTATTTGAAACTGTTTAGACTTACACGTGGGGAAACGTGCATCCATCTGTATGTGATGATGTTTTAATTCCTTTAGAATTGTGGGTCGTGTCGTAATTCAAGAGGGGGATGGTTTCTTTTCAGTGTCACTAGAGCTTAATGCCTTTTCATGTAGACTATTTAATTGCTATAATACGCTCTAAAGCAATACCTTTCTTATTTTAATAATGTTATCCAAAATCAATTTGTTTTAATATGTCGGAACTTGCCGTTAAAAAACGTACATGAAGGACTGATAACAGGAGGGGCCGTGTTTCACAAGTGTAAAACCAGTCTTGGATTCCCTTCACCTGGAGCCTGAGCGCACCTTCAGGATTTCTCTGCCGTCGTTTGCATTTTGAGTGAGCATTATTGAATGAATTTCATGGTTCTAAGACGGGCCATTTGTACTAACGTCACGACACAGAACGTTTGCGTGTTTTGAAATTTCATTAGTGCAAATGCTCCCCTCTAGAGGTGCAGGAACCAGAGTGGTGGTGCGGCACGTAGGTGCTACCCTCGATGGTAGCGATGCTCACCTCTGTCCTGTGAGGAGGAGACCGTGTCCCAGGTAGGTGCGTTACGCCTGAATCTGCCCTTTGAACTTTAGTTACCCTCGTGCTCTAATAATCTGTTTTTTCTAATGCTGTAGGAGCTTGTGATCTCAGGTATTCAGAAAGTCTGTGTTCCCTACCTTGTAGGGAAATGATTTAATGGAAGTCTAAGCAACGTCTTTGGTTCTGTGATGTCAGCACAGGGCAGCTGTAACAGAATAATAAATTAGGAGGAATTTATCAGTAATTGTGTAGGGAATGATGATGATGCCCTGGTTAGTACAGTTTGTCCTTAAGGAAAGCTGACCCAGGAGTTTTGCAGTGTAGAGGCTTATTTATCTAACTGAAAATTGGTACAGTAGAAGATTGTTTGAGGGATTAAAAAAGGCACAGGTTTTATTAATAGATATGAAAACGTTCAGCTCCTAGATTCATTCTTCAGGTACCAAGTCAAGATTTTGGTTTCAAGATGATGTCAAGAAGTCCCAATAAAGGTCAAGTACTTTAAACAGACTGGTTGTTGTTTCCCTAGAAATTTTCTGACGTTTTCGAGGTGCTGAGAACCCTGATTTTTCCCTTGAGAGTGCTGCAATTTGAGCTTTCTGAATTACATTTTCTTGAGCATTTTGTCACTTCTTCACAGGCCTGATGACAACTGGGATTGAGTGTTCTCCCTTCGCCGTTAGGGAATGAGAGATCCCTGCTCAAAGCGATGCTGAGGGGATATCTCTAATTACTTTGGTGCAAGGAGACTTAGGGCAGCACTTCTGAAAAGAAATGTTAGTGGATGAAGGATTTTTTTCTTCTAAAAAATATTAAAAGCCCATCTGTTAAAGATCATGTTTCCCATTCCACTATATTGAAGTGAACGTAGGACAGATGCCAGGCACCATTTGTTCTTGCGTGTTGTCTCAGCCTTGATGGTAAACATTACATCTACCTTTAATTTAATTTAATTCCTACCTTTGTCCCTGCTTCAAATGTCTTCTTTTGACGGGAACATCTCAAAGTGTAGGGTCAAACTTTATTAAATGCGAGATATGGAGAGAGGGTGTGAGTTATCTGACCGTGGCTGCTGGTTCTCCAAAGCTTTTTTTGGATCTCTGTAATCTCTGTCTTCCTCAGAGAACTGCGGTCCTGCATCATTTGCAATTTCAAAAGCTGCTCGGAGCAAAATGCCTGCCAGCTGTTACGCTTGAACTGCATTGTGGATTTACACTTTATAAATATGGAAAAATACTGATTTATGATATAATAAACTGATGCTTAGATTGGGAGCCACAAGTCGATTCTGACATAAATACCTTAATTTCTTTTAAGTGAATCATTTTTAAGGTGGGAAATTCCCACCTCAGGAAAATCGTGAAGAATTGCAATTACTGATGCTTAGTTTACTTTTGAAATTGTTATTTACAAGTTTTGCAGTTCTTTCACTTTCTATTGCCACATCCCATCCATCTTCTGTTTGCGTGAATGCTGCAGCAAAGTCAGGTGCTGATGAGGCGGATGGGAACAAACGCCTTTCTAGCAATAAGTATTTTCAAGCCAGAAGCCAGTTCCCAAGGCAAAGGGGTAGGAGTGTGTATAGTTTGTTGCAATTGTGTTGTTCAACATCTCGTACTCGGAACAGGAAATCTTGCTGTGTGTGCTGACTTAAATATTCTATTATTTTATTCGATTACATATCCTATTTCAACTCAGTTCCTGCAGCTAATTTTACAGGAAATCATTCAATACCGTTTTCACAGAAAACAAATTACGACTTTGCTCTGTGTGTTGTCAAAGCGGGGAAATTCCCTGCTCGGTACCCGTTCAAAATCTCAGTTAAATAGAGGTGTAGCTCGTTGTAGTTGCCTGGACAGTGGGTTTGCCTCTGAGTTTGGGGGTTAGGAGGGTGATTTCTTATTTAGAGCATTCAAGTGTGAAATACTGTTGACTGATTTGTTTATTTATCTCGTGGCTTATTAAAGTTTGCTTGGCTGGGTGAATAGATCAACTCAGTGTTTCCGTCGGATGCTTTTCTTGTTGCAGGTAAGTTATACCTCTGAATTGAACACGAAATAAAAAATAATAAAGGATAAGAAGTCTGTGCCCATAGGGCTCTGTTAGTTTGCGTCTGTTTGCAGCTGGATCACGTTTTGCACGTGTGGATACAGGAATTCTGAGAGCTCCGTCTCCAGCTTCTCAGCCTTTTTATTCCACTTTGTTGAGGAGGACTTTGAAATAAGCAGGATCAAGTTGAATGCTTTTGCTTTTTGGAGGTTCTGTCTGAAAACAATGGGGTCATCAAATCATGAGGAAGGCAAAGGGAAATGACCACGCTTGTAGGTCTTGAAGAGGACTCAGCAGCCGGTTTGACAGACGACTGCCAGTCTGGTCTCAAAGGCTTTCCTGAGCCAATACTGTAATGGCCTTAATGTTAGGGCACCTTTCTGTCTAGTCTGAATCTTTGTTGCAGTTCAGAGCTTACTATTTTGTCCAGCCTGGGGTTGTGAGAGGGAGAAAAAGCGGGTTTTTGGTTGTTCACAGAAGCCTTTTACATATGTGAAATCTGTTGTCGTGTCTTTTCTTCTTTAGGCTGAACCATCCTCAGCGCATCTTAATCAATTCATCAACACCAGCTGCTCTTCTTGACAAACAATCTAATGAATACTGAAAGAAGAGTCCTGTTTGTATGAAATATGGTCTCTGGCACAAGTGAGGAAGAGAGGGGGAGAAAACTGAAAATGAAATGAGACTCCTAGTTGTGCAGTTCTACTGTAATAAATACAAACAGTGGCTCAATAATTTATGACTTTGCATTACTGATGTCCTAGCAAAGATGGGACCCCATTATTCTTGAAAGTGTTACATAACCGCCTTTTTTCTCTTCCACAAGCCTCCACTTGCGCTGTTCCCCCTTCCTGGTTTTCAGCTGGTGACAGGTTTTGTCCGGAGTTGCTCAGGAGGTCTATGGAGAAGGTAGGAATAAAACTCAAAATTCCCTACTGTGGAGGCTTTTCCCCCAAAACAGGGCAGAGGACCAGGCTGTGGGTTGTGCCCACCCATGGCTTCCACCTGGGGGCACCCCGCCCCCCCAAACCAGGACTGTGACAGGAATGTTCTAGAAACAGTGAGAATGGGGAAGGTCACCCTGGGAACTGGAGATGTACGTGATGCCCGTGCTGAAACAAAACAGATGAGAATTCTTAAAACGCTCCAGTGATACGCTGACACACTTGGTAAAAGTACTGAGAAAGGGAGAAAGAATGTTTTGCTACTTTATATTATGCTTTCAGGCAGTAAATGTTCTTTAATGTGAGAAAATACATTTCAGTCAAGTCTGCTTCTCTTTCTTGGAGACCTACATATTCCTGATTTCTGACCATGCAGCCATTTGTCTTACAGAGAGATCCTTCTAAATAGACCGATGTCGCAAGGATTCAAAAATAAGCAAATCTGTTGTAAATCAAAGGCTTTAAACACATAGCAAATTTTAGAACTAGAAACCCCCAAATATCTACAAACTAAGTGAGAGGTCATTTGTGAACTGACGCCACATGTATATAATCTCGATCCAAATGGGAATTTTGAGGGGGAACCTATAAATTGTAAAGATCAAATACCTGAAATATATCTCAAGCATTCTGTTTAGCGGTTGCAACTGGCTGCAGCCGTGAACCCTGTGAAACAGCCCTTGAAATGCCACCAGAGCAGCCAGTTCTTGGCATCTCAACGTGGCATCTACCAATCCTAGCTAAGACAGCGTCCAGCATGTGACAGGAATAGTTAAAAGCTCACAAAAGGAGAGAGAAGGTTCCTCTCTGTGAACTGCTTCAGCTTACTTACACAGCATCAAAAAAACGCTGGCTGGTTTTATTTGGTATTTTTCCCTCCCCAGAGTGGAAAAGCGGAGATGGAGGCAGCGGGATTGCCCGGCAATAGGGTGGGCTGTTAGAACCACTGCAGCAGCTGCATCTATCTGCACCCAAAGCAAAAGCCTGTGTGTGCTGATTTGGGCTGGGGTAGAGTTAAGTTTCTTTATAGTAGCTCGTATGGGGGCTGTGTTTTGGTTTTGTGCTGAAAACTGTCACAGCAGGAGTGAGTGAGCAGCTGTGTGGGGCTTGGTTGCCAGCTGGGGTTAAACCCCAGCAGTCTTGTCTGGCACCCAGTTCGGGTCTCAAAGGGTTCAAGATAATGGCACATTTGATTGGAATGTGCCAGATTGAATTTATGGCTGTTACTGCTATTATTAACTGACATACTCCTGTGCTTGCCATGGGGCTTGCTTGCTTTGCTGTGTGTTGGTCTGGAGCTCATTAGTGGCTGCTTTTTGTTTCTCTGCTTGCTGCACCGTTGCTGCTCTTGCTCTGCTGTGCCTGGGCACGCTCTGGTAACAGCGGTGGTTGTGTGCCTGGGCTGGCGGGTGGCCAGGGCATCGCTGCTGTTTCTGTGCTGGGCAGGCTGGAACTCCAGTGTGAGCTCGAGTCGAAGGGGCCGTGACCTGCAGATGATTCCATATGGGAGCAGGACACCCCCAGGAGACTGCTCTGCCCGTGCCAGAGCAGGGATGTCTCAAAGCGGCTGTGGTTACATCTGTGCCACAGCAGGTGTACTACTGGAGGCCCAAGAATAAATCTGTGCTGGAGAAAGGTACACCCTGAAGCATCGATGGCTGTGCATGAGATTGCACTGGAGCACCTCAGAGCATGTGGCTGTGGATATGCCCACGACAGAGCAGGTACACCCCTGGAGGGACTCCAGCTGTGGGCAAGGCCATGATGGAGCAGGTTTGCTTCTGAAGGGACTGTGGGTGAGGCTGGCTGTGCTGGAGCAGATATATCTCTGCAGACATCGTGGCCTGTGGATAAAAGTCGTGCTGGACCAGTCACACCTCGAAGGGACAGTGGCTGTGGATAAGTCTGTGCTGCAGCAGGTGTGCCCCTGGAGAGGCTGTGGCTTGTGGACAAGGCTCCACTCAGAGCAGGTACGACCCTTGGGGATGGCAGTCTGTGGGCAAGTCCAAGCCAGAGCAGGGGCAATGGGAGGAGTTCATTGCAATGATAAAGCTGATGGTCTGGCCCAAAGGGACATTGTGCTGGGCACGTAAAGCTGGGGGAAGGAGGAGGAGCAGGGGGAGAACATTTGGAACGGTGGTGTTTTTCCTCCTAATTGACTGGTACACGCGATGGAGCTTTCCTGGGGGTGGCTGAACACCTGCCTGCCGATGGGAAGTGGTGAATGAATTCCTTGTTTGGATTTGCTTGCGTGCAAAGCTTTTGCTTTACTGATTAAACTGCTTTTATTGCAGTCCATGAGTTTTCTCATTTTTCTGATTGTCTTCCTCATCCCACCATGGGGGAAGTGAGGGAGCAGCCATGTGGGGCTTAGTTGCCAGCTGAGGTTAAACCAGGACAGCCTGATACACGCTGAGATTTCTGGACACATTCTCCAGCAAATGGGCACCTCAGGGTGATCTTTTGTCTATGGGTATGCGGGGAATGACTGAAAAAGTGTGAAGGTGTATAAACTGTGCTTTCACCATGCAGATCACTTATAGCTCTGGGTTATGACCTGCTCTGCTCTTGCCTGTATTGAGGAGCAACTTGAACCCTTCCTCTTAGGGACCTGAGCATGACTGCTGCCGAGTGGGGAGTAAGCAGGAAGAAAAGGCATCTCCTTTATCAGCTGTAATCGAGACAGGGATTTTAAGGATCCAGCAGTCTCAGTGGTGGTGGGGGTACGTGTGTAGTGTGTTCTCAGCTGCTTCCCTATCCCCAAGGAGCAGGGAAAACTATAAGAGGAGGTTTTATTAGCATTATTTTATTGCTGCTGCTGAGCGAGAAGGAGGTGTTATTTTACCATTAGATTTGTGCGTCTCCACTGTTTTCCAAAACTCACTGCTCCAGCTGGGATTGCTGCAGCAGTGCTATACATAGTGCACAATAAGCTGGAAGACTTTGTTTTCTTTTCCTTTCCCTGGTGTTTGCGCAGCAGTTGTGCTTTGTTACAGGCTCCCAAGCAGTCGCGGTGCTGGGGCAAGCACAGGAGCATCCAGCAGAACTCCTGCCAGGCATCCCCGCAAGACTCGCTTCGTATTGAATGCCATTTCCAGAAATGCAAAAAATAACTTGGTCTGGACTAACAGGATTGGGGTTTAAGTTTCAGGTTGCAGGCGTGTGACTCTTACTAAGGTATCTGAACACCTCTTCTGACCTAGAGCGTTGCTGCTTGCACACAGCTATCCAGTGTGCAGCTGGTGTAAGAGTGGAGACAGGATAAAAGGGCAACGTGGTGTTGCAATGGCTTGTGCAATCTGAACTAAACTACAAATAGGAAATGGGAAATTGTCTTGGAAGAGGAGAAAATGTAGTCAGTAAGATTCAGAATATAAGTGGTGTTATTAGTTCCCATTTCCTGTAAGACAATTTATGGTACTTCCAGCCTGCCTTCCCCTCTGTACAAAACTGCAGCCGGAGGAGTCATTAAAACAAAGATTGGATCACAAGATTGCCTGTAATTCAGACACTTCAGTGATAGAAAAATGTATAGTTTCAAGTGAAAGCATGTGCGAGTACCAAATCTCACCAAATTGCAGAGATGTTTGTTCAAACCAACCCCTCTGTGCTTTAGAGGAAACAATTTACTACTTCAGTAAATAAACACAGCTGTTAAGAAGTTAAGATTAGACTGTCAGATTCATCGTCCGCTGAGTAAATGATAGCGTGCAGGCCTTTGCTCTCTGCAGAAGTGGAGATGCTGGAGTGTGCCTCAAGTACAGAGAAAAAAAGAGGAGATTAAAAGGCAGGTCCAACAGATGATGTGTTGGGACCGCAGTCCTCTCAGCTGGATGGAGCAGGTGGAGAGCTCTTCCAAAGTAAAATCTGCTGTTACAGCAGGGATGTGTGTGTGGATGTACAGGGGAAAAGGAGAGAAAGGTTGGGGCTTCGTGAAGAGTACAAGGCTGTCAGCTTTGCAGAACAACAGGGAAACTTCCATGGGCACGGTTGTAGCTGGAGAATGGGGTCAGCCACTGTGCACTTCAAGCCCTCCTCCTCATTTCTTTGCAGTAGTTTGCAGGAATGGTGCCTCTTCCCACTGCTCCAGCTCCCCGGGGCACAGTCCGTGGTCGTTAGACTTAAATGCAGGATTTAAAGTCATGTTTGTGTGATTAATGTCAGAGACAGTCTCCTAACCAACGACAGTGAGGAGTATTTGATCAATGCCACATTTTGCCCTTCTCATCCATAAATGTCATGCCCCAGGAGGGCAGAAGGCGTTTTCCCTCCTGATATTATAGATATTTCTAGGGTGGCGAGCTGCCAGCTCCATGAAAGTCGGTAGCCAAATCTCTGGGAACTTCAGTACAGAAAAATTTTAATCTCTGTCTCTAACTTTATTTTTAAAAATTCATTAGAGACATTTGGTGTGACCTGTGCCTCAGACAGCGGTTGCAATTCTTCATTAAACTCCACTGCTTTCCTGTCGTTTTTCAGTGATGTCCTGCTAAGATGTGCTGTATCTCTTCCTGAAGCCAATGCCATGTTTTAAGTGCATGTTTTAAAATTTTGTGTCATCTATTTTTCATCAGCCCGGGAGATTCTTCACAGGTGCCAGGAACTGTCTGGGAGCTCAGTTCCTTCCTCCTCCCTTCCTCCATCCCTCGGCAAAGGTTGTGGCAAAAGCTCTGTTGAAATTTCTGGTTGTTGCCTGTACCTGCACCCTTCAGAAACAATATTTTCCACTGGCCTGATCCTGTGAGGGGCCCATTTCTTTTCCTGTGTCTTTTGCTGGCTTTGGATAGCTGCTGAGTTAGTGACTCTCTTTTCCAGCTGCCTTAAAACCTGACATTTCTGATCAGCGGTTCAGACTATCTGAATTCTTAACCTCAAACCTCATGGCTGCTGCCATGGAGGTGGCTGAAGCCTTAGAACGGGCATCGCTGCAGCGTGGTTAGAAACCCCTCGCAGCACTCTGGCAGTGGGACGGCTGTTTTGGGAAGCAACACTGGTTCAGGCCAGCCAACAGGTCTTGCTTATTCTGCTCCTGCACCAAGATTTCGCCTTGGTCTGTCTGCATTTGGTATCTCTTGAAGCTGGTGGCGAAGGCTGAGGGAAGAGGCTTTGCATGTGCGGCAGACCCCGAGAGCGAGCTGCTGCCGGGGGTCACTGCCGTCTTCGAGGACGTGCTGCCAACACCCGGGGTTGTGGTTTTAGCGACGGGAAGCGGGTGCTGAGCAGGTTTGCAGGCACTCATCGAATTAGCTGAGTCCTGGGTAGCCTGTCCAGCGATACACCTGTGCTCCCATATGGCAGGAGAACTGGTGATCGCCTTTGCATCCACTGGAGGTGCAGTTTTTCTCTAAGATACCTATCCCAGTATCCCTAATTCTCTCTGAATTGTTAATGCAGCCAAGCATCTATCTTCTTTAATCCACCTGCTACTAATTGAGGTAGACCTCTGTCTGAAAGAGGAGTTGCATAGCAAGTCAGCAACTTCAATGAAAACCAAATGATTAACCTTTTTTTTTTTTTTTTTTTCATTGAAACAAGCAGTAACTAAGAAATCAAGGGTGATACATTTTGCTTTACAATAATTTCTCATGGTTCTCCCTTGAATTAAGATTTTGTGGGGTTTGTGGTTTCGGGAGGTACGAAGGGCTAACTACTTAATCCTGCCTAGTTGCTTGTTTTTTGAATAATAAACGTCCACATAAAAGTGTTACAGGATAAACACCCACGATTAACAGCAGTTTAAAAAACAAACTCACCAGATGATTTATCTAATGATGCATGTTGGATGTTTTTGAGAAACAAGTTGACTGTTTGAGAAAATGGAGTTGTTCTATTTCACTAGAAAACGTAATAGTTACTTATTGGGCTTAATTATTCCATATGTTAATGCATTGTTGCTCTTGCAGCTGCTGGCAGAGAAAGGCTCCTTTCAGGCAATGGCATGCATGCTAATGAAGCCCAAGGTTTGTTTTTCTGGCTTTTAAGCTTGTGCTGCCACTCCAGCTGTTTGTGGCTCTGGATAACTACAGCAGAGAATCCCATATTTAGTGGAAACAACGTCTTTTGATGACAAACAAGTTTCCTGTTAAATGCCGTAAGGACTGGTGTGAATTCAGCGCGTGATGTGAAGGCAGCCGTGGGGAATTGTTAGAGAAATCAGATGCGCCTTTAAAAACCATGGGAGAAATGATCCAGACAGTCCATTTAATTTTTTAGTTATTGTCATTCATAACACCTGCAGGAGACAAAGCCCTGTTCTTCTTTCGCTTGAGACCCTCCCAGTTCTAGGAATCTCAGACACAATTTATCCCTATGCCATCCCTCATGAGTCCACGCTGATGTTTACAAAGCTTCTATCTGCCTGGACACGTTCCTATGTAGCATAATCTAGGCATTCCTGCTCTGGCAGGGGGATTGGACTTGATGATCTTTGGAGGTCCCTTCCAATCCCTGACATTCTGTGATTCTGTGATTCTATGATCTCGTAACCCACGTTGGCTGCAACACTTTCTTCGGTTCTCAGTTCCCATTGCACTCATGGCCCCGTCGTCATGCCCAGTATCTGCTTGTGAGACTATTTCTGCTTTGTACTCCGTACTTTGTGTTGTACCTTCATTGCCCCAAATATCAGCATGGAACATATATATATATATATATAATGTATGTTAACGGGTGTTTCTTTCCCTGCCTGTGCTGAAGCTTGTGGCTCTGTGGTTCTGCACATCCAGCAGCAACTTGGTGTTGTGCTGTGTCCCACCGTACACACCAGCTCCTCTCTTCTAGATAGGCTTGTTGGGCCATACTGCCTCATTTCATGGCTGCTGGCCTTTAAAAGCAAAGTGAAAAATAAATTAAAAAAAAAATAAATAAGGAGGAGTGGGAAGAGAAAGAGAAAACGAGCCAGGTTCTGCTCGTGCTTCTTTCCAAGCGCTATTCAGACCTCATGCATCTTGCACAGCTCTTCAGAGGTATGTAATTACCCGGCAAAGTCATGTACTTTGTTATCCCTTCTCTGTGCTGAGAGAAAGCTGCTGAGCTGATGTTCTTTTCAAAAATAACAGTAATAGGAAAAGACTTTAAAGGAAAAAGATGCTGTTCCCATGCAGAGTGTGCTTGTTTGGGCAGTTTGATGTCCTATTTTTATTACAAATATAATTGAATTTCCAATAGTTACACGCAAACAACTGTCGTTTGGGAATAAAAAGAAGTAAACGTATGCTAATCGAAAGCTCTGATAATTACACAATCTTCAAATTAATTAACGAGCCAAAGGCAGCCAAACATTAGCATTTAGAAAGCGCTTTGCTGCATTAACCACTAATGAGTTCATTTAAATCTATCATGCAGTCCATTTTGGAAAGCATGAGCCATATTTAATCATATTCGAACAGATTTAATAATGAAATCCTTAACACCAGGCATTGTTGATTGTGAAATTACCATAGAATTTTATTTGTTAAATACAGGGGATAAGATATTGGTATTTATTTTTAGCTGACTTTTACCTTGAGAGAAACATGAAAATAAAAGTTACACATGTCCAGGTAAATATAGTCTCAAGTGAGAAGTGACAAAGGATTTTGGATGGGTTTCTTCATTTGTTTTTCTTTTCACAAAGTGAAACAAATGCATGTTACTTTTGAGAAATGACTCAGTAATTTCCCAAATATACTTGGGAATTCCATGATAAAAGAAAATATTTTTGCTTAAAGAGTTTTCTCTTTTCAGCCTAAGCAATAGCGGTGCTGATGTTTGTTGGTGCAACTCTGCTCTCCTTTTCATTCCTTTAAAGCTAAAATAACACAAAAGAAGTCACAAGAGCTTCTCTGCATTTAAATCAGAGTAACTGAGGTGGAACCTCCCTCCATTGCCTTTTTGCAGACAGTCTAATTTCTGGTCCCGTTGAAAGCACCGTGCGCTTTGTCATTGGACTTAATAGAGCAGATAAATCACCATCAGCTCAGAAAGGAGACTGTTTCCACCAAAGTCAGGGGAGTTATTAAACTCAAGACACTCTTTTGGATAAAATGTCTTTCTCTACAAAGTGCTTCGTTGAATATTTCAGCCAGATCGAGCTGTTCCAATGGGAAATTTCAACTCAACAATTTCTTGCATTCAAGGCTACGCTGGCACATGCAACATCCAAAGGTGAGGTTGTCTGCCTGGCGTGCGGTGGACTGCAGTGAGGACACCAGTAGAAAGCTGTCCTGGCGTGGGATTCTTCCCATTTTTCATGAAAGGTTTTGACAGGGCTCAGTTTTGTTCCCATGTCTTGAATTTTTGTGGCAGTTACGTGGTCCCCAGGATAAGCCAGGACACTGGAAATCAGCACTGGCCCCCCAGACTGTACCAATGCAGTTCTGGCACAGTACCACTGGCCATGAAGTTCTCATCAGAGTAACTAGTAAGGCTTATAATGCTACAAAACATGAGATTTGTTCACATCCTTGTCCTTGGGGACAAAGTTATTAGAAATAGAAGAGGAACAAGAGGGTGAGATTAGAACAATGTCTGGCAAGGTCTGCCCAGCTCTCTGCGGGTGTGGGAGAAGAAACCTGATGCTCCCTCCAGCTCCCTCTCAGCTGCTCTTTGGGATTTCTGCGAGGCAATGGAAGTGATGTCCCTCTGAGACCTCTGCTGCCCACTGCGTGATGCTCCTGCAGGTGATCGCTAACGCTTGTCTGCCCCGTCTGTTCAGCAAGTGCTGAAAGCAAATGTGGGAGCATGTACATAGAAGGTCAGTTTTTCTATTTTAACTGGAAAAAAAACAAAGTAGGAAAATCTTATTAGAAATTGAGAGGTTTTCAGTCTTTGGGTCTTGGAGTGGAGCTGGTTTAATTTTCTTTCTAAAAAGTTGCATAGTTCTAGAAAAATGTAATCATCTCCCCAAATAAAAATTACTTATTTGAAAACACTTTCAGTAACAACTCAATTTCTCTTTAATTTCCTTTTAAAAGTATCTGTTCTAACTCTTTTCCCGTGCTGTTGGTTCGCATTCAGCTTCCCATTTTTGTGACTCAGGTCAGAAAGAAAGGGATTAATTCATTAATCACCCATAACCATCAACAGAAGTACTCTTAACGGTGCATTTCACCTGAGAATCTCAAAGAACCTTACCAGCAGTAAAATGCCCTAGACTGAGCATGCAGGTGAGAGCATTCAATGCCAAAAACACATGTCTTGCCACACAGTTCACAATAACTTCTTTCCAGCATTGTTGTGCATTCAGTGGATAAGGGAATCAAAGTGCCTCATTTTGGGGACAGCGCATTATGTCTGTCCCACAGCTCAGAAGAAGCTCAGGAATCCTAATTCCCAATTTCTTGGTGTAATTACGAAACCTTCCTCGGTGATATGTTAGTTGTGCGAGTCACTCCTTTGCATCCTAATGCATAAATATCCATCAGTTAATAGCAGCATAAGGGAGTAAATCTGCCAGGTCTCATGAAAATACACTGACTGAAAAATTCGATTAGTACTAGTTTAAGACTTCAGAGGATGTCTTTAGCTGCTAGTAAAGATAAAAACGATAATAAAAACTATGTGACTCTCTGTTTGAAGCTGTATTCTTAAGCTTTTAAATGCTCTAAAACGAGATTTCTATTTTTGCACAAACACATTCCCTCTAATTATCAAGTGCTTTTTGGTACAGCACGCTTCACAAGTACCAAGGCAAAGTTTCAGGGCATTGTGTTCTTGCAAGTTGAAAGCCATTAACATTTTCGAACTTCCTCACAACGAAAAAAATTGCACTGGTAGAAGGAGTGATTTTCTGTGAATATAGTTAAACCCGTGCCAGCCAATCTGTGGGTGTTCATTTTTCATTTAGGACTGTTTATTTTCCCTTAATTTAAATCAATCGAGAAAGCATTCAGCTTGAACGAAACGCAGCCCGTTGAATCCAAAATGCATACACCCCTATAGCTGTTGGTGCTGCCCAGTCTTTATGATTTCTGAGGCTGAAGTAAATCAGATTGATGCAGACACCCAGTGCAGACAAAGCCTTACTCAGAAACACCGTGCTCACCTCCGACTACCCGAAAACCAGCGCCTTTCCCAGGCTGATCTTGTAACACGTTTGTTTAAAACAGGGTGGAACGTGGGGCACCCATGATGGGAAGAGTGAGGTGTCCCACTCCCAGCTTTTCTCCTGGCCTTGATCTGGATGTCAAGCCATGATGGGGCATGTGCACAGCTGCCCCGAGAGACTTGCAAAGGACTCAAAGGGAAAGACAACACATATTTAATTATACAGCGCTCCAAGAAATGTTCTCCTGTTCTCAGGGAGGTTTATTTTAAGTGATGCGTGAGACAACCTCGCAGGATGCTCACATAGCAGGCAGCGTGTGTCAGACTGTGCTCAGGAAATTTTCTACTTGCTTGAAATCACATTTAAGGGTAAGCGTAGCAAATTAGACAGCCCACTAAGCATTTATTCCTTTTGTGGGCCTCCTCTCTCACTTTTTGCTCTGACGGGATGATGGGAAAATCGCAGGCCTGGCGAGCTGAAGCAGGGAGAGGTAACCCTCCTTTGTTTGTAAAATGAGGCAGTTATCCCCTACTGAGACATAAATGACAGAACCAGAGGATGTGACCAGTGACACCTGATTATTCCTGATTCTCCTTGTGATCTTAATTCCCTTATTAACCTGACCTCATAAAATACATTAGACATTAAAATGTCGACAGATGTGACTAGAGCAAAAGCTGCAGAGTTATGCCCCGAAAGATCCCTTTATATGTTCTTTAGTGTTCCGAGTGTTTTCTAATCTACTGTTAGCTGACAAAGCTGGTTGTCTAATTCTTGCAGGTAACTATCATAAGTACTCGCTAAGCCTCGACCTGCATCTATTGAGAGGTTGTGCTGTTATTAATTCTTGTATTTGCATGTGGAAAATAAAGAAAACCGATCCTTAAACTGTTTCATCCTAGCAAAATCCTAGACTTCTGTCCTCCTTTCTGTGGGACAGCAAGGCACGGCTGGGCACAGGGTTCCCATCTCTACAGAAGCATCCCACCGCGTGCTTCTGACCTGCACCGAGCACTCGACGATCCGGACTTCTCTTTGCCAGCTGCCCCCATGGGTTTGGCCAGCCCTGCGAGAGCTGCAGCAACATGCTTGAACCTTGTGGACCATGTCACGCTTTCCTTCCACGTCTGTGAAAACAAAGCAGAGGATTGGCATTGGCAGCTGTGTCAAGCACCAGATGCACCAGGGCACTGATGGGGACACTGGGAAAGCTGGAGAATCCCCTCCCATCTTGCTCTCTGACTGGGGTGAGTAGTACACATGAAATCTTCACCTGATTCTAGCATTCCCAGATCTACACAATATGTCTCTGCTCTCACCTGTCTGAGTGATGTTCAGCTAAATGTCTAATTTGGTCCTCGAGGTGGTTCCTTAAGACAGGATTCATAGCGTGGTGCATCCTTTTCCCATCTGAGATGCCCTTAATATTTAGGCTGCTCTCACGTGCTGAGCAAGGCTTATGGATCGTCACATCTATGGTGTGATAAGCTAACCTGGGCAAACTTTGTCACATCTAGCAATATGGGGCCAAAATCCAGTACAGCCCTACTGCGAGAGTCAGAGCATCACAGAAATGGTCCTGAGGCATTGTTGTCCTGCAGCGAACGAGTGCTGAATCTTGTGCCTTGATATATGGTCACATACGGAATAGAAGAGTTCAAGCCTCTTGCTCTGAAGGGAAAAAGTCGTGTGTCTTCAAAAGCCAGAACTTCGGAGGTGTTTGAAATCTAAATCAGGAGTTTAATAGCTTAAGCCTCATCCCCAATTGAAATAAGTGAGAGCGCCTATATTCTTTGCTAGTGTTGGTGTCATAAATATCTCCATTAAGTAGCAATTAAGCTGCTGGGATTTGGGCTGTATGCCATTATAAGAGGTAATTATAAAAGAATTGGATTAATTAGTTCCTGAATTATTTATGTAGACATAAATGTTGCACGAGATCAGTATTAAAGAGGATACAGGCATGAAGAGAGGAAGTGAATGGTACATTGACTTACACCACTTCCTTAGTTCTTCCTCACTAAAATATTAGAAAAGTAGAAGTTTGTGGAAAACTAACTATTCCCGCTGTCAATGTGCATACATCACCTTATCGGCTTTTATAGAAATATACTCCCCTGATAAAGCCATTCTTGTGTGCTTTTGTAATCTCTCCAAGTCACCACGAATAATAAGCATTGAGAGCTCTCTTGTCAATACAATGAAGTCAATCTCCTGTCTGTTGCGGTATAATTTAGAGCTGGGGGAAATGACTGATTTCACAGATATTAATTTTATCGAATATACAAACAACAGATGTATTATAGGGGAAAGAAATTTTGTGTGAGCAGCACAAAGAACTCCAGCAATCAGCAGATTCAATCTGCTTTTGACACTGCAGCGTTCCCATAGTCTAACGGGGCTTGTCAGCTGTAAAAATAATATAATACAAAGATGTGGCAAAGTGAAAACAAGGCAGGCTATTTAGTATGCGAACAGCCAAGAACCATAAGCAGGAGACGTTTATGAAAATAAAAAATATGGCTTGAAATAAAATTGTCACCTCTAAATTTATCTGTTTTCATGTTTCAGGGCGCAACTTGACGGGGCCAGGAAGAAATACCCTGAAAGGTAAAATACAGCTTTGAAGTGAGGAAAACGCCACATTGCTCCTCATGGGACAGACTAGGCAACGGGGAAAAGGTGCCCGGACATTTGTTCCCCTTCCTACAAGTAGCTACCTGTTATAAATATATTAACTGCGTGTTTTATGGATCTCTCTTTTGACATCTTTCTGTAAGATAGATGGAGAAACCCTCTAACACCGCAGTGGTGGGTTTGGACAGGGCAGGTGGTGTGCACGGTGACTGTCACCCTGGGGAAACCTGCAGCCAGGGGAGAAAAGACGGAAAGCCAAGTGTCAAAGAGAGGATCCTTCCCTTGTCAAAATGATCCACGACGGCCAGCGGGGAACACGTGATGTGTGCAGGGAGCCAGGCTGCTGCAGACGGACCGGCAAGTGGATTTGTGGAAACTGAAATTTTCTCTCGTTTTTCTGAGCCCGTGTCATATCATAGCTGTTTTCTCTCTCTGCTTTTGGGAGCTGCAGCCCCCTTGTCTCTTGAGTGCTATTCGAAGTTTTGTGCATTTCTTAAATGCTGGACACAAGCTGTGGTAGAGGAGGAGAGGTTTTTTGTGTTCTTTGGGGGAAAAGGCTTAGGGGGAATCTTTCGGTTCATGACCCTTGGCAACAAAAACCAGATTTTTCAGCTCTTTCATGGGAGCTGAAACACTTGAAAACGACATGTGAAAGGAAGGTGGGGCTAGGAATGATAGCACAGTCATAAGTTTCTTTGGTAGCAGTAGGCATAGAAAGAAATGAAAAGGCTAACAGACAGCTTCTGACAGGCCCAGTTCTTCAGCTCGATTTACAAGGCTCTCAATGTGCAATAAATCACCCACTCCTAATTATAAATCAGCACTTTCTGAGTGGTTTGGTACAGCTCTAGAAGTTGTGATTGAAGTGACCAATCTCGGCCATATGTGCACTTTGTGATTTCACAGATAATTTTTATTTTCCATTCTCTTACTTCTGATGGTTACAGTTTTCTTTTGCGCTGTCATCTGGGTGGCAGTTTCTTTAGCTTTAGCTGCTCAGTCTCTGGGACCAGCAAAAGACGAAGCAAAGGCAGCCCCAAGGGGACAGCACAGGTGTTGTCCACATCGTAATTGTGGTCGGCTCTTTTGGCTCCTTCCAGGAGCTCCAGAAAAGCAGGATTTGAAGCATGTACCAACAAAGCAATCAGATATTGCCGGGGCTAAAGTCAGTCGAGCTGTTTAGGAAGAGCTGGTCTCAGACACAGGCTGGAAGAGTTAACTTGTGGGAAAGGCAGTATTTGTAGTGTTGAAATCTAAGGTATCCCAGTTTGACAATATTTAAAGGAGGAAGTCAAAACAAATCGTTCTGACTTGCTTGTGTAAATTGACTTAATTTTTGCTTATTAAAATGATCAATCTGTTTACTGTTTTGCATAAGACAATGTTTCAGGATGTTTTGACATGATCAAAATGAACTGGTTCAACGTTATGGAAATAGAACAAATTTGTGACTTTGTCTCATGGAGATCACCTGAAATCACAAACACTCCAGACCCTGCAGATCAGTTAATTTATATGGCCAGGTTGTGGTGCTGGAGGGGGTCTGTGAGATAAGCCATGGGAACTTCAGGGGACAGTTGAGAATTAAATATGATTTTTTAGTTCTATGTTGCAGCTCTTCTCACCTAGAAAATCAACAGTGCTGCATAGTCAAGAGACTTTGACTGAGGACCTAACATGTATTCTTAGGTCCTTCAGCCTGTGGAGTAGGACAATATTCTTGTACGTGAGTGACTTAAACCAGTATCTTTTATGCTATCCTTCCTGACATGATTTAAACACTGATACCGTCTAGTGCATCTCAGATGCTGTGTTGTGATTGCTCAAGCAATGCAAAATGGTTTGTTGTTTTTTTTGCTGGTCCTTTTTTTGAAGTGGAAAAGCAGAAGGGGGTGCAGGGCTATCAGATGGTGGCAGTCATTCAGCAGCTCAGATGGGGAAGCGATATCTGTAATTACCGATTGCAAATGTTTACACTATCTAGGATACTGCTGACTCTCTTTAATTGCTGGAAGAGCTTAGTTCTTGCCGAGCAGGAATTGAACAGAAATGCCTGTCGCAGTCATTTCTGCCTGCTCTTATTCTGGTGTTCAGTGCGCGAGGCGAAGTCTGCTGGGAACTAGGAACGGGCGCGGCGCAGGTCGCTTCCCTGGGTCACCTCGGCTTGTGGCTGGTTCCTCCAGAGGAGATGTTGGTGCCCCAAGCCCCAAACTCTTCTCCTGACCCTGCCCCGCTGTGGCCGAAGGGGCCGGCACCAGCCCTGGGTGCACAGCCCTGTGTCGGGAGAGCAGCTCGGCCATGGGGCGAAGCAGCCTGTAAAAACAACACAAGCGGGGTGGGCGAAGCATCCCGTAAAAACAACACAAGCGGTCTCAGCTCTTCCAGGTGCTGGGGTGACCGTCTCGGGAGCGAGATTCCGCTCGCACAAGCCGTCTTGAACCCGGCCTCATCCCCGCGGGCACTTTGGGTTCTGCCGGGACGTCCCTGGCCTGCATGGCTGTGAAAGGCAAAAACGTTGGAGCATCTGATAACTCAGTGGGTTACAGTAAGATAAACTGTGACGCAGGGTGGTGGGTAGGTGACTGCGGGGTGGAGGGCAACACGTGGATTGCGCCGTCCGGGCCTTGCGGTCATGAAAACACAGCCAACAGGGCCCTTAACCCTTCTTGTTGCGGGGCGAAACCGGCGGAGGAAGGCTCGAGCGAGACGCTCCGCTCCTCCCCAGCTCCCCAGCAGCGGCCGGGTTGAATTTTAGCTTCGTTTTTCCCCGACCCGAGGCGAGAAGGGAGAGGAGCCGGCGGCGGGGTCTCGCCGAGGGACCCAACCCGGCGCCGCCGCCCGCCGCCAGGTGGCGCCCTCGCCCCGCCGATGCGCTCCGGGCCGCGCCGCGGAGCTCCCGCCTCTTGCCGCCAAAACGGGGCGCGGGTGCGGAGCGGGGCCCCCGAGCAGCAGCTACAGGTGTGCTGGGCACCCAGCCCCGGGGGTTCTGGGCCACGATCGCTCTCCCGGCGCCGCTCCGCCATCGGGATTTTGACGCGTGTGGCGGAGATTTCAGCGCCCGCCGCGGGTGGTGCCGGTGTCACCGCGGGGCTCGCCTGGAGGCGCGGGCGGCGCCTGCGGAACCGGCGGGTCTCGGCTGTGTCTCGCTTGTTAATCCGTTTGAGCCGGACCTGGTGGAGAATCTTATTTTCCTGCCAGCGCCCCCGCCGAATTGCAGGGCAGAATATTAAAAAAGCTTGGAAAACCTTTTTGTTGTGTAGTGAAGAAGCTCTGTGGAGATTAGGGTTCTCAAGGGAGAGCTGGTTTGGGGGTTTCTTTCCAAATCTGCCGAGTGTCTGCCTGGATCGAAAGCCCCAAATGGAGGACACCGAAGCAGTTGCTTGTGTTAATCACAGAATCATAGAATGGCCTAAATTGGAAGGGACCTCAGAGATCATCTAATCCAACCTCCCTGTCACGGGCAGGGACACCTCTCAGCCAGACCAGGCTACTCAAGGCTCTGTCCAACCTGGCCTTGAACAGGTTGGGGCATCCACAGCTTCTCTGGGCAATTTATTCCAGAGTCTTGCCACCCTCGTACTGAAGAATTTCTTCCTAAAATCTAATCTAAATCTATTCTCCTTCAACTTAAACCCATTTCCCCTTGTCCTATCAGTGGACGCTTTTGTAAAAAGTCCCTCCTCAGCCTTCCTGTAGGTTTCCTTCAGGCTTTGGAAGGCAGCTCTTAGGTCCCCCCGAAGTCTTCTCCAGGCTGAACAACCCCAGCTGCCTCAGCCTGTCCTTAGGATGTATTTAACTCTGGGACAGGCGGTGCAGGTTCCCTAACGGCAGCTGGGCGGCTCTTGTAAGACATGGCTTTGCCTCTAAAGTGTTGTCTCCACCGAAGCAGCAATGCTTCTTGCTAAATTAGGTCAGTACGTAACTCCTGGTGCTCTGTTCTGGTGGGAGCAAGGAGCTGGGCTGGTGGTAAAAGCACTTTGGGACATGGTCTAGTGGTCATGGTAGTGTTGAGTAGGCAGTTGGACTAGATGATCTTCGAGGTTTTTTCCAACCTTAATGATTCTATAAAGGTTTTCTCTTTGGGTCTCAGCTTTGGCTCTGGATCTCCACATCTGCTCCATTGCACTGAGGGGATTGTGGTTGTCACTTGTGCAATTACACCAGGGACAAAGGACAACAAAGCCGTGTAGGTCAGTGCAAGAGCTGAGTGTAAATCTCAGGAGCTCAAACTCTCAGTCCCAGTCTGTGACCTTTAGGAAACCTTTCCAAGTGCTGCTTCAAAATGAAAGACTTTCTGCAATATTTTTAGTTTGACTGGAAGAAATAGATTTTTACCCAGAAATTTTCTAAAAGAGGGGAAAAAAAGATCCCTGGCTTGTTTGTGTGATATTTCTAAGCCCATCTCTAACACTCTGCAGGACGCAGGATTAAACAGGTGAAATGGGATGCTGCACATTAGAATTGCAGCTCAAACCTCCTATTATAGCCATATCATTCTGCACTGCACCTGACAATTGAGGGCTGAGGAGAAAGTGCATGGAAAATTGTAGAACGGCCATCTAAAACAATAAATGGGGCAGCTGCGACAAGAATGAATCACAAACGCCCCCTTTTGTCCCTTTCCGGTGGCTATGGACAGCTGTCACCAGCAGCAGCTGAGGTGCACAGGGCTGAGGGACCCCAGCACCAAACTCAGTGTCCCAGTGCGTGACCTGCCATCCCAGCTGGAGCATGGGCCTGTGTGCCCAGCCATCAGCCCCTTGTGGCGTGGATTCATTCTGTCTCAGCCTGCTGCACTATAGGAAAGGATGAACATTGTTTAGCACTTAAAAAAAAAAAATAAATTTTTTTTTTTACTAGATCTCATAAAAGTGGGAACCCAGCTCTGTTTTCCAAAAGCCTCTGAGAAAAGACACACCTCGCTGCCTCTAAATTAGATCACAAATTTTCTGTCTGTTGGCAGCATCTTTGTGTTCACCCTCAAGGCAAAGATCTGAACAAATTACGTTTGCAATTGTACCCCAGGTTTACGTACCTGTGCTGCATGCAGTCCCACTGAAGTGGAGGCACGTACACATGTGGAACGTGGTGGCTTTGGGGAACCAGGAGGAACCACTGCTCTTGGGAAGGCGCAGCGGCGAGCAGCGAGGCAACCCTTGCTCTGCGTGGGTGGCCAACAGTCGGTGGCACTTCACACGTGTCACCAGTTTGGTGAAATATAATCCTCTGGAGGAGAAGAGGTATGCTATGGATATGTGTGCCGCAATCTGGAACCACTCATGTGTTTTATTGCCAGGCCCTTTATTCAATCAAATTCTCCATAAACATGGAAAGCGCTGATGTTGACATATGCCACCTACTGCATCCGCGGGCGTGCTTCTGCATCTCCTCCCGTGTCAGGAGCGCTGTCATCAGCCTGAGCTGTGCTCCAGCACCGCTGACTGACTTTGCTCCCAGCGTATCACTCTCCCCTCGCTGCGTGCACGCAGTGCCTGTGCATTGAAAGCAGGATCAGACCCTCAGGAAAGCACAAGGTGACACTTGTGATGAAAGAGGAGCAGATGCAGATGTGTTCCTAGCCCTAGCTCTGGACTCTTCCTTTGTTCCTCTAATTGATTGTTTGCTGCCGGTGTTTTCTGTAATGAGGATGTTTTCCAAGCAGGAGGCGATGACACCCGTGCCCTTGGCCAGTCTCAGCTCAATGAGCTGCTTGAGCCCAGCACCGGTGTCACAGCGGTCCTGGGATTCCCACAGACCCAGGCCCACGTTGCCTTCGGCTCCCAATGCTGCAGGTCTCTGCAGAAGTTGAGTATGTTTGATTATATTTTTCTCTTTTTTTAATAGCCATTTGTTGCTGCTGACAGGAGAATGCTCAAAGAGGTGGATGCAGTTAAACTGAGCTACAAAATGTGTTTGTTGTTCTGAATGGAAGCTCTCACTGGAGAACATCAGATGTGATTAGATGTGCCGCTCTCCTGGAAAGGAACTCCTGCCTGGTCCAGCACCCCTTCCCATGAGGTGTAATCCTCAAAATGCCTTATCTGTAGCACATTACTTTTTAATTTATTTTTTTTTTCTAAATCTGCTTTTATCCAGTTCACTGTCTATGTTTTTTATTTCATTGTAGTCTGTGCTTATACCCTGTTGCTTCTAAATTTTATTTCCATGTATTTGTTTATTTAGTTTGCTGTATGTGGTTTTTATTTTTTTCCTTTATTTCCTTAATTTTGCTCCTTCTTTTATCTAATTCCTGCTTTTATCTAGTTCCTGTCCCTATTTTTTATTTTTTTCTTGTCTGTTGGATAGTCTCTCAATTTTTCAATTTTCTTTCTGTCTCTGTTCACTTAGTTTGCTTTCCCTATTTTTTATTTTTTTTCCTTCTCTGCCTTGTACGCTTTTGCTTTTAAAATTTTCTTTCTAGTCTACTTTTACCAAGCTGTCTATCCCTATTTTTTAATTCTTTCATGCTTCTCACATATCCTGTTACTTTGTACATTTTCTTTGTCTTTTTTTCTTCTTTTTTTTCCTTCTCTTTTTTTTTTTTCTCTTCCTCTCTTGGTCCATCCTGAGGCTTTAGAGGGTCTCCTCAGCATGTTTTTATCTCTGGAGTGTAATTTACACCCCTCTTGGCTTGTCAGAACATCTCCTCAGGTCATCCCTTTCCTTCAGAGCAGTCTTTTCGTCCTCTCCTCCATCTTGCTTCTCCAATCAGTCAGTGTTTCTCTGACAACATCTGTACTTGGTTCAAATCCTCCCCAGAGTTCTTTTGTGCCCTCAAGCCTTCTTCTGTCTCTCCGGCCACCTCAACACCCCTCTGTTTCTGTCACGATCCTTCCTGTGAGTGTCCTTGTGCTCCGTGGCCAACCTTTAGTTCCAGAGAAGGATTTCATGGAATCATAGAATTGTATCAGCTGGAAGAGACCTAGAAGATCATCAAGTCCAGCCTTTGTCCCAGCCCTATCAACCTACTAAATGATTCCCCCCAACACAACATCCACCTGTCTCTTAAACACCTCCAGGGATGGTGACTCCCTGGGCAGCCTGTTCCAATGGCTGACAACCCTCTCAGTATAGAAATTCTTCCTAATATCCAACCTGAACCTCCCCCGGTGCAATTTAAATCCATTTCCCCTGATCCTGTCACTCTCCACTAGGGAGAGCAGACCAACCCCCCCCCTCGCTACCACCTCCCATCAGGCAGTTGTTGAGAGCGGTGAGGTCTCCCCTCAACCTCCTCTTCTCTAGACTAAACAGCCTCAGATCCCTCAGCCTTTCTTCATACGACTTCTATTCTAAGCCCTTTACCAGCTTGGTAGCCCACCTCTGTGTCCTCTCCAGCACCTCGATGTCCCTCTTGTAGTGGGGGGCCCGAA
This sequence comes from Trogon surrucura, assembly GCA_020746105.1. NCBI lineage: Eukaryota > Metazoa > Chordata > Aves > Trogoniformes > Trogonidae > Trogon > Trogon surrucura. The sequence continues at coordinate 7,209,650 of CM036625.1, read as the reverse complement.
ACTAGACACAGCACTCGAGGTGCGGCCTCACCAAAGCCGAGTACAGGGGCATGATCACCTCCCTGCTCCTGCTGACAACACCATTCATGATTTGTACCTTTCACATTCAGAGACAGCTCCTTCTTGGGTTTCATTCTGCCCCAAAGCCCTCGCACCTCCGCTCTGCTGTGTCACGTTGCTACCTTGGGTGCCCTGGGGCTCTCTCATTCCTGTCATGACACCACCTGACACTGTCCTTGTGCCCTGCAGCACCCTTCAAGCTCTGAAGCTTGAAACTCTCTTTGTAGCTCTCTTATTCAGCCAGAACCCTTCCTCAGGCTTTCTCTGTACCCCTCACTGCCATCTTGGATGTCCCCATTCAGTGGCTCGTCACCTGAGGACATTTGCACATCACTGGGACACCTTCCTGAGTTGTGCGTTGTGTCCCAGAGCCTCCTTCTGTCACTTTCTCACCCTTCTGCCATCCTCACCCCCTACAACACTCTTTTTGGCTCTCTAGAGCACTTTACACCCACCTTGCTCCCTGAGAACCTTTCCTAATGCAATCTTTCCTCTCCAGAACACTCTTGTGGAATTTTATGTCATTCTGAAAATCATAAAATACAAACCTTTAGTCATTCCAGTGCAAACTTTATGAACTTAAGTGGTTTACATTGCTTCAGCCAAAGGTTGAATCCACCTGTTTTCCTGCTGACTTCACAGGTTTTAACCTTTGAAGTTTGGCTGTGAAAATCCCTTGCCCATCCACATAAAACAAACAGAAGCACTCAGAGAGCAGTACTATTTGGCATTACTTCAGGATGTTTGCAAAGGTATTATCTTTTCCTCTCTCAAAGCACTTTGAGTCTGGGTTGGAAGAGAAAAACAGCTCAGGAAAGTGCTCTTCAGAGTTTGAGAGTACGCTTACTTGGTGTGAATATTTTTCAGGGCAATGTGTATACAAATAACTTGACCTCCAGGACTCCCCTGTTGTGTAGGATCTTGCCCTCCTTTATCTGTGCATTGATAAGAAACAAGGTGTAAGGGCTGGTGATGCTGGAGCAAGGACCCCACCAGCCACCGTGGTACCCTCAGGAATGGCTTAGAGGAGAAAAACATCTTTTGGCTTTCCTGAGAGCAGTTCAGCTCTCACGTGTCCCTTCCACAACAGCTTCAGGACAGCTCCAGGCGGGAACATACTGGAAATATTTACTTCCCTGTCCTCAAGGTTTTCTTTCCATGAGAGACTTCCAAAGACCCGAGCAAGAGACTTCCAGTCAGGGAGGTATCACACTTGGAGTGTGACATGCCAGCTCAGCAGTCACAGTCCAGCACCTCGCACACACAGAGCACTGCCTCAGGAAAAAGGGCTGTGGACCCACAGCCTCACCCACTTGAGAAGCTGGACAAAATATTCCTGCAGTGACACTGAAATGGATCTTGCTGGTGGTTGCCCATGTGTCCAGCCCTTCTGTGCGCAGAGCTTGTCTGGCACCTAGCCGAGAGGAGCGTGCTGAGGGATCTCCCTGGCATCGCAGCAGAAGTCCCTGCTCCTCGGTGAGCGTGGGTTTGGATTGGTTGGTGCGAGGCAGTGCTGCCCAGACTCTGATCTGTCTACCTGGGCATGATCCTGGGCTCAAGCAAACACTCTGTGGCCATGGCTGGAGAGCTGACCTGAGTCCAGCAACTTCTGAGTGGGAGCACAGTGTGTTTATTAGAAAAGCTCTAGAATGACACACGGTATTTTTAATTTTTTGTTGCTGTGCCTTATTTTCTCAGGCATGGCCTGAGAATAAAACGTCTTTTCTCCATCTTCTCTTTATGTTGCGTTATTGCTGCTGTGTCCCGATGGGACAAACTCGGCTGTCACAGTGCATGGGAGCAGCAGAAGAGGAACCTGACGTGAGCTATAGGTGAATCGAGTTCCTTTAGAGCAAATAGCAGTAACTCAGTTGTTGTTGTCTGTACCGCAGCAGTAATAAACTGAACGGCTGCCGTCGAAGTCGTTCTGCTGCAGTCATGTCACCTGGTCTAGCAACTGAAAATGCCCCAATGATAAAAACTAATCTGGTTGCTGTAATCACATTATTTTAGACAAACCTTAGCTTTTGTTTAAGGAAAAAAAAAAAAGAAAAGAATAGGTGAGGCTCTCATCTTCCTGAGCTGGAGGAAAGTTTAAAACGTTAAGCAAATATGACCCCGCATTTCAAAGATCAGAAGCCAGTTCCCACCCGGAAAAGCAAATATTATCCACAAATGATTTTGAAATGCTGTTAGTATTTATTGATTTCTTTTTTAATTTTCTTTTTTTTTTAACTTCATGATTTTAAAGACTGCGCCATGATGCTGGAGCAGCTGCAGTCATGATTTTGTCAATGGAAATTGGCAGTGCTTTGTAAGCTGTTACACGGTCAATGAAGGTGCTTCACAGCAGTTGGGAGGATCAAGATAGATATTGGATTGGCCTTGCTAATTGGTGCTAAATACCAAAAACACATGCACTGGCTGCCTCACTAAGCTTTTGTATTAGGATCAAGAGACACTGCACTTGGTATTCCTACTTTTTTCTCTTCTGCTTGCTACCTCTGTTCTACAGAATTATCCAAAATATCCACTGAGTTTTCACTGACTGCAGTTTCTTGTGGTATGGATTTGTTAGGAAATTTATAATGTTTTCCTGCGCCTGATGTCTGAACTCATGTTTATAGAACAGGAAGGCCCTTTTGCACCTCTACCAAGTTAAATTTTGTGAAAAGTCTCTTCTGGGGACATGAGTAAAGAACATGATGACGTAGGTGTGTCTTGGGCTGTACTTCAGCATCGGAGTTTCTATATGACTTTATACGCCCTATTTGAAGGTTAAGTAATCATGTAAATGCAATTGCTTTATTCATTGAGTAGCAAATAGGTGAAACGTGATGTGAGCCATCTTGCCACAGTCTGCTGCCCTGTGGAAACAAGGAGCGGGGACAGAAATCACTTACTGCTTTGGCAGCAGGAGGTTTGGCTGGGACTGCTTGCAGCGGGCCGGTGGCTGGGAGCGGGACCAGACCTGGCTCCCGTTCAGACCTGGCACAGCTACTTGCCGCAGCTCTGGGGAGGTAGGATGTGAATGCATTTGGAGAAGTCAGAGATGAAATTCTGCCATCAAACCGTTGGCGCATAACAGAGGTGACTGCAGTCAGGAGTGTTGTGGTCAACAGAAGGAGCCGGGTATCTATAGAGCGGGTTTGGTTTGCCAGATAGACACTATTTAAGAGCCTCAGTCACGTGCCTGAGATCAGATAGGGCGGACTCAGACTGAAGTATCAAAAATACCTTTAAAAGCATTGTGCATTTTTGTTAAACACCGTAATTTCCCTGTGTAGTGGAGGCAATGCAGGTGTACCTGCCTGACTGGATAGCGGAGAAGCTAAATCCATTCATATTTAAGAGTCTCCTCCTCGTTGTACATTTGGGCACCTGATGTCTTCCAGCATCTCCGCGCCTGAATTCCCTCATCCATAATTCAGCCGTGTTTCGAGACTGAAGCGTACCGTGACCCTGTACAACGTCTGCACATCGCGGCGGGTGAAGAGGCTGTGAGCAGGTGTTGTTTTATCCACGGTGCTTAGAAAAATGAGCCCACACCCCGACCACGAGACGAATTGGTCGTAACAATAATTCCACTGATGTTAAGCTTCTGCTGGCGTTTGTGCTAGCGTAACTAATGGCAGAGCTTGCTCTTTTGCTCCTCTCTTCGCCGTAAGCATTCAGCTCTGTTGCTGTAGGGAAGGGAAGCTATTCGGGATGGCTCGCTCGTACACGGACAGTAATGATAGCCATAATATTTTACACGTCTCCCGTTAGCGGCGTTTGTTGGCAGGAGGGAAGAGGGAGGATGTGATTTCTTTAGGCAATACCTTTCTAAGTGGGGAAGTATAACTAAAATAGTGAGTGAGGTTTAGCAGGAGCAAGTTAGAGTTTATTATTAATGTTGATTAGTTTTGTTCCTTCAGCTTTTAGAGTGTGTGTCTGTGTGATAAGGGATGCGCATGAATGTTTATTTGATTAGAGCCAGCAACTAAGTCCAGAGGGTGGTTGTTTTTGCCTGGTGCTTTTTAATAACCAAATAATTTCTTTGGTATTGTTTCACAGACAGCCAATATGAGTCACATCATTTAAGGCAGTCATCTACCTCCTGGGGTTGCTTTCAATGAGGTGATGATTTTTTCCTGGCTTATTTGCTCATTTTTCTTCATGATGAGAAGTAGACTGTTGCCCTCTGATTGGAAAGAAGCTCTGAAATACCTGGCTCTGGCTTTGCTGGCAGATACATACTAATTAAAAAACAGCCAGCCCAGTTAAGTAATGGTATGTAAATGCTCAGGTCTGATTTCTACTTGAAATGTATCAAATAGATTTGTGAGTCAATTGAATACTGAGGGGCTCAAAATTATTTTTCTCCTGAGGTAATCACAGTCTGTAAGCATTTAGTCTCTGGATATACAAAGACAGCTGTCCCAAAAAGCAACTTCAAGGCAAAAGCCTGAAAAGACATGGAGACTCTGGTCCTGGAGAGAAGTTACTCTGTCTGTGAACTTCAAGGCAGTTTGTCACTCCCTTGTCTTTTCCAAAACCTATATTTCTTAAAATGGATAGTATATAACTCTACTGCTCGAGTAAGTAATCTCCTTTTCTTCAACAGAGCTCCGTAGCTAGATGAAATTACTGGTGTGCATATGTATTTGGGGGATTTGGGCCAAAGCATTGACTGAAGCTATGTCCTCAGAATGCTAAGTTTTACCAGAAAGTCTGCTTATTCTGATAGAAATGTGGTTGATGGCATCCAGCTCCTCTTAATGTCTGCATTGAAATGTGGTCTTCAAATCTTTGAGGCTTGTGCTTTTTCAATTACCTGGGGTGCTTGCACAGGTTATCCTGTCAGCTAGAGGCAGAGAAGGCACTTTTCAATTGCAGAGAGATGTGAAAAGATCCAAATAAATTAGAAAAAGAGCACATATACTTGCCCCTTCGAGATAGGTAAGATGTGTTGGGTCCTGGTCTGTTTTGATCACTTTTTTTTTTCTGTTGCTGGGGAGGTCCTTACGGTTGTACCGCTTCACCTTCATTCAGCATGACCCAGGATGGGAAAGTTGAGTAAACCTGAGTTAGGATTCTCCAGCATCCAAGGTCAACTCTCATCACATATGTCACTCCAGGTAGGTATTCCAGAAATCATTCTCATGTGGAAAGTAAACCTGATTTTGGGTAAAAATAAGAATTTGTTCTTCAGTGCCAGTGTTTTATTTTTTTAGCATGTTCCACTGCTTCTGATGCCTTCAGTCTCAAGTAAGAGGTACTAGACCCTTCAACTTATTTCAGCTGAACACTTCTACATGTTCCTTTTCACTCCATCTGAAAAAAAAAAAAATCCTATTAATTGTGTGTTTTCCCATAGTCATCTTTAGCCACTCTGAAGGGAAGAACTATTACCATAATTTTTCAAGTTGGCGGTAAGGAAACAACATCAGTAGTGAGTTAGAAGTGTCTGTGCAGGAAGTGAGTGGTGCCACAGCAAGACTGGTGGTGCTGAGAGTCTGCTGAAGGCAATGGCAAAACTGACCCAGGATGTCAGTGAAGATGAGATTTCTCTTGTCTAGTTGAGGGATCTGAGAGGAAGGCATGGTTCAGGCATGCCCTTGTTTTTGACATGCTTGTATCCATTGACTGCAGTAGTGTTACGTCAAGATGTGTTGATCTGAAGTTGTCACAGGATGTCCCAGCCTTCTGCAAGCTCTTATTTAAGTAAAGCTGGATGTGTTTTGTCCAGTCTCCAAGGTCACCTCTGCCTATGGGATTCCTACATGCAATTCTTATTTAAAGGACAAATTTTACATAATTTTTTGGTGAGAGCCACAAGCACTGCAGAGATCTCTCCTGGTCTTGAGCTAACCCCTCTGGATTGGCTGTGGCACTTAGATAATTTAATGTAAAAAGCTTCAGGTTGTCGTCATTAGGTTCGCTCGTGCAAAGTACTTTATACTTTACGAACAATTTGGCCAAGACAGCAGGGATAGTTCTGTGTAAATATGTCATGAGATCAAGCCTTTTAATGTTCATAAAAAGACAGGATGTCAATTTAAAATCTCTTCTGTCCGATGCATCGGAGGTCTGCTGATTTATAAAGTACTGTAAATTGCAATCATATAAGCCTGTAACACTCTGGCAGCTATTTAAATAGCAAAACTTTCTTCCAAAAACATGATATATGGAAGGCATAAAAGTTTTAAAGCAAGAGTCTGCCTTAATAGGGAAAGAATATTAGCATTCATTTACTGACAGGAAAGAGTTGATTTTCCTTACACAGCCACCCCATACTTAGTGTTAATCAGCTCACAGTTTTCTACTGCCAAGATCCTGGGTAAGATTTGCTTACAGGAGGGTTGGAAAAGGTTAATATTGTCTGAAGACTCGGGTGACAGAGCTGAGCAGGCAGGACAAGCGCTGAATTTATGTTCCCCAGTAAAACCAAAGGCCAAACACTCATTTGCTGGTAAAACCAAACAAGTACTCATGACTGGGAGGAAAATGGAAGAATGGCAAAATCAATCAAGCTGAAACATCAGTTTGCAGCTGGGAAAGTCCAAGGGCCAAGTGTCACCATAAGTACGCTGCCGATCACCAAGGGTATTCTATTAAACCCCGTCTACCTCCAGACATTATTTCCCGTGATTCCCGTGTGAAGAGGATGGCAGCAGGCAGAAGTGCAAGCACCTGCCAGTTTTAGGTGCATTAGATTGACACTTCTGAGATGACAAAAGACACACGAGTCCTGTGAGATGGGAATAGGGGATTCGAGCAGTCTAGCTAACGCTCTTGTGTTGGCACAGAAACCTTGGTTTGTAAGGAAGCTGAAGTCTTCAGCATTTAAAATAGTTCTTATCTTGAAAGCCACAATGAGAAGGAAATGACTGTTTATGGACAGCCGTGCTTCAGGAAGCAATGAGGAGTAGCAGAACACTGGAGAGGAATGTGCACTGATGTTGTTTTAATATCAGAAACTAATTGTATCTCGTAGTAAGATAGATAGTCATTTCCTATATAACAAATACCATAGATAAAAAAAGATATTCACAGAGAGAAAAGCATAACTAAAAGGTAATTTTTGCTCTTTAACATTTCACTGTAATTGGCCCCAGATCAAGAGACTGTTGAAAATGAAATTATTCTGTTTAACTGGGATCTTTTTTAGTTCACTAGATCAGCTTATAATTTTGAGTGTCTTAGGAAGATAAATATCCTGTGCAAAAGGATATTATTCTTGTTATTTTATAGATGTGCTACATGTGCTCATCATCCTAAATGACCCCAAACTGCACAAGACATCTGCAACAGAGAGAGACTCAGAAACTCAGTCTGGAGAGCAATGTGCTGGTTGGATGGGGGTTACTCTGGTCTAAATGTTGGACTTGATGATCTTAAGGTCCTTTCCAACCTTGATGTTTCTATGATTCTATGATTCTAAACAAGACCAGTTTGGTAGTGAGGGTAACTAAGCCTTGGCTGTGGTACCACAAGGGCAATTCTGGTGTTTGGCACTTGTAAACTCCCTGGTGGGCAGGAGTGTGTTGTGGCACCTCTTCTTCTAAGGAAGGTCATTGGGCTTCTTGCTTTTAGCATTGGCAACAGGTGGAAAAGAAGAAGTTAGAACCTCGCTCTTAAATGTAAGCCTAGCACCGAATGTTTGACTGAGCTGTGTCATCTGAGGATAAATGATGCTGCCAGAGCCTCTCTAAAATAATTGCTTGCTAACAATGCATCTTATCAAACAAAAGCCTGTCTCTTTTGCATACATAAGACTCACATTTAATTTCCTTTAAGGCAATGTCCCTATTATAGCATTATCCTTCAGGTGTAACGAGATAACTGCTATGCTGATACTAAGATTTGGAAAGGCCATCGATAGGTCTCTGGGAGTTGTGCCATGCAGGAAGAGACGTCTAAAGCAGGCAGGGTCCACACATACAAGATCATCATTTCACATAGAAAGGTATTGTTAAACTCACTAAGCCTCCCTTGTCCTGCTTTCTTGTGCTGAAGGAGGAAAGTGCTGTCATAGCTCACATGTGCGAGCACACTGCCTTAGTTAGGTTATTTGTAAGAAGCCAAACTGCTTAATTGTTCCTGGGACAAGTAAAACAATGTTGAACCTTCAAGATGGCTTGTGGTATGGAGGGATACACTGTCCTCTCTGCCACGTGCACCGGCTGCACCTCGTTTAATTTTGATTTCAGTGTCAAGTTAAAGATTTTCAAAAGGAGATGCTGAATCTCCAATAAGTGTTTGGCTGAACATATGGTGCTCTCTTCAAAGACTGATTATATCCCCATCTCCAGACCAGATTCTCCTGTGAATGTTAATTTCTATACCCCACCTAAATTTAGCCATATAAGAATTTGACTCATACACTTGAATTTCTGTTCCAACACAGGAATTTTGTACTAGTGCAAATAGACAGTTTTATTGGATTTCAAGAGTTGAAGACTGAAGTTTAAATGGGTTTTTACTCTGGTGGTACGGTGCAGAGTCTAGTAAACCTGACCATACAACGTGACAACATGGTCAATCTTTACCTCAGCTGTGTCAAGACAAGCATGCTCCTGTGCTTTAGACAGAGTCTGGACAGGAGCTGATCACACCCAGGGTGAAATCTCACAAGTTGCCTAGATACATGAAGAAAGCTCCTTTGCACTCCACCCCGGAGAAGACATTGGTGGGTTTATCTTACTCCAAATCTCTGTTTTTACCAACTAAGATTCTTGAGACTTGTGTGCTCTGCAAGGTGAGATATTGCTAAAAGCATGTCTGATATTGTATTTGATGCTTTTTTGCAACTTCTCTGAAGTATTTTTTCAATTTCTTCTCAGCTATGTGTCTTGGTGTATCTTGTTTGCACAGACAAATGCACCTTTCCACCAGGCTGGAGGCAGTGATATTAAATCTGATGGTATCCTCTGTATGATAATGTCTGACCACATCTTTCAGAGACTGCTGAAGAAATATTTTTGGTGGCTATTTTCTTTTAGGTTTATATTGGAAACAGTACCTCATAACATCAGCTTGAAGCCTGAGCACTGTCACAAAGCCAATCCTGAAGGAACAGATGGATAACTTTAATAAAATAATGACATTCCCCTTAAACCTGTTAGGAAGAAGAATATTGTTTTGGGGCAATGATTTTCTTTTAAAGCTTTAGGACAACTTTCAATGTTGCTTACAGTCCTGTGTTTCCTCCCACAGGATTTCTCTTTTGGACTCTTTCAAATGCATGTGAAGGCCTTCCTGTCAACATGAATAGGCTAAATGTGGAATTATTTCAACGCGCTGTCTGCAGAATTTCTGCCTTTTGGGCTGGTCTTCCAGTTGACAACAGAAGGCAGCACAATAGTGTATTAACTTTGTTGTCTTGAGAAGTCGCTTCTCTTAAAAGCTTTTTCTCACGGATAAATTCCCAAACTGGAGACTTAGATTAAAAAAAAAAAAAAAAAAAAGAAAAAGAAAAAGAAAGATATTTCTAAATTTGAAGCCAAGTACACAGTCATTGTTTTCAAATACCTTTTAGTTACTGACTTGGTGCTCATGCACCAGAATGTATAGATTAGACCATAAAGGCAAATAGGAGCACTCATGCTTGGTTAGAATTCCTACTTTGCACAGCAAATCATAAATACCATGTAATTTTGCTGCCATTGGTCATGTTGTTTGCTCCCCGACATTTTGAGTTTTGCTGTGGCAGCAGCTGAAGTTTTGTGCTTCAAATCCTTGAGCTTCTAACAGTAAATCAAGAAGAAACTCCAGTAGCTGAGGCAGCAAAAGTCTGTGATGTACAGCTGAGCCTGGTGGCACGATTTCACAGAGATAAGTGTCTGTCAGAAACCTGAGTTCCTTAACGCTAGGCGGTGTCAAGATGCAATACACACGCAGAGCTGTTTGATTTAACTATGTTTAGGTTGTTGTTGGTTTCATTAGGTGCGCACTGTTAAGTTTCAAAGTTTTCTGTAACTGTGAGCAATAGGTGGGAATGTTGGCACGGGGACCGGGTCTCGGCTGTCGGAGCCGCGTTCGAGTACGTGCTAATGCTGGAGCACTCACACACATCGAACACAGTATGGTCTGTATTGGAGTTAAATGTGGTGGAACTGCAGCTGTGAAAACATGTCTGCATGTTTTTCACTCCTAGGTAGAGCCAAAAAAGGCTTAAACTGGGACTTGGATGTTGCAAATTTTTACTCAAGCTCATGAAAATCTCTATTAGCAGCCATGAAACCACAGAATTCAGAAAGCGTTCAGCATCTCAGCTTAATCGTTCGTATGTAAGTTTTGGATCCACAAAGAAGCTGCTCTGTTTCGGTCTGCTTCAGAGCTTAAGTTGGTTTGGACACATTCTAAAAATGCCTTTTTCTGGCATACTAGATCACCCTTGGCACAAATCATAACCCGTACAGCACCGCTGTGGCACTGCCTGCAGAGAAAAAAGCCTAAAATATTTTGAAGAAAAAGACTAAAAATTTTCTCAGAGGAGAAAAGTGGTGTCATCACCTGCACTGTATGAGAAAGAGTGTTTGTCTTTGTAGCAAAGGGGAACCTGGTGTCTCCAGCAAGGATGGGACTGTAAGTGATGCTCATCCCTTTTAGCTCATGTTTACACTACAGGATAGCACATATCCCCATGATAAATCTCAGCCATTGACTTTGCTTTCAGGAGTTGTTCCATCTTCATATAAAAGGGAGGATTAGTATGCTGCTCTACTGCTTTAGTGATTTATACTAGACTTGGAATAACAACACTTGGAATAAGGTTTTAAGGCAGTTCTTAGCTGCTTTCAGCACCAGCCAGAACTATTTCTTTTGCCCCATGTGTGCTTCACACATCAGTAGCTCATGTCACATGCTGAGTTTGTGCTTCTTCTGGTTGGTTTGCTTGTATCTGGACTCTCAGTATTATCAAATTCTCTGAATTCTTGAAAATTCTTTTGTTGTTTTCCAGTAATCCTTTGCTTGCTTTGGTTTTCAGCCAACACATTAATTTTCCATCAATATGGAGTAAACGACAAATATATCTCCCAGAAGAAATGTTGTCCTTGGGCTGTAGCAACCACCTGAGAGGAGGCTGAGGATCACTGCAAATGAGAGGTTTGGGGATGCCGGTAACATGGGACATGGAGATGCGATTGGTACTCAAACAAAGTGTGAGAGAGAAATGGTTTGCACCCAGATCAGTGCCGTTTTATACTCTACTTGTGCTAAAAAAAAAAAAAAAAAAAAAAAGAAAAAGAGAAAGCTTGACGATTTGTTTTTTTTCTTTAGAATTTTTGTAGTCTTTCAGATGATGCTAGCCCAAAGCAGGAGAAGGTGATGTGCCCTCTCACTGATATGGTGAGGGATCACGAAAATCTGCATAGGACATAAAATGAATGTTGTGCTCAGTGTTCAGAGGAGGTGCTGCTTGGCTCATAGGCCTCTTCTCATTGCAGATGTGTGTGTTCAGAGAGCAAATCTGCCGCACTGTAGCTCTGTGGCAAATGGATCTGGAGAACAGGTTGATTAGCTCACAACCCTTGTCCTAAGGCAGATCAGCTCTGTCAGTGCTGCTCCTCATGGAGTGTGTCTAACAGCCTTAAAGACATCCAGTGATGAAGACTGCAGTTCCCTGAGCAGTCTATTTCATTATCTTATTTTTCTCATTGGAGAGCTTTTTAACATTCAAAATGAATCTGCTTTGCTGCGATTTAAATCTATTACCTCTGGATTTATCAACATTCTTCAAATGAAAAACCCTGTACAGTTCAGTCTTTGTAGATCATTTTTCCTAGACTCGTGGTTGTTCTGGCTTTCCTCTGACCTTCGTTGCTCGATACCCATATGGCACAAGTGTGGACATAGTGCTTTAGCTGAGACCTTATTAGTGGTGAGAGAAAGGATTGTGGGCTACCATTTTCAGACTATCCTTCAGTAAAACCCTTCCAATAGAGTACTTGCCTTTTACACAGCCTATGTTCAGCTGGTAATCCACAGCTCTCACATTTGTGTAATTTTATTTCTCTAAAGGATTTCCAAATGAATTCAGCAGTTGATTATTTCTGCTTAAGCTAAGGAACAGTGTACATCTCTTGGTTGAATGTGAGAGAGAATTTTTCCTGTTTCTTAAAATAATTTTGAATTCTAGATGTGTCATTCGGTATGACCGCAGTTCTTCCAGTTTTCTCACAAGAAAATTTAGTAGCATACTCCCCATTCCATCACCTTGATAATTAATGAAAATGTTGATAAAAATTTGAGACCTCAGACAGGCCCTATAGCACCCATCAGTACATCTTCACACATAGAGACCGTACCATGGGGAATCAGTCTTTGGATACAGCCACCATGTCACCACTTGCTTATTTATCACATGAGAAAAATTTTAACAAGACGTCTTCCCTAGTTTGTTTCTGAGACTGGTGAATGAAACAGTACTGAAAGCCTTATTTTGAGATCAATGGAATCTACTGTTTCTCACTTCCCGAAGGTTTGTCACCTACTGTATATTCCTTTGGCATGCTTCCCTCTTAACAAACCTACCGCTGACTGCATCTCATCTCCTTGTTATCTTCCTGATTCTGGCAAATGGTTTGATTTGTTTCTGCAGGAACTAGGGTTAATCTGATTGATTTAAAAGTCTCCCATCTACTTCTTTTTTTCTCTTTTTAAAGAACTTCACCATGCTGGTCTTTTTTTTCAGTCTACCAGTAGGCTACCTCTCCTCTGTGGGACGGCAAAGATGAACGCTTCGTTTTTTGAATGAATCAATGCTTCGATTGCTTCAGCCAGATCTTTTATCACCTTCAAAAATGTTCATCAGGCACTGTCTGTCTGAAAGTTCTCTTATGCTCAAGAACACTAATTGTGCTGACCACCTACTTTCAAGGTGACTTTTTAAGTAAAGGTTGATTTAGAAAAGCCACTGAAATCACAGAGCTCCCCTCTGTAGATGGCTTTCCTGTGGTCATTGTTGACAAATTATTTTTCTTTAGTCTTCCTTCTCTTCCTAATATTCCTTTACAGTAGTTTCTTGTTGTTCTTCACATCTACTGGTCTGATCTTGCTTATATGCCTTGATCTCTCTGATTTTGTCCATACACTCTGTTTTAGTCTCTACTACAAACATATCTTGTTCTTATTCTTTGTAACATCTCTATAACGTTAACTACATAAAATAATGTATCTAATGAGAAAACACTCTATCTCTATATGCTGCTTTTTTTTCCCCAGCCTTTCTTAAACTATCCTGGCTTGGCCTCCTCCCACATTTATTTGCATGAAGCTGCTATTTCTTCAGTCATGCTATAGATATTTCCTGACCATTTTCCATCCACGGTCTTCTCTCCTTCCAAGAGTCAAGAGCTGCCAGCTGTAGGCAACTGCTTCATGATGGCTGCCAAACCAAGTGACTCTGGTGCCTGACAAATTAGAAAAGTTTAGTACTCAGACTGTTCTAAGAATGTCTCCTCACTTTCAGTCTGGCAGAATCTGTTCCCTAAACCAGAACTGAATTTATGAGTATTTCTGTGCCCCTAAAGCTTCAATCTCTAATGGTTTTACTGCTTCTGAAAAAACTTCACCTAGATTTAATTGCATTATTGGAAATGCTCGAATATATGGGGGGAAGTTTCTGTCATCTTTGAGAAATCCCTTCTTCAGAAACAGCAAAAAGGCCATTTGATTCTTTTAGGAAAGAAACCATGAAGAGATTTTTCTGGTTAAAGAGACTGGCAAAGAATCATGAGAATACTTAACTCCAGGGTACATTCAAGGGAGAGATGTGGGTTGCGGAGGTGGAAACTATGCATGTTGCGAGGAAAAAAAAATAATTAAAGGTCAGGAAATAATTTGTAGTTCAACAGCAAAAGCTCCTGAAAGCTCTTCATTCCTTACGTTATTACCCTCTGTGAAGTAGGGCATTAGCACTCCATGTTTCCCTAATCAGTTTACCAGACCACATATTCCAGGTAAATTGTGCTTGCAATTGGCCTGGTGCTTGCTTGTGATTAACATGGCATTCAGATGAAAAATTGAATATCGCGTGAGCACTATTCCAAGCTCGGTAAATGTCAGGCAGTCAAGATGGGTTGGAACGGCCAAACTCAAGGGATAAAAGTGTGAACCATGCGTAAAAGAAGCCTTCCGGAATTTCTAGCCCAAAAGATGAGGGGATAGAAGCAGAGAGAGCCTAGTGAGGAGCTTTAACTTATAATATTAATACTGACAAAGAACAGAAGAACAACTCCACATACTTTATCTCAAGCCATTAGCTTTGATTTAGTGCAGCCAGGGAAGCCTTTTGGTAGTTTCCGCACTATCTTCACACTCTGGCCTAATAGCATTTGTTTAAATGAGGAGTGGTCCCTCAAGCCATATTTCTCTTTAAGAGGCAAGTCCCAGCACAGGGTAATAAGTAAACTGGGAACTATATATTTTAAAAGAAGAAATAGATTCTGCCAGCTCAATTTAAGGAAATATTTATTACACATAATTCCTCAACTGTTTTCCGAGTAAGCAAGATAAAACTATCCTTATGAACAGCAAAATGGAAGGAAGGAAAAAGTCTGCGTCGTTATGGATAGTTTAATCTTCTGTGTGTCTGCTTGTCGTTCTAAGTGATGACTTTACTTACATGAACTAAAGGCATCTACCCAAAATGTCTGAGGAATTTTAGTCCCCAAAAGACCTTCTTTTTAACACTAGCCAGCACCTACATCCTTCCTTTCATGTTTTGTTTTCTAGTAACTGACAACAAGCTCCACAACTTTAAAGGAAGGAAAAGGACGTTAGTCTTGGCTTGGCTTGGCAACTGAGCCCCTGACCAAATGTTCTCCATCCCACTGAGTTGCAGGTGTGATGACACTTGGTAGAGTGGAAATGGAATTGCTCTGTTTAGTGCTCATGTCGCTACTTCAGTCCCAAGTGAAAGTGTCTTGTTTGCTGTAACTTATTAAAACCCACATCACCAGTTCATTGCAGTTCATAGTTTCTTGTGAGTTTGCTACTCACTTGGAAGGAAGCCAAGTGTGAAACCTGGGCTTAAAAAATGTGCATCGCATAGAAGTACCATAGGCTCAAAATAACTGCTTTTTAAAAAAATTATATAAACGTATTAAATTGATGCTTATTTTCCAGGGCTTCCTTTTATCCGTAGCTAAAAATACAAATCAGTGCACCACACTTTGGCAGATTTATCTCAACAAAATTGTTTATATGTGAAATGTTTCCTACTGAGTGTCACAAATAATAAATTAGCTTAGCATGTGGCAACCCGTTGAACCAAAAAGCACTGCTGTGGAAGGGTGATGTCACTCCCTCTTCTCTTAAATGTCCTGCTGACTTCTTGCTTTCCCATCACTACAAGCCTGGTAACCCCTTTGCAGACCCAGATCCAGATGTTTTACAACTGCATTATGAAATTAGCTTAGTACTTCTTGCCTCCACGGAATTATGGTAGAGTGGTCTACATCTTGCCCTTTTTTGTATTACTTTTATTAGTCACAAGAATATAACTGAACCAATAGACACAGTGTCTTAGAAATTTATGTCATTGTTAAAAAAAAAATGTTTGCTTTGCTTAATAGAGAGTGGTTGCTAGCCTCAGAGATGATGATTTCAGTGTTATCACGGTTGCCTGTTTTATTTTCTGTGGACTTGCTTATGTTCTTTTCACCTCTCCCTTTTATGTGACGACTTTCCAGTAAATTATCTTTCCTAGCTTTGTTCTTTGCCAAAGAACCTCTACGGCTTGCAAAAGTATGGACAAAGACTGGTCCAGATCTGCACTATTGGGTACATACTGGACAGCATTAATCAATATCTGAATCTAGCAGGCTGCAGTTCCCATCAATATGCCATGGGAGAGGTAATCCCTTTGGCTGGGAGGACAGCAGGAGGGTCACTGGTGACTCACCTTTGGCTCTTGACAGGAGAGCATGTTTGGGGATGCAGCACGTGAAAAAAGGTAGATGATTCTTTTAATGACTTGGTAAATCATAAATAGATTTGGAC
Source organism: Trogon surrucura (assembly GCA_020746105.1). Taxonomy (NCBI): domain Eukaryota; kingdom Metazoa; phylum Chordata; class Aves; order Trogoniformes; family Trogonidae; genus Trogon; species Trogon surrucura. The sequence continues at coordinate 7,193,597 of CM036625.1, read as the reverse complement.
ATGGCTGTCGTGTGAAAAGATATGTGGCTGTAGGAGGCAGGTACCCAAGCTAAGCACTTGCTTGTTTCAGAGCCCCATTAAGGACTTGCACTGAGACAACTGCAAGATAACAAAGAACAGGAGATTTATTAAAGCGTCAGATAGACGATTCAGAGTTGCTGTTGATAAGTGCACTCTCTGCAATATAACAGTAATGCTACCAAAATACAATCCCAGGTATTTCTCACCAAAAGGTGAAAGCACAATTCTTACCAAGAAGTCATTCCTGTCTTGGGTGGAGAAGGAGCACAGCTCGTCGACTTCCTCTTCTGGGTTAGTTTTCTCCCACTATCAACACACTCCCTTCCATGGTCCTTATGTACTATCTGCCCCCTGCCCGGGGTGACATCTGGTATGATTTGAGTGGAGAGTGGGTGGCTATAGTCATATAGGGATATTGAGGCAAACAAATTCCACTCTGGACATTGCGGCCTTCAGAATTCTGTTTTTAAGCAACTTATCTAGTTGCAGGATGGTGTTGGCATTGTTTGTCTCCATCTGGCCTTGTTCTTTAGTCAAAACAGGGCCATCCTGGCACCACAAGACTCCCTCCTTGGGCTGGTTCTCACCGTGCAGCCTTGTTGATCTCCATCCTCAGTGTCTGCACAACAGATAAGAGGACACCTGCTTATCTCAAATCCTTGGGTTAAAATATCACAACGGGCCACGCTCCTCAAGGCATTGTTGATTCAGTTCTTGCCCAAAGAGTGCCAGACAGGGCAGTAAAACTGCATGACATTGCTCAGGGGAATGACTGCTGGAAAGAAGGATTTCTTCACATCACTGCTGCCCGTCTGTGGCCCTAACTCCCTGCAAGAGACTCTGCTCCTGGGAAGGAACTGGAGGGAGGGAGGACAGTAAATGATCTGCAAACGATGGGATGACCAGAGCAACCACATACTACTTCATTGTCTCCTTAGACCAAATAATACATCTGGCAGAGAGGCTGCTATGGGGACATTAGTAAAAGCTTGGTAGAGGAACACAGATTTCTCCTAGGACAGAGGTGCAAAGGCGGATTTCAACCCTCCTCCAGTCTGAGTCTGTGTGCCCCAAGAGACATCACTGTCCTTTCCTGCTAAACATCCGTGTGAGTTTTCATCCTGGGAGTCTGCGATTGTGGTGCAAGAAGGAAAATTAAATCTAACCCAGAGAAGGGGAGGTGGGCACTGGAGGCTTATTTCTGAATGTAAACTTTTTGACTGTTGCCTAAAAGTGTTGCAACAGAAAATTGTCAGCTTTTGAATTGTGCTTCTTTTTATTACAAAGGCAACAGTATGTGCACCAGTTGCAAAGTGTTTTGTGACACAAGATGCCATTTAAAAAGTCAAACTTAAATTATTATGAGGACATAATGCTCATTCAGAAGTTGAGCATGTGATATACCTTGCAAATGAGTTAATATGAGTGCAATTAATACAGGAAAGAACTTATTATCAAACACTTACTATTTGGATGTCCCCCCATCGTCTTGTTTAGAACATATTCAAAAAACATTTCAGCAGTGGAAAGGAGAGCAATTCAGTGAAAAAGTGAGACAAATGAGAAAGGAAGAGGTTTCTGATCAAAGTGAATTTAAATAGTAAACCATAATGTCCCAGTAGCAGTCAGTTTTTAACACTGAATATAATACCAATATGGCTCTTCTCTGTCAGAACTGTTTTTATATTAAGAATGTTCAGTTCTTTGGAGGGGCACAGATTGCAGTTAAAGCGTTCATTTCCCATGCTGAGTCGCCCTCAGTTTTGTTTGTCATCGCACACGACAATAGTGTGAATGAATTAAGATGTCATCACTGTTTGTGCCTGTGTGTCCTCACAGAACTGTGCTGGAAAAAGATGCTTAAACTTGTTCATTGCTGATGTCCTATGGAACATGATAATTGAAATATGGATATGGTAGACATGGTACAGAAAATCTGACACTATTGCAGCTAGGCTGCTCTCAAAATAACAGTCAGAGCAGGGGATGGAAGGGACATTCAGCTGAAGTAAAACGTTACCGATCAATTTGTGTGCTTTCTGAAGAACTAGAAATAGGACTTGTTCTCTTCATATCCTTTGCCCAATTGGCATTCTTGCACTTCAAGTTCCTGGTGCAAATTAATCCAGGCCATAAACAAAATAATCCTCCAAAATGGTTTGCTTTTCTTCCAGAAGAAAATAAAATTCTAGCACTCTGGAACTTTGGGCAAAGCTCAACAGAAATTTTAGAGTGATATAATGTTACAGGAAGCAAAGACTGCTTTGTGGCCCACATACTATATGGCCCACATGGCACCAATTCTGGTAATTTTTTTCTGTTGCCAATTGGTTGTAATAAAACAGTGACCATGGATGCTATGTAGCTTTGGTAAGTAGTCCAACCAACGTTACAGTGTTTAGGGTTAAAATAAAGAAAAACAAAAGAAAAGAAGAAAACAGTGACTTCGCTAAAAAAAAACAATGAATTGATAGAATTGGTAATTTAAGAATAGTACTGAGTTTTACGTCAGGATGTAACTGGATTAGAGTGGAGAAATAGCGTCTTGTGATTTGGACATTAAGCATCTTAGATCTTTGAAAGGATGGAGGGATGAAATGGATGATATTGTAGGGTCTACTGCATGAGTGATGTCTGGAAGCATCTATTGCCCTGCAGTAACAATGGTAGCAAATAGGTTCTTGGACCCTAGGATAAGGACACAAATAGATTTAGTAAAAAAAGCACAGTAACACACACAGACCCACTGTGTTGTCTTTTCCAAAGAGATTTGCTTGATAATATGGCGGGTCTACAGCTAAAACTTTCTGCAGTTTGGCGTCAGGCAGGCTGGCTTCTCAGCAGAAGTGTAGCTGGAAAAACCCAGCAGAATCTGTGCTGTGTGAGAGGAAGGAGTGAGTGCAGATCTCGAATACAAAACCAGGCACGTGCAGACACAGGACTGCTCGTGTGTTTGTACCTCACTGAAATAATAGAATATAAGCTAAAAAAAAGACCAAAATAGACAGCTTTGAAGGTTAGTTTGCTTTTGTCTGGACAATGCCACTTCGCTGATAAAAAAAGCGAAGTGAGAGCTTTGGCAAAAGAAGCCATTTGAAAACAACCTGTGAGAGAGAGGGGGAGAGCTGCCCTGCATGACATGGGTGTGACAACCACCTGCTGTCACACCTCTTGACACCCTGGGCAGTGGTCGGCTTTGGGGTGGCCTTCAGAAGGTCTAATGCAGAGTCCATGGCGGTGAGAAAGTGAAGGAAAAGTTGGATTTAACCAGCTTTGCCCACTGATTTCTGCCAGGCAGACTGGTGGGAAGGAAACCTCCTGCGTGTGTGTTAGTCGGGAGTAACTTCAGTCAAGTCTCTGATTTGAAAACAAGACAGTGATGTTAAGTCAGTGTATCTCATGAAATAATTAAGTCCCAGTTGCTGTCATCCTTAGTCAGATACTGTGTAATGGTTCTATGCGCTGTGAAAACAGTCAATGGAATCAACAATGCTAAACGTTGTTTAATGTGAGGAGTGTGGCAGGCAAGAGCCACTCCTTCAAAGTAATAAGTCATATGACATTTAGCTACTTTTATCTTGGCAAGAAGCCATCAAGGCTTCAGGCTTTCATGATGTACGAGTTGCTTTTGAAGTGCTTTTGCATTAAGAAGAGTGGGTCTGCAAATGAGTTACAATGAAATTCTGCATTTATTCTATTTCTTGATAGGCAGATTAAATGTATCTAGGCTGCAAAATGAGTGATCTTTAGTTTTTATCTATATACTTAATCTGCGGTTTTTGCTTTCTTTAAACCCACTTTTGTCTTTCCAGTGTCTTTTTTATCCTCGTTGCCCACCTGCAACTCCAACTCCGTTTCACACGATGGTAGAAGGCTTAAATCTACCAGGGCATGGTAAGGGAATCTGTGTTTTTTCCCCCACACAGTGCTGTGTTGGCCCAGTCTGCAGTGAGATACTCCTGTTCAGATTGGGCTCCACTGGTTTCGGAGTGGCACAGACACGGAGTGAGAGAGTGTAACTGTGCAGGGACAGGGCAACTTTACCCTGCAAGAGCAGAAATGCAGCAGTATTCCTGCTGACTTTCGTGTTTGATGAAATGTCAGAGATGTGGTGGGACTTGTCATTCTCTTCTGGATGGTCTCAGTACAAGAAAAGGCTGTATCTCATGCATGGTCAATAACATCAGGCGGGAGATCAGGAGAGAGGAGATCAAGATCTTTCGTAAACAGTCTGGGGTTACAAACCTGCTGGAGCACATCTTCAGTAAACTTTTGCTGGGAGAAATCAGATGCTAAAAAAGCACGCAAGCAGCAAGGGCACTGAGTCCTATTGTGTGACTGTTTTAGGGTATGTGCTTGCTATATGCCCAGGTGAGAGTCACTGCTGTAATTGTTATTCAGCACAGAGATTGGAAATGCACTTGGACGGCGAGCAGCCTGACCTGTGGAGGAAACCATATCTCACGACGTGCTGAGTTTTCCCTTAGGTGAAAGGCAGGAAGGAGCAGGGCACATCCAGTATTTCACTGTCACATCATCTTCCTGCCCTGCTAATGTAAGCAAGAATCAGCTGCAGAATTTCTCTTACGCTCAGTTAAAGAATTATTGACCATGGTCTAAGCATTTTTTCTGAAGAAACATCATAGGTTGAACTCGTAGCATCGAAGGTTTAAATTGCCGTGTGGTGTTGGAAGAGCATCCAAGTGGCCACTGATGAATTTGGTCCCCTGTTTATCATTGCTAATGACACAAGCATCTTTCCCCTGATAGAGACACTTCAATTTCAGACACATCATTTCCATAGTAATTGGTGATAAATCATCTCTGCAGAAGCTGGATTTCCCTGAAATGCAAAATGTAGTAGTTTTACTCTCCGGTTGTTCTGTTTCAACTGAAATAGCTTTTTTTAAGTACTAAAAGCAAAAAAGCATTTTTCAGAATGTTTTATGAAAAGTCAAACGGTCAGACGACGAAGCTCAGAAATAAGGATTCACATGAACCTTCAGGGCAACTCCTCACTTGCACTGACTTTGGTCTTTGATAAATTATCACTTATTGCCTTCTCCTGTCCTTCCATGGGGATTTACACATTTTTTTCTTTCCACACCCCACATTCAGTGTGTGGCCTTGAAAACTCACTTTTTGCTAGCTACACAAATGCTGCATCGAATAAAACTTCAGTTACTCATTACATTTCTCTAGCATTTTCAATATTATTTCTAAAGCTTTTATGGATAAAAATGAACATAACTTCATGTAACATTTTTTAGGGTAGCAGACGACATTGCTGTTTTACATCAGGGGAACTGAAGCCTGGAAAGGTCAAGTCTAAAACTGTAAAACTGTAGGAAATGTCACCCAGTCTGGGATTTCTAGGCTGAAATGTAGAGGTCTTTTTTTTTGTTTATCTTTTTTGGTTTTTTATTTTTACTTTTTAAAAAAGATATCTTAGCATTTAAAAGAGAGCTATAATTGACCTCAGCTGCAGCTGATGGCACTCAGCAAGCCCTGCCAAGCTGACTCCGAGTGCCCGAGCCCAGGCAGCTGGAAACCAGGAGTGGTCCCACGTGAGATGAATGCTTGCCAAATATTGTGAAGGAGTTTTGGGTCAGAGGACATGCAGATTTCCATTCTCAGGGGTGGCACTTCAGGGCTGAGCTGTGCAATAGTAAATTTTTCCTTCTGTTGTCCTCCTCTTCATTCCATATGTCCTGCAGTTAGGCACAATCCAGGTTTTCCATGTGGGTGAAAGGTTTTGTCATGTTTACTTACTTCTGGAAACAATTAATTTTGAGGAGTTGTTTTACAAGAAGTGTGGGGGTTTTCTTCATCGATCTTCAAATACTTTGGGTTTTGAATTTAAGAGAGATTTGTAAATGCAGTGCAAAACATTTCTTATTTTCTCCGTGCCAGACAAATGAAATGACATTTGCTTACTGCGTTGTATGCTGGAGTAAAAGCATCTTTAGGAGTACCTGTTAATTAATTTTCTTCATAAAATGGATTAATAAAAGTTGTTCCACTTAGGCCTATTTGTTTCCCAGGAGATTTCCTCTTCTTTTCTCCATCCTGTCTGACATATGTCACACTGAAAATCAAAAGCTGACCCCAAAGCAATAGGGAAGCTGCAGTAACAGAGGTTCAGCAACAATTAAAACCAGGCTCATTGCAGAGGGTGAAGGAGACAAACACAGTGATGCAGAAAGCCAACACTTTCTACACACTAGAAAAATCACTTAAGACAAACTTTTGTGTTCTCAAAGGCTATTTTAAAGAGCTGTGATCCACTAGTTTTGAATGTGATCATCAAAACTCATCTGAGGGTTTAGTTAAGATTGAAATCCTGCATAAAACCCTTTTCCCTCAATAGGTGAAGTTATTGAGAGCAGGGCCAGGAGCCGATATGAATATTACTTACCCATGTATCATAATTTAATTGTTAGTAGATTTTCTGGGCAAATGTAGTAAACCTGGCCTGTGCACACGTGATGGGTGGTACGTGCACATGTGTATGCATGAATATTTGCCACTATTGATTTTTTTTTTTCTCTGTTGATTTAGAGGTGTCCAAATGCAGCAAAAGTGTGGATGAAAGTCATTATTACAGGAGGTAAGTACTGAAATTTTAAAAACTTTATTAGCAGGCAAAATCCTGGAGCATAGTTCTCCCAGATGGCAGTGGAGAGGCACAAGAGGTAATTAGTCATTACGGGGCAAAACTATCGACTACGTGCTCGTGCTTGGCCTTGACCCACTGATTCTCCAAGTGAAGAATCAGCTCAGTATGTGGCATGATTGCAATATATAAGATTGCTTTGGAATAAAGCAGTGCAGGTTTTTATGGATTTTAAAGCTCTCTAAATTTTATTTTTAATTGGCAGTAAACCACTAAGGCACTTAAAATGCAAACTATAACAATAAACAGGGCTTTGCTCTGTATTTATGGCTCTTGAATAAAGATTGCACGAAGATGGTAACTTTTAATTTTGCATTGAGGGCCGGTTTAGCTCAGTGGGTTGAGCGTGATGCTTGAAACACCAAGGTCGCGGGTTCGATCCCCATTCGGTTCTCATGTGTGTTGCCTGACCTAGTCGAGAGGTGGCGTCCCTGCTCACAACAGGGAGGTTGGATTAAAATGATCTCTGAGGTCCCTCCCAGCCCAGGCCATTCTATGATTAACCCAGCTAAGTCGTGCAGCAGGCGAGGCGCTGAGCTCATGTGACGGCAGCCTGGTGAGATGGGCGTGAGAGGAGAACCGAATCCATTACTGTCTGTGCCTTGCAGGGGGTTGTCCCTCGTGAAATAATCTAAACCTGTCAAATCGTGACAGCTTGCTTTACCTGCACAGATAACACCATTCTGAGAAACCAAGGGCTGCTGATATTGCTGTAATAGATCTAAAAGTGCATACTGATGCGATCTGCTGTTTCCCATGAGACCGCGTGTGACGCCGAGAGGGCGCCAAATATTTCTACTGTATCAGCTTATCACCTGAGAAATCGTAGATCAGATTTTATGAAAGAATTCAGCATTGAACAAATCTCCATCTTGTCTAACTCTGATACTTCGATCCTTATACACGAAAACCTTAGAAAAAAAAAGACCAACAACTCCCCCTCCCCAAAAAGCATCTCCCGTACCTTAAAAGCCAGGACAAGCTTAAGCGTCTGCCTGGAGAACATCCCTGAGTATCCCAAACATATGTGGTGCTGAAATGTGGCATCCACAAGCTCTGTTACAGCATGTACAAACAAATGTACTGAAACACTTGTCATCTTCCAGAGTCCTAAAGAGCTTTCCAGAGCACTCAACCGTATCCTTTCTGTTTGAATAGAGCTTGGCAAATGTGCGTTTTTTTCAGTGTTTTGGCCAAAATGAAAACTGAGCGGGAAAAACATCAATTACAGTCAAAACAAGGTGGCTTTCGTGGACATTTTTCAGTTTTGTAATGAGTGGAGAAGTAGTGCCCAGGCTTGGAAAATCTTTGATTTCATTAACCTGAAACAATTTGTTCAATGTAAATTGAAGTACTTGAACTTCATGGGCTTTGGTTTAGTTTTGTTTACATGTTATTAAAAAAATAGCCATTGTAAACAGAAAAGTGCCAGTTAAAAATTAAAAACTCGACAATCCTTTTTTTAAGTATTTTGAAAAAAAGTCCACTTTTTTTTTTCTGACTGAAATTATTTTTGATTTTGACCAGATTTTGCCAGTAGTTTTAGCTCATTGTATTGAATTACCATTTGGGGATGAATTCCCTATTTGTCAGGACGTTGTCTGCCCACCTTCACCTTGAAGAGTGCTGGGAGAGCCGACGGCAGATGGGTACATGTTACTCTTACCATCCTGTTAAAAGGGGGATCTTGGAGCCTTTAATATCTCATGGCTTTTGAAATCTTAACCAAAAGATGAGTGAATGAGCTGTATTTCCAGCCACAAGAAATTATATTGGTCAGCTTTAGGAGGACATTGTCGAGAAAATGAGACTTAAAGACTTGTTGAGTTTTTGTCATTTGAACACGACTCTAAATCTAAGTAAACAGCATCTAGTGGTTTCTGCTCTAAATATAGTGCAATGGAAAAAGAAGTTTAATTTCTCTATAAGATCTCTTGAGATCCGATGTATTTTTGAAACGTTGTTTGCTTTGACACTGTGACTGTGGCCAGTTCTTTGAAAGGAGCATTTGCTTTCTTCGAAGAACTGCAGTTGACCTTGACACTGCAGTGGTCTCAGTAGGGAAGGACGACTGGAAGCTAAAGTGATGGCTGGCATAGGAAGCAAAGGTGACCCATAAAGCTAAAATTTCATCTTTTCCAGCGTTCTGGAAGAAGTAAAGAAACAATGCTTGAGTGAGTGATCTGTGAAGAGCAGTTAAACATTGAGCATGACCAAGTTGTAAAGGAATACAAACCTGATCGTTATGGTTGACCTTTCTGAGTCAGAAAAGCATCAAGAGGCTCAGAAAGCTGTGCTTCTGTCACACTGCAGGCTGGACGTGGTGCAGGGTGGGAGACTTTTCTCTGAAGAATTTACAAACACAAATGATTGACTAAATGACGAGACTGATGTATTTGTGTTTGCATTTGACAAGGAGCTTTACCACAAAGGGAAAAACAACATGTCCAGAGTAAGAATCGGTCAGAAATGACCAGTTAATTGCTTTTTTTGCCATAAGGTAATTCATCTTCCTCTTTGAATTATGCTGTGCATTTAATCAGGTGCTGAGTGAGTATCTTGAAAAGGTTCGAAAATCTAAAGTAATAATGGATGTAAAAATTGTGGTAAAAGATAAGATGCCATAAGACAAGTCATATCTTCCCTAATGACAGCATAATGAGCTGAATTTAAAATGAAATCCTATCATGAACAGTCACGGCCCATTAGACAATGAAATTTCTGGTTAAACTGACTTTTTAAAAGCATTTTGCAGAAAGTGATAATGAAACAAATTTATACAATGTTGTTGGAAGCTCCTTGCAACCAGATCCTAGTAATCTTTTGGGGTAAAAACTCATCAGCTTCAGTGAGTATTTTTCTTGAGCGACGGGACGTAACGTCTGAAAATGTGAACTGTGAATTACATGCCATCAAAATCATTTCAGCAAGATTTAACAGCTAGTATCACCATTTATTGTCTACAATAGCGTACTCATAGAGGACATATGGAAAAAAAAAGAAATAAAAAGAGGGGGAGATTCTTTACTTTTAGTGATTGCTGCTTTACATGGATCATATAGAACAGGGAGAAGCATGAAGTCCCCAGATGTTAAACGCTACATGTTTTGCAGAGAACATTTCAGTAACAGCACGTGGGGAGATTTCCCAAAAGAAAGACCAAAAGGAGGCGCAGGGAATGGAAATGACTGGGGAGGTGCTTGTTTTTGCTGGTAAGTGAATGTTCTACAATAACCCTTTTAGAGATCCCTGCATTGCTTCCACTGTCATCTCCAAAGCAAATTTAACACAGCTTTCTCATCAGTAATGTTTACTGCAAATTTGACTTGGAAAGAATATTTAAATTGTAAAAATTAATAACTGTAAAGGTCCGATTCTCATGGAAGACTGGCAGGATGTAGGATTTTATTTGCTTCTCAGTCCCTTTGGAAACATCCAGCCAAAGGTGCATTGAAAATAACTCCTAAGTACCTCAAACACTTTTAAAAATATTACCCTTCGTATTTTCTTTATTTACAATCTGAATATTCCATGCTATTTTGACCTCTTCTGTAATGGGTATTGGCTATGAAAGAGATTTCAATCCCTTTTTAAAAATTTTCTTTTGAAGAAAAAGATGCACTGCAAATGCAAGTATTGTCCTACAAGTATTAAAAAAAAATAATAGGTATACAAAGAAAGTGTAGTATATTTCATTATTGTAGGAATGTGGGGGTTTTTTTCTTTTGTTTTTCTCTTATTTTTAAGAAGGAGCATCTGTTCTATAGTAATTTCTATGCTTGGGTAATTCATCTAATAATTACGTAGAAGTTGGCCAGAAGACAACACAGTACATTGTAGAGGAAGCTGTAAAGCAGCTAGTAAACACAGGCTTATGTGGTTTTAAGAGGCAAAAAGAAGAAAATATACTGTTCTGAGTGATGCACAATGCTGGATATCATCAGCCTGCACGTCTGAGAGAGCTGCATGTTTAGTTGCTGTCGTTGTTCTCAGCAGGAGCTCTCACACCAACTTCTTTTGAAATCTGACCATTGGAGATTGTTTCGATCCATCCTTGAATGTGAGCATAAAAGCTTTAGTAAATTGTTTCATCAATACTAGTTTATAATTTCAGCCCAATGATGACTTGCATATGGGGAGTAGCTCTGAATCGAAGATAACTGTGTATCTTATTCAATGCGTATATCTGGCATGTGCTGTTTAGAATTGGTATTTGTGGAAGGAAACATGAAACGGAGAGGATGCTGCCTGGAAGACTTCTGTGATTTCAAAGAATTGGTTAAATTTTAACTCGGTTCATCTGGACCGAGACAAAATGAGACAAATAGGTTTATTCTGATTTTCCAGTGAAGAAAATCTTGATTCAGATGTTACTTTCCATGTTAATCTGCTGCCTTTACTTTTGTTGTTCTTGGCCTATAACAAAGGAAAGAGTATTGGGGCGGTAGAGTTTGTGTCAGCTGGTAACATGGGCTTGTAGCCAAAAAATAATTTTGCTGGTCAACCAAAGCATTTGCCAGTAAATTATCAAATGACCAGATCTTTTGACCCTGAAACTAGTTATTCAACTGCTGTAGCAAGAGCTATGGAGCAATGAAAGAGCAAGTTGTCCTTTCATTTTGCTGTCCCGTATGGTTAAGCAAAAAATAATTGTTTTCCACTTTCAGCAGATTGTAGGAAATAACAAGCTGATACTGAAATAAAGCTCCCCAGTAGGGCTAAGGATACAGTACCAATATGCTAATAAAAGTACACTAAGCATGTTAAACAAATGGAAGCTCTGCTTTGGCAGGAGTCCTAGAAGTAGTGAGCTGAGCTTGATCAACCTTGGCTAAAAGACCAAATGACAATATTTAGCATAAATAAAACTCCCCACGGTAGTTCCAGTTGCAGCCTTGGAGCTTTTAAAACTCTGCCTGTCCTTTAAACATCTTCCTGCTCGCAAGATGAATTTCATCGAGAAACACTAATGTTTTAGAAAACAAAGACAAAAAAGACAAATAAAACTAAAACCTTTTAACCTAGTGATATTTCAGTTGCATCTTATCACTTAAGTGAAGGGAAATGAAGGAAAGAACCACACTAACATTCTCAAATGGCAATATTGTACATGAAAGGAAAATAAGTCACAATTAAGAGGCAATCTTCATTGTATTTCTACAACTAGTCCCTCGTATAACATTAAGTGTAAGGGGTCGAAGCTTAGACTAGCATCTTTAGAACAAGCTGTTTGGATAGATTGAATCCCAGTGCCACTTCCCTGTGCTTCATTCATTAAACATAAGCCAGGAATCAAAATATAGCTCCGTGTGCATACATGTGTGCTTTGGGCTAATGCATTAATGGCTGCAAAGTACAACTGGAGGAAAGAGACTAGAAAATGTCACACAATAATGTACCAGCTGACATCCCGGGTAACAGGCACAATAGTTTCAAAGCAGTTTCTTGGAAGTTTCCATCACTTAGACGTAGCTGTGATATTTTGGCTTGAGGGTTTCAGACTTGCTGAACGCAGGTGTTCGCTTATCTGTTGTGCAGACCCAGAGAACGGAGGAAAACAAGGCCTACACAGTGAGAGCCAGCCGAAGGAGGGAGTCTTGTGACGACAGGACGGCCCTGTTTTGGCTAAGGAGCAAGGCCGCATGGAAGACTAACAATGTGAACCATCCTGCACATAGATAAGTTTTTGCAAAATAAAATCCTGAAGGCCACGGGGCCCAGAGTGGAAAGTTTTACCCTAATATCCCTATATGACTATAGTCACCCACTCTTCGCTCAAATCATGCTGAATGCCACCCCGGGGTGGGGGGCAGGGGGTGTGAAAAATAGTATATAAGGAGCATATAGGGTATGTGTCGTTGGGAGGAGAAGACCCCAGAAGAGGAAGAGGCAGTCGACGGGCTGTGCTCCTTCTCCTTCACCCAAGACAGGGACGCCTTCTTGGTAAGAATTGCGCTTCCACCTTTTGGTGTGTAATACCCGGGATAGTATTTTGCTAGCATTAGTATCGTATATTAGCGCTATTGCAGAGAGTGAATTTATCAACGGCAACTCCGAACCTTGTATCTGTCGCTTCAATAAATTACTTATTGTTAGTTACCTTGCAAATTGTCTCAGTGCAAGTCCTTAAACGGGGCTCTGAAAATTCAGTGCAAGCCCTTAGTGGGGCTCTGAAAACTCAGTGCAAGTCCCTAACGGGGCTCTGAAACAAGCAAGTGCTTAGCTGGGGTACGTGCCTCTCACAGCCACATACCTTTCACGCGACAGTAAATTGGCGCAGCGAGCAGGGTTGCCATGGATAAACTCCTGCAAAAATATAAGTGTGCACTATCTGAAGCTAGGAGACAGTGGGCCCAGGAGTTTTGGAACAAAGTGGTAGAGCGAATAAAACAATGTAGGAGTGAGCAAAGAGTTAAGGAGGGGACTTGTTTATCTTGCGCGCGAAAAGAGATCAGAGATTCTCCTCCACCTGAGAAAATTGCAAATGTGGAATATGCCATGGCAAAATCAGCAAACGAAGTGTTAAAAAACTCACTGGCTTTCAAAAGGGAAAGTCGAGAAAAAATAGAAACTCAAGTAGAAAACCTAAAGGTAGAATATGCTCTGCTAAAATCTGAAAACGCAGTGCTGAAAGCATCGCTGGCCTCAGTAGACAACCTTGAGAGTGAAAATCGGGACCTTAAAATGCAATTGGATGCAGCCGCGATGCGAGAAAAACGGTTACAGGAAAAATTAGATCTTATCTTAAACCAAATGCCTTCTGTAGAGTCGGCTAAACAAATCTGCAAATTGGTACACAATACAGATCCTGAATCGTGGGATGGAGGCATTGGGTGTGATAACGACACTGAGGAGCTGGTGGAAAATTTTGACTGTGATCCTGTCTCTGTCCAACCATTAATTAAACCTGAGATCGTGAACGAAAGCAATGACAATGTTCACACTATTGTACGAACCACGGCATATTCTCCAACTGAACTTGCTAAATTGCAGCAAAAGTATTCCAAACGCCCGGGGGAGTCTGAGACAGAGTATGTGTGGCGAGTCTCCCTTACGGGGGGGGATCGAGTTCTGCTAAGTGAGGAAGAATCAGGAGGTTATTGGGGTCCTGGAGTATTTTTAACCACCGTACCAGGTGAGGATCATGTTTATACCTTAACTGCAAGAGCTGCTAATTGGGCTGGCGGCACAGATCCTCAGGAGAGAGGAGATCCCATTGTTATTACAACCCCAGGGTTTAATGATTTAGCCACGTCTGTACAGAAAGCAGCCTGCATACAAGCAATGTATGAGAGGGACTTGTTGAGGACGTCCCCGATGACAGCCCCTATTGACCCAGTAAGGTTATCTCCTCTTATTCGTGGCCTCCCAGATTGCTTAAAAATGTATGTAGCTACTGCCCAGGAGCGCATACAAAATACCCGAGCTATGAATGCTGCGGCGGCTGCTGCAGTTCCCCCACGGGTTCGGGTACATGTAACAACTTGGAATGAGTTTGTACAGGAGTTAGTGAATTACGGGCGCCGTATGGGTTGGGTCGGACCGACTAAAGGGAAACCACCCGAAAACTTGAAAAGGGTTCACCAGGTCCACACAGTAAAACCTAAGCCACAAGTCAGATCACAGTTCGATAGCGAGCGTAATGGTCTTTGGCGTAAAGCCTTGGCTCTGGGAATACCGCGGCAAAAGCTACACGGCACTCCCACCGCCGACCTCCAAACTCTGGTGCAAATACTAAGTAAGAAAAACAACCCGCAAGGGAAGAGTCAATCGGCAGTGAATAAATCAGTCTCTGATAAGCCCGTGCCTTTGGCCCCACCAGAGGATTTAATTGACCTAGCAGACGATTCAACAAAAAACATGCAGCTCCGGGGAGGGCAGTGAGCCACCCTGCTCGGAGGATATTAGCTGTACAATGGCTCCTTAACAAACGTTACGAACCTATCATTGCTGTTCCAACAGGGCCAAAGAGAGTTTATACAAATTTCCTTATTGATACCGGTGCTCAAATATCAGTAATCTCTAAAGAAACTGCAGAATTCTTTAACATAAAACCTAGTCGCCGTAAGATAAAATTTACAGGAATTGATGGAGTTATAAAGGAATACCCTACTGCTAAAATTGTCCTGTGGCTCCCAGGGGAAAAGAAATTAACTCGTGCTGAGGTTTTAGTTGGTGCTGCAAACACTAATATTCTGGGATTTGATTTACTGTATGGTAGAGTGTGGAAGTTACCCGATGGGACAGTCTGGAGTTTTGCCGGACAAGGTAACGGAGACAGCGAACCGCTTGAGGGGGATGAGCCTAAAACAATAAACTTACTAGAGACGTCTATATCTCTGCCTCCATCAAAGATAACAAACATAAAGCAGTACCCCCCTGCCAGCAGCTGCACAATCGGGTATTGACGGGGTGGTAGAAGATTTAGAAATGTGAGGCATTATTACCCGTACACACTCCCCGTACAATTCTCCTGTCTGGCCAGTAAAAAAGCCAAATGGACAGTGGAGGCTTACTATTGATGACAGACAATTAAATGCTAATACTGCACCTTTAACTGCAGCTGTACCAAACACTGCAGAATTGGTTACTCAAATACAGGGAGCTTCTCACCCATGGATGGCAACCTTAGATGTTAAGGATATGTTTTTTATGATTCCTCCACAGGAACATGACAAAGCTCTATTTGCTTTTACTTGGAAAGCTCCATCGAATCAGCACTAGATGGATAATATCTACCTAATTTAACATTTGTCGGTCATACGACCGAGCATTTTTCCTTTTTTTTTATTTTACAGGAACCCCGATGTCAGGAAACTGTACCTGGGACAACGGACTACCCTACACTGAACTGGAGTGCCCCCAGGGACTGTTCATATTTGTGATTGGAATTGTTGTATTCCTGGTACTGATAATAATCTGGAGACCAAAATTTTAAAATGGGGATGATTACATTGTTTATTATATTCCTATCCACAGGAGCTATATGTGGAGAATACATATACCTAGGGTATGGGGAGAACCACAACATGGTCACTGGGATTACATGCAAACTACTGACTGGTGTATTGATTGGAGTGGAATCATTGGATTACCTGAAGATCCCATATGGGTTGGTGTCCAATACACAAACTTTGATACTTCTCATTTAGAGACTCCAAAACACTACAATTGGAAGTGCACTAAAGTTTACAATTGCAGTAGCCGAGACACTGAAATTCAAAGGCTGGGCCTGATAGCTCAAGCCCTTCGATTAGGTTGTATTTGTCGCAACTACACCACTTCACTCAATGATACCTGGTCTCATGTAACCAATAACAATGTTAAATCTGATATAATCTGTTCGAAACTTAGTATACCTTCCCTAGGACACACTGTGTGGTTTAGCAGCGACGGCACGTGGACTACCGACTTGACCGTGGAGGGCCGCCGACGTCAACACGCGTTAGGACTGTTAACGCTTTGCCCTCTTTGGAGAAGACAACCACTTGCACCGACTCTGTGGGGACGAGTCAAAAGAAGTTCAACAGATCCTTGGCAACACCCGACGACAGGAACTGTGGTTGGATGGGTTTTAGAGTCAATCTTTACACCTCACCTAATGGCTTTTCAAAATCGAATGATGTTGTATAACCTCACTGGTCAGATTGAAGCATTGGCCAACGCAACCAGAGTCGGGTTGGAAGCATTAAATACACAATTACAGGCAACATCAAAAATGTCATTACAAAATAGGCTGACCTTAGATTTGTTATTATTGCATGAAAATGGAGTGTGCGGATACTTAAACCTAATCAATGATACTTGTTGTGTTCACATACCTAATGTAACAAAAGATCTTGACGAGCAGTTAGATCATATGAAGCGTGTAGCAAAAGCAAGTAGAAATCTTAGAGAAAGCATGGAAGTACAATGGCTAAACAAACTTTTGCATGGTATGGGTTTTTTCCCTATCAGGATGGCTTGCTTCTTTATTGCAATCAATTTTAGTCATAGTTATTGTGATTATGATGTTTTGCATGTTATTAGCTTGCTTTAGATCCATGCTAACTCGGGTATTAATTCATCAGGTACGCATGGTGTCCGGGTGGACGGAGTTGGAGCTACATCCAGGTGAAAGAAAGTTAAACATAAGGGATACCCCCAAGATTGACTTTATAAGAGCATGATTTCAAGCTCGATTGAGTGACTATAGTCACGGGGTGGATAATGTGATATTTTGGCTTGAGGGTTTCAGACTTGCTGAACGCAGGTGTTCGCTTATCTGTTGTGCAGACCCAGAGAACGGAGGAAAACAAGGCCTACACAGTGAGAGCCAGCCGAAGGAGGGAGTCTTGTGACGACAGGACGGCCCTGTTTTGGCTAAGGAGCAAGGCCGCATGGAAGACTAACAATGTGAACCATCCTGCACATAGATAAGTTTTTGCAAAATAAAATCCTGAAGGCCACGGGGCCCAGAGTGGAAATTTTTACCCTAATATCCCTATATGACTATAGTCACCCACTCTTCGCTCAAATCATGCTGAATGCCACCCCGGGGTGGGGGGCAGGGGGTGTGAAAAATAGTATATAAGGAGCATAGAGGGTATGTGTCGTTGGGAGGAGAAGACCCCAGAAGAGGAAGAGGCAGTCGACGGGCTGTGCTCCTTCTCCTTCACCCAAGACAGGGACGCCTTCTTGGTAAGAATTGCGCTTCCACCTTTTGGTGTGTAATACCCGGGATAGTATTTTGCTAGCATTAGTATCGTATATTAGCGCTATTGCAGAGAGTGAATTTATCAACGGCAACTCCGAACCTTGTATCTGTCGCTTCAATAAATTACTTATTGTTAGTTACCTTGCAAATTGTCTCAGTGCAAGTCCTTAAACGGGGCTCTGAAAATTCAGTGCAAGCCCTTAGTGGGGCTCTGAAAACTCAGTGCAAGTCCCTAACGGGGCTCTGAAACAAGCAAGTGCTTAGCTGGGGTACGTGCCTCTCACAGCCACATACCTTTCACGCGACAGTAGCCGTCAGTGATGCATAAGGAAACTCCAGATCATCAGGATGACATTAGTGATTTTGTTTTCTAACAGTTGTGTCCCTGATGGAATGTGAAGAGGTAAGGTTTGTCTGTGAGAAAAAATGACTTTTTCTCAGGGACATGCAACTCGATTGTCAAGACTAGCAGGGTACAGAAAGGGAGCACCACGAATGTCTGATGACACTTGGAATGGGAGTGGGGAAGTGACGCTCACAGAAGAGAAATTGGAAAATTTATTTTGATAGGCTGAATCAAGTAGAAACTTGGTCGAGGAGGAATAACAGATGGATTTGTGAGACAGTTTTTTTTGGAAGTAGTGGGGTGTGTGTGTAGAGCTAAATAAGTGGTAATATTTTGTATTTTTGAAACAGAGAAGAAATGTCAATCAAGTCAGAGCTACTGTTTGGGCTGCAGTAGCTAGAAGGGTGACATGGAGTCCTATAAGTGCGATAAATGACGAAGGAATTAGCAGGCCAGCCGAATATGATTTAGGCAGCTGTCTCATCCCTTCCCCTGCAGTAAGCTGTGCAGGGAGTATTGCTTCCCTTATTTCCAACTGCAGAAATCTCAGTAGGCAGCAAAATTTCAGTGAAGAAGTGATGACAGTTCCTGTAATGGAGTTCATAATGGAAGCAATGAAGCAACCTTAGCTTCAGCACGTATTTTGTGCTCCCATAATATATATCTGCTATTTTATTTTATGTACATGAGTGAAAAATTTATTTTTAAACTAGTTCCTGAAAGAAACAATAAATATGCGATTCTTTGGTCTTTTTCCCTTTCCAGTTACCAACTGGCAACTTTTGAAATAGAGATAGAAAATAAATTGTATTCCCACAGGCAAATTGTTAAGATAGGCATCAGATTGAGAAGGACACCCAGATAAGTCCCTGGGGAAGAGGAAGGCTGAACTCCAGCACCATACACTTGGTCTGTGGGAGTCATCTGCTGGGCAGTGTGGAAGTGTGTCTGCCTCCAGACTGGTTTCAGCAGAGATTCCTTCTTCTCTACAGAGTTCATGCCCAGGGGCAGAGGAGGAGGGAAGGAGAAGGAGGAATGGCATTGCTGCTAACCGAGTGCGGGGTTCAGAGGGGAAAGAACACAAAAATCTGTAGGGAATCAGATTTATGGGTTCTGCTGCCCAACAAACGTCTCTTTTATGTGTGGGATAGCACCCCAGAGTAAACCTGCAGCTGTTTGTTTCCGCTATGGAGTGGGTGAAAATGGAGGGGGATCTTTTAGATTTTACCAGAGCCCGGCAAGGTGTTGCTGGTCAAACTGTGCATGTGTATTGAAGTGTTTTGGTTAATACTCCACAGCCAAAATGACCAAAGCTGAGGGCTGTGCATTAGGCTCAATTTAAGCCTTGACTCCTCTTTTTGGCGCATAGTGAACTGACTTCTTGGGAATGTGAACATCCAAACTCCACCCAAGTCAGTGGAGATGATCACCATATTTGAAAAGAGGGTTCCATTTATATTGAAACATATATTTATATATTGCATTATATTTATATCAAATGTGTTGAGCAGCTGTGTGCTCAGTCTTCTGTCAGTGGGAATGGAAGGTCTGGGAGGAGTTGGAACTGAACAGACGGATACGAGCACAAGGAAACAAGAATCAAAACGGCACATTACAAATAGCGATTGCAATTCTCTCGCTGTTTATACTGTTTTCCTGGCTGTTGTGTTGTCTTAAAGCTTTTAGAAAGTACAGAATTTTTAAAAGCGTGAATGGCAAGTTGTAAATCAAATTCGTGCTGAACTGTCCTTTTTGTCTAGTCTGGCACGATTTTGTGTAGTGTTTGTTTTTCAGCATGTCTCCATTTAGTTTTGAACTGCTCTGAATTGTATTTTTTTGTAGTTCCTTCAAAAACTTATTTTGTTGTTCAATATCTACCTCTCTACCTAAATTTGACTGAAACATTTTTCTTTCTCCTTTAACTTTGTGTTCATATTAAGTTATACAATTGTTTAATCCTCTTAGCATTGAAAACTTTGCCCTGCTAGGGAAAAATTTATTTTCACTTGTTCTTAATCATTCCTTATACACATACTACATTTCCATGAAAATGAACATGTTTTAGTAAGAAGGTTTTTTTCCTTTTCTTTTGCTAGAAAGTAGGGAGAAAAGTAAATGTCTCATATAAGCCCTTTTCTGGTAATTCTGGTTAGCATCTGGATGGAAGTAGATTCC
This sequence comes from Trogon surrucura, assembly GCA_020746105.1. Classification (NCBI taxonomy): domain Eukaryota; kingdom Metazoa; phylum Chordata; class Aves; order Trogoniformes; family Trogonidae; genus Trogon; species Trogon surrucura. The sequence goes on along the minus strand of CM036625.1, from coordinate 7,173,683 downwards.
TAATATGAAAAAAAAAAAATCCCTCTATCCTCAACCTACAAATGGCTAGGAAGTAAAGTGTTTGCATGTTTGTTATTATACAATCTGATTCTACCGTGCTAGGACCACCACTCTATATATTTCAATTATACTATTAGCAATAGCTCTTCAGTGCAGTAATTGATACACTCGCTTTGTCTAATGGAGTATTTTTCCTCTAATTGACTTCAAATTTATTATATAAATGTCAAAGCCAAATTTTCCTATAATAACCTATTATCTCTGCTGTTCTATCTCACTGCACTCACAAGAAACAGCAGTAATAATCTTTTGGGATAATGAAGGACAGCAGCTTAATTCACAAAGTGCTGAAAAGAATGACAGCTACTTCTTACCTGTCAAACCCAGAAACTTTTAATGTATTCATTTAATTAGACTACGGGTCCCATTCTCATGATATTTTTCTCTCACTATAGTATAAGGATGAATATGGCATTTGCTAGAAAATTAGAATATCTAGTGTTTAGATGATGGACTTCCTATGAGTATGTTTTTAGACAAGAATTCCCATTATCAGAGGCTTTCAAATTTCTCTCCTTATTCTATATAGCGTCATCAATTGTCACACAAGAAATAGGTTATTACAGCCTGGCAGAGAAATGGTAAAGACACAACGAAAGAGGCTTTTTAATGTGTAAATGAATTTGGGAGAATAAATATGGGGGTAAAAATGATGTAAATATACTCATCAGTCCCGTAGATTTTACCTAGGACCAGCTAAGGCTGAATTACCATATCAAATTCCAGAATAGAGATTTATAGTTAATTAATTCTGAAGTGTAGGCTGCTGTATAGAAAGCCATAATAGTGAACTCAAGATGAGTAATAGAATGGCAAACTGGGACTTGTATCTTTTGAAATTTCCTATCAGTTTGCAGACTTTTGAGGACATTTTCTGTGAGACAGGCGGCTTTGGTGCTTCTCCGTGCTCCATCATGAGGCAGAAGGAATATAGTGCCAGGAGCTGGGGCACAACCTCATGTGGCCAAAGAATTTCTGCAGCAGATATTTATGACATTACCATGCTTCTGTCACCATCGACTACCAACATCATTCTCCATCATTGGGAAGCAGTTACCTCTGATGAGTTTGCCTCGCCCTCCTCCCTGGAGGCACCTACAGAGACTAGTTCTCTCCATTCCTCCTTCATCTCACTCTCTCGTGTGTCTGAACAATACCTGGATAAAAATCTTTCTTGGGTCATTCTTAGAAATGAATAGGTAAGATGCAAGCTCTCCCTTCTAAGAAGTACAATTACAGCTTTTCCCTTAGAGATGTAAGAAAGATTTTTGTTTGTGATTTTTGTTCGTGATTGGTTTTTGTGATTTTTTTTTTTAGATGGAAGTATCGTACATGGACAGAGTAGCAGGAGTCAGAATACTTGCAGACATGAGCTACACATGGAAAGTACTCCTGAAATGTTACTTGTACAAAATTTCCATCAAGAAAAAAAGTCCAATCACGTAAAATGGAAAGGTATGGTACCCTTCTGTATATGCCATATGGCAAAGCTTTACATGGCCTTATGTGAAGAGTAGAATTGTAACTCATTTAAGTTGAGCTTACTTGGCTAAAAATATTTTCTGCTTCTTCAGCTAACAAAAAATGTACTAAGTGAAAGCAGTGGATGTTACTTAAAATTATATATGGAACATTAGAGGGAGATATAGGTTCCTGGAGTGGATTGGAAGCACATGAATATTTATCCTGCAGGTGCAATCTTGAGCATATAAACACAATACCTACCAAATAATGGTTTATTAAAAAAAAATAAAATTCTAACTGTAGCCCTGTTCTACAGAAGTGTGCTTCTTGTAGCTTACACAACTCTTTCCTAGAGTGAGGAAAATTATTTACTCAGAAAATACAAATCATTAGTTTGAGAGTTATAATTGCCTCAGATCCACTTCATGGTTCACCAATATTCTGTTTTTAAAAGCTGCTTTCACAAGGAACACTTTACAAGCAAAACATATATGTGAGTATATCAAACCAGCAAAGTCCTCTTGGCATGGATACAATAAGGGACATTTGGTTAATTGTGAATTTTGCTCCTATCTTTCTACCTTTGTATCTAGATGAGCAGCAGTGGTCAATCAGTAGCATTCAACAGGGTCATAACCTTACAGTGAATTTTCTCAGAGTATAGGGCCAGGCATGGAGCATGTATTGGATAACTTTTCATCTGTGAGCTTTGTCTAGGATTTGCACTTAGAGATGGAAGTATATACATAAGCTGTAGCTTCTTTTCCTTAAGTTTTAGCATAGCAATTCATTTAGTAGACTTATATCGTTGGGTACTAGAAGTGTTCATTTCTTTTTTTCTGGTACCTGCACATAATACCTCTCCACAAACTTCTCTTCACCGTCTGATCTTGGCAGGAGCTGCAGAGGTACCGTTAACTCTGCTGAAGGCTTTGATGGGAGTGACAGCTCACCACACAGCTTTCTCACTCCTTTGGCATGTGGGCGGCTGAAAATCTGTGTCTCCAGGTTTTCAAGCATCCCGACAGAGGCTACACCCTTACCTGTGAGGCTGTCCTGAAATTTAACAGCTCAGAATTTCCCTCAGCATGCTGACAGATCTTTATACATTGATTAGTTTTGGCTACCTGGGACCAATAGGCTGTGACTTCGAGAGTTTGCATTTAATTTAATCCTATGAAGCCATTTTATCAACTGAAACCAAAGGGACAATAACAGTCTGAAGTATGGTTCATTTGGAAATGTACTGACAAGTGACTATCAAACAAAGTCTTTTCTTTAGTAAAACCTTTCAGAAGCAGATGATGTTCCCTTTATTGAATGGGTTACACTACATAACATGTATTTTAAACAATGTAAGGTTTGCCTTTTACATTTTTTACTTCCAAAAGTGAATATTTATATTCTAAGGAGGCATAATTAGTTTTTAATATTCGTTCTGCTCAAAAGGAAGTCCCAAATAAGTAGCCCAAATGACTTATGCAGTTACGCACAAAAACAAAGGTAAGTTGAGCCCCAAGACATCTAAGAGTTATTGACCCAGTTTCAAACATTTTCAGGAGCTAATTTTCCTATATCCCTGTTATTCTACTGTGTAATGCAAGTACTGTCACTCTAATGATTAGTGATTATAATATATTTGCAGAATGTTGGCTGAAGAAACACATTAGACAATTTTAGGAGAAACGCTCATCAGCCCAATTTCTTAGTGTTACAGAATCCAAACTGAAGTGCACATTCATTTTGAAAATGATAAATGTTGCTAATATTTTCCAACGTGTTTGAAAGTGTAAAAAAAAAACACCACATAAAATGCACTTTATGTCTAAAAGTTACAAGGTTTTATTTAATTTAGACTTCTCCAGATAGATTGTGAATGGGAATTTTGTTTGATCTTTTGAGGTCTCCTCCTTCATTTGCCCTTTTTAAAGTCTTGGCTCTCTTGCAATTTCATTGTTTCATTTTTTTTATACAACAAAAAGATTGGGGTGAGAACTGTTCTAGAAACCTCTAGCAATACCAATAATTGGTGGAATTATTAAAGAGTTCATGGTCAAGAAAAGAAATTTAGATGTGAGAAACAAACAAAAAAATACAAGAGGAGAGGAGTGGTTTATTAACCACTACTGAAGTTGATTTGACAAGTACAGAAAAAAATTTCTTGGATATAAAGTGAGAAATTTAGTGTGCTAAGATTTTAATTAAAGCAAAAGGACTGTGCAAAACCTTGAGAACATATAGCATGCCTGTAGAGAATGAATGCATACACTGCTTTAGGAGTTGTGACAGCCAACACAAGCTAGTGTGCAATTTTTCTCTGAAGTAGGCTTCCTGTCCCCTCTGTTCTTCATCTAACCATTTAGTAGTTAGCTATGACAAGGTCTCCTTGTCATTACTGAGAACGAGTGACATGAAAATCATGAACTGGTCTTCTGGCCATATGTTGATTTTTGAGGTTTCCTTTTGGATTCCAACAAAACTGTTATCACAGTTTGAGTCGAGCTCTACGTGAACTATAGAAAGCATCCAGGTATGTCTCTTTCAAGGAACAGAAATAATGTTGCCGAGAAATGCCTTGCATTTCTCACGATCCAAGCAGGTGACACAGCCTCAAAATAATTGAACACTGTGCTGGTAGCAAGGTATTTACAACAGAATGAATTAGGGCTTCCTTGATCTAACAGATTCTTGTGTTCTTACAAATAGATACGGTTCAGTACAAGGTCTCCTCATAGCTAAGCAGATGCTGTGCTGCAGTTTGCTGTAGGATTTTACCTATTTACATGTTTGTAGCTTCAGATACATTAAGAAATTGCACGCCTAAATCCTTCATGCAGGTTTGCAAATGTTAGTTGTCTTTTATTCTTAGTTTGTCCAAGTGGCTTCCATCAGCAGAAAAAGGATGGTTCCTCAATTGGTGTGTGTTGGAAAGAAAATTTGGACTGATATCTACTTTCTTTAAAGCTTCAGCTGTGTGAAATAATTGTCCCTTTATGGAAAAGGTCCTGTCTCAGACAGACAGAAATGAGAATTTCGACTTCTCACACTAAAAAACCAAAAACCCCAAACAAAGCAAACCTAACCAACCACACAAAGAAACCCTCTAGAGGTTAAATTAGAACTATTGCAGCTGAGTCATTATGATTTTAGATAAAGTTGTTCTTAATGGTCTAGTAAAGGGCATCCCTGCTCACAAGTATAAAACATACGCAGCCTTTTCAGTCTGGCTCAGACGATTTCAGCCTGTTATTGCTGAATATCCACCTGTGCAAGCCCTGCAGTGACGATCTAATATATGGTCACCAAATATTAAACGTCTCTTTTTGTCAGCGAGTTTCTCCAGATTGAAGAGACTACCTTATACTTCAATAAGCCGCATATACAAATGGAAATGAGTGAAAAATTCTCCATTTCTATGCACTGAAGAGGCTGAATTAAGTCTAGGCATTTAAAAAAGGAATCCATTAGCCCATTTCCTGTCGCTGTAGTTCTGTAGGAATTATTAGATGGAAAATACTCTTTATTGCAGACCTTTATGAAGAATGAAATGGGGAATCATTTTTCAGGGAAGCTGTGCCAATAGGTGGTTTGGCTGGCTCCTTTTTATAACGCTGAAGCGAGGCTTGATTGGAGAAGAAATTACAGTTTGCCATGATAAAAATGGGTTATATACTCGGTTAGATGTCCCAAGACTAGCCATTACACAAACAGAACGTTATCTAATTTGTCAAAATGTGCATCAGCAGAGCTTTCCAGCGAGTGTCAGGCACTTTGGATTTTTCGGAAAATTTTAGCAACTTTTGGGAAAGACGTAAAACTGAAAGGGGCATGTGATTGGAATACATCCTGTATGTCAGAAAAGGGCTTTTGCTCCTGCCTGTTATCATCCATCTTCATGCACAGAGGTTTCAGCAGCCTTGTTTGCCATCAGCAATGCTCAGTCAGGCTCTCTGGTTCTCTGGGTGTCGGCAATGCTGGGCTGGTGTCGTATGGGGCATTACTGAGCAGTTTTGGTCCCAGCTGTTGCCACGCTGATCATCCTGTGGCCTCTCTGTGCTTGGCAAGAGATCCAACACGGCCTGAAGACCCTGGAGTGCACTGAGAAGTCTCTCACCTCTATCTCCATTCCCCTTCCTCTCTTGGGTCCCATACTCTGCAATCTTGTGCCTATGAATACATTTATGTATATAAGTATTTTTCTTTAGCAGTGTGAAGAAAATATACTCCTGTGTAAGTATTTGCCAGATTGAGCCTTAAATCTGCAGTGTAGTGTTTCCCTGTGCTGTTGAATATTTATCATGCTGTACCCCAGAGATGGTTGTATTTCAGCAAAGAGCTGAGTTGATATATCAAGGCTACGAGTCTTGCCAGAATTTTGCTATATGTGTAGTCCTCCGGAATGTAACGGGGCAGTAATGTAGCTAAACGTGCCCACTGGTGTAAGTATTGACAGGATCAACTCCTATTTCTGCAAATGTTCAAGGAAGAAGGAAGTAGTGTTCCTTTGTAGAAGAATTGCTGAAGGAAAAATATGTGAAGTAGTTGTAAAAATTGCTTTCCAGCTGAATGCTACAGTAGTGCCTGATTTTTTTTTGAAATTGAAAGAGTGTTTACTACCAAATGCAGTGATGAGCAGTATGAGGCATTGCTCAGGATATGTGCCAGCACCACAGAAATAACATTGGCACTGGACCATTTCTTCATCTGTGGTGTTTATCACGGAGAAATATTCAAAATCTTGATTGTGAGTTCATGCTGTGAAATACAATGAATGTAATGTCTAGAAAATGAGAGAACGGATGTAGTTGGGTTGTGTAATCCAGTGCAACATCCATCACATTGTGAAAACAATAACTGCTGATCTTGAGAGACAAGAATATATATGGAGCAGAAATAGTCCAAATTTTTGCTGGATTCAAAAGAAATGCGTAATTTCACAGCCTGTGAAAAATCATGATGAAGTAGGTTATAATTTTACTTGTTGTTGACATGTGCCATAAAACCTGTGCTATGTCTTTTCAAGTGGTTAATTCTACTACAGTTGTTTCTTACTGACAAATGTTGTAAGATGTTATGAAAGCCGATAAAGAAATTATTTGTTAAAAAACCAACATTTCTATTTTCTGTAATTTGAAAAGCAAATAATAACACGAGTGTCCCTATGCAAGGTTAAACCAAAACACTTCATGTTGTTTGCATTGATTAAATATTTGTAAAGCATTTTAGTCAGTGCAAATGATATTCATTTTTTTTAAAAAAAGAAAATTATTGTGAGAGGTGTAGGTCAGCACTTTTCTTCAGTAAGTATTTTGGATTATCCTCAGATTGCTTACTGCAAGCAATACAAATAGATGTAGTGAAAAGGCAGAATCACAACACCATGTCTTTATACTCAGCTTTATGCATAACACTGCATCTCAAAATTTCTTGTGCATGTGAGTGAGCATATACATTCACACTCAGTAATCCGTTCAAGATGAAAATTCATGAAAAAATCCTTTTTTTTGGAAATAAATAGAATGTAAGTGTGCTAGAAAATTATCAGTTCCATATAGGTATATGTGAAAATGATGACCTCTAGCTCAAAAGAATATTTGACATACAATTCCTGCAGTTCAATCTGGTTTTGGTTTTAGTTTTACCTTTTGAAGGCAAATAGGTATGAGGGATATTAATAATAGTTTTTAAATCTATAGTCAAGGATATTTTTTCCTCAATGTAGAGGAAAATGGAGCAGTTTGTGTCTTTTTGGACCCTAAGATGGATAGGAGAGCTTTGTTCTAATAGACAGGCTTTTGGTGGTCCTTTTGCCGTGATATTTTGCATTTTGTTAGCAGAATTAAGGTACAATGAATTCTGCACCTCAAACCTCCTGGTTCAGGGTGCTGTTTCCCAGTGTGAACAGATGTAATGGGGCACTGGACCCAGCTGCTTCCCCAATTATGTGCTGCAAACTGCTGTCAGCCCTGCGGTGCTGGATGGACCTTCGCTCTTATGCTCTACTTGAAATCCTTTGATGCTTTGTTTTTTGAGTGTGACCAAACACCAAAAGAGAAAGCCAGTGATCTCTTCATTGGTTCGCAGCTGCCTAAGGAAAATACATCAAGAAGTGATCTTTTTGAACTCATTAGAAGTCAGAAGCAAGCTCCCGCCGATGTTAACCATGCAGCAGACTTCACTGTACTGGGTTTTTGACTGCCCGCAGTAAGAAAAATGCTCAGTATTCTCTTCTCCTACCAGCTCCCCAAGTTCTTTATGGGCAATTCCAAATAATGGCAACAGATATGTGTTTGAAATGTGTGTGTTAGTGTGTATTTATTTAAAGTTTTATACTGATTGCATAGAAATCCAGGGAAGAGTATCCAGATGTTGAATATGCTGCACAAACTCAATGAAGTGCTCATGTATATTAGCATCACTGTCAATTGTTATGAGCACGAACAAATTCAATCTTTTATTTCCCATTGTGCTTGAGTACTTTGACTTAATGATCCCCATCCTAGAGAGAACTCTATTAGCACTTGCAGATGTCACTATAAATGTAGGAGTGAAAAAACTTTAGGATGTGAAATAATCAGGCTATATACTGCTAGTGTCTTACTGTTAGTGGAGTATTTGAAATTCTCAGATTGGTTTCTTTGAATACTGAATTTTAAACTCCTGCTTACAATTCTTTGTCATTTAGTTAATAAGACATGCTTGAGGGTGACTAAATTTCATCATCAGGAAACTTACAGGTTTTAGAGATTCTAATTTACATCACATAATTAGAGTGTCATGAAAGCTCTGAAAGGGTGCTAAGCCTCTCACAATGCTTGATCAATAATCTATTGCATCTCAGCTGTTAAGTATTAAAGATTGCCCTTTGTTAGTCCAGGTGCTTTATGAACAGATGCTTCCTTTTAAGATCTGTACGAGGCACTAGTTGTTTGTTTTCCTCTTTGAATACAAAAATCTGTTATACGTTTTCACTGACCTCCTAGCTGTCTGTCTGTTCCACTGAATGGGCTGCATTAACGCAACTGCGATGTTCAAGGTCAAAACGCTGTAAATAGTAATTCCGTACTCTGCAGAGTCCCAAATGATGTCTGTGTGTAATAAGGCACAAGAAAGCTCAGATGATGACATTTTGCCCAAACAATCTGCTCAATTCTATTGCTGTATCAGGGACTTTTGAAGTCTCTGCAATGTCATCTAAAGTTTCCCTCATTGTTTTAGAGGGGAGTTTGTGCATTTCAATTATGGCTTTTATTCAGCAATACCATTTAATTCCTGACAGTTTCTTCAGTTTGACAATCTCTGATTTAGCTGTTATCTGTTTCGCAGCAATGTCAAGAGCGACATGATAAAGTGGGCTACTTTGGTTGAATATAAACAGGATCTGGGCAGTTCAATGAAAGTTCCTTGCATGTTTAATTCCTAGCTGTCATGATACCAGCAAAGAGCACATAAGAAGATTTAAGAGGATCTCGGTTCACTTCCTTTAGATCACCTAAATGCAGTCCATTAACAGGTTTATGTTTTATGCATATTAATTGTGCTTCGTGCTACTTTTGTGTGGCAAGACAAATTAGAACTGAATTGAAAATATTTTTAGCCGTATTTTTGCACTATAAGGGAATTTACCCTGTATAGAGGGCTCAGATGAGCTCTGTGTGTAACTTAAATGATAACTAAATTCTTCAAAACCAATTCAGTTTGCTGAGGCCCTCGTTGTATCAATTGTTTTGATTGATGAGGAGGATGCAAAATTAACTTGCTCTCTGTGTTTCAAATTGTTCAAGTCTTTGGGCTCTGCATGGAGAACCTGGTGAGTCTAAAATTCACATCTTCCTTTATACAGTTTAGATTTACTCTCCACTAATATAAATTAAAAAAATATCAAGTCAGTATCCCTGACAGTTACTCATGGTTGGTATACAGACAAAATGACATATGCAAAATATGTGAAAATGAGTACTTAAAGGTCTCCATTGAGAGCTCTAGGGTTTCTTTGGAGTCTGTGCTATTACCGTTGTGTATTTTGTTTGGGACTTTATTTGACACTGTTTTTGAGTTATCTCTAAACAATAGCTGATGGTAACTTCTAGATTTTGGCATGGGTGTTTTTGCTTTATCCTTAGTCGGGGTTGGACTTGTTTCTGTTAAAATTTTCTATTTATTAACTGTGAGGAGTGCTGGGATCAGTCAGCAAATTTACAACCTCTCGGGTAACATGGACACAGTGACAATTCAAACTGTAAGTAGTCTGAGGTTGCTGCTTAATGAGAAGCTACAGCTGCATGGAAAGGGGTTGGGTTAAATAAGCGTATTATTAGTTTTATTTCCTTTTAAGATGTACAAATCATACCCCATGTTTTACTTGTTATCTGGGCAGTGTGGAACAGTATGGATGCAAACACTGGTCCAGTGGGAGGTAACAAGTGAAGCACTGGCAAGTAGTCTTAGAACACTACGGGACCCTGAAACCAAAGAGTCACCTGGGTACTCTTTCTAGTAAATGCGTATCTGTTTCTCTAAACTGGTTTGTGTTGGTTTTTTTTTTAAGTGGGGCATATGCTGTCACCAAGGAGAGATGTCCAAGGTACAGACATGTAAAATTTCTGCATCCTATTCTCACTGGATTTCTCCTTCACTAACAGTAAAAGCTGGACGCTTGCAAATACAACTTTTTCCTTTCGCTAAAAGTTGCAACATCAGGGTTTAATTATAAAATAATCACAGTGGGTATAGTTTTTTTCATCTGTTGTGCATACTATTTTCACTATTTTATGTCCTTTTGAGGGTTTCAGCACTTGAGTCTCATGAAAAAGCTGTAGGACTTGAAATGCATTTTCATTCTCCTCTCAAATCATCTCTTTTTTTAAGGCAACAAAGTTCCCAGTTGATTAGAAGTAAATTTGAAAAAGCCAATTTAAAGATAAATGGCCTTTTACTCTTACCTTTAATTTTGGCTGGAACCAGTCCTTGTTGCAGAAAGGCTGGCTGGAAAAACACTGAGGTGTTTCGCCTTTTATTTTGTTGTTGTTGAATAAAATATTTGGTTTATGCTGGGAAGTGGATACTGTATTTTTTACTAGGAAAGGTAGATCTTAAGAAATGGTTAGGTAAGCCTTGAGACACTGTCTTCTGAGCTTACTGTAACTTAATAGCCAGAATGTGTCATGGTAAGTAATGCATCTGAGAAATATTGTTAGTGGGAAAGAATAAATCACCTCCAGCTTCAGCAGGGACTACCCAGGAAACAACAGCTGTTCGTGATTAACTTCCACCAACTTTTACAAACAAACATTAAGGACCTGATTGTAGTCTCATCACTCTTCAGAGCAGCTGAAGTCCATTGTCTCTCATGGAAATTATGTCTGATTTACATCAGAGAGTGCACAGGAGCAGGGTTTGTACCCTCTGAGCACAGCAGTGGCATCACTGTTGCCCACCACGCGGCCACAAGTGACACGCAGAAAGCTGGCGAGGTCACAGCTCAAACCCTGAATGCTCGCCTCGACTCCCTGGGAATTGTTGAATCGCAGAACTGTGCAGTAAACTATGTCAGAACAAAGCTCTTCTTTGTAATAATTCTCTCATTACTGAGTTGACTGGCTGCGAATGAGGGGAAATTGCTATTCTTAGAATATTTAGACATTTATTCCAGCTTTACTTGGACAGATAAAATTTTCTCTTCTGTCTCCCTTCAGATTCTGTTTGTCTGCGATATTGAACTGCCCACTAAGAACCTCAGTGCCTGCTGGTTCATGTATTCTGAGGGTTGATGTATCTCAGTATCCAGCTTCAGTGGAGCCAACAAAAGCTGATATTTGAAGCGAGCAGGTAAGACCAGCCACTTTCTGCAGTCTATTCCCTTTGTATATCCTGAACATACACAATTGGTGGGTCAAATATGCACTTTTTAGTATCTGGTTTAGAACTTACTGTCCATGAACTCGCCTGCTCGGAAGGTTGGACCAGATGACCTTTAAAGATGCCCTTCCATCCTCAAACATTCTATGATTCTAATGCATTTTTAAACCCACTGTTGCTGTCTGCTCTGATAAGCTTGTGTCAACAAGACCCAGCAGTTCACCACCAGCCGTGTAAAAGAACGCAGCTCATGCTACTCTGAGTGTTTCTTATTCTGCTGTTGCAGGCTTGGGTGAATAAAGGTTCTGCATTCACGTTGTCAACGATGTTCATGACTTTGTGCACCTCAGCTGTGCACTTCCCCAGAGAGTGTGTTGTGTTTATTTAATTGGTGTTACAGGCAGTGATATCATAGATATCATAGACAGATTTGTGCTTTTCAGCAGCTCTTATTTTAATGCACTATTTGGAAGAAAGAATTTGGCAGAGCAGTACAGTGGGCAGCAGGATCAAAAGCTTAAACCTGATGTTGCGAAGGGGCTTGTTTGTTAGAGAGGTGTTCGTTGAGGAAGAGCCATGTCCAGGGAAAATTCAGGCTGGGCAGGAAAAACTGACAGCTTAGTGGCTTGTGAAACCCACTGCAAAACTAGATTGTGAAAATTGCCAAGTTGGTGTCTGATTAAGCTGTTGAAGCTCTGCTTCTTCATTCGTACACTTTCCCTCGCTTTTCTGATCTGTAACAGGCAAAATGCTTCTCTCTTTGCAGAAGGCCCTTTGGGACAACATTCAGTGTGTGTTTTCCTGTTGCCAGCAGAGGATCAAGTCTGTAACAGCACAAAGGAGCGAAGGAAAGACAGAAGTTAATAAAATGAATAGTTTGGTAGTAGTGAGAATGTTACGAAGTAAGAGAGGTTATTGTCTATAAAAACCTTCAAGTTGAATCCAGTTAGTGTTCAGAGAAGCAGAGAATGGCGAAAGATAAGTGTGATTAAAAGATGAGTAAGGCTGAATGATTTTTTTCTGAAGTTTTTTTACACAGAAGTTCTCCATCTGCAGCTCACAAACCACCTGTGAAACGTAGGAGGTTTCTGCTGGGTTACAGCCAGAAGCTCTTGTGTGCTTATGATGTACAACACGCCTACTCCTAAAATTGTCTCAGAATCAATGTCACAAAGACTACAAGAAAAATAGAAAAACCACGAAGCTTCCTGGGCTGCGTTTACCCAGTGACAAAATGCAATCAAAATGGGATTCCTCTTCTGTCCCACAGGACAGGCGGCGTGGGAAGGAGCCCCCCACTAAAATCCAGAGGGGCGAGGCAGGGGCTGAGGGTACAGGAGAAGGGAGCACGGGAGGTGCCTGAGTGGATACAGAGGTGATAGAGCAAAGGTGCCAGAGCAAAGGGAGAGGGAGAAGTCAGAAGCCAATTCTTTGGAGTTGCTCTGAGATCAGATGAGGGATTAAGGAGAAAGAAAATGAGGAGGTGACAGATATTGGCCTCGTAAAGCCCTGGGTGCAGTAGATGGAAGTGGCTGAACCAGAGAGGGTTCAGGCTGGCGCTGTGGGCATTTGAGGTGGGGTGGGAACCAGGAAAAGGAAGAGGTATGAAATGTGAGGCACAAAAAGGTCCTTCCAAAACTTTGAAGGAGCTCAAAGCAAGTTCATTGTTTCTTTTGTCTGCAAGTAACTGCAAAATCTAAAAGCGAAGTTTGTCTCATCCCTTTTAAGAGATACTCCCAAAGATTTTAAAAAATAAAAATCCTAGAAAACAGTGTTAGATCTTCTCTGAAGTTGAGGAATGAAGCATGAAAAATGTTATAGAATGCCAAATTAAAGCCCACGTTTGAACAGATATTAGGATATTATTATGACCAAAATTATCTTATTTTTTCTTCTTACCTTTTTTTTTTATTTTATTTTATTTTTCTAACACACTGTAAAAATTGCAGATGACAGGCAATGTTTTACCCAAGGTCTCATCCTAATTTCTGCTGGAATAATTCCATCTCTCTCACCTTGCCCAGTGAGAATCCTGGCTCCTTAGGTATGGATGCAGTTGTGAGCAAAGCACATCCCATCTGTTGGAGTTCACAACCATATCGCAGTAGGAAATGATCTTCCAATGCATTTAATAACTACAGGTACTGAAGAGGAGCTGTCGGTTGCACGTAGATGTGTTATGTATGTGTCATATGCCTGCTCGATAAATGTAGATCTTTGTGCTGCCAGCTCCTACTCATGTGCATTTATAAAGCTAGGTTGCTCTTGATCTCCCCACCGACCTGCTTACTGCAGAACTGTGTGCGTTACCTTCTGCAAAAAATGAGGTGGAGAAACACATAGAAAGCAACTGAAACTGTCAAGTCCTTTAAAACGGATGCCTGTCATTTGCTGAGGTTTTTTTTTGTTTTTACAGCCTTTAGATACTAGCCGTGGTTGTTGTGAACTAATGAAGGAGGTGTTCGTGGCTGAGAAAGGGATGTCACAAGGAGGCAGTCACTGAGATGTGACAGATCCATCTATTTTCTCCTCTAAGACCATCACATACATTCTAATGAGGGAAAATGCCCATCAAACTCTGCAGCTTCTGTTGGACTTTGGAAATGAAAGGAAGGTAGATTCAGAGAGGCAAAATATCAAGGTTGTTCGGTCGTTCTGTGGTTTTTACTCACTGTGTTAAGGCTCTTTTTCTTTCTTTCTTTCTTCCCCTTTTTAAGTAGAATCTTCTCCTGTGCATTTCATAGCATAACCTTCCATGAAACCTAGAAGGGAAAAAAAAATAAAAACCTCTATGATAAAATTTTAAAATGTAATATTTTCAGAAGCCAGGGGGAGTAATGATGGGAAGAAATGATGTGAAATTTCTTTTGACAAGTAGATGACAAGAGACAAAACTGAAGAGATTTATGCGTACTTTGGGAGGAAAAACCTAAACTGATACATCTAATAGCTGGCTTGGGATGAGTCATTCATTCTTTATTTGCAGTGAAAAGCTACTTTAATGATTTTAATGTTTATCCATTAAATTTTTCTCCTTGATCTATAATTCAGAATGCTGTATCAACCCCTCAAAGGCTAAGACACGTGTATTTTAATGTGGAAGTGGATCACCAGGTTGTTGCTAATCTCAGCACTGAGTGGAAGGATTTAGTCAGGACCAACCTTCTGTGGAAAAAAAGGCTTATGCCAAGACAGTTCTGGTGGAAGATATTTAAAATAATGATTTCTGATGCCGAGTCATAGTGTTGTCACAACGTTATTAATAATAAAGTGGGAGAACATTTGTCTTGCCATATGGGAATGAAGCTAAATAGTCCAACGTCTGCCTCTGGTATTGGATGGCATTATATAATGTTACTGCATGAGGCATATATATTTCCTTTTCCCTTCTCTCCCTCCTTAAATGCACAAGATAGAGTTCAGTTATCTGTAGAAATAAAGTGTTGTTAGAGAAAGTTGTCCTGATTTTTTTTCGAAGCTTAGGCAATTGTCAAGGACTCCCTTCTTTGCCTCAGTCACATGTAAGGAGCTTTAGTTAAACTGTGTTAAATTCTGTGCACATGTTCATATTCAGAACTAAAATGTCTTTAATTTGATTTTCACTTAAATCGCTTTGAAAGTCAGGTAAGGGAAATTGAATCAAGGCATTTTTAAATTCTTAATACAAATAAAAGTCTGATTAACGATTTAATGCAATTTAGCTAAACCTCTTCAGAAATTCATTCAAATTAACCCCTTTGCTCCCATGCTGACAAACTTAGCGAGTGCTCCATTGACACTCTTTATATGGCATTATTAACAGGCTGGCAGTCAAGGATTCTGAAGAATTTGGCACTAATCTTGAATTCTGTATGTGCATTTGGATGACAGCTTTACTTGCGCGCTAATGAGACATCGCTGGGTTTTACTGGTGACGTTTACCTCTGTTTTGATGCATTCAGCTGCAATACACTAAACAACAGTGGGGATGACACGTGGATCTTAGACAAGCCTCTTAACACCTCCGTGTTAAGATTTCAACTCATACAAGGCTTTGCCTGGTAGGCTATTGAAGAGCGTGACGCTTACCTCCTAGGATGGCTTTGGGAGGCTGCTGGAAGAAAATCCTGGTTTTGCTGAGCGACACGAGGCCAGCCTAAGCTGCTCAGTGCTGGTGCAGCGCTCGCCAGCTCTTGGCAACATCTGCTTGGTAGCCCACATCTGCTTGGGTTTAACTTGGGTCTCAGTTCCCCCAAAAAGCTCAAGGGTCCTTCAGTCTGGCCATTTAGGCTGTCTTTCCTGATGAATGCCTCTGCAGAACATCTTCCTGAGTTTATTGGCACCAGCAAAGTTTTATATAGGAGAAAACAGAATTCCTGTGTTGGTTTATGCCACCTGAATTTGTCATCCTCATCCTCCAATAGGTACAATCACCTTGTCTCCCACCTTCTTACCTGTCCTTGTCCTTTGTGTCACCTTCTTCAGTATGTCACCTTTCCCTGGAGGTGAAAGACTCAGTCTTTTCCTTTCCTGCTAAACTTTCTAATATTACTCTCCTCAGTAATAAAATGGTGCCAAATATATTTCATAGCATTCTCATCCCAAATCATTTGGCAGCTATTTTAAAAATAAGATTGTATAAGGATTAGCAAAGTCAGCTATCTGTAAATATTCAAGATGACTTAACTAATGGGGAGGATGTAAGGCAACATAGTGACTAAAGCAAATATTTAAGATAGAAAAGCAGTGGAGTTGCTTTATATCTCAATCAAATAAAGTTCTTAAACAGTTATCCTTTTGCTGAGATAAGATATGGCAGATAGATTTGAAGCTGAGGCATTTACTATCCTCTTTTTCACTAATATTGTAGATATCTTTTCACAATATAGCTCAGAACCAGCACAATAGCACAGTCATGCTATTGCCAGACATGAATAAACCTATCATCCTTGTCAGTCTGAAAACTGAACTGGAAAACTCCAGTAAAATAAGGAAAACTCAGACCGGAACAGAATTTCTTGATATCTGAGAAAAATGCAAACCTGAGATAAAGAATCCACTTTTTCTTTTTCTTTTTCTTTTTCTTTTTCTTTTTCTTTTTCTTTTTCTTTTTCTTTTTCTTTTTCTTTTTCTTTTTCTTTTTCTTTTTCTTTTTCTGTTTCTGTTTCTGTTTCTGTTTCTGTTTCTGTTTCTGTTTCTGTTTCTGTTTCTGTTTCTTTCTTTTCTTTTTCTTTTTTTTTTTGGTGAATGGACACAACATGCATCTCAAGACAAGCCTATGTTTACTTCAGTGAGATGTGGATTAAAATTAATGTGGGTGGGAAATGGAAAATAGCTCCATTCTAATCCTGCTGCTGTCTCATTAAGGATAGAAAACATCCTGATTCTAACAGGGAAATTGTTCTTTTTCTGTTGCAGAAGTAAGAACCTCAGGCTGGTTGAATGAAATTTTCCTTATAAGAGTACTTCAGTGCTAATGACAACAACGGTAAGGAAACCAGCAATTCAGTACTGGGAGATGCTGCTGAGGAAAAATTGACATAAGGGTAGGTAATTAGTGCTGCTGTTTCTATTAAAACTAGGGGGGAAAAAAACAAATGGAGTCATTGGAGAAGAGGGATTTTTAAATTGCAAAGAAATCTTATTTACACTGTGACTTCAGCTGAACTAAGTAAGCTAATCAATATGATGGGCAAATTCTGTTAACAATACAAAAAACTTGACTGAAAAATTATGACAAAGAAAAGTAAATATTTCGAGGAAGAGGACAAAGCTGACAGAGCCTAAGTTGGTCAGTTAAGTGGAGTTACTGCTCTTTCCCTTTTTTCCTCCTCTCTAGAATAATCAAAGACATAACAGTGCCTATCACTTCTAGCAGCATAGAACCTTTCGCTGTTGCCCAAATGAGATGGGGCATACACGTGGGAAATGGGAAGAGAAAAATGAATCTGTTTGAACACCAAAAAGAATTTGATTCAGCTGAAGTTCGAAGAAAATTTCAGGTCAGGCTTGCAGATCCTTGATGAATAATTCTGATGAAAAATAGACCTCAATGGACATGGTTTTCTTTTTGATGTAGCACCATTGAAGCCCAGCAAGTTAGAACAATGATGAGTTTGGCACAGACTTGTCAATGAATATGTATGGAATTAGCCAACTGGTACTTCTTTTTGCAAATTTGAAGTAGCATTTTTATTAGCAGAATGGTGGTGGGTGGTTTTTTTTTCCTACCTTTGCTTGTAATATAATTTTTTTCTTATAACTTTGAATGATGTTATTTGATTTAATGGAAAATCTTGAACCAGGGTTGGGCTATTGCTCTTTTTTATAGTGCCTAGAATAATGGCTTCTTGATCTTGATTGGAGCCTTTCATGACTTCAAAAAAATTGAACTATTTTTCTTCCTTATATTTTTGCCCTTGTGTCTGGAGAACTGGGATAGAGAGTAGGGACTGCTTTGGGCACAGTGGCCTGCATGATGGGCAGTAAAAGAATGAGTGAATGAGAATTAACATGTTTGACAGAAAATATTTTCCTAGAGCATTGCCCATTGCAGAAAACAAAAATCTACTTTGTTTAATCTGCTTTTTTTTTTTTTCTCCCCCCCCTCTGCCCTTCCTGCAGTCGAATAAGATGCAGGGTTTAGTTTTGTGTCAATATGGAAATTAATTAGCATAAATTGTAAACCCACTCTTTCTGGCAGTGCTAAGATTCCTTATTATTTCTCTTTCAAATGAAACTCTAAAAGAGAAAAAAATCAGATGACATGGCATAAATATTGCATTATATTTAACTGATTTATATTTATAAAGCTAATTCCAGTTCTTAATGCAATTCAAACCGGAAAAATGCTTCTCTGTTCAGGCTGGTTTAGAAGTTGGATCAAGTATACCAATACAGACAAAATTAACTGGGGTTTCTGGCCTGATTTTTTGCATGGACTCTTCCTATTCTTTCATGTTATTTTTCTCAGTTTAGTAACATACTCCAGCGAGTTTCTTCTTGGCTAAGAAAATAACTCCGTGCAAAATACACATCTGAGGTGACAGCTGCTTCTGACCTTCATGCATATTATATTATAGAGCTGGTCAACTTAGAGCTCTGGCATATTGAAAATTTAGCCCTTGACACTGTCCCCATATTGAGATGAGGACACATGGAAATTGAAGGGCTTTTCACAGCGTGACATAAATGGCTGGTACAACAAGGCTGATCCTTCATAGTCGCTTTGGTGCTGGGTAATGTCACAGGAGGTCAGGTGCATTTCCTGATATCACGTGAAGTGCGTCAGGTTACAGCAGGGATTAATGAGACCCTCCAAGAGCTCCGTTTTTCATAGTCTCTTTATTCAAAAAGGGAGCTAGCTGTTAGTTTTCAGGGATTAAAATATGAGAATCTTTAATTGAGATATCTGGCTTGTGCAGCTGTTGTTGGGTATGAGTTAACTGTAACACAATATTAAGAGTCTTGGTGAGCCACAGCTTTGAAACCCTTACCAAGCAGGAGGGAGACAGGAGCTAGCTGGATAAACTTCAGCTTAACTAACACAGAAGCAGGACAGGAAATAGTAAATGTGAAATATGACAGCAAGAATAATGTTTGATTGATTGCAATTTGCAGAAGAGCACGGGAGTACAGGTGGGATCTGACTTCTGGCTTTGCGACCTCTAGCAGTCACTCGGGGCTGTTTGTGCCATGCGATGAGTTCAAATTGCAGTTCCAGGTCCCCAGACAAGGCACTCAGGCTATTAGTTCTGTAAATGCAGATGTTGCTGCACTGTGAAGGAGATAGATTAGAGGGACCACTCTGGAAATTTTCCTTATTAGACCTGCCTGTGGCTGAGTGTAGCTCCTCTTGTCTGGCACAGAGAAACAATGGCTCCTTTTTGGTCTCTGGAACCATGCTTCCTACACCTAAAACTGTGAAATCGCCCACCTCAAAGGCTGCTGAGGGGACTAATGTTTGTGAGAACTGGCATTGTTTAGACAAAAAACTGCTTGGTTGTGTGATGTATTACTATCAAAGAAAAATGGAGAATTCTTCCAAAATGGAGAAAATACATTCTTTTCGACTGTAATACATGAGATCTCGCTGTAACCTCTTCCTTCCACTTGTAGTTGTATGTGTTCTGCTCTCACATCGGGGGTTTTATTCTGTGATAAGACTTCATCTTGTTCATTCATGATAAAGCAGGACCATGTAGTAGCTATGAATACCCAAACAGCCTGTGTGAGGATTAGTCATTATTTTTATCAAACTAATGTCTCTGAATGGGTGTAAATAAAATATTTCAACCATTCCAGGCCAGGTTCTTGTGTGCTGGCTCTAAAGTATGCCTGGACATCTTTTTGGATGAACCTTTATTCCAGTGGAAGCTATTCACGTGTGGTTGTGTTGTGGTCTTCAGGCAGAGAATGAAGGAAAGTTTGGCACAAACGTGCCCCATCATTACTGCTAAAGATTTTAGAAGGCAGACAGGGACCATCTGTTACAGAGCAGGTTCTACTCCACAGGCACAAATATAAAGGTTTCCTTTGGTTTGTTGCTTTCAGGCTCCCTAGGGTTTCTGTTTAGGACTGCCCTCTTGCTCATCATCTGGGAGTTCTCTGATCAAGAGCACTCCTGTTTAAAGTGGGGTTTTTTGTCTCTTTAATTAGACTCTCTATCTTTTCCAGAATGCAGTTAGATACTACATCATTTTCCTAGACCCATTTTTTGAGTCCTTTATTTTATTTAACAATTCTGTGATATGGCTAATACAACATCTCATGTTGGATAATTTATTTTCTCTCTGGCATAGAGAGCCATTAGCCTTAACTATTTATTCAGTAACATTTTTGTTCTATTTAATGGTGTTCAATCCATCTCTAGGATTTGCAGTATGAATGCTAACGAAGCTTTTGCAAGTTTTTCCCAAAGGGCCAGTAGACATTCATATTTTATGTAAAATATAAATTGTAAAATATCATATATTTTATAATCATAGAGTTATTCATTGCCTATTCAAGAATAGGCATTTGTCACAACCTTGACTCCTATAATTTTACCATATTCCAACCTAACTGTCCAAGGTTTCAGTGGTGAGAGCATCATTATTCTACTTCCCCGTTGTGACTTACAAGCAATTGAGTAGAGATCAGGGCAGAGGCAGCAATAGATTGGCAAGGACATCTCACTGCCTCTAATTCACTGGAACTGCGTGAACTCCATGGGCTTTACAAGACCCTGTCTATACCAAACCATGGCTGTCAGCCTCAGTAGGACAGATACTTTTAATGAGAAATTTAGTATGTCTGCTTGGTGGATAATAAAGTAATAGTAAGGGAAGCCAGATTTGGGTAAAACGTTGCACCCCTTTACATGCTGGATTGAATCAATAATGTGTACCTAGTGCTCTGTACATTGCACATCAGAAAGACTGTGTAAAATAAATCCAGCACACCAAAAAAAACATGGGCAGCAGGAGGCTGGAGCCGCTTTGCTGTTGGTTGAGCTGCTGGAGGCTGGCAGGGGATGGAGACGCCAGGGAGCGGAGGAAAGCCATCTGGCACAGTGAGCAGGACACGTCATGGCAGAGCAAACAACCCACACAAGGACCAGTCTCGTTTTTCAAGATATCTGCTGAGCTGGTGCTGTACACACCCTGCCTTCCTGGTGTATGCCATTCTAAAATATATGATGGATTTGTGCTTCTGCCTAATCCTGTGCCTCTGTCCCACATCTCTTTTTCCAGGCTTATGTCAGCAACCCCTTCCTAACCTCATAGACCTGCCACTTCTCATGGGGCAGCCCTCACCATCCCAGTGCCAAGTGCTGACTGTGACCCCTGGCCATGTTTCCACCTTAGCGAATTGAAAGTGTGGCCTTTTTTCTATAGTTCTGAATTCCTCCCCCACCCCCTGTACTATATCTTGTTGACTTTGTAACTACCTTATATTCTGTAAAACATTTTGGCATCTAGAATGTGTGAATGTATTGTCTTCTAGGAGCATTTTAAAAATTAAAATTGGAAAAAAAATCTTAAGATCACAAAAGTGAGAATGTAGCTTGGGGAAGCTGTGAAGGTAGACTTTCGGACACTCTCCTGGGCATTGCTGAAGACACCAGTGTGATGTCGAGTATGTTCCTCTGAGCATCCATTGAGCGTGAATGTCCAGCCCCCATAAGGGCACAAGGAGAATTGTCTCTTCCAAGTGGGAGATTTTAATGAGGGAGAGGAGGCAGCTGTCTCTGAGTTTGTGTTTTTAAGTACAAACTAGAACCTAGAGGCTTTCAGCCCCTCTTTAATATATAGTTACTGATTCTACAGCATGATGAAAAGCATTGCAAAAACGAAACAATGCCATATACTGGCAAATTTAATAATTTAAAATTTGTCTTTCTTCTACAAACAGTTCCAAAGCTCTGAGATATACTTTTCACAAGAAATATATTCTGAGATGTAAATTCATTCACAAATAATTTTTAGACAAGTGGTGATTCTTAAGCTGCATGTAAATTGCGAATATTATAATCAACACAAACCTAAAATTAAGATTTGTTTTCTACCAACATTCCTGGTAATAAGGGCTAGAGGTTTTGTGCAGGGCACTAAAATGGTCCTGAAATGACTCTTTGAGCATTCTCAAGGCACTAACTTGTTATTATTTTTGTACTATTAATTTAGTAACAACAGAGCCTCACCAGAGGAGAAGATTACTTCCACCACCATATCCTCTAGATACCATGACTTAGGTTATAACCATGATTATCTAAAGATTCATGTCTAGATAGCCACTTCCTTCTTTCTGTGTCCGTAGTAATGTGGTTACTGACAGTCTCCTGCTCAAAACTGCTGTAGTGACAAATCTCATCACTGTTAGCTCCCAGTGCTCCACACTCCAGAGGGATATTCTCCAAATGTTTCTGTCAATTCTTGGCCATAGCAGAGGTGAGAGTTTCTTCTGCATCGTTCTCTGAAACCTCTAGTATTATACCAGCTCCTTGCAAGTCAGATAGGGCAAACTAAGTGGCAGACTGACATATAAATTTGTGCTCTCCTCAATATCTTCAGCATTTTCACGGGTGCTGCCTGTTCACAGCCCAGCTGCTGCCTCTAAGTATTAACTGACATCAGCTCAATCTGGAAAGTGTCTCAAAAGACTTAACATCTTAATGCTGACAACCCCCTGCTACCAACCTTATTACTATCCTTAAGTATGAGAGACTGCCAGTTTTGAAATGGAAATAAATTAACTTTTTTTGTCATCTGTTTGTCTCAACCAGATCACTGTGAAGCTGCCAGAAGAGAAACTTGAAACGAGAATGTGCCGCTGCATGTAGCAAAATTACCCCTTCTTCCCCATTCTGCTCCAGAAGTGTCTCTCCTGGACTAAGAATCTCTAGGTAGAGTTGTGAACATAATTGATTTTCCAGTTTGCCCACTGAACTGCAAAATGAAAATATGTTCAGCTTGGGTCAATGTGATTTTTTTTTAAATTTATTTATTTTTGCAACTGGCTGTGGATTTTTTTCCCAGATTTAAAGCAAGGAGACAAAACCCATCTAGTGCTTCCCAACAAACTGGAGAGCCAGCTTAACGCACCAATGCTCACATTTATGACTCTTCTGCACTCATAGGACATGTCTATCTCTTATCACTTTTACTGCTGCTGCTCTTTTTCCCCTCTGATTTATTTTTTTCTTGATTCTCAAGAATGAAAATGTCTTGCAGAATTCTATCTTCCTTGAATTAAAGTCAATAACCACTTTTTTTTTCTGACATCAAAGATAGTGCTTTCAATCAGATTATTTCATTCAAGTTGCCTCTTATGACCTCTCCAGCTTTTCCTCAGTACTTATTGATCACTATTTAATTCTGTTTTTCCTCCTTGTTGCACTAAAAGAGTTTTCAGTGAAGCAGCCCTCATTCAGAGCTCCTCAATAACACTGCACTCCCGTTTATGGTGTTTCCTGGGGTGCTTGGTCAGCTAGCACAGCATTTGAGCCCTTTGAGTCTTTCAGTGAAGGAACACTAAATGTTGTGAAACCAACTTCAGAGTTAACTGCGGAAGACTAAGGTCTCTAAATGAATTGATGCCATCTTGAAAATCACAAATATTGTGACTGTAGGAGACAGATTGAACAGAGGGGTTAAAATTAAGCAACTGCCTGAAATTAAGCATTTGCATATGTGCATTTTCAGTTCACCGGACAGTATATTCAGTACTTGTGAAGGGATATCCATAGTCCAGGGTGGTGAATAATGATTTATGTTGCATAAATCCTTTTTGAAAGCTTGGAAGACAGGCAGATGCTGAGAAAGACTTCTTTGGTCATTTGTGGCATAGAAAAATATAATTTTTTTTTGGTATAGAAGTATGAAAATGCAATTTATGTTTAGTTCTGACATGCTACTAAATCAGAGTTGTTTCCTTTCACCCTAATGTATAGTTCAACTAGATTAAAGGAAACCTCTCAGCTTTGTAACCTGCTAGGAGGTAGTTTGATGTACTGCTTTTGTTGGCGAGCCCCATACTATCACCAGACAATCTGTAAAATAGTGATTTGTCGGGCTGATCAAAGAGGACTAATTTTGGACACTTACATTTTCACCTTCAGTGCTTTCTATTCCTTGATTGTAAAATTTGTCTTCAAGTAGCGAGGAAGCGTCTGTGCTGTGGCTCCTGTAGATGGCAATGTTACACTGGAATAAAACCGGCAGGGTAAAACCCCTGCGCCTCGATAGCTTCACTCTATTAATCAGTGAAGAAAGGCATTAACAGCAATTCGAGATACAGTCGCTGAAACTGCTGTAGAGGTAAATATCTATAAACACATCATTAGTACTAAAATGTAAGCCTGACTGGATCGCTGTTGTTTGTTCTTATATGGACTTACTGAGGAATCATGCTTGCCATTTTTTTTTCTTGGTGGCAGTCTTGTATGTGGTTCAACAACAGCAATTTGCCCAAATTTGTACCTATTTTAAACAAATGCCATTCACCTGAAAGCCTCAGCATCATCATTGTTCCCGTTAAAAACATTCTGTTACACCAGCTCTGATCCTCTCCTGGCAATAGTAGTAAAATCTTTGTCAGGTTTTGCTTACTTCATGGATGACTTTTGTTCCATTTACTTGCTTTTTTTCTCAATGTTTTGTTGAGTCTCATTTTGCTTGGCAGACAGTTTCATCAGTCCCTTCGTACAGAGCTTTTGATCCAGTGAAGTGCTTAAGTGTTGGTATATAAATGTCTGAATTATCATAGCCTCAGTTAAATTATGCAGAAATTGAAAGTTGCACCTATCTTTAAGAAACTTTGTTTTAAACCAGATACTTTCATCATCATTTACTTGAAGATATTCTATGGTTTAGGAAAATATTTAGTTAGCTTAGACAAAAAAAGGGCGAGCTGGGAATCCAGCCCATACGCTACATGAGTTTAAAATCCAGTCACAGAGTCTGCACAGCAAATATTCAAAGCACTACCCAGGACAGAGAGTTTATGAGCAACCATTAGGTAGAAATATATGTGAACAAACCATCTGTTCTGTAACTTCAAATAATGAACAAAGTGGCCAAAGAAGTCAGCACAAAGAAATTTTGTAAACCAATAATGCCCCCAAATTAATAAAATAAATTATTCATTTGTGAAATGCTCATCCAGCTTAACAAGTGTAGCACTGAAAATACCTTTCTTGAGGCCAGGTCTTCAAAAATTCATATAAGCAGGCCACTTACAGAAACAGTTCTGTAAGTATCATCACGTTACATCTTTATTTGCCATCATAAGTAATATAGTTGTGGAATAGAGTGTTTTATTTGGAGGCCAGAGCAAGTCTGCCAATCACATAGTTGGATGTGACTTTCTCATTTACTGGCGGTACGGATGATTGTGCACAGAAAATTATAAGCATTAATTTTGACTCTGAATTAGATTTTTTTCTCTGAGAAGGTAGCTCGCAGAGCATATACACTATGGTGAAACCTGTGCTTCAGCTGGGAATCCCTTTTGTCTTAAGTGACCTTTTGCAAGCATCCCCAGGGCTTCTATTGCAATTTTGTTTGACCTTTTGTTAAGAACCAGGCTTTCCTAGGCAACTGATATTTGGCAGAGTGATTACTTAAGATGGGGATTCATTCGAAAAGATTTTCAAAGGCACTAACAGCAGCAGGGCACTGGATCGCCGTCAGTAGCACACAGAGATGCTCTTACACACATGCTATACACATCTAAGCTTTTTTCTCGACAGACCAAAATAAGTCAGTTTATACTCAGGAAGGGAAAGGCATCCCCCAGTTAATGTGGATGGATTATAGAACCACACAGTCGCAGCAGCCCTGCTTGATCTGAGGAAGTTTCCATAGAACAGGGGCACACACCACGTCTTCTTTTGTGGCAAGGCAAATGGTATGTTCTGCTGGAGAAAAGGACAGTTTATTCAAGAGCTCGACGCGGAGAAGGAAGGAAGAAATCCATCTTTCATTCCCCACTCAGGTGCTGGTTGGCATCACATGGTATATGGAGGGGAATTGTACGTACGTACACACCTGAGAGAACAGAATTTGGGGAGGAAGTTGTAAAAGGGATCAGCGCTGGTGAGGCTTGCTTTGGAGACTGGTATTTTATACAAATATTTATTTTAACCTTCAAAGTCAATTCCCTTCTAATGGTAACAACAAAAATGCTTCTAAGATTTCTGTGAAAGCTCATACTTCTGAGAATACAAATCACATATCTGACACAATCACATTTCTTTTTTCAGACTGTGCGGCTCCTTAAAACATGCATCAAATGTTCAGGGTTTCCTTCAGTTTGCCAGCTTCCAGAGCAGTTCTCCTATAGTGGTGTCAGGTTTTACTCTTTTGTATCTCTGGCCATATCAATGACTTTATGTGAACAACATCCCGAAGCGAATTGTTTCCTTCTTTTTGTTTTTGTCTGAATTCTTTCTTGGTTTTGTGGAAAAATTCTGGAAACACAGAATAACTATAAAGTGATATTTCTGCTGGGGATAATTCTCTTTATTGTCCGTATTCTATTGTTTCCCGTCCTCCAGTGGAGTAGCTGGTTAAAAAATGAAGCTCCCTACCAAACTACATTTTTCCGTAGAACAGTTTCCCTACTATGATTAGGCTGTACGCAGGAGTCATGCTCTGCCGAAGGCAGACACCACCACAGTGAAATGAGAAGATGGCAGGGGGTTGTTCCTGGACAAAGGGAAGGTTTAGGATATATTTATTTCAAGCTCAAATAAACTTGAATTTGTGGTTAGCTACATTCTGATGAAAAAGTAAAAATTGAGTTGTTCTTCTTTTTCTTCTTCTTCTTTCTTCTTCCTTCTTTCTTTTTTTTCCCTTCTTTTTTCTTTTTTCTTCCTCTTCTTCCTCTTCTTCTTCTTCCTCTTCTTCCTCTTCTTCCTCTTCTTCCTCTTCTTCCTCTTCTTCCTCTTCTTCCTCTTCTTCCTCTTCTTCCTCTTCTTCCTCTTCTTCCTCTTCTTCCTCTTCTTCCTCTTCCTCTTCCTCTTCCTCTTCCTCTTCCTCTTCCTCTTCCTCTTCCTCTTCCTCTTCCTCTTCCTCTTCCTCTTCCTCTTCCTCTTCCTCTTCCTCTTCCTCTTCCTCTTCCTCTTCCTCTTCCTCTTCCTCTTCCTCTTCCTCTTCCTCTTCCTCTTCCTCCTCTTCCTCCTCTTCCTCCTCTTCCTCCTCTTCCTCCTCTTCCTCCTCTTCCTCCTCTTCCTCCTCTTCCTCCTCTTCCTCCTCTTCCTCCTCTTCCTCCTCTTCCTCCTCTTCCTCCTCTTCCTCCTCTTCTTCCTCTTCCTCTTCCTCTTCCTCCTCTTCCTCCTCTTCCTCCTCTTCCTCCTCTTCTTCCTCCTCTTCCTCCTCTTCCTCTTCCTCCTCTTCCTCTTCCTCTTCCTCTTCCTCTTCCTCTTCCTCTTCCTCTTCCTCTTCCTCTTCCTCTTCCTCTTCCTCTTCCTCTTCCTCTTCCTCTTCCTCTTCTTCCTCTTCTTCCTCTTCTTCCTCTTCTTCCTCTTCTTCCTCTTCTTCCTCTTCTTCCTCTTCTTCCTCTTCTTCCTCTTCTTCCTCTTCTTCCTCTTCTTCCTCCTCTTCTTCCTCCTCTTCTTCTTCCTCTTCTTCTTCCTCTTCTTCCTCTTCTTCCTCTTCTTCCTCTTCTTCTTCTCCTTCTTCTCCTTCTTCTCCTTCTTCTCCTTCTTCTCCTTCTTCTCCTTCTTCTCCTTCTTCTCCTTCTCCTCTTCTTTTGATTATTACTATGTTATTCTTATTACTTTTTGTGTATATGCTAAAACTTTTCCATTTCCTATGGGTCTCATAGCGCTAGTGAGTCTTTAAAAAGATTTTGTGTCTAATCAGCAAATGTGTGTGTCTTCCTTCAGCTCCATGTTTCTGGCTTAGCAGTGAGCCCCAACACCAGCACAGCACTGGTCTTCCAAGCCTCAGCCTCATTTCACCGAGCACCTTTTTTATATCACTTGAATACCATTAGCGTCAGTGATGTACAAAGATATAAAGGAAATGAGAAACTAACTGGTCATAAGATCAGACATTATATGTACTTAATATGTCTCAAGGCTAATTTAAAGAAGAGAAAGACTTTCTTTTGTCTTCAGTGAGTTTTAACTCAGGAAATTACTGTGAAACCATGTGAAGATGAGAGAACCGTAACTAACAGTTTCTTTAACCTCTCTTTGAATTTTGAATTAAGTCTTTTTATTTTCTTTCCAAAATAATTTGATTAATTTATCTCTTGGAGCTGAGCCACTAATTCAGGGAACAAGTGATGCGTTTAGTTTTCTATTTATGGACAGTCCTTTGAGATGAGATAATGCTTTCACACAGCTTATCAGTTGTTTTTTGAGTGTTTTTTTGGTTTGTCATGACTATTTGGCAGTCAATATTTAACATGCAAGTCTTGTGGTCTCATTGTGATAAGTCACACAATGCTGCAACTGTCTCTCTATTGAGTAAACATAGTGCAGAAGAGTCTGAAGCTGTCCCTGGGACTGAGAAAGTCTCAAGGAGAAACAGCGACTTAGAAAAGAGAAAGGGACATCAAGAAAATGTTAAAACTATTTTCTTGGCTTCATCAGACAGCATAATTCCTTGAAAACTTCCTACTGTAAGGTTTATTGGGAGGGTGCAGAGTTCATCTATAATTTTGACTGTCGTGTGTTATGCAGGAATTGCTCTGGGTGTGAGATACTCACAAGTGTACAGCAGTCAGGGCTTAATCTGGATCATGTAAATTCTGGCACGATTCTGGCACAAGAACAGTGTACCCACGACCTTTCCTCAAGCTCTGGAGAGAGTGATGCCTACGTGCAGTGACCTTATGAAATTCAGTGTCCAGCTGCACCGACCCTGTGCCTGTAGGCAGTGTCCAGCCAGTCCTGGAGCTCTTCTCATCCTGCACACCCACAGATGCTTATTTCTTGTAGCAGTGCCTTTGATTAAAGAAACCCACAAAACCTCGTAATGGTTGTCTGTATTGGTGTGGTCTCAGTTGTGTGACCTTCTTCTATCTGGACCCTTGAAAGAAAGAGTGAAAAAGGAAAAAATACGGATTTGTATGAAAACAATGCTGATGCTTAACAGCATCAATAGAAGTCACATTCTTAAATGCTTCTGGAAAATCTTACCTTTCCTCTGTGAGCACTGTTTTATGCCAAATGGCAACCGTCTGACTATTTTATGCTTTGCAAAGCTATGGTGGCTTGAATATTGTTATTGTCCTTTCAGTGGGAACAATACTGAACCGTAAAAATTAAACACATCATTCCTAGTTTGCAAGAAATGATTGAAGTATCCATGTTCTGAAAACACAAATCTATCTCCTTCTCCACAAATGTATTTCCTTTCTCATCCTCCCCAGAAATTAAGAAATTATCTCTGAAGAGTATTTTCAGCAATGGGCCAATTTGTAGGTGTTGAGTTCCTACAGACTCCTTGCCAAAGCACAGAAATAATTACAGAACATAAGGTGGCTTGAAAGTAGCAAACTGATGTGATAAAATGAAATATATTTAGACACAGTTTTATTGTGTGCCCTTTGTGACAAGTCAAGAAATATCAGATACCTGCTTGTAATACAGGTAGTATGCAAGTGTATTTTAAAAGGAGTGGATGTTAGAGGCATCCAGATTTGATTACAGCCTTGTTTAAGAAAAAGCTCTAGCCTGGTTGCGGTGTCACTGTTAGATTGTGAGGAAACTTCTGCTGTGGTAGGAGTCTTACATCTGTAAGTACATGATATTTTTTTTTCCCCTTTCAGGAATGTTAAGTGTGTAATACAGGAAAAAGTGGTGAGGAGATATATTTCCTGAATCATCTACTCATTTCTAATCTTCTTGAATTACCATTTCTTTTCAAACACAGCAGGACCCTACAGAGGCAGACTTCTTTTCAGGAATGCTAATTAGAACAAAGGGAAAAAAAAAGAAATATTGTAAGACACAGTGTCATGCTAGCCATTATGCAATTTAATTTTTGGCACAGGAACAGAGGAGTTCTAGTGATGATAATTTTTGATTTGGTCAAGGAACAATAATCTTAGTAAACACGCTTAGTTAAACGAAGCAAAAATGTATTTAAGCCAGCTCGTTTGTGTTTACATGTTATATAAAAGTACAATAACAAATGTGATAATAATAGTGTAGAAGACTCCACTTTATTGTATGATACAATTGACCGAATACTCACTATATTCAAACACATATTTATTTGGCCTGGTGTTAAGCATTAGCATTGCTTAAAGGAAGCATTATTTGTTTTTAAAAAAAAAGGACATGAGCTCTCTCGTACTACCACAAAAATAACGATATTCCATAAACTTTTAAATGCCAGTCACATTTGTACATCTCACTGCTCTATGGTTTGTGCAGCGTCTTCTTCGTTTTGTCTGTTCAGATTATAATGTCTCTAAGGGTTTATTTTTAGTCTCCTGTGTAAAAACAAAAACCCAAACATTTTTCCCCCACCCACTTCCCACACGACAGAAATATGCCGACTAACGGTACTCCTCTTCTGAAGACACCTCAGGTACAAAACTCTGCACCAAAACTTCTCTTCCTAATTGGTCTCACAGGTTGAGGACGTGAAGACTGCCCTTTTGCCAATTTGAGATTAAACTTAATCTAGCCCAAAGACCCGAGGACACAGGTAGCTCTATATTACTATGTGTATGTATATGTCTACAAATGTGCATTAAAAGATACACATATCTCATTTTAGAAATGACAAGGGTATGCGATATCAGGAATGACACCTGAACAGCTTTTGGGATTAATACTTCCCAGGTCATCTTGGCTTTATTAATATTTCAATCTTTGAATATCTTATTTGACAGCTTTGACTGACTTTTTCTGTCCAAACTTTACCTGCCTATTTAGGAAAGAATATGCCTAATTTCATTTTAGATTTAAGTTTTTAGGTTTTGGCCTTTCATTCCAAAAGTATGGGGGAGAGAATTTGAAAGCAGTTGGCATTGGTTATGGTCTCTAATGGAAATGCACGTATGATGTATGTGCTAGATTAACTTTTGGAAGTCATGTTAAGTCATATATTTTAAGAATGAATCTCTTTATTTTGCTTTCTTCCTGTGCTTTTGATGAGTTTCGTTTGAACATTTGACATTTTGATCAAGTTTGCAGTTCTGTGTAATTTATTACTTTTACCTAAATCCTTCAAAAATTCTGTTTCTGTGAAAATCCGCACTTTTATCAATGCCTAATTGAATTTGCAGGATAAGATTACAGTCATTTGAGATCTACAAATCAGAATTGCCACAGATGGCTTTATTGCCGTGAGCATGGTAGGCTTTATGTGAGAAGTTTGATTGTTTTTTCCTCTTCTCTGATCTGCATTTCTGTCCATTGATATAGGACTAGGCCTTTTCAGTTAAAAATGGTAATGAGTTGTTTGTGTGTATGTGTGGATTTGAATAATACTACCAGATATATTTTATTAACTACAACATTAACTACAATATTAACAATTAATATTATATTTTATTAACCACAATAAGAACAGCAACCCGTTTACTCACTTGGGGCATGTAAGCAAGGAGATATAGGCAACTCTGAAATCAGTTCTGTGGATCTGAGCCTTTGTGGACAAAAAGAGTGTCGTGTCTTAAGGAGTACATTCAGGTAATTAGAACAGCCCCTACATTAAAAGTGTGTTTTGTCTCAAATAGTAAAATGGAAGTGTTTAATATCCTCCAAGTAATCTGAGAGAATTTATGATTGTCGGCAGAGCCCACTTTGTGTGAGGCTGCTGAGGATTCAGCATCATTTCCCACATGCTCCATCCCTTTTCATTATTAACAAGTTGTGTGAATAATTAATATACTGTGGACTAGAGGTCATAAATGGTTTGCAACAAATAATTCATGCAACAAACTTAGACTCTCTTTGGCGTCCTGAATCTCTGGGAAGGGATGGCCATTTACTCACATAGAAATGCACTGAATCTTTTGCACTTCTTTCTTTTTGTTGTTAGTATTAGTGGCACAGTAAATCTCATAGGGCAAGGCAAGTGAATTGTCATTCTGATGTTATAAGTCCTTAAGTTTTCTTATTGAATTTGACACAGTGACAGAATCGTTAACTGCAGTCAACTGTTGAGTTCAGTAGTTGACTGAAAGTACTTTTTGTGGTACTTATTATTCAAAATTTTTGTTGCTGAATAATATACAGAATTTGAATAATATACAGAATCTTTTGGCATGCTTAATAATAATACTTCTATACATTTTCGTAATGGCTGTTGCTAAAATACTTGTATGGGCAACTTTCTGTGGGACATACTTTATTCTCATATTCTTGAAATAAAAACGTTTATTTATTTGTAACACCTGGAGGGCTATGAGAAGGGTATTGTAAAAGCCCATCTGGGCAAGTGAGCACTAGAAATATAGATTATAGTGCTGAAAGCCCATATGCATGAAGTAAAATTGGAGGAGCTTTTGGGTATTTGGCCATATATTTTATAAAGACTTCCTTTTGCCTGTCTTAGAAAAATAATGTTGCTAGGTTGGTTATAAATGATGTGTGGTTCAGAAATGTAACTCCTGAAATTTTTCGTTTGTTGTTTCACTCAACTGCTTTGTCTCCAGGTGGTTTGAGCCTGCTGTGAACAAAGGATAAGAATCAATTCTCGACTTTTGAATCTCATTGGTAGAAATCTACCTACCCCATAAAAAATCATTTAATATCTCTTCAGTCTCTTGGGCCTTATGTTGTAAGGTCAGATCCACACAGGGGTGGTGATCACGAACTACTTTCCATAGGTTTTGGTGCTGCTGGTGTATCCTTCTGTCTCTCTTCCTTGTCTCCTCATTTCTCAGGGTCTTCAAATCATCTGCTTGTCTGCCAGCTGAACCAACTGTGGTCTTTAATCCTTGTCTCAAAGGTAGTTGGTCTTTTTTTTTCCTTTTTTTTTTCCCCTGAGAATTCTGGTCTGAATCCAAATTGACTAGTTGGGTTTTATCCCCCCAAATCCACACGGTTCCATCAAACCCCTCTTTATTACACTTTTGCTTGGATTTTAATTTTTTTTCCCAAGGCTGCCTGAGATTTGAGGAACCTCTCTGGGTAATGCCAGCAAATTTTTCATATAAAATGCTTTTTTTCCAATCCATTTTCACTCCTGTCTTTTCCTGTTTTCCAGCTGGCAAACATTCTAAATCCTTGGTGAATACTGAAGTCAGGCACGATGATTGTGTTTACGTGATTTTTTGAACATGGAATAATCTCAGAAATTACATTTTGAAGCTCTCTGCTTCTGTGTGGAAAATGTTGCACTTGAACAAACATCTGTGAAGAAATAGAGGGTACTTCAAAACAGTCAAAGTTTTATCAATACTTGAGTCCAAATAACCACAGGAATAATTATCCATATACCCAGCACAGCACTTGAAAGTATGGTAACTTAGGGAATTATAAACTCTAGAAGAATAAAATTGGCAGAGAAACCTACTGTCAGAAAGAAAGAAGAAAAGAGAAAATTCTTTAAATACCAAAAAAAAAAAAAATCCTGTCTAAACCTTGAGATATTCTTAACTTCCTACTTTTAACTGCAGCTGTATCTTCCTGCCACACAGAAGAGAGGGTGATTTTTTCTCTGGAACAAAAAATACTTTAAAAAGATCTCCTACATGAGCTTTTAAATATTATAATCTGACTAAGAATATCTTGCTTCCTCCTGTAATTTTTTTGTTGATTGGAAGCTGTCCCATGTGTTCTTACCAGCATACAGGATTTGTATTAATAGAAACTGCAGCAGATCCTGTTGTAATGAAGGAACATAGAGGTGCAGAAATCTTTTTGGGGTCATTGACCTAGTCGAGAGGTGACGTCCCTGCCCACAACAGGGAGGTTGGATTAAAATGATCTCTAAGGTCCCTTCCAGCCCAGGTCATTCTATGATGATTTAATTACTTTGAAATTTGGAGACGGAGGTTACTTTTATAAATATATATCTATATATTAAAGTTGTAGCCAAGGGCAACCACCACAAAAATAGAACAGCCAATGAAATGTTGAAACACTGAGTTTCTTTAGCTACATAACATCCCAAATTTCAGTGCCAAAATATACACTGTTTTCTGGTTTCTGTCCCCAAGTCTCATCTCCAGTCCTCCATCCTTGCCATTGCTCAAACAGATGCCGAACGTAGGTCTGCTGCTTTGGGTATGTTTAAATCAGAATATGCCTACAGTACTAATTTCAGAATATTTCAGACTTCCTGAAGATGCATGGAATTTATTTTTCCTATACATACATTTCCTCTGTTCCTTTTGCAGTTGTCCATTCTTTGGTGTATATTTTGTCAAGATTGTTGTGTTTCTTCCAGTTCTCCTAGCACCTGCATCTTAAAAAATAATGGTGCTAAGAAGCAGAAGGTTGTTTTCTTATGCTGGACTCCTTTTGGAGGTCTTTTGAGCTAAATGACTGCTGAAAGATGAGAGCAGGTGTCTTAGGAGCTGTATTCCTGATGTGCCTGTCCAAAACTCAGGATTTTGTATATAACCAGGACAATAATTCTTTCCTTTGTTCTACTTTGTCTATCTCTCAGGGCCCAGTCTCTATGTCTTTAAGTCAAGAGCATACCCAGCATCTCAGCCAATTCTTGAAAATTCAAACACATCATCACTAAAAAAGCAGCTAAAGGATTTGTGAAATATGATGTGTCACTTGCAAAAGCCTACTTTAAGACTTACTGAATTTAACAAAGGGTTTAGACAGTAGCTTCTCTTTGGGGCTTTCTACATCACTCACTTCTTGATTAGATTTCTGGGAGGCTAACAGAAAATAAAAGGTTTTTTTTACTACCTATGTATTTGGTACCATTAAAATGTAAGGTTCTGTGATTTCCTTTCTATGCTGGCTGTATACATCTTCACTCAACAAACTGGCACAGATTTCTTTACCTCTTTTACTTTCCCCCTGCCCCCTAGATTGAGTGAGCTCTGCAATCATTACCTTTCTAGATATATCAAGACCAATAGTATGTGAACACCATATTGCTAAGACCATTTAGTGTGTAACCGTGTTGAGTCAGCTTGGGCAGTCTTAGCCATAACAGTGCGGATTTCAGTGCAAGCCAGCAATCTAAATATCTCCTCTGCTTTTCAGAATGGTTTTACAGTTCAGACTGAGGTGTGTGATTTTTTTTCCTGCAGCTATATTGCTCCCAGCTACTGAGTTGAAGGCTGAGACAGGTACATGTAGCCAAGCTTCAGCCTCAGCAGAGATTGCAGTGTGAGCAAAACAGAGATTTGACTTCCAAAATGATGTCCATGAATTTGCAGTTTTGTCATTTGACTGGTATCAGGATTAAGGCAAAACTAGTTACTTCTTTAGTTCATTAAAGTCCAACCTCTAAACACCTCTTGTTACTTAAAAGACGATACCATCAAAAAACTCTTCTTGTTGTTTGGGAGGATTCCCCACTCATTTAGTAATACTTCTTTTGAAAGTTCTTTTTGGTAGACCTTGAGCAACAGTAACAAACAAGATGACGTTTACCATCCTAACTTCTCCTTGAGTGAATACCTATTTGTTTCTTGGCTACAATCTCTTTTATCTCCTACATTGCTCTGCACCTTCCTGCATCTTCAGGGGAAGTATCTGCGCGGATGTTCAGCCTCAGAGCACTCGCTGACAAGGTGTTTGCCCTCAACACGACGTGGAACTGAGCAGGCACAGCCCAATCAGCAAAGCAGGTTCAGAAGGTTTGAGGAGAGGAGAAAATAGTAAAAAACCCAACAGGTCTTCATCCTTTTTTTTTTTTTTGCCTTCTGGGTATGTCAGAAGTAATCAGAAGCAAATGAAATTTCAAGTTGACAGTTTCCCTTTAAAATCCCTTAAAACGCCCTGTGCATCAGCGCTGAACGTGAATAGTATTTTCTTTCTTCCTTCCTTCCCTCTTTCTTTTTTTTTTTAAAGAGAAATATCTATTAATAGATCTCTGTTACAACAATTGCTTACTGGTTTATGCTTATGGCTTATCGCAAAACAATTCAGGAAGACTTGTGGTAAAACCTGTGAAGTTTATATAATTGCAGCTAGAGACAAAGCTTTGCTTCAGGGTCTGCTACACTATCAAACTCTGCAAGAGCAAAAAATAATTGTAATTCCAACGACTTGTTCTAAGGGGCTGGGTGATCTTGTTTGACCCAACAAGATACTGACTTTGGCAAGCAACATAGCTTTGAATAGGAGTTCCTTGTGATTAATACAGTGCTCTCACTGGTCTGTCTTGCAATGATCTTTTGTCCTTAGTCATGTATTTTCAGTGGGATGTGATAATTGCATTATAGTTAAATATTTTAATTTTTTGTGTGTTATCTGCAGTTATATTTGTGCAAGTGTTCCAATGTAGTAATATGGCAAATTACTGTGGTGATGAAACAGCAAATATCCCGTATTGCTACTTTTAGCCATGGGATTTCAAGCAAACTAGAACTCTTTAGGAGAGCTGCCAGTCTCCCTGAAATTACCATTTTAATTGGATTGATCATAAACACTTTGCTCTGGCTGAAATAGTAGACTGAGGAGATTAAATCTATTTAGCCATAGTATGGGGAAAGGGTGACCTTTCAGCGAGTTTTGTTAAAACTGAAAGGTTACTCATTTTTCTGACTGGAGCTTGATGCATGGAAATGTGATGTGAAATCGTAATATTAGGAATGGGTCTTTTGTTTAAATATGCAAATGTCATTGGTAAATACACATTTCTTTAATGTTTTCACTTTGAACATTAAGCCATATTAATTATTATTTAAGTGGTTCCATTTATATTATTTTATTGTTAATATTCCGGAAAAAACAAATGGTCGATAAACACACACAAAATCCACTTACTGTTAAAGGAATGATGTGTCGTGTCTTAAAATAGCAAGTATCTCCTGGCCTCAAAATTTCCAGAGCCAATTCTTTTTTTCTTTGAATTCTTCTGTCTTAAAATTGCCAGCAGCCTAAACATTATATAAGAGCTTTTTGTCCTGCTGGCATGCCCATCTCCTTTCATCGTGCTCTTTGCTGCCTGTGGTCTTCTTCAGCTCAAGCACAACGGAGAGCCCAAGCTGTTTCCTTCAGTCTCATTAACCCCAGACCATTACAGGCATGTTAGGTGTCACCCTCGCAACCTTTTCTTCTTTTGCTATTTAAATGAACAACTTGATTTCAGCATTTTCGTCACATTGCCTCTCTCAGATAACATGATATTAGTCATTATAACAACTTGCTTTCAAATCTTTTCCTTCTTGTGGTTCACCTATTGCTGGAAGAATTCTGTACTTTTTACCTGCCATTTTAATAATTCTACTCTAATAGTTTTTCACTTGGGTGGAAAGACAGTCATAGCTAAAACGCAGGTTTTAATTCTGACATCTCTTTTCAGTATCCTTCTAGGTGCAAACTTAGTAGAAGCTTAAGCAACAGAAAAGAGGGACAAAAATTCATGATTTGCTAGCTTATTCGACAGCTTTCTTAGGTCTGTTGGTGTAGTAGGTATGCCTGCAAATGGAAGATGTAGTGATTTAACAGTTTGTCATAGTTTGACCCTGGCTGGCAGCCAGGTGCCCACACAGCCTCTCTCTCACTCCCCCTTCTCCGCTAGACAGTGAGAGGAAACATATCAAAGGGCTCAGGGTTTGAGATAAGGACAGGGAAATCACTGGCATTTACTATCCCAGACAAAACAGACTCGATTTTGGGGAAACTATTTAGATTTATTAAAAGAACAAATCAGAGAAGAGTAGTGAGAAATAAGAAAAATAATCAGATTGTAAAAGAAAAAACACCGTCCCCCCATCCCTCCCTTCTTCCTGGGCTAAACATCAATCCCGGT
Organism: Trogon surrucura; assembly: GCA_020746105.1. Taxonomy (NCBI): domain Eukaryota; kingdom Metazoa; phylum Chordata; class Aves; order Trogoniformes; family Trogonidae; genus Trogon; species Trogon surrucura. The sequence goes on along the minus strand of CM036625.1, from coordinate 7,135,971 downwards.
TTCTCCACCTCCTCCCCCTGAGTGGCGCAGGGGGACAGGGAATGGGAGTTATGGTCAGTTCATCCGACATTGGTCCCACCACTTCTTCACTCTGGGGGAGGACTCTTCACTCTTCTCCAGGGCCATTGTGGGGTCCCTCTCACGGGAGACAAGCTTCACGCTCTCTTCTCTGACATGAGTCATCCCAACGGGAGACACCTCACGAGGGGCAGCCCACCCCTCGTGAGTCTGAGGCGCAGTCCTTCGGGGGAAACTGCTCCATTGTGAGACACCCACAACGTCCCAAAAGTCCCACCGGCCAACCTGCTCCAGCGTGGGCATTCCTCTCTTCCACAGGCTACAGCTTCTGGCAGTGACCTGCTCCAGCACGGGCTTCCCACGGGCCACAGCCCCCTTAAGGCATCCGCCCACTCGGCGTGGGGTCCTCCACAGGCTACAGGTGGACATCTACACCCCGCCCATGGGCTGCAGGGGGACAACCCGCTTCACCATGGTCTTCACCACGACCCGCGGGACCCTCTGCTCCAGCAGCTGGAGCACATCCTCCCCCTCTCCTTCTTCACTGACCTTGTTGTCTTCACGTATTCTCACTGCCCCATCTCTGTGCCAGCTGTTGTGGCACAGTTCTTTTTCCCCATTTCCTAAATATGTTTTCACAGAGGTGTTCCTCCCCAATCAATTTACTGACAGGCTCAGCCTTGGCCAGCGACGGGTCTCTCTTTGGGGCCGACTGGCATTGGCTCTATCAGACTCGGGGAGCTTCTAGCAGCTTTTTGCAGAAGCCACCCTACAGCCCCCCACTGCCACCGAAATCCGGCCAGGAAACCCAATACACAGTTCCAGACTAATTTTCTCTTTGTTCCCATAAATAGCAATTCTGCACTTTTTTTTTTTTAACATTTAAAAAGATTTATGATGAGAAATACATCTCTTCAAAGATTTCTAGTATTGACAGAGGTGTTTAAGAAAAATGAAACATACAAAAGTATCTAAGGTCTTAAAATTCAAGTATTGCCCTCCCCTTTTTTAATCTTTCTTTCTTTCTTCTAAAATACAATGCCAGTCAGCAATCCTTCATTGACATTGAAGCTTAGACCATAACTTGGACTGTATGGGCATCATAACTGTGATCGATCGTGTGCTGCAGCAAGCTTTCTTCTTGGACTGGAGTTCAGATATACAGAGTAAATACAACCCTCTTTACTCAACACAATATAGTGTAGAGATCTGGGAAAGGATGTAGAGCACCAGGCATGCTGATACCTGTACTCCCCAAATATTTCTTCTGCTCTTGTATATGCCAGCAAGAGGTTTCAGAACTGTGTGGTGACTTTATGGATGAGCGTGAGGGTAACTCTCCTTCTGGGTACAAAGTGGTCAAAATGGATTGCTCTCATGGCTTCAAGAAGCATTAAATATTGTCTCAGCTGAGCAGATTGTAGCAGAAGGAGTTAACTGTGTCTTCCAAAAAGTTGTACAATATCTGAAAAATTTATTGTATGAGCTCCCTCTGATTGCTAATTGCATACACTATTAAACCATAATTTTCTTTCCTTTCTCATTTGCTCTATGCTTCAAGGTAAAAGATGGAACATGGGATTATGATAAATTCTCTTCTGGGATCTATGTAGTGGGGCTTGACTTTGATCTTTCTTTTCTCCTGCCCTTGGAGACCAAAGGCATTTCTGAATACAGTAAACGAACAGAATTGTGGGGCTCAGAACCGCCATGCCGATCAGAGAGAAGTTCCACGAAACAACTGTGTTCTGCATTATTGAAACATTAAAAAGTGTTGTGGAGGCTGTTTGGGGCTTTGTGTCCTGGCCCGGAGGCTGTGAGTCTTGTGTGGGATGAGAGGTCAGATGGCCTCAAGTTCAAATGTGACCTGTGCTTGGGTCATATGAAGCAGATCATTTTCTTCCTCTTTCTATGTGTGCACTACCCACACATGAACTGGTGGCTAATATGGGAGTTCCCAGTAGTTTTCGAAACCTGTGCTTTCCTGATAACTGTTCACAATGTCTTTTAGGGAATTAAGACTACAGTGTGCTCGGATTTCAAATAGATTTCTATTAGAGCAGCCAAACCTATCAATCATAAGAGGCTGATAGCTAAGACTGCACATTGAGGACCCTGGCTTACAGTTACAGTCTCCCTAAAGCAAAGTCTGTATCGGGCTTTGCTGGGTCAACAGTACAAAAAAGCAGTGCTGAGCTACGTGCATTAGAGATAAGATGAAATCCGGGCTCTTCTGCAGTACGGTTAGCTTAGGGAGACTGCTGTGTAATAGGTTTCCTGGAGCTGCTAAATTTATGCTTGTCCTGGTTTGAGAACACCAGGACAAAAGTGCTCTGGGGCTGCCTGGCCCAGGTGCCAGTCACAATGGGGGAGGAGGGGCAGTTGTGCCTATGGGGAGGAGAGGATGGGTCAGGTGACCCAAATGGGCCAATCACAGCATTCCTTCCCATGGTGCTCAGTATATAAGGGCCCCTTAGAAGAGTCCTGGGGCTTTTAGTGCCTGATGTGCTGGGAGGGTTGATGGTGGCTGTTTGTCATCTCTGCCTGTGCTGCTGGTGTTTCCACCTCTGGTTTTCAGAGGAGCACCGTTCGTCAGGACAGGTTATTTTTCCCTTTGCCTTATTGGATGGGAGCGGCACAGCTCTTTTTCTGGGTTTTGTTGGGTTTTGGGTTGGTTTCTTTTTTTTTTGGTCTGTCATCAGGACTCTGGGCTTGAGCGCTCCCACCTGCTGCCAACAGAGTCGAGCAGGATGGTGCAAGCAAAACACAGGAAGAGGAGGGATGGGGAGTAACCACGGGAGGACAACTTCTGTGCCTGCCCGTGAACAATACGGGGCTTGCTCCGCTACAAAGTGACCCGAGGATGGACTAATTGTCTATCTTGAAGGCTTCATGTGTAACTGGGGGAAAGACAGGGCTTTGTTTTCAGCTGAAACTTGCCCTGTGGGATTTTCTTTATTTTCATGAGCCAGTGTTCTTCTATAGCTTTTTTTTTTTTTCTCTTTTTGACAAAGGTAGAAGGAAAAGGAGACCTGAGGATCCTTTTTATTATATATATTACATCTAAGCAATAAGACCTTGTATTCACTGAAACTTGTGGTGCTCTCATGATGAAAATAAAACATATAATCTCATTCCTAATAGTCGACAAATAGGCAATACTGCAAGCTTTTCAGTTTGCTTTTGAAGAAGACTCAATAATTGAAGAGGGTTTTTTTTTGTACAGAAAGCAACTGCCGATACTTCTTATGATTGATTTCTTTTTCATTTTCCATCCTTTTTTTTTTTTTTCCCCACAGCTTTCTTATTTTTTTTCCCTTTCATTTTGATGCTTGGAGTGGTAATGTGTTTTTCCAAGAGGAATGGTTCTTATAATCATGAATATCCCCTTTTGATGCAGTTCAGATAGGTCATCAAATGTAAAAATGTTTTCTTAGGCAGCAGGGGAAAAAAATGAGTTGTTAAAAATAGCCTGTTTTCTCTGAAAAAGGAGATGAACACATGAGTTATCCTGCATTCCCAGGACAAATCCAATTCCTATTAATACATTAAGAAAATTTTTAGGCCAAACAACTTCACAAGGATACGTTTGCTTTTTGATGCATGTGTCACCCCCTGATTCTGTTATTACTAAAATTTCAGAGGCAAAATTAATTAGCAGTCTGCCACAGTATTCTGTATTCCTGTAGTTCCAGTAATGACTCGATTTCTGTAGAACTCTTATTACATGCAATAGACAAGTCTGGACAAAACAACTTTCTCCGTGCAGCTCCTGAAAATGTATTAATATTATCAGCATCCTGTCTGCAACTGCAGAGGTGCCAGACTTTAGAACTGTAAGCACAGGATGCAGAATTCAAGTTATAGCTGATTATTCGGAGAGAAGGTCTTGCATTTTTCGCCCTTATCCAGCAAGTATCATATTACCAAAAAGAATGATGGAAGTTTTTAAAATTAAAGAAAAATTCATAATGAGCGGAAGTCCACACTCAAAGCTCAAGTGTTAGAATTTAATTTTGAAATCTGGCAGTTAGCTCCGCAGAGGAGTATTCAGCTTTTCCTATGTCAGGAGAAATAGAAGAGATTTTTTTCACTCTAGTTACATGATAGCCTCATGTATGGCTTTAGTAGTGTTCTCTTTAGCTAAATAATGGAGATTTTTTTTCTCCTTTTCAATATGTATCAGTATCTGATAGTTTCCCCGAGGTCAAAGAAAAGTATAAGTTTTCAGACCTGTCCACTACTTCTATTTTCCAGGGTCACATACTGCGGTTGCTCATGCAGCAAAGCTGAGAGATCTTCATCTGAGGACTGTAGCCCTCTTCCAACTCTTCTCTCACATCTTTGAAATACCATGTGTTCCCCATGACATGAGGACTTCTGGAAGGCGTGGGAACCATCAACAGGTACTTGCTGCAACCTGCGTGCTGCAGCAGCCTGGAAGTGTTGAGGGAAGACTTCTTTTTACCCGAGGTGTAGCACAGAGCAAAAGTCTGAGCAGAAGCAGTAAGATCAATATGGATTCAAGAGCAGAAGACCAACGAGTCATAAGCAAGAAGCAACTATTCCACCTGCCTCATTGAGGATTTCTGGTTCAAATTCCTCCAACCGTACAGGTAGCTTTCTAGGTTTAATATCATCAAACTGTTTAATAACTGTTTAGTATCGTCAAACATGTTTAAGAGTCAGATACCTTTGATGATCTGGGAATTCTCAGAAATTATACATGGAGATTAATTTATACTAGTAGTTTTACCTTCCTGGTTTTGTGATTTTGACTTTTTTTTTTCCTAGGTATTCATTCATAATCAAGAGTTTTGCTTCTTTTCCAAACTGTAAATAATTATTTGCAAAATATTGAAGATAGAAAAGTTGAAAGTGTTACAGCATGGGGAAGTTTTTGCCACAAAGCTAAGAACTATTTCTCACACACCTAGTAACAACTTCTACTAAAAAGCGTGGTTTGAAAAGCAAGGAATTCCTTGGGGAAAATTAATCTCATTAGTCATTTTAATATCAAATATAGGCTGTTTTGAATGTCTAATGCCAGATCTGCAGATCCCATAGTACTGGCTATTGCAAAATTGATCCACGTTTGCTGAGGCTCGAACTCAATTTTCTCAATTGGGCATGAAGCTTAAAAAGGCCTCTTTCCAAAGATTATTAACTTGGGCTTCTCTGAGGAGTCTGTGTTCTGCTTTTGGCCACGCTGCGCCCTCACATTCTGTTCCAAAGCAAAATTAGACACTTATTTCACAGAATCGCTCTTTAGTCTGTGGTAGCATAAGGTATGTGCTGCATAAAAGTATTGCAAAATGTTTGTAGTTCCACAAAATATCCAGACACATTCAGTACATACAATTAAATGAAAAAATGCAAGAAAATAAAAATAATAAGCATTTTAACTTAGGCTAAATCTTTATTGTTGAGATGCAGCATGTTGTTAAGTGCTCATATGGAGTCAAGTTTTATTTTTTTAAGGCTCTGTGCAGGACTACAATATGTTATTTTTTTGGTTACTTGGTGAGAAATAACAATACGCTATACAAGTATGATGATAGCTATATATTATCCCTTCTTTCACTGTATTAATTTGTCAAAAGCAGCTATCAGTGTGTCCATTACCTGATATGATTAGCAGCATGATTTTAGAATAATGAAGTGATCTAGGAAGAAAATGTGTTTCTGACCTGTGGTTTACAAATTGAATTAATATAGGTATATCCCAAGAGAACCCAAACTGTTATGTCTCAGTTAATACAAACTATTGTGTACTTTGTGTTTATTCTAAACCCTGAGTTCACTTATCTGGAGCATAGTATTTCATTTTCACACCACTGTGATGTGGTGCAATGCTTCAGTTAAAACAGGACAACATCTATTTGTGTTGTGCAGGTATGAGAATAAAATTTTCTTCATGATAATCCTTTGAACTTTTACTGCCCTGGGACTTTCCTCAGTACTAAATATAGTGATTTAGTCACTTAAAGTACCTGATCTAGTTCCCCTTTTGTTGTTGCACTGAATGCCATGGGACCTTGGGCTGATGATCCTGAAGGGCAGAGGTCTGCTTGCAGATCTTGCATCACAACTGTTGTGCGGGTGTCTCAGACACTCCAGAGCACCTGAAATCACTTTGGATCCATCCCTGTCTTCAGACAGTTTGAATCTCATCCTACAAGCATCCATACACACACATGCACATTGCCCCTTGCTCTCATACCCTGGAGGGTGAGACCATAAAATTAATTTTGAACAGTGCAGATCCAAATATTTTGCCATGATTTACTTACACCTGGACTGTTATTAGAAGTCACCTTTATTACATACAAGCTTTAGCACTGGTTTGTAGTTTAACACCAGCATGCTACTCTTGTGCATGTGAGTTTTTTCAGTCCTGCTGCAAAGGATGTGTAGGGGAAGGCAGCTTTTGGCTTATGATGGTGAACTCCATGGTCTTTTCACCCCTTGCACAACAGCTGCTCCTGGGGAAGGGCAAAAGAAGCCTCATTCCCTCTTTCTGCTGTTCCCTTAACAGGCTTGTCAAACCTCCTACACAATAAAATCTAGTTGTGCATATCCTGACACCTTTTAGGGATTCTTCTTTTCAGCATCTTTGCCTGGACATGTGAGCCTAGTTTTCCAGCTGAACTACTTTCAAGCTAATTTTTTTTTGAAGATCATGATAAAACACAGAGAATGTATATTCTCAAGCTTGCAGTTAGGAGATTAGCTGTCTCTGATGTTTCATTTCTGTGCCACAACTATCATTGTCTAGGAGTCTTTGGGTTCTGTCCTGTTAGAGCACTACTATTTTCATAGGTGGCTTGAACGACAAAGCTTTCTAGCAGCTGAGCATGGTGGCCCAAATACTACTTTGCATCTTTATAGCGGTGACCAGTCTTCAATTTTCACATCCTCCTGTGCAATTTTTCACTCATTTTCTCACTGGATTTTTTTTGCTCCAGTGGTGACAATATTCCTAATAATTACACTTTAAAAAAAAAAAAAAAAAAAAAAAAGATGGACATATTTATCTCTGCCTTCTGGTTTCTAATTCTTGCAGAATAGTTTTTCTGGCTTTTTTTCTTCCTTCACTGAGGAGTGCAGAGGTGGATTATGAGCTGTGTGACAATGTACTCTGATATTTGCTGCTGTACTGGACGGCTGTGCTGTGTTCATGAAACGTGTTCTGGACAGAAGTCTTTGCAAAATGGTTATTTAAACTTAAAGCAGAATATTAATGCATATTTGTTATGCTCTTAGTGTTTGTAAGGTATCTCTACAGACAAATATGGTAATGCTAAATCTGCAGTGGGAAAGGATTCTTGTACAGTCTCCGGCCTAGAGACAGTGACTGATACAAACATCAACTTCCACTGACATGGAACACTGACTGTTTGCTTTTCCATACCTCATGGTTTTACCTGTCTTGTCTTTTATGCTTGATGGGAATTTCCTTAATCCTCATTCTCATCTTTCACTGGAAAGTTTGTTCTTTTTTTTCAGGGAGAACTTGTCTATTGAATTTTTCAGTTCTGAACTAAAAAATAGATTGCTAGGATTATCAGACGTATCTAATATAAAACTTTGTTTAAAATCCTGGGAAATTTGACATGACAAACCCCCCACAATTATAAACTATCTTTATGGTATTTTGAAACCATTAGGTAGTGGCTACCTAATAATTTTTCAGAGTGGTGTTAGAGTTAAAGCAAATTTTCATAGCTGTGGAAAGCAGGTGGCTGTAGCACTTGTTAACATTTTAAGAGCACGCATTCCACATATCAGGTTATGCCTGAACTTTCTATTTTAACTGCTTGCTCCTATTTGAGGTGAGGAGAAGCTGGCTGCTGCTGCACAGTGGTATTGTATGTCTTTGTTAGAAAGATAGTGAACTTTCTGATCGCTGTGCCTCTTTTTACATCCTATTGTCTTCTTGCTCCCTCCTGACTCTCAATAAATAAAATAGTTTCAGACCGGACAAAGCTGATAAGTTGCAGCCAAGCAGGGTTGGCTGGAAGCTGCCTTTGGAGCTGTGAACTGGGCTTCCCACAGATGTGACATCCCTGAAGACAGTCAGACACAAGAAAAGATCAAATACTGAAGTTTTGAGGCCTCTTGCTTCACAAATGCACAAAACTGAAGTGTTGATATGTTACCTGAAGTAAAAGTCAGTGACAAAAAGATAACACAAGTGATAAGGAGAGGACAGATTGATGGACATAGGAGTAGCTCATCTTACATGTATTTTTAATGCTGGTTGAAAGTGTACATGGGAACTAATGAATCACAGGCGTCTGTAAGTTGTGTGCCCAGTAAAATGGAGCGGTTTAAATTATGCAAGACGTGTCATCCTGTTGCCAAATATTTAACACCATTCCTACAGAAGAGAGACAGCTCAAGGGATCCTTATTTAAACATTAGTAATCAAATCCTTTTCTCATCACGGCAAACTCTTTTGCATAATTTGTGGCTGCCACGTCTAGAACTTGCACACAGACTCATTTGCAAAGAGACAGCCCAGAGCTGGTTGACAAAACTTAGTGCTTCAATAACAATTTGTGTTGTACCATAACTGTGTAAGTGAGTAAATATAGGTCCGTCTGGATCACCATTTGCTGATTCTAATTGTTGTCTGTGTCAGTATATTTTACAGTGACTTATGATTATTTCTTGTCCTGGGATTGAGAAAGAATATCTTTGCTACAGAAAATTACCCATTCTGACTCAAAAAGAAAAATGTTGAATATGCAAACATTTTCCGCAAGATGAAAGTCACCCAGAGCTCTCCATAGCTCATCTGAAAGTTATGCTTTCAGTGCAGACTGGCTGATCTGTCTAATGGATATAAATTGTTCCTGCCTGAAATGAATTTTATTTCAAATTCAGTATCTTTCAAAATTTATGGTTACTAGTCTGTAGGGTTTTTTTTTTCCTTTTGTAAAATGCAACAAAGATAGCTAACCCAGCTCAATGTGCCTTCATAAGAGTTATTTGTTATTTTTGTCTTATTCTGGCCCCATTTTGACAACCAAAGAGGAGGTGCACTGTGCTAACCTCTCTGTGTTTTGCCCAGCTGAGCGCAATTGGGTGCTGATAACTTAATAAGCATGGGGAAGGAGGGAAAGGATAAAAAACAGCGGTGAAAACCTTAGGCAGCAAACAGCTTTGGTAGTAGTAGATGAAGTTTCAATGGGAAATATAAATGAGGAGGTAGACCAAAATTTGAAATAAAGATCCACAATGCAGTGTAAGTAACTGAGCTTCCACTTACATATTTCAAATTTATTTCCACAGTTCTTGAAATTTCATGTTAATCTTGACCTTTAGTGTGGGGGAACATTAAGGGAAAGAAGATGTGCCTTGCTATATTGTGAGGGCACAAAATTTGGAAGAATTTGAGAACGTGTTGAGAAGCTTTGGAAACTAATGGTAAGGGACTAATTAATCTCCTCTGTAAAGTCTTCTCTGTGTTTGATGTGTTATAAGATTGAATTCCAAAATTAAAACACCGCAAAATTTTAGTATATTATGACATTCTGTTAAAATTTGGAATAGAAATAACTGAGGTTAGAGTGGGAAAGTATAAGTTAAAAGTGTTATAGTAGTTTTATGTATCTTGCAGATTTTTTAACCTATACATTCTGGAGAGGAGATATGCAGTTTATGCAAAAAAAAAAAAAAAAAGGTGACTCATTCTGAAAATGTTATTGGAGGCAAATCTGCCTCTGAGGTAGTAAAATCTAGGCTCTCATATCTGATTGTTTTAGTAGAGAACTTCCAGTTACTAGAAAAGCACACACTATTGGCAGACTTCACATAGGTTGTTGATACTAAGCATTATAGAGAATGTAGTGCTGTAGATTATATCGAGCATTATATACTCTTTAGAGAACATATCCTCAAGATACAGAGCAATCTTTTCCCAGGGTATAGTCTTCTGGCCTCTGACCATTCTGCTTCAGGATTTATCTGAGCTAATGGCAGCAACAGCAACTGACGATGACCGTGTCTGTCCTCTGTTAATTTGTATGCATTCTTTTTTTTTTCTTTTCTTTTTTTTTTCGGCTTCTAATCATTAATAACTTATTGACACTTTAAAATTTGTAAGTTATTCCCATTTTCTTTCTCATTTTTAATTTTAGACTTCATATTACGTTGCTTTCCTTCCCCAGCATTTCTGTCCTTTGCTTGATACCTCACTAGTTTTGTTTTCTGAAGAGCAGATATGTATAAACGAAATGTTCTTTTTCAACTCTAAAGAAATTGACTCTGGGTCGGTGACTAGACCTCCTCAGCCGTCTTCTATCATTTCTTCTATCTTGTCCTTCCCGCACTGTGTCTGACATACTACCCCTTCTTGTCTGCTTTCTGCACTCATTCCTCACAGCCATTTTTCCCTGCTCTCGTTATTTCACATTCCTTGCTTTGATCTTTCATTTCTTGCTTTTCATCCTGTTAATTTTCACAACTTTACTTTTGCCTTGCCATAATTCCACACTTAGTCCACTTTACGTTTGATAAATAAGAATCAAGCCTGTTAAATCTCATTTGTCAATACATTGGCTCTAATTTGCTACAGAAGCAGTATCTGCAGCAGTTCCCCCCAGAACCCTTTTTATCCATCTCCTTGGCCATGCTTCCAGTCGTGATGTTTGCACAAAAGCTTAGTGACTGTGGTGGAAGCCTGTTACCCAGCCTCTCTTCATACCTTGGTGACGAAAATCTAGAAAAGGAATTTACTGAATTACCAGCTGTATAAAAACCTTAAACACTGAAATAGCCTTTGCTACCACTATACATTCCAGTTTTCCTTGAGATTTATTCAAATTCTAGCTGTCAGGTGCCATCTATGACAAAACTGCATGGAGGAAAAAAGCCAGACAAACAAGGGGAGTTGACGGAGACCCTGCACAAGTGCTTAGAAACCAAGCTATTAGCAACTTTTCAGAGGACTTTTCTTTGTCCTGCATTCAGCTGAAAACTTGATCAAGTCCAATGGGACAATTTTGAATCTGGTAATATGGCACCAGTAGCTGTCCTCCAGTGGCAAAAGCAGAGATAACTTTTCTGATAGTTTGCACAAGTTTCTTAATTGAAACTGAAGTATGCCCAGGGATTTCTGGAGTACTTTATCATTCTGTCTTCAGGGACAGAAATTATTACAGGGTGAAGCACCAGCTCCCACTGTGCAATAGAATAGCTGTGACTTACTGGTAATGAGAGAAGAAATAAACCCATTCTACCTCGTGGGTGTGAAATTAGCTCATTTGGTTTGACACTATTGCATTTTGTAGAGAGCATAAGAAAAAATTTTAGAAACAGTCAATAGAGGGTTTCTTGAAACAAACTTGATTTCTCTTTGAAAAATGCCCAGGATGTGACAACTGCAGCTACGGTACTACATATATCGATCCTTGGCTTGAAACTAAACTGTTAATTGATTATAGTGTGGTGTTGATAGAGGTTAGAAGAGTAAAGATAGGTAATGGCTTTTAATTTCAATCACCAGACATTTTCCTTCTGCTTTTACACTTGAGTGAAGTTTTAGCTCTTTTAATGCCTTCCAACATCTCTCACTTTTTCAATTTAAAAACTACCATACCCTGCGTGGAATTAGATAAAATAATTTCAGTAGATGTATGTTGGTTACGTGACTTATGTGGCAAGTGAATAAGGGTGAGATCAAGCTCACCTGCAACAAACAAAAAAGCAGTTTGCAGAGAATCTCTACTTTTGTAAAGAGATTAAGCTGTACTGAAATATTAATTTATGGATGTTTCCACTACATTTGTTTCCCCTAAAATGTTACATTTTTCAATATCTATACCCTGCTGCACTGGCAAAGATCATGTGAAGAGCAAACAGTGTATGGTCTTTGTATCAGATTTGCTTCTTAACTCAGAAATAAGTGATGTCAAATGGGAAAAATCCTTGCAGGAGTCTTGACCAGTGTATAAATTAACCCATATATAAAAATATTGTTGCAGAAGCTCTGGGAAAGAGCTCCTAATGCTATTTGGGTTGCCCTACTACAAGGAGATGTTCCTATCAGGAGAACAGATAAGACATTTATATTAACAGAACTCCTGTAGGGCTCTGGCTTTGTGCCGCTGGCTCTTAAAAACATTCTGTGTATGTCTAAATATGTGCTATTTTATCTTCTGTGTTCTGAATCTTTCAGTTACATAGAGGTCATTTTCAACCTTTCCTTTTCGTTTGCAGAGTGTACAAATAATTTTTCCGCTAATAAAAGTTGAGATTCTCTACTGTGAATCCGCTTAAATGAAATAAAAGTATTAGTGGGTTGGTGATGAAGATTTCATCTCTTTGCAGCACTTCTCAGTCCCACAAAATCAACCCTTTTTTTAAGATTCAGGTGATGATCAATTTATATGTGAATATGCAAGCTAACTTTGGTTTTTTCCTCATACACAGTACAGAAGAATTAGAAGAAATTAGCTGTTTTATAGAAAGACTTCTTTCCTGCCACCCTTTCTTCTGTCACCAGGTAACTGCCATGGTCAATTACCAGAAATAAAAGTCACCTCAGGACTCAAGTGCACTGCTAACATAAGGGGAAATATATGGGTGGCCCTTCTTCTGCTCTTACTTGTGTCCTTGGGTGAGGTTCAGTGGATCAATCTTGTATGTAACTGCAGGCAAATGACCTTTACTTGAAGAGAAGCTCTAAGTCATTAGTGTGGTCACCATTTGACCCAAACAACTCTAAAGAAAAAGAGAAATTTTGCAAGTGGATTGGAATCCATGGGTTTTTTTTGTTGTTCTGACATGCAGTCATGATTCAATTTTATGAACAGGTATTTCTACCTTTTGGGCAAATAAGTATCTGTTCCTCAACCTGTCATACTTGGTATTGAAATCGTATATTACTGTCTCCTTGCCTTTGAGTATGAGCAGCAGAGATATTAAATTTTATTTAATTAGGTGCATAGATACACATTGCATATATGTATCAGCCATCAGAAAAGGCAAGAATATCAGTTTATCACAGACAGCACTGAGGCAAAAGTGCCTGTTAAATTCAGTGAGTCACTTTCCCCTGATTTTAAAGAGTCTGCTGTGACCCTGTCTTTCTTTGAACTCAGGTGGGTTTTTACTGTAGTTGTATTTCCTCATTACACAGCTTTCCGAACGCTGCTTAATGCAATGAGGTTTCTGGGATCTGCGAGCATAACTTGCGTGCTGCCAGAAAGACATCAGAAATCTGAAATACGGTGCTGAATTCCTTTCTGACCAAATATTGCATGTGTTTCTAATAAACTAATTATTTTATATTTAGGAAATGACCCCCAAAGTCCAACCTATAAGATACTGTCAAGCAGAAATGCCACAAGTGTCTACTGTCCTGTATGCTTATATGTTAACAAGACTGTCTACCAAGGACATGTGGAGGGAAGCACTCTGAGATGTTTTGGGGTATGTTGCTAAGGAAACCTGTGCTTTTTGTGAAATGTGCTGGGAACCGTTGGCATTGGAGTATTTGTCTCTTTGTTGCCAGTGCCACCAACATGGGAGCAGAAACCCTAAGTAGCAATACACCTGTTTCTTCCTAATGTAAAAAAAAGGAAGAAAATGGAAAACTTCTTTTAGAATCATAGAATGTTTTTGGGGTGGGAGGACCTTTAAAGGTCATCAAGTAATTCTAGAAGAACTGAAAGGAGAACGAGGGGAGGAAATTCAGTTTTGAGAGGTCTATGTGCACATCAAGAAGGAGGCTGTGCTCTTTTGGCGGCCAATCCCACAGCTCATATCCTTGCAGTATATATGCAAAGTCTGTTCCGAGTTAACAAAGAACAAAAAGAAATGTTGAATTTTGAGATAAAAATGCTTTTAGGATTTAATTTGACCTTCTACTTAACTCAGGTTTAAATGTTTGCCTCAGTCTTAATTTGCTGGGAATATTTCCCTCAGCTCTTCTTTTTTTTTTCTTTTTTTTTTTTTTTTTTTGTGGTGAGAGTGCTGCTCACAATGTCTAAGTGCATAAATGTGAGGAAGCTCAATGACTTTCAATCCAGTTTTCCAGGTGTATACTAGAAATATAAAGAATCTACTAAAAATTCTGTAAGGTCTTCAAAGACCACAAATAGAAGATGCGTAAAATGGATGTTCTATGGCAAAGTACCTTCAATCATACAGCATCTCATAGCTCTTGTCATCACATTATGGCTTATACTTGACAGCTAAAGTCTCAGCCAGCATAACTGGGGCTGAAATTGTTTGTCTAGAGTGACGTAGGTAAGGTGTAAAATGAGTCACGGCTACGGTGTGTGCCACAGCTGGATTCTTTCTCTGAAGTCACAGCTGTAGGGTTTTTTGAGGCAGCATAACTTCAAATCACAGCAAAGACATTTTATTATAGTGCATCTGTGAACGGGATGTTTAATGTTTGACATGTTTATTAAAAAAACCGAACAGAACACATTATCCATCTGCTGTGATTACTGTATAGGTAGGCAGTTGGGACTTTGAATGTAAAAATCTATGGGCTTCTGTGCAGCCCATCACTGCCGCATCCGAAAACTCTCAATAATATATCTTCACAGCGAGGCTTCTACTGTACTTCAAGGTGTCGTTGGCTTTTCCCTCCTTCCTAATTAAAAGGAACCGTTTGACATCTTGGTCTGAACGTATTTGATAAAGTTTCTTGTCTATCAAATTCGCCATGTGCTCTGGAATATAAATTGCTATGAAGATTGTAGCTTGTGAGGTTATTTATGCTGGAAAACTGTAACTGGCTTTCAGGATTAGAAGTGGACTTTAGCTGATGACAATTTTGGCTACTGATTCAACCAACTATTTTCCTGTTGATGATCTTCATGATTGAGGTCTCTTAATTTCTAGAAGTATTAAATTTCAGAATAGAAGTGCTAAGTAGGTTTAGTTACCTTAGCCTGCCCAGTGTTGCTTCCACAGGTTGTGGTAAAGAGCTGAGCTCCATCACTTGCACTGCCCTACTTCCTGCTTTCTTCTATCATGCCAGATGTTTTCTCTTGGTTCTCTGTCTTCAGAATTTTATTATAAGGCACAGCACAGAACTGGAAATGTTTCATCTCAAGGGTATTTTCTATTGTTTAGGTTTTGCTCGAATTAAACCCTGTATTTTTATCCTCTTGCTGTGCACTAAAACTCTTTTCGGAGTAGTAGACCCAACATTGCACAGTTCCTTTGTAATCATCTTAACTCCCATTGCATCCAACTGGTGTTACACAATATGAAAGATTCAAGTAAAAAACATCCAAAACTCTCAGGTTTTATGTAGATAAAGCAGAAGCAAAAGGTAAAAGCTATGAGAAGATTAATGAGATTACTTATTTAGTAGTCCAGAATGCAAAGAGTATTCCTCAGACTATCATCCATCATTTCTGTTGCCTCAGGCAAAGAGAATGCTACAAGCTTTCTTCTAATTTTACAGAATATATTCAGTTTCCTGTGTAGCTAAAGATCATTACTTGTTTCATTAATTCATTGTGACTAAAAAGTAAAAATCATTAAAAATTCAAACTTTGTTTCCAGCTGCAGGGTTGCATCTCATAGCAGTTGAACTGTCATTCAAGTAATTTTTCTGGGCTTTTTTGGTCTTGTTCAGAAGTAGCTGTGAAGAAAGAAGCCAGTATTTTCTCCTAATTTGTATCTTCAACTTTTTGATTATCTTCAAACACTATTAGTTTTCTTTGATCTTTCCTAGAGGAAAATGTTCTCCTGTGAATTTTTTGATCCATATTTATCTTCGTTCTTTCTTATAAGTAAACTCTGCAACAGGTTAAAATGTTGAAAGCAAAGTTAGATTAAATCATGGTATCACCATGCTGGTTTTTTGTAGCAGTCAACTTCGTATTTCTCTTGGTTACAAAGGAAAAAATTAGATAGATGCTCTTTGCCACAACAAATTTTGCAGGTGATATCCCAGGATAGTGTTGAGTACTTGCAGTGAGCATCATGGAAAAAAGTGTGAGAACTAAATGGAGAGTATGTGTGAATCAGACTTACAAGCTTTTAATCTCAAGCTTAAGCCACAGCAGTGTTAAACCAGAGTAATAGAATCAAATAGTGACGCATTTGCTCTATTTTTTTTCTGTTGTTAGTTTGGGGTTTTTTTTTTACTTTTCTGCAAAAGGAGTTCTGCATAGACAAGCTTAATTATTTTCCCATTTAGTTTCTACAATGCTAGACATTAATAAAATACTGCATCAAACTCGTGAGACCTTTATTAAAGCAGTACCTTCAGTTTTCAGAGATCCTTAACAAGCTATCTGCATTCCCTCTGAAAACATGGAACGAAGTTCATGATGTTGCTCTAATACAAGAACAAATACGATTTGCTCAAATAGGAAAAACAATGTATCTTTACAAGCAAACTAACATGAAGCACTTGTAGATTCTGCACGTCAAGTTGAAACTGAAAATTCTATTGGTAAGGAGAGTTGCGTTAGGAAAAGTGAAGGAATGAAACTTCTCATCTCCTGAGCTGCCTGAATATTTGCTACTGTACTTCAGAGAGAATTTTTGTTAGAAATTATGATGGAGCTCTTTTCAGGCCAATCTCCTAAGAATCTTTGACAGTAAAAGTAGAGTTTTCTTTTTTTTTTTTTTTCTTTTTTTTTTTTACAAAAAGTGGCCCTTTTTGTCTGTGGAACTCTAATGTCTGTTTCTGGTGAAGTAGATGAAAATAGGGATCTAATGAAAATAAGCTGGTGACACTATTAAAGAGGGTTTGGAAAACCTCCTTTTAGAAATTCAACCAAACTTTTCAGCCACTGGTTCTAACATAATTGTGCGTAATTTATTTCTCTTTGCATATTTTTTAAAAAGCCCATCTAATTTCTTGATATCTTATCATAAGAGTAGTAATATAATGAATTCCTAGTAGAATCAAAAGATTGGTTTGATAGATATTTGATTGGTTTGATAGATACTTATCTCCCTACAATCCTTCTTTTCTCCTCCTTTGTCATGAGGAATGAAATATTTTGATAGTACCTAGTGTCATTGGCTCCAAAGACAGGACTTAGACTGTATCTAAAATTCATTTGACCCTCATAGAATTAAAAAAGCTGTATAGAATATTTGTAAAATATGGTTTTGGTTTGCTGGGGTTTTTCTGTCATATATAAAATGCTTTGTTGGATTAACACATCATAAAACTGGCTAGCTTGAGAAAGCACCCACCTTTAATTTGTGCATTCACAAATAATTTACATCTCTTGAACGTATTCATGGAAAACTCTCATGTTATGGTGTATAAATTAACATATGTTTGTATATGCTTATACAGTTATATGAAAGACTTGAATTTTGAAAGGCTGTTGCAGTTTGTGATTTATCCTCTCACTGTCTTAAGGGAACATTCTGTGGAACTGGTAGATTCTTTCAAAATAGTCCCTGAATTTAATTCTACATGACAATAGCACTTGTTCATTACATTGTCTCTCCTTACATCCAAGTCTCTAACTGTTTTGCAAATGGAATATTATCTCATTTTTCAGGACGATGAAGCTAAGGTACTGTAAAGGGGTGGTGAGTGGGTGGGTGGCACAGTTGGTGTATGTCACGCTCTTGATATACATTGTTCTGTTTCACCCGTTACGTGTACTCTCTTTAAAAACACACCACGCTGACAGGAAAGAAGTAGCATTGTATGAAAAAACTTAATGTCTAAGGTGGAGGAGGATGCTTTTATAACTAAAATAATGTAGACACTGCATATGTGATATGTTATTAACTTTTCCTTTAGCAATAACAAATTTTTTGTTTTTTCACCAGTTCTGTATAACCATAATAAATTTTAGTTAGTCTAAATTTTAGTTTGTCTAGCATTATTTACAGTATCTCATACGTGTTTTGCCTTAAGCCTGATCCTCTTGAGAGTTATACTGTTACTAAAGACAATGAAATTTATTTCTAAACTAGAACTATATGAAGGATATATAAGGTTTTTATCTCTATTTCTCTTAAAGTACAGACCGTTAGTGCCTCTATAACCCATGCAATTACATGAATTGAAGCAATGAATGAGAACATCTCACTGTTGGAAGTATGAAGGTTGTCTTTGACTGTTATTGAACATCTCACATTATGTGAATACCAGATTTTCTCTTTCTCTCCCTTTCCTAGATAGTACTGGTAAGACACGCTGGACTGCAAATGCTGCAATCCATTTTAGAGCTATGGGTACAGTCATTGTTAATGCTTACTGTGGATTTTGCCAATGTGCTGTAGGAAAGGGAAGGAATAATACGTTTGTGAAAAAGAAACAGGATCTCCTATTTAAATCCTGTTTTATGTAAAGGCTGAGCATTACAAATCTGAAGGACACAGCATTTAAAAAGGAACACAAATTTAGAATGATGTGGACTGTCTGACATCTTTAACAACCACCTCATGTTTTTCAACACTTTCTTGGTATAGCTGTAAATTCTGAGGCTATAACATGTGCAACTGAGGTTATTAGGACGACATATCAATGTGAGACCAAAGTCTGACCTTAATTTATCCTATGTTTCATACTCTGTCTTTACACTGCTTTAGATGGTCTAGCTGTGTTCTGATCTTCTCTTCAGGATTGTCTGTCCTGTCTCTTTGTCCTTCCAAATAAATTGTTGTAACTTCCTCATGTTTTTTTCAAAGTTGATGGATAATTAGTGATTAGTAGAAATAGTTTAAACCAGCCTTCAACTATTTTTTTAAAGCATCTCTCATGCGTTTAGTTGAAATCCTCAAATAAAAATCCGTGTACAGGAAACATTAAGGTTGATTTCCTATATTGCATTTTTACCAAGTTTGTGAGAAAGACAGCTTTCCACTGTTGCTGTGCTGACAGTTGCTTGCAGTGGAAGTCGGAGCCTGGCAGTGATCTGCCACTCACCAATAACTGTTCAAAGTGCCACAAAGGCTGCCACTTGAGCATCCATTTAGCTGTAAATGTTAGTCTTACTCTTGCTCCACTGAACTCGGTAAAAAACCTCATTCTTTAATGGAATAGGAGCAGGCTATGACCTCAATACCCAAATCAAAAATTGATCTTTCGGTGCATTTTTTTAGCAGCTTGCTGCTTTAGATCATATCTATACATATCCCTTAATACATTCACTATCTTGGTATATAATCCAGACCTGACCAAAGAGCTGAATAGAAACTGGAACTCAGTTTGCTTTAAGATTCAAGTGGTTTGAAATTCTCATTTCTCCTACATTCAGGCTTCCATAGCATGTTTCTGTGGTGAGAAAAACCAGGTGCGTTTTTCCTTTCATATGCTTGACTCTCCGCATTGCATCATGTAGCAAAGCGTGGTGTGACACAGCCCAGCGCAGTGTCGCAACATAAAGCATTCCCGTTCTGCAAGTCGAGGCAAGAAGTCCTGTGGGTATTTATAGCAGACGTTAACCCCCCAGCCGACCTCCTGGCCTCTCTGCACCGTGGAGCTGCATGAAATCTGATGTGCTCTCTGCAGCTCTTCACGCAGCTAAGGGACAAAGGGACGGGACAAAAGGGCTGGGATTCAGGCAGGCTGCACTCTGTGTAGTGCAGAGCCTCGCTGTGTATGTCATTGACTTGAATTTCTTCAATGCACTCAGATGTGGAAAGGCATAAAGAGATACCGGGTGTTTGAGCGAGAGCAATACGAAGGATTAGCTATCAGAAACCTTTGGGGCTGTCTTTGACTCCATTGGCCTGGCTTTTGTGATTTGGCTTTTAAATCTTAATTGTGCAGAGGTGGTAAGTCTAGATAAGTCTAGGTGATAATTGCTGTTTAAAAAAACCCTGCTTTGTCGCTGCTTTCGTGACAGCCTAATCCAAAATACAGCAGTATTTTTCTGTAATCTAACGGTAAATGTTGGCTTTATTCAAGCTTACAATTACAAATCCTCATTTAGATATAGCAGAAGATTGCTACAAAGGAAAAGTGACCTTAAAGTTTTATACTCTAAGCATATATAACTGGCTGCCTTTATTTCTGTGCAATTTCTGTATATGAAAATAACTACACTCAGTGTCTTTCTGGTTGCATTTAGTAAATTTTGATTGATAACTCTTACATATATTATGTGATATTTCTCTCTATCATTACATAAATTGTCTCACCATTTTTTGAGCTATCACTGATTTCTGACTGCTTCCTTATTAAGCACTGCTGAGGGCAATCCGTCAGGGAGTTGCATGATAGTGATGGGACTTTGCAGTGGTGAACTGACATAATTCTTCTGAAATTGTACCAGCTAAATATCTGTCTAGTCATTTTTAGCAGAGCAAGATCGTTTCAGAGAACCGTTTTTCAGCTGAGTGTAGAACTTTTACTATTTAAGGAGGAATAAACTCAAAGAACAATCAAGTCCAGTGGTTGCCTGTTCTTTGCACTATTGTCTGTCCTTGAGTTTTCCTTAGAGAAGGGTAAAATCAAGCTATTTGGTTTCTTGGAGGGTGGGGACAGATAACTGTCTGTGTTCTGAAAGACTACACATAGAGGAAAAAGTGGCCTTTGATTAGATTAGAACATGGGTATTCAGACCTAAATTTAAGACCTTTGCCGGTTAAGAAAAAAAACAGTCTAACATTTCTGCAGATGAGACTCAAATCCTACCCTGTGGGGTTTTCGGAGGAATTACATGGAAATGTCATTTTTATGCTCTTCTATTCCCTTTGAATACACGTACATCACATTGTTCGTGTGCTTTGTTCTGTTCTTATAGTGACCGGGCTTTTTGGATGTCTCTAAAATGCAAGCTAGAATTCTGCTGGTCTTGGGGCAGAAAATGTTGAAAGATTTCAGCTTTCTTTAGGAAGAGAAACTCTTCCTCTGTAGGAGTTGCTGACATCTTGAAATTAGTTTTCTTTGAAAGCAAATGAAAAGTTTTTAAATATTAAAAAGACATAGAAAAAAATGCTGGGAATATCAGAACAAAATTTCAATGGAAGTGAACCTGTTATTTAAAGCTACTTTGAATCTACTTTGAATTTGAATTTAATTTGAATCTACTTTTAAATCTACTTTGAATTAACAATTTCAAACAATGGCTTTTGGTTCAAACCTTCTTATTGACAAATTTTTAGTGCCATTTACACTGTGGTTTACAGAGTTTTTTTTTTTGTATGATTGTCACACAAAACATTTCAAGATGCTTCATTGGGACTGAAAAGCAATAGAAAATGAGCCCTGGTTCCATTTAAGCAGAGAGCCTGGAGTGTCTGAATGTGTGTAATTTTAGGCATATAAATAGATACGTGCAGGTAGACACCAAGGTAGAGCTTTCCTTCCTCTCCTAGTGTGAAGGACATAGGGCTTTGGAACTTTATTCTACAAATACACACTCACGTAAAAGAAATTCATTTTAGCCTTATCCTTTAGATTAAATTCTAATGAACAAGACAGGTACTTGTGATTTGTCTTTCACACATAAGCCAGACTGTAGCTAGGAAAACGGGAATTGTTCAAATAGATTATTATAGTAAATTTATCTCTTGATGTATTAATAGATTGTATTGTAAAGGGAACAGTATGAAATTTTATCATTCTCTGACAACTTATATCTGCGGCAATTTAATGAAGCCAGACAATGACAGAAATGTACCATATTCTTATGACAGTATTTATATTGGGGTGCTGTTATATAATTTCAATGAAAGTTTACAAGAATTGTATTTTGTAACAGAAGGAAAAGAGTAACCATAGACAACTGATTTGATTTCAAAATTATTAACAACCTTCTTCTTCTGTGCTTCTCTACTGGACAATGCAAAAAAAATGAGAATTGAAAGATTATTTGTGTTTAACTTTTTCTAACGGAAGGGAATTCAGGCAATGAATTCCCATTTTAAAATGGCGATCATCACAAACAGAGAAGTAATAATTAGTTTTCAAGATTTTTGACCTATTTAATCACATCTGTACCATTAGGGAGAAGATCTCATTTTTGACTTGCACTTTTCCTTATTTATCTCTGAAGTTTTTGTCAGGTGGTTAATATTAAATATGCAGCTTATTTCTTCTTTGAGAAAAGCAATATTGATTTTATTCACAAGGTAATTCAATTTTCATCAGTATTTTAACTTTAATAGATTCAGAATTTTTCCTGCAGAACAGAAAGAAATAGTACTTAAAGGAAATGAAGTTTTCTATTGATGAATCAGGAATAATCACACTTTCATAGCAGAATTAACTGGAGCATTGCAATTACTATGGATCAAACTTTATATTCCTGACAAAATTTGTAATTAATGTATTACAATTAGATGTCTTTTAAACATAGTTTTTTTTTTTGTAGATGAGTGGGAAAATGCTTCAGCCAATCTTAGAACGTAAGAATGTATGTAGGTTGTAGAGATATAAAGTTTTAATCTCTTCAGTTACTTTTTGTTTATAAAGAACTTTGAATTGTTTAATTTCTTAAGTCTATGCTACTGAAACCTTCAATAGTAATTATCTCTTTTAGAAGATGACTTCTGTGTGGATTGTTGTAGGTGCTTCATTAGCAGGATGTTACAGGGGTAGGTGAGCACGGGGTGATTGACGATGTCAAATGCTTGTGTTGCTGATGCGGCGTTAACAAGTGTGTGTCTCTCACATGAGATATTGCACGACTGTCATTGCAGCCTCATAAATTTGGACTATCTGTGTGTGTTAGAAATGGAGTTCCTCACCATAGAAGAGGAGGCACAGGGTAGGAGAGACTTGCATTGTTGGAGCAAAACTCTGAAAAAGATTTCTGCTTAATTATAGTTCTTTCCAAGTAACCAATTTTTACATAGATTTGTTCCATTCCTGAAATCTTTTACCATATAATTTTTTCTTCCCTTTTGTAGCACAAAAACAATGTTCCTTTTGCCCTGGTAGTCTTATCCTAGAAAGACTATTCCCTACTGATCAAATCTCCCTACATTTGTTTCAGCCAGGTTGGAATTTGCATTTGTTTTTTATGAGAGCCACCTAATCTGAATAGAAAAGGATAAAGAATTCTAAAGAAAACTGACATCGTGCTGCCAGGTGAATCATCGTGCCATGCCACTCTCTGGTGCTGTGCAATTTTGAAAGAGGTAAAGCTCAGGGGAAATCTGAATTGGAAAAGTAACATAATCTGGAAAGAAGGAAAAAAAACCTCATGTTTTGTAAAATGTGTACAAAATCTCTAGTGTTGTATTCTAGAAAAAAAAGTGCCTTTCTACAAGAATGAAGGAAGGGAACCAATTTTTACTCTTATACTCCAAAGATTCTGTGCCTGTAGATTAAAATGTGATTGATTTCTTAATATTTCATTTGCCAGGGTGTTTGACAGACATGCCCAGATTCACATCATGTCTCCTTGAATGCCTTATTCCATGAACATTTATCAGCAATTGCTGTCTGTAAAATGTATTAGGTATGCCTGTTTAATACTCTGACAGTTAATAAGTTCTCAGTTGGTTCAGGAACCAGAAGTATTTGTTCATGTTTGAAGATTAATAATAGGTCAAGTTTGTCATTTAAAAGAAAAAGGAATCCTCCTCTACATGGCTTATTCCAGCATCCAGATATAATTCACTTCTTGGTGTGTGATAGTTTTGAAGTTTTACTTTAAAGTATGGTTTTAAAGAGTATTTGGACTAGCAACTCCAGATTCTGGAAACTGCTGCGAAGTATTTGGAAAGCCAACGTAATACCCTGCTGTGGTACAGTGTTTGGAGAGGTGATGTGCCTGTAAGTGCCCCCAGAAATTGGCACAAAGCTTGACACTTGGGGAACTGAGCTCTGCGGAACCCCTTGCCGTGGCGGTTGACAACCTGCTGGTGCCTGAGCAAGGCTGCAGAGGGTTGCACCACGCGCTGATGCTGCTTCCCTGGTCAGATGTTCCCTGGCTTTGGACCTGGGATGTAACCACGGTGGTGCTCCTGGCTGTGGGCCACCACACGCCATCCCTGTGAACAAGTGCTCGGTTGGTGGAAGCTGTTGTCAGTCAGTCGTGGACTGAGGAGCGGGGGGATCACGGGCACCATTCTGTCCTTTGTGTGGTCTCTGAGATAGTTTGTTACATGCATGTGCTCGCTTCCCTTGTGGCACAGAGCTGTGACGTTGTTAAAACTCATTAATGCTTTGTTAAAGGAGGCTCGCAACCTGACAACATCAATATTAAAGGCTACTTGTAAAATTAGGTACTGCCTTGAGCAAGAGATGCTTACTGCTACTCTAGGAGCTGTTATACAAGGAAAAGCTATTGCTAGACTTCTGTCTATCTCTTACAAAAAAATATGGGGTTTTACACATCTTGATGTGTGTTCAACAAAAGTTGCGGAGAGCTGGGAAAGTGGCCTTCTAAAGCAGAGGCAGTTTCTAGCCTATTAATAGTAAATCTATAGAGTTTTAGGTATTCCTCCTTCTGATGGCTGTTTCTACCAAATAATTTTTTTTGTATACCCTTGTTGCTACAGAATGAGGTAAAACCTCAGAAAGCAGACTGAATTCGGTGAGGTAGAGCAAGATGTAAAGAAAGTATAAAGGTGACATCTAAAAATACCAATGAAAGGGCTAATTGACGTCTCTGTGAAGGTGGTAATTGATAAGATTGTGGCTTCTCAGGCTGATTTAAAATGACGTGTTTCATTTTAACATGGCAGCGTTAAGGTTGCTCAGATATGAGTCTCATTCTGATCTCTTCCGATCTGTTTTTTGAGTGATACGTCTGGTGTTCATTTATCAATTTGCATATTTCATTTTAGTAAACAGTGGTCATTATAAAATCATTTTATTAAAAGTCTGTGGACATGGGAGATTTGAGAACAAGTTGTGCCTAATATAATGTAAATTAATTGTGAATTACAAGTGTAGAATTGCCCAGATCTAGAGCTTATAATACTTCTGATAACAAACTGTAACCCATGACTCAAAACCAGCTCCACGTACTTCAAGAAGTGAGAACAGTGAGCAGTCCTCCTCGGGATATTTTGGATAAGATGAGATGGGGCAGCTCTGGAAATGACGTGAAAGCTTTCTGTTCTCTGTATGGAGTCTGGGTTCAAACAGAGGATCAGCGAGTTAAGTGTTTGATATGAATGAGAAGTAGGTAGATTCTTTCAGCCAGATATCTAACCATCTTCAAAACTTTTTCATCAAATTTTAATGTCGTCTGTCTCCTCACCCACTCTGCCACATGACGAGATGGCTCAACAGCTTCGAATCCTTTTCTGAATGTCCGTCTCTTGATTCCTACCCTTTGTGTCCTGTTCTCCTTTTTGTTTCATCTGTCCTCTGCCTCTTTTCATCTCTCCATGCTGTCTTAGTCTTCAAAACTGCTATCACATCTCTCTTAACTGCTGCTCCCATCTTCTGTCAGATTTCTTAAACAAAACTAGTGGAAACAGCTTAACTCACCTCTGTCTATTAACTGAAATTGGTTCTAAAGCTGAGTTTACTCTATTCATTGAAGGGATAGGCTATTAAACATAATTATACAGAATTGCAATACAGGAAACATGGATTTATTCAGAAATGTGAAATCTTCTGACATTTGATGATAGACTTCTGTATTTAATTATATTTTTCATTCCCAGATCACTTTTTTTTTCTTCAGGTTGTAAGCCTATCAATTTGTTTTCATCTGTCTGTTTACCCAGGATTCCTCACATCAGAAATCTGCTGTACTTAAAAACAACCAACACCACCGTAACATCGCCTGTTACCTTGGTAATCCCGGTGCGTGGGTATCTTGTGATTATCTGTGTTTGAGACTTGCATTGTTCATACCCTGCCACCTCTGCTATGTTTCATGGTGACCAGGACATTTTCTTCTGTTCTCAGCTTTGCCATTTTCTTCAGAAGAGTTTCTGAGGTCAGTAACATCTACAAAAAAAAAGTGAAATTCTGTGTTAGGATCCTACTACTTTTGATCCCATTTCTCCCAGACTGACACAGAAAGAGGAATCTCCATTTCATTTTGTGATGTAGTTTTACAGTGTGGATTTAGTAGTAATAAGGTGAGCTTGCACTGCTCATCCTGAGCTCATAGGAGAGATATTCTTGTGGAGGACATCTCATAAGGTAGACAGCATCCCCACAATGAACATATTTAACTGTAGATGTTGAATCACTAGCAAAATTGTCTTTCTTCCACAAAACAGCTTTTATCACCATCAGTATCTTATGTAAGGGAATACCAGTATGCAGCTTTCAGAATTTATACCTGTCTATGCATTTAATCCATCTTTCAACTTCATATAGACACTCTGCATACACGTACAGAAACAGAAAAAAAATATCCACTTGACCCAACCCCTGTGCTCGTAACCTCTTCCCACCCAGACCATCACCACGGTCTGAGCTAAGGTGGTGGTCCTGTTCCCTGCTGAACGGCGGCTTCACACTCTTACCCTTCACAGGTCTTTCCTAGATTACACCGAGCCTGGTGTGTGCAAATTTATTGTTCTGACACAGGTAACATAAGAAAAAGGATCCTGGGAGAAGACTGCTTTGTAACTGCAACTTTCTGGTCTTTCTCTCAGCTTTTGTTAAAGTTGACTTATTCTTTCTTATGTGCCTCTAGGGAAACAAAATATCGGTCTGGCAGTATCCAAAATGATCTCAGTTGCTTAATGGTTATGTCACATTGCACATGGCACAGCTTACTGCCTTCTGGAGTTAAAATTACCGTCATCAGTAGACTTTCAGATAGATTGGGTTCTCCAGATGAGCTCATGTCCTGAACGAATTATGTTGGATGTATCTAGTTAGTGTAAGCAAAAGTAGTCATTGAACTTAATCTGTGAGAGAAAAAGAAGGATGTGAGTAAGGTTCCTAATTTGTACAGTAATACAAATGAAAGCAGTATCCTTTTGTGACTCATAACAAAATGAATTATGACTTCAGGAATTGACTAAAAGCTGTGGCTCAATCCCAAAGGTTTAAGTTTTCCCATCTCTGCATATCCTCATATCAAGCCATCTTTAATCTTTCAGTATAAGTGATGAAAGAGTAAATTGCGCAATTCCGTCATTTCAGAATCAATGTGCTTAGTGGCACCTCAACCTGTGATCTCTGAGATGGAAGAAGAATTAGGATAATTATTAATATGTGGGTTTTTTTCCTTGAGAAATAACCAAAAAAACCCTCTTTAAATTGAATTATTTCCTTTTGGTGATACTACCAGTGTTAAATGAAAGAAATAATTTGCCCAATTAGTTTTCAATTTCTGATCAAAACTAAATGGTAATGAGGATTGATTTTTACTTGTATAAGGAAAGTGCAGCATTCAAATATCTACTCAGGTTTTTATGATTTGTTTTGTTATATAAGATTGAGTAAACGTTAAAGGTTTTTTTATCTTTAACATAATTTTCCATATAAATTCTTTTATTCACAACTTCACAACCATATATTGCAGCTTTATTCTTCTATTCACAGTCTGACAGAGAATCAAACTTAATGTAGTTTTCACACAGGCAAAGCAAGCCTACTTACAGCTTTTTATTAAAAGTTTCTAAAAGTCCATCAAACCCAGAAACTCTACATCCCTTCACAAATATTTCATTTTACTCAATAAAATACAAGGAATAGTCGAGCCGATAATACCCACAGAGGCTGAAATTAGAAAAAAATAGAAGTACTGAATAAGATTATTATGGTAGAATGTCAGGTTAAAAAGACTGCTCTTGCAGCAACAGAACATGTAAGTATCAATGACCAAAAAAACCCCAATATTGAAGAAAAGTTTTATTTAAGGAAGTACTATAAAAAAACGAATAAAACATGATATAGCTTTTACTTATATGTGCTTATATGATTCAATGGGCCTCTCAGCTAACCAGTTAACCACTCTGTACTGGGTAGATAGAGACTACCTGGTAACCAAAGGTATTCAGAATGTGAAATAACAGAATAAGGAACCACCTGCCCAGTGGGTTAAAGATCTTTCTTTTCCTCCTTGAAAAAGGCAATGTTGTTCTTCTGATTTCTTTCCCTAATCTTTTGCTTCCCAAAGTTGACCATTTAACATGTTTATGACATTAGGAAAGCGACATAATTTAGCCAAACAAGTCTGGACTAATGACAACTTCTCCAGGGAGTTCCAGGTCAGCCTACATCGCGCCTTTTGTCAAGAATTTTTCTAATGGAAAGAAACAAGCTTCGTGGTGAGTAATTTCTGCACAGCATAACACAGTCATGAAAGAACATGGAGAACATTCCCCTACTTAGTGCCTTCCCTCGAGAAGCTCACCACCTTTCCTCTTCTCTGCTCATTGCAAAAATACTCATCTTCTGATTCTCCAGGTGCTCTCCAGTTTTTTGGTGGTAAACCCCTTGTTTCTGGTGTGTCTTGGTGACGACATCAGGGTAGAGCTGTTATCACCACAAGAAGCATCTTATGAATCTCAGACATAACCTACACAAGAACATGTCAGGAGAGCCAGTGCATTGGCCAAGAGCATAGCAAGTGCTTAATGTGGATAATAAATTGAAACCTCCATTTAGAAGTTGCTGTGTGTCATTTAACATGCAAAGCCACTAACAATTGCAGACTGGCTTTAAGACTGGAATGATTCATTTTTTTCTTCATTTATTGTCACATCTCACTTCAGGAAAAAATTTCAGTGAATGCTCTGTAAATTAGCAATGCCTGTGAGGAAGAAGAAACATTTAGTCCTTATTTTTCCCCTTCCTGTAAGCAAAATATGCAAAGCGAAATAAAAGAAACCAGTCATCAGAATGAAATGTATGTTAATGAGTCGTAACTGTCAAAAAAACGAGCAGTTCTTTCCTCTTCGTGATTGAAATAATTGACTTTGCTAAACTGAATATTCACAGATAAGTGGTGGTTGCTACTGGATGTTCAGTTCAATTACGACCCTGAGGCAGAACACCAAGAGATAAAGTGAACTGAGTTTAATAGGTCACTGTTTTCATTCTTCCTTCTCCTAATCATGAGCACAAGATATCAAAGAACTGGGGCACTATCCTTTTTTTTTAATTATTTTTTTTTTTTTAATATAAGGTTTGTGTTTGGAAGTTTCAAGCAGGTCCTTTCTCCAAGGCCAGGGTTCTACACTTTGTAATGAGCTCTGAACCTGTGCCTATACCTATTGCAGAATCACACAGAGATCTATGTAATGTGTGATTTTCATATGCTTTTATTCTTATCTCAGAACCAGGTTTCACCTGTGATGATGCTTATCTCCTATTTAATTGAAAATAAATTTAGGGCAGGAAAACGTAGCTTTGTGCTAACAGTCATGTCCAGAGGTCAATGCTGTCTGGACGGCAAGGCATACACGCTCCAGAGATGAGGGTTGTTTGGATTAGCATTTTGGCACCCAGCAGAATTATCTAAGCTGAACGGATCAAAGGGCAGAAACCGAGCAAAGAGATTCTGCCGTTGAGCAAAACTGATGGATGGCTTCGTTCACCGACAAAAAAGCAGCCCTTCTGAGAGAGCGTGGCGGGGAAGTCATTCCCTTGCAGTGTGAAAATACAACAGCGTCACGGAATGAATGGCCCTTTTACAGTCGTGGGTTCTAAAATAAAACCTACAGCTGTGCAGCCAGGAACTTCACTGTATCGCAGCAAGAAACACAGGACAATTCAGGGCACCATTCCAGGCTTAATCCAGTCTAACCACGGACTCTTGCCTCTATATCTCTCTTCCAAATAAATTACTTTCCCATCGGATCAGTGAGTCATATTCCAGCAACAGAGTGAATTACTAAATCTAATATAAGGAAAGGGTGAGGAACACGTCAATGGAGTTAAGAGGGGAAAGGAGACAGAATTAAACCATCACTTCTGGCGGAGACACACAGTTTGATGAAATTAAGCACAACATGAAACTGTGCCTCCGGAGAGCTTGGGTGAATTGGAGATATTTCAGAAAAAAATAATTTGAAGTCTCTTGCTATGCAGAGTAAGTAGTACAGTGTGGTTCTGAGGTATTTCTACCAAGGAGAGAAACATGTCATGATGTGTTTGTGAAGAATTAACTCTCTGGAAAGATAAGAATTTACCTGTATCAGGCTAATAGAAGAAGTTGTTTGTTTTTTTCTTTATTATTTTTCTGGTCAGATATTTACAGACACCTGACCTGTTCAAGCAGTTTAGCTGTCATTTCCTATCAGTTTAGGCTGACCCTGGCATACATCTGCAACAGCTGTGTCTTAAATTTCTCATACTGAGTTTACTAATGGTGAATGTTAACTCATGTCAGTTGTAAATAGGCTGAAGCATCAGCTCATACAATATTTAATGTCCTATCTGCAGTCCTTCTCTTCTTCTTACCCATTCTTCGCTTTTTCCTGCAATTCTGACAGACCATCATTGTTTAATTCTTGTACTATCTTTTTTTTTTTTTTTCACGGCTCTGCAGGGTAGGAAGTTTTGGGTTTTTTTTTTTGCAATTCCGGTTTTCTTTCCTGCAGAGGGCCAGTACAATCCGTTTGAGACTCACATCCATCTGGTGTGGCACATACAGCGTCTGACATTGGGGCAGGTTTATAAGTAGAGCACTGAGAGCAATTAGCATTTGAATTAAAGCTACCTGTGGATAACAACAGGTGATTACCCTATTTAACAGCTGTTAAGTGGTGTCATTTGCTAGTTACAGACCACAGACTGAGTGAATTGTATGCATGCAAATGGCAGTTAGTGTGCATACAAATGAATGACATTGATACATTGGGTAAATAATATTTTTTAAACTGCATTTATGATGTGTGGATGTTGGTTCAAAACATGTAACAGGTAGGAAAAAAAAGAGGTTTGGAAATGGTTTAGAATGCAGGACAACAACATCATAAAGGTTAAAAACTGGTATTTTTTGGCAGTCAGTGTTTTTTTTTCAAGAACCAGAAAAACAAAGCTTTTGCTGTTTACACTGATTCAGCTTCTGGCAAAAAAAAAAAAAAAAAAAAAGGAGAAAATGAGAAAATGGTAAGAAACTAAAGCACATAAGATTATTTTCTCCTTCTGTTTTATCTCTGCGTTTCCAACAAGGCTTAATCAACCCCAGTGTTGTTTGGGAAGTGCGGCGCTGCTCCTGCTGTCCATGCCTACTTGCCTCCCTGTGTATGTGGGAGAAACTGCTTCGCTAACTCGCTCCCTTCTGTGCTGGGGGCGGATGAATGTCTTTTTTGAACATTTGCTTAGCATATGGCTGTACAACATCCTCCTAAATCCGTGTGGGGTGTCTGTAGCATGGTTCTGCTTCATGTGTTGCTGCAGAATCTCTTACTGAGTCTAGCTGCCTCTTTTTCAGTAGATATTCTCGTTTGCTGAGAAGTTTTTCCTCTGAACCTCTTCTCCAGTGGCATGGATTTTCAATGACCTTTTTTAAGACATCCCAAGGCATATGAAGAGAATCTATCCTCTGAGAAGAGTTGATTAGATTTCTGCTCTAAGTATTTGCTTGCACTTTAAATTATTTTATCAGTCATGATTGGTCTCATTGCTACATCAGAACTGCTTGAGTTTTGTGTAAATGCAACTGTCACAAATTGCAAGATGAACTTACCTTTTTCCCCGTGGCATAATTATCCATTCAGTTAAAAATCTCCTGTGATCTGTGCATGTGTGCATTTTCATTGAATTAGTACGAATAGAGAGGTCCAATTTACACACAAACCCATGTAGGCATGCAGTGCTCACCTCCAGATCGCAGGAATGAAGGGTGGATGCTGCAGCTTAGAAAAGACAGCTGTTGAGTTTTATTAATGAGAGCTGCCTGATTAAAGTATTTAACATACTAGATATTTAAATTGAAATTAAATGTCCTTTAACCTTCTGATGCTAGCCAATTGTGTGTTAAATCCAGCCAGAAAACTATTATACTGGCAGTCTTAGTTAACCGGGTTGTGATGTGAGTCAGAACTGAATCCATCTGCTATTAAGAGGTTCATATCGACTTAAAGAAACACAAGTTAAAAGATCGCACCCCTCAGAAATCCCTACATAGCAGAACCTGTTCACAAATAAGCCTTACGCCATTGAAATAGTTATCTGAAGAAAGTTCAATAAGGCTTGAACATATAAATACCTTCAAGCATGACTTTTCTGTAGGGTTACCCAGGGGGTCGTTATTTCAGTGATGGTGGCACTCACCCCTTGCTTTAGACCAGAGACAAACTCCATATCTGTGGGCAGGATCTCCTTATACAGCAGAATATATATTGCTCATCTTTTATTTGTTTTTTTGATGTTGAGTAGGAAATTATTTATTCTTTGTAGATAGTTTTCCGTCACAAACACCTTGAAAAACTGCAGAAATTTGCTGCTGACCAACCCGTGTTTTCTAAAGCCACTAGTCTGAAATAGTGCCATTAGTACAGGTCCCTGCTCAGAATGTCCTAAACTTTTGCGCTAGCCAGTCTTACACAAGTTGCTATATTTTAAAACTACGGGATGCTGACTGCTGGGCATCTTGTTTCAAGACAAGCCTAATAAGCAACGTGTGTCCTTTTCCCTCTTGCATCCCACGTTGGGTGATTTGTGTCCTGGATGAACGGGAGGTCTCCTGGTACAGTCAGAGCAGGAGTATACTGAAAAGAGGTGGTGATAAAGCACATATAGGCCAGCTGAATGAGGGAGACTGCAAGATGTGCTGGCACCATACTGAGGAATTAAAAACCAGGGAAGCAGAGGCAGCACATGGCAGTGGCTCCGCATGACACAGGTCGATCAATGGATTCATCTTGCCTTTCTGGTGCCGTCCTCCGGCTTCCTCTGACAGAATAATTTCACTCATTTCAAATCCAAATGTGTCTGAAAATAACCAGCTAAAATAAAAAAAAAATAGAGATCTCTAGATCTCTTTTTTAAATTAAAAATAAAAGCCAGTTTGAAGTGCAGAGAGGATAATGCAGGGAGGGTAACAGTGACAGGTTTAGCTTCAACATTCCATGAACCACAGTGTTTGAAGTGAGAATCCAGTGTTTCGACATAGACCCAAAGCTGTTCTTTGTCGAGAGTGAAAGTCATTTGAGTCATGAGAAAAAGCAACTTTAAAATTCACTTTGCTATGTAGCAAAATGATTTGAAATCTTTTTTAGGGGTATAGGATTTTATCGGTGTGACTGATAATAGCTCTTATAAAGTTTGTAGTTTATGTGAACCGCACATCCACATGACCTGCAAACAAGCAAAATTGATTCATAAACTTAGTTGTTACTTAATTATGACATTAAGCTGCAAAGGAAATTACAGTATGTTGTAAATATTTTGATTTGTTCTATGTTTCTGTGTTTGGTAATGTCATACCGATTTATCATGTCCAAAACACAGAAAATGCAAATGCATATTAACTAACAGATTACTAATGTACGAAAGAAATATGGTGATTGTGGTACTTTAGTAGAGTCACAAATCTTTTTTTTTATTATTGTGGCTCGAAAACCTAATAAATAAAGGATGAAAGAAACTTCATCTAATTAAGCTACTGCATTGTAATGCTAGAGCACTATTGATAGAACAACTATTTAGCAACATGTTAATGAATGTTCAATTGTTAGAGCTTTGGAAGGTGTTATGCAGTGGTTTAACATGTTATTTCTTTTCTCGTTTTTAAACACTGATTAATATCAGTCATGTTTATGTTCAATTGTTTCCAATCTTTCACAGGAAAGAAGAATGCTACAACGTAGCTTTTCAGGGTTTTCATTATTTAAAATTTACCACCTTAAAACTCGAGTAGAAAATACTTTATTAAGCCACTGTTTTATTCACAGTGCTTATAATAAATAATTCTTGCAATAAATAAAGTAAACTTTATTAGTAAATAATAAAGTAAATGCATCAGGCTGAGAAGGATTATGTGTTCCTTTCAGAATAGAGACACATTCTTCAACGTTCAGATGCCCAGGGGTGATATTTAATTAAGCCACTCAGTTATAAATTCATGCAGACTTTTCTTCATCATAATAAAAACCCATAGCAGAAAATGCATCAGAAATTATCCTCTCCTAGACACCAGTTAATATTAATTTGCCAACTGCTTAATCAGAAAAACTTTGCAAATAGAGATTGTTAAGGGCTCAGGTGGCCCTTGAAATATTTTAAGGTTCGTTTGCTGCTGGTCTGTGTTATTAGGAACTTGTCAAGCAAGCCTTCATCTCTTCCAGACTCCAGATTAGTTCTAGAGAGGCATTAGTGCTCAAGCCACACCTTTCCTACAAATTCGTCTTTACCCTTCTTCGCTCATTCTGCACGTGGTGACCTTACATTCGTTCTGCCCAAATGTTCCTGGCAGTGAGATACTTGCTATTGATACTCAGCCTAGGTATGGCCGTGAGTGCAGATCTTTGCCAAAAAAGCACAAATTGGGGAAATAAAATAATAGCCTTTGTGGGGTTTTTTTGCCATTTGGGATATTTCTGACTTGCAGGACTACCCCAAAGTCATTGGCATCACTTATAATTATGCTTTGAATAGTGTGAGCTCGTCATGTTCATATGGTGTGAAACTGTTCATTCTTTTTACAGCGAGTTTGTATGGGATTAGGCAGACAGAAAAAGAGGATATTTCTCTTGCCCAGCTATTACTTTCCTGAACTCCTCCTGAGTTCACTGCTTAAATAAAATCTAATCCAAACTGGGCAAAGTGCACTTGGCATTCCCTGATGAAACCTTCCAGAATCCTCAAACCATCAGCTTTTGTGGTTCACTGACTACCTGAATGAATTATTTTCAACTGATTTGGCACATCTTCAAAGGAACAGATGGTTCCATCTTTACTGCAAAAAACAATAACTGCAGCAACAACAAAATAATCTGAGATTCTGCCTGGAAACACTTTAAATATAAGGGAGAGCTCGATGACTGTCTTACATTCCTGATAATTACCTCAAGGAAAAAATATATTTCTCAAGAAAATCACATTATAATTTACCGAGCAAATTGTTGCATCCATGCAGCAGTTGTCTGAGGTTGCAAGGAGAATAAACTGTTATACATGAGTTTCTAATAGGACCTCCCCAGCAATACAGCAGCTGGAAAGAGAGAGATTATGAAAATAGTATGTTGAGAGACTTCTTTAGTGAAGCTAAAAATAAACTAATATACGTTACAAAGAAAATCAGATGAAGAAAATGGCAGCTAAGCTCAGAGAAGCAAAAATGATGTGATCAGGAATATGCAGCAACAGTATGGGCGATTTCAAATAGCCAAAAATTGTTCAGATTACTACCCAGCTTTTTTTAAAGAATATTTTTAATGGTGGTGATCTAGGCGTGTTTGTTATAAACCAGTACCCAGTCCGTCTTTGGAGTGGGATTCTCCTGAATTTGCCTTTCAGTTTCTAATAATTCAGCACAGGAAAAGCAATATAATTGATAAGATAATTTTCTTAAATTGTTGAAAAATAATTAATCAGATATACAAGATTAACATTACAGACAAATCAGTAAGCAGTGCTCATTGTATTAAATACATGAGTTTTGCTTATTGCATTAAATATACCAATTTTGAAAGTTTGAAGGGTAATATATTAAAGTGACATTCATAAAAAAAGAAATTCTTACCCTGTACAGACTAGCTGTCAAATATTAATATGAAATCTGTTTGGTTTTTTTTTTTTTTAATTTCTATTTTTAAATGCCAAGTAAATTTTCCAGAATACTAGTGTGCATTACAGAAGAAAGACTTTCCTGCATATAAGACCAATGCCCGGGTTTGGTTTTTTTTTTTTTTTATAGGCAATTCTAACTATTGAGAGTGTGCTACAGAAGAAATATTGGGGAGCTACTGTAGCAGAGGCAGTGCTTAAACATTGAGTTGCTGTGCCTTTGGCTTTTCAGCTGTTCTCAGCCTATGCAGTCCCTTCTGTTCAGCTGGTGAAGAGGGTGGGGAGAGGATCCTGCTTAAAATCAGTATGCTGTGGACTAAGTCTTCTGGCCATTTTTCAGCTAGATTAGCTTCCTGATCCAATTCATCGTACGGCTCTGATGATGAGACTGCCTCGTGGGGGTAGAATAAGTCCTGATGAACACAGACTCCATAATCTAGTGCTGCTACTGAGTAAATGCACGTCAGGCTCTGGCTGGCGTGAAAAAATGTGTTTCTGTGCTCCTGAGTCAGAGAGAGCCAGACTCTGTGAAGGAAGTCTCTGCTTGAGACAAGCAGATGTGCATTTACATTGATGGGAGACCTTCTGGGGAAGTTGAGGTGGGTCCTCTGGGGTCGACTATTCCTACAAGCAGGCTGACAGGTCAGGCAGTTCCTGCAGCCTGGCAATATTCTCTGGAAACTGCTTCTGTAGTAATGTGGTCTATTCCCTCACTAAGGTGCAGCTGGTATTTAACTAAAGGATTCAAGGGCCCTGAACATCTGTCAGAGAGGGCAAACAGGTGGAATCCAGCTGTGGGCACAATTGCTCTTACAATTCATGGATTATACTAAATCCCACGAGATGCTCCTTAGATTCCCTACAAAAAGGATTTTCCTCGCAGGTTGACATACTGTCCTCAGTCTGTAGCCTGGCTGCCTGCTTGGCGACAGTTTCATTTTCTGATAGAAGCAATAAGAAGGAGAGATGGCAGCATCCTTAGGTTCTAAATAATTATATTTGCTAAGTACACTGCAAAGAGCGTGACTGCACTCTCATTGATCTGACTGACTTGTGACAGCTGCTTTATCCTGATGCATTGTGATCATTGTTTGAGTGCTTACAGGATAGTTGCAGGGATATTTCTTTTTCCTATGTGATAAAAGTGATGGTAAAAATTAGCAATCAGCAAACAGCCTACGGCATGATTACAGACAGAGGTAGTTTTTTGAAATATTTTCTATGCTGCACACAGTAATTCTGTTTTGCTTAAGTGCTACTTAGAAATTCCTTACATTCATATGTTCCTAGGGGGAAAAAAGCTATTATATAAGAAAAAGGTTCAGGCTGTTCTTAGTGAGATCAATACAGCTCATCTGTTTACATGATTCTAAGTAGGGTATGTTGAATAAAATACTTTAGGGAAAATTTCTCTTAGCGGATATTGAATGATAGGACCTCTTTTTATTGTAATTAATTTATATTTAATTACTGTGTCATGAGGTCTACATTTAAGTTTACTTTAAGAATTTGTTTTTCTGTGGATTTTTGCAGAAAGACGAAAAGCTTTTAATGCATGTGACTTGAGCAAAAAGGTTTTTCCAGTAGATAATAAGTAAGGTGATATAAAATAAGATGTCTGTTTTTTCTCCTTTTATATTCAGTGGTTGACAGTTCTTAGGTTTTTTCATTCTCTGTCTTCAATTTTCTGCCATTTTTCTCATGTCTCTAAATGAGTTGTAACTTTCAACCATTTTGTTGTCCATCAAAAAGAGAAAACAGAGAAATTTCACCAATTGAAAACTTTTGATTTTCAGTGCTGCCTGCTCTGTCATTCTTAGTTGAGTCTCAAATTTAGGATCTCTCAGTGGGAGAAGATGGATCTCTGGTGAAGACTGACTTTGTCACAGCTTGACAGCACTTTATTATATGCCTTAGTTTTACAGGCTTTGATGTTTCATGTTTATTTAGCTGAAAATTGAAAATAAGTTGAAAATTCAAAACAAGTTTCCATCAGAGCTGTAGGACAGCTTTATTGTGAACTGATGCACATTTTAAACCCTTTTTGCTAAATGAGTTTATTTTTTTTAAGAGAACCTTGAACATTTGACCTAGCTGATAATTATGGTGATGGACTTGTGGCTGTAACAGCTTTACTGAGAAAACAAGAAAAATGAAAAGAAAAGCACACGTGGTGAGTCAAACTGAATGACAAAATGAGCTCGAATTCATTCTGCCTATTGGATTTTGCTAAATCTCTGTGGAATGTGAATCACTCTTCTCTAAGTTATCTTCACCACCCTGTTCTTTGCAAAGAGGTTGCCTCTCCGAGCACTGAGGCAAGGGAGGAGGAGGGAGGTGTGTGGTTTCTGTGCCTTGGCTGGAAAAGCTTATATGCACAGGTGTGTAGATCTCTGAAATTGTATTAAAGTACACATTTTTTAAGTGATTTTATTAAGTATTCTTTTTTTTTTCTATTTGAAGGCAATGGGAACTTACTGTTGGTTTGACCAGTGATAGCTCACCGTAAAAAAAAAAAGGCCTAATAATTTTCTTCCACTTTCTCTTACCAATTCCTGAACTCACAGTTCAATATGTACAAGGGTGCTTGCAAGTTTTCCAGCATTTTTCTGTTAAAGTGTTATAATGTAGGATTTTGCTTAGCTGGTAAACTCGGCCAACCCAAACTGTTGTTTTGGCTAGATATAAAATGGGACAACGACACGGCAGGTCCGTTTTGAAGATTTGTTTCTAATTATCTGCAGGAAGCTTTGACAACCTCATATGAAGTTCCTGTTCAACGTTTACTGAGTTGCAGGCTGATGAAGGAACTAGAGGAGACTGGGCGGAACTGTAAGAAGGTGAGAACATTCTGTGATGGATCCTGCTGCTTCAGCTACTTCTGCCTGCTTTGTGTCTTGCCTAATTAGCTCATATTTAATCTCTTGGAGCAAACGCTTCCCTACTACATGTCTGTCCATGACTTGCACAGTGAGATCTCACTAGAGGACTGTTGGCACTTTGCAGTTACAACAGTGATAACTGGTTTTGGTGCCATGTCTGTTTTTTTCTTTTTTTTTAGTGCAAATATGTAAATTAGAGGCCATAACCAAGATGTTTACAGTTGTGACTTGGTGAACAAACAGATAAGGTAATTTTACCCCTTCTGCTAGTTACCAGAGCAACACTATAAAGATCCTTTTAATTTAGTTTAGTGCTGTGAAGATTAAAACTTAATTAAAATGCTGATATTAAAAAAAAAAACAAACCAAACCTGAAACAGCATAGGAAAAATAGAAAGGCATAATTACGGTCTAGTGAATACTTATCACTCATTATGAAACTTTGGAGAATGGGTATTTTTTTCCTCTCAGTTGAGAGTAATTTTATTCTGATTATAAATTTGAATGACCAGAACAACCTAGGAATGTAACTGTTTATAAATTAGCAAGGACAGTTGGAAAGAATGTGTTATTCTCATAAAATACATGATAGCAAAATTGTCTTTACTGGTCCATTTCCTCAAAAAGTTCTTTTGCATATCTGTGAGGGAGCAAGACTTTATGAAGACAAAAAAAAAGTACTGTATTGCAGTATTTCACATGACTTGCGTAGAAATTTGGCTATTTAATATTAAAAGTTCTCTTACTTTCAAATTGATTAATAAACATACCCTACTGAATTTGGAAGTGGTCAGATTTTCAAGTGGTACTAACCGGCACAATTTCCATTTTTCAACAGAGCTACAGTAATTTGTACCGAGTGAAAAGATGTGGAAGGCACAGTGTGATATAATTATTAGAAATTCCTCCAGGAATGAGACTTTTATCACTTTTGTTGGCTAGTTAAACATTTGTTGCTCTGCCAGATTCATCCTAATGAGTTTAAAATCATTGTGGAGAAACCATATGTTTGCCTAGTAGAAGGCAAATCAGGACACGAGACAATATACTTTCACTGCTAAAAATCCAAGTAGTAGTTTCTGTCCTTGACAAAGCAGGAGCAGTAGAGAAAAAAGCTTGCTAACTTCGTAGATGGTTGTCTTGCTAGTTTCTTCAAAAACTTAGTTGGCAAGACGCAATAGCTCTTACCCTGGAAAAGTAACTCCAAAGACCACTGGACTAAAAATACCCTTTTACCAGCTTCCTCTATTCTTCTGGCTCAAGTATTCCAAAACTTTCCTTGACCGTATATCATACATTGCTTCTGTGCACAGAATAATTGGTAAAATTAGACGTTTAGCCTTTCATCAAAGCAACATTACATTTATTACAATATTCTGATGATTCTGTTGATTCAACTCAACCCGGTAGCTTAAATCATGAGTTCTTGCCCCAGGATGCTGTGGAAACTGGAAGATTACCAGACTTCAGAGACAAGCTTATGGAAGAAGAACCTACTGAAGCTACTGAAACTGTGTCTTGGCCATGATGTCTGTGAACTGCAAATGCCTGGAGGATGGGGAACACATAGGTGAGGTATTTCATCAAAGCCTGATCCATTCTTCAGACTGTTTCCTGATACCTGCTTTGCCCATTGTTGGAGAGGGGATATTACATTACTTGGAGCTTTCGTCAGGTCATTTACAAAGTCTTAGATTATCAAATTACTCTGGCAAACAAAAATCTCAACTTTAAAAATATTGTCTTTCTAATTAAGATAAAAATTACATTCCTGGATTCCATGTTAGCATATATTTATGAGATGTCTATAAGTCTACGACTTGATTATTCCAGAAAACATTTCTGATTTTGATAGCTAAGTTGTGAAGAAACCGCATGATATAGATCTCCCTGGTGCTGTTTCTACAAAACTACCTAAAACCTCAATTTTTAGCCAGGTAGAACTGCAGGAATATCTCCCATCCCCACCAGCTTGAATCATTGTCCTTGAGGAACCATAGATTATGGACACATGAAGGGCTATATAATTTAATATCGTCCAAGAGCAAATGGAGTTAAAAATTATAATTGCCACCTTAAGAAAAGTGAAATATTTTTGCTCACAAAGAATTATTAGGATCTAATATCTGCTTACAGAAAAAAAAAGCCATGTAAATTTATTCTAGAATGCCATTGTACAATCTACCCTGCCAGGGGCTCAGGCTATTTATGTTT
Organism: Trogon surrucura; assembly: GCA_020746105.1. NCBI lineage: Eukaryota > Metazoa > Chordata > Aves > Trogoniformes > Trogonidae > Trogon > Trogon surrucura. The sequence continues at coordinate 7,095,333 of CM036625.1, read as the reverse complement.
TTGACTGCATCGTCTTCACTAAACTTAAAAAAAATATAAATTTCCATGGTAACCACTGCATCACACAACAAAGACATGTATACGCCACTTAGATCTTTAAAGAGACAGGATCTGGAATGAAATTATAGCCTGTATTTTTTAACAAAATAATATTCTTCTTAGTCAATGCTTATTTTGTTGGTTTTTCAGTAAGTTATAATTTTACATTGGAAAGCAGTATGTGAAGTAGTGCATCTAAAATAGCATAGTTCTGTCATAATACCGTTAACTTTATGAGAGTCATTCAAGCAGATCAGATCACTGGGCTGTAAGAAAAGAGAGGGAATGGGTGTGAGATGGTGATATTCTTTAGTTCTGTCTTTCTGCTATTTCTCCTAGACATTCTTTTTCGACTTTTCAATTTTTATCACAGTACAATGACAAGGTCACAGTAGTCACATATATATTTTCTGTTCCCACACATGTATGGTTACTATTTCAAACTGATTTTTACAGGTACTATCCTGTGGGGGGAAAAAAAAAAATAAAGAAAAAAGTGGAAGGCATTCTGTTGGGCTATAACTTTTTAAGGAATCTCCATACATACATGCGAGAGCATATAGCCCTTTGACGATGCTTCTCATTCTTCATCTTTCGGTTCACGTGCAGCATCCCAGATCGCCACTGTGACCCAGGCAGGCACAGAACTGCCATGGGAGAGCTTGGAGGCAGAGCCCATCTGGATTTGCCTGGTTGCTGCTTTTTTGGACTCCAGTTCCTAGCAGGGCTGTTCAACAGCACCAGAATGTCAGAGATGAATATTCAGGTCTGCTCATACAGCAGTGTCAAACAGCTGGAGGTCTGTGCTGGGTGGTGACAGGGGGTTATAAAATTATTTTTGTGGTTCCAAATAGATTGAAGGCAAAAAGCAAGTATCATATCTGAAATCTGGGGAGAAGGCTGGCATTTTGATTTTGTCTCATGGATTCCAGTGAAGCGCCTCTAGACTGAGGAGCTCTAAACAGTTCCTGTGGCTACGGGTCTTCTGGAATATTATGCAAAGTTTCTGGCAGAGGCTGCCTGTTGGTATAGCCCAGTTCATGTTGGAATCACTTTCCCACTGGAATAAGCAGAGTGTGAGCCTCCCTCCCTCTCTCTGCATTCTGGTAATCCTTCTTTTTTTTTTTGGCAAAGCAGAGCTGCGTGCCAATATTTAGCCCTCAGCAGATTTTTTATGACTGAGTTATAAAACCTGGAAATACGAGCTTATAATGAAAATGCCAGCACCACATTAAAAACAGGAGGAGCAGTGGGCACTGCTGCAGTGATGTTCTTGCTTTGGTTTCAGCCCCTTCTCCAAACCAGCTCTGCATCCCACAGCACTGAAGTTAGAGATGTTCTCAGCACGGATATTCCAAAGGCACCATGTGTGGGTGGGCAGCCTCAGTTCACAGCAGAAATTTTGAGCTGTGCTACAGCATTCTGAGATGTAGAGAGGCAAGAAACAAAAGAGCGGGATACAGTTGCTGTGGGATTAATTGCTCGTTTTCTGCAATTGATCTTATACCTTGGAAATAATAATAATAATGTGATTTGAGTTCTTGTTTACACCTAGGTATCCAAACAAATGAAGTAAGACCAGGGTTCTGTTTTCTTTGGGAATAGCTTTCCTTTTGGTCTTGGTACCAGCAGCCTCAGGATTATTCTGCACCCCTCTGCAGCGCTGTTTGCCTTTTGGGGTCTTCTTAGTATGTCTCAGTTTCCATCTGTTGAAGAACCTTTTCAGACCTAATGGATATAGCATAATCTCCCACAACTTGAAATACTTCCAACTAACTCAAATTTTTGGACTCACAGTAGTGGCGTCTGGCTGAAGCTCAACAGCCTGGGATGGGATGGAGGCAGAGCACCCACTAGTAACGGCACTTTGGAAATGCCAGCAGCTTCGCTTCACAGTTTATTCTGCCTCTCCATTTATGCTTTCTCTCCTCCTTTCATCTGTATGTGCCTTCCTTCTCTCAGGAGCTTTTCTGACTGAATGCTGGAGTGGAAGATTAGGAAATTAATATCATTTGAATATCTGTTCTAATAGAGCGTCACATATCCAAACAGGGCTGAGATTTCATCACGCTAGCCGTTGATTCTGAATGTGCAGCAGATCACCATGTCTATCCAGGCAATCCTCTACAATTAGTCATTCTTGACTGAAAGTTATTATTGTGATAGCTGCTAATGAATTACTTTTTGAAAGCCCTTCTGGTGTCACAATGCTGGGGGCTGCAAAAGCAAAGGCAAAGTTTACCATAATGAAACTGGAAGAAAATAGTGAAGTCAGGAGAAACAAAATACCCATGGATTAAGCTGGGTGACAAGTGGTAGTAAAAGTAAAATGAAGACTAGAAATTGAAAGGAGTATTGAAAAGTTGAGATGTAAACTAAGGTAAGCTGCAGGCTGAGGAAAGAGAGGTAGTTACATTTCTTCACATGAACTTCCTAAAACTTGGAAAACGTGGTGGGGACCTGTTCACACAGGTTTAGAGGCTGTTTAGAGCCTTGGCTGTGCAATTTCTCCGAGCATTAGAAATGCATTTAAAATAACAATTTACATTACTATGGCAACCATGTAGACTGGCCATTTCTTTGCTTTGCTCACAAAATAAAAAAGCATAAAATCCTAGAACATTTTTCTGCATCTTGTGTAACCCTGTAACCCATCTGTGAATTAGTCCATGATGGTTACAATTAAGAATTTGTCTCATTGGCCCTTGCCACTTGTCTGTTCTACTTTTGTTTCTTTTACCTGAAACATGTCCTTCAGAGGCAGGATCTCATTAATCACTGTCTTTCCCAGCAGTATAACTCTACTGATTTTCAGAGATTACCTGTAACATGCAAGCAACACATTGATGAATGAGCCCTTGAAATTCCATGTTTAATCTCTGTGGTAAAATACTATTTCTGTTAATATTGCAGTTTCTTCACTTTAGATAATTGCACCTTTCTTGATTGTCAGATATTCAGTGAAATAAGTGGGAAGAGAAGAATGACTGTAACTGTGAAATGACATCTCCCTTCTTCTCCTCCTCTATTACACCATCTTTAAGGCACAACATCAAGAAAAGGATGCTCTCCTATCCAGGAGAGACAAGCAAGTTGATTGGCATAAGGTTGGTATTCACAGCTTCAGTATCTGAATGCTGAGCACAGTAGCTTGAGCAAGCCCCAGTCCCTGGGTAGAATGGTCTTGCAAGTATTTTCAGAATTAATGAGAAAGTATTGAATGTTTCCTTTAAACATGTATTAACGAGCAGTAGCTTTGGAACCAGCCAGTGTGTTTTCTTGTCCTCAGGACCTTGTTTCTACTGGTCATCCCATGCCCACAGCAGTGACCGGTGAAGCTGAAATGATTCTTCTGTTGTTGATAACTTAAGAACAGTGTTACATGCCCATACTTTAAAGGATAGACCCCTTTATATAAATTAAATGTTTATATTTACACAGCTACTGAATCTTTTATGTGCAATTTCTGTGAAAATGATGTCTCCCTGACTGGTAGCCTGTCAGCTCCTATTGTATGCAATTTAAAAAGGGCAGAGCAAGCAAGCAAAAGCACTCTGGGTATTTGAGATATAATCTCTGTAAGAAAAGGAATTTGAGATGTGAGAAGTAATGCATTGTGGTGCAGCTGCTCATAAGCAGTATTTAGTCTTTTTGTTCTTGTCCTGATTAGTTGCTTCAGTCATAAGCAAGGTAACAGTTTAAAGAACTAACTCATTATATGGAATGACTCTGTCTGCTGTGATACTTAAAATCATCTTAAGACACTCTGGAGCTCAATGCATAAAATATTAGCCTAGTAAGTAACTCTCCTGCTGGATAGAGCTTTCTTCTTACAGAAGTTAAGCTATACATATGAGAAATGCATCCTTGCATAGAGTGTCTGATCCAGTGCCAGTGCCTAAGGATGTCCTTGGAAAGATTCCCATCTCTAAACACTGGATTAGGGTCCATGGTGCAGTAGCTGAAATGCTAAGGCTTGGATTTGCAGCAATAAAATATGGCATTACTGTTTTAAAGTAGGAAAAAGGCTGTAAGAACACAGGTTGACAGTGAAATACTAACAAGAAAAAGCAAGAGCTGTGTGAAGGCAGAAAAAGGAAACTTAGAGAAAAAAAGTTGGGACTCTTAAAGATTAAAATAACAGGTGTTTATTCCAGTTCACATCTGTTACAACATACGTGCAAGGGAAGAACAAAGCATTTTTCACCACTCGGATAAATACTACACCTCTTTCAAAGATGTGAGGAATAGGACACAGAAGCACATGACACAGTGAATTTGAGGGTGATTATTGTGGAACAGACAAGATATAAATGTTGAAATGACCTGCACTAGCTCCCCAGGCTGGCATAACTGGATGGCTGCAAAATCAGTTATCTTCTGCCCAAAATTACAAAATATGGTGGGAACTAGCAAAACAGCACACGAACTTGAAGACACACTCAGCAAGGAAGGAGACAACCCCTGCAGGGAGCTGTAGTAGATTTTCTAATTTTTTGTCCTCTTATTTATAGCCTGAAGACAACGGAGTCATCTCTAACTTACACAAGTGGAACAGTAAGTAAAACTTTGAGCAGAGTTTTAGGTGATAAGCTCAAGCACACATGTACAATTTGTTAATCTATTAGGTAAAAAAAGCTTTTTGCTTGTATAATTGCACAACGTTTTGTGCTGTTTGCTTTTGATCCATGTATCCTTGTATCTCTAACTGTATTGGAACTGAACAACAGCATGTTATTAAAGCTGACATAAGAGTTTATGAGGCCTTGGTGCCCAGCCATCTGTTTTGAGGGCTAAAGCATGCATAAGCAAATTAACCAAACCAGTAACCTCTCTGGACATACAAGAAGTGTGAGATTTTCCATTGTATTGCAGCAATGCTAGAAGCCAACAAAGGGATTGGTTTGTCTCCCAGAGCTCTAGTGAATTTGATGGCATTGCACAGACTTGGACATGTATTAAACAGAGCCATGTTTACTTGTGCTGCATAAGAATCACAAGGGGAAGCAAAATCAATGTTTTCCAAATGGAATAGAAAGAAGCCGTGAGGAAAAGAAACAGCATTTTCAAGCTTCTTTGAAAGGTAACACAAACAATGCACAGAGTAAAAATCTTTGACAAAAAAGCACTTGCCAATGTCTCTTTCACTCTATATTTACTTCGCATTGGAGGGTCGAGGCATGGTAAGTCCTTAGTTTTATTTTAGAAGGGGGGGGGGGGGGGGGGGGGGTGCATATGCGAATAGGTAGGCTTTGAAATTAAATTGGAAGCTTCACAATACCTCTGCACATCTTGACAGCAGCAGAAGACACTCAGATTTTAGAGGGGCACTGAGATGACACTGAGAGTGCATGATGCAGTGGCGTAATGAAACAGAGATCAATGTTAAAATGAATGTAACACCACTGAGGAGTACACACAGATCAATACTCCCGTAAGCCATAGAGTATAGTCCTGCTATATAGGTCTTGTTAGATAGTACAGTCAATTCTATGAAGACACATTTTTCTGCATTTCTTGAATGTAGCTCTGACTTATCTGTCCTGAAGACTGTATTAGAATGTCCTTCTTTTGGCACGTAAAATCTTGAATCTTTGTCTTCCCACCTATGTATGTTAAGGAAAATATGCAGTGTTTAACAGTAAACTCCCAATCCACAAAAACGTGGCATAGTAAGATAAGATGCACAGTCTGAGCAACACTCCATATTTCCTCAAATCTTTGAAATATTGTTTTATCCCCATTCCCCCTTACTGCCCTCTCTCTTTAAGGAATATATTTTAAGCACAATTACTGAAAATGCAGTCTCAAGGGAAAGGGGGAGGTCAGTTTCGCAGCCTTCACTTATATTGTGCAGAAAAGTTGCTTACAGATATTTTCCATCTCCTGATTTTTAGAGCTTAAAACCATTAAAAAAGATCAGAGAGTTTCTCTCTTTTTTTGATTCATGGAGAGCCTTGGAAATAGGACGTGGTTACCAGTGTAGACTGAGGTGTGCTCTCTCTCTCTCATATATATATATATACACATGTGTGTGTGTGTGTGTATGTATGTATGCATAGTCCCTAAATATTTCAGGCTATCCACATTTCTTCTCAGGCAACTGCAAACTCAATGCCTCTGAGAATCCCCACATTTTCAGTTTTATAGTTGGATGATTTGTAGGAACTGAAGACAGTCAATCTGTGGTTAATGACTCCAGCATGCCAAGCCAAACTGTTTCCCATAAGGAAATAGCCAATGTAAATGTAAGAGAACAGTCAAAGTTTATTCCTTCTTTGAGAGGAAATTTAGCGCTGTGAGAAGTGAAAATGATAGCAACTTGAATCTCCCTTAACTTGATCCCCTTGTACTGATTCCAACACATGGAAATAACAGATGAGCATTATTCATTTGTGCAGGTGCTATCAACTAGACAGGGGTCAGTGAGTACATGATCCTGCACCAGCAGAAATTACCTGCACCATTTGTTCGTCTTGTCCTGCATGTGTTTGATGCTCAGTGTCATCAAAACTTCATTTTTTATGTCTTAAGTTTGCCAACCCATGATAGCACTGCCCAGAATGTATACTGCTGGCAAGTTTGATACTGTGAAAAAATTTTGCTTAGAAAGGAGCTGATTGAGGAGTGAATGGATCTATGGAAGTTACAAACAGTGTGACATCTAGCTCTGTGCCTTGGAGACCACATGCCTATTGCATTGTAGCTACACAAACCAGTGCTTGTGAGTACGGTTTCTTTAATTGATCTTACATTTCACTGGCTTAAATGGTTTAGTAACTGCTTCTAGTCATTATCTGCCCATTGATACAGGTAGTTTTGCTGTACTTGTGACAGATCAGAGACAGAGAGATGTTCCAGGTCTGCTGTGTGTTTTAGAGCAACCTTGGCTGCCAAAACACACATATAGGATCAAACCTATGCTGCACTCCAACTTCCATCTTTCAAGCCTGCAAGAGCATGGGAGGCAGCAGAAGCCCTTTCTGCCATGTGTCTCATGGAACCCTGGTACCTTGTCATGGACAGGGCAATGGGAATTGCATCGCTTCCCCATTTTCATTCTAGCTTATTTTAAGGGCACATTTCCTTGAGAGGCACCTACTCTTAGAATACCCCTTAGAATGAAGAGGTCCTTGTTTTCATTCAGGCTGCAGACCTGACTGCCACTTTCTGTTGAAAGGGTAATGTATCCTGGCTTTTAGTTTTCATCTGTCTTCTTTTCCCTAATACAGGCATTTATATTTTTCCTTGTAATTTCCTAAGGAAGCTACTAATTTGAGCCCTCTGTTGTTAGAGGTCAGATGCTTTTACCCATTTCTTCACTGAGATGACTTTGGTTTGAATATGTTTGTAATAAGAAGGACACATATTTTTAAGGAGTGGAGAACAGCTAAAGCAAATAAAAATAAATTAATAAATACATAATTACAGTGTTGCTTCAGGGAAAAGTTTCTAGGCATAATCTAATAGCAATGACTGGAGATACCATTAGCATTGTGTGTTGATTCCAGATCCCCTGGGATTGTCTAATAATTAAGCTTGTGTTTTCCAGTCCCTTTTGGCTTTAATAGCTATTATGATCATGAAGTGCAACCTGCTACACACTCTGGTTTCTAAATGCCTCTGTGAGTCCAAGACCAAGTCTGTGTCCTCTTGTGAGAGAAATAGGTCGATGAGAAAAGCAAGTATTCTTGTTAGACCCTCAGGACGTTGTTCTCGCTTTCATTCCGAATCTCTCCTTTCCTTCCTGGTATCTACAGCCAGCAACTTTTCGCAGCTCTTTCTGAGCTTCATTTAATCTTTACTCCCTCTGACAGTATGGCAGCTCTAAAATGCCATTGCACTTGCCTGCATTTATCATCCTCTTTTTCAGTGTTTGTGATTGACCCCATCCACTGCAGTCCTGGCTCTGTGGCTGCTGAGCTAGAAACAAACTGAATTGTCACCACGGCGAAGGCTGCTCTTAAGTGGATGCTCTTCATGGTGCAGCTCTGGCTTCACTGTTATCAGAAAACCTTCAGCCCTAGTTTCTTCCAGAATCTTACAAACAGTTCTGCTTCCATGGCAAAAAAAGCAAAAACTTGTTAAAGGGGCTGTTCCCTGACACGTTAATTGGCAAGGCTGGCAGTAGATACGTGGCTGCAGGTAAAGGAGCTCCCTTTCTCTGTTGCTGAGAGAAGCATTGCAAAGCAATACACAAACAAAGCAAGGCTCCAGCTTTCGACTGATCTGTCACTCTTTGCTGAACTTGTCTGAAATTTATTGCCAGTTAGACAGCATTTCTCGCTGTTTACCGATTTGATTGAAAGGATGATTTATCAAGGCTCAACATCGCATTGAATGCTGCACTCCGGTCCGAAGGGTAATGAGTTGTAGACACATCTCATTCTCCTTCCCCATGTGACTGAGATTGCAGGGTGAGGTGAGTGTTTGCAGCTTCAGCGTGACACACGGGCAGTTCTACTGGGGAGGGGGCTGTTCATGCCGGCTTCGGGATCAGCCCACTCCTTGCCCCCCCTTCCTGAGAAGGAGAGGATGTGTTCATTGTTCATCAGGAGGTTTCAGGCAGCTGCACAAAGAGAAAAAGAGAGCATTGAGGAGAAAGAGGGAAGGAGAATGGGAAATGGCAGTGGGAAGGGCAATGAAAATGGCAAGAAAATAAAAGAGTTAAAAATACCAAAAAGTGAAATGACAGCTTGTTGTTGTCGCTGCTGTTGCCCCCACTGTCACTTCACAGCTTGGCTTAGCTCTGTTTGACATTGGCTTGGCTGGCTACTGCAGCACAGCCCCATCGCAGCAGGGTGGAAACTAATGCCTTGTCTCCGAGTATATATTCGTTTCGGTTATGGTGAGTTTTTCTTAAGCAGCCCTGGTATTTGTTTCAATCACAACAATACCCATCAGCTCACCTTAATTTACGGAGTCATAACTAGCAGTATTTCTTTTCAGCATAAAGAGTGCATTGGAACAAATGCCACTATTTATCAACTGTAATGCAGTTCTTTATAAAGGTCTTATGTGAGCAAAGAATAAAAATGCAATGATAGTCTCACAATAAATACCCTAAATCCTTTATTGCCTATTTATGGTGTAATCTCTCTACAGTTGTACAATATATGGCTGTTTAGAAAAAACTCCAGAATACAGTCATATGGTTTATTTACCAGGAGATGGCAATGGTGATCTACTGCAGTATTAACTTATGTACAAGGCCCATATAATTTTCCTGCAGCGCCAGAAACTTCAGTATGAATGAACCTAAAGTATTCCAATACTGGTTTTGCCTCCCTTATTTCTAACTTGTTTCAGTTGCTGCTATTCATTTTAAAGAAAGTCTTTCTTTTTTCCCCCTTTCATTTTTGATGGAAATTGATGGCACGACATTTTTCAAAGATGTCTAAATACAATCATACTGGTATTCTGGAAAATAGAATATTATTTAAAAACAGGGAAGCCAATACCATTGAATAAGATATGCCACATGTCAGAAAAATCAAATGATTGATGAAGGTAAAAGCTTAAAAAATGCATTTAGCTTTACAGCATCAAAACTGAACTTGAGTAGTTAATGAAAAATAAATTACAGGTTATGTTATTAAAAAGCATGTTATAATTTTCTATTAAGCTGCTTGAAGTATGGTCTTAAAGTATGTAGATGCCAACCATTTTACAGAATCTGAAATTAAGTGTGCTCTGCAATGTCTGAATTCACGTTACCTTAATTTATAGTGAGGCATGCATCATTCTCACGTCAGTTAATGGGGTGTTGGTGTTCACATCACTGCCGTAAGCACTGAAAGTAAAAGTCTGGCTTCTTAGAAGATTGATTTATATTCCTTGATATGCTTCTCCCCCTGACTGCTCGTTTCTTAATTTTTTGCCACAGAGAACTTGTACAAGTTGACAAGTTGTTTTGTGCATGTTTGCTAGATATCCAGCAGTTTGCAAACAGAAGAACTAACTGGTGAATCTTACTTGCGTGCCACTGGTAAGGCAATGTTGCTCTCCTCTCCTCAGTTATATCCGTGTATGTAGGGGGTGAGCTGGGGACAGTGCTGGATACCTAAACCTCCTTTGTAGGAGATCTGGGTCCACGTAGAGCGGTCACCCTCTTTCTTTTACCAGGGAATTACTCCCACAGTTGGCTTTTCCTTTGGTATTCTGAGAGGCACAGTCCATGTCTTACAGCAGTCAGTATGTGGCTCTCAGTTGGGAGGGTTATCCACCTTCAAGTTAAATAAATGTTTTAACTGAATCCGTTCTTTGCAACATTCAATGCCAACATTATTGCTTCTCTACTGTTCTTTTAGTGTCCCCAAAAAACAGACAGTAGAAGTGTGAGGCTGTGAGAACAACATGGAATAGGTAAGGAGCACTTATTTCTAACAACAGATGATAGGAGCAAAAAATTGCATGGTTTTACTTACATGAAGGTCTTAATTTTCTACTGTTTCAGTTGCATTTAGTTTTCTAAAGCCCTTCTTCACCGCAGTGTCTGCCTTTCTACCACTACAACATCTTTCCTTTCCTTCCTCAGTTCTGCATTAAGTGATACTCAGTCTACTCAATCAAACCCTGTCTGTGTGAGAAAGAAAAAGCAAATTTAGATCATACACACAGTACTTCCCTTAATGCTGCTCTCTCCACACCTTTATATCAGACAACTTCTGTGCTGGGGTCTGCCTGCTCAGCATTCATATTTTCTAGGAATACAGCTGGCTCCACCTAATAGGTGAGAAGAGATACCTACAAACACAACAGCAATCATGCCTCACACATCTGCAACAGCTTTCCACTCAGATTCTACAGGGTACGACAGAAAGACAGAGGTAAGAAAGACCTTTGCCAATGGTTTGTTTGTTTGTTGTTTTTTTTCCAATAAGGAAATTGACCCATGGAGTAAAACGAACCAAGTGAAAGCAGCAGAAACAAGGCGTAGGGTTTAGAGTCTGTGGGCTGCTTGTGTCTTGCTGTATCAGCCCAAACTCTTTCCCTTTCACATTTTTTTTACCTGTTGACATTCCTCCAGAAAACAGTGCAAAGCTAATCTATACTTTCAGTGCCACTGTCCTCCCTAGGCACCAGGACAGCCATGTGTTTCACGTTGCGGTGAGGTTCTCCAGCAGCTTCGGCATCTAGCAGGGCTGCGAACCACTGGTGACATTCGGGTCTCTTCGGAGGAGGATTCTTCAGAAAGGGCAAAATGATGTTCAGACTGACAGTCGCTGACACAAAATGACTTGTCTTCTCTGCGGGATCTCTTGCTGTGAATACCACGTTCATGTCAACCAGAGGAATTATGTTTCCCTTTTCCTATCACTTATTTATCACCACTCCCATCTCCCTTGTCTGACTGACTTAGATCGTGCTTACACTCCAGTACGGATCAGAGATATGAGTGTTAGCCTGAAATGAATTAGCTCAACTGTCTCTCCTTCGCTAAAATCTGTCCTGTAAACACACCAGACTGAAAGGCTCTTGGGAGCAGGACTATTTACAACCTTGTTTTTACATTGTTTATTACAACAGGGCCAAAGCAGAGAGGCTCTGGATGCCACCGTAGCGCTGCTAAATTTCGCGGTGACCCAGAGGGAGAGGTGAGGCCAAACTCAGAGGTTAGCAGTTCGTAATGGGCAAAGAGAAGTTTAGCTTCCTGAATTACAAAGTTGTGAAAAAGATTCAAAGGGAAGTAAGGGCATCCTCAGCCCACTCTTTGATAGCACAATGCATAAAAACCAGATTTTGTAGGAGTATAATAAAAGATTGTATAGGAGTATAATAAAACCCAGACACTAGTCTGAAAAATTCATTAGTTTCTGCCATGACTAAAATAAGCACTGTCTATGAAAACTACTTTGCAATGGTAATGAAAAGCGAGTGGAAAAGCAAGTGCTAGCACCAGTGCTGCGGCGTGAAATAATTTCTGTATACTCAGATCTGTCATTGTGAACAATGTTGTTGATTATAAACCACATCAAATTTCCAGTCCCCCAAAACATGTATTTTATTTTGCAGTTTTTCTAGTAATTATGAAATCAACAGAATACTATCAAGTTTTACCACAATTAAGTTAAATATATGCTTAAATGATATAACGTACTCAGTAATTGTAATATTTCTGTAACAGTAACTTCCTTCCTAGGAACAATCAGCGTCTTTTCTCAAGCATTTTTCAGGGATGGCATCTAATGATAATGATGATGCTCAGCTCTCTCTTAATTTTATAATTTAGAAGGTTCTCGGATGCGACTTAGAATGAAGATTTGACCTGCAGAGCTTCATTTCTTGTAAGCTGATAAAAGGAGTCTCCTAGATGTGAAAGGATTTTTTGGCCCCTTCAGTATATGTGAGGTTGCTGGAAGACCTGATGACACAGACTTACGGCAGCATGAGCACTTCTCGGAAAACAGGTCTAAATCTAGTCACTTGTGAGATAGTGTTTCCTTGTAGAGCTATTACCATGTCATTGTGCTGAAGACCTTTGGGCTCAAGGAAATCAAAATCCTTGCCTTAGACCCTCAGTGAAAGCACGGCCACATGATATTTTGCTTCAAGCAGTTGCCACTTGCTCAGGGCAGAAGGTCTGGCCAGAGCATCGTGTCTGTGATGGGCCTGGGAGGCGCCAGGTTTATTCCAGTACTTTTCTCAAATTTTGTCAAATGCACACAAAGCTCAAGAGACAGCTCCAATATTCTCCACCAAACTGAGAATGTCTCTGCTTTGGTAGTTTTATCTTCTTGCAGCTAAAGAGCTGATCTGTCACTGCCATTCTGGCCACTCGAATGGAGTGTAGACTCCAAATTTGTGTCTACAAATACTGCAGTAAAAGCCCTAACTCTATAAGAAAATCCAAGACAAGATTATTTGCACTTGTACAATGCTAATTAATCTAGCATTTATTTATGCATATTTGTTCAGAAAAATAAAATGTAGGTAGGCAACAGGAACCTTACTATTTAATAACAGGTAACCAGTGACACAAGTGTAGACTCACGAATAGCAAGTGGCCACTAATACAATCATGAAGTTAATTCACAAAGAATTCATTGTCTAGAACATCTTACATCAAGTATTTGCATCTCTTTACTATCCAATATTAAGTTGGATAAACCTTTGCTGTAAAATAAATTATTTAGAGATGCGTAATTTTGAACAATGAGCACACAAATTAAAAAATTAGACTGGTGAATCTTTTCCATACTGCTCAAAGTTGGCTGCCAATGGTCAGTGGGACCCACCCACTGGGACCCACCCACCCATTTCGTTAGGGCTTTTGAGAATCTTATCCTTTGCTGGTTATTTGTAGGTAGAGCTAATGCTTCTTACCTGTTCTTCAATATCCCATTTTGTTTCCATTTGACCTTACTCCACATAACACCATTTGCCTGAGACATAGTTTTCTGTCTAATTGAATACTAACTTTTTAATTGTTTGGTTCAATAATTGACTTTTTTTCCCTGTCTTCTGGTCAATGAAAGGCAAAGATCAGACAAAGCGAAGACAGCTTGACAGCTCACATCTATTTTAAATAGTCTTTGACTAACTATAGTTGGAACTTATGATTAGTATTGCATAAACTATTATGGCCATATTTTAAATGGTGTTTCTTTACTGAATTAGATAGAATTAACAAGTAAATGAGTTTATATAAAAGAATGTAGAGTTTTTAAGGTTTCTCTTTTTCTGAATGTGATGAGTGATTTTTTTATTTTTTTAATGTTAAGTAATATGTAAATTGATATATTTTGGAACGTGCACTAACATGTTCAAATTCCTTCTAGAACATAAAATTGCCACCAGAATTTTAAAAGCAGCTCTCTCAAAATCATTGGAAAATAAAACTTTAGGAAAAGAGTACTAATTGGGAAAGAAATGTTTTCTCAAAGTCTTTTAAATAACAATAAAGAAAAGCGAAAGCATTTAATCTTTCACTTTTTGTTACGCAGTCTGTAAGCACAACATCCTCCTATCTAGCTCCCAGTTTGAGGATATAGAGACAATATTTGCCTTTTGCCATTTTCCTGCTAAAATCAGCCAGTGCAGTCAGATGGCAGATGAAGTCACTTGGGTACATGGTATGGCGAATATAGCCCCAAGAAACTTTTTTTCTCTTCTCTTTAGAAGTCAGTGAGTTCCCTGGTCTCAAGATTGTCTTTGTGAAACTGTCCGTGGGACAAATACGTTAAAGAAACAAAGAGAACTGTTGGGGAAAATGGGTAATTACAAGACAACGTGAATCACTAACTATATGCAGATGTACATTTGTCATTGTGGATGTGTATTTTTCATTACCTACATGAGATAAGATGAAGTATTCTCAGCTTAACTGCACAAAAGGGATTTCTTTTATGTCTATTGAAAGATTTCTATTTTCACTGGACATTCTGATTAGCCTGGTACTTGCCCTGGATGACTAGTTGCTAAATTCTTTTCTATATCAGGAGCCCATCTGTGGTACCCTGTGCACGTCCAAGCACCTCTCCTTTGACCAAGGGTAGACAGCCTATTTTTTGCCAAATACTGACATGCAGAGTCAAAGCTGAGGCTCATTTTTGTGGCCTCCACCATTATAAAACTTCAGTGTAAACACAGCCTAGGTTTTAAACCAGCTAGAGCAACTCTCAGTTCAGCAGAGGTTAACCTCCTTGGTTTTTTCAGCTTTCTGAATGAATTTTGCAGCCTGAACTGTGTTCTCTGTGCTTCTGAAGACAGAAGCTGCTGCTCTTGCCCACTGTGACTGGTTTACATATTGTTTGGCTACGTCCCCAGTGCACTGCAGACACATACTGTCGGACAGACACCGTGTAAGAAATGGCAGACTAAAGTTACAAATACACAAAACTACGATTAGCAACCTTTTGGAAGACTGAATGATCAATTTTGGTGACTACCTTTCACTGCCTAAAACTAGCTTTGTGCTATACCTTCAGAGAAACCCTGCCCAGACCCGTCGTACAATTCTCTTTCCTATCTACTTATCTCACTTTCCATTGTCACGAAATGAGAGCAGAAATCCAGGCCCTATTTCACAGAGCTTAATAGACCCGATAGATAATATTGTTCAAGGAAAACCTTAACATATTGCATCTATAGTAGAAACGATTTAGAAAGTCAGAACCTAGGACTTTTAAATCTTTCTCCATTGAACATAATTAAATGTTAACCAATTTTGCTACTGCAACAGAATTTTTATAGGCTGCTATAACGCCTCGATTTCTTTGCCAGGACATATGCTAGACTAAAGACTGCACTTTGCTTTGTGTGAAGAAACCAAGCAGCATAAGCTGGGACTGCCCTAGACAAACTGCATCAGTTTGTGCTGTGCTGTCCCTCATACAGGAATGTTTCTGTCATGAACCAAATTGTATTTAGTCTTTTATCCAGTTACTTTACAACAGAGATTACTCTGTGTAAGTAGCAGGTAAACAAAGTGAGCCTCTTCCTTCACCATTCTGCACAGTATACAACTACCAATATAACTGCAAACTTCAAAATGATATCACTAGAGTAAACAGAAATTTTTGTTATTGTACCATTTTATAGGTGCAGAGACAAGTAGCTGACAATTGCTGGTAGATTTATTTTCATCTTCCTTGGGAGCGGTAAGCTAGCTGGAGTGTGCCCAGGAGCACTGAGCCGCTACCTCAGGGAGGGGGTTTCTGTCTGTATTAAGATACTGCCTTGGGCTGCAAGAGCCTCCACACCATTTGCTGCTCTGCCTTTCTCAGAGCAGGATTTTTCAATCCGAGGAGTCACTATTTAGTTGGAGCAGAGACTAGACCTGTCACACTCAACAGCAGGGTCTTGATTGCCCCACATATATAGTCCCCAGCTTCCTCACAAGAGTTTTTTTATAAACAGCAAATAAGAGAAAATTTTGAGGAACAAGAATCTCAGTGGGAATGGTCCAGCCACTTTAGTTTTACTGACAGCTCAGGCAAGTGTAGATGTCAATATGAGTGGTAAGTCAGGAAAAAAAATCAACCCGTATGTGCTCTTTGTCAACTGGGAGAAGTCAGGGTTAGGTCTTGAAAAATCAAGAGGACAGGATGGGTCTGATACATTTGCATTTGGCGTGACCACATAACTGTAAAATAAAGGGAATTCCTAAAGGAAACTCTTTTTGTCACATAAACACTAAGCCACTGCAAACAAATCTGGCAAGGCTGAGAATCCAGCTCCCCAGACTGAACATCAGAATACCATGAATAATATCAAGAGGCAGCAATGGGGCTGTCAGATACTGCTGCTGTCATTACACTATTACCACAAATATCCGTGAGTTTTACTACTCTACAGAAACTGTCAATGGATATTTTAATCCATAAATGCAGAAAACAAAAATATTTTACTTTATAATCATTGAAGCTAATCTCTCTTTGACAAGGTCGTTACTTATACTGCTTCCCTTGTAATCCCTGGCATACGCATACAGAACAAGGCTCTGAAGCTTAATCTTTTCAATGCTGAAAATGAGACTTTTATGCAAACTGATAAAAGTTCTTTGTTTGATTTATCTGTAAACCAAAATAGTCTGGTAGTTTGCCTTGAAGTTAAAAGAAAAAAAACATACTCTGTCAAATCCTGTGTATTCCTTTTTATGTATTTTGTCATTTCCCCTCTATTAACTCTGTCCTAAGGTTGAAAAGAAGAGTGCACTCTAGCTTCCATTTACATACTGTACTTTAGCTTTGACTTTCTTGGTTGCAGCCTGTTAAATTTATTGACTATAAGCCCCTTGAGCTATTGAAGAGTATGTGGCTTACATTATATATCTTTTGAAAGACGCTACTGGTAGTCTGTTTTCATGTGTTTACTCTCTCCAGATACAATTTGTCTTACATATTCATTGGTTTTTAGTGCCAGGACCAGTTTCTTCATCGTAGCTATTGTTTGGAACTCTTGCACAGATATTAAGGCTTAGTAATTTTTCAGGGCTGCTCTGGGGAGCTGAGTGTCAAATGAAATAATGAGTGGGAATTTGGGCACTGAAAGCATCTAAGCAGTTGGTTTAGGAGATCTCAATAAAAAAAAAGAAAAAAGGAAAAATAATTTGAGATGCCATGAAACACACTTTGAGAGGTCTAGGATATTTTATATGTACAAATAGAGGCTGGCAAAAAAAAGGTGGTGCTTTCCATTCATTGACAATTACATTCCGTTTTAATTTCAAGATTTCATACAGCCTGAAAGTCAGAGAAAATTTTATTTGTGAAACATCAGCACATGGAGCTGAGAAAATGAAATACATTCCCCTGCATACCGCAGCTGCTTTTCCTAGTGGTGGAGCTGACCAGAATGCCGATTTAGGCAAGGGCTTAGGACAGAAAAATTCTCTTTTTGGATTAGGGTCAGGGCTTTCAGGTGCTCAATTTCAGAGGAGAGAGTCCAAGAGCCTTGACAGCGATGGTTGCTTACGCGTGCAGGCTCTGGGATTGTGGTCTCTGGCTCCCAGAACTCACCTGTCAGACTGGTCCAGAGTACGAGAATGTGACATTGTGGATCCTGTGGTGCTGGCTCTCCCTGAGGGGAATTCCAGCCCTTCCCTGTGCTTCATAGTATCTTCTGTTCTGCACATCCTGGCTACTGATGCTACCTTTGAAGCTAACCAGGTAGGACACCTACAGTGTAGATTTAAAACTACAAGCTAAATACAGAAAGCTGTGGATTGGGAATCCCACCCATGTACTTTCAGATTTCTGCTCCTATAGGTATCCCGCCTAAGTATCTTAAAAGCTAGCCAGAATATACCTATATCAGTGGCCAACATTCCAAAATCTGTTGTGCATCTGTGACAGAACTTCGACTTCAGATCTTCTGCATCCTGCTCCAGATGCAGTCACCTGATATTTGATCTGGAGAGAGAAATCTGCAGTGGTGTACTTTCATTTCTAAAAAATCCATGCCAAAAGTCAAACTCCTTTCTCTCTGGGAAAGCCATGAGAGCAGCCCCAAAACTCCAGGAGTTGAACCCTGCCTCCAGAAGGGCACAGGTGAGGTCCCTGTACTGCCACCCACACTCTGTGCTGTT
The DNA here is from genome assembly GCA_020746105.1 of Trogon surrucura. Taxonomy (NCBI): domain Eukaryota; kingdom Metazoa; phylum Chordata; class Aves; order Trogoniformes; family Trogonidae; genus Trogon; species Trogon surrucura. The sequence goes on along the minus strand of CM036625.1, from coordinate 7,077,263 downwards.
ACCAAGGCTTCCAGTTCCTCTACCCAGACTCCTGTACCTTCAACATATTTTTTTTTTTTTTTTTCCCCGAGGAATATCTGTGGCCCTAACAAATGCAGAAAAAGAAGGATAATTCTGTCAATGTTTCAAAGGGCGAGCACTACTGATTGCATTTTGATTTTTCAGTAAAAAAATGTAGGGAGGTCATGCTGTCCCTATCCCCAACTTGATGGCTTAGACCCTCTGTCCCAGCATCAACATGGGGGTGATCACTCCTTGCAGGCAAGCCAGGAGAGCCTAAAATATTCCCAGGACACTGCTTCACAGCACCTTAAAGCTTTCACAGGCAGAGAAGCTGCAAATGTTAATGAAATAAATGTGTTTTAAGTTACTTTTGCTCTATGTAGCAAGTATGTGTTGTGGAAGAGGGGAATATTTTTAGTTTATAGTGTACATGTCAAACAAATACAACTCTCTATTTCTGAATCTTTATAGTCCCTATCATTGTAATTAGCTTAAGTGAAGCTGTATTTAGCTTGCATATAGCTTCAATTTGCTGCAAAGTAAATCACCAAATAAATCAATAATTTACGGCCCAGAAAACAGTGCAGATTTGTCCAGAAGCAAAAAACAAACAAACAACCCATTATGCCTGGGCATTTCCAAATGCAGAGCAACTCCTTGCCCAGCTTCTCTGGGCTAGATGTGACAAATTCCGACACCAGACATTTTCAGTCAAGCAAGCAGGAAACACGTAAAACCAAACAAACAAGGACACGAAACGAAGCTTTGATTAGGAGTCCGTGAATAATGATCCTTTTCGCATATTCAGTGTCGAGGATGTTTAACATGTTTTACATTTAGAATGTATCAAGCAAATTCCGCCGATGAGATTTTAGCATTGAGAGAAACACACTTTATTAGCGAGGAAGCTTGTCAGGGCTTGGTGCCAATCAGCTGCAACTTGTTATGTGCAAACACATCCAACACCTTCATTCGGAGAAGTGCAAGAGGGAACATGTTTCATATTTTCCTCTTTTCTGCTTTCCTCTACAAACTCGCAAGAGGTAAGTGTTCGTTCTCGTTTGGTTCCTGCAGGAAAAAAGACAAAAAGCCAAAAAACTTTTCCATGAGTAAATCACAGGTTTACATTGTTGAAAATTGCTATTGGATTTGGATGCTTTTGTACAAGTTATGACTATGAAGACTATTGATTGGCTGCATTTCTCAAGTGGTGGTAGGTAATGTTCAGTTAATTCAAAAGGTGGAAAAAAGTAATTTTTTTTTTATACATTAAATTAGCTTGTATTTTTTATTGCCAGGAATGTAACAGGGAACAAAAGCACTTCAAAATTCTAAAACTTGGGGATGTTTTGAATGAAGAGAACATCCACAAGTGAATTATTTAAAATGAGTTTGGGGGCCAGGGGCTGTTAATCCCAATTTTAGAAAGAAATAAAACTCCTTTTTCATAGCATGAGCCAAATATTTTCCTGATGAATATTGGAAAGGCATTTTAGCTACGGCCATTTACTTCCACATTTTTCAGTGGATTTTGTGTCTTCCTCCAGAAGATCTGGTTCTGACTAGCAGTGGGGATTGATTATTAGAAGAATATTAGAATATTATTAGAAGAAGTGAACCACTACCCTGGTACGTCCTTTCCGTTGCAGGTAGGCTATTATAATGGTTTCCACAAGTTACTGGATGATATCCTTTGTGTAATTCTCAATGTATTTGCTTCAAAAAACTATTTGGCATACATCTAGGATGTTATAACATTTGTCCTGAATGTGGTATTACAATAATTACTGGGCTTTTAGCCTACAAATATTTTACAGTGTATCAGTGTAAAAATGTATCGATATATATGTGTATATAAACATCAAGAAGGTATCTTTTGGAATACAACACATGATTCAATTAATTATTTTCTGCACTAAATGCTGACATATAAAAAAATAAAAGTTGCACGCAGCCTCCCAAAGTCTGAAGTAAGAATATAACTTTATATCAGAAGCTGAAAGTTCTACTTTAAGATTAAAATTACACTTCATTTCTTAGCCAGAGATGTTCATATTTCATTAACTAAAAAAGCTTTCTTCTTTCTCAAGACCTCAGAAAAGAAATTACTATTATGTTTGGTTTGGAATGAAAGAATCTAATCTCAAATCTTTTGTTTGCATCACTGTAAAATGTGCCATTTTCTCAAATGAAAGCTCGGTGTATTTGCAGAGCAGACGGCAGAAGTATGTATGATTACTTCACCGCTTCTTTGTACCAAGCGTTGATGGAGGTGAATTAGAACTCATCAGCAGGAGGAGGTTTTGTTTTCTTCCCAAACAAACCATCAAAGAATCCCAGAGCACAGTTTAAACTATTCAGACTGAAAATAGACTGAATTTTGTCTGCCCGATTCCAGTAAATACTTGTGCATTACTTATAGTGACATTCTTTCAGGAGAGACGCTGGGAATCGTAAACACCCGTGTGAAAAATAATGCTCAGTAACCAGTCTCGGGCCTTTCATGCAGTCGAAAGCATTACTGAGTAGGACTCTGAGAAAATAGCTGTCTTGACAAAAGCCTGGGTATAGATACAGTTATACAGGCAAAAGAATCTATTTGCCAATACATTTTCTTTCTGTTTAGAGATCTACAATAAGATGTATTTGCCAGTATAGCTGCCATCCATGCCACAGCTCCAGTGTGTGCCAGTGCAGATCTACCTGCAGACAAAAATATTTTAAATAAAAACAAGGCAAACCATGACTAATTAATTAGAATGCATGTCTTGGAGTATTAAAGTTCAGTGTTACTTATCACTCCTAGGATGGAGGTGGAAGATTTAGTTCCTCGATTCTGCAATTTTAATTCACACTGTGGATGTGATGCTCAGCCTGCAGGGGAGGGGGGCAGGAGACAGTCCTGGTTTCTGCTGACATTTTATGCCAGAAATCTGTTCCCTTGAAAAATTTGAGGTAGCTCTAATTACAAAGTGAGAGGTTAACACTTCACAAGTCCGTGGTTTCGATTTCAGAGGTATTGTCTTGCCTATGGCACTGGTCACTGTTGTCTACCACAGCTTGACAGTGGAAACACATTGGCATGGGCAAAACTTTTATGAGAAAGCATTCCTTTAGCATGTGATGTAAGGGAAGGGAGAAAGAGACAGGGATGTGTAAATACACAAGCACTCAGTGGCTGGAGTTGATCTTCTATAAAGCCAAGCATTGGTTCAGGTCTTTGGTGTGACTTGAACAGAGCAGGGATGTGAGATTATAGGTCCTGCCTTCTGGTCATCTCCCTCCCCATTGGGCTCTTGGCTCTTTTAAGATGTGTTATACTCACCCTCCTTTTTTTATTTTTTGTTAATTGGTTGTGTTTTTGTTAGAGTTTGGAGTTCTTTTTGGTGTGGGTTTGGGTTTTTTTTGACTTATTGGCAACTTCCTGACACAGACTGGGAATATTTTGTATCTTTAACAAGTGCTGCATTCAGGATCTTCTGCTGTCTCACAGCAACAATCCCAGTTGTGTGTTATTAGAAATCTGTCTATTCTCTGTGTCACTTCTGCAGTGCAGTGCGACACAGAACAAAACCTCCTACTATTTTTTGCACCTGTGTCAAGCTGGAAGCTCCTGTTTGATGTATGTTTCTGTGGAATTAGCTGAATTGAGCAACAAAGAGGTTTTATGTTCCCATTCAGTGTAGCAGGGAAGGGAAAGGTTATCACCACCACAGGACGCGGGGAGGAGCGGTCACTCCTCTGAGCTGCCTCTGTAGCTGTACTGATGGTGTTTGGTGAAGCAAATCTGCTGCAAATTACAGCGTGTGGTTATAGATCAATTTATGCTCTGTCTGCTGCCAACAACGTGCTGTGCACGAATGGAGCTAACTTGGTAAACATGCACTCTAGTAACAGAAAATAACCAAGTGTTGTTGAAAGGAATAATTAATTAATGTTTGTAAAGCACTTAGAAACTGAAAAGCACCTTATTAGTGATGAGTGTTCAGGGGCCCAGCTTTATCATCAGAAGTTGAAGTAGTCGTCTTTGTTAGTCTTTAATCGAACAAAATGTTAACGGTATAAAGCCTTTGTAGCTGATGTCCTCAGTCAGGTGTTTTTTTTGTGTCTGTCAGTCATTAAGATGCAGTAAGTAAACAAGAAGAAACTATAAATGGCATGAATCAGCTCATTTCCATTGATGCCAGCACAATCGAGTTGATTTACAAATCCAGAGCACAGCTCCTCTTCTTGCTTATCAGGCTTGGTCAGAGTCAGCGACTGGTTTATTCACTGCAGCTCCTACCCTTTTTGAGCCGAGCTGCTAGGAATGAATACAAAGCTATATTTGGGCACCGGCCTCCCTGTGCAGTGAAGTGGACAAATTGGATGGCTCAGATTTGCTACCTGGGGCAGCCAGCACGCTGAATGCAGTCTCTTGGTGCTAGAGAGCAGGAATCCCGTTTATCAGTTGTACTACGTGATGAAAGGTGACACCTTGGTTTGAGAGCTCAGGAACGTGGAGAATAAACATCTGTGCCTTTAGGTTCAAAGAGCCTTGGTTCCTTCAAAAAAACCCTCAAACCCAAGCCTTCATGATGCAGGGGTCACCAACTGAAGTGTGGATTTACTTGGGAGGTTAAAGAGATTATCATATGCCTTTACCAGACAAATTCCTTTTCTTCAGCCAGAAATTTTGGCAGGCTGAATTTGATGATGTTGGGCATCTGTTCCATATTTATAAACATCCAACACTTCAGCAGCTCACGCGGAGCTTCCAAATTAATTGAAGTCCCGATGATGTGCCCATTTTCAACTCCACGAGCAGTATGCCCAGATATACATCACATACAGTCGCTGGCAGATCGGGAGAGCAAATCCAGTCTTTGATCTCTTGGGTGTTTCTTCTCACAGGAGATCAGCAGGTTTTTTTTTTTTCTTTCTGCTGGATTAATTGGCAAATTTGAAAGGTTACATGCCAACAAAATCCAATTATTTTGTCCTTGATGGTCTTGAATAAAGCTCCATGGCTGATAAAAAGAATTAAAATAAGCCATCAGGACAACAGATAGCGTGTTTGTTTCAATTTCCGCACTAGCCTAAGGCAGAGTGTGTTTGGCTCACTTCAGTTGTAGTTCTGGAAAACAGTATGCCAGAACACCTCTTCATGACATTTTTGGAAGAGCTAAGTGTTACCAAGATTGGTTAATAGCTATCTTTGTAATTAGCCATCTGTTACAGATGCATTTATTGAATTTGAGAGGGGCCAAAACCCTTGCACGTCCTCCTTGCTCCTAGCTTTTCTTGAGTTCAGCAAGAAAGCTTTGTGCAAAATCCATAAAGAACAAAAAAATTGCTTCTTTGGAAGAGCGGTTCTTTAAAAAAAATTGTGGTCGCACCAAAAATGGCAAAAGTCAAAATAATTTGTCTTTTCTTGACTTCATCAAGAACACAGGCGTACTTGAGAATCTTTTTGGAGGTTCGAGTAGGAAACGGAGAGATCTCTCAGAAGTCCAGGCAGTACTCTGTGGAGCTGCTGACTTGAGACACAGAATTGGTAATACTCATCCACCCACTGCACTTGATGATCTGATATTGTCAGTCCGATATACTTGTAAAGGTCATCAAAACTCATACCAGAGACTTTTCAAATCAGAGGTAGACTGAGCTTATGAAATGAGACAGTTAAACTGCAGTTGCTTACTACTCCATAGTTATCTGAATGCATACCAGAAACTACTGCTAGATTCCTAAACGCTGGAATAAAAGCCTTCCTTTGCAAAAGACAAACTCTTTCATCTTTGTATATTATCTCATCCTCTCAAATTTACATGTATTGCACACATTGGTATATACACACACACAAGCATACACCTGTATTTTATCATACTAGGTTTTCAGTCTTCTCTGTGATCTCATGAAAAAAATGTTACCATGTGTATAGTGACCTCCTGTCCTACATACCCGTTGTGGTGGGAAGAAGTCTATGTCAAACCCTGTGTCTACTGTCAGCAGGCATTGTTTTTATTAGTTTCTGAATCCCGAAGCCAGAGCTGAAGTGATCTGGGTGAAGTACTCAAAGAATCCAGCACAGGTAAAAGACCTAACAGAGCCACAGGTGTCAAGGCAGAAGGTGAACGTATGATAATTAATTCTTTCTCTTGGAATATATGCTGCTAATTGACTCGGTGGCAATATCATTACCATGATTCATAGGCTCGTAGATTTTAGACCAAATAATTTAACCCTCCTGTCTGCACAGCAAAGACCGCAGAACCTCACCCAGTCATTGCTGCTGTACCAGCCCTCTAATTTCTACCTGAATTACGGCTTTTTTTTTTTTTTTCAAAAAGCCATGCAATGGTTTTTAAAAGATGATGTGATAGAAAATCTACTGGGTACTTGGGTAAGTAGTTCTAACGATAATTTTTTTCTTTGAAATTTGCAGCTTATTTTTGGTATCATATTTAGCTTGATATTACTATAAGATTTCTTTTTTGTGTATATAAAAGTAACCTTGAAATATTATGAAAACTCTCAAAAAAAAAAAAAGATTCTTCTTTTTATTTTATTTTGTTTCTGGAGTTAAAGGTATGTGTAGAGTTTATGGTAATCTTCATACCGTATTATTAACATCTTTAACGGATCATTGAAACTTTATCTCCTTTTTGCCTTGTTTCTCTCTCAGCTTTCTTCTGTCCTCCCACCAAAAAAAAAAACCCAAAACGAATACCAAAACAAAATGAAAAAGAGGAGAGATGTCAAGCAAAATTCACAATGAAACTGAAGAATTTTAAAATATGCAGAATGCTCCTGGCCACATCTAACGATAGGGAGATAGTGACATCCCGGTAGTCCTGGAGAAAAAGTGTGAGATTTTTTTGGGTTATTTTGTTTTGTTTTATGATCCCACCTGTTTTCTCCAACATATCTCTCTCCTCCTCTTGTTCCCTAATATTCCCCCTGAGTCCAATTTATCTGATTTATAGAACATGTGGGGATTGCTTAGGTAGATCACATCAATGACAACGGAGTGACACGAACAACTAGACAGGGCATCACACAGCTTTTTTGTTAGGACAGAATTTGCCTGTTCTACATCAGTATTTTGCCAAATCAGTAGCGCTACAGGAACCGTACCCTCTCCCCATTCTGTAACCAGCACCAGATATCCGAGACAAACATTTACCATTGTTTGCTCCTCTGAGTATCCTTTTATCCCACAGAATAATTTCATCAAAAATGAGCCACAACCTTTTGACACTGACCAAATCCTTACGCTGTGAAGGCAGTGTCAAAACACCCATTGATTGTACCTGAATAAATATCTTGCTGAGGTAAGTGATGCTGTCTGTGAAATTTCTATGAGTTACTTAGGGTGTATTTATAGCACTTACAACAAAAGCTCATCAAAACGTGATGAACTTTTCAAATCAATCGGAGGCAGACTCAGTGCATGAAATAGAACAGCCTAGCTCTCCAGTATAGGTACGACACAGGTATCCAGATGAGCTGGTAGTAATACTGGTGTCTTTTCCTCATTATCTCATGATCATATCATGTGTCTGTCTATTCTGTGAATAAAGTTTTAACTTCTGTGTACTTCCAGAATTTGGGAGAAAACATGGTGAGTTCCCAAAGGTGCAAGTGGAATTGTTTGTATTTGTAAGTCAACATCAAGCTGACATGATTAAACAGTTACTCCATCAGTGACTCAGCCTTGTTCTGTTCTCCATCTGGTAAGTAGGAAGGCAGATTAAATTTATGCCATGTGTTTATTTTTCTTGTAACAAAATGAGTTGCGTTTATACTTCCAGTCACTATGAGGTGGTAACAACCCTACAAAATATATTGATTCACATTAAAAAATGAGGAGTTAGCAGGAACACGATGATCATGTGCCACCCAATGCACAATATTTTATTTAAAGGAAATGGCAGTACACCATATTCTTTTAATAAAAAAGCCCACTTACAAACCTTAAAGAAAATTAAATTTGTAGTCGAGCCTCAGCATTTTGAAGCTACCAGTTGTTTCCTGGAAGTGACTTTGAAATGAGTTTTGGGAAATCATTTTAGTATTGACTTTGACCATAATGGTTGGCTGTTGCTTTTTTGTATAACATTGATTAAATTACTCTGAACAAGCTCCAAGTCCATGTCCTTCTCTGAGGCCAACTGTGAATATGATCATAATACACTCTCTAAAAAATATTTCAGAAAGTAAATAATCTCTAAAACTGGAAGCATGTCTTTGCACTTATAAGAATGAGCAAATGAAGTTGGTTCATTGTCTCAACATACACCACTTCTATCTTTGGTTTTAAAAGGATGGTTTTGTCTATATACCACAATAGGAGATAATTTTAGAAAGAACTAGCTAAGAAATAAGTGTATTGACAGTAATAAGAATTGGCAGTTATATTACTGATTTGAGCATTTATCTGCCTCTCTGAAATGTCGAACCCCTCTAGTCATTTCTTCATACTTCAGTAAACTCAAGTGAAATCAGTGCCACATTATACTGGGCTCTATACAAGAACATAGGAATGAATGTTCTTAATCTAAAAGAGTTTTGAATAAATACAAAATAGGCAAATAGGCAAATAGCTGCTGATTGTGCCGGGGCTGGAGACAGAAGAAGAACCCAGGGCTTCAGAGATCCATGCCGAGTGTCCTGTACAGTGAACTCTGCTGAAGCAGAGTAATCTTGGTTACCTGAACCTGAGATAGCTCCCAAAGCACTGACTGGTCTCAGTTTTTATAAAAAGTATCGTATGTACTTCAAAAGCCACAATTAAAAGCCAGCAAGACATATCCACAGGAAGCCACAAAGACGTGACTACTTCATGCGTCCCACAAAGTCAGAAGCAAGGTGGACAGCAATAAATTGTGAGAGAATAGAAGAGGAAGAGAATAGAAGAGGAAGGTAGATGTTTTGGGAGGAATTAAGCATGTGCAGCTGCCCAGAAAACATCTCGAACAGTGACAGGCAATCTATAGTCATGATACACAGAAAAGCAACAGTTTGTGGGGTTCAACCTTCCAAAGGACAGCCTGTTCTGCTTCCTAAATCTCTTCTGTTCTCATCTTAGATGGAGTAGATCAGTTGGGGAGCAAAACTCTCCTAATAAAATCTGATTCAATAAGGGTAAAGACTGGTAGGGAGCATGGCCCAATTATAGAATTATAGAATCACTTAGGTTGGAAAAGATATTTAAGATCATTGAGCCCAGCCATTAACGTCATGATGCCAGGCTCACCACTAAATCATGTCCCCTGATGGAAGGATTTCTATTTCCTTGCATTAGTTTCCATGCCAGGAGGTCCTGCAGCGAGTCTTTAGGCCATAAGATCTGGGCAAGTCTTGGCAGATGAGGTTGCCTCAAAAAGGTTGTGATTTTCTGTTCTTCCTGTTCTTAAGTGTCTTTAACTCCTGCTGACAAGCGCAATCAGGCTCCTCAGAGGTCTTACGTAAACAGGAATCCTGCAGAGTGTAGGTTAAACCAGCACTGAAAAAGCAAGTAGCTGCAATGTTCTGTAATTATTTCCATGGCCTCTCTCTCTCTTTCCAGTCCTTTGTTGTTCAAGGTAAAAATATTTGGATACCAACTCATGGAGTGAATCGTCAAAATGTCTCCTACAGCCCTTACTCTACAGGTGGTTTTCTTTAGATCTTTAGGTTAGAAAGAAAACTAGTCTGCTCCTTACATTGATCAAAGCACAAAGGATGATTTATTTGAGTTAATGTGGGAAGAAGTGGCAGCCTGTGTCAGATTTTTCTAGTTGATATTTATATATTTGTGTTGAGCTTCTACATTGTGTAGAGAGAAAAATCTTATAATTTACTGTCTCCAAATTGAGCTGTAATAGATTTTTTTCCTTCCCATCCCCCTCAGCTCCTTTGCTTTCCAGGTTCTTTGAGTTTCAGAAAAGGCAAGAAATGTTTTCCTGGTAAATGTGCTGCTTTATTTTGTATCAATTTGAATACCTTGCTGATATACTGAATTTACTGCTGCCCCACAAACAAGGTAGATACGAATGATCCCTCTTGCACTTGCTTTCTTGATGAAATTTTAAAGGCAGTTTGCTATAAATGGTATCTCAGTTAAAGAAATAATTGGTATTTCAGTCTGTTTAAAATAACAGTTTAATTGTGTGTAGTAATTCTAGGAATTGAAGAATATCCCTTCAGTGTTATTTTAGATATTCTGCTTAAATACATAAATTCACATTATTCACTAGTATTTCCTCAGTGGGGTGGCATTCAGGCTTTAGTTGTTAATGTATTTTTAAACCACAAAAACAAAGATACAAAACAATGGAAAAAGAAGCAGACAATTGAACTCTTAATCTATCAGCCAATATCTCACTTTACATAATTTGAATGGTCTTATAGCAAAGCATCAGCTGAGAAGCTGATGACCTAAATAGCTGGAGTAGAAGCAGGCAGGCATACAAGGAGAATCCCGGATGTAAGAAATTGCACCTTCAGTTGACCAAGGGGAAGAAAATAAACACTATGCAAACACTGGGCCAAATACATCCATAGCATAGGTTAATTCAAGTCTGCACATACTGTTGGACATTGATGAGGACAGAATTAGTTTTAGCCACCCTGTCTTTCCGCCACCCTTGCACAGGACAGAGGTGGCAACGGCAAATAGAACTGACCACATTCAAGAAGGTGTTTTTGAAAACAATTCGTAGTGAATAAACATGCATTAAAGCAAAAACAATTCCGCTTCAGGTAAAGAGTGGGCAGTCTTACTGCGGGTGCTGAGGGTGATTTGTATGCAGCAAATAGCCTCATTTTGTTTGCCTTGTGTCTTGTGTGGAGGCCGTCGTTGTATATGCACTGTGAAGTTTATGGCTATGGGGGGTTTCTAACTGTAAGCATCTCTGACACCCCAGTTGCACTGTTGCTTTTGCGAGCCCAACAGCAGATCTTTTTTCAGTAGGCAGTGTGAAAAGAATTGTTTACAGTTCTTCTTGGCCTCACTTTCTGTAGTTTCTGACTTAATTAGGCTCATTTGACAGGACAAGAGGAAATGGCCTCAAGTTGCACCAGGGGAGGTTTAGATTGGACATTAGAAAAAATTTCTTCACCAAAAGGGTTGTCATGCATTGGAACGGGCTGCCAAGGGAAGTGGTTGAATCACCATCCCTGGAGGTATTTAGAAGATGTGTACATGAGGGGACATGGTTTAGTAGTGGAATTGGCAGCGTTAGACTAACAGTTGGTGATCTTAAAGGTCTTTTCCAACCTAAATGATTCTATGATTCTATGATTAACAACACCAAATGACATATTTTCTACAGGAAAAGCTTTGAGATGAGGTAAGATTGTTATATCTTGTTCCAAACCTCCTTCCAGGAGAAATCTGACCAACACAGGGAGTATTCCAGGAAGTAGTTTGCTCCTCAAACTGTTTTTGGAGAGAAGGGGATTTCTTTTTGTAAAAAAATATTCTTATGTTTTTGTTTAAAAATATCTGCTTTGCTTTTTAAAATGTATTTTGCCCACAAACACTGCTGTGAAGACACCCCTATATTATGGTTAGGTCTACAGTGATCCAGATATGAAAGACAGATTGTTCGATGACATTCTTTAGATGTATTTTTTTGGCTACTAGGAAGCCAAATAAATAGAGTGCAATATTCAACCTTTTTTCGCTCAGAGCCTGTGCCTGCTGTGGGAGCTCACCCAGTTCTGTGACTGAAGAGAGACAGCAGAAAAGCAAAAGGAATAGAAATAAGAGGAGGAAAGAGGATAAATATAGGCAAGAAATGCTCAGGAGAGAAATTTCTAGTTCTTTAAGGGATTTCTAGTCCTTTAAGGGATTTCCAGTTCACAGTCTGCAGAAAATTTTCATCCACACCAACACTGGGCAGAAATCTTACAGGAACCGTCATCACTAACCCGTAAGCAGCTGGAATCATCCTCCAGCCCACACCAGAGATTGGGAACAGACACTTAAGTTTAACACACAAACCCTGAATTTGAGGAAGCACCCACAGAAGGCTCCCAGGTAATGTACCGAATACCTTCTATTTTAGTGCATCTGGCAGTGCCCTGGTAATGAGCTGTATATAGCACAAAGAACACAAAATATCAGCACATACAGCATAAATGCTCTTTGGACCCCTCTCCTGATGCAAGAAGCATAGTTTAATTTCTGGTTACACTATAGTCTTTTCCTGGGCAGAAGAAGTAAGAAACTGTATTTCAGATGGCAAATGTAAATGCATTCTGTGCTTTCATTCTCTTTTGCCATGTCACCAGTCATTCTTTGACCTTTCTCCATAACATTGTATTATTTTACTTCCCTAGGCAAAAGTCCGTGAGCCTAGCCAGAGTCGCCCACTGGCATTCCCTTTTCTCTTCAGATTTTTCATTTTCCTGGAGAAGTGCTTCCCAATTTAACTTTTCTGGTTTATAACTAACAGCATGTCACTTGCTTGGAACTGGAGCTGGGCAAAGCCAAGATCACAAAGAATATCCATTTCACATTTAGCCGATGAGTTTGAAAAGGTTAATTAACAGGGACTATGAAGTTTCTCAGCCTAAACAGCCACTGCATAAACCACTGAGGCATGCAGGAGAGATTTTTCAAAAATTCTACCAAGAGCTAGGGATATTTCCAAATGAATGGCAGTTAAGTTGTCAACCTTACAGTTTTTCATTAAGATCAAAATACCTAAGTGCTGTCTGTAGCCTTTGAATGCCTTCTGTCTTAGCACTCATTGGTTGACAACAGCTAGAACAGATCTGTGCTTAGTGTTTTGCTCCAAAAATCCACCCTAGGTATCCAATTATGAGATCCCATAGGAATTACGTTCTTTAATTTGCTTAGAGCTAAAAGTGTATACTATTTTCATTTCCACCACTGAGGATACAGGCTTTCGTGTCTTTAGACAATGCCACTATTAAATATACAAATAAGATATTTTTGGGGGAAAAGAAAAAGCAACAAAAAAATGCCCCCAAACCAAACAGCCCAACCTGTAATTTTAGCTTAAGCTTTTTTTTTTCTTCTTTTTTTTTTTTTTTTTAATCTAGTACTTACTGCTTGGCTTTATTAACTGTGACTGCAAATGCCTTAAAATATGTTGTCAGTGGAGTTACTTTGTTGTTGCGGTTAACACAGCATTACATGGGATTCAGCATCTAAATCTCTCAGCCTATACTGTGTGTCAGAAGTGTGGGAAAGAATGGCTGGAGAGAATCGTGTGGAGCTTAGCATTGTAGGAGGCTGGATGCAATCATAATTCTTGTGTCTTGTCCTTAGCAGTAATGAGAGAGGTTTTGTCGGCTGAGTTGTGAAAAGCAAAGAAGAATAGGCTTTGTTTGACTATTATGGCAAGTGTCAAACCTGGTGAATAATGTAGATAATTTTTTGGACATCTGAAGTGGAGAATAATGTATGATTAATGTCAGTTTCACTGGTTAGCTTCCTTGTTGTTCTGTACAAGTGCCACGGCATTTTTCAGAAGTAAAAAATAGTACAGAGCTATGTCTTTAGCGAGGACCGGGTTACAGTTTTTATCTTGCATTTGTTGCCACTTGTTTTTAAAACTTATTTTAAGTACCTTCTAAGCAAAATAAACACATTGCAGTCTTTTGGGGCAGGTCTCTCTTCAAATGCATCTTCAGATATCTAATGGAATATAGATTAAAAAATATATATGGTTATATAATCTCAGTGCCACAAGTGTCATTGTCCCTTAGAAACATCTGTTGGTTTTACCTCAGGATGATTATATTCACTGTTTTCACCTTGGATTATATGTTGCAAGGTACGCTTTAATCTGTGTATGTAATCAAAGAATAATCAGAAATGCCTCAAGAACAGAGTTAGTCCAACCATCTTGTATTGAGAAAGGACTCAGAATACTTCAACTAATCTCAGATGATGTTTGGTCTATGTTTCTCTCTGTGTCTCTTTTTTTTTTAAAATTTAAACCACTCCAATTTATTTTCTTTACTCAGACACGTTTCTTAAAACTTCTGTTGCTCTTGATGTCTCTCAACTCCTGCCAATTTATCTACACTTTTGTGGGGGGGGTCAAAATACAATAGTCCTGAATGAAGTTCTCCAGCTCACACTTCATCAGTGCCAAATATCAAAGGATAATTGCCTCACGTGTTTCATGTATGACATTGCTGTTAACATGTAGCCAGATGAGATTTGCACTTCTGCTGCACTACGAGACTGTTGACAGGCGCTTTAGCTCAGGTCTTCTCTTGCGATGCTACATAGTACATTGCCACTTGCCCACTTCGAATGTCATCTCATTGAATCTTGACCATCCTTCCAATTTATCAGGGTCATTTTGAACCTTAATTCTGGCTTCGAGAATGCTGTTATCCTTGATAGCTTAATGTACATGACAAATTTTACATGAGTACAGTCTTCCATCATTTAAGTTAATGAAAGCAATGACAGACCTCTGTCTAAAATACCTTCCCAGCTTTAGAGCAAAGTATTAAATCTTCTAGAAAAGTGTATTTTCAGACACTTTGGTAGTACTGTTGATTAGTGCTAGTACATATTTTCTCACCTTGCTTATATGGACGTTATACAGCTTTACCAAGGCAAATATAGATGGCCTTTTCTGCATCTCTTATCCACTAAGCAGTTATTCTGTCAAAGAACTTATTGAGGCCTCTGCGGTTTGTTTTTTTTGTGTGTGTGTGTCTGTTTTTTTGATTTTTTTTTGTATTTCAGGTGCTTAGGAATAAAATATTTTAACAAAATCACAGTGTATTTTTGTTCCAAAGTTTCCTCTAATTTCTGTGCCATGGTTGCAGCAAATAAGATGAAGGGCTTGAGGATTTTTATTGTAGTGCCACTGTGGGTGACTGCAGACATGAACAAGAAAGATTTTCAAAGTATCTGTATAACCAGTCACAGAATAGGTTTAATATATTCATTCAGGCTGGTTTTCTGAGAATTAATTTACATTTTGTATGTTTGAGAGTCTCACATGAAAAGCTATTTTTATCATGATTTTTAATACAGTAATTTGATGAGATCATAACGATTTACTTTGGGAGGAATTATAATTAATTTCTGCATATACAGAAGGTATAATTCCATAAACCTAACATTTATATCTCTTTTGTCCTCCATAATATTTCATGAAGGAGAGAGAAAAATATGTGAAATCATATAGCAATAGGATCTTTTGGTCTCTTCTCTCTCTGCTTTGTGACTGCTAATAAAAAAATTTCAGTAGAAAATCTGTGAAGAAGGGAAAAAGCCCAGGTCTATTTAAGAAGCAAGAATTTCATTATGAAAAAATTTTGGATTCCATACACTATGTTAAACTTCCCTTTGTCCTTTCCATGTTAATTTATATTCTATGCTGTCCTAGATACGAGACCTTTTCCTCAAACTGCCTTCAATAATACAGAACATTTTTCGAGGGAAGATATTTTTTTCCCTTTCTTTCCATTGAATATATGATGAAAAAGTTGAATAACCCTCAAGCCAAGGCATTTTTAAGAAAAATCTTATGGGGCTGGGAGGAATGACTGCTGAGTCACTTCTTACCATACAAGAAGTCTTCAGGAACCCAGAAAGCTTGTCAAAGTCAAAGCTATGCTCCACTGGTATAGCACGTCTATCTGGGATATCATCAGAAGGCTTCCTGACAAATCTTTTGGGGAAAGACAAGATAATTAAGGAACTGACTTTAGAATGTGAGCTGTTAACGTGTGCACTGAGCTCAGTGGAGCAGGCAACTTGTAAATGTCACCGTCAAACCAGATTTTATTAGTTTGAACTGACACACTCTTACTTCCCAGTAAGTAGTGAGAAAAATATTCCCTATCACTTGAGACATTTTAAACTGCAGCAGATTGAACACAGCCTGAAAAAATGTTCTCTTGAGCTGAACGCTCTTATGGCGGTGAGGAGGGTGATAAGATGAACAGTTTTGGTCTTTCTCTTCTGTTTTCGTCTCCCTGCTTTCCTGCCACCACCTCCAAGAGGCTGTTGGTCATTTCTACAATCCAAATTGTTTCCGCGAAGCTGTAGTGTAAGTGGGCAACTCAACTTACAGAGTAACGGGTACATGGAGAATTGGATGACCTAATGGCCAGAGTACAAAACAATGGGAACACTTCGGGAAAAAAAAAAACAGAACTATTTTTTTTTCCCATCCATGCTTACCAGCTGCAGACTACACTGTGAGAGAAACCAATCACAGACTCATTCCCAAACTGTCCAGATGAAAAAGACCTGTAAGCTACTTTGCTTATTGCTATATTTTGCTGGAATTGCTTCCTGCCATATATTTGAGTACTAGATTCAGTTTAATTTGCCATAACTTTCCCCTAGAAACCACTCTGCACTTCCATAAATCTCATCTCTAACTCTTCCTGCAACTCCTGTCCTGAAAAATTCAGTCCATATTTTCCTTGGTTCATTTTCATTCTGAACCAGATATACTGCCTGAAATATTTGAAGGTTAAGGACCTCAGAAGTCACTGAAGAATGCTGTCCAGGCTTTCCCTGTCATTTTCTTGGCTCTGTGGAGGATCCGGCATTGTAATAAAAATTCTAGACATGCAAGCAAAAATTATGTATATGAGAGGACTACCTCCTACCCTTACTGCCTTATCCTAGAGATAGGGACCTTTATACTTACAACTTGGGAAAGAATTTAGCAAGCATGAAAGGAGTGCCTTATACCACTGTTGGTTCTGCCATACTTTACAGAATATAGAGAAGAAATAGAATTTTAAAATACCCATCTCAAAGGTATGATCCATTGAGGCATACAGAAGTACTCATGGGCCAAGAAGGATTAAAAAGTTTCAGGCTCTGTTTTGCAACATAGAAGCACAGTTTCGTTTGCCTCACTTCTTGGGTGTTGCATTTATGTAATGTCGTTTCACAATGCAATGTCTTGATTAAGGGTATGAGGCTGACGTGGGCAACATGTTGACCCTCAGAGGAGACAGTCAGAGCTGTCAAGTAGGACATGGCCTGACGAATAGCATTCTCCAGGTGCTTAGCATTCCCATAGGCTACTCTGCATTGCCATATCATCCATTTGTGAATTGTGAATGCTCATACCTGATTCTGTAAACGCTCACTCGCCTGTTTGACCTTGCCTATGACACCTCACTTAGTCACCATTGAAATCAATGGAGAGTTTTCTGTCCTTTACAAGGGAACCGAATGAGACTCAGCTGGAAAGTTCAAAGCCCTTGAGCACAGGACCATAAAAATACTAGGTTACAAGATAGATTTCAGCATTAATTGTGTATTGAAATTAAAATATTTTGCCCTTCTCATCCAGATCTTTGAGACAGCATTGGTGTGGTTCATTAGCTAATTTTCAAATGCTGTCGCCGTAATACAGGTATTGAATTCATCCTTTACATCTTTAGCAGGAATCCTGTTAAAGTGTCACTAAAAAAGAAAGGAAGTACTATTTCCCAGAGCAAGTGGTGATGAAAGTGTGCTGGGTTGGAAAAAACAGCCTCTCTGTGTGTATTATCACTTTTGAGCTTTGCTTGGTTATCTCTCTGCATTCCACACAAGCATGGTATTAGTAGCCTGGAGCAATCTCTGTGTGCCCTTTCAATACGAAAACCATCTTGATTTGTATAGTTATATAGCACAGGCCAAGCTGAAATGAGAATTTATTTTCTGAAGAAAACAGATTTAATATGAAAGGCAATCCTTAAAAGTTTCACAGTTTCAGTTGCCTTGAATAAGATAAACAGAAAGAAACGTAGCTGCTTATTCAAGTGGATCTACCATGCACCTCAGAGCTGCAAAGACATGGACAGCGGGGAGGGAGCATTCTGTACACAAGTCCCTTTCTCCAAGGCCAGCATACATATTAGAAGTATTAAAGTAGGATTCATAACTTCATAACCAGCAAACCCACACTTTCAGTACCTCAGTCTGCATTGCTTCATGTTCCAGAAGTTTGCCCAGCTCAGAGCCCGTAACTCCTGCCCCTCAATCTACGTTAGACCTTCCAATCCTGCAATTCTGATACATCCAGCATGGCACCACTTCTTGTTGGTTCCTCTACCACCTGGAGACGGAAATTGTCATCAATGCATTGCAGGAGTCTCCTGGATTGCTGGTGCCCTGCTGCGCCATCCTTCCAACAGATATCTGGGTGATTGAAGTCCCCCATGAGGACCAGGGCTTGTGAACACAAAGCTGATCCTGTCTATAGAGAGTCTTGTCTGCTCGGTCATCTTGGTTAGGCAGCCCGTAGCAGACCTCCACTACAAAATCACCTTCCTCTGCTTTTCCTCTAACCCTAACCCATAAGCTCTCAGTCAGCTCCTCATCCATCCCCAGGCCAAGCTCCATTGATTCCGGCTGGTCATTGACATAGAGGGTGACATCCCTCCTCTTCTCCACTGCCCATCTTTCCTAAAGAGCCTCTACCTATCTATTCCTACACTCCAGTTATAGGAGCCATCTCACCACATCTCCATGATGTCTGTAAAATCATAACCTTGTAGCCATGCACACACCTCTAACTCCTCTTGTTTGTTCTCCATGCCCCAGGCATTAGCATAGAGGCATTTAAGCAGGGCTTCTGTTGAAGCTGACTTACTTGCTGGAATGCTTATTGGCTGGAATCCATTATCTCACACTTCATGTGCTCTCTCACTGGCCTGTAATCCATCCCTGGAGCCAGGACATCTATTTCCAGCACTGGCCTCAAAGCAGGATAGATTGCTAATATTCACCAGGCTTTAAAAACATTAAAAAAAAAAAAGAAAAAAAAAAAGATAATATGGAAACAAACATGTTTATTGGAAAGTTAAGAGTCATCCTCATTTTTCCTGGTTATATATTTGTACCTTGAACCTTGAAATGAGTGCAAAAATAGACAGAGGACACAGTGAGTAAGTAGCATGGTCATCAGCTTATCATTTGGAGTGCTGAGAGCTGCCTAAAAGGATACTATACTGAGAATACTCTTCAATATGAAAAAGAGACCCACAGGAAAATAGCTATTATCTCAAGTTATCTTCAGCAAAGAGGATGTGTTTATGAAATAACTTTTGGAGCCCTTTGGTAATTAGATACCTCAACCTCCGGTCACCCAACTACTAGATCAGAAAGGAAACGCTCATAAGCTATTTGAAACACTATTCTTCCATAAGAGCAGCACACTAAAATGTACGGTATATAGCAAACAAAGGAGGGATTAGTAAATGACCTAAGGATTATATGAACAAAAGAGGGGAAAAACATCACAGCACCTTTCTGTAAGTTCGATTTATCCATGAAATAACAATTGCATTCATATTTGCATTTCTATTACTCCGAACAATCTACCTTCTGACTTACCAGCACAATGCTATTGTTTTATTTATTTAAGCTGGATGGTTTGATTTTCACGGTATGACCAGCTGGTAGAAAAACACGATTCAATAACGCAAACATTTCACAGTAAATAAATTGCATTAATACAGCAATATAAAAGCCATGCTCAGCAGTTTCTCTAGGACAAGGTCTGTTCTAGAACTATGCAAGCAGCTTTCTAAACACTCGAAGAACTATGAAGGTTCATCTTGTTATATGAAATAATACATAAAGATGTTGAATTTCCACTGAGGATTTTGTTTACTCACTTCTCTCCATTAAAAAGAGTTACATGTTTAATTGGCTGCTTTCAAGCAGAATATTTCTGTGGCTCTGTTTCTTGCTCATATATTCACTGTTGCAGGTTTCTGTGTAAACTCTTGCAGTGACTAAGGACTACACAAGGAATAGAAAAGCATAGCCATCAACTCAATCTCAAACTCATTCTGTGAAGAGGTCACTCACCCTCACACCAAAAGCAAAAATAAATTAAAAGAAAAGAATTCAGAAAGGTTCTTCTGGTGTTAAATGTGTTGACTTAATCACTTGGTGGACTTTGAATTCTCTGTATAGAATTCTGTCTCCTCAGAAGCTTGGTATAGAGCATAAACATTCTTTGCTCCATTTCTTTGTGCTGTCAGAGCAAATGGGCCTCCCCTCCTTCCACTTTGGTCTTTTCTGGTCATAGGATATCCACAATGTCTGAGAAAACCCTTTTAGTAGTTTGCTGTGGAAACAATCAGAAAAAATCTCTGCTTCTACAGTAGTAGTAGATCCTATTCCAAGAACGTACACTAAATCTCTATTCGATAGTCTGTCACCTTTCCTACTGATGAACCATTTACAAAGGAACTACAAACATCTGAAAATAAATGAGGAGACACTAAACTGGTGTCACGACTGCAGTGCCTTAGGTCAAGTGACATGAATTGACAACAACTGCTACCATATGGCTCTGAATTTGTTATAATAAAATCTATGGCAGGGCCTTGTGGCAAGTGAGCACTTCCATAATGTGTGCCTTTGACCTCATATCTTCCCTGTCTTTCACACAGCACTTCCAATCCATGGCCCAGTTTGACACCAGCCAGTCACTTCTCGTATTTTGCTGGTAATAAATACCATCTGTGCAAACCCCATGTTATTCAGCAATGATAATGTCCATCAAAGAGAGCCAGTGCATTATTTTGCTGGCACTCAAACTTGTTTGGCCTTTGCAAGACAATGAATTTTTTATATATTGCCTAAAGAACTATTTTAGTATTTTGTTTGAGTTTCATAGAAACCCTGATTCTTACAGTATGAATGGAAAACCACTGCTGAAGGAAAGAATTTAGTGAGGTCATGTATTAGTTTGAAGGGTAACAAAAACAAAATGAAAATAAAAACACTTGCCTGCTTTTAATGCTCCCTGTTGTCCTTTTTCTCCTTGACTCCTTTGTAACAACTTCAGTATTTTATTTCTGATCCACTACCAAGGAAAAAGAAAAAGCCTCTTGAAAATGTAGTGCTTTGAATATGGATAAGCATGTCTTTTTCTTCAGAAATTACTTTGCATGTCCGTAGAAGTATTTCAAACATTTAAGGTAGAAAAAAAATTATTGTGTTTTTAACTCTTTATATTATTCATTGGTCAAAACAAATGGCCCGAGTGCTCCAGGGCTGTTGGCATATTCCTGGTGTGACGTTTCTGGCATCTGTAGCTGGGGAGCTTGTGAGCAGTAACAGTGGGCATCAGACCTGGCCACCTACCCTGGAGCTTGGAAGAAGTCCCTCCATTGGAAGTCTGGTCACCCTCTGCTCCCACAGCCCTGGGGACTTCACATGCCAGTCCTTGACCATGTTTCATCTGTAATATTGCAACCTGTGGGTCCATTATAGAAGGCGGCAAAATGAGTTTCCAGACCTTTATGGCCTTTTGTAGGGTGAGAAGTACCACACAAATATTTTAGTTATTGTTTTTTGTTCTGTTTGTCAGTTTTCTGCTTTCCGTGAGGTAGCTTTAAGGGATATTCACTGATCCAAAAGAAAAGGTGTTCTGGAAAGAGCTTGACAGATTTAGTCTGTCCCATATGTTCTCCAGTTTCTTTTTAAAACTCATTCTGTAGTTACATACATAAAATGCTACCTATATTTATGTATAGGTGTAAAATCCTTTTATTACAAAGCATTCATGTTGACCTCGGTTTTTATAGATAATGCTAACCATCATTAAATCTGTAAAATAATTAACACTTAAGTCGAGCCTCTTCTGTCTTTTTTGAGAATATATTTCTGCATGCTTACATAAGGATCAGGAGCATAATAAAACTCTGTAGCATAAAGTGACAGTGACGGAAAGCACTTTTATATTTTATCTCTCAATTAAAAAAAGAAAAAGCATACATACATTCTGCACACACCCATTTCTACAGTGCACGCATGCTGACAAGCTCCTATTGTTCCTTCTTCAGAGATCCGCTCGGCCTGAAGCAAATCCAGGGTGAAATAAATAAACAGAATGACAAATACTGTTGCTATATTTGTATTTATCATTATCAAAAGAACTAGAGCTTGCATTTGCTGCTGATTACAACTAATATGAAAGGGAAGAAGTTATAACAAACAGAAAATTTCTCACACATTATGCATGAGCACTGAGCTGATTTTATTCTAACGTTCCACGACATCCACACAGTAGTCAGAAAGCTTGAAACAATTAAGCATAATAAAGACCTAAATATGTAATTTTCCTTTTTAAGCCACTGCTAAATTATAACTTTAAAAGCAGTGGAATTTCCTCGGTGCCGTTGTTTGTTGTTCACAGAGAAACAGAGGCATTTACGTATCTAGTTTTAATTATACATGATCAGTAATTCTATTTTTGTGCGTATTCACCACCTTATCTGCAAGGGCAAAATGCAGAGTTTTCTCATGGCACTATCTTTAAACATTATTTAAGTCAAAGTAGAATGGGTGCATGAGTAGACCCTTCAGCTGTGTAAAGGATTGCATCCAAGACCAGCGCTCCCTGTGCTGTCCTGGCTCTGTTCCCATTAAACTATATCCCCAGGTGAGGATCTGACCTCCAGTTTTTGAGCAGGAAGTAGTTACAACACAGCAAAAGTTGTAAAGCATTCACTTTGAAAATTTGAGGCCTTCTGCAACAAACACTTCTTTTCCCTGTCACAGGATCCTCCTGCCTGATGACTCTTCTGCTGACAGTAAACTAAACATTGAACATCCCTTCAAGGGATTTGTCTTTTTACTTCTGAGTTTTCAAAGAAACTAATAAAATGTCTAATTATTTGAATAATCAAGGCAATGAATATTTGATCACTAACATCAAAGATGCGGACATAATTCAAGAGTAGAGGTATGTGCTTAATATTGCATTACTCATAGCACAAAGAAAATAATAATTTCCTTGAAAATGTGTTTGTTAAAGGCATTTTCCTCTGCCTTTTGGAACAGTACAATGGAGAAATATTTGAAATTAATTTGCATATATTTATTTAACTACCCAAGACTTGTCCCTGTGTCATTTGACAAGCTGTGGCCAATTGAGGAAAATACCCTCAAATTTGGTCACTCTTCGTGGTACCAGTAACAGTCTGAAGTCATAGAATGTCTTAAGTTGGAAGGGACCTTAGAGATCATCTAATCCAACTCCTCTGCCATGGGCAGGGACGCCTCTCAACTAGACCAGGTTGTTCAAGGCCCCATCCAACCTGGCATTGGACACTTCCAGGGAGGGGGCAGCCACAACATCTCTGGGCAATCTATTCCAGAGTCTGGCCACCCTCGTACTGAAGAATTTCTTCCTAAAATCCAATCTAAATCTATTCTTCTTCATTTTAAATCCATTTCCCGTTGTCCTATCGCTGGACACTCTTGTAAAAAGCTCCTCTCCAGCTTTCCTGTAGGTTCCCTTCAGATATTGAAAGGCAGCAATAAGGTCTGCCCGGAGTCTTCTCCAGGCTGAACAATCTCAGCTCCCTCAGTTTGTCCTCACAGCAGAGGTGCTCTAGCCCCTGCATCATCTAGTCCAACTAGACATGGTGATTAACATTAGTTGCTGCGCAATCATGGAGGCTGGGTTATCCATTCAGTGTTAGTGAAGTCATTTAGTTTCTGATTTTGAGTGAGATATACTGCCAAGTGAATACGGGACACTATCGTTGCCATTCCCTGGGTGTTTCTGCTTGCCTTTCTCTTCCCAACATCTAGAAGACATTCCAACTGAGTCTTAATCCCACTTTCCCATTTCATCTCTCAAGACTCAGCATCACAGCAGAGATCATTACCTTTCGACTTTGACAGGAGTTAATGCCCAAGCTGGAGCTAGACGGAAAACAAAACAACCATTTCATTTTTACTATTTCAAACACACCTAAAGCAGCTCAGGGACCTTCCATCAGGAGCAGTTTCTACTTAGAGAGACATTGTCAACTTTATAAAGCCCTGTGCATTTACCTGCCCATTCATATCAAGATGCCATGTTGTTTTGGTTGCAGATGATTAAAATTATTAACTACTATCTATCAAGAGCAAAGGCAGAAAGGTCACTTAAGTGAGCCTGAACTGATCTAGGAATGTGCGTTTGACCCCTTTTTTGAGTTTGAGAGCACCAGGTTGAAAGTTTTCTGGTGCTGCCTGGACCATGTGCCACCAACAATGAGGGAGGTGGAGCAGCAATGCCTATGGGGAAGAGAGGATGGGGCCTTTTCTGTTTGTTTGGTTTTGGTTCTGTGGGGCTTTTTTGGCTATCATCAGGACTCTGGGCTCCGGCACTGCTGTCGAGTTCAGTCTGGGACATTTCTGCTTGGGACCTAGTTGTCATCTGGAGGATGCAGGTTTCATACTGACACATTCTCTTGTGTCTTTGAATATATTTGTATACTTTTATAATATCTGTATATATATATATATAACATCTTCATTGTTACTATTAATATTTATTTTTCTTTTTCATTAACGTGGTTCAATTTTTTTTTTCCCATCCTCAAAGTCTCTCTCCCTGGTTGCCTTGTTACCCTCTCCTGGGAGGGTGGGGCAGGAATCACAGAGAGCATCTGTCAGAGTTTAGTGGGTGGCCCAGCCTTAACTTTGACAGCCCTCTGCAGTCATTACAAAAGACCAGAGGCAGGCTTGCTTATTCAGTTATCTCTAAGCACAGGGTTTGCTATCCAGATCCTTTTACTGAGCCAGAACATTACACAGTAATTGCAACACTGCACAGAGACAGCCAAGCAACACTTCGTGAGGTCAAAATCCAGTTCATAGTCCCCTTTATAGTCTTCTAATCAGCTTCTCGTTCATTTTTCTGTGTGTATTCCTACTGATTACATCCCTAGCCATGTACCTCCTACTCACTTTTAATCTCCTTCGTTAATTAGGTTATGAATACACTGAGCATGATTCCAAGCTTAATTTTTCATTAAAAAAAAGTTATGTGTTTTTAGTATTATACTTGAACTTTTTCAGGTCTGAATATCCTCACTGTGCAGTATCCCAGGTGCCTGAGTGACTGCCAGTGCTCTTTAGTGGTCTGCAGACATCCTGCTCATTGATCTAAGTAACTGCTTTACCAGTCATGTTCTCAACAGTATTTCTACTTTCTTATGGCAATATAACAATATTTAAAACCATGTACTAATCCATATCCTCAGGTAGAAAATATATCTATTCAGCTCCATTTATGTAAAGGTATTTATAGGATATGTTATCACAATTCTCCATTATTTAGTAGAGTTGATTATAAAGAAAAAAATAAATATTGTATCATATTTTAAGCTCTGACTCTAGACCGTATTTTTTAATGGTTACATGTTATCTAAACGTCCCACTTGGATCTTTTGTTTGCTGGCAAACCTGACTTCTTTACAATTTTTTTTTTAATTTGCAAGTAAAGACTCTTTAAACTAAAAAAACAAACACCGAACAAACAACAACCTTTCTATTTAAATGGGACTTGTTTATTTTCTTTGAATAAATTCTAACTGAAATGGCTTCTGCAAATGCACAGCTAGACAAAGAGAGTGAACTAACAGCCTCATTGCTCTTACAGAAATTGGCACAGTGGCCTATGACAATGTTGTTTTGCCACCGCACCCACTCACAGACCCTACTCAAAACTGAATAAGAAAGAACAAAAAGGCCACCTGTGTTATGTTGACCTCATTGTCAATTAAAAAAAATGAAATATTGTAGGGTTTTCACCTCCACTATTATAAAATGACCCAAGTGAAAAGACTAAGAGTTTAAAGGAGGATTATTTACCTGAAAAACTCTCAATTTTCTAGATGGTAGAATTCTTCATTTGAAAAAACCTACATCTGAAGAACAATGGCTCAAATTGCAGATACTCACTAGCAGAGACAAAACTCGCTTTAAAAAAGAAAAGCAACATTACTATTGTGAATCCTACGAGTGCATATTGCACTTTTGTCTGGACCTCCACTTGGAGATCAAAGATGAACTGTAATAAGAAATTATCCCTGAAAAAAAAAAGAAGAGGCCCCATTCTAAGGAATGCTTAAAATAGAAATGGGCAGTCCAGACTAAAAGCGTGCCTGCAGTCAACTGCTGTAGAGGAGTAAGAGCAATGCTGTAGCTTATTACAAGGCACTGCTGTGGCTGCTCTCTTTTTTTATCTCACCATAACTTAAAAGTCTCTTTTTCTCCTGTCTATGTCAACACTGTCACAAGAGGAGCTCAACAGGGGTTCTGATGATGTGATCCCTTTGGACACCATGGTGGTGTAAGTCCACTGATGACTGGAGAGAGGGCGGTGGTGGTGAGAAGGGTAACAAACTACAGCATTAATAAAACCCACAACAACCCTAGCCCTAGAATTTGCAGCACTACAGTAAGGGGCGGGGGGGGGGGGGGAGGGAGGGGGGAATCAAGATTATTTAGATACAGACTGCCTAAAACATGAGGCAGGAAAACCAGCCAGTGGGTATTTTAAGGATGTGCTTGCATGGGAAATACTTAGAACTGAAATACAAAAAGATACGAAGCACCGCATCGATAGGAGAGCTGAAATCAAGTGAAAAAGAAAAAAAATAATTATTTGACAGCAGATGCTGTATAGTTGCATCGTTGTGGTTTCCAAAGGAAAACAGTCAAACCTGTTTCACTGGAAACAGTAAAACACACAACAAGCAGGAGAAAAGCACAAGAAAATGGGCTGCAGAGGCAGTGCAGTGGTCAGAGGTGGTGCATGAGAGCATTTCCATCTCCAAATCACCTGTTTTCTGGCTGGTGTCTCACTGTGATCCTTGTTTTCCCCTCTGGAACCACTAACTTCCCGCCATGCTGTGATCCCAAGCCATGGCACACACTTGACCTGCTTGGGACACTGATGCCACTGATGACACCACTGGTCTGTGCCATTCAGCACTGACATCTGGGTCCAGAGTCCTGCCTCTGTAAGGAGCCAGCAACTGGGGCTACGACTTGCTGTCACAAAAGAAATAGGCAGAAATTAATTGCTCCATGAAAAGACATAAAAACATCACCCGATCTTGAAAGCCTGTGAAAATTTCCCTAGTCTATTTTTATAATTGAACGGAAAAGTCTTCTTTAACATTTCCACATAGATATTAGAGAACACCTAATTTGTGCTGCTAAGTATTGCCTTAAAATACCTTTACTGGAGCCTTCACAATGACAAACACTGGTCTTATCACTCACAGCAAGAATAGGTTTCCGCCACAGACCATAATAACAAAATGATAATTTGTGAGATTCTGAAAGACGGTGGGACTACTAAAAATCATCACATAATTGACTTTTTAATATCCCAAGATCACTGTCACTTAATAAGACTGAGACTTTGAGAATGAAATTAAAGCATAAATCCCTGGCAGAGACTTTCATGAGCCTAACGTGCAATTATTAGGTTAAAAAAAAATCATCTTAAAGGTTCTAAATGTCTCTCTGTCAATAGAAATGGAAGGAGAAAATGTAAGCACACACTATTAGAAACAAGCACAGCTCAGCACTGGACATGTCTAGAAAACAGAATTCTTTGATAATGTTCAAGGTCCAAAATTATTCCATCCAACATTGCAGTTTTACAAAAAGGCCTCAAATTAGAAAACTGCTGGTACAACCAAAATTTGCTTCAAAATGGTATGAAAGGAGGAAAACACATTTTTAAGGTACTCGTTAAAATCCTGGACAGCTCAGACAGACTTTGAAAGAACTTTCCAGTGATTTCACAGCTCTGTAGACCTGAGACAACACAGCTGGTCCCAGAACAGCCAAAAAGTCTGTTGTGTTTCAGGAGTTCAGGTTCTCAACACATGGGAAACACCACTGTGCAAAGAAAAAAAAAAAAAAAAAAGGAAAAAAATAAATTAAAAAAGAAAAAATTGACAATGTCAAAATCCTAAACCCTAGAAAACCTTTGTGAGCATTCCCCCATGCTCAGCCACACACATGGGGTCAGGTTTTGCAGAGGTGACCTTCAGGCAGGGCTGCCCACAGTCTTTAGGAAACTCCTCGCTGAGGGGCCTCCTCCAAAAAGAAGCTGCCTCAGAGCCAGAAGTGCTTCATAAGCCTTTCCCAGAGCTAACAAATTCTCCCTGTTGTAGAAGTCAGTCTAGATTCTTAGTGAATCATGGCTCAGACCTGTGTTTCGAGATGCAAGGATGTTTTTCATGAGGTATTTCAGCTTCTGGGAAATTGCAGGGTGGTTTTTTTCAACAGAAAAACTATTTTGGCTGACGAGGTCTAACGAGCCTCTTTACCGTCTCATTTCTATAGGAGGGAGCTTAACACTAGTGATTTTTTCTTTTTTTAGACGTTAACATAAGAAAAAATCAAGCTTTTTCTTTAAAAAAAAATAATACATTGCACAACCGAAAACAACATGGTAAGTCGCGCAGAAGATGTGAGAAGGTTTCTGATGGTTAAGTGCCCTAGAAGTCTAGGTAAGGAAAGAGGCTCTCCCAGCAGCCACTGTGGCTCCAGTGTGGCCAGACAGAACTCCTGCAGCTTCACCAGTCTGTGTGCTTAGCAAGATCTGGGCAGAAGATATGCAATTGTTTCATGCCTCACCATTGTGGTTGACCTGGACTGCCAGTCTAATTCAGAGTCACCTGGATGTTATTGTGCTGACTGGTAGGTCCAGAGCTGCAAATTGCAGCAAAAGCTACTCAGTCTGGAGAAGCAAAAAGCTATTTCTAGTCCAAACCTCTCTTCCTGTCTGTGATGGTCCACAAACACCTGCGCAGCAAGTGAACTCCCGCAGAGTTCACTGATGTCCCCAGGCTTTGAATCACATTTATGCAACTGATAAGCAGAAATTTGATCTCTAGATACTTGGCTGTTCAGAGACAGCAACGTGAGATGCCATAATTTCAATTAGTTTTCTTAAATTGCACGTGTAACAGAGGGAGCAAATAAAATAGACAGAACTGCTGTTATGCAGAAGACACCCTGAGAACCAGGAAGGCAGTGAAAGATTGAATGTGACAGAGACTCCCTGGAGGGCATTGCGGGAGTTAAGAAGAGGACTTTTTTTTTAACCCCAGCACATCTGAAATTGAGAATCTGAGGCAACAAAAGAACAGCATTTTTTTTTTTAATAAAAGATAATTGTATTCTTAATTCATCTGAGACAGGAACCAAAAAACTATTTAATGTGCAGTGGAATGTTATACAAATAATACTTCCTTGGCCAACAAAGAGAAAGTATGACATGTCTAATGTGAGAGAGGAAATTGCTAGAGAAGCTCAGATAATACTGTAGCCTTTTGTTGACTTTTTTTTTAATAGTGACAACAATTGTAGAACGGGTCTGTGTGCTATGAATAGATACTACGAATGAAATTCAGGTACCCTGCTGGTCAACTTTTCTTACCGATAAATACACACTCCGGAAAACATGCACCTGCGTGGCAGGCAGTATTTAAACCATGCACTTTAAACAGCTGGTGGAATTACAATGGGGATTCATTACAGGTTTGCTTCTGTGTGCATTTGGTACCCCTGGCTGTTGTTAGGCACCTAATGTCAGCAGTCTGACAGCAGGTCAGCCAGAGGAAGGATGAGGCCAAAGCCCAGCTGGAGAAGAGGTGTGTGGGCACAGAGGTGGTCAGAATCTGTGAACTGAACCCTGCCACAGATTTTACTCTCAGCTTGGAAAAGTCAATGTGAAGGCAGCATCTCACCGTTTTTTTAGTCTTTCCAAAATGAAACAGGGGAAGCGGATCCTGTATAACATCAGAAACAATACTTAAAAGCATTAAGTGACGTATTTTCCTAATATTTACATATTATGCCACACAAGACTGACTTCAGATGGCCTCAGCAACCTTTGGTTCAGTCGATAGTCTAAGTAATGTTTCTGCTTAGTTATTATTGTGCTCAAAACCCTTCATTCCTGCATGAAACAATTGTACAGTTTCATGTTGCTCAGTTCCCAAATGGAAACACACTGATCTTTCTTAATATGATCTGACCGTGAATTTATTTCATTGTGTTAGACTCAAATTAAGTAACTATTTTTATGTCCTATCCAGCTGAGTTACTGCTTAATCTGAACTGAAATCTAAGAAAGCAGAGGTGTGAGATAAGGATTTAAATAACATTATCTCAGAGCAGGAGCCTGACTGAAACTAACCCCCTGCCTTGGGTTAGCAGAGTCACATCTGGAGAACTGTCCTTCTTAGCTAAGCTTTACCAGAAGGCAAGAGAGAGCAGTTGCTGAATGTTGCTCCTTGGAAAACCACACAAGTATTTCAAATAGAATTTCTAAGAGTTGATACCTTAAGGTAATGAAAAGACTTTTCTTTTTTTTAAGAGGGTTTTTTTTGTGCTTTTCCCAAAGTCCTTCGTTTTCTGTGACAGATTGTTAAAAATATAGAGTTCCTGAGAATAAATCTGCATAGGTCAGCTGACTTCAGTGGGTTCCAACTCAATCGAAGTAAGTTGAATTTCTAGCCTTATAATTTAGGACATGAGAAGAATCATGTCAGGTCTGGTGCAGGCCATTAGCCACTTTCCAGTAGTGACCAACAGCGTAGACCTAGGGAAAAATGTAAGAATAACATTTTTTGATTGAGGCAGAGATTATATCTTCTAAATCCTAGGTGGATTTTTTTTTTCTTCCATTAGTTTGGCTGCTGGTCTGTTTTTGTCAAATATATTTCTGGCTCACAGCCATGAATTTGATTAGATATTTAACTAACTAGTCAGACTAAACTGATCATTTAACTACACATTAGAAAATTATCTCCTGTTCTGCACCTGTTATCTAATCAGTCCATTTGTTGTACCCTAGTTCTATTTTGAGAAACAATGAACAATTTCCTCCCTTAATTTCTTCATTTATGATTGCACAGACCTGTGTCATATCAACTTCAGTTTTCTCTTTTCCAGTTTTAGGCTTGCTTGGGTTTTTTCCTTGGTAAAAACCTATTCAATATGTTTGTTCATTCTTCTCCCTGACTTCAGTTCTTTTATTTCCTGTTTCAAGGCAAGAACAGATCTAAATAAATACTACCCAGAGGCCTCTTACTTTCTTTGAAGATTGCAGTGACTTTTTTAATAGTGCTGTGTAAAAATGACATATGTGAAATACAATGAAATTTGTTGAAGACTTCCAATACTGAAGATTAAGTAAATATGAATTTACTCTATATACTAAAACTGCTGATGAAGAAGCCAAGTTCTCATCAACAGCAGTTACAGTTAGTAGCTTCCCTGCTTTTTTTCATGCTGGGGATAATTCTACCTGGGAGATGCCACTCGTTGGTTCCTTTTTTCCATGACAGACGTTTAAGCTGATACTTCCTTACATGACAAGAGCAAAAACAGATCTATCAGTTGCCTTTGATGGAAACCCCCTAACATCGATAGCATCAGTAGAGACCCCAAGTCCTTTATCTTACCTCTCAGACAGTAGTTTGGCAGCCCTATATATGATAATGTAAGAATAATTGCTTATTACATTTCTGCTGTAACATACAAGCATTGTGTAATTCAGCATCAATGTCTGACAACCCAGCTGTCATCTTTCCAAAAATACGTGCTGTCCAACTACTGTAGCTGCTACTGCTTCGACTTCAAACCAAAGGAAGAGATTCTGCTTGGGGGCATTTTGACAGGGTGTTATCTTTGGAAAAGACAGATGTTTGTGCTGGAACTGTCTGGTGGTTTTAAGGCTTATGCACATGTTTCAGTAAATAAGTGCTAAATTACTTGCCAGGTCCCAAGTTAAAGTTCACACTAGGATATCTTCTAGGGAAATATGTCAGCAACAC
Source organism: Trogon surrucura (assembly GCA_020746105.1). Lineage (NCBI taxonomy): Eukaryota > Metazoa > Chordata > Aves > Trogoniformes > Trogonidae > Trogon > Trogon surrucura. Next base: position 7,045,661 of record CM036625.1, on the reverse strand, counting down.
ACAAAACTAAGAGCATTATATTCACAAAAAAAAAGTTTCAGATTACCTTTTGAGCAACATGGAAAGCCAAGAAGATCTGGCTCTAAGGCTTATGTCCATGAAAAGACACTGAGAACGTATGAAATAGATGGGAGTTGCCATTCTCTGCCCTTCTCCATTTCATTAACCGAGAGAAGTACTTCAGAGGGAGGGCAAATAATTTCTTACCTTATAAGGGATTTTATTATTTGAAGCAGTATGATAGTCCTTACTGACCTAACTTTGATTTGTAAGCTGATGATGAAATTAATTTGGCCTTTGGTATAACCACAATTAACTTCTCCAGAAGGGAGGTGATACGATGTCTTGCAGTAAAAAAAGTGTCTTTGCAAGGAGCAGCACAGGGCCCTACGTGTTGTTTGAGGCTTCAATAGGCTTACGTCAAGCTGAAGTGGTTTATCTGCCTCTGGCTGGTCCTCTGCTCAGGGCAGAATTTCACCTTGCAGGATAAATTATGGAAATTCTTTCACATCGGAATGACTGACTATTATCTGATGTGGGAGTTTAATTCCTCGTTCAGTTTCCACATAATGGACCAAAGAAAGAACTGGAGGATGACACTGATTGAACAGTGTTTAATAATACTCGTTGTTTAGAAAGTTTGGCTAACATGCCGACGCTAAATGAATATGTGTTGTGTCTGTATGTATTTGAGACTCTGTCTTGTAGTAAAAAATGGAAGTAGGATAAACTATTTGAGCTTTAAAATTACTTGCAAGGGAATACATGAAACACTCCCCTCTTTTTATGTGGTAACTACGTATTGAATGCAAGGGTGGGGAACAAGAAAGGGAGAAGAAAAGCAAAATCAGGATCCCATTTTATTTAGCATTCTAAAAGTCAGTCTTCTGCCATTAAATTACCAGAATACCAGTCCTCAGACTCTAATTCTGGGAAAGGTGCTCAAGAGGATCACTTTAAGTGCTATGTATAGGACAAATAATTCAGAAAACTAATGAGATGTGGAGAGGCAGCTGAATAAAATTTATATAACTAAACATACCTATATACACATGTTACACGTGTGTGTATATATGTGTACGCTTACACGCCAAAATCTTATGAAACTTCAAATTTGCAAGCTGCTCTGTACAAAGATTTTACATATATACAATCTAGGTTTTGGGGCAAAAAAAAAGACCACTTCAAGTGGAAGAACTTCGCAAGTTATAACCTAACAGTATTTTTCTTTATGCCACCTGGTCCATCCTGTTCAGGTAACCACGTTTAATTTTAGGTATGCACAATGTGAAAAAAAAATTAACAAAAAAAGCTTGGTTGTTTGGTGCTAGAGATCTGATGCAGCGTGATGCTTTCTCCCTTGTTAGGATCTGGAGATGATTATGGGCACTGGCAACTGCTCATTGATTCCAGATACTGAAAGAAAATTTTGTTAGAAAAAATTTTGATTTTCTAAGCCAAACCAAGAATTTTCCCTATGAAAATTCTATTTCTGCTTCCCTTTGTCTTCTTTGAATTACACTTTCCTACCATATCTTAAAGCCCAGTTGGAAAACATGAAGCAAAGACTCCTCAGCTGCTGGCTTGGAGGCTCCTCCAAACGCTGTTTTCTATGCACACACCAAGAGCTACAAACTTCTTATGTGTTACTTTATGTTTTTTCATAATTGTTTGTGGCACATATTTACAAGCAAGCAAGGCATCAGCAGCAGATAGTTAGCAGATCAGCAGAGTAGCTATTAAATCAAATTTTTACTTCCTTCCTTTCCTCTGACCTCCTATTCAAAGCAGTAGGAAAAGCTGCAAGTAGTCCTGGAGAGCAGGGAGGGGAGAGGGAAGAGGAAAAATTTGAAGCATTTCAACATCAAAACACTTTGACTTCTTTTGTTTGTTTTAAAAATCATTTAAAAATGTCCTGTAGGCAGGATATAGACCTCAGCACAACTGTTTCGCTCCGTAGGTTCATTCCTATTGCAATACAATCCCTGGCAATGGAGACGAGCCAGATTTGGCCTGTGTGTCCCACGGGCAGGGATCACCTCCAGCTACAGGTTTGCAGCCCCGGAGCACCTCAGTGGAAGCCCTGGAGGTACAGCTGCTGTACAAACACAGACATTTAATAGCCAGTGCATTTGTTTGTCTTTGAAATTTGAACAATAGCAATATTTGGAGAGAACAATGGCTTTTGAATTTCTTCAGGGCAATCTAGTAAAGTAACTCTATATCAAAGGATTTGGTAACAGCTGGAGATACTTGAAAACGCTTTTGTTAAGACTGAATTGGCCCGTAGCCCCTGCAGTACTGCAGAGATTTGAGATAATCTTAGAGGAGATATGTGCTTGCTCTGCACACATGTTCTAATTTCTGAGTAAACTGCAGCAGGTGATGTGCTCCCCAGCTCCACTCCTCCCTTTCTCTTTTTTTCTTTTTTTGAGCATTTGGCTTCCTTAGTGGGTATCTAGGGGTACACAGAATGTGAGGACACATTGTCCTCACAATGACAAATATCAGGTGGCTTGTCCCAAGCAACAGCTACGTGCAGGTTGTGCATACGCACGGTTGCCGTAAAAGCGACAAGATCAGGTAGAATCAAGCACAGTACACATGTGATTTAGACTCCTTCGGTTGCTCTCCACTGCAGTGCAGAGGGTACCCCAACTTTTGCTGCTGGTGAGGGAATTCCAGCCCAGCTGGGAGCTCGCAGACGCAGCCCCCAGAACTTCTGCCGGCAGCTCGCTGTGCCTGCGTGCGGCTTCCCATCGCCTGCTCCAGGGAGCCCGACAGCCTCTTCAAGGAGGATGACTGACAGTGCCCCAACAGTAACTCTTAATTATTTTCCAACTTTGGCAATTAATAACTAATAAGCCCTATCTAATCAAATGGGATTTAAAGTCTATGGTCTAAACTCAATTTACTGTACTTTCGTAACAGCATTTTTTTTCTTTTTCCTTTCCCTGAAGGCACCCTCTTCCTTGACTACTGGGAGGTAAAGATTAAGCTGACAGATGGTATCGGCAGAAGAATGATTATGAGTTTTAAAAACCTTGATATTTCGGCTTAGTACACCATTTTTCGTGCAAATACTGACATGGATATTAGCATCCAATTAAGAAAGTATGAAACTATGCCATTCTGTAACAGATTACATTACAATCATTTAATGTTTCATTAAAAATACTAAGAAAGGCTACTCTGAAAGGGATAAAAATCAATGATGTGTACATTGTTTCTGCTGCTTTGCTCTTCTGGTACTATGTGGTAGTTAAAACGAGCCATATATCTCTAAATTATTCTGCTAAGATGACTGAGTTGCTGCTCCCATTTTTTGGCCCTACCCTTATCAAAAGCATCAATTTACATTACAACACACCACCTGGTGGAAAGGTAGTGGTAGTAAGGTAGTCAGGTGTTACCCCTTCTGGAATTTCCCCTGTGTGTCTTCATAGAGTACTTCAAAAAGGTTAAGGTTGAAAGACCAGTGATGAATTTGGGCTGATTTATTTCTGTAGGTTATGTCTAAATATACCGCTTGTGAGCTGGACAGAGACTGTCACCAATATATGCTAGCCAGGGATTTAAACACCAAAGCCAACTGGTGATCTACATGAAAATGCTTTCAAATGTCCTCTCAACTCCAATCCATCTGAGGAAAAAAATACAGAAATAAAATTCACTCAGGGAAGTCTGAGGAACAGTCATGCATAGGTAGAAAGAAAATCAAAGCTGATCAGACATTTACTTGTGGTTGTGGTGGTACTGTTGACAACATTTCTGAGTGACTTTTAAGTTAAAGAATTAGCACTTAAAGTCTAATTTTTTGGCCAAAGAAATGAAACTGCTGTGACTTCATGCTACCCTTCCTCTGCAAAAAAAAAAAATAGAAATTGCCCGGTCTTTTGTAGTATAGAGGCTCTTGTGATACATAGCAGTGCCTAAGAAAAGGGGGAGATTGTGAAATATCCAGGAGACTGCAACCTAGACAGGGAATTCATAGGCTCTTTACTGTGAGGGTGACGGAGCACTGGCACAGGCTCCCCAGAGAGGGTGTGGAGTCTCTTTCTCTGGAGACTTTCAAAACACGACTGGACACGTTCCTGTGTGGCTGCCCTGGGTGATCCTGCTCTGGCAGGGGGGTTGGACTAGATGATCTCTGAAGGTCCCTTCCAACCCCGAACATTCTATGATCCTATGATTCTAAGAACAAAGACATAAATCACACTAACATAGACATAAAGATTATACTGTTGTAACATTTCTAAATTATTTTTCTTGTCAATATTTTCAGAAAAGGCAAGATTAGCAAATATTAAGGTTTGGAGTTTGTTTTGTTTTCCCTAAGAAAACCCATTTTCTCAGCACTTCCATTGAAAATTACTCTCTGGTATGAGAAGTAATGCTCTGACTTATTTTAGTATCACTATATTCACATCACTTTTTGAAAACAGGGAATAAATAGAAGGAAATTTCCCAATCTCATACTGATGTGAAGTCAAATATGAAATAACCTATGTTTACTGTAATAACTTCAAAATATTTCATTTGGTTTGAATATTTCTCCCTGTAAACAGCATTACCTTATTAGTTTAAAATTAAAAAGGAAAAGCTTTAGAAGGCCTTTAAAAAGTTTTCTAATGAAATGTCTTAATAATTTTGAGATATTTTCCAAAGTGTGGTTTTGAGTCAAAAAACCTCAAGACATTACCTTTCGTAAATGTCAGGTCTTTAATATGCTAGAATTTGTTATTTTAACCAAGAAAAGCATAATTCAAAAGGTCTTGACTAGCTATACCTGTATTAATTTACCTCTTTCTTGTAGATAGGCAGAAGGTGTAGATCTCCTCATCACATCTATTGTCAGTGAACAAAAAATGAGGAAAATTATTCAAATCTCATTAAACACTGTTTTCATGTCAAACTTTTAAAGGATTGGACACGCAGCCATGTTATTTAGCAAATCAGTTATGTGTTACATAACGGATAAGCCAAGGGCAAGCCAGTACACATTGCTAAACACAGACAATAAAATACTGCAACTTAACCTTCTCATCACAGATTGCACTAACTCACATTAGTTTACACGTTCCTCAGCTTGGAGCAAGCACTTGCACAAGTGTGAGGAGCTGACTTACTGAACTGTACCATGATCAGCTCAACAAGCCTGCAAATTTTAGGCTAACAAATCTGTGACACTCCTCCTTGCTTGCTTTTTTTTCACTTCTTTCTATGAAAAGTGGACATCGATCCTAACTCCCTGTCTCCTGTAGCTTCTGACATACTGCAAAGCAGCTGTTGGGTATAGGAAGGATGACTAACCTGTACAGTCTGTAAAAATGGTAGTGGAGGTTACAAGTGGTAGAAAAACCAGCACTGCCATCCAAATATTCTTGCACCATAAATAGCAATGGCCGGCTCACAAATATTGCTTGCAGATTTTCTTTATTCACAGGTGTCAGTACCTCCAGTGGGCAATTCATCGCCTCGCTAATCCTATTAGTGGTAATGGAAAATATTCAAGACATTTTCCACAAATCTTCATTAGCTTTCTTTAAAGTCATACAGCATCCAAGATTAGAGTGCAAATTTAGTCAAAGAACGACGACTGGTTAAACCAAAAAATCCAGTTCTGTGGTAGAGAGGCATTACCAATTCCAGTCCTACAGCATAAGGACAACGGATTATCAGACGGGTTTTTTAAAATTTTTATTTGGAGATGTTGAAGCTTATTTGATTTATTTTATTTGCACATGGGATCGTAACAAGATTGTACTTTGAGTCCATGTTACAAAGGCAAGCTTCACAATGACCACTAATAGCCATTACCTTTGTCTCTGATACCAAAAGCTACTTGTAAACGCTTTAAGTTTTGAAACCCTGGTATAATGACCAGTAGCCTAGTTGATTTTGTGAACCGCTTTTGTAACATTTTCAGAGACTGATGTGCATTTTTACGGTTTGTATAGAGGGTAGGAAAAAGTGTAGTTCCATGAAATGCCTAGAAGCTAATGCTAGACAAATTTAAACTCAAAGGAGTGTATTATAGATAGGTAATGAGCAGCACAATTTACCTAGGGAAGTGGTGGATACTTACACACCTAAAATCTCCATAGGGATTACTCATTTAATTCAAAGAGCAAATATTTTCAACCTTTTCTTCCAAAAAACTTAAAAGACCGTCATCTCAAACAGAATTAACAAATCAGAACATTTTTTCTTAAGTGAAATATTTTGACATCCTTTTGCAAGATTACTTCAGGATTTTTACCAGGTCCCACAATGTACTGTGCTCACATCATTCCAGGGGGACCATGTGGGAACATAATGTGGGCAATGTGAAAAAAAGCACAGTTGCCTACTCTGTAGAAAATAAAGAATTCGGTGATTCATGTTACAACATTTAAAGCCTCCTGTGGCTTTTTATTCCTCAAACATAAGTCAGTAGTCTTACAATAGCATTTAGTCCTAAGTGACCTGTTCTTTTCTGGAGGGATTCAGCCATACAGGATACAGACAGGGACTATTTGTCAGTTTGTAGATAAGGATGAAAGTGAATACTCTGCTGGATCAGACCAGTGCTGAGAGACAGAGGTGAGCAAGGAATGAAAACTTCTAGTGTCTGCTCGGGGATGTGCCTGCCATTTATCTCACACTATATTCTGGCAAACAAAACTCAAGGGAGTATATATTAGAGAGTAATGAGACTAATGATCTGCAGAGATTCTTATGTTAATGTTATCTTTTTATACTGAAAGTATGCTTTTAGCTAAATGCCTTTTCAGATCCCTTCCTGGGCACCTAAATGGATAAAAGGGTAATAATGGCACTTTCATTATTTTGGGAACATATTTACACCTTAATGAAAGAGCTCTTGGGGGGCACAAAAGACAGAAATGCAAGTGCTTAAACTAATAGAAAAATGTTTTGTGGATTATGTAAGAAATGAAAACATAAACTACTCACCACGCTATCATCTTCATCTTAAAAAAAACCACCCCAGAAAACAAATGGCAACGAGATTTATAAAACAGCAGTCAAACTTCATCCTGTCATTGTACCATGGAGTCTATTTCTGTAAGTTATGAGGAAGAAACCTGCAGTAAAGTTTCTTATACAGCCAGGAACTGGGGAATTTGTTTCCATCAGTGAAATTACACTGGTTTGCTTTGTGACAAATACCATCTCCTAAAACAATGACTGACTAGTCTTCAAACACATACAGCCATCAACAACTCTGAAACAACAAGGTATTTAAAAATTTGTGGCCCTCTGATCTTAGCCATTTTAAAGGCATGCATTTTTAAGGAAAATTCAAATAAAGCTTATCATCTGTGGTACATTAAATTTACTTATGAATTTATGGAGCAGCCAAGAGTTCTAAGGTCAGTAACCAGCAAGATGAAACATCTAAAGTATAACAGAGGAATATGGTAAGACTGTTCCCTTCAGATGTCCCTTCTGGCATTTGGTAATAGGAAAAAAAAACCCTAAAAAAACAACAAAAAAAACCCCCCACACAACCACAAAACCCCCGGACCCGGGGATGATATTTGAAGTCAAAATTTAATGCAATGGAAACTCCTGAAATATGCCAGCATTTGGTCTAAGGAGCCTACAGAATTAGCACAGTGAGCATATGTTCATGCTCAAAGATAAGAGGTATTTTTGATAACCTTCACTAAACTTAGTTCACCTCTGATTTTCATATTTAAATGTTCTTTTTTTCTGGTTACTTAAATCAGGGTCACCGTCATTTGTACAGAAATATACACACAGCTTTATTTTATGTTTAACTACAAATATTGCACCTCAAGTTTTACACAATAAATCTTTATCAAATTGCTCATTTTCTTGTCCAGTAATTTTTGAAATGTGTAATTATATTTTCTTTCCATGCATGTGTCAAAACTCTGCATAAGTGATACTCAAATCTCATTCCTGCACATCTGAGTTCACTAATTCTTCAATCTCTTCTCTCTCCTCTATAAAATCTTTTAAACTCCTCAGCAAAGTCCATCCTGGACAGAAGAAATCTGGCTGGTTTAAAGTTTTCATCAAAATTCAGGTATTTCCATGAATAATTTGGGAACATCCTCATTTTTCTAGTACAAGCCATTTCTGCCAAACATTTCTCACTAGCTCAAGTATTAGATCATTTGGTCTGGAAAGACCAATACAGTATTCTAATAGCATAAATCCCATAATTCCATTAAAAGCATTGTTCAGTGCCTACAAATGCCCAGTGGCAAAATGATCTTAAAATATTGTGGAAGCTTCTTGAAAATGCAGTTGCCTCTTCTTTTCCTGTATATATAGGGGTTGGACTAGATGATCTTTGAGGTCTCTTCCAACCTCTAACACTCTGTGATTCTGTGATATGGCACTCACAGGAACCACACAGGAACATTCACAATTTTACCAGTAACAGAAAACTTTCAAAAGTTATGCCTTCCTAAATGGCAAATTGTGATGAATAACCAAGGCCCAAGTACATTTTGTTAAATGCAACATTTAAGTCGTGACCATTTCTGTCTGTTTTTTGGCTAAAACACAACAGATATGTTTCCAAGTGGCCTTTGCTGTAGACACATTTCCATCCAACACTAGCTGGTCCTTCTGGCTCCCTCACATCTCCAGCTGCACTACTGACTTGGAGTCAAGCTGGAAGTGGGGCACAGCATTGCTCTGTATATATCTAAATCCTTCTTGCTACTGGCAGGAAAGGTATCTTCTCCCTTTAGATTTCTCTTTTTTTCTTTGCTAAAGTGAGCTCTGACTAGGCTCTTTAAGTCAAAAATCCTCATCAAGATATCATAGATATTCTTGTTAAATCTCATAACATTCATATGAGAAAAAGCTGGACATGTAATCAGGTCCAGTCTGGAGCTGTACTTACATTCCACATGTAATTATCCTCTGCAGGCCAGGGAAACTTGCCAAAGGCACTGCTGTAGCTTTTTACACTCGCATTTTATATATGAATCTCTAAAGATCCGTCAGGGAAATAGCGGAGAAGCAAACCGCGTTAGTTGCTGTGCCAGCAGATAAGCAGCTCCCACGACTTCAAACAATGCTTTCTCTTTCTTGGGAAGTTTTAAAAATCCTGCGTCCATATTTATACTTCAGCTACACTGTTAAAAGCGAACAAAACACAGCACACGGTGTTACGAAAGTATACATTAGCCGTATTATCATTCCTGCTCTTGGTTAACTAAATCCCTGAGGCCATTTGTCAGTGTTACGAGGCACCCACAGCGAGTGCAGCCAACCGCACCACCCGACGTGCTGAACGCTGTGTATACCTGCCTTCCTAGAAAGGCTCGGGGCAGTGGCTGAGCTCATTATGACTATAGGGTTAGATAAGCATTTTAAGGCTTTTCGCTTTTTTCATCCTCAGTCCTTCGCACAGGTTGCTGGAGGCAACTTCCACGCTGCCAGGAGCGAACAGGAATTAATTTGATTCTTCCCCACCACGAATATTAGATACTGAAGCATCTCCAAGCACTGTGATACTAACCACACATTCTGTACACAGAATAACTGGGTTTTCAGAAGAACAAAATGATTCCTCAATTCTTTTCCACTTACTACAGCTCCTGATCCCCCCCGACCGACGAAGCTATTGCCTCTGAGGTTCTTCACCTCACAGTAAAACCTGCTGCAAAAGGCGCTCAGGAATCAGTAGGTTTCACCTCTGCAATCTGTTCCTTTCACTCAGTCCAATCCCTTCGCTCACTCCTGTCTCGACTTTCTTCTCTTTCGCTTGCCCTTAACACTGTGTTCTCGATTACCCACCTCATTGCATCCAAAAGGTGGGGCTCCCACAAAGGCTGTTCTCACCCTGAGGTGAGAGCAGAGGAGCCGTCCGGAGGTGGGTCACGCTCTCATTGATAGCTCACCCAGGAAAAGTCACTTCAGCTGCGAGGAGAGGGAGAAGCAGAGACAAAGGCACATCAGGGCTGGAAGAGCAGAAGGTCCCTACTCAGTTGCCTTGGAAGGAGTACGTACAGGTTCCAGAGTATATGGCATAGCTACCAGAGAGGGAATTTTTTTACATCAACATGTACTGAATAGGGTTATATATTCATCAGTTCTACAACCAACGTTTTGAGAAGACAACATCATTAGAAACATAGAGACAAATAAATGCTGCAATTTTTTTTTAAGTGGCAGCAGTGAGATAGGCTTAAAGCACTGCACTGAGAATGGGTTAGAATTTAATCAGTGCAGTAATGGTTGGCCATTCATTAGGCTCTGATATTCTGATATAAACTCCTTCTGTCTATATGCTTATCTTCTCAATCTTTGAGAAAGGGACTAGCAAATATTTGGGTTAAAATGACATAGAATCAATGTTTGGCTTTTACTACCCAAACTGAAGAAAGAATATATCTAAAAAGAAGTAAATATACCTCTTTCAAATGCAATATTTAGTTGATTTCTACCAAATGGAAAGAATCATTTATCAGTTCAGTGGTTTTAGTTTCATTCATCTGCATCAAATTAAGTTCAGGTAGGAGGCTGACGTCGGTTTATTCGCTTTCTTTTCTTCTAGGGAAGCCAACCTGCTCATTGAACTTATGTAAAAACCTAAAATATATCTTCCTTGGTGCTGTTATTTTCCCAAGGCATTCACAAATTGCAGAGTTCTGCTTTCCTAGGTTATCAAAATCTGCTTATATAAAAGCCTTAAATGGAAAAGCAAAGTTAAAGAAAAACTTTTCCTATCATTCCTATGCTATGAAGACTAATTTATCTTATTGTTATAAATGTATTAATAGTAACGAAATATTTATTATCTAGTCATTAAATTGCCGGATAATTATATATTGGGCTTAATTCACTTAGTTGCCTTCAGTTAGCTACCAGTCTTCGCTTATCTACAAGTGCATATCATGCTCTTCATCCTTTATCTCATAAACATCAAATATTTTGTTATTTGCCTGGTGCCACCCTAGGTTCACTATGTAGTTTTATTACAGAAGGATGAAATGGGTTTTGCAAATATAAAATCGCCCAGGTTGCCTGCAGATACTTAAACGCAAGAGTTCTTATGAAACTGAAATTATACCATAAACAAAAGAAAACGTGGAGGATGGAGAAGGAGTACGTGGCACCAGAGTTGCATATATTAGCTGTAATGGGAGTAAAAGTTTAACTCTTGTCTCACTAAACCCAATGGCAGATTTGCCACAGTCAGCTGATCAACAGGCAGCTACTCTCCTGACACACTGCTTCCTCTATAAACACTAACGGTTGGACTAACTTCAAAGTCAGCTTTCTTAAGCCTTAAATATATGTTTATGCAAATAGCCACCATTTCCTGCTCTAGGTGGGAAATGCTGCAAATGTCAGTCAGCTGAAAAAAAAAAACCAGTGAAAGCTCTTGCAGTTCCTCCAGCACGAAAGACGTCTTCCAGCAGGCATTTGATGCAGCTTTCACATCTCCTTGTTGCTGTATTCCCATGTTTTGAGGTTCCAGGAAAGTGATCAAAATATGTGTATTTCCTTCCTTAAAGTCAAAACAAAAAAAAAGAGAAAGGACTGAATACACTGGATATTTTGCATTCACAGTGAATTATGATTCATGCTATTCCTCACTTTTTGTTCATTATCTGGCTTCTGAAAAGTAGGCATGCTGTTGCCTTAGTAATATTTACAGCACATTGTAAAACTGATTTCTCTGTGATCGGAACCCTCCCTTTTTACTTACGTGTTTGTTTTTAAGCACAATATTGCTCTTCGGTTAGGCTGCATAATAGAAGTGTGTATAATAGCAACTTTTGGTTATCTTCTTTATACAACTGACATTTAGAAAATGAATTTAAAAGAGCATAATGGTTTTGTAGACAGTTTTCAATAACACCAGGTGGTCAAAATTTCACTCCTAGTTGGTATTTCCAAGCATTTTTTTCTCCTAGGAAGACTTGGTAAGGGTTAATTAAAAGCACCCTAATTAGAAAATTATATTAATTGGAATATATGCTTAAATGTCTTGAAAGTAAATTACCATTTATTCAGAAGTAAAGTGAGTATTATTATTATTGTCCAGTAAGTCTCTTGATGATAGAGAAATGAAAGCTGTGGAGCCTTGATATATGACAAATGTAAGGTGGCTTATTTACACGTGTATGTATGAGCTAAAGGCCGTGGGTGATCAGATGGCTTATGGAGCATGTCTTTAGTCTACCACAGATTTTACATGACAGAAAGTAATTTTGCCCCGAGAATTGCTTCTGATCGTGAACCCTGACCCAAAATAAACTCTGAGGCTGTTCACTTAGAATTTTCATGATGAAACTAGATTAAAAAATATTTTTCCAAGGTTGTGCATTTTGGTTGCTTGATCGGGAAAAATAACAGACTGTGTAAAAGTGACAATTTCTTGAAACACAGCATGAGTGTTTTCATCATCTGTGAACGGGGTGAGATCAATAGTTAATTACCTCATGAGGCAGTGAGGAGAACTGCCTAATGACTCGGTGTAAAGGGCTGCCGATCAGTTAAAGAGAGCTCAAACTCTCTTCTTATTTAAGATGTGTCAACGCCTCTGTATGAAGGTGTGACTTGTGCAACCGAGCATGCTAGACACCTCCCCATGGCAATGAAAACAGAGGTTAAGAAGTGACACTTCGGTGTGGCCTTGCACAATTTCATGAAGGGTGTGAAGTATGAGGCACGAACATCGTGTTAACCCACTCTGCAGCGTCTGTGCTACCGTTACCCTGGGCTGCTGCTCACAGAGGTGCTGTGAGTTACTCTGACTACTCACGGATCTTCGTTCTGCTGCCAGGACTTACCTGTAAATGATTCTTTGGAATTATTCCAGATGTCCCATAGCGTAATGCACATAAGAATTGGAAACAAGACATTTATTAAACTACGTGGTTTATACACTGCTTTGTGTCCACTAACTAAATGAATCATTCCTTATCCATTAAAAAAATGGTTTTAGTATTTTTTGGATGCTATATAAACAGCGGAGTAAGACATTATTTTTAAAAATAAGCTTGGGCTTCTAAATTATCAAAATATTTATATATATCATTTTTATACACATTTTGAATTTCTTCTCTTCCTTCTTTGAAATTACGTTTTATATTTGCAGTTGAATCATTATGCTAAATTCTCCTTGGCTCACAAACTCATATCTTTTTACAAGTCACTTGGCTGCTTTATAGTGCATCACTGTGTTTGGAAAACCACAGCTGGTGAGAACTGGCACACTGTGGAAAAATACAGAGCATATCAGATATTTTAAGTTCTGAAGTGGGCAGTTGGGGAAGGACAACAGAGAACCCTTTTCAAACAAAAAGTGCATACACAGAAATTACTCGGTGCCAAGGAACTCTGGATACCTCAATAATGCTGCCTGCAGAGAGCACACTTTAAACTCCCCATAATAAAGCAGTCATATCTGAAAGGAGTCACATCTGAAGAAAGGACTCACCTTGGCATGCAGTGATCATACTTCTGCCTTCTGTTCAACTGGAGTCACTGTGAAAGCTTCAGGGCACTTCCAAGACCCGTGGCACACTTAAGGGCACATTCCATATGCACTGGTGGGCACTGATTTATGACAGTCTTGGTGCATTTTGTAACAGATGGAAATTGCAGCACATAACGTGCTGGAGATACAGAGGAGTTACCACTGCATTGAAAACCTAAAACAAGTGACAAAGCAAAATATGAACTGAAATGTAATCAGAAACTTAAAAGCTGAGACAAAGAAGGTAGGCATCAGGTCTGCGTTGTAAGAAATCAGTATTCCCTGTTGCTAGATTTTAGTGACAATTACCCGTTGAGCCATGCTTGGAACATATCTGAAAATATAAAATGTGGTCGAAAAAAGGAAACACCATCTATGGTATCTATGGCTGTCAAAACTTCTAGTCCTGTTATTCATACAGCCAGCAGTGACACTACCATCTCCAGACGGCAAAAGTCTTGACTCTAGCAATGCAGTCTAGAAAGACTGGGCTGGTTACATCAGTGTGACAAGTATTATGAGAGCAAAGGCTCAATTAATTCACTGTTTTTGGAAGACAGCTTCATTCGCACTGCGCCTGATAGTCACTCTGCAGATCCACACAAGGACACACTGTCATTGTAGCACCTGGAATTCAGTCTCCTTCCCCAGCAAACTTAAGTTTTGAAGCCACTGGGATTTACGATAATGCCTCATTGAATTTCGGGCTAAGCTTATTTCAAATAGAGCTCTCTTTGACATTGCTAAGCAGTAAAGTAAAACTTCATTACTGTTAAAGGTATATTGTTGTGTGCCCATGCGGTCAAGAAAGCCAACAGCATCTAGGCTGGTATCAGAAATAGTGCGGCCAGTGGAACCAGAGCAGTGGTTGTCCCCGTGTACTCAGCACTGTTGAGGCCATACCTTGAATACAGTGTTCAGTTTTGGGGTTCTTGCTACAAAAAAAATAACATTGAAGCACCGGAGCATGTCAAAAGCAGGACAATGAAGCTGGTCAAGGGTCTCAAGAACAAGTCTTATGAGGAGAAGCTGAAGGAATGGGGGTTGTTTAGCCTGAACAAAAGGAGGCTCAGGGGAGACCTTATTGCTCTCTACAGCTACCTGGAAGGAGGTTGTAGCAATGTGGGGGTTGGTCTCTTCTCCCATTTACAAGCAATAAGATGAGAGAAAGTGGCCTCAAGTTATGCCAGAGGATGCCCAGATTGGACATTAGGAAAACTTTCTTTACCAAAAGCGTTATCAAGCATTATAACAGGCTGCCTACTAGTTAAGCCTACATCCCCGGGAGTATTTAAGACATAGATGTGGTGCTTAAAGACATGGTTTAGTTGTGGACTTGGTAGTGCTAGGTTAATGGCTGGACTTGATCTTAAGGGTCTTGTCCAACCTAAATGATTCTATGATCTTATTCAGATACAGGTATTTACAAAATATACGTGCCTCCATCTGAATTATTTTTCTGGGTTCCTATTCTAGTCAACGGAAATCCAGTTGATTCATTCAGTGGGCTCCAGGTACAACTAATCTGCCCAATATACAGGTACCTAATTTAGGATGATGTAAAATATACTTTAAACTGCAATGGCTAGATTTTTTATTTGGAATTAAAAAAAAAAAGAACATAGAACATCTAGGTCACTTGCACGTGCCTATGTTATATTCCTTATGGTCATTTGAACTCCGTCCTAAAGGACAAACACATTTCAAGTACAGATTATAATACTTTATGGACATCCACAAGTAGACAAAGTACTCTTTAACATTACTTCATGCCTTAGGTCATAAACCATACACCTTGGGGGCAAGTAATGGCTTCGAAAGAAAATGTCCTTAACTGCCTCACAGAGTTTGTAAAAAGCTTTTTACAGACACCAGTGTAAGGACACTGGACTACATTGTTTAGATATAGTCACGTTTTGCTCTCTTGACTGCACAGAGCATTTTAATATGGAAACCCATTCCTTCAGTGGAAGAGGCCCTGAAAATAGAAACGCTCATGTGGACCATTCGTTTTTAGAACAGTTAATCATAATTGATCCTTACACAATGAATACTAAATAAGAGTTATTATTAATAATGAATAAGAATGAATTATAATGGTGTGTTTATTAGGCTATCAATAATTAACAGGGATTTGCCATTTATTGTAAATACTGTTGCTGTTTCTGTTGCAGCTTTGGATGTCGCAATTTATATGGTAATTTTATATGAAACACTGCCAATTACATTGTGGCTATTGCAATAAAGTAGAAGCAAATGATGACTTTATCAGTTTTGTTAACTTTTTCATTTTATTCATTGTTAGCACAGCCCACAATGTAAACATGATGTAGTGAAAGGAATAAAGAAGTTTTGTGCAAGTCTAATAACTTTGGCTAGTAACGTGAAGTCCCCCAGGCAATCGTACAGCAGAAATAAATAAATAAAATGGGGCAGAATTAAAGGTAGGCACGTCAGCACTAGGATGGAGCAGAAAAAAGGGTATCGGAGTGCTTTTAACTATAAATGCCTACTGAAATTACCACTGAAAGGAAAGAGAGGCAGGGTAATATGACAGAGGATAGAAGCAGCCAAGAAAATAGGTTGACGGAGCAGGGCAGGATCCTTCCACAAGATCCAATCATTTAGGTAATGCCAGGGCTGGATTTAACACCAGCGTGCCTGCAGGTACACACGTGTGCAGCCTCACATGATCCACACAGCCCTGTCGGCGGGGGTAGGACAGCGATCACGTGTATCTTTTAGGCTTGTTGATTCAGAGCCTACTCTGAGTTTGTGCTATCAACAGAAATACAAATTTATCAGCCTGTCGGAAAAGCTTACCAGAAGGATGATGGTGACTTTCACAGAAGGAAAATTCAGCATAACTACCCTGTATTATTAGAATATAGCTTCTATTAAAGTCTAAAAGTGTATTTTTCTGAAGAAATAGCCTACAATATGTGATCATTACTGCTTTGAACAAAAAATAGTTTTCCTTGTAACAGTGAAGATCTTGCATTTCAAACATACCTATGAAAAAACAAAATATTACTGAATGAACATATACAGGAGTTGTATTGACTGGCACAAAAAAAATATCATAATAAAAGCCTGAAGTATGATTTAGGCATAAAGGACTTGGAAATATTAAAACATTTTGAAAGTTGGGAAATTTGCCACGTACATCAGTAATCTGTCTGAATGTTAACATTACAGACTGCAGCTAATTTCAAAGGAAAAGCATTTCCAATATTTGTTCCAAGCTATTTTTTTGGGGTGTTTTTTTTTGATTTATTTTGTTGTTTTGTTTTTTTTAAAAGAGAAGATTTGTATTTTTAATCATTGTATTACTTAAAGAGAATTGCCACTAATCTGCCCACAACATTTAACAGAGTCTTGCAAAATTTAGGTAACAAATACCATCTTTTAAAATATTTTAAACTCTAAAATCTTGTCAGAACCTGCAACTTTGATCTTAATAATCAGTGTTTACAAAAGTACCTTAGATGAACCTGCATGGCACACAGATGGCAAGTCATTTACATGAGAAAAATGAGAACTGGTCCATCTATGGATCCCCAGAGGGTGCCGTGACCCATTAGCAGAGGAAAGACAACCTTTACTGAATAATAATTGAGAACTATTACTAAGATAATTACAAAACCAATTGACTGCCAGAAGGCCTAGACCTTGGATCCTCAATTTATATAGCAACTGCTCATGATCTGCACAGAAAAAAAAAAAAAAAAGTGCTTTGGGTTCACAAGCACCATAACCTCAACATCTGCCTGCCATCTAAAGATAATGATCTGGTATTAATTAATTGGAACAGTGCAGTCATTGCAGAGGTAGACTGCATCACAAATCAGACACTTAACATAACCTGAAGTTATCATGTTTTTGTCCAGCCTCTATTAACAAGCAGAATAGCACAAGGTAAATTAAAGCGTTGCGGGTCACAACATGAAAATGAATTAATTTAATTCTCTTTAACAGGGAGCATGATCGCAACTATGCACTAGATGTTGTACTGGTAAGCATGACAAAAGCTCTTCTTAAAAGCATTTTGCAAAATGCTCCCATCACAACATTTTCTAGCATGTACACTTTCAGCAGCTTTTTCAGATTCCTTCTTCTACAGGAAGGAGAGAGAAATTATTGGCCTTTGAATAAGAACTCTCATGTGTGGGGTTGTTTGTTTCCCAAAGAGGAGTTTATGGGAACAAAAACTATAAAAGTGTAACTGTTGTGAGATACCACTAATCCTCTGTGAGGGAAATCCGGGACAGTACTAAAAATCAGTGAAAAATTCCCCTGAGCATCTCCCGCGTCTTCTGCGGGGATATGATGTGTAAGGAATAGAGCCGGCACACCATATGTGTTGCTGATTTGATTTCCAAAATTATCATTCCTTACATGTAAAGTGTATTTTCAAGAAGATTTCAAAAGCAGAATGATTTAACAACTCACTGCCAAGTTTCACACCTGGGAACTGATATTTAGGCATGTAGAACATCAGAAATACCCAGCACTCTAAAAAACCATAGCCAGCCTTCCTCCTTAAGAAGGAAACAGCTGAAATTACTGTGACAAAATGCTTCGGATAGAATGTTCTTTCACCCAAAACCTGCTTCTTGATTTTTGACTCCACTACCAAGTCCCATAGTTGGGATTCTTTGAGGACTCTCCACTGGAAAAAGTCTTAAAGGTAGTCATTCTTCAAGGGAGACAATTTAAGTCACAGCATGAAATTTATATAAAATTCAATTCACATGTGAGACCTGTAGTAAAAAAGAGCTGCCAACACTGACAGAATGCTTGTTCTGCATGACAGAAATGCTAATTGAGAAAATTTTTTTCCCGAGAAGTACCTATATAATAGGATGTAAGTAGAAATAGGCAGAAAGAGGAGATAATGCATTCACTTTACAAGGATTCAAATCCATGAAAAAAAAAATTCTAAAAAAATTATCTGCACTCTCAGGTGAGCTATCTATCCATCCCTAAATTCATAAGTGCAAACCAACTGGGACACTGTTATTCCTTCACTGAACCTAAGGCATCCCACCAGCATAATAAGTCAAAGCCATGAAATGCATTGGGTTGGGCTTGAAGGTTTGATTAGCCAGGATTGATAGGCTGTGTTGTTTGGTATTTTTTTCACAACTCCGCCTTTCAAGGGAATGTTTTTTTTTGGGAGAAGTAAAAGCACTGATGGTCTTCTGTAGGAAATTCCCCCTCTTCCTATTGTCTTGACTCTAAAAATATCTAGAACCAAAGCAATGAGAGCATGCAGGTAGGACAGATAGCAATACTGACCATGAGAGGTCCTTATAGACAGACAGGAGCTGGCAAAAGCCAACTGATGCCTATTTGTCCATGCTCAAGTCTGGAGTAACCAAAGCATTGCATTCTCCACAACTGTCGTAACAGCTTAGACAAGAAGGTTTCATGCTGGTATACTTCATTTACTTACAAAGACCATAGCTTACAAGACAGTATAATTTTCTTTAAAATCTTTTACAATTTATTCTAGTGAACAGTCCATAGCTGCAATTCTTTATTACATTTTTCTCCTGATATGATATTAATAAAATCCAGAGAAAAAAAACCAAACCAAACCAAACAAAACAAAACCCCAAAATAATCCTCTAAATTCTCTGATAAGGCATTTCAGACATGCTAGTGTATGGCTAGCCCCACCAATTCTCCTCACTGTCCTATAGCTGATAAAATCTCAGTGCTATTTCTGACTTGCTTTGACAAGATGTAGAAAATATAAATCAAAATATGCACAGTGTCATCAAGGAAACACCTTGCTCTGGGCATGGAGCTACTGCAACTATTTGGTGGCACCTTCTACCCAGTGCTTTGTAAGGAATCCGTGCACGGAGATTCACACTAAAGACAGTCCATACTTTGTGAATTAAACCTTTGTGCTATAACGCATCCTAGGAAGGTTTTCTTTTTAAAATTTTCTGGCAATCACCCTATTTCCACCAATAATCCATGTGATAGATCATGTGTTCAAGCAATCTTTCCTCAAGAGATTTAAGCTGTAGGACAGCACTTATGCAGCTTTGACTGTTGT
Source organism: Trogon surrucura (assembly GCA_020746105.1). Classification (NCBI taxonomy): domain Eukaryota; kingdom Metazoa; phylum Chordata; class Aves; order Trogoniformes; family Trogonidae; genus Trogon; species Trogon surrucura. Next base: position 7,026,105 of record CM036625.1, on the reverse strand, counting down.
AATTGTATTCTGAATGTAAAATTGGATGTTGTTCTGTCATCCTTGACTGGGCTCCTGGTGCTAATCAGGAGCTGGAAATTGCACATTCAGATGAATTTAGAGACATATAGTATGTGACAATTCAACAAGCAATAAAGAACATTGTTTTGAATTTTTAAAGGTTAGTGATGCAAGCTGCAGTGACTGAATTTTTTCTGAGCCCTGAAAGAAAACCAATTAGGTATAGGAAACAAACACACTCTAGTAATGTAATCTATATTTTCATATATTTAAGGCCAGGAGAAGAGATTAGTTCATCTACACTGAGTTTTTGTTTCACAGATACTTACATTCCATCCAATTACCTCTTTTACTGAGCCCCCACAACTTGTGTTCAGCCAAAAAATAACTTTCAGAAAGTAGATAGACTGTAGCTGAAAGCCTCCAGAGATGACGTCTACCATTTTCTTCTGCAATGTAGCTTACTCCAAAGTTTAATTACCATCTCTGTGAAACAGAGGAAAAAGCAACAGCATGTGCTTTATTTTTAGTTTGAAATCACCTTGCTTTAGCTTCCAGCTACCAGTTCTTCCTATATGTTTCTTCAGCAGATTAAAGAACCCTGTCATATTTCATATTTTCTTCATGTTTATACAGGCTTGCTTAACTGTCTTTTTTATAAGCTCAACAGAAATCTCCCACTGGAATGCATTTTCTCTGCCCTCCAAACCCTTCTTGTACCTCTACTTTGTATATATTTCTTTCTTTTTTTTTTTTCTGAAACATGGATAACAGGAGCATTCCCAATATTCTATTACTCATCTGTTACAGTTCGAGACTTTAAAATCACCATATTAGATGTAACTGTTTCTATCTAGAACTTTAGTGAAATCTTTATCATAACGAAAACTGAGCAAATTTTACTATTGAAATCATGAGGGAAAAGAGATGAGGCATTAAACACAAGCAAATGTAGTGAAAGAAGCAAAAATAATAGGTCAGATGTAGAGCCCAATAGGCTATCTGGCAGAGTGAGCTGTATAAGCAACTCAGGCATTAGATTTTTTTTCCACAGTATTGGAAAAAAGCCTTGACTTCTTAGATTAAAAGCATACCTAGATTTCTAGAAAGGGAGGAGGGAAAAAACAACTCAGCTTAACTTATTACGGTAAATGATGGAACTTTGGTTTGGTGTTTACTATTATGGTAATGTTGGTATCTTTCTAATATCCCAAGTGTTGAATGGATGACCAAATAAATATCCTACTCCCCCAACAGCCTAATACAGAATTTGAAGGTGAAAACAGTACTGACAATCCTTTACTAATACTCACTAAAAACATGAACAGTTCAGCTTTTCCTCCTGCTAGGCACCATAAATGGTTAAAAAAAATAAAATTACTGGAAGGATAGTTAGGGAAATTGTAGAAGTAGAAAAATTCTGATGCTTATGAAATCGCAGCCTAGTTTAAATGGAATACAGCCAATTAAATAAACGTCCTATAAGCACAAAAAACAATGCAGGTTACGGGTCTTGTTAGCTGTGAATATGCTTACACATTTGTTAAGATGACCTTGGTTTGCATGTTACAAACTGGGCACCAGATGGAAAGCAGCCTGAGGGAATTATTTTTTTCTGCCAAAGTATCAATATTCAAGTTAATTGTCATACTTATATTTTCATGTCCTGTTTCTTAAGAATTTACACCAGCATAAGTTTTCCTTTAGTTTTCATAATCACCTTCTTCCTGGAGTATCCTTTTGTTTATCATTTCTGTTTGTGCAAATAACTGTTTCAATGATTTCTGTGGATTTATTTTTACAAGAATCATCTTGAGTTCTACAACTTTCATGCTTCAAATTTTGTATAAATATTTAATCTCTTTCTTATGGATTATCAATTACAGTCCACAATTTTAATTCTGAGTTTATAAAAAATAAAATTATGTGTGACACGCAAACATGTCACTTACAAAATACTTTTAAAAGATCCGTAGCCTATTTTATAACCTCTAATTGTACTTGTAGTTAAGCACAGCTACAAGTAAAAAACTCAAATGATTTTACTCCTAGCATAGGAAAAAAAAATATAATTGTTTGAGTGAAAGCAAACTAGGCCAAATCTAGTATCTCCTCAAATTAAACAAAAAAGAGAAGCCAACAAATCCATAAAAACTAGGGATCTCTTAAGGCTGTATTCATCAATCAAAATTCACAACGACATTACCTCAGAGCCATGATGCTGCTAAGAGATGCTTTTATCTGGTGAAAATCATCCTCTGTATATCCAAATACACAGAGTCTATACGAGTGTAGCCCAAGTACCTTTTATAAGCTACTAACAACTGGGACAAGCCGAAGGCAAGGAAATGAAAGTTTTAGCAATAGCATAGACATGGTACAAAATATACCCTTTCATTTAAGATAATAAAGTCACGCTCAGAAAAAAAAAAAAAAAAAAAGCTGAAAAAAGATTCCTAAAAAGGCAACAGAAGCTCTGGCAATTTCAAGTAAATGTAAAAATTTAATTTGTTCAGGTGGACAGTAAAAGGAAAGATCATCAGCATATTAACCCTAGGGCAACTGCCTCATTCTTCTCAGGGAGAAGATACTGTGACTTCACTTTGTCATTGGAATTTTTATGCCTTTGTTGTAAAAAAAAAAAATAGTGATTTTAGTGATTGTTCATATGACAGTCTGAGCTTTCTGAAATCAATCTTTTCTTATGAAATCCAATAACAGCTTTCCCCAGTGGGTATATTTAATTTGACCAAATCCCATATCCCTTGAAGCTTAGTTCTGTCCCCATACAAAGCCTAACAAAGACAGATTTCTTATTTTGTGTTCTGATTTGTGTATTGAGACCCTGTCTCTTCTTTGACATAAGAAATGAAAACAGAAGTAGGCTATGTCAGCAAGATCCTTTTTTTTTTTTATTTTCCTTCATTAAATTGACTCCAAAATTGCCTAAGCACTATAACAGCTTGTAGAGATTCAGTCAATAAAACCTTAACTAAACAATTAATTTGTATTAAGTACTAAGAAAAAAAAAAAAAAGCATATATATTTCAAAACCATGATACAAAGCATCTGCAAGATGCGTTGTTTTTGCTGTCTGCACATCCACGGACAGTGTTCAAATGCTGAGATGAACTTCTGCACTTACTCAAGGAAGAGCTCTGCATGCACTCATGTTTCTAGGGAATAAAATATGTATTTGCATAGTGGTGAACCTACCAAGGCTGGGTAATCTGCACACAAACAGTTGGAGGGCCATGGCTCTGAACCATTGAGATAGAGAAACCACTGGCAATTATGTTTGTCTTCAGGCCCTAGCTGAGGCAAATACAAACTTGTACCATCATACCTCCCAGGTATTGTAACAGCCAAAGGAATGGCCTACCCTTAGTTCACAGTTCACAGTGCAATGGATTCCCACCTCCTTCCGCATTCCCCTGCCTTCTGCATCCATGAACAGCCCTGAACTAAGGTTGATCATGCAGGACACTCCCAGTTTAAAAATGGTGTGCCTAGTGTTTGTTCAGTTTACAGACAAAAGAGACACCTATAGGGTGCACAACCTTCAACAACTATAAAAAGCAATAATCAGATATTTTTATTTGCATTTCGACTTGTATGGATTGGATCATACTCTGCTATTGGTTACCATGCGGTTTCTGCAAGCAAGCAGTCGGAAGGTAGTTAATATTGACTGATTTTTTCTTTTTCAGTAACTTCATTTCACAGTTCCTGAGCATGAAATCAAGCCATTACACTAAATAAAAGATCTGATGATAAAACCCGCTTAGAACAGCCTTCTGTCTTATACAAGCAACTGTTGAAGTTAATGAAAATAAACCACCCACCTTCTGACAGAACAAGTTGGTGGTCTCTCCAATTTCTGTTTCTAGCATGCACAATGAGAAGCAGATTTCAGAGCTTGCTCTGCTGCTTGGATGCAGCAGTCAGCCCCTGGTACTAACATGAGGTATAACGCATCAGGCTTGATGCTCTTATGATGGGATTCAACATGAAAGGAAAGCTCTCAGGTACTTGTGGTTGCTATGAAACCATTGACATTTTGTGTTGGAAAGTAATTTGTCCTCAGTACGGCAGTAAATTAGAAAGTAAGTAAATGGTATGTCTGCAATATTGAGGACACTAATTACTTTTGAAGAGAAAATAACACTACCCAAGCAGACCACTTTATGCTAGTGATGGTTGGAAAAGCTTCATGTTGCACCTCCTGCAGTCTAACAGCAATACTGACTCCGTCAGCCACTCTGGGGCAGGAACTCAATGTGCCATAAAGCTGCCTGCTTTGCATCCATCCCATTTTTCACCAAATAAGAATTGGTCCCAGAAATCACAGAATGTTAGGGATTGGAAGGGACCTCGAAAGATCACCAAGTCCAATCCCCCACCAGAGCAGGAACGCCTCGATAATGCTACATAGGAACGTGTCCAGGCGGGTCTTGAATGTCTCCAGAGAAGGAGACTCCACAACCTCTCTGGGCAGCCTGTGCCAGTGCTCCATCACCCTCTCTGAGAAGAAGTTTCTTCTCGAGTTTAAGCGGAACCTCTTATGTTCCAGTTTCAGCCCATTACCCCTTGTCCTATCATTGGTTGTCACCGAGAAGAGCCTGGCTCCATCCTCGTGACACTCACCCTTTATATATTTGTAAACATTAATGAGGTCACCCCTCAGTCTCCTCTTCTCCAAACTAAAGAGCCCCAGCTCCCTCAGCCTTTCCTCATAAGGGAGATGCTCCACTCCCTTAATCATCCTAGTTGCCCTGTGCTGGACTCTCTCCAGCAGTTCCCTGTCTTTCATTGAACTGAGGTGCCCAGAACTAGACACAATATTCCAGATGGATAGAATGGCCTAGGCTGGAAGGGACCTTAGAGATCATTTAATCCAACCTCCCTGTTATGGGCAGGGATGCTACCTCTCGACTAGGTCGAGCAACACGTGAGAACCGAACAGGAATCGAACCTGCGACCTTTGGTGTTTAAAGCACCACGCTCAACCCACTGAGCTAAACTGGTCCTCCATGTAAACTGTGCAGTAGTGAGACAAAGGCTTCAATGAACTTCCAAGCACCCAGCTAAACGAGATTGTGAGGTTTCTCAGAAATACTTTGGGTTCACTACGCGCTCGCTACTTCACCGGTAGGAAAGGAGCAGGACAGGAGTGTTTCTGGGGCTACGGATGCTTCGTTCCAAGTTCACCCTAAAGCAAATACCATCAGCACATAAATGGCTTTTGAAAGGAATCTTAAGTATCCAGCATGAGGAGAATCACTCCCTTAACAAAAGTATCATTTGCACATTCCTTTATAATAAGCTGATAACTTCCATTACTACTAGGAGTTCAGGTCACAGGGCTGAGTGTAAGGATGATCCTTCCCAAATTTGCTGCTTGGGTCTCAGAGGAAAATCAAGCGATAGAGGTAATGAGGATAAACAATTAGATCCTAAGACTACCTGTAAGTAACAGGGCAGCAAGATATGTTTGGACATTAAGAACTGCACAGTTGAAAAATATTATTGGGTTATAAATATAACAGGACAGTGTGATTTTGAAAGCTTTCTTGTTTTTATATGAATAATAATATAGTACTTTCTTCTGTGTTTCCTTTGTGCATTGAATTTGGTGTGTGTACTTCTATATGAATAATGCAATATAGCAAAATTGATGGCACAGTTCTTTTGTTAAAGCAGTTATGAAATAAGAAAACGAAATCTACAAGGAAAAGTTATGAAAAAAACAACATTTCTCTAACAATAAAAAGATGAAGTTGCCTGGCCATTTACATTTCTCTCCTGTGTCATGAATATTAGATCAGATTCTTTTTATTAATCCATTGATAGTTCTGTAAGGCAACTCGTTTTTGATAAACTCTGTCAGGGCTGCTGTAAATACAAAAGAGATTTATGAATTAATTTTCACATGTAAATGACAAAATCCTCTGATACATTTGAAATATCTGCCTCACAGTTAAAATAGAGATACATGTGCATGCATACATACGTATGAATTTAACATTCAGATCAGTCTGTTCTTCTAGAACATAGCTTAATGTCAACTGCCTTTTCCTGAGGAAAGAACAATAAACTACAGAGATAATTGGCATTGAGGGCATATTACAAATGAAAGAAATGTACGGTCTGTGATCTGTGAAGTGTCCTGGACTAAAGGTGTAGTGGGTTTTACTTCAAAAGCGTTTTTGTTTTCAAGTATCAGTGGGTTGCATATATGCCAGTGTGCTGTAAAAACACAGATATCTACAACTCGTTACTATTATTACTTGAGTTGTCTTTATAGCTACAAGCCCCAGTCATGAACCTATTAGGCTAAACATAGCACAGAAAGCATAAGCTCTAAATGAGCCTGTACTTTGTAGCATACATGGATAATTCACCACAGCCCTGAGCATCTGTGTAAAACCAAAAGTACCTCTAAGCTCCACATTTTCCGGCAGCAGTAAATCACAGAGCTAGCTCACCCCTTCCCTTGCCTTTACCTTTACCAGTGAGACAGGGACTGCAACGCGCCTGCCAGGGCTGTCACTGCCACACAGCCAGCACATGTTGAAAAGGCAATGAGCTGCAATCAAATTTTTTATTTCCCTTGTATCACAGCAGTGACCTGCACACCAGTGCATCCACGATAATGCTCCAGAAGTGCAGCATCTCCTTTTTGCTCTGCATCTTTTAGCCATTATACAAAGGAAACTCAGAATCATTCTTGCTATTTTACAGATGGGAAAACTAAGAAAACCAAGAAAAACAAATACCTGTAGTGACTTGCTCCAAATGGATAAACATCTTTTCTTTTTAATAGACCACTAGCTAATATAATACAAGTTTGCATAGCTCCTTGACATGAGCATTTTTAGGTTCTACAAGTGAAAGACAGAATTAACCAGTTCATTACTAGACAGAAAATGAGACAGATATGATACCCATGAGGTTTAGAGTTCTGGATTATCTTCTCCCAACCAATTTATCCATATAGCACTTTCTTGTATGCTCTGTTTGTGGTGTGCTATTTGATACAGTGTGTAAGCTCCCTGGAGCAAGAGATGTAAAGTGTGGTACCATCCACAGTAACTACTGATAAATTCGTAAGAATCACATATTAAAAAAATATGCAATAACCTGTGAGAAGAAATAAAACCGACTGAATTTTGTAATCTGCTGTGTTCTTAATCCTCATCGTTTGGTACTCAAACAATTTCCAAAGGCACAGGAAACAATTTAGCTCCTCCACTTTCTGAGCTGTGCTGTGCCCTCATATTCTCTATACAAGGACGTTTTGTGCAGTGAAGTATTTTGACCTGACGGTGTTTTGACTTAGTTTTAACATACATATCACAGAATTACAGAATGTTAGGAGTTAGAAGGGACCTCAAGATATCATCTAGTCCAATCCCGCTGCCAAAGCTCGATCACCTAGAGTAGGTCATGCAGGAACACCTTCAGGTGGATTTTGAATGTCTCCAGAGGGGGAGACCACAATCTCTCTGGGGAGCCTGTGCCAGTGCTCTGTCACTCTCACAATGAAAAAGTTTTTCCTAATGTTTTTGTGGAACCTCCTACGCTCCAGCTTGCACTCATTGCCCCTTGTCCTGTCACTGGACATCACTGAGAAGCACCTGGCTTCGTCCTCCTGACACTCCCCCTTGACATGTTTATAAATGTTAATGAGGTCACCCCTCAGCCTCCTCTTCTCCAAGCTAAAGAGACCCAGCTCCTTCAGCCTTTCCTCATAAGGGAGATGCTCCACTCCCTTCATCATCTTTGTGGCTCTGCACTGGACTCTCGCAAGCAGTTCCCTGTCTCTCTTGAGCTGAGGGGCCCAGAACTGGACACAATATTCCAGATACATCCTCACCAGGGCAGAGTAGAGGGGCAGGAGGATCTCTCTTGACCTACTTGCTACTCCCCTTCTAATACACCCCAGGATGCCATTGGCCTTCTTGGCCATGAGGGCACAGTGCTGGCTCATGGTCATCCTGCTGTCCACCAGGACCCCCAGGTTCCTCTCCCCTATGCTGCTCTCCAACAGGTCAGTTCCCAACCTATACTGGTACTTGTGGTTGTTCTTTCTCAGGTGCAAAATTCTACATTTACCCTTGTTGTATTTCATAAAATTTCTCCCCACTCAACTCTCCAGCCTCTCTAGGTATCACTGAATGGCAGCACAGCCATTTGGTGTGTCAGCCACTCCTCTCAGTCTTGTGTCATCCAGGCCAATGATGAATATATCGAATAGTACCAGTCTCGGTATCGACTCCACTAGACTCTGTCCCATTGACCACAACTCTCTGACTTCTTCCCTTCAACCAGTTCACAATACACCTCACTACCCGGTCATCCACACCACACTTCCTCAGTTTAGCTACAAGGATGCTGTGGGAGTCGGTGTCAAATGCTTTACTGAAATCCAGATAAACTACGTCCACTGCACTTCCGTCATCTATCCACCTAGTTATGTCCTCATAAAAGGCTATCGTGTTGGTCAAACATGACTTCCCCTTGGCAAAACCATGTTGACTGCTCCTAATGACCCTCTTGTCCTTGATATGCCTGGAGATGGCACCAAGGATGAGATGTTCCATCACCTTTCCAAGGACGGAGGTGAGGCTGACTGGTCTGGAGTTACCCGGGTCCTCCTTCTTGCCCTTTTTGAAGATAACCTGTTGCTTAGTGTAGAGGGGTCAAGTTGAAGGTCAGCACAGTAATGGGATTTGTACTTCTTAAAGGATCTTATTCTACAGTTTGAAGTTGAGTTTCACAACACTCCTGCTTAGTAACCTGCGTCATATATAAAAGTCTAGTGATACCCAAGAGTGATGTAAACCAGCTTGATCTGCACTAATTCTGGGGTTATACTTATTGATATAGTAGCTATGTATTCTTCTAAATAATAGCATAAGGCCTCTGTTATGTTCTACTGAAGACCAGAAATACTCTTGTACTTGAAGAGAAAGTGACAGACAAACTATAAAAATTTCTTAAATAAGCAAGCCAATGTAAGAACTAAAAGTTGAGGCAAATTTCCCATTCAGATAGAATTTAGTTATGCTAATTAAATACAGAAGTATACGCTCCTGTACGAACTTGATATTTTATAGTAACTTGACTGTATCCTGGAGCTAGACTAGAAATTTATTAATAAATGTATTTGTCATGTGTTTGCAAAACATACACCCCAAGCTTACTGAGATTACACAAATGCCTTCTGAAGTTATACAGAAATGTGGCACGTGTAGGCAGACATATTGACAATCCATGTCTGGAAGCATTAAAAATAAGTAAGGGAAAACATAAGTACAGAGGAGGATTTTGTATGCCCAAGCTCATGCAGCATGTCAGGGAGCTGACCGCTCCTCCACTGTCCTGTATAGTGAACCATATATTATCTCTTAGACCTAGCAACACAAACAAGTATATCACTATGACTTCTCATTATAGTCTCAAAGAGACTTTGCCAACTGTGGTATCACATTCTCTTGCTCTAAAATACATTTGATTACTTTCTTTTAGCTGTAAAGCATGCTTTACTGACATTGTAGATCTCCCTTTTATTTATTTACCTCATTATTCATTTACTTGTGACTATTTTTCACGTCGGTTTGACTTGCATTAATAATTTTACTATAAAATTGTTCAAACCTATTGTACCAAGCCATTCCTGTCAAAATCTGCTCTTGGAGTTGGTTCCAAATACCGGGTAAGAAAATGTTAGTTCAAAACAAAACATTCTGTAATGAAAAACAAACATTAAAAAACTAAGTAGAGTTATACATGTTAGCTTAATTGCCATGCCAATGTGCTGAGGCTTGCAAAATCATCATCTCTTAACAGACATTAACAAGAAAAACCACCAACACATACATCAAATAATAAAATACACATTGATGCCTCAGTGACTTTGTGTTATCACAGAAAGCACTACAGGTTTATCAGGTTTATATTACCTGCAAGCTAACTCTAAGAGATGAAAGAGGAAAAAGTAGAGGCTCTAATAAGCACTGAGTGGAGTGGGTGTCCGCTACATCTCGAAATAATTTCGTTCTGTTTCATTACAATATTAAGAAAAAACACACAAAAAAAGCCCATTGCTGCATTATGAAATGCATCTATCCTCTGTTCATTTTATTTCTTGTGATGCTAAAGGACCTTTAAAAGGAGCACAGAGATGGAGGGGCCTGAGAGAGCTAGAACACTTCTATTAACCTATTAACTCACAGCCCCTGAGGGCTTGTTCATCATGGTGCCTATCAAAGTGTCAGTCTTCGCTATTACCTTTTCCTTCAGAAGATGCCTGTCTATCATTGTCATGCTCTTCTAGCAGGATTATCCATCATTTTGGGTGAAGCCAAATCATTCATTTTCATGGCTGTCTCTGTTAGTGAGTCAGAAAGGAAAAAAAAAGTGTTTTACTCAACAAAAGAAAAATGATGGAATTGCCCTCTTAATCATTTTCTTTTATTACTTAATCCAAAAGGTTGGGAGAAGGCTCTGCAGTTTATCATACCGGCAGTCACCGACACCATTATATTTCAGGGTGTAGCAATACGTCCTGCTTTTCAGCAGCTTATAAAACTAGCCATAAACATTAGCTCCAGGCAAGAGTTTGTCATTCCGTACTATGGCTCTTGATTCAGAGCACTCATTGACTCACATGGTTAGTACTGTGGTACCCCTTCCAGGTTTCCAGTTCACACTTGAGGTAGGCTGAGATAACAAGAAATCACAATGGTTTGTTGTGCTGATCTGCATCCTTGACCTTCTGGAGCTGTGTGTTGCCGGACCAAACATGCACTAAACTATTGCAGATTTTTTCCTGGAGATTTTACAAACGCCAATTTTTTTCTTAACAGTTGGGTTCAGAGCACCCTGACCTACATTATTGTCATTATTAGAGTATCAATCATGTCTTGTAAGTAGCAAGACTACACAGGACTCACTCGACTGAGCAATAAAATTTTCAAAATTAAACACTTAAAGCAAAACAACCATATTGCTAACCCTCACCAGCTTCAGCCATACGATAAAGTTGATAGAATAGTACTAGGTGAATCTTCTAGAAGCTTAGATATGATATAATTGGTTTTGACTGCTCAGTGCCCTAACACACTTTTCATTATCCCCATAGCTGCTAAAGTTACCAGAAGAATATCCATAATGAAATATGTAGATATTTCAGAAAACCTATTGATACAAAAAGCCCAAATTGCCCCCTATTCCATGTTAATGTCCTATAAATTCAGCCTCAGCTCTTGACAATTTACACAGTGAAATGGCTCAGATAAAGCAATAATTGTTTGCTTTTCTTTTTCTTTAATTCATGTTTTTGGATTGCTCCAGAATCAGTGTTTTGTTTGTTGGGGTTTGTTTGGTTGTTGTTCTTTTGTTGTTTTTCCCCCCCCTCTATGGTATCTTAATGTTGATATTGGACGCATTCCTGTGTGACATACTCTACATGACCCTGCTCTGGCAGGGGGGTTAGACTAGATGATCTTTCAAGGTCCCTTCCAAACCATAACATTCTGTGATTCTAATGACAGGAAACAGAGCTCCTATCGCCACTGCTCCTTCACTGACAAGTGCTAAGTTTACATCTTCTCTTCCTCACCTCTACCTTGAGTGCCTATTTTCTTAAAAAGTTTTAGAAACTTAGTAACTTTGAAATCACCTCTGCCATGCTAGATTTGTTAAAAACTGGCTGCACATTCACAAATCATTAGTCAGGTAGGCAAGAAGGTTAAAACAGATTAAAAATAGTAATGGGTGAAAGGCTTGGAGTGACAATTCAGTTGATGTAATTACAGGACAAAAATATAAAGTATTATAGCAAGGAAGAAAACATTAGAGAAGTGTGGCACAGTAAGGATAAACTCATCCTAAACCCAGTCTTGTGAACACTATGTAGCAATATATTCTAGTACAGAGGCAAATGCCACCTTCTATTGTGGTCTGATTGATTCTTGTTTTCTTCATTAGTCTTTCAATCAAAAGAATGATTCTTGTTTTCTTCATTAGTCTTTCATTCTTTTGATTGAAAGACTAATGAAGAAAACAAGAATCATTCTTTTGACTGGATTAGGATTTGAATTAGTTTGGTGGGAAGAGAAAGACATGCTGGATAAGTCTACAATGTGTTTGATGTGAACTCTCATCACACTCCCAGCCAGCTGGGCACAAGTCAGCTCCGGAGCATAGCCACAGTTAGCATGGCACAGACCCAAGCTAATAAGGCCTGCGGAGAGGCTGAGTATGTTATCTTGAGCTCAGAACTGTACTGCTGCAGCCATAAGGATCCTGGCCAGCTTGGCACTTCAACTGAATAAACATCACATCTGCCTGGCAGAGTGCTCCAACATCTGCCTGAAAAATACCACGTAAGTACACCCATTGCCAAGCAGTTACAATCACAGCATATTGCTTACAATATAAAATGTGACTGTACTACAAAAGCCTCCTAAATATTTGTAGAGAAGTAGAGCTCAAGAAATAATTACTTACTAAAGACAACACTTCAGAATCATTGAGTGTCTTCTCCCAATCAAACTCCCAAGAGCTGTATTTGTCAGCGATGTCCATAAGTGGTTTCGGGACAATTGTGCTAACCTAACAAAACCACATGCCAAATTCCACAGAACCCTTGAAAATCAACTGGTGCTGTCAAAATGCAAGATTAGGATCTTTGTATTGATACTTGTACTTTTTACTTTTGTAGGGTCCCTTTCCAAGAATGTGTATATTAAATATGATGGATGTTTGTGCTATAAATTCTATAAATATCTGACGGGTGGGTGTCAAGAGGAAAGAGACAATTTCTTTTCAGTGGTGCCCAGCAATAGAACAAGAAATAATGGGTTTAAGTGAGAACATAGGAAGTTCCACCTCAACATGAGGAGAAACTTCTTTGCTGTGAGGATGCCGGAGCCCTGGCACAGGCTGCCCAGAGAGGGTGTGGAGTCTCCTTCTCTGGAGACTTTCAAAACCCGCCTGGACACGTTCCTGTGTGGCTGCCATAGGGGATCCTGCTCTGGCAGGGGATTGGACTAGATGATCTCTAGAGGTCCCTTCCAACCCCGAACATTCTATCATTCTATAGCATTATTAAAGTATCCGTAATGAGTCTTAATTTGAAGGTGCTGGTTATAGAGGCTGTGGCCTCGAAGTCCTGGTCCCTTTACGTTCCTCTCCGTGCATGGTAAGGAGATTCCTTTTTCCAAAGATACCTGCTGGTACCTGAAGGGATTCATCCTATACTTTTGAATTGGATGAACATGGTAAATCTCCTGGTATTTTCCAGGAGGAAGATCACTGATTTTTTTGTCTTGGTTCTGGAATATGCTTTTATTTTCTATTGCATTATCAGCTGCTGAGCATCATTCTGTTAATCCAGACCGAGTCTTAGTTAATTTTGTTCTTCAGTGTATAACATGGTCTTTCAATATGAATTCAGTTAAAGGATTCTGAGTTACTACACACTATATCTAAATATTCAGTTTATTGTAGAGTTTGTTCTCCACAGTCCTCCATTTGCTAATAATTCTTTGATAATTTTTTTTTATAGATTGTAGGAACATTTGGAATGATCCCTTTGAGTCTTTCAAAATTCCTTTTTTTCCTTGCTTTCACCCACATAGATCTCAGTAACATCTACATAGTAAAAAGTCCACCAAATTCATTATCCACTTTTGATATAATAATCAAGGACAACAAGGCAAAACACTACGGAAATTAGGTTAAATACATCTCTATTCACTCAGCATGTGAACCATGCCACTGACAAGCAGTACAAAGCGAAGATTCACCTAAATTCTCCAAAACTCTTGCCCATCCTGCCTAAAAAAAAAATAAAAATGTGTAAATTCCCAGTGCCAGCTTTGGGATGACAATATCAGAAACAGGATTCTACAACAAGGTATTATGATCTGGCCTTCTCCTAGGTAATACGTGCAAAAAATTCCTAAGCATAGTAATTTGTGCTCACTAATATGCAAAAAAAAAAAAAAAAAAGAAGAGGAAAAAAAATGCTGAAACAGTGTGGGTGAAACATTAATATATATACTCAACATGGCACACCTATACTCAGTTCCAATGTCTTTGCCTAGGATTCTTCCTCCATTCTGATTCCAGTCTCAGCACACACAGGAACATCTCAGATCTATCCACAATTACCTTGTGTGCATGACATGTGCAGCAAAAATCCATTTTGCTCTTCACCTTCAGTCTCACATAAAGAAAAAGATACACCAGCTTGAAAATAATTTTCAAATTTTAAATCTATTTAAGATTTAAATCTGCCTTGAGTCAAGGTCATGCATTATGCCTCGCATGTGGAGGACACACAGTCCACCCAGAAGCGCTGTGATTCTAAAGCGCCGTGATAAAACCAACCACTGGTCAAAAAGGAACTCCCATCTGCAGCCACGGCAAAACATAGAAATGCTACGCATGGATTTACCAGCCACGTGTCCCACACATACGAAGATCACAGGGTTCCAATAAAATACAGGTGTTCTGGGTATTTGCTGCCACAGAGTAAACAAAACTCATATGAAAATAGACAAAAAAAGGCTGACAAGGAAAGTATTAAACTCGAGTGAAACCTGCAATGATGATACAACTGGATGCAGGCTCTGATTTTCTGGATTGATTTGGCAGTTCCTATAACCCAAGGAAAAAAAAATAACAAGCAGGACTTCATGAATAGCTTCAAAAAGCACTCTCTCTCTCTATAGAAATTGAGTGCTTTTAAAATACATTTCATAAAAACAAGGGAGTGTATTCATTCACTCATCTTTTGAAACCATCGGTTAGAATGAAAGCAGGGATGGATATGGCTGGAAGGGTCTAAGTAATTTAAATAATAGTTAAAATAAATCAAGACTTACTTCCTCTGAGTAGAAGACTTTGTGACATCCCTTGTTCTAAGCACAGATTCAGTCAAGTTCATGAACAACAGGCAGCTGAACTAGCAAACTTTTTCTTTAATTCTAAGTGTAAAGTCAATGCTTTGCTGCCAGAAATTTAATTACAATTGGAGACATTGAACCTCAGTGGAGCATCATTTATCTTCAATTTTCTAAACCAATCTAATAAAGGAAGCAGAACACGTATTATACAAATATGCCTAAAACTGAGTTTGCCCCTTAACACTTGATCAAAAAATAAGATTTGATCCCCTCTCTCATCGCTCAAAAGGGACTAGATTAAAAAAAAATGGAAATCACGGGAAACACCACTCTAAGCCATAAACTTCATTCTCTTATATGCTGCCTTAGGTGATGCAGGGCCATATCTATGCACCTTTTACAGGTCTGGCAAAACATAACAGCCTCGGCAGAACCCGATGTCCTCACAGACTGGTCTCTGAGAGAGGCAGAAGGGAATGTTTTCTCCTGCCTATCATTGATCAGCCCAAGAAGCAGCTATCAGGGCACAGCACCAATACAAGTGAGTTTCTAGCATTCATGTAAACAAGAGGAACAATTACTAGACAGGCTGTAAGGAGTTTATAAAAGCATGACCAGAACAACTACATACCTGGTCTGGCACACGGGATGTGACACCAGCACACACTCACCACCGCACACCTGAACAAACGCGCTCCCGTCTTTGACAAACTACCCTTCCCCAAGCAGTGACAGCATTTGACCTAGTCATGCTGACAACGGGGGTTGGAAAATCATGCCCAAGGAGCGTCACCTTCTGAATAGGCTGAAAAATCTCTACAAAAATTAAGGAAAGGGGAGGGACTTCTGCAAGAGCTGTGTTCCTCCAGGTTCTCCAAAGCAAATTAGAGCTCTTGCTCCCTGCCCTCAAGGGAGTTTTGCTCTTCTGTTTTCGAGTTCCTCTGCGTTAGTCTCAAAAGCATAACTCTTAAAAGATGGATCTAAAATATTGCCCTTTAAAAAGTGAAAATATAAAGCTTTACATTAAATTATTTTCAACCAAAATCCCATCTTAGCATGGTCTTTTCCTCCTCATCGTTATGTGCAACTTTCCCCTTAATTGTATCTGGTTTTATTTCTTTTACACTACTTGAAACTACGTTTTTGCGTAGTGTTCCTATAAAATAATCCTGCCTTTTTTTTTTTTTACTGTCATTCATTTTTGTTACATCGTATTACATTCTACAAAATCATTTTACACAAAACATGGGTGTATCTACATATAATACTCACACTACATTTTCCCTCTCATTTTGTATTCTGCCTTCAGCACAATGGAAGGATTTCCAGTGACTTAACTGAGCATTGAATAATGCCTTTCACTGCTGGCTATGAGCTTTACTTTGGTATTTTATCCAACTCTACAGAATTTAAGACCAAAAAATCAAACAGAAAAAAAAAAAAACAAACCAAGAAACACCAACTAACCAACCATAAAAAAAAAAAAAAAAACCACAAAACTAACAACAAACTCCCTCTACTCCTCAAGCAAGGAGCATTTTTAAAACAACAGATTTACTTTCTCTGTTGTTGATTTACTGATTAAAATAAACAGCCTCCTTTCCCCCCACCACCCTCCCATTCGTCTTATGAAAAAGTAGTAACAATTACAAATTTCTGTCATTCTTCAAGTAGCAGAGCAAATTGTAGAAAAGCAAATTCTGGGAACCATTTAGTAAGTTCCAGTTGTGATAGCTCTTGTTTTTAATTTTTGGAGACCTCTAGTTTAATAATCACTGGCAAACAAGGTCTGATTTCGACCACTATATAATACACATCTGTAGATAAATCTGCACATCTGTATGTATGCACTGATGGGTGTGTGTCTACACTGAAGTATTTGTATGCGTATCCATGTATACATTTTTTATCCTAATCTCACATAAATGTAAACCATTTACAGTTTGTTATTACTCCTTTCTACTTGTCCAAAAAAAGCAGTAAAAAAAAAATAGTTGCCCAAATAGTTTACTAAAAAGGGGATGCAATAACTACAATAAGCAGCTAAGTTGGAACCAGCTTTTGTAACAAATAAAAAAAGTACACTTTTTCCAGACTTCTCCACTACCATAAGTATGACTGAAAACTAAGAACATTTTCTGCCTTTCACACTTTTAACCTGGTATTTGCTACTCTGGAGAATTTTTCTGCCAGCCTCCCAGTGTGCTTTTCAGGGGGCTACTAAAGGAAGGTGGAATGGGAGGCAAGACAGATCCTTACCTTTGTAAAATAAGTTATTTTTCATAGTTCTAAAATAAACATTCACCCTAGGGTAGACACTTAATTGCCTTCATCTCAACTGCCATTAAAGTTATGCAGGTGTGTGCCAGCAATAGTCTAACATTGCCAGGTCACCATAAAAAAAACCAAAAACAGCTTCACAGCAAAAGACAAAAAGTCCTGATATACGCACTTTTTTGGTGGTGACAAGTCAGTTGTGGCTGCAGTGACAAACGCAAATACAGAAGGTGCAGAATAAGGGTAGATGCACTTCCTGTGACCAGAAGGACTAAACCATCATCAGAGACAAAAACCAGAAGAAAGAACTAGCTGTACAGTGTCACATTGCATTGCACGGAGTATGTATTTGCATGGAAGAACTGTATTTGACTGAGGAGCTGTGTGGTAAAAACAATAAACAACTATCAGGATTTGACAACTCATGAGGGCCTGGCAGGAGGGAGAGGATCAGTAACAGATGGTCTGTACTGATGAGCTGGTGGTGGGTGCAGCATCTAGGTGTGTTAGAGCTGAAATACAGCTACCGTGCACAGACAGAGAGGAGAAAACTAAACCAAAACAAAAACCCCAAGCATAACTAAAGTTTTTTTGCCTTATCTTATTCCATTTGACTCCTATACTTCACATATAGTATTTATGGCACCACATAGAATCATAGAACATTTTCAGTTGAAGAGACCTTCAAGATCGAGTCCAACCTTTTCCCAGCCCTATCAACACCACTAAACCATGTCCCTCAATACAACATCCAGCTGTTCCTTCAACACTTTCAGGGTCAGTGACTCAACCACCTCCCTGGGCAGCCTGTTCCAAGGCCTGACAACCATCTCAGTAAAGAAATTCTTCCTAATAACCAACCTGAACCTCCCCTGGCGCAATTTAAGGCCATTTCCCCTTGTCCTATCACTCACCACTAGGGAGAACAGACCAACTCCGGCCTCGATACAACCTCCTGTCAGGTAGTTGTAAAGAGCGATAAGGTCTCCCCTCAATCTCCTCTGGGCTAAACAGCCCCAGATCCCTCAGCTGTTCCACATGCTCCAAATATTTTACTGGCTTGTTAGTCCACTTCTGTACCCTCTCCAGCACCTCAATGTCCCTCTTGTAGTAGTGAGGGGCCCAAACTGGACACAGCACTCAAGGTGCAGCCTCACCAAAGCCGAGTACAGGGGCATGATCACCGCCCTGCTCCTGCTGACAATACCATTCCTGATCCAGGCCAGGATGCTGTTGGCCTTCTTGGCCACCTGGGCACACTGCTGGCTCACATTCAGCCAGCCATCAATTAACACCCGCAGGTCCCTCTCTGCCTGGTAGCTCTCCATCCACTCCTCCCCAAGCCTGTAGCGCTGCTGGGGGTTGTTGTGGCCAAAGTGCAGGACCCAGCATTTGGCCTTATTGAATCTCATTGAGCTGGCCTTGGCCCAGTGATTCAGCCTATCCAGATTCCTCTGTAGAGCCTCCCTACCCTCAAGCAGATCGACACTTCTACCCAGCTTGGTGTCATCTGCAAACTTACTGAGGGTGCACTCCATCCCCTCGTCCAAATCACTGATGAGGATGTTAAACAGGAGCGGCCCCAGCACTGAGCCCTGGGGCACACCACTTGTGACCAGTCGCCAACTGGATTTAACTCCATTGACCACAACTCTCTGGACTTGGCCATCCAACCAGATTTTCACCCAGCGAAGTGTATGTCCGTCCAAGCCAAGAACAGCTAATTTCTCTAGGAGAATGCTGTGGGCAACTGTCAAATGCCTCACTAAGGTCAAGAGAAATGACATCCACAACCTTACCTTCATCCAGCCAGTGGGTCACCCAGTCATAGAAGGAGATCAAGTTTGTTAAACAGGACCTGCCGTCCATAAGCCCATGCTGACTGGGCCTGATCACCTGTTTGTCCTGCATGTGTTGCGTAACGGAACTCGGAATGAGCTGCTCCAACAGCTTCCCTGGAACTGAAGTTAAACTGACAGGCCTGTAATTTCCCAGATCATCCCTCCATCCTTTCTTAGAGATGGGTGTTATATTGGCTGACTTCCAATCAGCTGGGACATCCCCAGTCAGTCAGGACTGCTGATAAATGACGGACATAGACTTGGTGAACCCTCCTGCCAGTTCTCTCAGGATTCTAGGATGCACCCCACCTGGCCCCATAGATTTTTGGGCATCGATGTGGAGGAACAGATCACTGGCCATCTCCTCCTAGATTGTGAGGGGGGAACACTTTGCTCCTGGACCCTGCCTCTTGGCTGGAGCTGTAGCTCAACAGGTAAAAATCCCCCCAAAACTCCCTGTATAAACTAATCATTGGAGAAGTAACAGTTATCATTAGAACCCCCCAACACGCCACTGAACAGCACCCAGCGCCACAGAGCCCGTGCACGGAAACATCTGTGTCCGTCACAACACTGTACCCTGGGCAGGGGGCACATCAGCAACAAGCAGGTCTCTGGGCATGCTTAATGCTTTGCCTCTTGAAACAGGGGCTCCTGCAGCCATAAGAGAGATCATTTTCTGCCACACAATCCTGCAGAGTCAGATGAGGATAACTCACTCATATCCATTAGTACTCTCCTACTTCAGGGAGTGCTAGAGAAAACAAGGACATCTACTGCGATGCAGCCTACAAACTAAATACAAAACACTGCAAAAGGGAAAAAAAAAGAATTAAAAATTAAAACGTTATGCCTTGAACAAATCTTACAGATAAAAAGCAGGCAACTTTTTTTTAATATATAATTAAAAAAAAAACCCAACCCACCCCCCACAACATCTCTTCATTAACCTTTATTCCTTTTCTATTAGCAGCCTTGGCACCGTGACTCTGAGTTGAGCCCAGCAGGCTGCCCAGGCAATGACATTTCAGAGATTGGCAAAACAGCATCAGTCCATGTCAGTTTAACATTATCTTGAGTTTTTTGTCATTCTCAGCAGGAGGAAAGCTGGCCATTTCCTTTTCTACTTTTGCAAGGGAGATGAACAAAAAAAAAGTAGTGGGGGGTGGGAAGGCAGTGGGGAGATAAGGAACTTGATTAGAGAGAGAAAACAGACCGAAAAATATTCCATTGACATTTTGATATCTAGGAAGCAAACATCACTTCTTAGGTAAAAGATTAGGTGAGACAGACTTTGTCTCTAATCAACAGCCTCAGTCTGGAGACTATAGCAAAATAAGTTTGAAGTTTTTGAATGCTGCATCTTCCTGTTTTTATGAAGAGAATTAGAAAAACTGTGATATGTTATTTTAGACACAGATAGGCATATGACAGGAAAGAACCACAAGAATTTATTCAGTTCATCTGTTTGCCCCAAGACTAGACTGATCATTGAATGCCATCTTTTTACTAGTGGGTCTATGTAATGGTTCTCACTGGTGAAGCTGCCATGAAGAATACTCAAACGTCTGTGAAGCGTATATGCCAAAATACCACTACTTCTGTATTTAACAGGAGACAAATGCTCTATCAGAAGACTCTGGGGAGATTAAACATGTAATCTCTGGTTTGGGGTTTTGACTGTTCTGACAGAAATAACTGCAGAGAAATAAATATTACATTTGTGTTTCAGAAGCAAGAATCTGATCTCAAGTAAGAACCACATACTGCAAACGAGGCAGTCCCCAGTGCTTGTAGCTTACAGACAAGACTAGGGAGAAAAAGGCTGAGTGGAAAATAGGACTCTATTCTTCAAAAGGACTCAGATATATAAATTCAGCAACTTCACATAAATAAACAAGAAATTTGTAGCAAAGTGAAGAATTCAATCCAGATCTCACCAAGTTCCAGGACAGTAACTTCCTTGATAGTGGCATATAAATAACTAATAAAAAGCTTTCATATAGAGGTTAAATCAGAGCTATTATGACTGGAAATATATCTGTCAAGACAAGCTGTCATCCCTGTTGCCTGCACATAAAAAAATGCTAACTATATTCCAAAATATTAAGTTAATTTGGACTTCCATTATGTCTTACAAACTCACTACAGTAAAGATAAAAAAGTATGGAGAAAAAGAAAAAAAAAAAGAAATTCATTCAGTCAAATACAGTAATAACAGGAAAAGACTTTTTCTCTCTAAGGATTATATTTAAAGTTCACTGCTTCTCACTTATGGAAGATAAAATGTGATGATGATGCCAAGGTGGAAAACAGTGTCAGTAGTAAAGAACAAAATGAAAAAGAATAGTGAAAATATGAAATCAATGATCGAGCATTTAGATAAAAAAATAATTTGGTATCAAGAGACAAACTTGAAAGGTTGAACTTTAAAGTTTTCATGTAATATTCAAAGACTGAATAGTAGCCATGTTATTTTACAAACATTTGTACTATAAATGGAAAATTACTACTTTTGACAGAATTAATCATGTTGCATTGCGTTTTTTTTTAATTTTAATTGATAGTCCAGTAATATAGCTCTTTTCCCCTTTCTCCCATAACAGAATTGCTTAAGCAGACACAAGCTCAGTTCTTTTGATTAGCAAAAGCCATTGCTCTCCAGTGTTTACTAATTGCTTTCTTGTAATGCTGAGAAGGAAACATATCTCTTCGTATGTAAGTGTTCTAGTTTAATTTATGCTCTAAGTGAATTTTTGGTATGTTTTCACAAAATACTATGGAAATAAGGTGTTTTCTGCCAATAGATTTTACACATATTTGATATATTATAAATTCTTTAGACCGAGGAAGGATTTCCGTAACACTATTGATCTAGAACAGAGTGAAACCATGGAAAGATTTCTGCATGATGTTGCACACCAGAAAACATGTGCAAGAAATAAGCCAAAATGTAGGCCAAAGCTCTTCAATGGGTGCCTTAGTAAACTGTTAAATTTATATGCCTGCTGTATAGGTACTATTTTCCACAGATTTTTCAGCAACTGTTGAATGATAGCTGTGACAGGCCCATTAGTAAGATAAACAGATATGCCCTTAACTGCTCTGACAGTGAGTGCAATTAACTGCCTTGAGAAAAGGAAAGAGAATTGTTGCTTTGATAACACTGTTTATTAAGCCTGGGTTTTTGCAGCCTCAGAAATCCCTGAACTAGTATGTTGACTCAGTGACAGGGACTCAGTCTGCATATAATACATTGGAAATGGAGAAGGGTAAAATTGAATTATTCTCATTTCTTTTTTATTTCCTGAGACATGTCAGTAGGAGTGCTGGGGTGTATTAAAAATTATAGCCGCTAAGGTTGGGTATGAACTGGTGGCCCCGGGAGCAAGCACCTCTGTGCTGAAGAGTCTGAACATGCAGCACAGCTGCCACTGACTCAGTGCAAGATCCAGTACTGAATCAGTCTTTGCTGTGCCTTATTTTTTTGGGGAAAAATTCTGTATGTGAACCAGAGAGGTGCTGAAATGCACAGGACTCAATTCCAAAGAAGCTGAGTACCAGGACTGTAAAGTGTGCTGCAGCTTGCACGTATTTAATCTATATGCAACGTGACAGACAGTTTGGATTTATGCTGAGCACTAGGTAAAGTGGTGGTCTATTGAGTCCACTGAATCTCAGCCAGGATTTAAGTAAGAAGGTAGAGCTGGCCATAAGATTTTTCCACTGTTTAGTCCCTGCATAAGAAAAGAAAGTAAAAATGAATACAACACCTCATTGGCTAAAAGGCTTATATGCCAGTATTAGACAGAATGGTTCTCTCTTATCTTTCAGAAGATACTGCTTGTTAAGGTTTATTTACAGCCTACCTTCTTTCATCAGGAAGGATGACTGCACTTCTACCAAATGAGAAATATTCTTCTCAGAGGGATAACACATCTCATTCCCATCTTCTCCTTCAAAATTCAGAGATGAAAACACAGAATTGCTTTTCCTGAGGGTTGTCTAACAGTGCAGCAAGGATGTAAATGAAGAGTCACATCTCTTAATTGTACTGAACATGCCAGTTACAACTTCATTTTCTACTCTGATACCAAAATTACAGCCTTCTAGAAGCTATGTTGTGATAAAAACCTCCTCCTTTCCTCTGGGCTAAGCAAGATACCAGCAAACTGCTAGAGCAGTGCTTCAGAGACAAACAGAAAGGCTACCAAAAGACATTTCCCCCTATTAAGCTGTGCTGATAATGCCAGTTATCAAGGTGGCCATAATTACTGTATTTACACTACCATAATTTGTCTTTTTATTGTATTTTTCCTGCTTGTGCCAGATCAAATCTCTAGAATGAGCATGACTTGCTCACTCCTGTCTCAACAGGACTGAAGCTGGTCTCCAGGTGAGAATTTGGAACTACGAAGTTTCAGGAAGCAGCAAATTTTTACAAACAAATGCTTTGAAAAAGGCAGCAGCTTCAGTATAAATGAAGAACTGACAGCTGATACAGGGAGAAAAGCCTGTAAAAAAAACCCAGAGGACACTTTAGAGGAATTCAAATGAACTAGAACCAGCACAAAGACACTGACCCAAAATCTTGAGGCATCAGCAGCGATAGCTCCTGTCATCACCAGGCCATGGACAAAGAGTGCAGAAGATGCAACTGGACTCAGTAAGGCCGTTAAATCTCTTACAAATACTTTTTATAACAGTAAAGAAACTAAACAAAAAAAAATCACCTTTATTAACAATTGATATGGGGTTGCACGGTTTATACAGCAAGCCTACATATATGAGCACATCTCTTATCACTTGTCTTTGATACTTACTATTGCCTTTCATACATCAATAAATTCTCTCTGTATACACATAAAACATACTGATATCATTACAAGAATCTTTAAATAGACTGTAACCTCTGCTGAGGTGTTAAAGCAGAAGTAACAATGGAAGCTCTTACTTTTGCCAAACAAAGCAAACCATCCGTTTGTCGGGAAAAGGCACCTTTGCTTTATATGAAGAGAGGACAATGAGAAGGAAGAGCAAATGGAACTGAGGATCCATAACATGCACGCAGGTTGTGGTTAGCCCCATTCGAGCACAAAATACCACTAAGCACTGCAGTACAATAGGGTTCACAGTGACAATACGCTTGATCACCAATACAGAACAAATAGACGACCATTAAATAAATATTCTAATTGTCAACTAACAGAAGCAAAAAGTAGTCTAAGTTTTCCACAGTTATCATTCTTTGAACAATTTTTCAACCGAGTTGCTTAACTTGTTACCTAGAGCATCCTTTCCCTCAAGCTTCCTATCTTTGGGGAAAAAAAAAAAAAAGGGTTTTGTAGCCAAATTTCAGAACAAGGATGTCAGTAGCTTTCATTTCTCTTGGTTTCTAAACATACCTGCTTTTGTAAATATTTCATGGTCAGGTTTGAACAAGCCTTTCCCAATCATAGGCCAGCTTCATGAGTGAGAGTTCTACAAATCTTCTCCAATGTCTTGTGTTGTCTCTTGGGGTTTTTTTTTTTGCAAAGAAAATGCTAACGTCAAAGGCTTGCTTGTCATCACTTTCTACAAGAAAGGTCTCTTTTGGTGCTCCACCTAACTGAAAGGTAGAGACCAGTTGTGATGGTTTTCAAATGACATCTGCTTGTTCTTCTCTACTGCTGATGGGGCTTGAGGTCTACTTTGTCAAGGCACAATGCCTCACTTCCTCCAGCCTACTCTTCTGTCACTGACAGCGCTTTGCATTTAAGGTATTAAGTCAAATAAGTGTTGTTTTGCCATTTGTAAATCCTCTTGAAAAATGTTCAATCTGCAGCAGGAGCAAGGCATTTACCTGTCTTGATCTTGTGTGGGAAAGACTCCAAGCTGACAGACGGTGCTGTCTCATCCATCTGCTCTGTTGACAGCTCCTGGGAGGATGGCCTGTGTATAGAGTACTTCAGCCTGTTAAGTAGCCAACAAAAAGCTACATCAATTTATTTACTGTTTTAAGCAGATCAAAGCCACAGAGAAAGACTCAAGGTTTCTCTACATGTTACCCCATGAAAACATGGGACGAGTACATGTTACCCCACGAAAACATGGGGACCCTTGGGAGTGCTCTTCACACACTGCTGTACGACCCACCTGTTTATCCACTAGCAATCTGCGTGTTTCTACAGTAAGCACAACATCAGTCTCTTTATGGAGCGTGAAAGAAGAGATTCCTCTGGTGCATCTACAGACTTGGTTACAGTCCACATCTCTGTTCTTCCAGAGATGCATGAGGCACAAATGATAGATTCGGCACAAGAAGTATCAGCTGACAGAGAAACCTCTGTTTCCAGAAAGATTCTTGCAGACAAAATCTTGCTTATATAAACACAACACAAAAAATACACTTTGTAGAAACTTTCTTTGTGTGTGCTCAAGGTTGATGAGTGCTTCACCATGTGAAAACAATACTGCAGTTCATGTATATATTTGCATATATCAAGGTATGATATCCCAAAGCCCTTGAGCCTGGATTTCTTGTTCCATTAAACAGAACAAAACCAATGACCCTTAGTGAGTCTGTGGTTTCTAACTCACTTATACAGATGGTCTTGAAAATTCAATTGCCAAAACATGATATAAAACAAATCAAAGTTTGCAAAGAGTTATCTCCAAATCAGAAGTCAACACTTGTGCTACTCAAGCCACAGTTGACAGTTACGGAAATACAACTGCAAGCACCCAATTAGAGAGGAAAGGAAGGGGAAATATACTGGTTTGAATTCTGAAGAAACAATAATTATTTATGTAAATCTTCACTGTATTTTTTCTTTTTAAATATTATCATACACTTGTCCCATATTTATTGCTACTTTCATCCTCTAAAGATTTCAGTAATTGAGTTCTTCCTGTAAAATACACCTCTAATTTTTCTGCTAACTCTAACAGAAGTGAATGAATGACAGAGGAATAGGCTTGTGTTGGTAGAATACACTATTTGTTTCCCCAAAGCAACAATTTATAGTTCCTGCAGAGACTAAATAAACGAGATGGAAGGATGGAGAGTGCCTACACCTGTTGTAAGTATGTTCCAAGTAAGCTTCATTTTAGAAGTTGGATTACCAATGAAATGAACATCCTACCACAACACCAGGTCATTTTTCTTGTTTCAGATGCAACATTTGCAAAATATATGGTTATAAATACAAGTTACATAAATTACAAGATATAAATAAATTCTGTGGATGTTATTTTTAGGAGCCAATTAAATTCAATAGCTCAGATTATATTCAACACAGAGAGAAAACATGTCAGTAAAACTTAAAGCTTCCTGCATGAAAAATTGCTCGTCTAAAAATCACCCATTCCATACAAAGACCATACAACAAGATAAGTTACATCTCAAAAGATACTCCTGAGTATGTGGCAAATGCTCTTGCGCAGAGCCATTTCTTAGAACAGAAGTAGTAGTAACTTTATCAATATCTTACAGGTATACACAACCTTGTAGGATACCTTCCAGACCCATTTACCTTACTGTCACAAAGGACTATATTGTAATTGCAATCTATCTATAGATATTTTTTTTATACAGAGTGAACAGACAGTCTCAGCCCATCACTTACTTACACATTCCTCCTCTTGGAGGAGCAAGACAACGGACAGGAAAATGCAACTGCTAAGGAAAAGAAATAAAGGCAGATATTATACCTCTGGTAAGAAAATCACTAGCAGTAGACTACCAGTAGTAGAGAATGCAACAAAAGAAGGTTAGCAGAGCCTAAATTGTGCAAATTTAGATTAAAACAATGCTTATAAATATTTAGCCAATCACAGAATGATTAGAAAACTCAACATGTGAATACAGTGGGTAACCTTATTTGCAGTTTCTGTGAAGTGCTTGGATTACCTGGTACTGATGTGCAAAGTTAGAAGCTCAAGATCTCTGTATAGGCTTTAGCAAGAGGGAAGAATTTCTGGGAATGAAAAGGGAGAACAACAACTCTAAAGCCAAATCTGGCTTATTTTCTCCTGAAAGACATCCGACATAATGGACAGGCAAGTGTTACGGGGCAGCATCCTGCAAGCTTCGGTACGTAGATCTGACTAACCTGTCCTGTCAGCCTTCTTCGGCCTTAAAATCTGAGTGTGCATGAATTTACCAATTTAGCAGTAACAATAACTCTCCTTTAAAAAGTCTCTGTGGAACATTTTAATTAGTTTGGTCTTATAGCTTGTCTAAAATGCTTCTGATAGCACAGTGTACAGGAAAGCAGTGCTACGAGTGTCTAAAAATAAAAAATCTAATTACGGTAGCTGTGCTACTGGAGTAATGAGAAGCGAATGTGACTGATAACAAGTGAGATGGCAGGCTGACAAGCTGAACCTCTATAGTTCAAAGGCCTAACGGAGATCTAAACGAAACACCTGTGGTATTGCCTGGAGGAAGATATATGGACTAGGAGATACGAGCATACAGTGTTTAAAAAGATATGGTATGAACCAAATCCATGGCAATAGTAACTATTAGAGCAGGCATTTAGCATATGGATAAAATAAATAGCTAATACAAATGTACAGGACTGAAGATTACTAACAAAAATACACTTGTAGTGAATAAGAAATTACCTGATGGAGGTAAAAGAAAGGTGTGGCTCCAATTCTTCAGATTCTTGCTGCTGGACAGTCAGCCCTCACTGACTGCTACGTGGTCACTACTATGCAGTGTTGTCTCTGAATAATTATTATTCTGCTGGATCAAATGCACTTGCAACATGCTAAGTAGCCAGTGGGA
The DNA here is from genome assembly GCA_020746105.1 of Trogon surrucura. Classification (NCBI taxonomy): domain Eukaryota; kingdom Metazoa; phylum Chordata; class Aves; order Trogoniformes; family Trogonidae; genus Trogon; species Trogon surrucura. The sequence continues at coordinate 6,998,287 of CM036625.1, read as the reverse complement.
AAGAGAAGTCAAAGTAGACATCCTCTGGTATGAATAAGAGGTACCAAGGGACACAACTGGTGCTTTTACCTTCCTCTACTGTAAAGAACATAGACTCAAATCAGCTAGTGCATCTCCAGCTGCAACACAGTCCCTTCAAGACTGTCAGCATCTGATCCAGCTCTTTGCAGAAATTCTTGCCACCAGCCAAGACTACTGCGCAGTGAAATAACAGTGCATTTTCTGCACTCATAGAATCATAGAATGGCCTAGGCTGGAAGGGACCTTAGAGATCGTTTTGATACAACCTCCCTGTCATGGGACTAGGTCAGGCAACACGTGAGAACCGAGCGGGAATTGAACCTGCGACCTTTGGTGTATCAAGCACCACGCACATCCCACTGAGCTAAATTGGACATTCTGCTGGACTTTCCTCAGGTCATCAATTGCAGACCAATCCATACTCTACAAGAAACAAGCAAAACATAGCTTTTAGTAAAAAAAAAAAAAATGTTTCTAACGCAAACCAGAATTGCCATTGAAGAAAGCAGTGCTACATTTTACAGAAGATGGCAACAGTGCAGCAACGTTCCCACCATATTTCTTTAACCAACACATCGAATCAAGTTGTGTGTGACTGTGCTGAAGTGGCTGGGTCGGCCACTAAACTTTGACAGATGCTTTCTATGATCCCCCCACTGCCCTCTGAGGGGAAGATAACAGTGGAAAGAGGGAGAGAGGCTTTAAGGTTGAAAAAAAAAACCCACCACTTCAGGCTGTTTAATGAAAAAAAAGAATACTACTAACAGTAACAGTGAGGATGTCAATCTATACACAGACAAGAACACAAATATGCTCAAAGATACAAGCTACCATGTTAATATGGGACCCACCTTCCAGATGACAACAAGTTCCCGAGTCTTTACCCTCTTCCTTCTTCCAATGTCTTGTTTCTGTGGTGTAACCAGACATAAGCGAGGGGTTCTGCATGTGTACAGCACTGGGAGGGATGGAATGAAACATGCATGAGCTATCACTTAGTGCTTGGTGAGGTTTTCTTTGCTCAGTTTCTTCAAAGTTGGAGTAATAATAATGCTTTTTGCTGTTCTTATGGGTATTCTTAAATATTTCTCACATGTTATGTAATCAAGTAATAAAAAGTCCATGCATTCTTTTTTTTTCCCCTCAGTTTGTGGTACTGAAGATCTTAACCGTATCAAGTATCAAAGCTGTAGAGGAAGTCCTATTTAATAATACTCAGTAACTTACTTTCTTACCCTGCTGCCTCCACAGTCGTATTTTTAGCTCTGTGATGATTTTCCAATCTGTCTAAGCTGTCATCCAAGACACGGGGAATACCAGAAATGGTACATTTTGATTTGACAGAACCACAGACTGTTTTTTAAAAACAATCAAAGAAGAGAATTTACAGCATTGTTTGAAAATATTAAATTTCCATAGGAGTCAATAGAGGTGTTTCTCATATGCTATTTATTCACTAACGAGTTCTATGGGTTTTATGGGACTATTCACCTTCCTGGTTAATAGAAAATCTGTACTTACCATGGCAACCCCTATATCAGATGGTCGTACAGTAACACTCTTGAAATATACCATGGATTTATTCAGTCTTCATAATCAATCTGGTCATAAATGTCACAGAAACTTGTCATTAAACTTTCCCCTCTGGCACATCTAGTAGTTGTTTGATCCTGTCAAACTCTTCCCTGTGCACAGCTGCAGTTTTCTGCATGTAATCTTGTCTCAAATCTGTCACCTCCTGGGTGTATAAGTCCTCGGTGATGCAGCATGCATAATGGGTGATCCAATGACAGCACGCAGTTTCACACGCACACCTACTGGTAATAGCAGCAGTGATCACTTTAAGAGAAGACCGATGACCAAATGGAAGTGAGAATGGAATAAAAGGGAAAATGATGAAGTCTAATAGCAGGCTAAATTATTTGTCTGTGTTCCACATGTGACTTCTGGGACTTCATCCGAGTTTCTCTAGCTGACAATGAGAGATGCTGCCTCTGTGAATAAGAGAGATCCCTCGCACTAACAGCATTTGAAAGGAATGCCCTGTGCAAAAAGAATTAACAAGAAGCGGTAGAATTCAGATTTCAATAACTCCTGTCAGTCAGGAGACTCCCAGTGTATTGTAGGCCTAATTCTTGCTGCCTTGCACCTTGCATTAGTAATCTGCATTTGTGCAATGCGGGTGTAAAATGCTATCACATAAAAATGAGTAATGTATTTACATCCACTGCGGAGAGGGAAAAATGCCAACAGAATTTGTTATGTTGGGACCTCAGAAGTAGCACGTATTTTGAACGTTTTTTTTGTAATCTAGAAAAAGCAATACATCCAGCTAGAGGTGACATTTTACTAAGGGTGAAAGTTAAGTCAGTACAAAGGAGAGTGACAAAATACTTAAAATTATCTGGAGCTTAATTAATAGTTTATGCAATTCATATAACAAAAAAATGTAAGGCCACGGGACTGGAGCAAAACACACAAAAATGGAATGTGTCTTTAGAAGACCACACGCTGCAAAACACTAGATAGGGAGATGAGGAGGTTATGGTGGATAGCACCTAAAAGCTTCCAAACAGTATGTAGTACACCAAAACTTTCCAAATAGTATGTAGCAGAAGTAAAACAGATTTCATTTGCATAACCAGGGGTAACGACTAAAGTCCAGACTACTAGAAGTATATAAGGTGTTAGCACACTCTCATCCAAAATGTAGATGCATCACATCTGATTCCTTTCTACATTATTTTAAATTTACAGCAATGTCATGTTATCGACTGCAGCACAATTACACTGGAGCCAAGCCAGAGCAATTCAGGAGAGAATCAGGTTTATTGTTGGCAAAGCAGTGCCCTTTCTACAGACAACTGAAAGCTGGCCTAGTGCATAAAATCCTTATATGTACATTAACTATTAGAAAGATTATTAAAAATGCAAAAATTCTAAGTTTCCTGTATTATTTTTAGACTAGTAGTAGGGAAAATGCCCTAAAGTTCACAAAATCTAAAAGAAAGATACTTCTTAATGACAGAAGAGAACAAAGTTCCCAGCTGCAGAGCCTTGTCTTTGTTTGGATCTTATAATTTAAGGAATCATTTTCTAAAATTGCCTCTTGTACAGTAAAATGACAATGATTAGGCTTGCTATCTTCTGGTCTCCTGCTGTGCAAGACACTCACTCAGTGGGCCCAGGATACAAAAGTAGCTGCTTTACAAATAATAACACAGCTTAACTATCATTTAATAGCTTCAAAAGCATCATAGTAGTTACGAACCCTTTAGAATGAGGACAACTAATTTCAGCATCTCAGTTGTTGTCATGTTTAATCACTTTCTAATGCTGGTGGCTGTTTTACTTTGTTTCTTTGTTTTTAATTGCTGGAAATTTTTAATTCCTGGTTCAAACAACCTAATTTCACAGTTTTAGATTAATCAGTGATAACTTGAGGAGCAAAAATGATTGAAGTTCATCAGGATGTAGCACAGAAAATCAATGTAATATTGCAGGAAAGCATTTCGATTCTACCTTCATGAACAATGTGGTTTTAAATTCGAACATTTTATGGTAATACTGGGAGAATTGTCTGAATATACGACCTTCAGGGATTCTTTGTTTAATGTACAAAGCTGATCTTCACTGCCAGAACTAAGGATGTGTCAGCCCCAGGGCTGGTGAGCTTAAAGGAGTGGGAAAATGACTCCATCACTAGAACAAATGACATCTACTGGCTTGAAGGTTTATTTACACACGAGGAAAACTTGCCTGCCCAACTCCGAGTGCACGGTGCAGTGAGGTCTCCTTCTGGAACTATTAAAACTCAGTCTGCATATATTATTTTGGTGAAGAAATTCTAAAAAAATTGCTAACACGAATTCAAATGCAACATGAGAATGTGAGATACTTCCGAGGGGGGAAAAAAATAAATCTGTGAAGTGATCCTATTCTGTTCTGTTTTCCAGCTAGAATTTCTACTTGCACATACAGCTGAGAGAATACCTTGATGGTAACACTTAAGAGCACGTGAGAGATGTCGTGAGACGTGTTGCCGGAGGGTTCTGTGGCACCCAGCCTGCCCGGGCACCCCACAGATCTACCTGCACCAAAACAGAACGGAGAGCACCAGGTACTGCCATCACCAACGCACCCCGTCTGTTCAGGTCTGTTCTGATGCGAGGAACATTGAATACTTTAGAAACTTTCATAAATAAAAACCCCAGGCTCCAGTAAGTCCGGCAGTCAAACCAATGGGTTTTCCCTCACCCCTGTTTGAAGGCAAATGAAGTGTTTGTCCCAACAAATAATTGTGATTTCCTATTTCCTCTGAAGAATCCAGTGCTTCCTATCCCATTAACTGATGTTGTGTTTAGCAAACATCTGTTCAACAGTTAAAAAAAAAAAGTATTTATCAGCATCATTCATTCATCTCTGGCATTTCTTCAGTTACAGCATTTAACTACTGCCTTTTTATTTTGTAAAGAGAAATTTTATTGTAGTTTATTGTAGTTTTAGAACAGTACATTTATATATGTGTGTGTGTGTGTGTGTGTATATATATATGTGTATACACACACACACACACACACGAAATCTTACCTGGACTTATTTGCAGGACAAACTCTGAGTTCAAGGCCTGTCCAGTCATTATCTGGTTACCAGACAATAAATTCTCCATTCTAAACCATCCAACCAGCAATAAAAATAATCATAAATCACTTCAGTGACCAAAAAATAATGTGAGAGCATTTGGCAAGGTCCAGGAACTCACAGATCCAGTTCTCAGACTCAACCTTTCCAACATGGGCAGAGCATCTCTAGTTCTATAATTAAAAATTATTGAGTGCCCACTTGTCTTCTCACACCATTAGCTTCCATCAGCCTATCTACCTGCAGCAGTCTTTTTTCAATGTTTTAATAATGCTATTAAACATGATATAAACCTATATAAATGCAGTCTTTGTTCAAACCTCACCAAATACAGTAGCAGGTTCCAAGTAAGGCAGTGATGCATATGAGAGACTGACTCATTTTAAATTATTATTTGTTAGATCACTTAGCACAGAATCCTCAGCAGGCCCTTTTCCAAATAAAATTCTGAATTGAAACATACCTTGGGATGCTCAAGCTGGTATTGCATTCCATGTAACAGAGGGAAGAACAGAGGTGTTTAATGCTTTATTTGGTCTGAAATTAGTTGTATCAGATGCTGTTGCAGTGACACTGACATCTTTGATTCTTACCGCTCTTTCAATGGATATAAACTAGTTCATTTCTACCTGTTTACTCTGATTTGATATTTACCTGATCCAGGTCAGAATCTGGCCTAGTGGGATTGCATGAAATGTACAGCAGCCCAGAATTTCACCCAACTAGTCTATCTCTCTTACGCTACTGTAAACACACTTATGTTTAGTCAATATATTTTATATTCCTGCAATTTTAATTCAGAATTTTATTGTTGTTATTTCTAGCAGCTTCTCCACCAAATGCCTTAGTTATTTTGACACTGTTATACTGTCATTATCTTGATGAAATCTTGCATTTTGTGCTAGAGGTTTTATAAAACATGAGGAAAATTATTGTGACTTAATACTAAGAAAAGCCTAAAACCATCAAAATATGTGCAAGGAATTAACTCTGTCATGGAAAATAAAAGCTGTTACTCACTACATCAGAATTACCTGTATCCCTGAACTAGAAAAATCCAGCATATCTAATCCAGTTGTGGGGGAGAAATAGCAAAAAGCCACAAAAACAGAGTATCTAGGGTACAAAGTAGAATTCTGCATCTCTAGTTAGTTCATTTCTGAGTTTATGTATGCTCAAGGGAGTATTTCAGTCTTAAAACATAATTCACTGAAGACACAGGAGATAAAAGAAGCTGAAAGAACATTTTGATGGAATATTTCTCAAAGGGAAAATTGGGTTTTGAAGGTCTCTTTTTAAGCCTTCTTTAAACCTTTAGGTCCTATGCATTGTTCTGCTCTGTAATTTTTTTCCCATTTGACTTTCACTCCTTTTTTTATGAGATGTGAACTCTCTTGAGCATTTCAGATCTGCCTTCTTTATGTTTTTTTAACCTGAGGGCTTAAAAACTCCAGAAAGTAAAAAAAATAAAAATAAATAAATCTGGAGATAGGCAGAGGAACAAAAGAGGCCACAGGGTGTCTTGAGGAACATGGGAAAAAAGATGATTATAGAAGAAAGAGAAAGGTGATAATTCCTAGAGAAGTGTGCATCATCCAAAAACGAAGTACTTACGAGTAAAACTCAGAGAAACCATGACTCTGAAGTTGTTTGGATAATGAACATGTTTTTACAGACCTCTAAAATCTTTCTGGTATTCATCTTTTGTGCTTCCAACCCAAAGGAATCTACACAACTTCCAAACAAAAAACTTAATCCTTTATTGTCATTCATATTTTAAAACTGTCCTGTGGTAGTTTTTAGCTTTCTTGCTTACATCCCATGAATGGTAGAATCATTTAGGTTAGAAAACATGTTTAAAATCTTTAAAATTCCAACCATTAACCTAAAAATGCCAGGTCCATGACTAAACCATGTCCCTAAGTTGTTACAGCTCAAAGCAGAACAGAGACATTTTTTCATACAGGTGGGTAATTATGCAAGAACAGCCATTTTCACGTCACTACTTAGGACACTGACCTGAATAAGGTCCCACATCCCTGCATTTTCAGTATCTTTTTCTTTGGGACTTTGAGTCTAGGTTCCCTGGCTCATCGTCCTCCATTTTATTTGGAAATACAGAAGCCCTTGTTTTACCTAAATATTGAATTTTGGCTCTTGGATCCATGGCAAGAAGCTTACAAACCCAGAGAACTAGGTTACAAAAAGAAGCACTCCAGAATTGCAGCCTCCATGCTGCACAGCCAAGAGCATGCCTTGAGGGTAGGCAGCCCCTTGCTTCAGTCAAGGTTGCTGGATTTTAAGGTTGACCTTTGCTCAAAGGTTTGGTGGTTCCTATTTCACATCGAAACAAACAAACAAGACAAAGGAACAGGGAAATTTTGTTCGCAAGTAGTCTCTTCAAAATATTATCCCTGCTTGTGGAAAAGAAACTACTGTTTTTTAGAAATCTTAGTTAAAATTGTGTAAAATTCAAAAACTTTAAGGTTCAAAATAATTTGTTTCACCGACATCAACTCTTGCTGCTCTTCAGCAATCAGTTTCACGGCAGGTTACTGATACACTGGCTTGATTAAGCTAATGATGAAATGTAGGTAGTTTCTTTTTTTGCCTGTATACTTAACAGTAGAAGGAACATGTGATAGCTGCAAATTATTTATTATCTGGAGGAGAGAGGATGGCAATCAGTAACTGCAGTTTGTACAGATTATCCTCCTCTGCTTTGCTAAAGTCTGATGTGAAGAATATTTGATTACTTTGTCACTGACAGATGCTTTTCAAACCTGCCTGTGCAAGACCTATGCAAGACTCACTATGTTTGAAACAGTGTGTAAGATCTAACAAATTAGCTTTTGGACTACAGCATGAGTAAAGGAGCATAGGTCTTTCATTGTAAGAATAAGGCAGATTATCAGAAAAGGAATATTTAGCAGTAACAGCCAACAGTTTAAGTGATACTCTCTTTTTGGAAACAGACAAATATCAAGCAAAACACAAATATAATAGGAACATAATAGTAGATATTGTAGAAAATCTGTTTTTGTCTCCTTTACAAATTTTGACTCATCAGCAAATACCAGTAAACCAAAAACCTTTGCACATCACTCACACTGATGCACAAACACCACTGTTTACTGTTACAGGATTCCACGTCCCTCCACGCATCAGCAAACTGAATGTTTGGGCAGCTGTCCATCCCCTGGAAACTCAGTAATTATCAAATAAAATTAATTCTCAATAAATGCTTAACAGAAAGAAAAAGCACCTTATATTATTGTACTCAAGACTGTCATGTCTTGATCTTACCAAGCAATACTCAACACTGGAGTGAGGATTTTACACCTAGCACTGTTCTACGTCTATCTAGTGAAAGCACTAGCTCATTTCAAACCTGCCTGAAACAGTATTTTGGCTTCAGTAGTGAGGTAAGCAACAAACAACATCAGAATTTCCTAGCAGGCAATTTATACCCATTCTTCTTTCAAAATCTTTTAAGTGCCTGTAAAATGGATTGTCCTGGAGAGGTGAAACAGGATACATAAGCATGGTGCAGAAACAGAAACACAAAGACATTCTATACTATAAAATAAAGACACTATTCCTGTAGCACTATAACTCATCTATACAAATTTGGCTGACAAATTGGAAAAATTAGGAAAAGTTCTTCTGTAGTATCATATTTAAAAAAAAGAAGTAAGTGGGTTCCTGATCACGAAAAAGATTCTTTGGGCAAAATCAGAACAAAAATTCAGATTTTGAAAATATGAGACTTTTATTCAGACGTAAAGAACACAGATTTTGTGTGGATAATTAACTATTAAATTGGGCATACAGGGATGTTTCATCATTTGATGTCTTGAAAATCTTCTTTTCTAGCTCAATTAAAAATTATGGTCTTGATAAAAAAAAAAACACTCACCAAATTCTACTGGCTTATGCCAAGCAGGTTGTCATGCCAGATTATTTTAGAAGGGCGTCTGTCATTTGAGTCTACCAAAACCTCTGTGCCACAAGGCACATACTGAACACAGGTTCTCATCATGCCATATGGATTCTAGAAAGCACCCATGGCTGTATTGCATCTGATGCTTGACGCCATAAATCCACGTTGAGTTGACCTCGAAGTTTTATTTTGTCAAGAACAGAGTTTGTCTCACTGACATGAAATAAGGCAAGTAACCATCCTGAAAGTAAAAGCGGTGTAGGTGCCCCCTTTGCCTCCACCACCACACCTCTGCTGAACGTAATTACCTTGAGACTTTCCAGATAACCTTAGTAGAGAGTGAAAAGAACAAGACACCTTAAAAAAAAAAAAAAAAAAAAAAAAAGAGAGAGAAAAAACAATCCACACCCCAGCAAAATCTTCCTGAAAAGCTCTGTAAATCACTGGGGCTTTTTGGCTTACAAGTGCTTTGATTTATTAAAATTTATACAAGTTTACAAGTAAAGTTCCTATTATAGCTGCAAGTAAGCTTAGATCAGTCTGCTTTGGAAGAGATTTGAACCCAAGTGAATCAGCCTTTCAGCCTGCCAAAGATAAAGGTGTTCAGCATCGTCATTTCCCAATGGGCCTGGGATCAGCAGTGCCATTCCTGCCTTAACATCTTTCAACAGCAACAGTCACCACAGCAGTTAAGAATTCCAGGTGCTAGGAAAGCTAAAGCAAAGATATCTTTCTGAACAAATGTTTTCAGTAGAATAAGAGGGAAAGGAAAACATAATCAACAATAAAACGTCCTGAACAAACAAAAGAACAGCCCATAGACTTTATCAAAGACCAAAGTATCCAAATCTCATTTGGATGAGTGCATGCAAGAGCAAAGAGGAAAAAAGAAAACAAAAAAAAAACCCCAAACAAACCCAAAAAGCGATACTTACACTTAGGGACTGAATAATTAGCACCATGCATCCATTGAATAAAGTGAAGAACAGTTCATGCGAACTATCATGAGAGCTTTTCAAAGAACTTTGTTTTCACAAGAAGCATACAAATATCTGAAAGTGAGAACGGGCACAGAAGGACACAAACATCTACCATATAGATCCAGAAATCACAAAACAGTTTCTGACCAATATCTCATCTTTAGAAGATTCCAGGAATCACTTTAGATGGCTAATTATTTCTTTTGTCGATTGCTTAGGTCATTGAACAAAGTGTTATGTGCCAGATAAAACTGCTATGTGCCAGATAAAACTGCTTTCCAGGTATCACTCCAATCAGATAAGAAAAGAAAAGGAAATGGCCAGGAAGTGAACTGCAGCATACTTTACAAAAGAGATAAAAATGAAACTGAGAGTCAAGAAAAAGTCATTATCAATTGCCTGAACTACCAGATCTTTAGTGACCATTTGACAAACTACTATACCACAAGAGATCACAAAGCACATTGCTGGGAAGGTGTGTGTTATTATCTTTATTCAGCAGGTGGTGAAGCTGATGCAGAGCGAAGTGGAGCAATTTGTGTGTGTTTGCAGTGCAGGCCAATGGCAGGGTGAGGTACAGACCTGGGACTCCCAATGCCACAGCTCCGCTCAGGGACACCGTGCACATTTTTTGCTAAAATGCTGACTCCATAAAACACTGACGACAACGAGGATTTCCCAATGAACCGCAAATAGTTTATGCAATCATAAGGTACCTATGAATGGTATCTCAGATTAAAAAAAAAAAAAAAATTTTTCCCCAACAATATGAACAGTTTATCAGTTGCATCCAAAAAAGCCCCATAAAGCACATGGACACCAGCTAGTTTCACCTTACATCAGTAACTGCATTACAATCACTCAGATTGCACCCATGTTTTTGTTAGATATGATATCAGCTCCATATTCAGATCTAAGCTGCTTAATAATACTGTAATACAGCAAAACAACACTGTGTTACACAGCACAACTAAGATTAAAAAAGGTTTAAAAGTATTATGGTTACTCTAACCACAGTCTCACAAAATCTTTTTAGAGGGCATAGAAGGAAAACCTATGTGAAAGGACAGCACTTTGTTGTAATTTATCTAATTACAGCTCCACTATAAATCTGGGAGCTGTACACCGTTCTCCTGATAAATGTGCCTGGAAACAGTCAGAAGAAAGCTGTACAGGGCCTTAACATTACCTCTTATTATCAGTTACTAAAAACAGATGTCTTTCTGACAACAATCTGGCTGAAGTTGAGATACTGTAGCTTATTACCCCGCAGAAGTCTCCTGACTTGCCTTCAAGATGTGCACAAAGTGTCACAGAGCATGCTGGTAATGATTTGTGCCACAGCAGTGTGTTGTGTTTTCCAAGGGACCGTCAAGGACTCAACTACACCAACAGGTTTGGGACTATTCAGTTTAAGGAAGAGGAGGCTGAGGGGGGACTTCATCATGCTCTACAATTACTTGAAAGGACATTGTAGAGAGGTTGGTGCTGGTCTCTTCTCACAGGTAATCAGGGACAGAACCAGGGGGAATGGTTTCAAGTTGCAAGAGGGCAAGTTTAGACTGGACATTAGGAAGAAATTCTTCACAGAAAGAGTGATCAGACGCTGGAATACACTGCCTAGGGAGGTGGTTGAGTCGCCATCCCTGGATGTTTAAGTGTCGCTTAGATGTGGTGTTGAGGGATATGGTTTAGGGGTGACTTGTAGCATAGGGTTAACGGTTGGACTCGATGATCCCAAGGGTCTTTTCCAGCCTGAACTGTTCTATGATTCTAAGAACTTGTTTTCATGTGTTGTTGGCTTAGACGAAATTGAGAGCACATGCAGGTTATGAAAAAAAGTGCAATTATCCCACGGGGACTTTATTCTACACTGAGAGATGTGTAATTAGATTCTTGCTACACCTGACTACACTTTTGGAACTTTCTAATTCAGGTTTGATTACCTGGTGATTAAAAAACATTTCAAACTTTAGTTCTGATCTTCCTCCATATTTTGTAAGTAGGAACAATTTCCATGACTGTAGTACTACGGCTTCTCTTCCTGAGAAGAGGCAATCACTCAACAGGGTAAAACAGCAGTGCTATTCATGCCCCACACTGAAAGCAGCAGTACAGAAACTGCTGGGATCATCCATAACCTCTCTTTAGTCTGCAAACAAGCTAGACTACTCTGAGCACTAAAATAGGCTTCTAGTATCGTTCAGGTTGTGGATGTTTTTCCTTGCACTCCAGAGCTGCTCTGGAGATACAAGCCTTCCCTTGACAATTTTTTTCCACTACGTACATCCCACCCTGCAACATAAATGCATACCTGTGAGGAAAACGGCTGCCGTCCTGCATCCAGAGGAGCCACAGGCTTCAAAGAATGAGATCACTAAGTAGCAGCCTTCTGGGCACCCTTATGCATGCCACTTCAGAAAAGTGATAAACTAACTCAACAGCAGACAGCTGAAAAATCAGCCTAAGATAACTTACAACACCAACCACTACACAGCCCTCACTAAATTCACACAGTCAAGGCTGGCGAGGGAGCACCAAAGGATTTAATGTACAGCAAAGGACATATTCCAACCCATAAACACATAAGACAAAAAAAAAAGACAATATGGATAAGGTAGGATGTGCAGAGTGCTGTAGAAAAGATGATAGGGAACAACTAAATGAGTTTTCAGCACAGATTGAAAGGGAAAATGGTAGACAGAAAGACAGTAGACAAGAGAAATACTGAGAGACAGTGATTAATATCAAAGCCTTGGATCGGTAACAATGGTTCAAGGGAACCTAAAATGCAAATAGATAAAATTTACCTGATTTTTGGTACTCACTCTGTGTAAATCATGGATAGCAGCATGAATTCGACACAGAAGCAGGTTGTACACTAGTACTTTAGATGGACAGAGGAAAAACTGGAGGCAAATCACTATGTAGTCATCTAGTCAGTGGTGTTATACTGTTAACAACATAAGAAAAGGAGAATTTAGTGCACTAGGATGAAAAACAAGAGTCTAAATTTTCACCAGCAAAAAAAAGCACTGGAGAGGCTGAATGAAAAGCGGGGAGATAAGATGGCTCATCTCTCTTTAAAGAAGGTGTTAAATAGCACTGAAAAATTTTCTGTCCCTTGTAGTCCCTTATTCTTGCGAAATTACTGAAACAATTCACAAAACTTGAGCTGACCTTGCTCTTTACTATGCATTTCCTTTGTATATTGTATACACACTGATATACTCAAAAAGAAAACCTTATCACATCTACTTCTACCCAGTAGCAGTATTTTTATTTATATATAAGTCCAGTAGTTGCACATGCGTTTTTCTTTTGAACTATGATATAAGCAATATGCTACCACAATTGCAATTAATTTAGACACCAGAATGGGTGGTTTGAAATATCTGCTAACCAGGTTCTATCAAAATCTCAGATCTTCCCTTGTCCCCCAGAGCCTGGTTGCAAGGCTCAGTGCAGAACTATGTGTATCTCCAAGAAAAGAAAGGCCTCACTTTTCTGTGGTTTGCTGAGAAGAGTAAGGGATCACTCCAACACAAACCATTCTATGATTCCTTCTTTTAAAAAAAAAAAAAAAAAAAAAGGACCAAAAAACCTATTTAATGCTGACTACTGTGGCTTTATTTTAAAATTTGTTATCTGCTCATTGCAGAAGAGAACATTATGGTAACTTTTTTCCACACAAAACATGGAGCACAAGCAACAAGTTTTTGGTCATTACCACAGGTTAAATTTAGATTTACAAGTAACATCATTATTTTAATCATATTACTAATTACCCCCCCTGATGTTTACAAGGCTCCTGTAAATGATGCCAGACTTCTACCAGAGCCACCTACATCCCAACAGAGATTTGAAACCCACAGAATGTAATGAAGCATGACTGTAGGGTAACTGGTGTGGAAGAAGAATGGAACAATGAAAGAATAATGTTCTTGGTTTACCAACAAAGTATTTGCTAAGGAACATACAGATGAACGTAAGTATCTAGCAACATCTCTGAACTTGTCACATTTGAAACCACAACATGACTTAAGTACAGAATAAAAACGCCAAAACCGCAAAGGTAAATCCTCCCCAACATATTGTCTCTTTCAGAAGACTGATACTGATCATGTTGTGTCTCCTGTGCTCAAATGCAGAACATGAAAAAGCTATTAAATGTCTAAAGAAAGAAAAAGGGACTAAGTTTTCCAGCTTAAAGATGCTGAATGCATCATTTGTTATTAGAACTAATGAGGATTTCAGCTAGGTTTGGCACCTCTAGGATTTTCTGGCATTTGCCAAAATGAACAAACAGCAATATATATTAATGAGCAACTCCAAAGTCTTGGATGAGATGCATAGCTCAAATGCATACGGAATAGCACCACCGTAAATCACATGTGTTGTGTGTAATGCAGTTTTAGGTGGCCAGCAGATGCATTTTAATGCCAGTTTAGCTGCGTCTGTGCCATAATTCTGCACTAAAACAGCAGAAGCCTTTGGCCAAAAGACAGGTCGTTGCACCTGCGCTCCTTAAAGTCACTGTAGCAAGCACCCTACTGCTCCTCCTCATGACAGGAGAGGGGCTGCAGCTTCCCCTTGCAGTGAGAGGAGATGCAGCAGAGCATGGGGTGCAGTGACAGTTTGCTGAAGGTTCACACAGCTGATCATGCAGCTCAAGGTTCCCCTGTCGCCAGGCACATCATCCTCTCTCTGCCGGAGCGTGTCCATCATGCGTAGATGTGTTGCAGTGTCGTGGAGTAAGCTTGCACAAGATGTGCACAAAACACCCTTCAAAGAACGCAGCCTGCTCTGCACAAGTTGCAAGGCAGCTGCTATGACTAGATGTGCTTTAAATTACACTTCTGGGAATTGGTGAATGTAAAAGATATTCAGATTACATGTGTACACGTACACACAAGAATACCCTTACGAAACAAGCAGTAGCAGTGCACACCCAAACCAGGGGCATCTGGAGGGCTGTGGCTATTTTTCAGTAGAGGTGAATGATCCTGTTTGCAAAGGACAGGGCCGCCTACCTGGGATAGTAGAAAGTCAAGTATATTGAAAAACACAGTAGCTGAGTTGAGCAAACATCAGTGAGATAGTTTCCAGCATAAACAATACCCAAAAAGATGACCAGCTAGCAAAATGTCACCTCCTTCTGCATTCAGAGAAACAATACTATGTCTCTGCAAGAGTATTGAACCCTGTGGTGAACAGGCAGGATAACATCAGGGTACCCAGTTTCAACACTAATTTTTTTTAACTAACAGCTCACTTTAAGACTGTAGAGCATTATCTTCCTCCATATCAATTAGTGCTCAGATAGAAAGTACGTAAGTACATACATACAATACATATGTGGATGCAAGACACTGAAACTTCCCGATTTCTCATCTTTTTACAAGGTGAGATGACCGCTAGCTGCAGTTTCTTCTAGACTATAAACATTATCACGTTATCTTACATCTAACCATCACCCAGTTATGCCACATTCAAAGTTGAATGCTACTAAATATAAAAAGATCAGTGACCTAGGAAAGGGCAGCTATATACCTAGCAGAGTAGATGATTTTAAAAAGGTGAGTTAAAACTATTATCCAAATAAACAAAACCCTGATTTAAAAAAAAACAACAAACCAAAACAAAACCTGATAAACAGGGGAAGCAGAACTCTGGTGTAATGATAGGTCTATATGCACATTGCTCTTGCATTGAGTCCCTGCATGACAGGCGAGCAGATAACTTGGAAGCAATTAGCGGAAATCAAGCCCATGATACTCCTCTTTAAAGATTTTTTTTTTCCTTTAAAGGTAGTTATTTTGCATAGTACTGTGGGAAAATATTATGTCCCACTGCTCCCCCTGTATTTTCAGACGATCAAGTGGATTTTTTTTATCCCAGGGAGGAGAGCAGAAGGAAAAGGAGATGGCTGATGGGTTAGTAATTTCCATATCTATATTTCTTTTATACTGCAAGTATGTTCCACTTGTTCTGAAAATATGTAATGACCTAAAATGGGGACAATTTTAATGAATTGGCTTCATAATATTTCATATCTTGCTGCCAGACTCTTAGTCAATCAAACTAATGTTATAAAGGAACAGCCAACAGCCAATTTTGACATCCTTTAAGCAGGTCAGTTATAAGCCAATTAACTCTACCTACTTGGTCTCCAAGGTCTGAATAAAATATAGCCCATTTTGATTAGAAGCACTATTTCACCAGTATGCACATCTTAAAATAGCCTGCAAAAATACTTAAAGCTCCATGGAATTGTTAAAGAAAGTCTCGATCCTACTGAAGTCAATTACTGTGATACAATTTCTCCTGACTTCTCACAGATTACAAGAGTTCCTAGATCCACACAGTGTCATTCCAGTTTTATTGGATAGCAGAAAAACCAAGTGCTGCATTCATTAGAGCCCTTCCATCTGCTAAATTCAACTTTTCTGCAACATAAGATAAATTGAAAGCATCAGTCCTGAATTCCAGCAAAATTCCTGGTGAACTAACTTCAAGAAAAGGAAATAACTCAGAATTACAGTTATATGCATCACACATTAATCCCTCCTGTTTATTTTAGCACAGGTTTCACATTATTAATAACTGTCAGTTTCTCCTAGAATTTGAATGGTTTGACAAGAAATGCAGTTTTTAAAACTATATAAAATAAGACTATCTAATTACTCCAAGAATTAATTTTGCATTAACTTAAACTTATTCATTTATATTTTTAATTAGTCCACAAACATTTTTTCTTATTAATCATGTAATTTTTAAGAGCTGAGAAAAATATAGACAATTCATATTTCAAGAATCTCCTGCTTTTCATTGCTTAAAAAAAAAAAAAAAAAAAAAAAGGTGTTTTGGGTTTTTTTTTGCAGAAGGATTTTGTCAACATTTCCCTAAGGGAAGTGTGGGAGGAGAGGAGAAAGAAGTAATTTCTGTGCAGGAACAATAAATTATCAATACTAGCTCAAAAGAAAATAGATCATGGGGAAAAAAATAATTATTTGGAAAGAGATTGCAATGCTTTATTCACATATAGTCATAGTCCTTTTCTGATAACTTGTGAAAATCTGTTTGTCTCGTCCAAAAAAACATACCTATTCCACATGATCTTTATGAAATGTATGCATATGTGTGGAAAAAGAACTTTTTTCTCCAACCCCTTAAATCATATAATTTTCCTGCATCATGTGTCAAATCTGCAAAACACTGAAGTCATTGAAACTACACCAGTAACATAGTTCATTCTTGCTACTTCAATCACACAGTCAATGAAAAAAAATAGGAGGAGAGAGAAAAATAAAAATACACAGCTAATAATGCAAGGGCACGAGAAGCAGCAACTCCAGGATTCAGAACCATATACAACTGCCAAAAAAGCACATTTAACGAGACTTATGGAAAGATGGAGAGGGCTCGACACTATTGTGGATGGCACAACTTATATGAAGCCAGATGGCTTCTAGCCAGGTTGGCCTGGCCAAATGCACGGAGAGCTAAACACAGCTCTGAACCCAGCCTGGGAGGATTTCACTGACGGGAACTGGAATGAAGATCATGCAAAATAGCATGAATGTAATATGGAGGGTTCTAAAATTTACTCATGCTTGGGAATATAAATAAGCTCTACGAGACTAGTTTAAACAAAGATATAGCTGTTTCATACTGTGAATACAGAAATATTGAAACCTCTTATCAAGGAAACAAGACTAAAGCTTCCTTGATTTAATGGTTAATCATATTGCAGTTAATTATTAAAACTCCTGATAACTGATGCAGCAGACACAAGTGTATCTGCTTTCTGAAAATGCAAATGTGACATAAACATTTTCTGTAACGTATTACTTTTTCAATTTTTGGATGATTGCCTGTCCTATGTCCATTACCCTTCTGCGTTTCCACTGAGCTTTAATTAGAGTTGAAGTATGTCTTGATTCACTGATTAAACATCATAAGCAATTTAAAAGAAAGGGTCATCATTTTACATATGCAGGAAACCGCATTTAACTTAGTTCACAAAATACAGCATTAAATCAAATCATGTATTTTTTAAGAGGACAGTTCAGATCATTTCAAAGTATAAATTAATTCTTCACTTAAGCCTGGAAAAATCTGAGCTATTCTTGAAAATGAACCAAGGGAGCAAAGGGGATGTAGACTACAGGAGAGCACATATGTAATTTGCAGTCAAAGCTGCATGTACTGTAATAGCTACATAATGTATGGAATGGCTGGAATTTGTTCACACAGGGATAGTCATTATTTCCATCGCAGAAATACTTGCTTCAGAAACTTATCCTGCCTGTCTATACCAGCACCTTTGGTCTACAGTACTTATTTACCTCGAGGATAGAACAAAAAACAGTTGCAAGATTAGCTATATAAAGATATATATATCCTAACCCTTCTTCCTTGCTATGGAAATGTAAGAAATGCCCACAGTGGTTTTTTTCTTAGTCCGGAGAACTTTTTGACATCTCACTCAATGCTTTTTGTTAGGGTGAGAGTAAGAGAGCTGCAAAGTTGGATACTTAATATACCTGTCTTTTTTTTCTGAAAGGTTTTTCATTAAGGGGAATTAGTTGCTACCTAAACATTTATATATTTTTCATTGAAGAATCTTTCATAAACTGTTTACTTTTTCTTACCAATAGTTGTCATAGGATCATTTCATTAGTTAACTATTGTCTATTGACACACACTCAACAGACAGTGTAATTGCTGGTGACTGGTCTAACACAGAAAAAAAAAAATCTTTGAAGAATCTGAGACATGGTAAAAATGGAAATAGTTTCCACAGAAATAAGCTGACATGCTTGAAGAATGACAGAACGTTCAAAATTTATTACCTCAAATCAGACACCCAGTTTGCTTTCCTACTAAGAGTTATGCAAATGTGTAAGTGAACAGCGCTAATAAATGTAAAATTAGATAACCTTAGCTTTGGCAGAACTGGGGTTTTACTCCATGGTTACAAAATTACATAAATTACTTGCTTTTTGACAGTACTCAAGTCACTTATTTAAGTATCTGAATGTAGCTACAGGCACATAAATTTGCAAGTGTGATAACAGATTACCTAAGGCCAGACAGTGAATCAATATCTAAGCCAGAAGAGGAAACCAGGAATCCCAAGTACCTGTTGAAAGACAAGGTGACATTGTTCAGTATGGGAAAAAGAATTATTCCATTTCTAACCTACCCAAATATAAATCAGTACTGCTCCCTAAACTGCGATTGAGCCCTTGAACTAATCTTAAACACATCGTGGATTCCTTTACCTCCATTCTTACAGTAGGTGTGGAGGGATTAAAAACACAAAAGCCCAAATGTAAAACTAAGAACATTCTTTAATGTGATTAAATCACTAGTTGCCTGCACTCTTCTTGTAGCAGTCCTAATTACATTGTAAATAAGAGTATGTACAGTATCAGCTGAATTAGTTAAACAGTTTAATTACCCTGAAAAATGCTTATAAGCAAAAAAGTTCATGGGAAGCTAACAAAGAGGCTTTGTAATTAGTGCAGAAACGTAAAGTCTAAAGTTGTGCCTAAACTACCTCCCCGTATAGAAAATTTCACATTTAGAATAAATTGCATGTAAAGGTTTTGGGGTATCAAAGCGAAGGCAGCATTTAACTACTTTTTGAGGAGTAGAACTGCAGAAAAGCTATTTTTAAGAGCTCAGGCTCTCCTCACCACTGCAACAATTATTCCCCCATCAAGAACAAATGGGACTAGGAAAACGGAGAGCTGGGAACTAGGTGCTAGGGAATCTAACAGCTTCAAGGGCCCTAACATCTACCTTTACATCATGTTAGAAAAAATTGTCAAAGATTCAACCTGTTTTCATATGCTTCATTTTCAACAAATCTTCATTTTAAACAGTCACAAGCCCTCAGAAAATTTCCAGCCAGTTTATCAGCAGCTATTTCTTGCTTTTTAGGTAGAATAAAAGTTCACTATAAAAACAGTTAGAACTGTTGTGCCTCCTCCTCATCACCTGGTACAACGTGAAGTGGTAAAACCTGGTCACTGCCTGAGACTGAGCCATGAACTTCCACAAGAACTTGGTGACCATTTCTTCTGAGGGATGAGGAGAAGGGAAAAAAAGGAAGAAAATATTTTCTGCCTCTCAATATCCCAAACGTTTCTAGCCTCCTTTGGTTCTGAAATTACTCATTCTCAAGTCAGATCTGTGACATTTTGGCACCTGGGATTCACAGAAACAGAGAATGTTAGGGGTTGGAAGGGACCTCAAAAGATCTAGTCCAGTCCCGCTGCCAAAGCAGGATCACCTATAGTAGGTCACACAGGAATGCATCCAGGCGGCGGTTGAACGTCTCCAGAGAAGGAGATTCCACAACCTCCCTGGGCAGCCTGTGCCAGGGCTCTGTCACCCTCACAGTGAAAAAGTTTTTTCTAATATTTTTATGGAACCTCCTACACTCCAGCTTGTACCCATTGCCCCTTGTCCTGTCATTGGACATCACTGAAAAGAGCCTGGCTCCGTCCTCCTGACACTCCCCCATTAATGAGGTCACCCCTCAGCCTCCTCTTCTCCAAGCTAAAGAGACTCAGTTCCTTCAGCCTTTCCTCACAAGGGTGATGTTCCACTCCCTCCATCATCTCTGTGGCTCTGCGCTGGACTCTCTCCAGCAGTTCCCTGTCCTTCTTGAACTGAGGGGCCCAGAACTGGACACAATATTCCAGATGCGGCCTCACCAGGGCAGAGTAGAGGGGCAGGAGGACCTCTCTCAACCTGCTTGCTACTCCCCTTCTAAAACACCCCAGGATGCCATTGGCCTTCTTGGCCACGAGGGCACATTGCTGGCTCAATTCCTGACAGTGTCTTGTCTGCCCCCTACCAGCAATTTATTTCCACATCCAGAAATAAAAAGATTTACATAAGATGCCAAAGGACTATTTCTGGCATTCAAAGAACATCTCAAAGTAAGTGGAACAACAGCAATTTTTACATAATGCTGAAACATCATTTCTTTTTCTCTGTGTTACATTATGTATTTTCATCAGTATCTGATAACAGCAAGAGATCGGTAAGCAAACTAAATACCAAGTCTTTAAAGAATTCAGTAGGCTTTCTATACATCCCAGGAGAGATGTGAAAAATAATGCTTCACCTTCTAGAAAACTTAATGTAGTCTGCAAGGTAGAACATTTGAGGTACAGTCTCTGCATTACAAAATAGCACTTTTGCCCATTAGGTATCACCACTGATACAGCAAGTAGCCTCAAGGTTAAACAACCCGCTGATGCTAAAAGTTGAAGTGATCGTTATGAATTACAGCTGGAGGTCAGCTGCACTTCCCTGGAAGTGAACTGGTGACTCTCACAAACACAGAGCACTAAAATGAATCGGTTCCCGGCCAATAATACTGTTTCTGCAATTCTTAACCTTCACCAAGTACATAATAGATAAATTTTCATCTCATGAAATCAATGAACTAGGAAACACCTCCTAAGTTTTCTTGGAAGTTATGTTTCTTTCCACCTTTGGAAAGTACAGGCAGACTAATTGAAACCAGAGCATTCAGATTCCCTGTAAGCAATGTTCCTCTAAAAAAAACCACAAACCACTACAAAAAAACCCAAACAACAACAAAAGAGAGCCTCATTGCCAAAAGCACGATGTAGTTGCCAACGGAGGACTGTGCTAGATATAGCATCCAACCAACTACACTGAACTTGCTTGAGCTCCACTCAGCAGGAACACACCCACAAGACTGACAATAGAAGACACAGACAGTAAAGAAAAGGAGTCATGAATGCATCTTTCATTCTGTTAATTCCAGCAGATATCTATGGAAACTAAAGGCTAAATCTAATAATAATACAAAAACTATCTTCTATATAGTAGACAAAAATGTAATTTTTTGAAAGCAGCTTTGTGAAGTCTCGAGAGATTACAGCATTTAAACGTGGCACATTTAGCTTTATAACTACAAGTCAGAATAGGTCGTGTCCACAGAGCCCAGTTTGCAGAAAACTGGCATTCAGCACTGTCAGTGAATGAGGTGTAGTTCAAAGTATCTGATCCCAAGTGACTGGCAGGCATGTCAGGGAATCTTGGCCTAAATATCCATCTTTTCCATCCAGCACAAGGAGTATTCAAAATCTCACCTAAGTCAAGGAAGTTTCAAATGACTGAGAAACCAGGAAGAAAAGCTTGAGTAACTTCAGGAGTGGTGGTGTGCATTTTTTAAATGCAATGGCCACAATTGTCATTTATTCTCCAAATGTCCAAGTCAAACCAAAGTCAATCATAAAACTGGTTTCTATTAGGTGGGCTCCACTCTATTTGTATCTTACGTACCAGACATCTTAAAACAGCAACATCATTTCACGGACAGCAAGAATCCAGATAAATTTACATTATCTTCAGTTAAAATTCTTTTATAAACAAAATACCAGTACTTATGGGATTTGTTCATCGCCATTGCCAGAATGACCTGTAACATGTACCCTGACTCTGGCTGTGCAAGCTAAATTTGCTGTGATTAGTAGGGCTGAAAGAAAAACGACTGCACTAATATTCAAGCTGTTTGGAGAGAGGTTTACTGCCCCCAAAAGAATCATTTAATTATAACACACCATTTTCTTTAGATCTACATATAAAAGAGTTAATTTGCCTAAGCACGCACCAATGGGGCTAATGGATAAAGGTTTTTATTAGGGATGTGCCAAACGGTTCAATAGTTATTTGAATACTGTAGAGGCCTCTCAACTATGTAGCTTTGGTATGTAATAATTCAGTTCAATTAATGGGTTTATTTCCTTCACAGATATTCTTTTAGAAGTGCTCCATCATCCATGCAATGCTGTTTAGAGACATGTTGTAAATACTTTCTCTTCACTGGTAAATTCTAAGGACCTGATGCTGTTCTTTCACACTGGTGTACTTGATACAGGAAGAAACCCGCAGAGAAATACATTAAAAATGCTGTACCAGATTCTCCTTGGACTTGAGTTAATTGGTGACAGTAATATTGTTGCAACCAATAGAATCACATCAGCTTTAAAACAACCTCTAGCACTCTCTCCATTTAAGCACAGAAGTCTACATGACAGAAGGTGGCACATCCAGCATCTCTTCCAGCATTAGCTACCAGAGACAGCCATTAATATGACTTTAGGTCTCCTAGTGTAAATGTAGTTCTAGTATCTGTATTCTCTTGCTGAAACTGCATACTTCCACATACTTAGTAATTTAAAGCTTTAATAACTGTCAGTAATTAAAAAAATAATACCGACAGACCCTTGGCCTCCACCACAAAGGCTTCTGCAAAGAGGTACCATGCCTGATGTCGCTGATAAAAGCACACAGAATGCAGCCCCACTGCAAGATATACATGTAACCACCAAAAATACATTTTCATTCATTACAGTTTTCCTATTTTATGGGCTAGGTTTTAAGAAACTGTTTTTTGCACAGTTATGTGCATGCTGGAATCGGTGTTTATGGTGTAGTATCTTAAACGGACTTTAAACCAAGCTTGATGCAGATATTGCTGTTACCACAGACCAGGGCATAACTGATTCAGATAAGAAATTTCTCCTGAGCATTACTGACATTACAACTTGCTAAGCTGAGTTAGCAATTCAATTAATAAGTATATTTGAGACTTGCATAACTGTTTTTGTCATCAATACCAGCATATCTTGCTACACTGAAAAAGATGATATCCCCTGCAAACTTCATCTCAAAGGACCTAATGTGGGAACA
Source organism: Trogon surrucura (assembly GCA_020746105.1). Taxonomy (NCBI): domain Eukaryota; kingdom Metazoa; phylum Chordata; class Aves; order Trogoniformes; family Trogonidae; genus Trogon; species Trogon surrucura. The sequence continues at coordinate 6,974,950 of CM036625.1, read as the reverse complement.
CTTGAAGAAAGACAGAGTCAGGAGCAGAACTTAATCTCTTCCCAGGGTCCTTGCCTAATCAAAATGTGTAATGGGAAAAAAAGGCAGGGGTTTTAGTGGCATACAAATGTATAAAGGATGCAGGAGATTTGCATTTAAGTGTGTCAGACTTTGGTACCAGATTTCAGTGGCCATCTTTTCTAACCTTCGTACTCATTTTTTTCTGGAAGTTTCTGGATCGCTTTCTGTTACTGGCACAGGCTGCCCAGGGAGGTTGTGGAATCTCCTTCTCTGGAGACATTCAAAACCTGCCTGGACGCGTTCCTGTGTGCTCTAGTGTAGGTGGTCCTGCTCTGGCAGGGGGGCTGGACTAGATGATCTTTAAGGTCCCTTCCAACCTCTAACATTCTGTGATTCTGTGATTCTTCAATATTACAGTTGCAAGAAAAAGTATGTGAACCTTTTGGACTTTCATGGTGTTCTGCATTAATTTATCACAAAATGTGATCTAACCATCATCTAAGAGTATTGACAAATATAATGTGTCTAAAATACTAACACAAAAACAATTCTGATCCTCCACGTCTTTATTAACACACTCATTCAACATTCAAAATGCTAGTGGAAAAAGTAAGTGCACCCTTGGAATCAATAATGGGTTGACCCCACCTTGGCAGCAATAACCTCAACCAGGCACTTCCTGTAGCTGTGCCTCAGAGCTGCACACCGTTCAGGAGAGATTTTAGCCCATTCTTCCTGGTAGAACTGCTTTAGCTCTGTCATACTCTTTGGATGTCTCATGTATGGCTCTCTTCAAGCCATTCCATAGCATCCCTATTGGGCTGAGGACTGGGCTCTGACTCAGCCACTCCAAAAGGCCGATTTTGTTTTTCTGAAGCCATTCTGTTGTGGATTTGCTCCAGTGTTTTGAGTCATTGTCCTGTTGTATCACCTAACGTCTACAGAATTCAGTTGACATACAGGTATTCTCACATTATCCTGAAGAATTTTTTGATACATTTGGGAATTCATCTTCCCCTCAAGGACTGCAAGCTGGCCAGGTCTGGATGCAGCAAAGCGGGCCAAATCATGATGTTTCCCCCAGCAGCATTTACGGCTGTGATTATGTTTTACATGATGATACGCGGTGCCCTTTTTATGCCACATGTAGTGCTGTGTGTTCTTCCCAAATAGTTCAATCCTTGTTTCATCAGTCCACAAAACATTTTGCTAATACCACTGTGGAGTGTCAATGTGCTCTTTCGCAAACGTCCAGCGTGCAGCAATGTCCTTTGCAGTAAGCAGTGGCTTCCTTCATGGTGTCCTGCCACAGACACCCTGCTTGTTCAATGTTTTACGTACCATAGACTCATGAACACAGATGTCAGTCAGTTTCAGTGATGCCTTCGACTCTTTGTCTGTCACTCGGGGTTGTTCCTTTACCTCATTGATGAGTTTTCGTCGTGCTCTTGGGGTCGTTTTGACTGGGCGCCCAGTTCTTGGTAGAGTAGCCACAGTCCCAAAGTGTCTCCATTTGTAGATTGTTTGCCCAACTGTAGACTGGTGAATTTCTAAGGTCTTCGAAATCACTTTGTAACCCTTTCCATCTTCGTGTAGATCAAGAATCCTTGATCATAGATCCTCTGAAAGTTCTTTTTGGCGAGGCATGGCTCACATGAGCATCCATCTTGTGCAGAGCAAACTCAAAAAGTTTGAGTGGTTTTTTGTCCGTCAGCATAGCTCTAGTCCACACGTCCAAACCCATTCTCTTAACAAGACTCCAGGTTAACCCAACTCTGATTAGCTTTTCTGAGGTCAACTCAAGGGTTCACTTACGTTTTCCACTTGCATTTTGAATGTTGAATGAGTGTGTTCAGTAAAGACATAGAGGATCAGAGTTGGTTTTGTGTTATTTTTTTAGGCACATTATATTTGTCAATACTCTTAGAAGACGGTTAGATCACATTTTATGACAAATTAATGCAGAACACCATGAGACTCCAAGAGGTTCACATACTTTTTCTTGCAACTGTGTGTATCTTTAAATTGATTTCAGTGCAATCTAGAACAAACTAGTCAGGTCCAACATGACAAAATATGCAAAAAGCTGGCTTGTGGGGGACATCTTTTCATAAACATTGTCTTAACTTCTCATTTGAAGGCTGATCCAGAAATCCTTGGAATAATTAGAATCTAAATCATTCTCATGGCAGTTTAATTTCTAATGCAGCTCTCCCAGCCTGACCAGCTACTTGTATCACGCTTTTGAGGCTCCTCTTAAAACAAAAGCATTCTTTCAAACACCAATCAAATTGCGAAAGACTGCTCTCATAAATCCATTCTAATTTGTTTAAAATGTAGCTTATACAAAGGGAAAACAAACCAGCAGAGAGTCAATCACAGATGGCGGGAAAAAAAGAAAAGCTACTTGGCAATTTCCGTTCTTAGTTTAGTGGTCTCAAGACACGTGCACTTTGGCAAGCCAGGAGAAAGCAGAACTGCAAAAGTGAATATCCAACTACATAAATGCAAGAATTCTAACAGCAAATAAGCATAAATTGATCCCATTTGTAAATTAGCTCTGTTCAATAGTCCTTAAATAGACTTCTAGAGAATTTATTCAATTATTTATATACTTTCAAGTATTATTGCACCACGATTTAAGACCTCTCAGGGACTTTCCAGCAGTGATGAGCCTGAGGACTACACTCTCTACACTGCTGTTGAAAATCGTGCCTTTTCTTTAGTCTTGACTCCTCTTTGAAAACACAGAGAACTGGAAGAAAAGCTACTTCTAATCACAAAGAAAAGCCTCTATAACATGGAAACCACTGTCCCCTCCCTTCATTCCCGTCAGTATAATAAGCTTAATGTATCTATGGTCAAAGATTGTCAGAGATCTCCTCCAATGACATATCTCCCTTTAGCTGCTATCTTTCTTGCTTCTGGATTTCAACTTTCTTTTTTGACTAATTTTCTTTGCTGTTTAATTGCACATGCTTTCCAGTAAGATAACAAAGCACTAAATTTTAAGCTACATGAAGAGATTTACCATGAAGCATCAATAGACCTAAACTGCTCAAAGAAAACAAGGCCCTGATAAATAAATATATCTGAGCTGCATCTCTACCAGCAGCAGGAAATACTGGATAACAATACTACATGTCACATTTATTGTGGTATCTGGCTCTCTCATGAGAGTTTTCCTCAAACAAGGAAATAAAGAAACATCAGGATCCCTGAACATTCCAGTAGGTTTTCCAGTTTGATTTCTGAATCTCTCTCAAACTACAACACAAATATGTGCTACTTACAAATTTCATGTTCCATTACCTCTATGTGGATGTAAAGAAACATATAATAACTGGCATACCAAAGAAATGCACAGCAAAGTCCAATGCTTACATTAACAGACATCACTGAAGTCAAAGAGCTCTTTGAATAGGCTCCTCTGTGCCACCTGTTTTTTCTGCCAATTGCTTCTGAAACCTCCTCCTCTAGTTCCTCTTTTCCTTCCATCTGATTTCTTCACGCAATTCCACTGAAAGGGCTGGTAAAATGTTACAGCCACTGTCATTCAGCTCTTAGCTTTCCTTGAATGGTCTCTTTCTTTGCCTCTAACCTCTATCCAGATAGTTTATTTGAATGACAAGTCTGTACAGCCACTAGACCTTCTTAGGTGATCGTAAGGTCCGCATCTTCGAAAGAATTGAAATGTCTATCTACCACTAGAAAAGGAGTCTGGTAACTAAATATCTATGCAAAGCTGTCTCTAGGCATTACGTATTCAACTGCTTTGTCTGTGTTACATTACAAAGACATACTAAATCTTCATGTAAAAACATTTTTCCCATTCAAAGGGAGCTTAGTTAAACACATTATTTGAGAATTATCTGCTGTATTAAGTTACCTTTTGTAGTGATTTTTCTTAGCCTTTAACAAATGGAATTGCAAATAAATACGTGAAATGTTATATGAGTAGCCCAACATATATAACAGAGAATATGAACATCTGGATAATAGGGAAGGTTGAGATTCCCTCCAGGAAAATTGTTCTATCTCATTAATCAAATACATCATGACTCCACTATTATCATCCTTAATTACAAAGGAGACACGAAAAATCATAAACTTGAGAATATTTCTGAAGTTAAAATCTACGGAGTCCTATATTCAAACTCTTGTGTCTTCCTTTGCCTTTCCGTTCTTCAGCTGCGTGATCACCTAGTCAGCAAGTATCTCACAGCCATGTATTACAGCTTCTGCCACTGAAACAGATGCTGTGACGTGCTGTGGCATCCCACTTGCAGGCAAGGGTCTCTGCATTTGCATGAAGCTCCATGCTCGCCTTTTTCCCCTCTGAGATGCATTGGTAGCATTTTCTACACGATAACGTGGATCACACTTGTAATACTCTTCAACAATTAACAACAAAAAGATGACAATGTTCAGAACTCTAGCTAGCTAAAGTCAATACTTCCATTCCAGTGTTTATTTTCTGATTATTATTCTCCCCCTCCTGTTACTCCTCACCTCTCCACTTCTGAGTGTTGGGTTTTTTTTAATTCTGCTACTAGCACAAAAACAATTAAGCGGTGAGGACAGGAGGCATGACTACAAAAGATCATAACCATCACAACATTTACATGGTGACAATTTACAGTGGCCAAGTGACTACCTAATGACACCTCCAGAGCTTCCAGAGGTTAGACCAGTTTGGGTCACAAGACAGTTTTTGTTTTCTATGCCTGTCCAGGGAAGAAAAGGTCCACATGCGAGGCACCTTGCTCTTTCTCTGGCAATGAACTTATCACCTTGAGATGGAAGAAAAAAGTACACAAGTTCCTGAGACTGAAAGCATTTGATACTTCTGTATCAAAACCGTGTGATGTGAAGATATAGATATGGTTCCGTCCTGTTTACCCTTCCTAGTAAGGATCTCTTATTTCCTAAACAACAAGGGCATCATATTTAACCACAGCAACTCTTTCAGCAGTTGAAACTGAATACCATTGAATACATTGACCTTTACAAAGATTTAAAAATAACCTTCAGTGTTGTCTTGCATTAGCTTACATTATTATTCAATTGCATCTGATGAGCTGGCAGTAATTTCCACTTCTGGTTGCTATTGTTTCTTGCGGAACAAACACCTTCTCATATCTACAGGGCAAGCTATATATGGAAAAGCATACAAAAAGCTCCCTGTTAAAATTCAGATAAAATGTGTCAGTGTAGCAGATGCCTAGGGCATTGGTGAGACTGGAATCTCATTCACCAACTCTCCGTACAATTTACATAAATTTCTGTTAATTTTTCCTATTTTTCCTCATGCAACACAATATTTTTTATCTAATCAGAGACTGATTTTCTACATACATGACAGAATTCAGATAAGTATTTCTGGAAAAAGCAGCTGTAAATTACTATAGCTCAAATTCTTTTAAGGGTTGTCATTTTCAGAGAGAAATACAAAATAGCTTTGCTCTTTGTCCACATCTGTATGGGCAATACCTGTCCTCACACCTTCCATTCTACTTAACTTGCACTACAGCATGTTAAAGTAAGTTTACTCTACAAATGAGTGACATATGTTGCTTTCATCTACTCTTTAGCCACTTAAATACCTTCAAGGATCAAGGACTGCACAAACTATTTTTAAAACCAAAACACAAAGTAAGAATGTCCATTATTACCATTCCATCCTTCACCCCTACACACAGCTAGGCAAGAGTAAGGCACAGAAGCCCCATTACTTTGCTGCTTACAAGCCTTTTAATAAGATACAGGGAAAGTTATAGGTTTTTAATTAGATTTGGAACTGTTACAACTTTTATGAGGCACAGTGATGTTTTTTGAGTCAACTGGACTCTCTGTGGAGAAAGACATGATAGGACAATTAGCTTCATGAATGTTAATCCATTCACAGCACTTGAAATCCTTGATGAAAGGTGAGATAAATATATATTTTTTAAAAAAAATAAAATAAATGCAAAAAAATGCTGGCTTTTTCCATTCCTTAATTTGTAATTCTTAAGTAAAAGCAAACGGCAGAGAGTATTAATTTTTCTTGATCTGATAATACATGTTGCAAGGGTAAATGAAGGGAAACAACGATGGTTTCAAAGTTACATTTACTTCCCTGCTGTAAATGAAGTAAATGCAAATAGTTTCTCCTGTACCAGCAGACAGTCTGATACCACATCCTGACTTCAGCGAGACTCTTACAAACAACCCTAATGGTCTGTACCAAGACCTTAACAGATCCCTCAGGTATGGATTAGTCTTGAATTAGCTAAGATATTTTCTGGTTTACCCACACTCCCACAGAAGAGAACTTCAAATATAAGTAAACATTCATTTTTATAAAATACTCGGTATTAATAATTCATTACACTGCCATCAGTGACTTATTAATTCTTTCCTAACTCTTACTGTGATGATGTGAAGCTAGTAATAAAATCTTTCTCCCTGCCAACAGTACTCAAAAATAATTATTTCTCTCTTACATCTCCTTTCTGGGTAACAACCAGGTAGTGGTTTCAACATTCCATGTGGGGAGAAATTCACATCTTTTTGCTTATATCTGGCCTGGAAGACAGCACACAACAGCCAGGTAGAAGGTCTTTCTGAATAGAAAGGTCTGCTTGAATAATGATCACACTAGAGTGCAAAGATGTTCTGTTCTTTGAAACTACAAAATTAATTGGGGAAGAAATGTTTCATTACAGTAGGAACTCTATACTGATGCCAATTGCACTGAAGAGTCATCTTTGCTCCACTAGTTTTAGTAATATGTCAAAAACTTGTAGACATATATGCATTTCTCTTATATTTCTCAAACTGCACGATCAAGACTGGCAGCAACTAGCGACAAACCCAGCAGATCACAGACCATTATTTAAATGCTTTTCCAGCAACAATTTGGGCTTACGCTGTCCAAAGGGTAATTTACCACACTCAGCCCAGCAAACTCATTTCTAGGTTCTGTCAATAATTCAAGCCTATCTAATTCCAAAATGTACTATTTGTTTATTCTGCAAACAAAATATTACCATTTTTGTAAATAAGTGTTTAGGCTTCATTTATGTTTAATAGGAAGAGGTTTTTAAAATATTTTCTAGATTACTAGTGTGCAAAATAATGTTTTGACTGAACATGTAGAAGTCATATAACTAATGATGGTTGCAATTTAAAAAATATATGGTAGCTAACATCTTCTGTTAGGAATGATAAAACACCGTCCCTGTGGGACAGCAAAAGAAATTTCATGTTCCAGATCTGACTTAGTCAAAAAGTATTACATATAATGCCAGGTTGCATATGTGTGTATCAAGTCTGTCTTGGAGAGGCACAGGAACCATGGAAATAAAAGTGAGGGAGTTTCCTTGTCTCTGATGCTGTGCTTTCCACCAGTGCTGGTATGTGGCCTTGACTGGCCGCCGGTAAAGCGATGTCCTGCGAGTGCTACGCTGGGTAGATGTGGCAGCTTTCCCCAACTCCCCACAGTGATCCCCATTCTGCTCTGTGGCTCCCCCCAGTGCTCCCAGTGTCAACCCAGTGCTCCTCTGCCACTGCTGCCCCAGTACTCCCTGATCCCTTCAGTGCTCCCAGGGACTCCTAGTGCTCTCTGATCCTCTCTCTGCCTCCTCCCACTGCAACACTAGTTCTCCAGGATCACTAGAATGACTGAGGGGGAGGGCACAAGGGGCTTAGGGTGGAGGAGGATTTCCAGGAAATGGGGTGATTCTGTGATATTTAGATGTCATTGCAAGGGCTTTGGCAAAATACAGCACAGGGAAGAACTACCAGCGAGGAATTTCAACGTGTGCCACAGGCCCGCCTGACAAGAAAAGTCTAAACACTGAATCCCAGACATTGACTAATTGCCAATATGCAAAATGTAGCAGTTACCAGCTAATGAGCACCATTCAAATACTACATTAGCAGAAAAAGAAAGTTAAAGAATGTTCACTTACTAGTTACTTCCTTCTCATAGCAATTTCTGTGAGCTTCCCTTTGTGAATGTGAATCTGAAAGATGAATTCTTGAAAATATCCATGAAGGTTAAAATCCTACTAGAAACAAAAAAAAAAATACAGTCAATATCAAAGACTAGATATATCTAATGAATTATACATAAGGAAAAGAAAGTCAAATATTGGCTTCGATGTATGGGCCAAGCCTTCAGGCTGGTATAAACTCATACAGCAAAAGTTTTTTGTGCAAAGAAAGGTAGATATTCTAATAACTATTTAAAATAATTTTACCATAGGCATTTTTAGCCAATCCATCTAATCCAACAAATTTCAAGAAAAATCATTAAACTATGTTATTGCTCATGGCTTGCCTACCTCAGAATGCACTTCAGATTAAGGAATAGTTAGATTTAAATCTAAGATAACTCAGAAACACAGTTAATTGGGAGAAAGAAAGAGTACAGTTCCTTGCACAGATGAATACTCTCTCAAATTTCTGGTGCTGGATGTCCCACTCCAGGATCAATCTCTTCTCATTTTCCTTTTGACAACTCTGTCAAACTAGTAGAGGCACAGTGAGACATTACAGGGTACAGTATGACACCCATACCTACACACAGAAGCTCATAGAACTGGCCCAACTTAATGTATTGCTTTCTAGAAGACATCTTTTCAAATTCATCGCCCTCCCCCAGATAACTGACAGTACTATATTCAGAAAATATGTTATGGATGTGTTTATAGTCCTACCTAGGTGTTTTTTTTTTTCTTTTAAAGACACATTTTTCAGGATGAAGAAAGGGGACTGTCCTGAGACAATAAAAATTGGAATTATTCAATCCCACATTTACTGTAGTGGTATAATAGCAGTTGGTGTACTCAGTAAAAATTATTAGCCTTATAAAAATGGTAAGAGAATCAATAAAGCAAAAATAATCAAATTGTGAAATAAATCCTGGCTAATGGATATAGGTTTACCAAATTGAAAAGCCCACAGAAGTCGCTATCAAAAAATCTCATATATACCCAAGGCTATAAAGCAATGATCCTGTGATATTTCCTAGTCAAAGCAGAAGAAAGGAAAAGGAATAAAATTCCACTGCCTAAATTACCCAGATATGTTTATGAAGACAACGTAACATTAAGTGTAAGGACTGTTCAAAGTTAGTCAAACAAATATCTGCATCTTGGAGGAATATTCAAGAGTCAAAGAGAACGCAGTAATACTAAAGCATAGACTATAAATAGAACAACACTAACAAAAACTCTAAGGACTTCCTGTGGCAGAGAGTAATTTTTTTTCTCTAAGCCCTTCTCATATCAAAGTTAAATTCAACTCTACATTTAAGAAGATGATGACAGAGCTAGCAAAAGCAGATGCACTGCATCTTCATAGGAATCTTGCAGAGCGGGCAATGTGAAGCCAGTAGACACATTAAAATGAAGAATAGATCTCAACTTCAAAGGAAAGAGATTCACTCAGATTTACAATAATACTGTCATATAACATCATATTTAAAGATGACAACATAAAAGGAATCAAAATACACTTCTTGAAGTATAATGGGCTTTATTCCTTTAGCCTTGAATGCAGAAAAAAATGGAAATATAACAGGCAAATGACATGAAGCTTTCAGTAGCTTGGGGAAGGTGGTCCACTAGTTTTAAAAACTTTTCTCTGGCTGCGAATATTTAAGCTATGCATTTATCAAAGTAACTCTGAAGATAGCTTAGAGACCATGGAGTTTGCTTCAAACAGAATGGACACTTTTAAGTTGCCAGTGGACTGTGTTCCTTATCTACAGGAAGACTTACTACAAAGCCCAAGAGAGTGCTGCTGTTACCTCCTACCTGAGTGCAGCTGATTAAACACGCCCTTGACAGAAATTGTGTAAGTGACTTTTAGCTTCCAGAAACTTAGACAAACTAAGAAGCCATCCTACAGGCAAAAGGGTAGGACAAAGAAATGATAGTTCTTTGAATATTCTTCAAAACTAACTCTTCAAGAGAGATTTGGTAACCCCAGGGAACAAAACCACAAAGTTAACTGATTGTACATTCCAGTACTCCTCATCTACACTGCCTTTCTCATCTTCCTCTTCTGGAGTCATAGGTTGAGATACAACCACACCAGAAAGACAGGAAGCATCCATTGGTGAGCGTGGTTTATTCTTTTCTTTCCTCCTCTTTAGCAAGTCCATTGCAAGGTAGCCTGTGACATACTTTAGGAGAAACAGAAGATCAAGGCCTATTATATTAAGATGTGAAGTGAATACAAGCACAGAGGATCTTCTGTGACTATTGTAACAATACCAGGAGCACTGCCTGTGTCTAAATGGCTCAGATAAGAGCTATTTTCAGAGGTATTTTCTCATTATTGTGTTTTGTCCTTGATCACACTAGGAAGATGTCTATTTTAGGCACCTGACACTTTAGACAACCTGGTTTAAAGCCGTTATTTTCAAGGTATTTTTCCCCCCCCCACTTACTTTTTAATGATAAGCTACTTCCTTCACTTTGCCTGTGCCCAAATCTAAGGGATATGAGATGGATTTCGTCCAATTACCTTGGTATGAATAGCTACTTTGAACTTCCCAAGACAGTAGACTCGTCAAAAGACATATTTTGACCACCACTCTGGATGCGACCATAGGGTAAGAAGTCTTTCAACTTGTGCAGCCTAACAGCCAACATGGGAGAGAGAAAACTCAAAACTGAACAAACTAGCAAGAAGTATGTCAAACCACTAAAGTGATGATTTTAATTAAAAAGCTAAACCGCTGATTGACTTGATCTTGAATTTTTAGTTTACCAGTTAATTCAATAGGGACATCTTTAGAGACTCTTGCACCACTGTTTGGGCTAGAAAACTGCTTTCTTAACTCATTAGGGCATGTAATGTATCAGATTTATTATGGGTCCAGCTTTGTTGAAAACCTAAGTCAGAATGCCGAGGGCTATTTGGAAAACTGAAATTTTGTTGGCTTTCTTTTTTAACCCTATGCATGAAAACTGCACTCATCAAATTTCAGCCATTTCAGTGGTGACTGCTTTTGCTATGTTGGTCTTCTTGTCACAGTTCTATGTAGCAGATGTACTGCAATTACCCCTAAAGCCTGATGTGTGTGCCTTTATGTCCCAAGCATTTTTAAATTTAACGGAATAATTTTTACAAATAATATTTAAGCTCACAAGTCAATTTGAAAATATTGCCTTTTAAAAAAAAAATAAAAAACAAAATGGAGGACAAGGACAGACCTTACAGAGCTTCTCTGCAGATAATGGAGGTTTTACATAAAAATCTCCCTAAAAAGAATGTTGCTTACTGCAGTGGAATTTTGAATTATTTTTTTTCCTTAGTCTACCCATGTCAATCTCAGTTAATTTCTTTACAATTAATCTGGAGAAATTGTTTATGTGGAAGTGAGTGGAATCCCTAGCTATGCAGGAATCAATACTTTCACTAATACTTTCCAAGTAAGATACTGTAGAACCTACATTAAATGCAGTAAAACCAGGTAAGTGTACTAGTAGAAATGCAGCAGCATTTGAATTCAGTTGTCAAGTCTTGAACAGCAAAGTCTTTGTCCCTGTTTATCCCTGTCCTAACAGAAATCAGGCTGAATTGTATTCTGAAAGAAACAAACCCCAAGTGATGCACAGACTGTTTTAATTACAAACAAAGTTTGTAACGCTAAGGAATTGTAATATAAGGTTATGGGCTACTTTTGCACTGAAAAAAAACAAACCCCACAACAGAAAAAGTAGTAAATTTTTGTCTTTGAGGTAATTTGTCAAACATTAAATTAGAACAATGTTTTCTTTATCACCACTTGGTTTTGGTGTACCAGAGTTTTATTATATTAAAATCTTTTCAGTAATACAGATTGGAGATAAACACACATAATAGAATAGTTTTAACATGTTATCTCAAGAACAAATAAGCATTTCTTTTCATTTTTCTTTTGGATACACATTTTTTCTTCTTTAATCCAGTAGACTGAAGAAAATATCTGCTTTCATAAAGATCTCATTTCTCTATCCCCAATAGATTCTGTGTAATCCCGAAACAAGAGCTATATCTAGTAAGAAACAGAATGACTAACAAATTATAAATATAATAAAACTGTGCAGTACCACAAAATATATTACATGATTTATTTTTTCCCCTAGGTCCCCAGGGCTTTTCTCTTAAAAACAACAACAAAAAAGACAAAACAAACAAGACCTCCCCTCCCACTTGTATTGCAACAAAATAAAGAAAAAAACCTCAGCTACATATACAGGGACTAAAATTAACAAAGTGCATATATCATAATAATAGACTAGCTAAGCTCTGTCCTCCGGTTTACTCTGAGGAAAGCTGAAGATCATTTTTCTTATAGTGGAAGGTGTTAATGGCCACTATCAAGGAAGCCTTTGATCTATGTACATTATTAGAGACGAAGTTCAACTCAATTAGGTGTGCTAAGAACTCCTTTCAAGACCAAGAACAATGAAGCCTCCTCACAGCACAGAGAGACTCAAGCAACAGACCAGGCTAACTAACTCTTTTCCCCTTTTGTACTCTGTACTCCTGTTAAAATGTCTATGGTACGCCTTCAGATTCAATTATTTTCTCATTACAACCTCTCCTCCCCTGTGCCAAAACCCTGCTGCTCACGTAAGAGCCTGTAGACTGAATCAGGGTCTGTTTCTGTTTCACGGAAGTGCTTCAGTTGCTTTCATCTTGCTACGCCACCGTTTCGCAGAGTGGCTACAGCTGTACCATTGCTGTAAGTAACCAGAAACAAAGACAGAAGTCCTCTATCCCCTGTCTCTATCTATTTTCCTCTATTTTTGGAGCTTAAGTTAACTACTGCTGTCTCCTAAAGTCTGCTCTGCAAGTTGTTAGGGAAACTCACACACATTCCCCCAACCCAAGCATTGCACAAAACCACTGAAGACACCAGGGTAGTCGGGTCTTGATTTACACCAAATGAAACTGTTCGTAAGGAAAAGTGCTTAAGCACAAGTGAAACCTAAAGACCATAGAGTGTGCAAAAATAACCTGCCTAGACATATCTTAGAAAACAAGCAGACAGTGTTGGGGGGAGCAGAAACAACTATCAAATGTATCTCTAAGAAAGACAAATGGAGAAATTAACAGAGAAGCAGACCTGAGCCTGGAAATCTCCTGCAGTTTCTTCCCTGGGTGTTAAGGGAACAACAAACATAATTCTGCAGCATTTTGCACTTCTCATCCTCCTGCATCTCTAAAGAGCTTGCAAATAATGGTTCAGAACCACTGCTTGCTCTCCGTTGAAACAGCGGCAAAATCTGGTTTTCCCCCATTTTACAGATAAGGAAAACACTGCATGAACAGACCGAAGTTGATTCAAAGGACGTCAAACATGCTTGATATTAGCCATGGATTTCACCTTACAAGTCTTAGACAAGGAGAGTCTAGTTCTGTTTTTCCATATATATAAAGTTATTGAAAATATAAGTATGTATAACTTCATATAATGCTATAAAAAAACCGTGCTCCACTGATTCATGTCACAGAGGGAATTCTTAGCCAAGCGAACAGTTTCTCTCAGCACAAATGGCACTACTTGCATAAGATTAAAAACCAGGGCTCTTCCCCAGCAGGACATCCTCAACTAAGTTTAGTACAGCAGCAAACAAGTTTCCTGAAGGAAGCTGTTAGTTCTGATTTATAAGACCGATCATTAAAGGATATGTGAGTTTGCACACAGAAAAGGAATCTGTACTTTTACCCCTGATTTTTTTTTGGTCAAGACGAGATTTTTCAAAAATCTCAAGGGTTTATATAATCATAAATCAACACATGTTAATTAAAGATCATGTGCTGTTATTTCTGTTATTGCTGAATTTCTATATTTAATTAACGTGGAGCTATTCTGCTACTGCATTCCAGCAAGCAGCTATGTTTTCATGAAAAATTAGTGTTTCCTCAATGCAGTTGGCTGCTGGAACTAAATTTACAGAAGTGGCATGCTTCTCACCACAGTGTAAAACAAACAATGTCACTTCCTATCTCCTCAGTGCATGATATTCAATATCTAATTTATGCCTTAATATTACAGTTCATAGTCAGAGTCTCTATGAGAGCAATTGTGAGAAAAACTTCTCACAATTTTTTTTTCTAACAATGTGAGCATTGAGAAAAAATGTTTCTTCTTCCATACGCATAGTCTTTGCAACCAGAGGTCAAAAATTAGTATACCGATCTATTATTAATTTTAATTATTTTCTAAAAGTAATGTTTGTGAATATGAGTATTCACAATTTATAAGCTGATACCTAAAAATCTGTGAAGTAGCCCACTAAACATAAATCAGATATTACACTGTACTTTTCCAACTCACAAGTAGATAAGATGATTAAAGGAATGGAACATCTCCCTTAGGAGGAAAGGCTGAGGGAGATGGTGGAAGTGCTCACCAAGACACTTCCAGTCATTTTCCAGCAGTCTTGGCTAACTGGGGAGATTCCCACTTGATTGGAGGTTAGCAAATGTGAAGCCCATCTACAAAAATGGCCAGAAGGAGGATCTGGCTGATTGCATGGTTGATTTTTTTTTATATATTATTTTTTTGAAGCTTAGGAAGGTTTTTTTGAGGCGTAAGGTAGGAGGACCTTTTCATTTGTTTTGAGGTATGTCCCAAAGAGATTTAATTATCTTGTTTAATCTGAGAACATTTTTCTTCAGTTGGTCACTACCACTGACATAACTGATAAATAAAAGCGGAACTGTTCCCTTTCTCAGATAGGTAAAACTAATCCAATGATTCCAATGGCTGAAGGAGCTGGGTCTCTTTAGCTTGGAGAAGAGGAGGCTGAGGGGTGACCTCATTAATGTTTATAAACATGTCAAGGGGGAATGTCAGGAGGACAGAGCCAGGCTCTTTTCAGAGACGTCCAATGACAGGACAAGGGGCAACGGGCGCAAGCTGGAACATAAGAGGTTCCACAAAAACATGAGGAAAATTTTTTTCTCTGTAAGGGTGACAGAGCACTGGCACAGGCTGCCCAGGGAGGTTGTGAAGTCTCCTCTGGAGACATTCAAAACCCATCTAGACGCATTCCTATGTGACCTACTCAAGGTGACCCTGTTCTGGCAGGGGGGCTGGACTAGATAATCTTTCAAGGTCCCTTCCAATCCCCAACATTCTGGGATTCTGCAATTCTGTGATGTGGAAGGAGTATATAACTTAAACAGATCATGTGAAATACCATATATACTAATTTGAAAGTCATCCTCTATTAATATTCTCTAATTACTTAAACTTGCTGCATATGAATTTCCCTGCCAGTAAAATCATGGAACATATGCAAAAAGAAAAAAACACAACCCCAAAACAAAGACGACAATAGCAGTTTCAAAGCAAAACCTTCTGAAATTCAAATCATTTGTGGAAAGTGAAAAAAAAAAAATAAATTCACAGCATTCAACTGTCCTATAGATGCACAGAAAGAAAAAGGCATGTAGGATGATGACTTACACTATCTGAGGGATACGCAATGGCTTTAGAGTTGACACACACTGAGTCACAACTAGAAGCAAGTTTGCCATTCCCAGTCTCTTTCCTAACATCATGAAATTGCCGTTTCTTCCTACTACATGCACGCAGAACACAAATATCCAATTATTGCTAACTGGTTTTGGTTAATGAGACCTTATTTATACAGGGCAATCAACTCCCTTCAGGTATGCCTTACTTTTCAGTAGCATTTATGTGTATCATTAATTTTAAATCTGTAAGATGCACTGCAAATATCTTCAGATGAGTCAGCCTATCTGATGAAAAGTTAAAAAAAAATCAACTTTCTTGAAATATTTAAACATGCACTCACGCTTTTCCACCAAGATAATTCCATTATGGATGCTTATGGTTGTGTGGACAGATGCATCCACCAAAACTCATCAGAGAAATAAAACAAACAGCCACAAATGAGCAGTGGTACCATGCCATGGTCTAAAATGTGCCCCAGAAATAAACCATGATAAACAACGACACACAGAAGTTCATACAAAAAATTGTACCTTTGATCGCATTCAACTAAATGTTTTACATGAACACACGTCTAAGTCTTCACACCAGAAATGCTTTTTGGTAAGTATGCCCAAGAGTCCAGAAAAGTACATGCAAGTAACCCAGATCACAATGCAACGTTAAGTTGTGATTTCATTTGATTGTGACAATAAGTCACCAGCAGGAAGGGGAGCACTAATGCTGGATTTACAACAGACTCACACAATTTCACTTGCTCTTGCCCCTTACCCACTGTCCTCACTCCTGGCAAAGGACATAACTGCAGTCTGTCTCTCCATGTTTGAAGGGACAGTGTCGCTCTTTGAATGCACTTTTTTTGCACTTTTTTACACTTCATTGTACTAAACCTATTGAACGCTTCTGTACTACCTACGTGAGGCAGAACTTCTCTGTGCTGTTTCCCTGCAGCACTTCAGAACAAATTGGAAAACAAGATAGCTGACCAAAACATTTGGATGCAATGCCTGCATTTAACAGCCAATACACTTCCTTCAGTTGTTTATTCTTCTAATGGATACTTATTTATATGCCCTCCAGGAATATTTCATTTCTCTATTCCAGAAATCTAACTCAACTGATAGCTGCACTCATCCGACAGCACAAATGAGCACTAGAAATCCAGTGGCTAGAGTTTCTGAAAGCAGCATTTGCTCAATTAGCCATCACCTCACTATTTTGATAAAGATTAGAGAATATGCAGTTCTCTGCCCGTATTAAAGTACTACCAGCTTCAGCATTCTGGGCACTTCACCTCCCAGAGCATGCCCAGTTGATCCTGAGAAAAGCCAGTTCCCACTGCCCTGCAGAAAGGACAGCTCAGACAGACTGCAAGGCAGCTTGCTTTGTGCCACCCAGCTTTATTTACTCTCTCAAACATGCAACCCATTAGCCATAATAAACTTCAGAAAAAAACAATTAGGCCCTCTGTCACATGGCATAAATCAGAAGTCATGCCGAATGAAGAAACGCTATGAAATCAGCAGAGACAACAAAGGTACAGGCAAACTCAAACACAGCAGCTGTGCTGGCCACCCGAAAACATCATTTTGATTTTGCTTCTGCTCAGCTATAGACCTGGCTATGTCTGAGAAGTCTTGGCTCAGTATGTAAATGTCAGTGCTCTTGACTTCCCAGTTCCTTTTTGTGTGTGCTCTCCACATACAAACAGGTACTTGTTCATTTCACTCAATGTAAATTAGTACTTGTAAGTGCAGTGGCTTATTCAGAAAAAAAAATAATTTAAAAGTATTACCTTATGCAGTCTGCAGGTGTAAGGCACAGCATATTTTTATTTTAATGTTCTTAAAAGATAAGCACGATAGTTCACAGAATTATCCCTTTGTCTAGTCTCTAACCACTGATTTCATGTTCATAGTATACTGCCATTATAAAATGCCCCACACATTGCTTTCTAGAGGGAATAGTTGATCTAAAGAACAACAGTTTTTTAATTATTCTAGCATTTATCATCTACACAGCACATTCCCCTCCGTTGTGGTCAATAGCACTGTCATGGAGACCAAGCTTAACTGAGTACATATTGACAGTCTCTTTGTTTGAACTGAGGCATGTTGAAGTATTTCTCAAGCACTGTTGATGATGGCATTTGGGTGATGAACATCTCTGGGTGTCTCCCAAAATCCCATCATTATTTTCTTTACATGGCTTAGTCTAACAGACTTCACTGGGACAAAATCAGGAGATATGGCTCCTGCCTTAAATTCTATTACACCTTTGCTCATCTTCTCATGCACATTTGTCCTTTATTTCCTAAGTATGGAGACATTTGAAAATAAAATTAAAAAGTCAGAAACACAGGTCAATGCCAACCCTTACTACTTGCGCAGTACCGTTCCAAACAGTGACATTTCAAGTAGCCTGTTCTCCAGGGTACCAAGTAAGCCGCGCCTTTGTTTCTCTACCATTAAATGCGTGTCCCCTCCAGATCACCACGTATACCAGTTTTAATAGGAATTTTGCAAAGGCATTCTCACCAGTCTGTCTGGGCAATGTTATGCTGTGTCATGCGTCATACCTCATACATCAAATGCTCTGGGGTACAAGCATTAATCACCTTGATGTATCCTTTCAGTGTTGAATGAGTCGTCCGTGACAAAGCACTTTTATGTAATTAGCAGTCTCAAATTTATTTTACTTTGAGCCTTAGCAAAGAAAGATCAAGTGATATATTTTAAAAAACAAGAACCGTGGGTTCAGCTAAAGAAAGTTTAAGACAGAGGTCTCCCATTGCACTACTACATATCCTTAGGGCTCCTGCCACCTACTTGTGTGAGGTTTTATTCTGATTCTCTCCAGTTTCCCTACCTCGGTTTTCAGGGATACTGTCACTGTGCAGCCTCTCACCTGTCAGTCTGATTGCTTTTTTCTTTTTGCACCCATGAGTTTCATCTAAAAACTAGCACAAAGGCACCCCCATGGGACTCTCTCTCTCATACCAGGTATTACTTCTCACTCTAATGGAAAACACTTTGTGGAAAGTGTCACTCCACTTCCCTGTCATCCTTCTACTAGCGAGTTGGAAGGCAACTGTCAGGCTGTCTGCTGGAGGCAATGAGCTCAGAAGATCTGCCTGTTGCATGCACAGAATTAGATTAAAGAGAGCCAGTGGCGACAAGGTGAAAGGTACAACAGGGATACAGTCCCCTACTGCCCCCTGATACAGTGATGCACTCAGCTTTGCTTTGTGTCCTTGAAAGCATAGGTAGACAAGTACTAGCATACTAGTAGACATAGGTAGACAAATACTAGCATGAGCTGTTGCAGGCCTTAGTCTCAACAACTAAATCAATACATCCTTAAAACTGCATCTCCCTCATCCTCACAAAGAAAAAATAAAAACATGATGTCTGCTCAATGCTGTCTATTGAAAACCGAGCCACAGCAGAGCTGTTCCAGAGTTAAGCTGTCCTGACAAAGTAACACGAGCAAATAATTAGTCAGCTTTTATTAAGCCATGTTTGTTAGCATCATTTTCTACTCTCGTGTGCTCCTAATCAAGAGCCAGGGCGGCAAATGTCAGTGAACTCCAGACTCAAGAGACCAGTTAGCATTTGAATGTGTGAAGCACACTCTGAATTTCCCAGTTTTATGTTCAGTGGCTCGGCTCCATCTGAGGTGCAATTCTATCGACTGCAACGGTTCCTGTGGATTTACCCTGGGGATGTATTTTGCTCAAAAGGATTAACTCAGAAGGGAACTTTCCCCTGAAACAAGTGAAATAAAAGAAATAGTGACATGAAAATCCTATTAGTGGTTCCTGTCATTATTGATTAACAGGCTAAAGACAACCACTTTCTTTCTAATAATCTGTTTACCAAAACCTAACCGTTGCTTCTTTCCTAGCACACATAGGCACTGATCCTCGTGGTGAACAAGCAGCACATTAATTACTTCCAGGAGCAAGAGCTGTTCCTAAGTGCTTTTTATTCAGCAGATACCAGGTGGGCAAGATCAAAAACGTCCAGGTAGTTCCAGGAGGAGGTGTCTAATTCATGGTACTGAATAGAAGCTAGAAGTGAGCTACTGAAGCATGGAATCTGCCACAACAATTCAGAGCAATAACCTGCTAATAGACTATCCCATCTCTAGGACCAACTGCTACTGTAATTTCGAGAAGTGAAGCAGTTCAGTTTTCATTAACGTATACAGTATTTTTCTGAAGTGGCATTTAGATTACGAAGCATCGTCAGTAAAAATTTGCATAAATAACTACAACCTTTTATGAAAAAGGGTGCTCTGCATTTTCAAAATGTCACAGAACAAGTCTTTAAAAAATAAAAAATAAAGCAAATAATAATAACAGCAAGCCTTCTTCATAATGCTGAAAATCAGCCTACAAATACCTAAAACATCTGTTTTAGTCTATTACATTTGTTTTCTGAACAGATTTAGATATCAGAAACATTTCTTAAAGGTTTTGTGGAGTAGAAGCCAGCAAAAAAAGAGATTGCTTTACAGGACTGGAAGCATAGCTGTGTGCGTTTAATTATAAGTTATGCATGTTATGCACTTTAAAACATGCATTTTCAAACAGATCTTGGAACAGTTCACATTGTTGATACTATTCAAAAATGAATATAAATGAAAATGTCACTATAAATAAAGGATTTTTGCCACTGACTATTAATATTTAAAAACCAATGTGTGAGGTTTTATTAACTTGAATAAGGACTCTTTTTTTAAAACTTCATTTCCATAAATTAAACATTCACTTGTTCTTATAGACACTTTTCCTTCTTCTGCTTCAGCTGTCTGTTTATCGGGGAAAAAAAGGGGAAAAAGGGGAAAAAAAAAAAAAAAGGGTGAAGGGCTAGAGGGCAGATAGATTTCATGCAGACGAATTCTAATAGACCTTCCAGATATATAGCATCTTGTTAAAAAATTCATGCAGGCCAGAATACTAGAAGGTCAGAAAATGTCTTTGAAACTCTGCCAGAGCTCTTTTTGATAATTCATTCAGGTTTTAAAAGGGAAAATTCCTCATTAAAACAGACCTAATGCTTATTAATTTATACTCCTAAGGCAGAGGCTGAATATTAAGCGGTGGACTCTGTTAATCCATTTATTAAATATCAAAGACAGTATGTTTTCATCCTGTGTCCTTGCTTATTGATTAATTGCCTTAGACCTATATGGGTAAAAGCAGAAAAAAAAAAAAAGTTCTTTCAAAGGTAAGTCTCTAGACACTGACTTAACCTGGTGGAAACTGTATCACTATTTTGTGTACTATGTATCTTAAAGGACTGACTGTCCTCTGCCTTCAGGTGCAAGTCTAATCTACTGGATCTGACTGAATAAAAATTGCCTTTGCTGAAAGTTATCATTTTGTGACAAAGGGTAACTATAATAGCTCCTGTAGCACCGATTTCTGGTTTCCTGGTGAACACATTATTGGACATTAAGTAACAGCAAGACTTCTCCGTGCCCCAGAAACAAACAAAAGCTTCTCTGCTCTACGCTTTGTCATAGCAAGAAACTGAGTGCTTTTCCCACTTTAAACACTATTTTCAAGCCCCCTATTCAATTGCAAAGTTCCAAGTATAGTTCAGATGGAGCCCAGGTTCTGGTCCACAACTTGAGCTATAAACCCCATAAGTCAATTGTTTTTCACAGCTATCAAGCAACCTCCACTTCACCTAGTATCCACATATTACCACAGCAAACGGGAATGAAAGGCCACAAGAGCGCTGAAGTATTCAGCAAATCTATGTTTTACTAGAGTATTTTGTAAGGATAAGGTTTGCTACCTGTACATCTCCTGCTTCATGACATCACTGTCAAATGACAGAAGGAGAAAGGCAGGGTCATGTCCTGCATCCACTTTGTAGTGGCATAAAAAATGACTCAAGGTACTACTGGTTTAAGAAGAACCAAGCCCTAGTTACAAATCGTTTCTGAATTCTAGTCAACGTAAGAGTCAACTATGTATTTTCACTTTTTAGGAATAACTTCTCAAAATTGAGGATGAGAACTAACAAAGCACGATCTCAGGTAAATTAAGAAGGTTATATCAAGAACAATTACTGTCATAAGAAGTATGATACTAGATAGCAGAATAGCCTTCCAAGTGATTGAACCTCGCTAGGTGGAAAAAAAAAAAAAAAAGGAGAAAAAAAAGGAGAGGGGGAAAAAAAAAAAAAGGAGAAGAAAAAAGGAAGTAGCATGTGACCAAAGAGCCAAACAACGGACCACCAGGAGCAATCATAATGATACTTTCAAGATCATCAGGTAATATGCTGATGCACATTACTTTGTAGGTGACAAAGTCTCACCAGAGAAAATATGTAAACAGCAAGCCCTGGCACAGGCTTGCTTAGCAAACTATTCTTTCTCTGACTGCAGAGGGGAAAAATGCTGCTCAAGGAGTGAGCACCATCGCTCTGCACATGTGACTGTGTCAGCAAGCAAGCTTTCTAGCCAGAATTGCTTGGTTACCAGGAAAGCAATTACTCTTTCTGCCTTTGAAAATCAGGTGATGCTCATCTTACTGCTAATTTTCAATTGCCTGCTAACACAGATCAGAAAGGTACAAAGACTTCTTTTATTTCTTTTTTTCTTAAGTACTTCAGCAGTCAGCAGACAACTAACGAGATGGCCGATGAGTACTGGCAGAGTTGAAACAACACGTTGTATGGGGAAAAGAAACAACCTGTAGCAACAAAGTGAGGAAAATCCACAACAACAAAAAAAAGCCTGTAACAGAGAGAATGAGAGCACTTTAAATTGACACACTATAGAGGACTTAAGGTGTTTTTCTTCTTATATGAAGGTTGCTGTCTGCAGTCACCACTCCCTCTGCTAATTCTTGCTGCTCCCTCTGTTGTGCCAGTACAACTACTTGTGTGACTGTGAAGTCAATCAGAACAGGGAATTGATCCAAGTTAAAAATAACCTAGGGAAAAGAAAATAAATTAAAAATATCAACCCTCAAAGTAGCTGCCACTGGTGTCAGAAAGAAACGCCAGGCAAGTCACAGCCTCGCCAGGGTCTCTCCTGAGCCCACAGCTTCAGACCAGTTGAGTTGGTGTCACGTTTGAAGCCTACAGCCTGGACAGACAGAATACAAGCCTGTCCTGTCACAGGGATGTGATGGACATAGGCAACAGAAGGGTTGGAAGTCCAGAATACCACTATCAGTACTTGGGGACATAAAAGTGTGAACACAAGGTGTTCAACCAAAAGTTGAGATGGACGGTGCAATGGTTCCAGTCATATTACTGCCATACATAAACCATTCAGACCACTGACGTGCAGACCTGCTGTTTCAAGTTAGACTTCCAGCCTTCTCTAAGCAACCACCTCAAGGAGTTCTTCCAAAAGAAGGATTTTCAAAAATAGAAACTGAACCACTGATCTCCATATGCACTATGACATGGTGTATTTCAGGTAAGGGAATAGATGAAATTGTATCAGGAAATACCCAATAAGTACTAAGAAGCTACAACAGAGCAGGACATGTCAAAGGCAGAATATTCATCAGAAGAGTCTCACTCTCCCCCAGTAAAGACTAAACATGGATTCAGTTTCAAGAGATGATTCCTGACTACAGAACAGCCTCAGTTTTTACTAAATTGAGATCTAATTACATGTCAATAACATAATTGTCTGTGAATACAGCAAAGCATGTGAATTCAGCATGGCATCCAGTGATAGTCATCTGCTCATCACAGCACAGATGAACTGTGGAATTTACTGCACGTTTTTTGAGCTCAGCAGACAATGCTTTCCTGCTGGACAGTCTGACAGAAATACGTAAGCTGGTATCAGACCTATAACATAGGCCAAATGGTTCCCTTGTGAATAAAAACTATTTATTAAGAGCGCATCATACAGAATCTATTTTGGTGTCTGTCTCTATGGTTTAGATAACACTTCCTGATGATAATAAGCTCAGCCTTAAATGCACACATGCCATGATCATGCTGTGTAAGTTTAAAAATGCTACTTGTCTGCCTGCCTGTTTAGTTGGCAGTTTTACCCACCAGGAACACAAATGATTTAAAACCCAGATGCTGAGCAATTTGAGATGCAGAAGCACCCTACAGTGAAGAAATTATTGCCTTGGAGGGTCTTATTATCCTCATCATGACATGAAATCTACAAAAAGTAAACATGCTTTCATTGTTAAACACTTCCCAGACTGCAGTATTGTAAAGAGAAGTTTTGAAAGAAGTTTCTCATCCCTAAACGTAAATCTCACCATCCTTTCTTCTTGCTTAGAGAGACAAAGGATGCCTGCTGCTTTCCTGTCGTATTATACTGGAGTCCCCCCATCCCACCTGAGAAACATGAGAAAGCAGTTGAGGCACGGGGTTTATTCACTACTCACCAGAGAGTGCCAACACAAGGTAGCTTGCAGAGGTAAACACATCAGGCTGCAACACCCTGGACAGCATCGCTTACTCTTGATGTGTTGTAACACATTTGCTCAGATGTGCAGGAAAGGTACTAGCGCTCTGGTTTAAGAAGGACATAGCCTACAGGGCTTTTAAAGCCATTTTAAATCAGTAACATTTATGCCAACTGTCTTACAGAATAGATTTCAGAATCAAGAAAAACATTCTTTTCACCATAAAACAATGTACTTCTAAAACATTAGTATCTTGCTGATGGACTATACTTAGTGTACACTCGTTTCCCACTGTTAATTAAAAGTCACTGACACAAGTGGTCTGCAAACTTAACTGGACACCAATGACTGCAGATCTAGGAAACATCTTTGGTGCCATCGATCATACCCAGATCACCTGAACATAACTCAGAAAAGTAGTTTTCAGGTACTCACAGCACAACAAAGACATGGATTATCAAAACGCTACATGCACTAGGCAGAAATGTACAGACTGCTTTGAAGAAAACCGAGGTGCCCCATTATTTCTTGAGGTGCCTCACATTATTTCTTGAATGATACTCAAAACCTTTGCTGACTCATCCAAGAAATTCAAAACTTAATGGTTGACGGTGGTGTTTAATCGGTACAGGAAAATGTTAAAGTAACAGCTCTATATGAGGCGGTACATATGTGCAAATTGCACTGAGTCAAACATTCTCTTCTACTTTCAGCAACCAGCTGCTTCCTACAGTCTTAAGACCAAATTGAAGCAGAATAAAAGGAAAAAAAAAGACCTAAACATATTAGTTTGTGTCTGAAGTGAATGGGCAGTACAATAGGTAATAATTACAGTAGTTAATTATATTTGTATTTTAGATTAAACTGAGGCATCCAAGGACAATTTTTTTTTTTTTTTTGGCTAGACAACACAGAAAGTTCCAGAAAAGTCACAGGGAACATTCACTTTCCTAAGAGGATGTAAACTTATCTTTGGTAAATGCACATCCCTAACCATGATACTGTTACGTATCTTGGTTACTGCAGACACAGTGGGTTTAGTCTCAGTTGTTCCTGTAGAAATTATTTCCACTAAACATGACAGTCACAAACAGGAGTGAAGCCTGAATAACTGTAGAGACCACTCACTACAAAGATAGAAATTAAGATTCCTAGTTTCTCATGTGCAAGCTAACTCCGTTACACAAAGTAGGACAGGTTCAGCTGAAGGAGAAAAATACTGCACCTAGAATATGATATTGCAGAGTCATTTAGCCATTTGGGAGCTCTTCTGTGAAAAGGGAGTTTAAACTCCATCCGACAAAACAAGCAGCTTAATTGGTTAGATTTTAATTAAATGGGATTCCACTTGAATTCTCAAATAGCTTCAGATCAGATAAACACTTATCAACTGTTCTACAAAAATATTTGCTTACATGGACAGATCCATTAGCTAAATACTGTCCAGATATGGCAAGTGGACTCTGTAGGTTTCAGAGCAGCACAAAGACAAGTTCTCCGAGTCTGGCAGTGTTATTGTCCCATAGCTGTGATTTAGCCTTTAGGGGTAAACCAATAACAGTTACTACAAAAAAAAAAAGAGCTCCCGTGCCTTAGGAAATTTAGAGTGAAAAAATCAATTCAACTATTTAAATTCAGACACAGCTCCTTATTTTAAATAACAGGAATAAATTTAATAGCATACAATATTTTAACCATTACAGTTGGATGTATCAAACCATGTAGTTCGCAGCCAATTCCAACTTTCTACTATTTCCATTTTCTTTTCAGATGAATCTCAAGACCAGGCAAGTCCCTCTCCTGATCAGACTCTACAAGCTGACTATCTGATCTTCTCTCTTCATGGTCCACATTCACCATCTCCAGAGAAGGAGGGTAGATGGTAAGAACACTCTCCAGGACGCTTCACTTCTGCTGTCAAGTTTTAGCATATTCTGCTATATCAAGATATTTAGCTCTTAACAAATGCTTAATAAGAACAAAATCAGTCCCATAATTAATGTCTTTCATTAATGTCAGCAATGCCAAAGCAGCAGAGCAGATATATTAGTGTAACTTAATTTTGAAGAATTCAGAACTGAAATTAATGTTGGTTGCTTTGCAGCAATCACATGAGCATAATATCCTTCACTCCGAGATGTCCTAGTGCACATGTGCTCACAACACAATGTCAGTTAAATAAACAACAGTGTATAAAGAAAGAACTGTACAAGTTCCTCATTATCTGGATAACACCAGTTTTTGCATGTCAGAAAAGAGAACAACAGAAAAAGATTTTGTGGAGGACCTTATAACTTTTTCCTAAATATCCTCTTTCACGTTCAGCCTGTGTTGCCCAATGCTTGTCTCTGAGCTTGGAAATAGCCAACACAATATTTACCTCTGTTCCTCCAGAAATTAATGCAACAGAACACTCTAGTGTGATTACTGAGTTTGTTTTTCAACACACAAAAAAAACCCATTCATCATTGTGAAAAGGAGGGTTAAAGCACAGAGTTTCTCTATAAATTCTCAGCGCACTCATCAAAAATGAAGTCACCTGGCAACCAGGATACCAAGACCCAATTTCTTCCTCTGCAATACCCGTCATGCCCACATGCTGATTTGCTATACCTGGTGCTGGCATGAGCTTAGCACAAGAGGGAAATAAGACTCAAAGATTTTCATAGAATCACAGAATCATAGAAGTTAGGGATTGGAAGGGACCTCAAAAGATCATCAAGTCCAATCCCCCTGCCAGAGCAGGAATGCCTAGATTATGCTACACGGGAACGTGTCCAGGCAGGTCTTGAATGTCTCCAGAGAAGGAGACTCCACAACCTCTCTGGGCAGCCTGTTCCAGTGTTCCGTCACCCTCACTGAGAAGAAGTTTCTTCTCGAGTATAAGCGGAACCTCTTATGTTCCAGTTTCAGCCCATTACCCCTTGTCCTATCAGTGGTTGTCACCGAGAAGAGCCTGGCTCCATCCTCGTGACACTCACCCTTGATATATTTGTAAACATTAATGAGGTCACCCCTCAGTCTCCTCTTCTCCAAACTAAAGAGGTCTATAAAATTCACATGGGATAGAACCTACTGTCTTCAAGTTAAGAGCCACATGTTTTCTTGTTTCTTCATGCTCCCCCTGTCAATCACCATACCGGACGCAGGACATATATGTTAAATTCCTTTTGTGCAGTTGCTCCAACCATTTTGTATAGTTACTCCACTGTGATCAACTGTGGAATTATTTAGCAGTTGTAGACACTTCTTAAACTGATTTATTCACACCTAACTTTCAACTGTTTGCATCTGCTATTAATTGGGTCCAACGCATCTTGCTGCTATTGCCGTTAAGTTATTGTCAGCTCAGTCTTATAGGTATAGCAATTTATTTGTCTTAGCTCTTCTGTCTTTCATGCTCTAACTTTCAATTAATGCCTATTTGTTAGTGCTTTCTCTTCATTAAAACCCCAGAGTCTTTGTTGTTAGTGACTTTTATTGGCCCACAATAAAGAAGTCTCTGCTTTTTACAGGTGAGACAGGCCTGACTTTGTATTACTACTGGCAGCAATAATTAAGTATGTGACACTGCCTTTCTAGTACTGATGGATGTCATATTGCACAAGCAGGAGGCAGAGATGAAAGGGAAAAGAAACTGAGGGATAAAGAGAGGTGCTCTCTGCTTAATACCTACACATAATAAAGAGTCACACAATGTAACAGAAAGAATGGACCTCTGCACCTATCTACCATTACCTTGGGCAGAAGCTTCAGTACTGATCTGCCATTTTTTTTTGCCACGCTCCCATTTCTGTTTAACTGCAATCCTCAGCTCTGTGGAGAACAAAAGCTACATGAAAGCTAAATGAAAGAGCTAAATAAAACCCCAAACCCAACAAAACAACAACAAAACAGTGGAGACAAAAATGGCATGGTGGAAATAAAACCATCTGGTTCAGAAAATGAAAATAAATAAATGCCAAAACAGCTCAATCTCATTGGCAAATTGACACACATTAGCTAGACTTCAGCACTTGTCCATTACTACTCTGCAGCAAACATAAGGTAACATGACATTTTTTTATTTTCTAACGCTGACCTTTGGAACAGTTAAATGGCACAATACTTTTTGCAGGCTAGGAACACTTCTTGTGGAGAGTTTGTATGACTAAACTGGTGACTGGTAACTTTTTGAACAACAGTAACCTTATTTTGAGTCTGACCTGTTAAAATTAGGCAGTACAAAATGTTAAAAACCCATTTTGTGCAGAAAACAATTCATTGCTGGATCCTGAAAGGACAGAGGTCTAAGAGCTCTTCCGACAGGTCACCAGATGGAGTGGAGACGCTCTGAGCCAGGGTTGTGCCACACTCTCAACACGGCAACAGAAAGGGACAACTAAATGATAGATATCTTGGCTGAGCGTCAAGATGAGCTGTTGTTCTCTCAGATGATCAACAAAAGATCATCAGGCATTCTCTGCCAGTAGAAGCTACATGATCAAAATGCAGTTTAAGATGT
Organism: Trogon surrucura; assembly: GCA_020746105.1. Classification (NCBI taxonomy): domain Eukaryota; kingdom Metazoa; phylum Chordata; class Aves; order Trogoniformes; family Trogonidae; genus Trogon; species Trogon surrucura. The sequence goes on along the minus strand of CM036625.1, from coordinate 6,946,555 downwards.
TAATCAGAAAATGGAACAATAAAATAAAGCACAGCAGTTCCTTTCAGTGTTGCTGCCACTGCAACCTATAAGAGTTTTGCCACTGATTTCAACAAGCAAAATCAGATAATTATAGCGCTTGTGGCTTACAAAGCCCTCCACCTTGACTAAGAAAGCTCCTCAAAGTGAAGCACTTCAGGGACTTCTCTATGGTCTCCTTCTGTAGAAGAACTTAGTTTACAGTTAAGGCAGTTTTGATTAAAAAAAACCCCAAAAAACTCCCAAAACCAAAACAACAAAAAACCCACAAACATTAAAATGAAAGGGGATGAAAATTAATATTTCAAGGTCCTTAAATAATTTTGTAGTAGTCTATAAAGCTTCTTCACAGTAAAAAGGGAAAATTCACCAATATTAAACTCCAGTATTATTACTATCATGCATATAGCCCTGCAGTGAGAGAGTGAAAGATGGAAAAGCCTTTAAAAATTTTTTTTTAAATTATTATTCTATGTAGGACCCTATTCAGAGCAGCTTTTAAATTTAAAAGATTCTTAAGGTTAAGAATAAGTTTAATCATTGACTTGAATAGAAACAAAAGAGATTCCTAAAGTTAACTGTGAGCATTAGCTCTCACTCAGATTAGTGATTTCTGAAGCACTGTCTCTGTTCAGTGATTTTTTTTTTAATTCCATGAGTGCTACCCTTGAGTCTACCAAGATGCATACAGGCACCAGCATATATATTAGCTATAATAGATTTGGAGACATTCTAAAAGGTTAAAATCAGGGCAACTTGGTGACATAGGTAAACCTGTAACGTATGTAAACATGGCTTCTCTTATTATGTGAGGATATTTAGGAAAACTTTACTAAGCAGGAGCAAAAGAATGCTACTGGCAGCACAATGACATGCCTCTAATTTCATTTTGTCAATCTTAAAGGCAAAAGACAGACTTTGAGATTACAAAGCCAAGAAAATAAGCAAAGAGTTTAATTTTCATTTCAACTATAGGTAGCTATAGTCTACCCAGAGACTATGCAGCACAGGCTGGAATTTTTCTCCTTTGCCAAATAAAGAGATGAGAGAGCAAAGATTGAGTGGAGCTACAGTAAAATTCCTGGCAAAGTCATTAGAATACAGCAAGAATTTTGTACTGTGGGCTTTAAGAAACAGATTCCTTGCAGCCCTAGTCACTACTGCTGTTGGTTATATGAACCTGGATGAAATGTGAATTGCCCATAGATATTGTACGTCTTATCAGTGAGCTTCAGTGCAGATCTTTGGCTGCAGCCTGGGTACAAAGAGAAGAAAGCACATGGACAGATACACAACAGGTATGCTGCAGCTTCACAGAGTCCTGAAACACAAATGCACACACTTGCAGTGTAAAACCCTAACTGCCCCTTAAAAAGCACTAGCTGATGGGCCACACTAACAGATGACCAACAGACTAAGGGGTTTTAATCATGTGGCTATTTTTGACATGGGTGCAGCTTCATTTCCAGAATTGTCCCAAGCAGGGAACAACCTGTTGCAAAAATCCAGCATTCTGGTGGAGCACTTCTGATATTTTCTACTCCTCTATGTCTAACATCAAAAAAAACTTTAAATATCTAGGTGCTTTTAAAAACAAACAGAAAAAAAAAAATCCAAGAGAGCAGTTCTGGGAAAATATCTGGGTTAGATAAGGTTAGAATTGGGAAAAAAAATACAAACCAGCAAGACCTCACTGGGAGGCTGAATTTAAGACTGAATTTACCAAGGGACTGGAGTGAAGACAGCAGAGCAATTTCCAGGGTCAATGCCACACTGTATGTGGATACATCGAAAATCCTTCATTAGTTATAAAATGTATGTCAGAGTAACCCACGAAAAATTATGGCTCCAGTAGAAAAGGGATGAAGTGTGGGTAAGTGTTCATAAATCAGATGCAGAAAGGAAAATTAAAATTGTAAATTTTAACCTGTCACATTCTGGATTTACAAAAGCTATCAAAATACAGTCACCTCTTTTCACTGGATTGGTTTAAATTTGTACCTTTAAAGTAAGGAAGAAACAGTGCAAGTACATTTCCCTTTAGGATTTGTTTAAATAACTTCTATAGCTACATCTTTAATTTGCTACAAAATTCCCAAATTTGTCATTGCTACAAGTATGAAAGTGAAAATAAATAATAACATCTGAATAAATATTTCAGACCTAATGTAAGGATTTCTACAGAGCCATTAAGTTTCATAATTTCCATAAATTCAGTCTCCATGCAACAAGCTCTTTATAAAAGGCCATTTAATTGCCTGATAGGATATAATGGCTCCTTTGCATCAATAATAAAGTCAATAATCTGCATTTTTTAAACCCCTCTAAATATCCATTGACACAATAGGTTGCTGCAGTCCTAAGTCCTTCAGACCCATTGGACCACTAATATAAAAGATCTGAAGCTATTAAATATACATTTAACATGATAGAATATTATGAGTCTATTGGAGGTCAATGCTGTAAAGTTATGCCTCTAAAAATCCTCCTCAAAGTAATTTATGGCATAGAATATGTTTATTGAAAGTCCCTGAATACAGATTTATGTGATTTTATGTGAAGACTGCAACTGAATATGCTTGGGGACCAGTCCAGTGAACACTACCCATGAAGTTCACAGATTATTACCGTACACTTTCCCTCCTGGAGTCAGCTGAAATAGTCCCAAGAGCAAAGTTACTCATAGTCATAAGTATTTGTAGCTTCATACCTTTAAACTTGTTTCCACAGCTCTACCTCTGATTCACTATGTGATCTAGCAAGTCATTTGATTAGTTTTACCTATCTGGGAAAGGGAACAGTTCCACTCTTATTTATCAGTTATGTCAGTGGTAGGGACCAACCGAATCATAGAATGGCCCAGGCTGGAAGGGACCTTAGAGACCATTTAATCCAACCTCCCTGTCATGGTCAGGGACGCCTCTCATCTAGATCGTGCAACACATGAGGACCAAACGGGGATTGAACCCACAACCTTGGTGTTAACCTCAAAACAAATGAAAAGTTCCTCCTACTCTATGCCTCAAAAAAACCTTCCTAAGCTTTAAAAAAAAAAAAATAAAAAAAAAAATCAGTCATGCAATCAGCCAGATCCTTCTTCTGGACCTTTCTGTAGATGGGTTTCACATTTGCTAAACCCCAGTCAACTGGGATCTCCTCAGTTAGCCAAGACTGCTGGAAAATGACTGGAAGTGTCTTGGTGAGCACTTCCACCATCTCCCTCAGCGCCCTTGGGTGGATTCCATCCAGCCCCATAAACCTGTGGGTGTCTGAGTGCGGCAGCAGGTCACTGACCATTTCCCCTCAGATTATGGGGCCTCCATTCTGTTCCCCATCCCCATCTTCCAGCTCAGTGAGCTGGGTACCTGGACAAGAACTGGTCTTACTATTAAAGGCTCAGGCAAAAAGGCAATAGGTACCTTAGCCTTTTCCTCATCCTTCGTCACCAATGTTTCCCCCTGCATGCAATAAAGGATGGAGATTCTCCTTAGCTTCCTTACAGGGGCTACACCTTCAAGAAACTGAAAACAGAAGCAGGTAACAGCTTCTTTAATATATGCTGTCAAAACTCAAAGGATTTCCTATCACAGAATGGAACCTCGCTTCAGGAAAAAAAGGGATTTATGCCTGCACGTGTTATGAGAAACTAAGAGCTCCACTAAACAACAGAGGAAGACAAAACAACACACAGCACCACAGGGTCTCTTGAAATTTCTGAACTTTCATGCATTTGTGGTGGTAGAAATTGTCTGTGAAAATAGGGCACAGGAAATAGCACGGTACACCACCAATTGCTTGGCAGTGTTTATACACTCCCTGGGTAGAGTGCTCTCATATCCTTCTGGACCCCTGTTCTAATTTCATACATACACTAAGCTACAAAGAAACTAAGAAAGAAATCAGTATTTTGCTGCTGTCTTTTATGTTGGAAATGGAGCGTGGATTTTTCTTTTTTATGGTATTTACAGAACCTAGAACTTTGCCGAAAGCCAAGCAAAGAACAAAACAAATATGATGCTTGATTATCCTTTTTACTGACATTGATAAAACAATAAGTGTAATTCCTTTGACTTCAGACAAGTTGTTCGTTATTTACGTTGGCATAAAAGGAAAGCCAGGTACAACTCTAGCAATCGGAAGTATCTGTATTGACAGCTAGCATATAAAAGAACTCAATACTGGAGGATGATCGTATCTTACACAACTGAAGAAAAGAAATGCAGTACATGGGAATGTGTTCGGTTTTGCTTTCTTTTACAGCCAGAATTTTGAAGTCCAGCAAAGCTGTGGAACAGCACTGACAGCATAGCAGTGGCAGAGCCGGCCTTACTACCTGTGATATGAGCACTTCCCTGCTCTGGGCACAACTCCTCTGTTCCCTAGGAACAAAGATATTATAGTCTGCTCTCCTGTAAACTACAATTTACATCTATTTATTATGCAGCAGCTGGTCACAATAAAAAAAAAAAGAAAAGGAAGCTTAGTTTCATGAGAAACAGAACTAGATTGGAAAATATTTTCAACACAGCAGGGTTTTGTCAGGAAAAGCCATTCGCTAAACCCAAAATGTTTTGCCCAACATTTCTCTCTTTCTTTCTAAGATTCACACATATCGTCAATAGCATTCCTGACAGGCTGTTGGAGAGCCCAATGCTTCCACATTGTATAATGCCAGGGGATGAGCTAAGTATGGGCTCACACGTTTGCTGCAACAGAGCTGGCAGATGGAGGTTATCCACACCACAGTGCCAAACTTCACGTCAGGGCCACGAGGACAGAGGGCACGGTGCTGTTAGCCTTGCTGTGGAGTAAGTTCAACGATATACATATTCATACATACAGACGTACATTATTCAAATTGTGTTTCATAACTTCTAAGAGCTTATACATAAACCCACATGACAACGCTAATGTTACAGCACAGATACACTAAGCTATTTATGTAAGAAAATCATGAAGTAAAACACAGCAGAACCAACAAACAAACTGAGGCTTCTTGCAAACAGTAGAATGATCACATGTGCAAACAAAAAAGTCTAGCTTAGTAGCAAGGTGTCAGAATGTTCCTCCTCCCATTGCAGAGGCACCAACAAAACAGACACGGTATCTACTCAAGATTTATTTCATTTAGAAAACTACCTAACACTGTTACAGATGAAAGTATACCAACAGCTTGGATGCCATTTGGGAATATAATACCACACAACTTCATTTAGGAATTTGCAAACCTTCCTTTTGGAAAGTTGATCTGAAACGTGCACATGCTTACTCATAAAAGGTAAAGAAAACCTCTCACTCAAGAGTATCCAAAAAAGGGATCACTCACCCATAGCAGGTAAGGGCTCATGCAATGTTATGTCCAGAAGCATTCACTGAATTGCAGGAGGTTTCCTTGTGCAGCATCCCAACCCCAGGGCAGAGACCCACCTGCAGCCCCACTGCTCAGAGCAGAACCAAGTCCAAGGAGCTTTCGGGAGGGAGGAGAGGGGAGCTTTTATACCCTCGGCCAGTCTCACCTGTGGTCAACTCTAACTAGGCAGGGGCCAGTGGGCAAAAAGCAAGGTAAGCACCTGACACAAAGTCATCAGGTGTTAACAGCCACCCTTCTTGGGTCTCTACCAGACCTTTGTCTGGGCTGATGCAACTGCCACACCCACCACACCCCTCACGGATTATTTTTGGGGTTTTGGGGTTTTTTTTTTATACAGCGAAGCCATTCTGAAAATTTGTAAGTATTCCTTAAACAACACCATGTTGCCGATACAAAATAAGCTTCCTAGGACCCACAGCTGAAAAGGCTGTCAGTTCTGCACAGCATCTTTTGGGGCTTCTAGGACACTCAGCAGGTGTTTTCCCAGGTTCCTGGGTCTGAGGAGGCAAAGGGAGATATGGCATGAAACAGATATGTACAGGGAGAGCTGGTTTCAGGTGATTCAGGGCCCGAGTATCAGCTGCTTCTAGAAACCTTGACAGCTGTAGCTGTGGCCAAGGTTTTAATGCTCAGGCTAAAGGGCACAAGACTGAAGTCCTACCCTGAGAGATTGCCTTGGAAAAATAGATCAGAGTCCAGAGATTTCGATACCTATTAATGCTGTATCATATCTGAAGTAAGTCCTTTGGAGGCACCAGGTTACAGCAGGTAACCCAAGGATGATCTAAGCCGTATAACTGGATATACTTAAGAACTTAATTGTGCAAAATCAGGGAGGAGGGTGGAGCAATCTACCTGTTCTAAATGTTTGTTCTTTAAATAACAGGGAGCAATTAAAGCTAAAGAAGAAAAATCAAACCCCATCAAGCTGTCCGTGCAGAGAAATCTCAACAATTCTCTAGAATGGCCCACCAATGTTATCGGAAGGCTTCTGAATAAATTACCCACCGCACAGAGCTTTAATGGCTGCTCAGTTGCCTCACCATCAGCTGCACATGCCTTGTCCTGGCAGCAGGTGGTAGTGGCACTTCAGCACCTGCCCAATATTCACACAGACAATTAACATCAGTTCATTTTCAAAATGCTCCCAGGGTTCAGCCGCCCACATTTTACCATAAGATTTATAGATAATTTCAGGTATAAAATACTTTGCTTTAATATTGAGTCTCTCTATAACCATGGCCGCTTCATTAAGAGTAGGTTACTTCATGCCCACTGCCATCATCTTAATTTAATACAGCTGGAATATCAGGTACTTTTTTTTTTTTTGTCATTTGCTCATCTCCTTGCAAAGTCTAAGGTTTCACAAATAGCTTTTTGTCTTATTGTTTGTACTTTTTATATACTCTTACAGTCTAACTCTTTTTGCTTCCCTATTGGAAACCCTTTGAGACTAAAATAACTGAAAGTGTTATCTCTTGTAAGACCATATTTTAGAAAATAAAAATAAATCAATCTTATTTAGAGACTGGCTACATTTCTTTATTCTTTTTTTTTTCCTTTTATATAAACCATATTATAAGACTTTTTAAAATATGCCCTTTCTACCACAAGCTGGCATTATAATTATTCCTGTCCAAACTGTAAAATATTCTAACACAAATGGAAACCCAGAAAAGTATTTTTCCAGAATTCATTTTTTTTTAGTGAATAAGTGCTCAGATCAAAATCTCCAGCATTTAAATTATACAGACAGCCATCAGGGTGTTGTACTCAAATTATATTAACTGTAATACATCAGTTCTCATTTTATACACAGCTATATCACTGTGCTCTTACTGCACCAGCAAGGGACCCTCCAGTTTAATAAGATAAAGATGAATTGTTAAAAACAAACATTAATTCTGCTTTATGTCCTCTACAGCCATGACAAAGACTTAAATATTTTATTTTGCTCCTAAAAAGGTGAGTTTAGTAGCTGTTTCACTCCATTTGACCAATTACTGCAGGAAGATATCCAGAAATATTAACTTCAACAAAATCTTCCTCATCATCATCTGTTTCTAGTAGGTGTCACTGATTTGGCCCCACACTCAAAGTCCCTGATTTTCCATGAGAACTGACACACCAGACAGCCCCAGATTTAGCCTCTGCTTTAGCTCTGCCCTTGCCTGAAGCCACCTCCAGTGTTTTTCCTTTGTGCTTACTCTTACAAACAAGCAAATTTTCAGTCTGATTCCCGTGAGTACATGCCAAGTCACAAACACACAGCGCTGCCGGACCTCACTTGCGCATATACATATCGATATATGAACATTGCCTACCGACTGTGACACAAAAACACGGAGCTCTCAGTACATAGGGCCAATGAAAAGCATTGCTGTGTTTCACACGTTTCTTCCCCACACACACCTCTTTGTTGTGTTCACATGGCCAGAATGGGGCGAGACGCGCGTTCAGTAAGAACTAACCAGCATAAGCAGCAAAAATGAGTATTAAGTTCTCAGAGAGCCCAACTGAGACAAAAGGAAACAAATATCATTTTTAAAAGAAGAATACGTATCTATCACTTTATGGGTATTCTGTGAAATATAAGATTTGGAAGCACCTTGCCTGGATTTCATTTTAACGTTAGAAGCTTAGATTAGGTGACCAATGTGGTGTTGGTACCATTGTTGTCTCAAGGGCTACTAAGGATACTGCAGTATAGTATAACACAGGGCAGCTGCGATTACCCATTAACTGATCTCAGATCATCCTAGAGCAATTCATTTCATCTGTTTATCCCTCTATCCTCTGAAAACTTAATCACACTGCAATCCTCTGTAGAGAGCTTTCCACAGGTAAGAATAAATGCACTGCCAAATCTGTACCTTGGCTACTGATGCAATGTACACCAGTCACTATTTTTTAAGTTATAAAAAATCATGTTATATGTCTATAAAGATAACACTGGAGCCAGTAACGGGTTGTGCTTTAATGCTTTTACACATCTGTCAGGGTTCTCTTAAGATGGCTTTCTGTGCATAATTGCATTTTTTATTTTTTTTTAAATGACCAGAACTGGGAGTGGGAAGCTGAACTGGATATAACATCCTATCAGCTACTCTCATAATTTCCACGTTTAAACCTATTTTTGCCTAATAAACCCTTGTGAATCATCTGAGAAGTTGAGTTCTAGGTCTCGCAATTAATTCCAATTTATGCAGGAAACATTCTAAAATCAACATTTGCTGTTTGAAAGAAGATCTGTTAGACTAATAAGACACTGGATATTCAGCTTACTGTGAAATACAATAACAATCTGATTTCCATTTCAGCATGGTAGGAACACTAACACTTCAACATCCTAAGGCACAGTAAGTTCCTTCCTGAACTTTACCGGACTACTTAATTTCAGAAGCTCGAATTATGAATTTATTGTTACCTGTAATGAATGCTCTGTACAACTCAGAATATTTCTTCTCTTTACTTGTGTCACACATTGGTGGCTGTAATTGATTTGGTACTTGACTTCATCTCAGAGGTTGCAATGAGTATCATAAAGCACTTTTAAGTGAATACGTAGACTTCTTTAAAATGCTGACTTGACCTGACTCTGCATGAGATAATCTTATATTCCTTTACTATATTGTTTTCTTGGAATACTTTCTTCTGTCTGTAAGTTTCAATTTTTCATGAACAGTTTAATATTAATTTTTCCAGTATCCTCAGTTGTTCATATGTTCATTTATTCCAGAGACTGACAAAAACATAGGATACAACACATCTTCCTCTAATAATAACAGATTGGAACTAACGTGAGGAAGTAACAGGCGGCTCAGGTGAAGTCTGTGAAACAAACTCTCATGAAACTGATGGGAAGAAAAAGTTAAGGATGATATTTGTCTCTGTACATGGGATAATATATGGACCAGGAGTGGGTATAATAGGCAGAGGTCTCTCACAAAAGCATCTTTCATCTTTCTTCCAATACTAACATTTTCCACGAAGGTCAAAACAGGCTAGAGCAGAAGCGTGGCCAGATTTGAGGGCCACTGAGTGGCTGTGGCTTTCAGAATGCACCAGTGGATTGGGCTGCCCTTTCTAGCCACTAGTTTACTTGCTGGTCTAATAGTTTCCTAAAAATAAAGCTAATGTCTCCCTAGGTTTTGAGAAATTTTTTTTTAATGTTATTGCAAGTTCTCTTTTGTTTCGGACAACAAAAAGATTACAACACCATCTACGTTTCTGCTGCAATTCTTGCCTGATTTAGATTTAAATCAGGAAATTAAAATCATGATTAAAAAATGAATGACACGCCTAAAAAGCACAGAATATCATAAAGGGACTACAAAGGCTGACACAATGGAGGGATGAGCTAAAATAATCCTGAGAAGTCAAAACGAGCTATGAATGAGTTTTTCAGAGCAAGGAAATAAAAACAATAAAGTCTCCTTCAGGTGTATAAAGTGGAGTGAAGCTGACAAGAGAAGACATTAGACCACGGCAGGATATTTGAAGGAACTTAATAAAGGAGGAGGATAATATAGCCCCAGCATTTAATGAGGTCCCTGTAGTGTTTGCACGAGGAAGTGGAGTTGGAAAGCAAGCAATAAACAGCACACTTAAGTTTTTCAGAAAGTATTGTGCCTAGAGGCCATCGGGTTAATGTTCAGATTTAATGAAAAAATGTACGTACACCAGAGGGTTAAAGCATACATCAGATCTCTCCACACTGACTTAAGTCTCTGCTGGGAGGAGGCAGAGGGAGTGGAACTCTGTCAAACGTAAAACTCTTTCAAACACTGCACGAGAAGATGAGATAGAAAAAAGTATAAACTATTTATTCTCTTCCTTGAATGTACATTTTCAATGATTATTTTTTTAGCAAGTTAAGCTGATTTATAAAAAAAAAAAATAAAAATCCTTTTCCTGGAAGTTCCAACACTGAAGAAAATTAGTTGGTGCATAAAAAAATAAACATTTATATTAATGATTTTTTTTTACATTGGGTCTAGACCCAGCCTTCCAGGTTCACCTGCAGAGAAATCATCCTCAACAACAGGAACCCAAGGCTCCTGCAGGCTGCAACCCCAGAGATGGTCGCGCAGCCCCCAGGAGCCCTCGGGCTTTCCTCCAGGGCTGCAGGGATGCTCAGGGGCTGCGATGATCTGGGCAGGTGGGCTGGAAAGAGGATTGCTTTCTCAGGAAGAGGTTAATTAATGAGGCAAATGTTCAGATTCACAGGAATTTCAGGGCTTGATCTGACAAAGTAAATGCCACCACAATACTTCTGTCTGGCTTCAACAGGCAGACCCCATTCCCTCATATTTTACTACTACTGAATTTACTAAGCAAACACCATACATTATGGAATAAATACCTGGATCCACAGTGCCTGGAATCAGTGGATGTTCTGTTGACAACTGTGGGCTTTAGATTACAGACCCATAAGAAAATATTACCTATTTCAAACGACCTCTTATTATGCAGCTAAAAGGAACCAGAGATAAGACATTTTTGGAGCTGATAAAAAGCCTCCGGAGCAGTGGTTCTCAAAATTAGAGTTGTAGCCTCAGGTTGGGGTGTGAAGAGGTTTTTCTGCAGGGTCACAACACATTCTACAAACTTAAGATCTTTTTTGTAACGGAAATTATTTCTGGCAACAAAGATAACCTTCAAAATGCAAATATTTGAAGCAGTTTGGTTTATTGAATATACAATAGTAAGGAATATCCATGATGCCTTCTACAAGGACAGGGAAATTATTCTATTCTGATGTTATAAATACAAGAAATCTGTAAATGTTAAATATAGGTACTATTGAACCAATCATGATGTGGTAAACTATATCACCTGGGTTTCTCTTGTTGAAACAACACCAAAGTTCCTGACACAACTCAGTGCAGATATGCTGTAAAAGACTATACGATGGGAATGGTTTGAATTTAAGAGTCACCTAAAGATTATTGACTTTAAGTTTCAAACACCCTGGTTGATTAAAGAAGAAAAAATTAAGATGCTGGACGCCAGAAAGTGCCACAGTTTAAAAGTTGTAATGCAAAGAAGCATTAAAATAACCACAGAGAATTTTCACTGGAAATTGAGAGTTCACTGAAGATGGGAGCGCAAAAACTACAAACAACTCAGTCCATCACCAAGAACAAGCCTGCGTTCATCCATGAGTATCCTGCTTTCCAGGATAGAATTTCATTACACATAAGATAGCCTTTAAGGTGACTGGTAACATTCTTTAAGGGCTGAACTGCATAAGCACTTATGAGCCTACATAGCTAAAACTGAAGAACTATAATTCTAACTCAAAAGCACTGGTCACATACAAGAGGCATTGGATAATCCAGTCTTCTTTCTCCTCATCAAAAGCACAATCTGATACCTATCGAAGTTAACAGTGTTTTTGCACAGAAATAAAAAAAAGACTTTGCAAAAAAAAAAAAAAGACCTGTATTCTCAGTGCTCCAGTGAAAATTAATACACAAAACCTAATTGCCTAATTGTTTCAGAGGTTTAGACTTTCTTCTGTAGTTCAAAACACCTGTTTTGATCCCTGGTTCACAAGGGACTAATCTACAGGGAAATAGAACTGGCATTAAAAGGAAATAGAAAGCAAATTTTAGAGGAAAAGCTACCTTATAAGGAAAAGAAATACATATGGAGAAACAAGTAAACTAAGAACATTCACATCAGTCAAGCATTTCGTCCAATATCACTGAACTGAGCTGTTGTCATAAAACATTTCAAGAGAAACCTAAGGAGGGCTGTAAAGAACCAAAAGAAGACAAACAGTTCTAAGAAAAGGAAAAGGGAATGAACCAGATAGAACAAGTGGCCTTTCCATGCTCTGTAGATTTTCCAAGAATAAACCTATTTAAAGAATAAAATTATTGCAAATCTGTCCCTACAGTTACTGTAGTGATAATGAAAGCCATTAAAATGAATATTTGATAAATGAATAAATGAATAAAAATGAAGGGAATAAATGAATGGTAAATGAATATAAATACTAAATGGTGAAAATTAAATGAATAATTCTCTTAAATGAATAAATCCACTGTGCTTCAGTTTGTTAGTGTTCTATACAGATTAAATTCCTCTTAAACAGCATCTTGAACGAGTTTACATTGTACTACAAGGATATATACACTGGGAGTTACTAGGATAATGGAAAGCAAACATCTGCATATGTACCATTGCTCAGTTTCTTTGTCACAGACCAAAACTGACTAGTTATTAGTTAGATTTTACAGTTAGTGCAGTCAGCGGCTGTTGCAGAGGCAGCAGTATCTCCATTTTTGCCTGAGCTGTTTAATTCTCTTATGGTAACTGGAGATTTTCTGTAGTGTTATTTATTAAACACCCGTATTCTTGGCATTGTACAGGACACATATCAGAACATTCAGACAGTACACAGTCTAGAAGCCAAAGAGAAAGAGAACAGCTGAAGAGGGAGATAGAAAGATTGTTCAACACAGCAGTAGCTCTTCAAAGAAAGTGAATAAAGGAAGAGTTGACGGAGCAATTATTGCAAGGATAAGAGAAGACGTACTCTGTGCAGGAGGCCAGATCTATATAGATTGCAGAGAGGAGGAAAGGAATAAACACATAGGGCCAGGCAAGTAATTGAAAGATGGAACGACATGGTCAGAAAAAAAAGAAATATTTTCTAGTCTAATTCTGTTGACTGCTGACAAAGAGTTCCCTGATTCACATTGCTATTAACCTGCAGAAGGCCCAACCTTCAGCCCTTATTCAGCCCAGACCCCCAAGTCACTCTGGCTGAAAGTGGCAACAATAAACTTGTATCCCATCACCTTTATCATTCCATTACCATCAAAACTTGTGTGTAACTGCCTCCTTATTTCCTTATTTAAGTATTTATAGCACAACTGGTTGCTAAGGCTGACAGCAGAAGTTTGACTGTGGACCACGTCGAACATGACACTCAACACAAACAAACCCCCACAGTGTACATTGGTGTATAGCCCCTGAACCTCCCTAAGAGATGAAATAGAGAATTGTCTCAGTTACTTAGGTGTAAACACCAGGTTTAGTCTATGTACGACCCTAAATTTTAACCTTTGCAAAGCAAACAATTTAAATTCTGCTCCAGAGTCACGTAATTCTCAAAATAACACTGCATACCTGGAACCCTGAAAAAAAGTGAAACAACAGTCCCTTTTTCAACCGCTGCCGTATGTTTTATTTCAATTCTCCACTCATCCACTGGAGGAGACGCAGCAAACAAAGATACCTGGAAAACAGCCAGAGCCATCATGTGCTTCTGATATAACTGCACCCTGCTTTGGGATTAGCTCTGCACAGCTGCTGCTGTTTGGTCACTAATGTCATTGTTTCTTAAGCAGGTCTCACTAATTAGCCCTGTCTTTTTGGTAGCTGCTGAGTTAAACCTGTAAGCTTACATCAATAACAAGTCTCATGGCAAGGTCCCTGTATTTTGAACTAGTACTCCTCATTCCAGAAAGTGGTTCTTTGCTGTTTCTTTAACAGAGCTTAAGGTGTGTAACGCAACAGAAGTCTTTTACTTGTCAGTTGCTAATTCCTTCCTCTTTGAAATCTTGTGACATCTTGTGTAGTTTTTGTAAACAATTGTTCGGAAAGCAATTATTATATAAACACTATACATCATAACAAAGAAAATTTCAAATACAAAAGACAGCATAAAAATGGCTGAGAAATCTTGCGATATCCCCTTTGTATCGTGGAAGGAGCCAAGACCTGCATCCCAGGATTTCCCAGCCTTGATGTTTGGAATAAAATTATTAGGTTAAAACAGGCAGACATCAGTTAAGCCAAAACAATGAAAAGGATGCTCACAATCCATTAAGCATGACGTGGTTTGCCCTGTTATCCCTGCTTCCTTTTTTTCTGACTCTTAAAAACTAGGACCTGGCCTGTAAATACTCGGTACCTAGATACTTGTTTCTCATTCCCACTATTTATCTACGCACCTGTGGTCTTGGTAAATTTACAGAACCAAAGTTACACTGGATTTCATTCTTGCCAATAGAATGACTATTGGTCTTACAGCAGCAGTTTTATTTGATTGGTTAACTTGGCTTTGAAGCAGTAACTAGGAAGGCATTTTAATAGTTTTAATTCTCTGCACCAAACTAGGAAACATTTTTTTCATTGTATTTGTTATTGTTATATTGTTTGCCAACCCCCAAACCTGTTGACATCCCTTAAACATTTCAACCCTTTGAGTTAAAACAAGATTGATTAGCAAAAAAAAAATATCTGAATTATGAAGCTCCATGCGATCCTATTTACTCCTCAGATGCCAAAAAGCCATTTTGTGCTTCTCATTCCCTTTTATAGCTATTGACTGAAATGTTGCATCAGTATCAATTACGTGGATTTGAAATGGTCAGAATGGTGGAGAAGCAGAGAATGAGATTTCATGATCATATCAAAGCCATAAATATTGTCATTCTTACTGTTCTAACGTCCCTTAAGCTTTATTTAATGGTTAATTGACTGCTAAAAAATCTTTCAGATCCATTTAATTTTCAAGAATCTGGCCTTGTTAGTATGTTGCAAGGGCTTTTTTTTTTAAACAGCAAAGTTATATATTATGTGGCATGAATTATAAAGCAGTTGTCATGGAGATGTTGCTAATGCAGGAGACTTTATGCTGTGTACTTTGAAAACTGCAGAACTTATCTGTTTACAGGCACTTTTTCTGAAAGCCTTGCAACTGGTGGTTAGGGTATTACCCGGACAGTTTATTGTGCTCTACCTGAGCAGTGATATATCCAGGCAGCTCTCACTTTACACCTGCCTCAACATTACGCTGGAAATTTCAGTGGCATTCGAAGACCATAACGAGGCAGTGAACTGAAATATATCGAATTGCCCTCAAGAAATATAGAAGTTGCACACAACTGAAACAAGTAATATTAAGAGCTTGAGATCTAGGACTTCTTTTGGTCCTTTGATATATCAATATTAATTCATTTAGCTAAAAAAACAATAGGCATACAAAAGCGATCTTAATGAACCAGTGCCTGCAATCTGGTGGCTCAAGATTTGCTTACCTCTAGAAGATTTTGGTAAGTAGGTTACAGAACTGTTTCCCTCTGTTTGCACAGCTGTGAAATAGGGACATTTATGCCTAATTATCTTTATAAACTGCTTTAGAGCTCTCAAGATTGAAAACACCATTTAGATGCTAGAAAGAACTACCTCTATCTCAAAAGTTTTTAAAAACATTATATTCACCCGTCTTTCTTAATAGTTGTACTTTAGTGTAGGTGTATATAGTAATATTAATATTAAGTAGCTTTCAGTCTTGAAGCATCATAGTCACCTTTAACAGTCAGTGTGACAGCGCTTTTGCTTGTATCTTACCAGACAGACCAAGCTGGCATGTAGACTTTTTTTTCGTAAGACAAATGGTTTTGAAAGAAGTTTTGCAGTAATACAGAATCTTGTAACAGCAAAGCATCTTTATCTTTCTATCTGTTGTGGCAGTGCCTGTAGAAGATACCGGGGTTTCTAACAGAGAAAACAAGGAACAGCTTTACCGAAAATTGGTAAGTGGGTTTTACATTAAGCATCAAGCTCACTATTTCATGTTTTCATAAATATGTAGAAAATCATGATGCCTTGCAAAATGAAACTTAAGAGACCAGTTCATGAAAAAATTATATGCTCCATTTACTCTGGCCTCCTATGTGCTTTATTTTTTATTAACCCACTTATCCTTTATATGCAGGAGACCATCTCTCTAACATGTAGCCTAGAAGGGTGGACTGCAGAATGGGGAGGGAGTGAGCCAAAACAGGCATTTGCATTTCCAGCATAGAAAGTATGTTCAGAAATTCACCCCACATTAGAAAAGAAATGAGCCACACAGAGTTGTGTTGTTGTTTTGAATATTTTTTTAGTCTAGATAAAAGAACAAAACTCAAAAAAAAACAAAAAAAAAAAGGAGGGGGGACATGCCAAAATCCTTCCAATGGCTTTTGTGGATTGCAAAGTGATTTACAATTTGCACACTACAAATCACTTCTTTTATTGCAGAAGGGACAGTGTATTTCCCATGTATTTTTTCTTCCCTCAGTTATCCTGTGTTTTTCCTCCCTTTTTAAATATTGGGGATAACTTTCTTCTGAATTATGCTAGCAGTTAATTATGATCTTATTGCCCTGGTGAGATTCAATGACCACAAAAAAATTCAGCTGCAAAATGCCGGCTCACATGTTCTATGAGCAGGAAGGCTTTGCTTTTCTCACCACGTGAGGAAGCATTATCTGGTTGGTTTTTTTTCTCTACACATGGTAACTGATGTTGGCTCTGGTTCTGCTGCAGAAAATTTAGTTTTAATATTCACCTCATGTAGAAACTATCTCAATTTGTTAATATATGTGAAAACAGCAAATGCTTCACCTTTCTAGACTTTTGCTTTCTATTAGCCCATGCTAATTACAGTGCATAAGATTGCATTTTTTTTTCCTGCTGACCACGACTGAGCCTTACCCCATTACCATCTGTGGGTCTTCTGACTTCAGTGGGCTGCGAACTCACCATGTTACAATTCCTCATCCAGGTGTACAGAAAAGTATTTTGCTCATCTGCTGAAATACTCTACTCTTTAACATGTGTTCTATGCACCAGCAAAGCAAAACAACCTTCTTAAAAGTTGTATGCAACTATTTCCCCCTCACTTTACTGACGTTTGCTGCTTTTAGAGACAAAAACTAAGGAGGGAACTTGAAGGAAAAAACCCTACAATTAAACATTAAACAAGATGATGCTAATCACAGTATTTTCTCTAGCAAAAAAACCCCATATTAAGCCAGAAGTGCACATAACGAGGAAGGGAGCACAATATAAATCAAGAGATTGTGGTCAATTTACCAGTAATGGAAAAGTCAACAAAAACTGTGAGAACCCAGATGCTGGTTTGTTGGGTTTTTATTACCTCTAATTTTTCATACTACAAAATAATACTTGAAAGTCACTGGTGATCTGTACTTTATCATGTACAGCACCCCGAAATAACCCTCACAGCAAACCATGTTGTCATATGATCTACATTTAGCTGCAGTCTTGAGGTTATGATTTCATTTCTGTATCGAAATGAGATGGGTTTTAAAATTAGAGGTCAGGACTGGATGTTAAAATACCTGAGTTCTAATCCTAACCTCAGAATATCAATTATTTCAATGATCTTAGATAAAGTTAAGGTCCCTGTTTTGGTCTTGATGATGGCTGATTTCAGAAGATGTTGAAGATCCCACACACCAAAAAAAAAAAAAAAGAAGAATCCTTCTCTCTTCTCTCCCCTGCCCCTAATGAAAGGCAATTGATCATGGCCCAGAACTGTCAGCAAGCTTAGTAGCAAGTTCATGTGCTCTGCAATATTTAGAGAGTCTCAAATTGAAAGGTAGTCACCGAATGGCCAAGTATATCCTTATCAGAGATTGTTAACCTTTAGTTTAATGTTCCAGTGCAATCTCCGTACTCGCCCTGTTAAAAGATGTTACAATTTCATTGCACAGCTATAATGGAAATTTTGTTCTCTAGGTGTGAGAGCAAGAGCTGGCTGAAATCAGAGAAAGACACAGGAAACAGCGTGGCCTGATGAACCTTGATAATTACCACAGTTTCATGTGTTGGACTGGCATAGACCCTCTTAACAGCAAAGCAAGAATGACACCAATTTTCATAAATTTCATTACATTACTAGTGCCTCATGCAGATTAGAATGCAATGCTCTGGAAACAGCAGTTAGGAACTGAGTAAATTCCTCAGGCAAAGCTAACCACTGAGGGAGGGTCCTAGTCTTCACCCTGTAAGGCATTGTTTGGTCCCTCTGTGTCACTTCAAAATAATATGTACAGAACTGGAAAGACATTAAAGTCATTCCTGTCATGTGACAGTGAGGGTGAATCATGATAGTTGTTTCTATTGTGGAGCAGAAAATGGGAATGTGTGAATCTGTAGAGACACTAAAGTAATCATTAATTCTTTTCTACTTGTCAATCAAAAATGTTGTACTCTTGGGGTAAGAATACGTTTGGCTGAGAACAACCTTTTAGTAAAATAGATTTGGCAGATGCATATTTGCAGATGTATATTTGAAGATGAATCATGATATATCCTGACAACAAACATGCCAAAAAGTCTGTTTTGCTACTCTCTTTCCCTTTGGTTATTGCACCAGCTATATATACTGTCTATGTGTGTGTTTGTGCATAAGTCAATCAAGCACAAATGAAGAAAATTCTTCGCTGTATACATCAGAACACAACAGTACCATGCCAATGTTCTGCTCACAAGAAAAACAGTGAAGAACATCTGAAACAGTTGAATAGGTTCTTTATAATGGCTACAAATTGTGATCATTGTAGTGGTATAGACGAAATAATCACAAAAATCACAGAATCACAGAATTATTGAGGCTGGAAAAGACCTCTGAGATCATCAAGTCCAGCCTATGTCCCAACACCACCACATCAGCTAGACTATGGCACTAAGTGCCACATCCAGCCTCTCCTTAAACTCCTCCAGGGACCGTGGCTCCACCACTTCCCTGGGCAGTGCATTCCAGTGCCTGAGCACCCTCTCTGTGAGGAAGTGTTTCCTGATATCCAACCTAAACCTTCCCGATGCAGTTTCAGGTCATGCCCTCTCACCCTGTCACTGGTTGCCTGGGAGAAGAACTCGACTCCCACCTGATTATAACCTCCCCTCAGGTAGTTGTAGAGAGCGATAAGGTCCCCCCCTGAGTCTCTTCTTCTCCAGGAAGTCCCAAGGAGTGTACAAGCAAAAGCGACTGAGTTATCATGAATTAGGGCACTACCACTCGTTAAGCTAAGCCATAGTGACAGGCCAGAATACTTATTGCACAGTTTGGGAGGACTCCAGGATGCTGGTTTACACCACTGCTCTAGTACACAAGCTAAGATACTCTCCTTCCTCCGGGCAAGGTGCAAAGTGCCAACAGGTAGCCGCTCCTCACAGCTCGGCCAGTGACCTTTGCTGCTGGTAGGGACTTCAAGAGGTCATCTTGTGCAACCCCACTGCTCAAGCAGGGCCACCTACAGCCTGCTGCCCAGGACCACGTCCAGGGCTGCCGTCTGTCAGCACTGCTCATAGCCTCAGATGGAGAAGTCACTGCTTTTTCTCCCTAAAGAGCATCATCAACTAGATGGGCATGCAACTTGCTCGTATGGCCAATGCAACAACACCAACACCACTTAAGTAGAAATGCCACGACCTACAGGTTTCATTACCTTTCAAATTGAGATATTCATTGGTTACGTTACACTGCATCTTGCTGTCCAGTTGCTGTTTCCCAGACAAGGCACACAAGGAGGCTAAGAAGGCCTTTAGTCTATTCTGAATGCCTGCTATTAAATCCTGTCCTCCCCTGCATTCCCCCAAAGCAGTAGGCTGGCAGCCCTGACTCATTTAGTCTCAAATCAGACCACAAATTGAGTGTAAGCGTCTTATTCCTTACAGTCTTGCTTTAAACCTGCTGCAAGAGTGACTCTTCCTAATAATTGCAAATCATGGAATAACAGAACGCGTTGGGTTGGAAGAGACCTTTAGAGGTCGTCTACTTCAACCCCCTGCAGTGAGCAGGGACATCATTAAGTTGATAAGGTTGCTCAGAGCCCCTCACAAGGGCAAGAGTAGTTTTGTGGATAGGGGGCACAAAAGCTGATGAAGCCTCTGAATTTCCAGCCAGCTCCATTAGGACTCTCACTATCCAAAGGACTGCCATTTAACAAGAAAGGCACAAATGAAATTATTAAAGTTGAAATCAACAGACTTCAAGAGAAAACAAAGGGTCTAATGTATCACTGTCACCCAAAGAACTTGAAAGCCCAGCCTTATTTAAAACCCCATGAGATTTTTAGGAGAGTTACTGCTTCACCTTTCCTAATGGGGGTCAAGAATTGATATGTGTTTTTAAGAGTGAAAACTCGAAGAAAGAATGGTATTCTCTTACAAAAGTCTTTCAATTTTATCACTAAACCTCATCAAATAAGACTAAGTAACTAAATACAATTTCTTTGAGATCAGTAAACACCTCCCATACAGAACACATTAAAGGAAACAGTGACTTTGTCCTAAGTTTGAGTAAAGAATTGGAAGTAACTGGCAAAATGGCTGGCTGGCTGGACGAATGAATAAATAGATAGCTACATAGACAAATAAATAAATACACAGAACTGAAACTCTGTCACAGCCCAGTATTGGTTAACATTCCATTTTTTTGTTATTTAATTATTAAGAGATTTGTATGAAAATCAAATCAAGCCAGTAAAAGAGAAACAAAGATAATATAAAATAAGAGTAAGACAGAGAATAAATGAAGATGTGAGATCAGCTTGAGCTCATGCTCAGAAGCACAGAAGAGGAGGCTGAGGGGAGACCTTATTGCTCTCTACAACTACCTGAAAGGCAGCTGTAGTGAGACGGGTGTTGGCCTCTTCTCCCTAGTGAATAGCGATAGGATAAGAGGGAACGGGTTCAAGTTGCACCAGGGGAAGTTTAGATTGGATATTAGGAAAAAGTTCTTCACCGAAGGGGTGGTGAAGCACCAGAATGGGTTGCCAAAGGAGGTGGTGGAGTCACCACCCCGGACGTGTTTAAAAAACGGTTGGATGTGACACTTCAGGAGGTGGTTTAGTGTTAGGGTGGTGTAGGGCTGTAGGTTTGTCTTGGTGATCTTAAGGTCCTTTCCAACCTTTATGGTTCTATGATTCTATGATTAGATGCCACGTAAAATTTACCTAAACGCAGCATAGCCTTTGGCTAGCTGAACTTAAATTTTCAGCATCCACTACTACCGGCACTCTCTTGCTTCAACATCACGTATTTTTTTTATCTGTGAAAAAAGTTACTGCTTCAAAACCATGTTCACAACTATATCAAATCCCAAGAAAAACATACTAAACTTGTAGATTGATTCAGCCTCATCCATTCCTTTGTCTTTTTTACATTTTTTTTTTTGGGTTTTTTTTCTTACTCTTTTCCTTTAAATGAATTGCTTTTGTAAAGAGGAAGAATACAGCCATTCCATAAAA
Organism: Trogon surrucura; assembly: GCA_020746105.1. Taxonomy (NCBI): domain Eukaryota; kingdom Metazoa; phylum Chordata; class Aves; order Trogoniformes; family Trogonidae; genus Trogon; species Trogon surrucura. Next base: position 6,925,096 of record CM036625.1, on the reverse strand, counting down.
ACTTGTAATATTTACGCATTAAAATTCTAGTATGCTTTTGAAGTGGAATGCTGCTACATGTACTGTACAAGCTGTGACCTCCCAGGTGATATCTACTAGACATCCATCTAGTCTGACCTGTTGCAGAATCCAGAGCATCAAATCAATATCAGTGAGAATCACACAGGCCCTCAAAAGACAGAGGGTCCTAATGTCACAAAGGTAGAAATACATCTGCCATCGATGACTTCACTCTGTTGTACTAAGCTTTACAATACTCTGTAAGGATTTCCCCCTAAAACTAAATTTAGAAATATCAATTAGTTCTTTAAAATGCATTTAAAAGGAAATATCAGCAATGTATCACAGGACATTTTTTTTTTTACCCGTTCATTCTGCTTGAACACAATTTGACCAGCCAGCATCTTCCAGACAGTATCCAGCCTTGACATGAAGAAATCCACAAAGACTATTTCTTTTGACTGCATGTTCCAGTGATCTTTTATGAAGATTATATGAAACCTTATATGAATCTTATACGAAAGATTAGGGACAACTGCTATGATCAATGGCAAGCACACACCATCTTGGAGTAATGACAAACCCTTGGCTTATGGACTGAAGGTATTTCACCAGTATGGCTTTAAACAGATTGTGTTTGCTCGCCGTCACCCACTGTTTCTGTATTCACATAGTTGGGGCAATCATCGTTCTTTGCAGATGCAATCAAGCTGCAGTGGAGGATTCTGTTTCTGGCTAAGTCTGTTTATTTGTTATTAAGTATAATATATTGAAAGTCATAGCAATGCTGATGGGTCAGCCTAGATGCATTCCATCATCAGTTACTGAGATGCATTTCTTCAAAAAAACCCCTCATAGATGAAATGTTTTCAGCTGGCTGAGGTTAATAAAGATAGGTCCTTCATCATCTCAAGGAATGGAGCCAATAACGAGTAACAGAAATAATATCATAAATCATTCTTTATAAAGTAGAATTGACTATTATTTGCTAAAATGCCTTTCACGGTGAATTTGCATACTCTTACTTGTTGAATGACAATAAGAAAGCAAAGAGAAAAGGTCACGGGGAACACAAGAAGCTAAATATGCTGCTATGTACTATTGCATTTGATAGCAGGTGCTGATTTACAGAATAAACTACCAAACAATCCCACCTACAAATTCAAGGGATATGGCTAGCATGTGAGTCAATTCATATAAGGGGACAATCTAGATTTCTGGCATTTTGAACAATTAAACTGCTCGGAAGGATCTGGATACTCCTAAAATGAAACAGTATATATATATGTGTATATATATATATATATATATGTATGTTTTATTACTGTCTCTCTCACTACAATTCTTGTATTAGCGTGCAGGGTTAGGTTTTGCTCACAAGATGGCAGTGTTGATTATTACACACTGCTCCACTGAGCCTGCCTCTAGCAAAAAGTCTCTGTGCTGCCACCCAAAAAACCCCCTCCAGGCCTGCTAGAATCTCCACACCCGTTTACCCAAAAAAGCAGATCATCTGACCCGTCACACTGCATATTTGCTACCATAAACCCCCCGGATTAAATATACAACACTCATCTAAATCTCTGAACATCCTAACATCCAAACAATGTTGATCCCTGTTTTCAAGTTCATATTAATTTTAATGTAAGTACAAAGCATTTTTATTTATTTTTTACATCTTACAGATGCCTTTTCCCCTGTAAAGAGCAGGGAAAGGTCTCTAAACTGGTAGGATTCCAAGTTTCCAACCTCTGTTACATTTTCTTTAGCAGCCAAAGGTTCCACACGATTAACACAAATGATTATCAATGGCTCTTTGCAATGCAGATATGCTCAAGTAGTTTTGGAGCCACTGTACTGAGTAACACTAAACCCTCATAGGATTTTTTTTTTTTCTGGAACCACGAGATTGCATCCTACCAAATACACTCACAACAGATAAGAGCTGAGGCATCTTCTGCTCAAACTCAGCAGTGCTTCTTTACCTACCAGTGGCACTCATAAGAATCAAACAGGTTCACAAGACATTTATCCATCTCTTCTTCAGAGGTTGAGAAACAAGAGGCTCATCATTGCCGCTGAACTTTGTGGCATGTTTGGAGAATTGCTTAAAATGTGAGAAAGCAAAAGGGCCTGGAATTCACTAACGTTTATCCAAGTCCGGAATGCAAGACAGGGATTTTTAATGAAGCTTGACGACTAAGGGAGATTCGTGTCAGTAAATGAGAAAATGAAGCATTCAGAAAAGGCAGATTACATATGTTTTTAGTAGCAAGCCTAACTGCAAAGATGCAGTAGAATGAACAACCATGCCAGAAACAAGCAAACACACAAACCAGAGTTGCCAAAAGAAGTTAACAGAGCTTCTGGCTGCAGGTGCTTTTCTGACCAACTATAGTCATCAGCACGTGGAGAAACACCCAATACAAACAGAGACAAAACTGACAGATTCCCATAATGTAAAAAACATAGGAACAATGTTTCTTTCAAAACAAGAGCATTAACGATTCTTTCATTTACCTGCTGTAAAACTGAAAAATGCTTACTTATGTGTTCCCACTGACCTGTCGCCAATAACAAAAGTGATTTTTAAGTAAATTAAATTCACAGTGTTTACTCTTGAGCATCAAATGCAAGATGAAGCTTTTCTTAAGGAGCTGCTGTGCATCCAACAAGGTAACATTTGCTTTGGACACTGTAACAAAACCATTTAACACTATAATGATAGTAGGGCTTCCACTTCAATCCTAACAGCAACAAAATTCGAAGTCCTGGCTGAGACTACATCCGTATTTCAAACAGTTCTGCTTACACTTTGCAGCACTGACCGCACCTAGAGCTTCAGATCACTCATCTTTCGTGTCACTTGTAATCTAACACAACATACTAAAACCAAAGTTATAGTCCTAGACTAGCAATTTCCTGCCTTGCATGGGTAGATAAATATTTACTGATAACTTTGGTAAAGAGCTTCTATTAAATTAGTTTGTCACCTACATGATACATATTTTCGAGACATGCTGGATTTGTGAAGGACGGGTGAGTCGCTTGAATGTTAAATCTTCTCAGCTACCCTGGTGATGAGATGGCTGAAGCTACTGCAGCTATACAGAGGTGTTCGTGCATTCCTTCCTACTGACAATGGGGAGCTCAGGGATGAAAAAGTATTTCCCGCTCATGGACAGAACTCAACACTGTGGTTGCTCTATTGCAAGGGCACCTATTCTCCCCTCCATGGCTCCACATGTAGTAGTTTCTCTGACACTTCCTCTCATGAACTGTTTTTCAACAGAGCGGTGTGCTCTGAATCCAGCTGAGCCAATGGCCGTGGCTCAGTTTTTGTCCTCTCTGTTTTCCTTCCACCTTTCCAGTCATCAAGGCTGTCACAGCATCCCGTAATGTCCTTCCTCTGTTAGAATTCTGACCTTGCTTTCCCTTCCTTTCTTACAGCATCTCTGTGGGTATCTCTAGCCAAAACCACAAATTTGATTGGTGCCTTTTTCTGCTCCAGACCAATCTCATCCGGCCAAATGAAAATATCAGGTGATAAATTCTCTCGGATAAGAAGAACCTTTCATGTGTGTGTATGTAATTATGCACTGCATGAGTTCTGGCACCTTGCATAATCAATAATGTTAGTGATGATAATAAATGTCACCACAACACAACATGAATTTGGTGTTCTAGTATGCTGGAACAGGCTAGCCTCTCTCTAATAACTTGCTAGCCTCTCATTGGAATTACTGTTCCTTTCCCACCTCCCAGCTGACTGTCCCTTCCCTTGCACAGGCTGAGTTCCTGCCGACATCGATGGGGAGTCTGAATTTAGCCTCTGCAGTGGAGATCTGAGGCGCGCACTGGTGGGGAGAAACTTGCCCTTGGCTGCTGCATGCATGACTCACTACAACCGATATTTCAAATGCCCCAGATTATGACCTACTTTACTGTGTATTACTCAGAGAGAATGAGTAAGACATTTCTGAGGCTTATACAAAAGCAGTATTTTCTGTGGTAGCAAGGAAGAAATGCTTTCTGAAACAATAGATCAATGCTGGAATTCTTGTATCAATGATTAAAATTCCCTGGGGTCGCCGTGCAAAGTCTACTGAAGAAGTGAATTGATTTTCATAGGCTACAAATCAGATCTGCGGTCTTTAACTGAAATGCAAGGTGCATGTTTCCATACCTAAGGGATCATCTAACTGATGAAAGCCCAAACAGGCCTCCATAAATAGATTTACTGTTTGGCAAAACTACAGGATTTGTGGGCCGTTCGTTTGGTTCTGGCACCAGAAATGCTGTTTTCAGCCTACTCTGCAAATCCTGTGTGGCGCAGGCCTAAGAGTCAGACAATCATTTAAGCATGTCCCTAAGTGCTTTCCTGATGTAATACCATAGATCCATCCAAGTCACTGGAAGCCTTTCCCTGACTTTTATGGGCTTTTCATAACATCTTCTGTGATTCAGTTTTCTAGGTATAAAATGCGAATATGAATAACAGCTCGTTCTCCTGATCATTTGTCAGGTCTATTTAGACTAGAAACTCTTTAGGGCAGATTTGTCTTTTCTACGCAGGTCCTGCGCATCGGACAATGGTCCCTCAGCTCCGGAGGGGAACTAAGTACTGCCACAATACTATGCTCCAAGTCAAACCAGGCTTAATTTATGGAAGCTCGAAGGCCCATGCTCTGCAGAGGCTAAATCACCAAACTGGTTCTTCTTAACACTCCAGAATTTAGTACGTGTAACTTGTGAAATGCAAGACCAGCTCTGTTTTTCTATTGCTACTGGAATTTCTCTGGCTCTGTGTACACGAGTAGATTTACACACCCACCTAGAGTAAAATTGCCACTTAATAATCAAGTCTTGAAAGGGCTGTGGCTTAGATTTTCAGAAAGTTTTGAAAAATGAAGTAAATACTTCAGAGTGTGTGATTACACTGAAATCAGTGTAAAGATACGGCTCTTCCAGGTGCTGCGCAGCAATTTTTGGATTGACCGCTCTTCATACAGGTGTTAACCACTGCATTAAACTTTAAAAAGATCTGAAAGAGTTTAAAGAAATTTCTTCTTATTCTCTTTAACATTGTAATATACCTGTGTTGGCCTCTTTTTAATCATATACTTTAATATAATACGCATATAAGTACGGAGGAATTCATAAAACATCATCATTTTGATCTGTAACGCTCTTGGATCAATAATAAGTGAAAAAAAAGTTTTTACAGGAAAAAAATCCCATGTTCAGTTGCCTGTTTAATCTGCAAATGAAAGAATGAGATAAGACACAAAGAAGGAATACACAAAATAAGAACGTTTACTGTGCAGATGGACTTAAATAATACAGAGGATCCTTTTCTGACCACTCAAAAGATTTTGTGTGGGTGGATTTTTCTGCTGTGAGAAATAAGGTTTTCTTTCGCAATCAGCATGATATAAAGTCACTGGTATCTCCCACATTGTTTATCAGTATAAGTGTAAAATGAAAATTAGATCTAAAGATTAAAAGATTTAATCTATTTTCATAACGTTAAGACTTACGGAATATTAAAAAATTATATTCAGGCTACCTCATGAATCCAAAATGATGGTTAGACTTCTAAGCATGTATGTTTTCAATATTTTGTGTTAATTAAATGGTCTTACTCAACCTGTATTTTATGTCTATTATTATAAGTTTTGACTGATGGTGGGAATACAGCATTTTAATTGGATAATAAAAATTCTAATGAGTTAGAATAATCAATCAAAGAAGGATGACAACTCTGAACAGAAATTAGGAGTTTCCTATTACAATTCACTACCAAATACTTCCATCTGAAAACTGGGTGTTTTTATCTAGCTTTATCCTAGAGGTTTGTCCTAACATCTCCAACAACCTCAGAAAGTGACACTGGCATTTCTGCTAAAATATCTTCAGTATTTTTAAAATCTTATTTAATTTGGTGGCAAAATTCTACTCTGGGTCAGTTCAAGAAGTATAATAGACTTCACAATTATTTTAGGATGTCAACACACTGTAGTAATTACTAACAGCCTCAATATTTTTGCAAAATTTTAGCACCACTCTTTTCAAGACTTGCTTGAAAATCTAACCTCGAAATTGCAAGAAGCAAGAGTTCTGTCTAAACCCCATTGAAGCAACAGAAAAACTCACAATGATTGTAATAAGCTTTTCAGGAGACAGAAAACATATAGCATGCCAGATTTTTCCAGAATACATTCCTCTGGCATATCACACCTTTCTTGGTTCTTCCGCTCATTTAAGGTGCTTTTAGAACAGGATTTTCAGAGCATGGACACATAAAAATGGCTTATCAGTTATGCAATAAGAATTAGCACAAGTTTACGATAAAAACCAGACCACTGGGGCCATACTACCACTATTATTACTACTGCTGCTGCTGTTAAGGCATGGGGTAGTATCTAGACTTTCAGTGCTATTTCAGTAATTATCCAGCTATATGGAACTTCCTCTAATGACATAACGCATATCTGAAAAGAAGAAGAAAGTTCTGATCCATAGGCTCAGATTTTGAAAAGCCTATGCCACTTTAACATTGAAAATACATTAGAAAGCAAAGACTTTTGATAAATGCAGTCTGATTTCCGCTAATCTACATACAAATAAAACAATATGCAATCACTAAATCACCAAAGTTGCGCCTGCAGCTGACCACCCCAGATCCCTTCTTCCTCAGTGTCACTGCAGGAAGTAGTGTTCTATAAAGTACTCTTTAAAAATTATACCACTAGAGACACATATAGAGGAATGATAAATGTATTATTTTTTTTTGTTTTGCATTTGGTCACGTGTCCTGTGTGCAGTCTAACTACTAAAGAGTCCAAAATAGCACAAATCTTCACAGGGTGGTTTTGGTTTTTTTTTTGCACTGTGCTTTCATTTAGCATATGAAATAGCTCTTTTATAGTAATTGTTACTAATTTCTTTGTCCTGTATGTAAATACCTTAATACTTACAAATGAGGCAACAAAGAAAGTCAGTTTGACATTTAATGTTCTGCACAGAAATCACACACACTCTGCCAAGGAATTAATTAAAATTGCAGTCACATAATAATGGCACCAACAATAAATACTCATAATGCAGGTAATAAATTAACTTATTAATTCAGCCAGTACACAGTTGTAAATAACTATAGGAAAATAATAAACATTTTGTACCAGTGCTTTAAAGGTTAGCTCTGTTTTAAATACTGAGTTTCCTCCACTGGTTGTTCAAAATAATTAGGCTTGTATGGATGTCAAAATTTAAATTTATTAAAAGAATATGGAATAAATTGGTTGGATACTTCCCAAAAACACTTCAAAAAAGTTTCACAGACTTTTTCAAGTTATGCCTTACTCATTAAACCAAAAACCACAGAATAAAACTACTGGATGTGTGTGTTTACATATGTGTGTGTGTGTGTCTACTGGTGTATATATTATATATACACATAAATATATAGACACATACAAAATATATGTATATTTGCAGGTTCAGACTTATTTCTTCCCAGTACACCTCACTGAGGAGGTGAGATCATTCCTGCAAAATACGATACATATATGAACTGCTTTAATTCTGATCAGCAGCAAGTCTTCAGCTTTTATCTGCTAAACTGTGGTACTGTATTGCAGCCCTGCACAGGCCATCACAAAGAAGCAGTAGATCACTGACACCAGTTTGCCACAGGGACGACATCCCAAGAGCATCTGATGTCCTTTTCAGCTGCTCTGCCTGTGTCTGTGTCAGAAAGACACATCAATCCATCCTTACAAGGAGAGAAGTCAGAAAGGCCATGCACATCTACCCTTTACCCAGTGGCATATACAAATACCTTATTTTGTTGCTCTTACAGCTGTTTCCGAGACATGATTTGGAGAAGCAGAAACGTCATTCTCACTTCAGAACCTTGGCCACGTATGCACGTGCTGCTGCAGCTAACCTGCTGCTAGAACTGGTGACAATACCTGTGGCTGATACAGGAGTATTGCCCACAATTTATTGACAGTCTAGACACAATCTAGATAATTGAGTTATCGATCATTTTAATCCTCCAGAGCTTTCAGTAAAACAGATTTTGTAAGCGCTGAGTTACTAGGTGCTTTTTTGATTTACTGATAGTCTTTGGTAAGGAATTCCGTCAGAAATTCATCTACAATGTACTGTAGAGTCACATGTGTATTGGCAAAAACCATGGTATGCTCCCAAGTTACCGGTGAGGAATGGTTTTACTCCCACCACACGTACTCACTGCAAATGACTTACCAGGTATTTAAAATAGTATCCAAAAAGAAAGTCGCTAAACCCATACACGGGAGATCTAGATTGTCCTATACCTTTCACTGTTTCTTTAAAAAAAACTGCCCTATTTGATGCTTAATGTTAAAACAGGCCTGATAAAGTACTGTGTTTGAGCATCTCCAAAATTTAATATTTGGTCCACATAGGCAGTTTCTTCACAAACATTTGCTTTCCTACCTCGTAGTACGAGTGTGATACTTTTTAGCAGGACTGACAGATTCTTCACTTAAGCCATAACCAACGCTTTTCCGTTGCTACTAATCCATAAATTGACCATGCTATGCTTTCCCCATAATAAAAGATATTTTAAACAAGTTAGCTATTTCAACCTAAAAATATATGAACTAGTTTATTGTCATTTCTATTACAAGTATAAAAATCAGTTTGCTACCTACTGGTTTGGTAGCACGGGATCATCACAAGAATAGTGAGGTGTACAAAAAGTAATGACGTACCATTCTTCCCCTGGGTTTTGTTCTGAAAAAACCTTCTACTCCATGGTCACAAAACACACTAAGGGCTTTCAAAGACAAATAAAAATTAGGTCCTACTTAAAATTGCAGCTACTTTGGCTGCCTCGACTGCATCTTTATGTAATAAAAATATATCTCAGTAACAATATCATAATCTTTTTAAGATTACCATTTCATGAACAAAAAGACCATACCAGCAATTCATTTACAGATATATCCTGCGTCCAACCATAGCCTCATTCTTCACAGAGAAGTGTAAGAGATCTAAAGATCAATTACAGACTAACTGGTATATAGCTTTTTTTTTCCCTAAGCATCTTAGACAGTAACTTTACATAAAATATAAAGTACATTTTTTACCATCTAATATGCTATTGCATCATACAAACATCCAATACTACGTTTGGGCAATAGAATTAGAAATTATTGCTACAGGCATGATTTTTTTGCCATTTGCCTGAAAAAATATTCTAAAATTAATGTATTTCCAGAAAAAAAAACCCCACAAAACACAACAAACCTGTATCAAAGAGGATAAAGAACAACTTTCAACTGGTCAATAAGGCTAAAATTATTTGTATAAGTTGACGAATTTGCCAGTAAGTTCTCTTTAATTGTTCTCCTGATGGAGATGATGCAACAGGAAATTTAAGAACAACATAGATTTCTTGTTTTCAGAGCAGGGGAAGGGAACCAGTGAGCTAAGATAGGCTGATAGGCTTTCTCATAATTTGCTATTTCAGGTGCAGGGAACCAACGAGCTGGGACAGGCCTTAATATTGTACCATAGCAGCTGAAAGGGGATCATTAAAGCCAGTATGGGCCATGGTACAATTTTTGCTAACACTGAACAAATACATTTGGCACTACTTGTGGTGAGACAAGAACTAACCAAATTGCTGATTTAGCATAACTATAAGGCCTGAGAGTATCTATAAACTGCGGCAGAACTGCTGAACTAACAAATGGCTGATTTAACACAATAAATAGCGCATAGGAAAAATAATGCAGTAACAGCATAGTTAAGACAGCTGCAGAATGAGAGGAAAAGGAATCATTTGATAGGAACATTGGTTTTGGAAATAGAATTCAAAAGTCAGTATGGAATACTGAAATGAGAAAATATGAGAGTTGGTTTCAAGAAACCAGTTTCTGAGAGAAACATCTGTACTGGGAAACTGAGGACATAAAAGAAGAGAAGGTCATAGGTTATGGACTCTTGAGGGGATAAAAGACAACTCAGGGAACTCCCAAGGTGGGATCAGCAGAAGCAGATCAGCATTAAAAACCCCATCTGCTAGGAATCAACTGCTACGGAACCAAACACCTTCTCCAAGGACCTCTGGGATGCGAGGTGGGATGCTGCTGGGAGCCCGTGCTGAGTGCAGACTCTGAGGACCAACAGCATGTCTGATGGGCTGGGAGAGCTGGAGGGTTTGGGAGGGCTTGTCCTAACCATGGCACTGTGCCTTTAATATTTCTGTGGCTGTACACTGAGTACTTTGCTAGAGCTGTCCATTACCATTATTGTCATTAGAGTTACCTCCTGAGACTATTAGAGCCATTTGTCATCCACCGCCATTCTCGTAATTACCTCAGTATCCTAATTGTCTATTGTTATTGATTACTTATGGCTACCCATCTCACTATTAAATATTGATAAATCATAGTTGCATTTGGTACTGCCATGCTTAAATTTATACAAGCTATTAATCAATGTAAGTTTTTAAAAGCTGTCCTATATACTCCATGTATCTTTGTCCTGACCAACATTTTTTTCAGCTCATTTTCTCCCCCTGTCCTATTGAGGAGAGGGAGTCAAGAGACTGACCACCACCACCAAAACTGCAGAGATGTATGAAGAGTGGGTCTTGGTACAATGACTTCTGAAGGAAAGGCTTACATAAGACTTAGATATCACTTGACAACCTGCCTTAATGTAACAACCAACTCTCATGCACTGGTATACAATGAATTCATCAAATATTTTAACTAAAAAAAAAAAATGAAATTTTTTATTTCTACTGACAGGAAATTATATTGTAAAAGTGTAACTAACTTTTCTGGAATAAATCCTTTGAACTGTTAAACTATTTTTCCGCATTTGCACCCACACCAATTTTCTTCAGGACAGGAAATTTTGGAACAGCAATAAAGAGAAATTAGCGAGTTTTTTTAACAGGCAGACTGTATAATATTAAATACAATTAACACAAAGCATATCTTGAAAGCAGCTGAAAATAGTGCAGAGAAAACACCATTTTTCTGCCATGCCTTGGTCTCTTTTGTTAAATCTGCTTTCAGTTTGCAGGATGACCTAATAAGGAAAATAGTAGAGGAAACTACCTGTTCTGTTGTTTGTTTGTTGGGTTTGGGTTTTTTTTCAATACATTTTTAAAAATTTGTCAGATACTTGCGCTATTTCACCAGCCAGTCCTGAAAACTTGCCTTAAAACTGCTCACTTAGGACCAAATTCTCTGAGCAAGCAGTACAGGAGTCATCGTAACTGACAGCCATGGTGACAGAGGGCATCAGCTGAAACTTCAAGGAAGCTTACTTTTTTTTTTTGTGTGGTCATTTTTAGCTAAATTAATCTCCTCCCTGAACGTTACTGGTGAGAAACTACAAGTGACATGTGAGGTAGGGTGTTCTGATCACCAGTAGAATTAGTATTATTACAGACCACTGGAATCAGCCCATTGATTCCCTCCCTGCAGAGTACCAAGCGAGAGTACCAAGACAGTTGAAGTTCATTAAAATTGTAGCTTTGACTAGCTTGGCTAGAAATTACAACGCTGGGTTTATTACATAATGTATTCTTCTGATGTATATTTTACTCATCATAGATTATGAATTAATAGAGGCATGATTTCAGATAAAGGGATGGAAGGTAAATGTCAGCAGATGATAATATTCTCTGTATCAACATAACTTCTCATGTTGACTCTGTAGAACCTTCTCTCGAGGCTATATCTGGCAGGCTGTAATTTATGAAACCGTTTAAGGTGTGTTTTTGATAACCAACTACCCCAATTAGCTCAGTCATTATCAGTCTTCTTGATAAATTTGGTTTCATTCCAATACCTACTGATGTCTATGAGAAGGCTCTGTTATTACCAAGGGAAAGGAGGTCATATTCCAGTCTAACTGGCTTCCAATAGCTGTCATTGAATCATCTTAAAGAACCAGGAAGTTCTCAGCTCTAGAAGAAACAAGGACACTGACTTTGGCTTCTGGTTTTGTGTTTTTCTGTTTTGTTTTGTTTTGTGTTTTCCTCCAGACAGCCCCAAGGGATCAGGCTATCAAAGCCTGGCACACCTAACAAGCTTTCTGGTCATCTGACTATTTAACATGGCACTCAAACTGGAGTATGGTAGTAGGACACATTTGAATTCAAGTTAGTAATGTTTCCTCAACCTGACAAATTTACTCTAGTTCCTGTAAATAAAAATAACAAATTTTATATTCCACTTTTTCATCTAATTTTTTACTACTATTAGGTTTCTTTGTGTCTTTACTGCTTTAAAAATAATCTGTATCTTTTCATGTCTCAAATTTTTATATTAACAATTTATTCTCTCACTAGATACAAACCATTTGATGTTGCTCAGCTCACACAAAACTATTGTTATTGTTATCAGTATTAGTAATGGAATCACTATCATTCTCATCACTAAAAGCTAGCTCATTATCTGGTAAGTCAAAATTTCCACCCAAAGATTTTAAAGTATTTGATTTTCCTCATTTGTATTCTCAGAAGTCGTTTCTTCCTCACTTGCTGGAGATGAAAATGCACCTTCCATAAGTACGCTGCCATTCTGCTCATTATGCAGCTTTGATTATTAATTTTTCTTTTCTCCTTTGCAGCACAGGAACGATGCATTTTTTAACTGATTTGTGGCTCTGAAGGGATTTCCTTTGCAGAACAGCTACTAGGGGTTGAGTTGTGATTATGTGGGCTTGAGACAACTAGTGATCCAACTACTAAAATCCATGGGCACTGATAAGGCTGACAGTCGAACCAGAGCATCAGCTGGTTGGCAGGTTCTTGGGGAATAAAACTTGAGAAGAATCTGAGATACAGACACTGGTGCCAAGCTGGCCTTTCATTAGGGTAAAAGATGAAAGAACATTTCTCCTCTTTTGTCTTGGCCACAACCTAGTCCAATCTCCTTTCAGCCCAAGCGAGTCGCAACAAGTCAGACAAGCTTTTCAGCGTTTTGCTTTCACTTCACAAAAGGGTGGTTATTTCTTCTTCTGGCTATTTCCAGTTTTGCAGATGAATACGCTAATTTTTTTTTTCCCTCTGTAGACTCCGTGGCTGCTCTTAATGAACAGTAGTCAACTATTCTAGCATAGAATATTGACTGTCTTCATAACTATCGGCAGGATGAGGTTATAGTTTGTTCAGCTTTCTTACATCAGGTTTTGTTTAGTCCCTCTCCCTTTTCTCCTTGACACTATACAGAGGGCAAGATTTTATTTCCAGAATGTTTCATATGGGAATCCTTTCTTGATCTTTCACACACATGGTTCTCCCCTTACGAAACGCTACTTCATTAGGTGGCTGGGGTCAGGAACAGAATTCTCCGACGAGAAGTGCCAGCACGAGCGTGCAGGATATTTGGGAAGAAAACCTAATCAGTCAGGGACAGAGGGGGAGTTACTTCATTTTTGTTTTCACTCTGTTTTTCTCTCACAAATATTTCTGAGGATGTGGTACAGAAAACTACCTGATGTGTGAGCTGTAAGTGGCCTTTTAAAATTCAATTAACTCTATTTAATGGGATTCATGCGTTCGTAATATCAAAGAGTCACATTACTGAAAATTAGTTTCAGTAATGTTCTTCTAATATTACTGCACAGCTATTTGTTGCCAAATGGAAAGAAAGCTAATTACTGGACTTGGTTACTCATACAGCTGATACTGCTTTACCCACTCTCCCTCGTATGACATGCGATTATGCACACGTGCTACTAAATCATATTTTAAATTTGAGACACATGACCCCTTTAGAAAACTGAGTGCTTCTATTTGTTTAGCCACGGACATTCACAGCCAAAGAACTCAGGTTCTTGATTTCCATTTATTTCTCAGACTTTAAATTCTCAACTTTAACACAAATTATACCTAGCGAAAGGCTTTTACATGCACCATCCTGGCATTGGCCAACTGGACAGGCTGTGGCATTAGGCAGATCTCTCTAACAGCTTTATCTAAGGAAGTCACCATTTTTTTCCCAACGTACTGAGGAAAGACTACTTAATATTTAATTCAGGCAGCCTTTCGGAGGACAAATCCAGATTGGAGCCCTGTTTGAAAGTTTTAATCTTTATTTTTTCCCGGAAAATAACACAAATATTTTAAGAATCTGGAATATTTTCACAGATCTTATAACTCATTTCTCAATTTGGAAAAAGTGTGGATTTAGAACGTCACACAAGTATTTTGCCTACAACAGAAATGGCATTATAAAGTAAATCTGCCAAAAATAAATTTAACGTATGGGAACAAAATTAATCAATTTCAAGGCCATGGGAGTCACAGTCTGAGTGGAAAGATGAAAACCAAGGAATGGTAATTTTTAAAGATAGATGACAAGCATATTTCATTATCACTACATTGGCTACACAGAACCTGAAAATGGAATTGGATTTTGTTTAATGGGAATTCATATTTTCTTTGAATTTTGCTGTAAAATGAAAGCTGGTCAAGGTTAAAAATGCAAACTGAAACATCGCCTAAACGACGATGTTTTACCTTCAAATTTATACCTGCTTTAAGAAGATGCAAGACAGACTGTATACAAAGTTATATGCATCCTGCTTCATTTTAGACAGAGCTGTAACAGATTACAGGTTTTTCATAAAAGAAATTATACTTTTTATATATACATACATATATATATATATAACTTCTCTGTTTTAAGTACTGATCTTCTATGCTTGCTAAATTACATGTGTCCCATGAAAACAATGAGAAGCAGGAAAAAAAATGAATACAAACATTCCTTCATTCTTTCTCTCACCTCTTCTGGCTGTTCTGTTACAGGATAGAGAAACTGGATGCTAATTATAAAAAAACCCCAACCTATAAACAGGTAACAACTTGCATTTACTCAGTTTAATGCTTTTCATGGGGAAGAGATAATCAAAGATCTGAAAACTTTACATGAAGTATATAAATATTCGTCGTGGGAAGCAACTACCATTATAAAATCACCTTTGATTTAACAATGTACAATACATCTGAAAGAGTACCATAGAATCACAGATTCATCCAGGTTGGAAAAGACCTCTGAGATCATCGAGTCCAGCTGTTCACTCAGCACTACCAAGTTCACCACAAAACCACGTCCCTAAGAGCCACGTCTACATGGCTTTTAAATGCCCCCAGGGCCAGTGACTCTACCACTTCCCTGGACAACCTCTTCCTATGCTTAACAACCTTTTCTGCACAGAAATTTTTCCTAATGTCCAACCTAAGCCTCCCCTGGTGCAATCCGAGGCCATTTCTTCTTGTCCTTTTGCTTGAAACTGGAGGAAGACACTGACACCCACCTCACTACAACCTCCTTTCAGGTATTTATAGAAAGCAACAACGTCTTCCTTGAGCCTCCTTTTCTCCAGGCCAAACAACCCCACTTCCCTCAGAAACTCCTCATAAGACTTGTTCTCTAGACGTTCCACCAGCTTCACTGCGTTTCTGTGGAAACACTCCAAAGAGGCTCTATATCACATCCATGTTTAATTGTACATCTCAGAGGAAATTTTATTTATTGGAATTTTCCCGAAAGACCTACAGAAAGGAGACTGCTACACTGACCTGAAGGACGTGACCTATAGAAGCAGAATTGTGGTGGGTTCTGTGGGATCTATGGGGCAGCTGCTACTCAGAGTACTGGCTGTTTTGCCTGAGAGCTAAGTCTGACAGAGAATGCAGTTTGTTGTAGACCACAACCCAGTTCTTCCCTGGCACTTGGTAACCACTAACTGACCCCTAGTCATCTGGTACTTTACTTCCCAGTGACTGACATACATTGCACACCTCAGTTCTTCTGAGGCCAGCAAATATTTAATGTTACAAAGCAATTTCAATAGGAAATTGAGCACAGAGAAAGCACTGATACACTTTTCCTATTACTTATTTATCCAAAATGATGGAGGAATTAACTAATCCAATTAATTTTCCCCCTTTATTTTGTCTGAGCTAGACCAAAACATATCGTCAGTGTTTCTGCTTATATTGTGATCATGGAATGCAAAAAGTTCTTACCTGAAAACACTCACAGCGTGGATTAAGAAATATAAAAATGCCTTATTTGTTCCTGACTGGATCCCTTACAGGTGATTGAAAAGCTCTTGGAAATGCTGAATTTAAAGACCTTGAAGATTGATATCTGTTCAGTAAAAAAGCATCTTTTCCTCACATCTTTTCAGTAAAGAAACAATGTTAGAAAATGACAACCATTCTTCCTCCCCTAACAATGGCACAGGGCTCTAACACAAGACATCTACAAGAATTTTAGTTGCCTGTTATTCTTTTTGCTGGTGCAACATGAAAGATTTTTTGAGCTTGGTATTTCAGTTAGATATTGTACGGAACAATTCTTAAAAAAAACAGATGGAGATTTTGTTAGTTTTATTGAACTTACCACAGGGAACACTAACAGCGAATATAAGACAAAAACTCCAAAGTAGACACAGAAGACTTAATTTTTTTTAGTATAACCATATCATGGATACAAGTCTACTAGTTTTTTTTGAGAAACGTTGAAAAATATTCTAGCTTAATGAAGGAAGGTCATAAATTATACAGACAAGGGTTTCCTGACTACCTGTAGGAAGTGAGATGATTTCACATAGGCTTTTGAGCTGACTGCACATCAAAACATATAGTAAACTAGAACAAAAACATAAAATCAAATGTTTACGCCATGCAAGACAGTAAACAAATTGAAAGAGTTAATATTTTTACCTTCAGGACAGAGGTACAGAAATACAACAAGGGCAAGCACGACAGAGGAGCCTCAGTACAGCAAAAACATAATATTTTCCCTGTGGAAGAACTGCGGCGACACAAATCATGAGTATTCCCACATTTGAATAGGGTCAGAAGCCGTTTTTGGGCACCACCGTTTGTTACTTTCCTCGGGCTCCACTAACAGGGCACTGGGGCCACAGGCAGTAGCACTGACAACCTGTAGTTCTCCCAGTTTGATGCCCAGTTAAGAATGCTGTCCTTACTGGGTGCTGTGTCTTTGACGGCAGAACGCAGTGAGCACCTTCTCGCCGATTTAAAAAGTTTGTGTTGCACAGGCCACCCCGTAGCACGCAGAACAGCACCGTTTTCTGGTGAATACTACAGCAGACTGGGGATCTTGGAGGTCTTTTCTGAGTTCTCATGAATGGCTCTGGGCACTTACACTTAATTTCTCCACACATACAAGAGAACAATAAAACTTAGTGCATATGATAAAGAACTTACCCAACCTGAAATTGAGAACAGATCTCTGCAGCCTTCCTGCTTCTCCAGGTACTGTCTCTCTGTGCTCTTCCTCTTCTGCTTTGACAAAATGCTCCACGAGTTTCAGACGTTGAAGTATCATTTATAGATTCAACCACTTTTAGTTTTTAAATGGCTTTTCTGTCCTTCATTTAGAGGGAAAAAATCATGTAACATTGAACACGTGCTAGAATTACCAGGAGATAAATGGTCTTTGATTTTCAAATGTGTATTAATGGGTCAATACTCTCCTTTTTTGCCATACACAGATCTCTCATTAATTATAATGTCACTATAGCGGCAGAATGAATTTGACCTTATCCGGTGAGCACCATGTTTTAGTATTAATAGTTTTTGTTCTTAACAGCAATTGGGAAATACAGCCAGATATGCTGAATGATATATTCCAATCTTTACAGCATGCCTCTACTCATTCAAAAAATGCAATATGAAAACGAGTGCTAATAACAATTCATTTCTTTATTTTTTTAAACAATGAATAGATGTGCTTAGTACTGGGATTATATAAATCTAATATTGACCTGTCAAACTGATTTCCTCTGTGTGTCTAATATGGCAGAAAAAAAGCCTGAATAGGGATCATTATGCATCTCTGG
This sequence comes from Trogon surrucura, assembly GCA_020746105.1. NCBI lineage: Eukaryota > Metazoa > Chordata > Aves > Trogoniformes > Trogonidae > Trogon > Trogon surrucura. The sequence goes on along the minus strand of CM036625.1, from coordinate 6,907,189 downwards.
ACTAAGGTTATTAGCACAGCAATTTGTTCAGTTTGGAGTCTTTTCTAAAAAGTTGAAGAAAACATGTATTTGAGTGAATCTGAAAAGGAAAAATGCATCAAGGTATGGGTAATTTTTCAGAAAATGTAATGTCTTCAGTTCTAAGCAAACAAGGTTTTGGACTAAAATTCTAACACCGTAAAATACCGCAAATTAACTAAGCAAATGTGACTTTATACAATGACTATACCAGGAAGAAAGGGAGCAATAGGGGTATTCGGCAACAGCTATAATGGGAATGAACTGGAATGTAGAAATGCATTTCCAAAGGCAACACAGCACTGGTTCACCAAGAAATTCCCAGGCACTGACATGCAGAACACCACACGGAAAGGCTTTGTACTGGAGAAATTAATCCTGAGATACTAGTAAAGTTTAACTGGACAATATTACAGAAATGTTTTAATCAACCAATACTGGCAGAGTTTCATTCAAGCTTTTTAACAACACCAGCGTGTCACTAAATTTGAACGGGTGAGAAATAGAAAAGCAATAATGGAAGGTGTCATTAGGATAGTGTCAAGCCACAGTCTCCTTGAAAGCAATTAGGCAACTTCTGCAGGAACTTAAATGACACCAGAACAGAAATCTATGCATAAAGAGTTACAGAGAAGAGGAGAAACAAACAGGATAGTTTTGAACAAATGATTATGTCTCTCTTGCTTAAAATAGAGCAGACTTCAGTGTAAGTTTAGGATCTACACAAAGCGACAGTTCTACAGGATGACATACAGCATTCAAAGCTAAAGCTAAAGGCTTCAGAGGAAGTCCTTTCTTCTCAAGAGTCAATTCTCCTGGCTCATTCTTGCTGTGGCAAAATCAGTGTGTTGCCCTCCTATCCCACATTCTTAAGGGATCATGTTAGTAATGAGAGCCACCGCCCTCCGCCTCCTTTAGGGTCATTACATGTCCAGGTAATTGAGACTAGCACGACTGGCAGGGCGAAACAATTTAAATGGACCAAAAATGCAGTATTCTTAACATGGAAGAAAACACCACCTTCCCAATGCAGTTCTGGTTCCTTTCCCGTTCCTCTCCAGGGCAAACTGTCCTCAGGTCCCTCTTTGCCCTCTTTTGCCCAGCCCTGAACAGGTGGGTAGAGTCCCTCCCTGTGTTCTCCTCTTGTCCTTGAACAGCAACTGGAATTTTGCACAGTTCAGCCACACAACGTTTGGTTATTGCTGCTTTGGGTGGAAGAATTTTCTAGAGTGAATTACTGCATTGCAGACAACGTGGGTGATTTGAAACCATGAAGAAGCTATCACATTAGCCAAACCACAAGAAGTTAAATTCTAAAACAAAACAAAACAATTTTTTAAAAAAATCGATGTGTTTGTATGATCAAAGAAACATGATTGTTATTTTGCCAGGTTTGGATATGTCATGACTGTTCTGTGTGCTTATTCATTAAGGATCTGTTGCTTCAAGCGCACAAAGCAAAGGAGTTTAGTAAGAGTGGACTCTGAAGTCTTGCTTCAGTTGTCATGCTCTATTATTCTTGAAATTTATTTTTCTGGTGGATGGTACTGTACTTATATTAGCTGCCTAGGTTGAATTTACCTTTAAACTTATTAAATTGATTAAAATGTGTATTCATATAAAAAAAAATACAGCTTGCGCTCCTTCCGAGAACTGTGATATATGAAAATACCATTACATGCCTTGAGCCGATATATTTCTATGTTTTATGCTACTGCCTAAAGCACAATCACAGAGCAAAGAAATGAGAAATTTTAAAGGCTACTGAACACCAGAGATGTGAAATCAGCACTAGGTTATTTAGCACAGGTTTTTAGAATTATAGGCAGGGGAGACGCGCTGCTCAAGGATTCTCTGGATCGCACTCAATCGTAACATTTGGTGGGCTAGTCTGTAAAACAACAATCTGAAATACAAAAAGCCAAAATGAAAGTAAACCCCCTCAAAATCCCTCTGCAAGAAAAAAGCCATTGGCTATCTTAAAGTCTGTTTCTTCTCTAATGTCTCACTGTCTTTTGTTTGTAACTGTTTCCAGTTTCACTGATATAAAATGCTGATTCCATCTATTCTTACAAATATGCAATTCCATTTCTTTTTCTTAAAAAACCAAAGGAATTCCAAAGGGTTCAATGTATTATCATCCTCCATTTTCAACAGTTTCACTTGCTGATAAGGCTTTCCATCACTCTCAGACCTGCAAATAAGTTGAGATTTCTACCAAATGGAATGAAATTCAATTTTTGACACTCGACTTTATTTGCTTAATTTTAGAATAAATAGATCTGATTATTATCATGCCCTCTGGACACTGAAGCCGAGGGGCAATTTTAAATTAGTTTGAAGGATCTGTCTTACCTTACTTGAAGTGTGGTATTATTTCCTCTTAAAATACTTATTCCACAACAAGCGTTACCAGTGCAGCACTAGAACAAGGAACATTTTGCCTTCTTCCACGGGCAAAGGCTTGGCAAATGTCTCAGGACAGAGCGCTAGGACCATGGATATGCTGCAGGCAAATGACATACTCCTGCACCTTGTCTTATTTAACAAAACTGTGACCTGTTCTCAAGATGCCGCTCTCAAGGACACCAGGAGGGAGCAGGTTCATTGAAATGAAATTCCAGCAGCAACACAGGCAAAAACATTAACTGTAAATCAAGGAGGCTGTTTAGTTCAGCCTGCCAGAAGGCTCAGACTGGTCTGAAATTTAATGTCATCTTGCCAGATTTATAATGATATGAGTGGGTACAAAGTCTGACTTGCCATCTTTGATCTGATAAAATATTTAGGCACATTTTCAACTTTAAATGTCCAAGTCCCCTCCTTCAGAGTCAAATTCTTCCCTGATGCTGCAAACTCCATAGTCTTTCACTGACTTGTACAGGCTTTTCCCATTCACTCTACAGTCAGTGGAGTGACTGTGGATTTAAACTAGTGTAATTGGGAGTAAAAGTTGGCTTTTTAAGTCTACTTCTATTTTTAAAATCTTCTGTCAGGTTTCATGAGGTCAGATGTGAAGATGAATTTGTTGTTTAAGCTTCTTCTTCCTGCAGGCAAAAAGCTTAATATTTTTCTTCTACTGACCTTGTCTTGTCTAAAGATGAGTCAATGAATCAAGTTATGAATGATATATCATGAATAAATGATTTATGCCTGGTCAGATCAAATATGATGTATTACTTAGGTCCTTGAGTATTATTGCATATAAAGATTTATTCAAAGTGTCACACAATTGGTCAGGGAGAGAATCCTTAAGTCTTTGTACGTCCTCTTGGAAAAAAAAAAAAAGAAAAAAAGAAAAAAGGCATATAGCTGTTCTCTGACTAGAGAAATTTATCTTGGCAAAAATCTCTGTCTTTGACAAAGACTTAAGAAGGACAGTCCAGCAGTTACATTTCTCTGCTGGAATGCAGGAGGTCCCAGGTGTGACTGTGTCCAGGTTTTGACGGGGATAGGGTTAATTTTCTTCCTAGTAGCTGGTGCAGTACTGTGTTTTGGATTTAGGATGAAAATAATGTTGATAACATACTGATGTTTCAGCTGTTGCTAAGCAGTGCTTACAGTGCCAAGGACTTTTCAGCTTCTCACCCCACCCCACCAGCGAGTAGCCTGGGGGGCACAGAAGACTGGGAGGAGGCAGAGCCAGGACAGCTGACCCAGACTGGCCGAGGAGATGTTCCACACCACATGATGCGACGCTCAGCACATAACCCAGGGGAAAAGCTGGCTGAGAGCCCCTGCTTGGGCATTGGTTGGTGAGTGGTGAGCAATTGCATTGTGCATCATGTGTTTTGAACATTCTAATTCCATTATCATTATTCTGTTTATCTCTTCCTTTTCTGTCCTGTTAAACTATCTTTATGTCAACCAATGCATTTTACTTCATTTTTCTCTCCACCATCCCACTGGTGGGGGTTGAGCGGGCGGCTGTGAGGTGTTTCGCTGCCTGCCAGGAGAAACGACGACAGCCTGCCTTTCCCATTCTTTGCAAATTCCCTTCACTTCAGTCCTGCTTTCTGCAGAAGCGGAAAATAGAAAACCTCTTTAGATCATAAGTGTTGTGACATTGGCCAGCTTAGAGACCCTGAAGTGCTCATACAACACAGCAACTTATTTTTACATAATACTTAGAAGAGTAAGTCTTTTTCCTAGCAAATTTAGCTGCTTGCTCAGTATAACTGTTTTAACCTTCATCGGACGGATTACTCATTACTGAGTCCTAACAGTACTGGAATGCAAACAACTTCTCTGAGAGATGTTTTCCAAAAAGAATCACATTGGAGCAGTAACCAATGCCTCCTTTTATGAGATTTGATTAAATTAATAACAAACTTGGAGAGTAGTTCTACATTAGAGATCTCTGAAGTGTGTCGGTTGAAGCCTGGCCATAACTCTGAACAATCTCTGGAAAGAGAATTGATACCGAAAAGTTATTAAAATAACCTACTTCAATATTCTGGAAAAAAACCCTACACCAAACTAAACAAAAAAAACCCCAACCAACCAACCAAGAGTCCTATCAGCCTTTTCAACTTCATGCTGTTCTCCTGTAAACCTGATGGACTTAAGTCCCCTCTCCAGTTACAGTTAATGATGCCAACCTTGCAATTCTGTGAAGGATCTCCAAACCAGATGACATTTTATATTTTATGTCTAGTTAATGAGTTACTTGTTACGGCCGATCATTCATGTTCATGTATTCTACATTAATAAAATGATGGGCTTCAACACATGTATGCTGAAGCAAATTAATGTACTCAGAAAGGCTGTTTTCTCAGAAATAGCAATAGATGACAGAAAAGTCGGGTAAATATAATTATTCTGACAAGAAAGAGTTCCTCTTACCCTGAAAAGGCAGTTTTACCAGCAGGAGCTAAATGAACAGTTGCTTACTGCATATGGATGGTGAAGGCCCCATGGAAATAACAGCAAAAATCAGAAGACCAATCGTCTGTCAAATATTTTGCACCGTATTGTGACGAGAACTAAGTATCTGCAGTCAGTTTACAAAGCTGCATCAAACTGCACAGCCTACAGTCAATCCCTTGGGTGGCCAGCAAAGTAACGGAGGCAGAATTCGAACAATTTAAAAATGCACAGTTAAGGGGTGCATAGCTGGTTGAAAAAAAACCCCACACTGCTGCAGCCAGTCACTATACGTTTTTCTATCTAAATCTAACGATGAAGCATCAGTGAACTACGCCACGGAACATCAAGTCAAATTCTTCACAGATTAATAAAAATGTTACATGCCGCAAATTTATGTATTGCTTCTCCATACTGTAAAAAGAATTATTTAAACCGTTGCTTTTTTATTTCAACTGCTACTTTCCCTGCTATTTCATAATAGTGAATGATAATGTAGTTGTCATTTTACATATAGGATAATAAATTGCCTTGCTATGAATATGAGGCTATTACTCAGTCATAGGGCCCTGATTATGTTGTGCCAGGAGAGTGTGACAAGTGCTTTATGAACGGCACAGTCCTGAAAGTGAACTCAGTCGGTGTTCATTATGGGGTCATCCTCTTAGAATTTGAAAATGTGAACTTCACGCATGGTGGTATGATCCAATTTTTCACACTCACTGTCTAGGTAACACCTGCATATCAAGGTCTCTGTGCCGGTTTTGGCGGGGATAGAGTTAATTTTCCTCACTGTAGCTAGGATGGGGCTGTGTTTTGGATTTGTGCTGAAAACAGTGTTGATAATACAGGGATGCTTTTGTTATTGCCAAGCAGAGCTTACACAGAGTCAAGGCCTTTTCTGCTTCCCACCCCATGAGCGAGTAGGCTGGGGGGTGCATCTGGAAGGGGACACAGCTGGGACAGCTGACCCCAACTGACCACAGGGATATTCCATAGCGCATGGCGTCATGCTGATGGGAAGTGGTAAATGAATTTCTTACTTTGCCTTCCATGTGCACGTGGCTTTTGCTTTACCTATTAAACCGTCTTTGCCTCAACCCATGAGTTTTCTCAGTTTCACCCTTGCAATTCTCTTCCCCATCCCACCGCGGGCAAAGTGAGCGAGCAGCTGTGTGGCACGTCGCTGCCAGGTGGAGTTAAATCAGGACAGTCTCCCATCATCGTTCTGCATCTTCATTTTAGGTAACACAGTGATCTTTCACTTTAGGAAATGCGGTGACACATGACATATGTGGAAACTTACTCAGCTAATTTGACCATCTTTCATGTATAGCCCCACACTGACAAACACCTGCCTGTCACGCAGGCTAGAGACAAATCCATCTTTATGAATCCTTACAGTGAGCTCTATTATTATTCAGAGGAAAACCACAGAAACACAGTTAGAAATGTCAATTTGTTTGTGGTAGATGCAGACCTGCCATCTCTTTTTTTTTCCCCCTGTTTCTCTGGATACCATATTCCAGTTTGGAATATAACAGTTTCTTTTTGATAGTTCATAAACATTTCAATGCTTGACTAGTTATATGGCAGTACACCTCCTCACATATTACAACTTACATACAACCATGTAACTCAGAGCAGTTTTTAACCTGAAGGTTTTCCCTGTGTGGTCTGTCACAACCTCTACGGGTTCATACTACAAAAGCAAAGGCATTTTTCAGTGATTTTGTCTCATCAGTATTGACACAATATTTAGCCATTTTGGCTCACTTCAGATACTTACTCTTTAACTATCATTCTAAATTGCATAACCAACATCATGTGACCACTTCTACTGCTATAAATTTTATATTTTATATTTCTGTATTTTCAGCTCTTATAATACATGTCTGCCCATCATTCTCCCTTCTTCCCGTAGAAGGTACTGTGACACAGTCCTGATAGGGTATGATGTTCATCATCTTCCTAACTGATCACAGTTAAGGGATACAGAAGGATGCAGCACGAAACTGATTTGTACTATACAGTATAAAAGCAGTTTATTCTTAAGGGATGACAGGTATCTTTGTTTAAGGGAGATGTCCAAATCTAAGTGCAATACTTGCTGTTAAACCCATAACACATATTAAAAGGAAGCAAATACTGGCGTGGTATTAATTCCAATGTGTGTTCTCTTAGGTGCAGGAATAGTAACAACCTAATGGAATAAGTGATCTCTTGCATAGCACTGACCTCAGCTCAAATATAACAAAGATGAACTCGAGGCACTGGCTAGAAAACTTCCCAGATTTCTCTTGAAATGAGATAGTCGAGCAACATCAGAAAAATGTCTCCATTGGTCTGAGGCTGCGCTACAAACAGCAGATCAGATCTTCACTTGATGCAAGCTGACAACCTCAAAAGGAGCGATCTTGGTTTACAACACTTGAGATAAAGCCCAGAGCCTCTGCAGCTGGGAGGAGGACTGTAAGCAGAAAGAGATTGAAGTTTGTTAGAAATAAGGTCAGTGGACTGTTCAAGGTCACTGTACTGAAAGAAATCTTTGCTTTGGTGCCTTTGTGTATTTGTCTCAACAAAAGGCTTTAAGGCTTTTTAAACTCAGGTATTTAGACCCAGCTTATCTTATCCATTCCCAGGATCACCCACTCTATCTCCTGACCGTTAGGGAGAAAACGGTGATCCAGTTGTTGCTACTAAGCATCTCAAAATCAATTCAGCTCACAGCACCACTCTCATAGTCACTTTTATATTCTCTTCTGATGGAATATAGAATCTAACTCACGAAGCCCTGAGCTTCTCTTTCAAAGACAGAATTTGCTGCTGTTTCTAGTGTTAAAAGTCTTAGCTACTTCAGACCTTGTCCTTTCCAAAACAAACAGATCAGTGTGGGGTTGAACTGCTCTTACTGCTCTGTTCTCTTCAGAACAGATTCAGAGCTGGTTAAATTGGCATCAGAGTTCTTTGGGCGAGAGCTAGCTCTCCACTGAGTGCTTTCTGGTGCCTGGTACAACAGAACCATCCTCCCAGCACCTGCCTTCCCTAGTGCCTGCTTCTGTCACTCTTAGGACTTCGAACCCACTGTTGGCCACATCAGGCACGACCACTGGCCAGAGACCACTTCTACCCCCTTCCTACTCACCAGCCCAGCATACAAACACGTCCCCATGACAGCATCAAATTATTCCTTACTTCAGTTGCATGGTTACCATACCTGCACTTCATATAAAAAGGTAATGCTTTCATAATTACATGAGCCTATAGACTTCACTCTCATGTGGGTATTGATGCTACTCCTTGGTGAGAAATTTAGGTGCAATCTCAAGGTTAAAGAAAACAGCGAGGAAGGATTGGTTATACTACCATTCTCTTGGACAAATCTGGTTTATACAAAGCCTGACTACCTGGAACACTTACATGATAAACAAACTTTTATTTTCTTGCTCAGAAATACTGAAAGAGGATAATGGTTCAATCTCATAAGCAGAGCCACAGAAGAAGATTTTGATACCCAGGCAAAGAACGTTGAGCTTCAAGGACATTTTTCAGTAATACTGACTTCCACAGATCTATCAGCAGTAATCACAAATGAGATACTTGTATAAAATTGCTGATGTACAGTTGGCTTTTATTTTCATGGCACAGGTCTACATGGCTTAAAGGAAACAGATTCTGGAATATGTTTCACAAAATTAGTCTTTAACATCACATGATATTGTAATCAGAGCTGCACTTCGCATAGAGCTAATGTATCAAACTAGGTTAATTATCTAGCCATGATTAAAAATAGTAACAAGGTATTGCTTTTACCTTTTAACATGGTGAAGAGGAAAACAGTTTAAAAAAAAAAAACCTACACAAAATGGAAACAAAATTTGGAAATACACATTCACTTAGCATGGAACTATTTCATGACACCTCTCAAGTGCTTCATAAGTACAGAAAAGTCTCCAAGTTCTCATTTACTATAAGTAAAACATGGAATTCATATTTTCATGAGATAATAACCACCTTATAATTTCAGGACCTCTGAACTACAGGAATAAGCCTGATCATTTGAATTTCATATAATCTGAATACGACATATAATCAAGGTTTTCAGAACTGACTGCTCTCTTCAGATAGCACTAAAGTTGTTCAGTAGCTTTTTTTTTTTTTAAAGTCTCATCCTGAATACTTTCACCTTAATCCAAAGTCTCTATCTATTTTTCAAATTCTTGATTCTCAAAAACATAGACACAATTTCTTCCTACCTGAAAGACCAATTATCTGAATAGCTGGGCTTTCTACACACCAGCACCTAAAAAAGTGGATAATTCAAAAGCTACCTGACAGTAAATTATCACATCCCAGCTTCTGAGATTCTGTCTAGCTATTTTTTTTTCTCCCTTGCTTTTTTCCTCTTCCCATTATGTTTTAATGCCCTGGGATCCATGTTACTGAATCAGCAGCTTGAGAGGCATATGTTACAGCTCACTGGCAGAACCAATTAAAAAAGGAAAGCAAACCAAATGAAAACGCAAATTAATATAATTCCAAATCATTCAGTGCAATGTACATTACACACATCTTCATATTCCAGTTTAATTTCTAGCAAAAATGTAACTATGGAAAAAAAACTGTCTAATTCACAACCACTTTCATAAGATGTCTATTACTCAATTCCGTTCCACATTGCCTTCTGTATAAACACTCTCAGACTGCAAAAAACGTATTCATAGCACAAACAAGTAAAATGTGCTTCTTAATCAAAGTACGCAGAATCTACTTACATTAATGGCCAATGTTACCTTTTTATTACACTATGTTATAAAAGTACAAATTGATACAAAGCAAACTAATATTGCAAATAAGCTATTTTATTCAGACTCAACGTTCTATAATGTGTTATAAAAATCAACCTTTCATTGCACATTTCCACATAACACGTTATTTATTGGTTTCTAGGAATTGCTGCATCAAGTTTATATTACTGCATGGTCAAAAAACCCTAGTTACTTAATATTCTGAACTGACTAGCTATCAGCTGTGGCAGCCTGATTTTACCACATGAAAATTTAGAAGTAGATAGAAGGAAGGAGTCATCGTTCAGGTGTCTCACATTCTATGTCAAAGCTTGACAAAGATAACACAGCTTGACAGCTGCTCTTTTGCATACAAAAGGCAGAAATACTTGCATATTCCATGCAATTAGGTAAACTCTGCAAGGTATTACGTGACATTAGAAAAATAGTTTGGATTGAGACCAATGTGATCACTACTAACAGAATTTGAGCATTAATCCTCAAAGGTACAGCAATAAGGGCATACAATACATTATCATGCAGCCAAGTATGAATGCAATGCTAAAATCTGATCTTCTGCAGAAGAATATTATTTTCCAGACCTCTGCTAAATCCCTCAAAAGTATTTGTTCCAAGTATCTTAACATGCGCTTTTTCTCACTGTATATGAACTGTTAAGACACTTGAATATGAAGTGTTCCCTGAATTCATTATACTTCCTCTGGATATGGAAATGTTCAATTTCCATTTGCCTCAGAACACTAAAACATAATATATGTGGTAAGTGTATGTTGCACATCAATCTACCCTACGAGGACAGGCTGAGAGAGTTGGGGCTGTTGAGTCTGCAGAAGAGAAAGCTCCAGGGAGACCTTATTGTACCCTTTCAGTACTTAGGGGGGGGCCTACAAGAAAGCTGGTAGAGGGACTCTTTACAAGGAATGTAGTGACAGTACAAGAGGTAATGGCTTTAAACTGAAAGTGGGTGGACTTAGATTAAATATAAGGAAGAAATTCTTTCCTGTGAGGGTGGTGAGGCACTGGTTTTCCAGAGGCGTTGTGGAAGTCCCCTCCTTGGAAGTGTTCAAGGCCAGGTTGGACGGGGTTTTGAGCCATGTGGTCTAGTGGGAGGTGTCCCTGTCCATGGCAGGGGGGAGTTGGAACTAGATGATCTTTAATGTCCCTTCCCACCCAAACCATTCTATGATTCGATGAACTTGCATAAACTGCAAATGGAAAACAAAGAGATCTTGTATTCATCTTATCTGTTTTAAGTATGAAACATTAAGCATCTTATTTTTCCTCTAGTAGATTCACAGATTACAAGATACTTCAGCTGGTCAGAATAGGAAATGAGACTACACAAACAACATCCAGTACTTTTTCAGAATCCTCAGTATACAGACTGAGAACACTTAAGGTTTGGGAAGCACTTACCAAATATTACATTTAACTTTTTAAGGACAGGGGCAACAACAGCTTATGTAGCAAGCTAACAGATCAGTGAGAACTATCCATCTCCCCTTGGTGTCATTCAGACCAGTTGCAGGACTGAGCTACATAAAAGCTGAGTGGGGTTACAAGAGACCATAATTAAAAACTAGAAATACATAACAACTCAGACAACCCCCTAACATGCCACCTGCATTAAAAGCTTGTAGCAGGTGCTAAGATAACTTGGCATTGCATTGCTATAGTATGCTCAGGAGAGAACAGTTTCAAATGTGTGGAAGTTACCAGGTCTCTGCAATACTATTAAAAAATACTTTTGTTCTCTTAAATTAGTGACTCAAAGCATCATATTGCATACCCATACCACTGCATGGTAAAGATAGCGACTCAAGCATATATCACCATATACATTAACTGGTCAGTAAAGTCTTCTCCCAAAGACCATGCTTTGAAATACCACTTTTAATTCTATAAAATAATCCAGGAATTATCAGACAAAAAGACGTTATGCTTTCCAAACACATGATAAGCTTTCCGTGAACATTAAAGGCAGCACACTTTTAAAAGAAAAATATAGAGCAGGACTTCATTTTCAAAGGCGTGTTGGAAAATGAATTAAAGTAGCTTAAATAAAACCATAATCTTTTTTAACCAAATGGATTAGGCAGATGAATAAAACATACACTACATTTACACAGCAAAAAAAGTTGTTCTGTGCCTATATTCTGATTACGTTCCTTAAATTAAGCCCTTGTATTAATTTCATTCTGTGAAGCCCATAGGAGAATGTGTGCATTAATCCATGCCAACATTTATAGTAAGTATTAAGTTAATACTAGATTATAATACATCACTGGTACATACATATTTATATTCTGCCCTGTGGGTTTACTTAACATTGACCAAGAGAATCCCGCCAATTTTTGAAAAATATACTCTTGCTTGTAATAATCTACGTTGAGAGATTAAAGAGAACAGGCTAAATACAAATTAACAATATTCTGATATCAAAACTTCTGGGAAATTCCATAGATAATGACCAAATTCTGTTGACCTCCCACATGTGAATAAGTACCCTAATATGTAGTCATGGTCAAATCAACCCTGCTGAAAAAAAAAGACCAAGTCTGTAAGCCTGAGGGGGAACATAATCTTTCAGTAAAGTGAAATCTGCAGGTGTACATATTCTCCAGGTATGATGAGTGTGTATGAGCAACAGTAGAGAAAACAGTGGCAATGGGACTAAAATGAGGAAAAAAAAAGTTAGGCTTGGTAGCACCATAGTTTTAGTAAACATACAGTCTAATTCAGATATTCTTCCTAGATCAATATTCATTATTCTTAGGCACTTATTAGGTTCAAATGTGCATGTTCAAGTACAGATTTGTGCACACGGCTTGAGTCCTTACCATCCTTAATAATTTAAAACACTGCAATACACTATATTTACACATGTAACTTTTGTATGTAGCCGTCATTTAATAAAAGGTACTGGATGGCATGTACAAAGCCAGAAAAACATATGTGCTGATATACTGCTTATTTTACTTTGTAGGCAGGTAGTGCGTAGTAGCAACACTGGTTAAGGTTGTCTATAATTTCTTTTTCCTCCAATTCCAAAAAGTTTATTTTGAAACTTTAAAGATTATTATCTGCCTACACCAGTATTTTTGAGGGAATTTTCTGGTCCAGACATTAGAGAGAAAGAAGATAGGAAAAAATACTCTACAGGATCCAAGTAAAAAAAAAAAAAAAAAGGAACTAAACCTGTGATTGAGATCAGAGGGAGAAAAGAGAGGGATTAACTTAGTGGTTTGTTGAAATGAAAGGGAGACTAAGAAGTGGTTCTTGGTAAGTTAATGGGATGACTAAGAAGTGGTAAAGAATCAGAATGGAGACAGAAAACTGGTGGGAATGACCAAGAAAAAGGTGGTAAGGAATGGAAAAAGGAATGACATGGCGTGAGGATGTGAGAGAAGCTGAATTTAGGGAATCCAAGGGATGAAGAAGATGGTGGCAGAGGTAGAAAAGACAGCCTGCTGGTTAAAGCCACCATAACCATCCACAGCGATGAAATCCTATCCCTGCATTGGTCGGCAAGTGATTTTTGCTATTAACATAAACTTTAACAGACAGTAACTAATTGTGCATTCTATATTTCTTAGACATTTACTTGCCATACTGAGGTCTCTGTTCCAAGTTTTGAAGATTCAGAGCTCTAACAGAAGACACTTTACTACCTTCTGAACATTTATAGTGCTGTATAAGGATAACCATTTCCAAAAACAAGGTTCCAGCGATCTTAAAATCAAATTTGTTTCCTGTCACTCACCTCTCTGGGACTGGTAAAATACTGCTAATATGTTAGAACATCTTCTACATTATGCTTGTTTCCTGAGACAGCGACTGCAGTGTATGTCAGACGTACCCATTTCTGAGTTACACAGCTTGTAACACAAGGCTGTTGAGGAAACTCTTAACTGCTCCCATGAGAATACAGGCCCAGACATAACCATGTTTATGGCATTTAATAGCTTTTAAAGCCAGAATGACCCATAGAATTATCTTGCCTGACTTTCTGCATAACACAAGCCATAGAATTGCACTGAGATCCCAAATTTTGCTTAAAATAGATACATTCATAGCATATAGCTACACATATGCCGATGGGTATTCTTCCTCCGTATGTTTTCTAATGCATCTTTTGTTCTCAAACCCCTCTTTTAATGTATACAGAATTTCTGTGACTGGGAACCAGGGATCGTGCAAAAAGACCTCAAAAAGACATTAGTCTCCACAACTTAAAAACAAGTCCCATGGCTCCAAGGACAAATTGCCTTGTACAAACTTTGCAACGTGTTAACTGCGAAATCCTGGAGACTTCAGCTAAAAGTTTTCACTGAATGATGTATCACATCATTGCAAGTAAATTAGCATTTGGACAATGTTTTAATGATATAAGGCATTTGTGTATTTGTGTACTCATGCAAATACTGTATTTTTAATTATAAAAGCAATTCACTACCTTTTTTAAGGTTAGTATTCAAAATCCAGTTCCCATGTACTTGTTATTCATCTGAGTTCATTGTACTTCAGCTTCTTCATAGACTCTTTAAAAAACACGCTAATAAAATCTTATTAGAGTTTTATTATCAACTGTCTCAACATACCAGTATTGCAAGTTGCAGGGATTTTCTGGTCATGTGAGCATTGATTTAGATTATCTAGCAATCAATGCAGTTGTTATACTGTCTCTGGCAGCTGATGTTTCTGAAAAGGTAACAAATTTTTAGTATCATTTGGGCAATTTGCAAACATACATCTGCCTTTAAGGGTGCTCCATTTATTTCAACACAATACAGGAATGAATGAATTGAATCTGGGTGAGTTACTATGATTTACTAACACCTTCCTTTAGCTCATGTGCCACAGCTGGCTGGGCAAAAATTCTACGTTAGAATCACACCAGGTATTTAGGACCTTAACTTGCTATAAATTCTTTGAAGTCAATAGCTAGGATTTAAAAATCAATGGAAGGATATGGCTCAAAAGTGCCTTTTCCAAAGCTATAATGGTACAAATATTATCACTGAGCACTCCACTTATAGGGAAGATCTGAACATTTGAAATAAAGGCCTAGGGATCTAGAAGAGTGAGATGACATTGAAATCAATGCATCTAAGACCTTAAATCGCTCATCTGATTCATTCTACCAACAAGACTGTCTCTAGAATAGACAGGCATTTATAGCAGCAGTGCTTTTTGTCGTGAAGTACTCTGAAGTCTGCTATTTTAAAAGTGGTTATGAAGGACATTAGTGAGAAAACAAGATAAATATGTTAGAGAGGAATTACATGGTTGAGAAATAGTATCAGGGATACTCTTCCCAACAGATTTCACCAATTTTGCATGAGTACGCTTTGGCTACATTAGAGGTGGTTTTGGTGGAACACAGAAAGACTGAGAAAACAGCTACGAAATTCACCTGGCAGAATTAAAGGAGGTATTAGTCTCTACTTTTGGTCTCTTAATGGAACCTGACCTTATATCATTTAAGATCATAGACACTGCCTTCACAGTGAGTCAGCATTTCTAAAGAAAATATGTTGCCAAATGAACTGTTAGATGAGTGGTCCCTACCAGAAAATACAATTCAAATGTAGTGTGCACAATACATCCCCAAATACTATCACAAAATAAACATACATCTCAAATGTGGCTATTCCAACCATTTAAGTATCACAACAGTAAAAACTACAAAAACAAAGGGATGAACAAACATTAAAGTACCAAAAAAATGTTACTCTTCAGAAGTCAAATTCCCCCTGCAGTAAACAGAATTGGTACCAGCATCAGCAAAAGAATAATCATACACTCTTCCTTATCAGATGCCAAGTAAAGATAGGACATAAACACGTCTAAGTTCATGCAGTGATGCTGACTGATGTTGAACATACTTCAGTTGTAGCTGTACAACTGCATAGCCCCACTTCTGGTCAGACCTGGGATGCTTTTGTACATGTTACGATGATAACTTGCAAAGGAATGTAGAAACAGCACAGCTGTGTGTACCTAGTCCTGAGCCATTGCTAACAGAGGACCATTTGCCAAGGACTTTTGAAACAGGAACCCAGATCTGTAAACAACTCTCATTTCTCACTATGTGAACACACACTTTAAAAAGTGTTTCACCAAACTGTGCACTTTGAAATTTTCCAGAAGGCAATTTTTATACATTAATACAGACACTGTAATGTTTCCATGGCAAACAGGGTAACAATACATTTAATGTTTCCATCAAATAAATTATATTTCAATTCTAAGTATCTCTATAAAATTAATTCTTTAAGCTCTAACCCCAGAATCATCTGAGAATGTAAAACTCTCAACCCAATAGGGCTTAACAATTTCAACTGTTCATATTATTAAGACCTGCAATTCTCAAGTGTGTATATTATCCCCTTAGAGGTTAGGGCACTGAACTTCCTGATCCTTCCATTCACAGATTACTTCAGACCAACAAGGTAACGGTGAGATTACAGCCTTTGTACAGGGCTTCCACCAATGCAAAACAGATTTAAGTTCTAGCCCTGCAATATGCTTCATTAGCTGGTGCCTTCAGAGGTGAATTGTTGGTTCTACAGCTGGGAATGAATTTGTTTTCTTTGTGCTTTTTTGACAACAATCCAGGTCCTATTTGCCAGGCACTACTGATGGAATGATCCAGCCTGGAATAGTGGTTGGTGTGATTGAGTGGTGGAATACCACAAATGTTCCCAGAACTCTGAGACTAGGCAGTTCTTTTATTTAGCATAAAGATTCAAAGTAATATTGTACTACTGATTCATACTTTTCAAATCATTTGAAATCATCACAGAAAATTCTCCAAGAATTAATAGAGAAAACATCTCTTTTTTATACAAAAATGGGATAATCAAAGTTCATCTGTATTCTCAGAACTGAGGTATTTATTGTTCTACAGGTCTAAGGATGTTGGATTGCACTAGTAAGGGTGTTCTGTGCATTTCCTGATTAACTCTGGTGCTGGATACCCAAGGAAATGCTATATCCTTCAACTGCTTACTCTGAAAGGAGTAAGGAAGAAGATGAGTTTTCTGAGGAAGTGAAGAAAAACAAGAATACACGAGTCGCATTTTTCTGACAGAGTAGGCATGGAAAGCTCACCTGGGTATACATCTGGGGTGTCTTTAGAACCAGGTCTTCAGCAGATTGCAGGATGTGCTTGGTACTTTGCAGGACTGAGCTCTTATTCATAAAAATATATTTTACATATAAAAATACAGCAGATGTCCTTCCAAAAATCCTACCTTAAGTGTTATTCCCTCTCATTATGTTTTATACATTCAGAAACAGACATTTGAGATATACTGTGAACAGTGCAAAAGACTGTTTTATATTTATAAAACCACGCATTGCAGTACCTTTAAGCGCCAACTGAAAGAAAAGCTGAGAAAGGTTTCATCCTCAGAGAAATTCTGGTCCAAGTCAAACTTTTGTTTAGCAAGTTGTAAACAAACGTCTTAGAATGCAGAGAATCCTCTCATTTCCTTCCAGCTAAGGTAGTCTCAAACACATCCAGTCCTGCTTTGAGGTAAACCTGAGCTGAATTGATGCTGTTCAGCACCTCTGACAAGGCTGCTTGAAGGGTCTCATTTGACTGATGTAGTTTGCAGTGCTCCGTCGCCTCTAGCAGTACTGAAAACTGGCTTGTCCTTTCATCTAGTCTGTAAAGAATATTTCTAGAAGAGAACAATGCAGAATGGTGAACTTTTTACTCAAAACAATTCATCAGAAATCGTCAAGAAACCCTGCAAGTATCAGTTATACTTTACAGATGATACATGTTATGCACAGTAAAGCTGACCCATGGCAAACTGAAAGAAAACTGCATATTTATTATGGCTTTTTTGATCTAGCTGTACATACATGGAAACATTCTCTAAATCCATAAAAGAAATCTCACATTCCTCTTTGACCACTAAAGATTTTATTCAAAAACATGAGCCTAGATCTACCACACCCCCTATCAAGTATTTTGTGTCTCAGTTGGATTCCATTTTTTCCCCTCTAAGAGAAGTTTGGTTATTACTGTGGATGCTAGGCACGGAGTTTCCCCCCGCCCCCCCGGCATCTGCTCCTGCTATTTTTTTTTCACACTTCAGAGGTGAAATTCTAGCTGCCTTGAAGTTAATGGTAAAACTCTCATTGCCTTCAGCAGAGCCTTTATTTCATCAATAATCCTTTGCGGCATAAGAACAAGAGCAACCCAACTTTAGCTTCACATACTGGAGGAAGGAAATAAACAGAGCATACAGCTAAACCCTTATGAAACAAAAACTGTGTTTTCCTGCATCTGCAAGACTTGTTAATGGCTCATAAAAAAACCATAAGCAAAGGCAATGTGTGATTCCTTGGAATGTTATCTGTATGAGGTGTTGAAGGCTCAGAATTCAAAGCTAGTCAGTGACTCTCTGAAGCAGGCTACAAATGTTATCTAAAAACAGGTGTAATCATTATCCTAATTAGAAGAGCATGTAAATATCATAAATCTCCACCCAGGAGCTCCTTTGATTGTAAACAGAAGTGAAATTTGAAACAGGAAAGCTACACATGACTTGGTGCAGGACTTTATCATTAAATACAAGGCAGGTGTTCAGGGCAAGGAAGAAGTTTCACAAAATGAGTCACACAGAATCACAGAATGTTCAGGGTTGGAAGGGACCTCTGGAGATCATCTAGTCCAATCCCCTGACAGAGCAGGCTCACCTAAAGCAGACGGCATGGGGTGGCATCCAGGCAGTTCTGAAGGTGTTCAGAGATGGAGACTCCACCATCTCTCTGGGCAAGTGCTTTGTCACTCACGAAGTAAAGGAGTTCTTCCTCATGTTTACATGGAACTTCCTACGTTCGAATTTGTGCCTGTTACCTCTTGTCCTGCCACTGGGCACCGCCGGAAAAAGGCTGTCCCCATCCTCCTGCCACCCATCCATTAATTATTTATAAGCATTGATAAGATCCCTCCAGTCTTCTCCAGACTAAAATGCCCCAAGTCCCTCAGCCTTTCTTCATAAGAGAGATGTTCTAGTCCCCTAATCATCTCTGTAGTCCTTTTCTGTATACTCTTCAGCAGTGCCCTGTCCTTCCTGAACCAGGGAACCCAGAACTGGACATAGCACTCCAGACGCTGCCTCAGCAGGGCAGAGTAGAGGGGGAGGGTGACCCGCCTTGACCTGCTGGCCACACTCTTCTTGATGCATCCCAAGATGTCATTCTGCACCACAAGGGCACATTGCTGGCTCATGGTCATCCTGTTGTCCACCAGGACTCCCAGCTCTTTTTCCACAGAGCTGCTTTCCAGTAACTCAGCCCCCAACCTGTACTCACACATGGGGTTATTCCTCCCCAGGTGCAGCACCCAACAATTGTCCTCATTTAATTTCATAAAGTTACTCTTTGCCCAACTCTCCAGCCTGTCCAGGTCACACTGGGTGGCAGTGAAGCCTTCTGCCTTCTGTCGCTCCTCCCAGTTCTGAATCATCAGCAAAATGCTGAGGGTACACGCTATACCTTCATCCAGGTCATTGATGAATATATTGAACAGGACCAGACCCAGTACTGACCCCTGGGGAACACTGCTTGTAACGGACCTCCAAGTAGATTCTGTGCCTCTAATCACAACTCTCTGAGCTCTATCTTTCAGCAAATTTTCAATCCACCCCACTGTTCATTCATCTAACCCACACTTCCTAAACTTGCCTACGAGAATGCTGTGGGAGACAGTGTCAAAAGCCTTGCTGAAATCAGGGTAGACAACATCGACTGACCTCCCCTCGTCTACCCGTCCAGTCATGCCATCATAGAAGGCTATCAGATTAGTCAGACATGACTTCCCCTTGGTGAATCTATGCTGACTACTCCTAATAACTCTCTTTTCCTCCATGTGCTTTGAGATGATGCTTAGAATGAGCTGTTCCATCATCTTTCCAGAGATGACGCTGACTGGTCTGTAGTTCCCTGAGTCTTCCTTCTCGCCCTTTTTGAAGACTGAAGTGACATTGACTTTCCTCCAGTCCTCAGGCACCTCACCCGTTCTCCAGGACTTTTCAAACCAGCAAGAAAGCAGGACAACTCAAACACTGTTAGTAACCTAACTACATGACAGAGCAGGCTCAATGCCAACTCCAAATTAGTAATAAAACTGCCAAGTATCTACAAGACTGATGACCACAGAAGTGTATCCCATTATTATATGAAACATCTAATTGCCAGTATACAAGGGGGAATTGCTAACCAAGCAGCCCAATAAATGACATCAGAGAACATCTACAATCTGCCATTTTTTCCAGTTTGAAAAAATGCTTTGAATGAGGGGTGACGTTTTTCAAAGATACGAAATAACTCCTACCCTCACAACACAATTTTTCACTCTTCATGTTTTTACCTTCCTATATTAGGTATGCACCCAAACCCAGCAAAGTGCAATGGTAAGCTTTTTATCCCCTGACAGCAGTACATCTAGTGTTCTTCAATGCAATACACGGTAGTTTTAAACAGAGAAGGAAAACAGTTCAAATCCAACACTGTAGTAGGAGGATAGCTTACATAGTTTAAATAGTAGGTCATCACTGACCTGGATCATTTAGACTGAAATGGGAACAGCTCAGCAGGGACAGAAACCTCCATCAAGAGGACAGTAACAAGCAAAAGTGCCAATAACTTCTTCAGCTTGCACTGCGGCCGCCAGAGGACAACCCCCTGCTTCCTTATTTCTGAGATGGTGCTACTGTTCCTTGAGACTATGATGCTGCTTACACTCAAAGGTGACTAAAGTTACAATACAGACTGTCCCTAAAGCATCTCTGTGACATAGTAAATGAAAACTGTGTATCCTGAGAAGCAGATAAATTCTGGTTGGTTGGTTTTTAAGGATATGGGAAATAGCGCAGTTTTCAAAGGAGGGATTGATTTTGCTCCCTCTGAAATCAATTCAGGGACTCCTGCTGAGATCAGTATGAGCAGAACCAGGCTTCTGAAGAACTCTCCTCTGTAGTTCCCATAGTTCACAGCAAGACAGAAGCCTGTTCACAACCCCTCAAAGCCCTTGAACAGCAGGGACAATGCTACAGATAATCACATTATCTTCCACACTCAGGAGGCATGTGACAGTCCCATCTGGTTGTTGGTGGCAGGGAGAGTTTGCGTGACCTAGAGTTCAGCTCCAAACGCATACAACGCTGGGAATGACTTATTAGAGAGTAGTGTAGGGGAAAGGGACCTGGGAGTCTTGGTGGACAGCAGGATGGCCATGAGCCAGCACTGTGCCCTTGTGGCCAGGAAGGCCAATGGCATCCTGGGGTGTATTAGAAGGGGAGTGGTTAGTAGGTCGAGAGAGGTTCTCCTTCCCCTCTACTCTGCCCTGGTGAGACCCCATCTGGAATACTGTGTCCAGTTCTGGGCCCCTCAGTTCAAGAAAGACAGGGAACTGCTGGAGAGAGTCCAGCACAGGGCAACTGGGATGATTAAGGGAGTGGAGCATCTCCCTTATGAGAAAAGGCTGAGGGAGCTGGGGCTCTTTAGTTTGGAGAAGAGGAGACTGAGGGGTGACCTCATTAATGTTTACAAATATATCAAGGGTGAGTGTCACGAGGATGGAGCCAGGCTCTTCTCGGTGACAACCACTGATAGGACAAGGGGTAATGGGCTGAAACTGGAACATAAGAGGTTCCGCTTAAACTCGAGAAGAACCTTCTTCTCAGTGAGGGTGACGGAGCCCTGGAACAGGCTGCCCAGAGAGGCTGTGGAGTCTCCTTCCCTGGAGACATTCAAGACCTGCCTGGACACGTTCCTGTGTGGCATAGTCTAGGCATTCCTGCTCTGGCAGGGGGATTGGACTTGATGATCTTTCGAGGTCCCTTCCAATCCCTAACATTCTGTGATTCTGTGATCTTGATCTATAGTAGGATCCCCCTATTCCTTTATTTAGGGTAGTGTCAACTAACAAAAATGTCGTAAGAGAATCACAGAATCACAGAGTGTTAGAGGTTGGAAGGGACCTCAAAGATCATCTAGTCCAGCCCCCCTGCCAGAGCAGGATCACCTACCGTAGATCGCACAGGAACGCATCCAGGCGGGTTTTGAATGTCTCCAGAGAAGGAGACTCCACAACCTCCCTGGGCAGCCTGGGCCAGGGCTCTGTCACCCTCGCAGTGAAAAAGTTTTTCCTCATATTTTTATGGAACCTCCTATATTCCAGCTTCCACCCATTGCCCCTTGTCCTGTCAATGGACGCCGCTGAAAAGAGCCTGGCTCCTCCTCCTGACACTCCCCCTTGACATGTTTATAAACATTAATGAGGTCACCCCTCAGCCTCCTCTTCTCCAAGCTAAAGAGACCCAGCTCCTTCAGTCCTTCCTCATAAGGGAGATGCTCCACTCCCTTCATCATCTTTGTGGCTCTGCGCTGGACTCTCTCCAGCAGTTCCCCGTCTCTCTGGAGCTGAGAGGTCCAGAACTGGACACAATATTCCAGATGTGGCCTCACCAGGGCAGAGTAGAGGGTCAGGAGGACCTCTCTCGACCTACTTGCTACTCCCCTTTTAACACACCCCAGGATGCCATTGGCCTTCTTGGCCACAAGGGCACAGTGCTGGCTCATGGCCATCCTGCTGTCCACTAGCAGGTCCCTTTCCCCTGCACTGCTTTCCAGCAGGGCAGTCCTCAACCTATACTGGCACATGGGGTTATTCTTTCCCAAGTGCAAAATCTACACTTGCCCTTGTTGAACTTCATAAGATTTCTCCCCGCCCAGCCCTCCAGCCTGTCCAGGTCTCTCTGAATGGCAGTACAGCCTTCTGGAGTGTCAACCATTCCTCCTAGTTCCGTGTCATCAGCAAACTTGCTGACAACATTCTCTAATCCCTCATCCCGGTCATTGATGAATATATTAAAAAGCACCGGCCCAAGCGCTGACCCCTGAGGGACCCCACTAGACACAGGCCTCCAACTAGATTCTGCCTCATTGACCACAACTCTCTGACTTTTTCCCATCAGTAGAGCAACACTAGCTCAGACTGCTAGAATTAAGACTGTAAAGAGAGGATGACCTGAAGATTGGAACATTTGGGGACTGCTAAGAAAGTCTGTGGTGAATAGGAATGAATTTTCTCCTGTCTAATTTTCAAATGTGCTCTGAACAAGGCACACAGGCTAAAAAAAACGGTTATACCTTGACATACAAGGATGTTCATGCAGTTGCGATTTTGGAATCATATGTGATTCCACAGTAAATCCACAGGCAGATGATCCACTCAAAAAGACAAGTATTTATAGCCCATCCCACCCGACTATTGCACAAAACAATGTTTAATGAGAAAAGCTCAGGTTTTCGATAAATGAAAAAGACAAGCAGTTTGCCGTCATAATTTAAAAGAATATTTTAACTTTTGCAATAATAATATGATCTGATTACGTAGAATGACAGAACCTATATCTTATGTTTATGTATGCAAATAATAGTAAGTAACATTACATGGCATGTGTTTTTCAGACTTTCAGCTAGAAATTCTCACTAGGATCTTAAATTTTCCAATTACTTATCTTTGCTTGGTAAGCCATGCCACCCCTTTATTGCATAAAATAATTTCTCTCTTTATTCATGTTCATAAGTCAATTTATACAATTTTACTTATCTCTGTCCAAGCTTCATCAAACGAAAAAAATAGTTAGTCCAGTTTATTATTTCCAAGCCTTTACAAATCAAAAAAGTGTATATACTAGAGATTACACATGGACTAAAAAAGCAAACCCCAGCCATTTCATTGGCACATGATATCACTATGTGACCAAAACATGCATAATGACACCACAAGACTTTAATTTCTACTGTGAAATTCAATTACTTAAACATTCCTTAATACAAATTGGTTTTGTAGTCTACGCCTCTAAAACAACAATTCCAGTCTCTGGCCTAATTGCTTAAGTATCTACCTTCATTTTTAACTATTTTGATCTTATACACACAGTCAGCTTGACCCACACGAAACAAAAAGAGACTCCTAAACCAAAACATGCAATGCAGTATTGATGACACTAATGAAATTACAACACACATCATTCATCTTAATGGGCTTGTTTCAACAACACATCACAGTGACCTGAAACAGTGAAGCAGGAAACTAATTAATAACTTCAGGCAGTACCACTAGAGGAGGTAAAATGGCTCCAAACAAAAGAATCAGTCTTAGAGAACTAAAACAATGAAACTATAAAAATTAATTCTAAAAGAACCTCTTCTATAACTTTCACAGGCCCTTTTCAGGCCTAGGAACATAAGCACTATCGATTGAAATAATGCCACGAGACTTAAATGCTGTTTTTACATTATCACAAATAAAGACACAATGTCACCCCCACAACCTGGAAATGAATTTGACAAATTCTTGACTGACAGGTAACACTAAAAATAAATTGCCTTTAACACAACCTCAAACTATTTTGGAGTTTATATTAGAATGACTGGACAGTACAAGACAAAACTAGATTACTTGTTTATTCTTGAAAAAAAAGGGTTTTTTTAGCTTACAAGGAAAGTTTGTGTGTAGCTAATGCACAGCAAAAGCTGAATTATTCAGATACTTACAAATAGCCTCCTATCTCAGAGCTTACGTCTGAGACTTTGAAAAGTAATTATTAAATCATTAGGACATGATGGCAAGTGTACAGTCCCACATGAAATGAGTTCAGGTTTTCTCTGTGGAATCACATTAGAATTGTTTACAGATAAATGCTCTGGGCAGCCTCTGTCTATTCCAGTTATAACACAATGTGCTGTGACTGGAGGTGCTTCAGCATCCTCACAAATTCAACTTTATAAATCCCTGAATTATTTTTTCTTGTACTCTCTACGAAAAAAAAAGCACACCAGAACAAGGGTTCTCTGTATTTCCTTTTTTCTTCATGCTCTTCAGTTTTGAATGCACTTTTTTTACATCTAGGAGTTTGTTTTCATTCACGTCTGAAAAACTTAAAATATTATTATCTTGGTAAATAAATGTATTCTAATAATAATATTTACATGTCGGGACTTCCAGTTTCACAGGGTGTTTATTTATTGTATAAGATATTACAAATTCTTCTTCCTTGAAAATGATTTATACAAGTTTATTTACACTAGTTTATACCTCAGAAAATTTTAAGGTGAAGGTACAGAATGCTTCCCTTCTTCCTCTGGGTCCCTTATCCTTCTGATCTTCACCAGTGCCTCTCCCTTCCTCTCTTTTTTTTTTTTTTTTTTTTTTGAACTGTCCCACATACAGTTATTTTATCTTTCACAGCACTATTGTGACAGAAGATTTATAATTATAAAATTATAGCCATGTAAGACTAACTTTTATCAGGACAAAATTTCTGCATTGCTGAAGTGTTATTACACATTATCATAGTTGATCCAGAGGAAACAAACACTTTTTCTAGAAAGCCCATTTCTATGAAATCACTGGCTCTGGGGCCATGTGACTGAACAACATGCGTGGAAGATGGCGATATGGCAGCCATCCTTTTGAGGCAAGTTAGCTGGAAATGTTGCTCTGCTTCTTCACTGTACTAAGTCCCCACAAACTCAGGATGTCATACTTAAGGATCATAGAATCATTCAGGTTGGAAAAGACCCTCGGGATCACTGAGTCCAACCATTAACCCTACTCTACAAATCTCACCCCTAAACCGTCTCCCCTAACACCATATATAAACCACTTTTCAACACATCGAAGGATGGGGACTCAACCACCCACCTGGGCAGCTTGTTCCAATGTCTGACTACTCTTGCTGTGAAAATTTTCTTCCTAATGCTCAGTCTAAACCTACCCTGTTGCAGTTTGAAGTCACTCCTTCTTGTTCTGTCACTAACTACCTGTGAGAAGAGACCAGCACCAAACTCTCTACAATGTTCTTTCAGGTAGTTGTAGAGAGTGAGGAGACCTCCCCTTAACCTTCTCTTCTTCCAACACAACAGCCCCAGCTCCTTCAATTGTTCTTCCTAAGATCTATTCTCCAGGCCCTTCACCAGCTTCGTTGCTCTCCTCTGCGCTCGCTCCAGCACCTTGAGATCTCTCTTGTATTGAGGTGCCCAGAACTGGACACAACACTCAAGGTGAGGCCTCACCACTGCCAAGTACAGGGCGACAATCCCCTCCCCCCTCCTGCTGGTCACACAATTTCTAATACAAGCCAGGATGCTGTTGGCCTTCTTGGCCACCTGGGCACACTGCTGGCTCATCTTCAGCCGCTTGACGATTAGAACCCCCAGGTCCCTTTCTGCCAGACACCTTGACAGCCACACTGTCCCAAGTCTGTGGCGTTGCATGGGGTTGTTGTAGCCCAAGTGCAGGACCTGGATACTTTATTATTTATGTGGTTCCTACATTCCCATGAACTGCCTTCACTTAGAGCTTTCATTTATAGGACTGCAAATTGTTCTACTGGTATATGTTACAGAGGGTGATACATTTAGATCATGTGCACTCAAAGGTGAGCGACTGCCAGAAAGATACGTATTTGTATGATATCTGCAGTTGATAAGCTATAGGTAATCCAGATATCAAACAAAAATGAAGTCAAACCAACCAAAGGGCATTTCAAAGGCATCATTATGTGACAGTGGTAAATCAGATAAATTCTGTCCTTGCCAGATATAAATTAATCTGGCATAAGAGAGAAGCGTTAGGACACCACTAATTGAGTCAATGATGGCAAACAGAGGTTATGGTAAGTCTTCATTTAACAAAATCCTGTTGGGACATGGGACTACAAGGAAGTAATTATTCCAGATTTGAATTCATTTCGGAGAGGCCAATTTAGAGTAGGGCTTGTTAAAAAAATTAAATCCTGATTTTGGCAGCTCTGTGAAGTATCTTGAGGCTTGGTTTGGCTTGATTGACTGCCAAACAAAGCTAAAAAAGAGAAGCCAAACTGGAATGACAGCTGGTTACAAAATACATCCCCCGAAAATCTTCACCTTAGAAGGTGACCCTACCAGACACGGCTCCATAAACACCCATCCTGACCTTACCCACAGACCTCCCCACCTTTAAACCTACCCTGGTGATCATTACAGATTCATCTCCTAGGTTCCAATTTGCATGTAGGAGTATTCAGAATCCAAAAGAGAAAGGGTAAGATTAAGGAAATCAAGTCAAGTAAAGGTTGTGGACATTTTTTTCATGACCAAAACTCAACATACACCAAAAAGATTCCCTTTTATTCCTGCTCTGAAATATGTAAGATTTTTTAATAGTTGAAGGATTATTGTCAACAGAAAAGATTCACATCACATAAAGCTAATTGAATGTTAATTTTGATTTTCTGATAGAAGAACAGTGCTCTGCGGTGGAGGAGATCTCAAACAGGATACACTAGCTCAAGATACTCACTTTAATTAAATAAACAATAATTATTTCATTTCTTCCTGTATTTCTTTATATTTTTGTATAGTATTTATGATAGTAAACAAACTTCTAGTATAATATAAAATAACCATGAACAAATTGAAGCTGGAAGCTTGATGCAAGCTGTTAATTGTAAGAGGACTGATGTTCTGAAACTGCCTCAAGTAAGAAATATGAA
Source organism: Trogon surrucura (assembly GCA_020746105.1). NCBI lineage: Eukaryota > Metazoa > Chordata > Aves > Trogoniformes > Trogonidae > Trogon > Trogon surrucura. Next base: position 6,879,927 of record CM036625.1, on the reverse strand, counting down.
GCTAAGAAGTCCAATTAGTTTAAAGAGTTTGAGTAAAATCAGGCTTCAGTAAAATATCTGTTTGCAAGGGCTCACTATTTTTTCCCCAATTGAAAATTTGCTGAGTTTAGGTAACTTCTGTCTTACTTCGGAGTAAATAAGATCAGTAAGTAAGAAGAATCAATTCTACAGCTTCAACAGTGCAGAATGACTTCACAGAACAGAAGTGGAAAGAAAAATAAAAATTGGGATGTATTTGTTTTTCAGAAGCTGCAAGCGACTGTTTATCACTGCTAAAGAGCATCCCTCTAATTAATTAGACATGATTTTCTCCAGGGTTTTATCAAAATTAATTAAGTGATTTTATCTAGAAACTCCTGAAGAAGCCACAAAACACACTGTCAGACTCCTTGCCACAGAGCTTTAAAACTCTATATATGCAGCTGATGAGAGAATATATACGCCACAGGAATGTAAAATTTCCTTGAAAATCCTTCAGTATTTTTTCTGTAATTTCTTAGAACAAGAACTTACATCTATACTTAAGAGTGATGATGCATTAAACAAAATCTATATATCTATTTTAAAATGTTATTTGCTGGCAGCAACTGGTATGAAATATACTTGGTTAAACTTCAAGCAATGTAGCTGTTGGTAACAAATGTAGGCATGTTGTTCTTTGATTGATCTATGCTACACTTGTTTTTCAAATGAAAGAAACATACACTTATGCTGAATATTTCAGAGGAAATTATTTTTCTTTTAAGGATGTCTCAGTTTGAAATACTCCAATTCAAAGCAGATGTGCTACTATTTTGAAGAACTTGAGGGAAGTACATTAATAAAATTATTTCCAAATGGATCACAGCTGATGTTCTGAAGGCTTCTTAGGGATTTTTATTTAGAAACCATGTCAACCATCTGATTCCTAAGGAGGAACACCATTTCTAAACAAAGCAGCAAGCAGTGTGCAGTGTTTGATGAAGTAAACTGGCTAGACCTTGATCTCCAGCTCTGATCCTGATTCAGTTTTTAATCTTAAGTAACTCTATACCATGAGACACGAGGCCATTATCATCACAGCCAAAATCAGAGAGGTCATTATCACAGGAGTTAATCATGGGTAAAAAATTGTCATATTATGTCCTTTAAATAAATGCTTAAAGTTATATTTTTATTACCTTCAATGGTATGCATACAAACAAAACTATAATTTTTTTTTAATCTCAGTTAAGGTAATTTCCCTGCTAATGATGTCACCACCAAATTTCTAAGCCCTATGGCCTGGTTAATACCATAGTAGGGGAAGTATTACGTATTAATTATTTTTCCAAATGATTCCACTTATTTTTGTACCATATTTGAGAAATGTTCCTGCCTAATATTTCAAATACACATGAGTGGTTCTTATCTGTCATGACTCTAAGTGTGGAACCATACATTTCTTGTATCTCAAAAATTATATTGATCCTACTGTTTGTAAGAAAAATGAAACAGTGTATAAAACATTAAGTTTCTGCCAAACTCAAATTCAAAATCTAATAACTTTCTAAGATCACAGGTTATTCTTCTCCATAACTAAATATTCTGTAAGCACAGACCTGAACAAGATCTGCCAGCGAGGGAAACTGAATGGAAGCTGTATCCTCATTGGAAGACTTGTCTGGTTTTGGCACAACAGCTCTGCAGTGAGCTCCCCGAGAAGCCTTCTGGGAAAAGGTTTTCACACTTATCAGAGCAACTGTTGTGAAATGGGCTAAAATGTCTAATAAGGCCCGATATTCCAATAAACGTCATTATACAAAGAAACCCAGACAGGTTCTTATCAAGGTTAAGACCGTACATATTCATGGAAAGCATGAGGAAGCGTCTCTCCTGTATAAAGGCTTGTCTTCAGGAATACCAATGCTGTGCTAAATTAGAATATACATAATGAAATTTACTGTACAAAAATATCATAATAGGCCCAATGCCTACTACAGGCAGAACTCCGTAAGTGTACAAATAAATCCAAGTAAAAGGATGGAAGAAAATTCATGAGAATTATATACAGGAAAAATAAATTAAGGTATGTACACCCAGGTTTGCCACTCATACCAGGGAAGTGAGAAAGCTGGTTTCCAGTCATGACATAATCCCTAATTATAGCGGTTTTCTGCTTTTGCAGGTGTAATGAAAAGATTTTTATGTGCTCTGTTTAAAAAGCTTTAAAGTCAACCATAATTACATCTCTGCAGATGGCTAATTCAGCAGTATTTATGCAGCAAACGCTCTTTAAATATTAAAAATTTACAAGACAACAAATACAGTCATTACTTCACGGTCATTACATGTGCCGGTGATTCCAAAGGAAAAACCATTTGAATTGCCACTCAGATGGATCAGGTGTTTTGAGTATGAGTTATGCTCTCTTCATGGCAGCTTCTCAGTAATAAGAAAGGGCTCACTTCAGCACGATTATCAGTCATAAGAAAAATAATAACCATAAGAGAAATTTGTAGGAGCATTATCAAACTACTAATTGCTACTGATGTATGATAGGATAAATGTGCTGCTCCACACGTGGGTGAATGTTAAAGAGTCAATATCCCAGTGGATAAAATTCTGTCTATCTGGTCTAGAGAATGAATAACAACTGCACCATTCGATCACCCCCCAAGGTGACTGAAGGGTGACCCTTCCCAAAGTTGCCCAGTGCACAGGGAATGCTTATGCTGCTAGAATATTGTTCCTACAGGTCCATCATGAATTAAACAGTTCCCACGTTTTCCTAACTTTACCTGTTCTGGGGAGCTGCACTGGAAAGCTTTTTGTGCTACTCAGAGTTACAGATAATTTCAATACTCTATTACACTGATCCACCGAATGAGCAGATTCATGACTGCATCTTCTTCCCAGTCCCTCAAATCTCATTTTGAGTATCTGCATCACCTGAGTGAATAGGAAGTGATCTTAATTATGTCTGGTTTCTGGTAGTTGCTCAAGAGAGAAGAAAGTTCTATTTTTACCTCCCACTCATGCTATAATACCACGTAACAGTTGGGCACGATGTTTAAAAGGAATACAGTGAATAAAATAATTTCAGTCCACCTTATATCAAGGGTTGTTACTCCAGATTCTGGTAGTGACTTGGATCTATGAATTTGACTCAAACTGAATTGAAATTAGTGTGTCCATTTTTTTTAAACATAGTGATAGCTATGTGGTATTAGAAGCTACCGTTCAGGATTTGATTGGAAATATTTCTTTGTACCAATCTAGTTAAATTCACATCATTGTTTGTCACATATTAACTAACTGGTTTGTCTCTGGATTTAGGATTAGAAAAATGTAAGCAGTAACTAAAGGTTTACCAAGTACTGTATAGCATCATAAATCTTTTGACTGTGCATAGTTGCCACTGTTCACCTATCTCATGGAACTTCTTTGTGCCTTCCCACATTCTTGGGAAGAAGATAAATCCATCCTTGTAAGATTTTCTATGATTTTTTTTGCCATTAGTAGTTCACAAAGTGAGCTACAATGAAGCAATTCTTACTGAAACTGTGTGCCACTTCTGTCCTGAGTATCTGAGTTTGTCATCTCTAACTTATACTCGTAGAAACTACAGTCAGACTGCACAAGCACTGTAGAGTTTGAAGGAAGAACGCAGAAGAAAATGGGAAGACATTTTAGGTGTAAAAAGTACATTCAGATAAAAGTGTCAGAGAGAAGAGAGCTGAACAGGAGCTGCAGAACCAAGAAACACCAGTGAGGATTAGAGAGTGAAACAACTAATACCACTAATCATAACTCCATTTATAAGATGTGGAACTATTGCAGAAGAAAAAGAGATGCAAATTTTGAAAGATACAAGATATTACGGTAAAAAGTCAGAAAATCGCTGCTGTGTAGTAAGATGAAAATTCATTTATTCTGACTGGATGGCAAAATCTCAGGTATGCAATTCTAAAACAAGTACACAATTCTGTCCTTCTTTTATCCCTCACCTATCTTGCAGCTAATTCGGAGACAGAACGTTACCTACTACTGCCAGTGCAACGTGAATGGTTGCAGTATTTCCCACACTACAGATCAGCACCGTATCAAACCACTCTCTGCTCCACATAATACAATGGTTCAGGCCAGTCAAAACTGTCTCAAACACTACAACAAAGTGTACAGAAATATTTTCTACTTGAAGCCACAAATGAAGAATCCAAAATGAAACCCCAAATCTGCAAAGAGCTTATACAGCAAGACAAAATTACTTTCTTCTGTGGAAGCTTTTGTCTATTTTTTTTCAGATGACACTGCACTACATGTTTACCCATGTCACTGGTTTAAGATTAGAGGGATATTTGCATCTTTAATGCTTGTCCTTTTTAAATGCAATTAGCAGCATGTTTATATATGGACATTTAATAAGGACTTTAATTTTACTACGAAACATATCTCTAGCTGGAGTCTTTAGGGCACGTGAATTTTGAAACATGAGAATCTGCTGCAGTCTGTCAGCAAAACAGAAATAAATCCAGTAGATCCTCTGTACTTATGTCAGGAATGTATGTAACAAATCTCAATCCGAAAAGAAAACATTTGTTCTGGTGAACAACACACACTCGAGTGGCGGGAGATTAGCAGCAATGCAAATTACTTTTCTTGTGTGGTGCTAAAAGTATCTTTTGATTGCTCTTCATTTCATTATGGTAAATTTAGGGTGCATAATCTATCATTGCTTACTGCAAGTATTTTACTCAGCGCATTGTAACATCCCGATTTGCTGTAATTTTTTAGCCCAATGAAGTGTTAATGTCACACCTGGGTATCCATGATAAAGAGAAGCAAAAGGAAGAAGTTTAACTTGCACAAATGAGCAATAAAACCTGCGGGAGGTCTTTCTTGAAAACACAGGTTGTTTTCAAAATCCTCACTTCTCATCAACTTTTTACTCAATTCACTCAATTACATCTATCATAGCACAATGGCCCTTGCAACAGTTCCATAAAGATTGGTGACAGATACACACAGTCTTAATGGACAGGTTAAACTCGAAAAAAAAGGAAGATTTTGCACAAGCTGACTTTGATTCTTTTGTAAAATTGGTAAAAGAACTGTCAGTCAGGACATAACTGATCCTTAACCAATGGTAAATTAAGAATAAACCCCACCTAACTTGAGCAAAAATGACAGCCTGAGCCCTTGTGTGCCTTTTATGGACTTTACTTTTAAAGACTGAAGACACAAACTCTGGTTTTAGTGGCTCTTTTAGATGGGGAAATCTTGGTGGGAGCATCACAGGGTATTCTAGGAAACCCTTCACACTTACTGCTGGATCCATCTAGTATTAACAGAATCTGTCAAACACGAAGATTAGACACGGACCTGAAGCAATCAAACACTTTCAGTAAGAGAGGAAATCTTGCTGCATCTTACTGTGCCTGATACTCCATGAAGTTTACTTGATTACCTCATTTCTTTGTATTATTATCATTTACTGTTCCAATGTGACTGAAGTGCTACACCTTTCAACAAAAAGAAACAACCTCTCTGCGTGAATACCTAAGGAGCTCACACACAGACTTGACTGATCCATTAGGCTGATGCGTTGTCAGAGGCTGTGGTCATCAGCAAATACAAGAAACATAATAAAATAGACAAGGAACAGGAGGAATGGTCTTACTCGGTCCAGGCAAATGTAAAATTTGAGCTAGATATTTCTAAACAGCAGGAAGATACGTGCTGCCTCATCATCCATGACATTGCTGGTGTCAGTGCTCTGGTAGGTATTTTTGTGGAGGGAAGAGCATGCAAAAAGGGTGACAGTAGACTTATAAAGCCTGAGAATTTTAAGAATTATCTGATGCACTAAAGGCAAAGACGTTCAGGAAAGGGACAAAGAGGACGCATCGCTCAGCACGGATGCATTTGCCCGATTACCTAACTTAAACACGCTCATCTCCAGAAAATAATTTTTGTTCAGACTTCACCTTTTTTTAGTCTTCACCTTTCACACCCTTTGTTTAGGGTTCAGAGATAAACCATCTTCTCTTGTCCCTAGCATGGGCAGCCTCACCTTCTGTACTGCACACTAACGAGGGCAAGAATTTGGGGTTTTCTTACTACGTATCAACTTTTATCGAATAATCTGTGTTGAGGCTGACTATCTCATTGAGAGGACAACATGTCTGACATGTTCTTCTTTTTTCCTCTCCCTGTCTACACAAAGAGCTTAAAATAATGGAATCTCTGTTCGTACTTCAGCTTTGTGCAAGCTACTGCAGTGTAATCTATGGTTATTAGTACTAGTATCAAAATATGAGCATCAGAAAATATACAGAAATGGTCAGAACAAGTATACATTCAAAGAGTGGAAAGCAAGAAATAGCTGAAGGAAAAAAAAATACACAAATTTCTACTGATCATTCCATTAAAATAATGACAAAATAAAATTAACAAGATTATCAGTATTATGGTTACATTCTGAGAAGAAAAGGCAAACAAATGAAAACCACAAAAAGCTATCCTATTTTGTTTCAAAAAGCATTTATTTTGGAAATACAAAGTAGTCTGCCCAGGGTTACCGTTGGGAATCACAGAAATTCAAGTACAGTAAAACTTGTAGATTTTGTCCTAACCCCAAATCAAGCCCCAGGGTAACCTTTGCAGAGCAGGATAACATTTCCCAACCTATTATTTTCCATTCTGCCTAAAGTTCTGGATAAGACTAAAATGCCCTCATGAAAGCTGTACTTGTATATTTCCAGCTCAGTTGGAAATAGAATATCATGGGGAAAGTATGCTATTGTCAAATTTTCAGTTCAGTGCACTGGGAGTTCAGGTAAAAAGGATAATTGTCTAAATTACAGTGTTTACTTACACTGTATTGAACAACCTGCCAATGTCCACCATTATTATTTAAATTTAGTCAGGTTATCCTAATATAATTATCAAAAACTGAAATAATTTGAATTCTGTTAGGAATTTTATTGCTTATTATAGATGTATAATGCATCAGCTATGCCCGAATATTGTCTTAGGACATCGACTGGTATGAGGCGTCTATTTTTTGAAGTACATACATACAATAAGAGACTACAGCTATGGCAACACGTGTACAAACCACACACAAAAAAAAAAGTTATAGAAAAGACATATTAGTTCCCCTGCAGTCAGCAAGCAGAAGTAGGTTGCAACCCACCTCCTGCAATAAAGCAAAAAAATCCACCTTTCTTTTTAATTCAAGTTCTAGAACAGAAAACATAGTGCAGATCCAGAGAGCAGTGAATTAGGACAAACACAAGCCTAAAAATGATGCCTAAACTTCAGCAAATTTGTCAAGTACTTTGACTGAGGTTGAGAATACGAGCCCAAATGGGTATACAGGAAGCAATCATTTTTTCATGAAGAATACGTGCTTTACTGTGCACACAAATTCTTCCTTCAGAAGGCTGTAAATTACAGTATTTATGGAATCTTAATGATCTAAACACAGTTGGAGCCTGAAGGTCAAGGCTGCAAACGGCATCCTAAATTTCTGTTTACAGATGAAGCACAGTATTTATTGCTGCACTGCTAGTGCTGCTATAGTAAAAGGGCTGCCAGCATTTCCATTATAAACCACTATTTCAGGGGTTTATAACTTGCCCATCAATCTTCTGACTGGGATGAAACATGGCATACAAGGTCCTAGCTATGAGACTGAGCTTTTTGTTTGTTTTCTTTACCAAATTACAAAAAGAAAAGCTTGAAGTTTTACAAGCAAAAACAAAACAAAACAATACCACAACAGGCTTTTAAACTATTTCTAATATTCCTGTGATACGATTATGGCCACAGAACACAAAAGAGATTCATATAACTGTATTAATCAACAGAAGGACTTTCAAACCCCCAAAAGTGAAAAATAACTCAAATAACAATATAATGTTACATGCTTTTTTGAAAAGAAACTGTACTGTAGATTTTTAATGGCAGGAAAGGAAATCAGAAACCTATTGCTGTCCACAATTCTGTTTGCATTAAAGGGAAATCTACTTTACAATTACACACCTTGGCACAGTATGAAGAAGGCACTCTTTTAAAATAAATTTCTAAATGATGATACACAAAGTGTACTTCACCATTACCTAACATCATCTGGAGAATATAAAGTACTTCAGAGTAAAGTCAAATTCAGTGTTTTCCCACAAACTCTGAAGTAACTTTAACATCTACTGTTAAAACTTGTATCAAATTTAATGAAACCAGGAAGGGGAAAATGACAAAATTTTCACTTCCACGCTATCTACTTTGCCAGTGTAAATACTGCACTCTGCGCTGAAGTACTGCTGAGAGCAGGAGAGTGAAAAATTTAATTTACATTACACCTGCATATCTAGAAATTACATCTTGATGAATAATAATGTTAATACTACAAGCACTGTAAGAATTTAAATACTAGAAGATCTAAAAAAATCCCCTCTTACTGAAATCCTAAATTTTGGCAAAATTTATTTTTACGAATAAACCACTGGCCCAGATTTAACAATGTGCCACTGCAATTCAACACAGACACATTACATTACATTAAGCAGTTTTATGGCTTCTTGCAACACCATACCAGTTCAGACAAGAAAGATAGCAGTGTTAAACCCAAAATATTAGACTTTATTTAATCACATTTTGGTTTAATTCTTTATATTATAAATCCAGTCCCAGCAGGAATAAATTAAATTAGCCCCTGTGAAAACACCACTATTATATTTTCTTTATTGTAGCTGTAGGGACTTTTTTCACTGACACTGCTGAGTTCACCAAAAGTTTCACTTTCTTTTTTCCTCTCCTTTTGTTTGTGTTAAAAGATGCATTTCTTTTATGCCATTCCTAATGCTTGGCAGAATCTCTCTTGATGCTGCAGCTTTCTGCTTCTAAAGACTACCTCCGCCATCGATTTTGTGCCCACTCGAAACAATCGCTTGCACAAGCCATTTTACAAATTCTTCCCATTGACTGCAACGTACTACTGCTTTATTACCCTAGTTAGTTCTGGCTGCAAGTACATTTATATTCCTACAAAACGTAGATGCCTCATTCACCTCTGTGTCCTGTCCCCCGTCTGTCTCCTGTGTATGTGCGTTTGTGCCAAAACACATGCACACACCTTCTTCTCCTGAACCGCCAGAGGGTCAGGCATTACTCACGCCAGGCTTGGCTTTTCAAACTTTAAAAAAGTGACTGACTGCCATATTTTTTATTCTTTTTTTTTTTTTTTTTTTTGCAGAGGAATTTTTGGTGAGAGATACAGACCTGCAGACTTCTTTCTTAGAAAGTGAAAGATGGAATGATTATGACATCTTAAAATCAACCTGGGTGGTGGAGCTGAATACATATCGGAGAATAATTCTAACCGGAGACAAGATGTTAGGAATGGTGACTAAGGCCCTCTTATTCACTGCACTGTACTGCCTTTCACTGGCTGAAAAGGACCCAAGAACACTGTTATGTAATTAAATATGTTAAATAATGCTACACAGTATCTTGTATAATTCTGAATCTTCAATGAACTGTAAAAACTTTTAAATAAAATATAGGTGGAGCTTGTCAAGCAGTATTAGACTTCAAGATATTTTCTTCCTCTGAAAGCTCACTGTACCGTCCAACACAAGTATCTGTCACGCTGCCTGAGTTGCCATCACACCCTACATTTTGTTAGCAGTGATGTCATGACAGAAATGCTACAGTGCCTCATTCTAATGACCTCTTCTATTGTAATGAATTAATGTTTTCTGCAGAAAGGATGAGACAGGAAAAAAAAAAAAAAAGTTTAATTTTGGATACTCATTGAGATTTTTTTTTTCTAAAAAGCATGACAGTTTTGAATGCCAATATGAGACTACCATTTTAGCTCAGATTAAGAACATGTGGAACAGGATACCTGTAAAGTCCTGGAGGAGCTCGATGAACCAGGAAGCTTTTCTCCAAGCTTTGTAGAACATCATTGAGCATCCTGACTCTGACAGGAGCTCGCTCCTTGGGATCGTTGGCTGGACGCATCTCATCCGACTGGAACAACTCTGCGGTGTCCCTCAGACGTGACGCCACGGCAAGCAGCTGAGGAATGTCTGCTTCACTACCTAGGAACAGTAAGAGCAAAACAGTTGCCAGTGATTCAGAGAACATCAGTTACTACTCTTGCTTGCAAGTCTATATTAATAGTCCAATTAAAACCTGAGTCTCTTTTCCTTTGTGAGAACTATGTAACAGGTCAAGGAAAACCATAGATCATTCCTGTAGAAGCTCTCATCTATTTTTCACAGATCAATTTGAGGTGTGATGTTTTAAGATCTAATAAGCTACGAGGAATGATTTCAGGGTACAGCTTGAAATCTGCCGTTGGAAAAACAGGCATGCAGGAAGCAATGGTTATAAATCAGCAACTGTAACATTTCCTTCAAGACAGAATTTATTCAATGCCATTTGATGCTACTGCTCTGAAATCTGAAAGCTTGTGTTTCAATTCCATAATGACTGCAGCATAGAAAATCGGAATATGCAGACTTTATATGAATTGCGTTCATCATTCTAGAATCCCAGAGGTTAACAACAGTTGTAGAGCAGATGCGAAATTTTTCCTCTTAATCACTTAAATCACATGCCAATGAGCCACAAACACTTTAACTGATATCCAAAGGTATATTCTCATCTGGTCAATATTTTCAAAACTTTTTCAACTTCAAGTGTTAACTGTTACTTTGTCATTCTACACAGACATCAAAAGAATAAAACCCCACAGCACTCTGGAGCACACTGTGATTCCAGTATTTCCCTGTTCACAGTCCAGAAAGAACAATATGTGAATTGGAGCATTGTGAATGTCTATTCCCACCCGCAGTGCAGGTGAAGAGCATGTCCTCCTTTCCCAGTACGTGCATAGACTGCATTAATTTTTACAAGCACAGGGAGAGAGAAAGCAGAGTCTGAACCTGATATAAAGTCAAAAGTAACATCAGTTAGCAAAAACAATTCCAGGATGCAGAAATGATCTTTAAGGCCTTTTTGTCTGTTAAGGATAAGAAAATCAACTATGCTTAGATCTTTCAAATGACAAGTTAATCAAAACAAAATTAGCTTTAGAAGCTGTCTCACCTTTAGTTCCACGTACAAACCTCAGTGAGTTTGGTATCTTAGTGAATAAAACGATAAATCCAATAAAGTGGTTCAAGGCACAAGTTAAATGAATACTAAAGTTCCTCATCTAATAGATATATGGAGAGAATAGAAATAGTAAATGGCGAGCATCACCCCATTTCTCAAACTATTTATGGATAGTCTGAAAGGTGAGCATATAAGTGGAATGAAAAAAAAAGAGGTATGATGAAGAAATTCAAGGAAACGCCTGAACATGACCTATTCTCTCTCTTGTATGGAAAAAGACATTTGCTATTGGCTACATATGTGGAAAGAGAAAGGAGTTCACAGATCCCCATGCGCTCCTGTCACTCAGCTGACTAACGCATTCCAATTCAGCAAAACATGAAATGATCCAAAACACATGGGGAGACAGATGCTCGTGTGAGAGAAACTGTCAGATGTCCTGAGCTATCAAGATGAGTTTCAACAGCGAACAGAAAGGTCCCTGTGGAAACAGGAATGAGAAAAGGCGGTTTATGTCTGTCTTGGTTTGGGACAAGGTGGCTTTGTCAATGGCTTTTGACCATTCCACCTTTCTCTAATTAGGTGGGTAACAGGCACCGTAGTATCACGATATGCAGGACTGGTATCCCTCTGATCGAGTCTGGAGCAATTTAAAGTCTGATTAAGTTAGGTTGATGTCTTGGAAAAATATTGTCCAAGTATACAGACTTGGTACATTTGAGATATTTTGCAAAATATCAATATTTTCAATTTTCAAATCTCAGCCAATCCTGTGTGGCTGAAGACCTTGTTGATTACCATGCAGACAATCCAGGCACTGTGTGTACCTCACTCTGGGACTTGTGTTTAAGTTCACCTTGTCAGATCCTTTGGTTTAAGCAAATCCTTTGGTTTAAGCAAAGCACTTCATATTCCAAGTAACACAGAATATTTATAATTTTATTCTGATTATTACATAAACAATTGTGTCAGCTATGTCTATTCAATAGGGAAGGTGAGATAAAGGGAAATTACGTAATTCTATACTTGGAAATGAAGCCAACCAGACCACCCTTCTAAACGTAAAAGTCCTGTAAATGTTCTCACTGCTTCCCCTTGGCATGTATTTTGCCACTAAATCAACTTTACAGTCATGAGTAAAAAGCACTGTTTACATTATGCTCTAAACAAACATCCCGACCCTTTTTTTTAATATTTCAGCACAAAACCTGGAAGTGTCTATGGTTGGTGTTACCACAGAGAACTAAGGACATAGCTTTAAGGGCATCACCGTTAGTTTTTCCCACAACACACTGAACTTCACTGCCAAGGGAAACTGTCATTTATGATTTTCTCCAGTCGAGAAGCTGGGAGTGGAAAGACAAATGATTCTTAAAGAAAAGGACATATTAGCTAATAATGTCTTAAACATCTCGTGATGCTTTCACAGAGGAAACAGAAACACCCTGCAAGCGTTACTTCACTCAGGAGAAAACAAGGCCACACTGTTCTATTTTGTATTCTTTGTCCTTTTGTCTCCTGTATGAATCATGATGAATTATCTAAGCCAGTTGTTAAATAAATAAAATTGCAACTACAAGAGAGTGACTCAAGATTAGGTATAGTCTTGATCACAAAATTACACTGTTGCATTTCATTACGCTTGCTAAATGTAGCTGGGTTATATTCAGAAACAGGTTACGCCAAATAGATACTTATTTTAACAGACATTGAATACAATAGCCTTTCCCTGTGTATCTGATTGCTCTTATGGAAAGTACTGCTAGAGATTTAACATTTTAAAATTGTGTTTGTGCCCTCTGGTATGAATGTACTTGTCTACAAGTACCTACAGGAGAATCAGCACAGACAAATCAGCAGTTTAAGGCATGATGCGCGCTCACCACGCAAGTGAACACGTGTGTGTACAAAAGAGAGAGAGGAATTCGCTGCAAGTTTTTATTAGCTTGCAAATTCAGGATCAGCTATGGTGTGTTGTTGTATTCACTAGGAAGATTTTTCGTGCTGTGCAAAATTGGATGATCAGACCTGGCAGTAGAAAATCCAAATAGGAAAGCTTTGTAGAAAGTACCCTAAAGGGGGCAGAAACACAAATCCACAGACATCCTCAGTGCAAAGAATACATTGCCATCAGCTTTGATTTTGCTACCATGACTGCTTCTGCGCAAGCAAACTAATCTGGTGTTGCTACAAGTCTCTTTTCAGATAGGCTGTCATTAACAAAGCATATTGTGGCATATTGTTATGCATGCCATTACTGGGCAAGTTTGGAGAGAAGCCTGGAAAAGAGAAGGCTCTAGGGAGACTTTAGTGTGGTCTTTCAATACTTAAAGGGAGCTTCTAAGAAAGATGGGAAGAAACTTTTTAATAAGGCCTGCTGCAATTGGACAAAGGGTAATGGCTTTAATCTAAAAGAGGGTAGATTTAGACTAGATATAAGGAAAAAAATTTTTATGGTGAGGGTGGTGAAACACTGGAAAATGTTGCCTAGAGAGGTGGCAGAGGCCCCATCCTTGGAAACATTCAAGGTCAGGATGGATGGGGCTGTGAGCACCTGATCTAGTTGAAGATGTCCCTGCTCACTGCAGGGGGGTTGGACTAGATGACCTTTAAAGGTCCTTTCCAAACCCAACCATTCCATGAAGTTGCCAATAACTGGGCACAGAGCAGCTGAAGCATACGGCCTACTGATACAGAATAGATGCTCATCCTTTCCCTTCACTACCAAATGTTTTGTCCATGGAAAATGCATTTTCAAAGATTTTTTTTTAAAGGCTGATGAAATGTTTACTAGTACTAACATACAATATCCCTGAAAGGATACTGAAGACAAGATGTCAATGTCTCATGGCAAAGAAGGTATTTCTGTCACATACAAAGATTACTGTTGCCATTTTCACCTCTGTAGCAATCAAGAATAATGGGTGGAAACAGTAAAGTGGGAAACTTCTGAACATTAGAGACAGACGGAGGAAGTAACTCTGAAAAGCATACCAAATGAAGGAAATATGGTCATGTGGGTAAAATGATGCCAAGGTGAAGACTGGCAGTTAGCTGTAGGCACTGAGTATGCAGTCATCATGTAAATGACAGAGATATTGCCCTGTATTGATTTTTCTAAAGAGGAAGAGTTTAGGCTTATGGTTTGAAATGTATAGTTTGAGCCAGAGCTGTGGAAAGTCATGCAGACTTTCCTGGAAATAGCTTATCATAAACTAGACTATTTTTAAACTTCTGCTAGCACTGCCTGCTATTATCACCTCAAGTACTTCAGCCGCTTTAACATCTGTAAAACATCCCTTCTGGGGAGAAGAAAGGGTCTAACTGATAGGAAGCAATACACAACTGACACTGTGTCAGCCAAAGAGCCTTAAATCACAGCCTTTTCCCTCCCTCTACAGGGAAAACCAGGAAATCTCACACACTCTCAGCCAGTGCCTGTTAGAGCTGGCTTACAATTTATCTGATTTGCTTACCAGCTTCGGTAGCCTGTGACGACAGCCCCAGCCAGTGAATCTTAGCATACGTGCCTAGTGCTACCCACCGGGACTGGCTGGGACAACAGAAACCAATCTTTTAAAGGTCTGCATGAGTCTAGGTGTGCCCAGTGACTTGCAATAATGAAATGATACCAGCTTCTACAGCCAACAGCAATCTCAGCGAGAGACAGGGTTAGCATCAAACCTGGTTGCCTTTATTTTTGTAAGCAATGTGATTGAGCTTGTCACTGCTGAGTCAGTCACGTGCAAAAGTACAGAAAGGCTTTTAATCCTAATGAGACACTTTAACACTTTAACACCTCCATCATCAACCCCTGAAGCTTGCTGTAATATGCATTAAATTTTAAAGGTGCTCAAATCCAGTGCAAGATATGCTATATGGAGCAAGTCCAGACTGCACAGTGCTAAAAGCATTCTGCAGACAACATGAGCATGTTGTGAATCAAAACACTCATATGCATACAAAATACTTACATAAACGCTTATAGATTTGTACTTGCATAAAGAATCATAGATACAAAATCCTTCTATAGAAATGCTTAAAACAACCATTTGTATTATTCACATTCCAGATCTGACATCTTGTCTGCACCCTACCTCAAAAGATAAATGGGGTTTTCATAGCATGCAAGGCCTAGGGAGATAGTCCTATATTTGATTCAAGTTGCAGTGGGTCTTGATTTTAAATGTATGACAAGCACAAACACTGAACAACTGAAATGTGTAGTAAATGAGACTATTTTAAACTGTCACTTATTTATGAATTTCTCTAAAATACCACATCTGTGATCAGACAGGTAACAGCCTGAATAGCTCCGGGGACCTGGATTTCAGTTTTGGAGCCCATCTCATATCATTTATGACCATGAGGTTTCCTGTTAAACATCAGACTATAAGCAGATACACAAAAAGAAATCTCCTTCCAGTCACAACCCCTCCTTTCAGGTAAACCCAAAAGCAGCAGCTTGTTTCCAAGAGTTCTGGTGTGTGCAAGCGGAGAGAACACATGTTGCCTAACAGACTTCTACCCATATTTCTGAGGAACAGGTTTAGAGCCAGACATGAACATGTTGTGGATGGCATTTCCCTGTGACCTGCCATCCAGCATCTCCTGCATGTAAGAAATGGTTTATAAAGTGCTGAGTAACAGCCTAAAGTCCAAGAGGCAATGCGTTCAGCCAGTGACTGACTGAACCAGGTTCCAGAGGCACAACATTAAGCCTAACGAAAAAATCTTCCAGCATGTTGTGTAGCTTTTCCTTCACCTTTTCTACATTTACAGTTTGCATCAAGTTGGAGAAGGAAATAGTTTACTAAGACAATGCATCTTCAAACTGGAAATCTAAGACAACATAAAATCTTCTGAAGAATGAAGACATTCATGAGATATGTTAAAATTAAGTAACTAGAAAAAATATCATTGTCTTATTGGTTTCCGAAACAAAAATAAACTGTTATTTGACATAAGTTGAAGGTAGATGAGACATGAAAGTCATGAGAAAAATCATTAAAAAAACCTCCAGAACGAACAGCTGGGGTGAAATTTATTCTACTGGTCGTACAGCCTAGAAAATAATCTTCCCTCCCCTGAAGTGGTTGAGATAAATGATCCAACTGAAATTAGATGAAAAAAGTCGGTTTAAATCAAGATTCCCTATTACTCAAAATAAAGAAAAAAAAAGACACCTGACATCTCATGTTCAGTTGAAGGAATACCAGCTGAGAAACGCCTTTTATTTGATGATTATTCCCTGCTGTGTTTGGGCTGAACAAAACCAATGTTTATATGGCACAACAGAGCTAAAATTACTTGTCTTTTTGGATGCTCACTGATTCCAGACTAGCGCTAGGCCACTGATTCCTAGGTCTTGACAATGATGGATGGCAAAGATTAAAGAAAAGGTATCGTACTTCTATGAATGTGTATTACAGAAAAGTGATACTTTATACTGTAGGGAGTGAATGAAATGCAGGGGCAACACCTCAAGACTGCGTAAGCTTGAGGAAAGATGTCACATTCTACTAAACTATATGTGAAGTTTTGACGTGATTTTATAGATTTCCATCTTCATTTAACATACCAACTTGAGAACTCCATAAGTATATAAACAGAAAAATTTTTTTTGAAAGGCCTTAGCACACTACAGGTAATCTTATCACAGATGTAGCTGAAAAAGAGGAAATAATGACATGGTTTTACCTATCTCACATTTTTCTACTGTGAGGTCCTAACAAGTCTATGCTTTGGAGTAGTCTTTCAAGTTTCATAGGGCTCCTTGTCAGGGACGTACTTTTAGCATTCCTTTTAAGTTCACTGAACTCTGACCAGGGCACTAGTTTCTGAAATATCTCAGTTTGTACACAACTACGTTAGAGTTTGGCAGATAAATTACCAAAAGATTTGATGTCCAAGAACTAAGCCTCTCCATATCTAGCCTACTTTCAAATAGTCACTAAGAAAAGGAAGGAGAGCTGGACCTCATCTGAATACACTAACATATGAGGAAACCGTTAGGGAAAAGGGACAGAATGGGAGGAGGAAGATGACTAAAGCTTATATGGATGAGTGACACTAGACCCTACACTGCCTCTCCCTCCTTAGTTCTCAGGACTGGAGCTAAGACACATACTCCTTCCATATTTGAGAAGAAGATTTATTGTTCTTCTGTAGTCTAGACAGCAGCAGAGAACATTTCAGTAATATACAATGGGTTTAGTTGCTCATAAAATATCAACATTTTTCTACCAGTTGTACAGAAAAAAAGAACAAACAAACAAAGAAAAACCCAGTCCCCAGAAGCAAAGGGAATGCACAACTGCACCCTCATCATGGTGCTCTCAGATCAGGTCATTCTGTTATTCTAAACAGCTCAAGCCAAGGGCTATTGGCTTAATTGAGTTCTGTTGCCAACACAGCACAAAAAGACTGAAGAATACTTGTCCCTTCATCAAGCCCTAAGAGGCCACAAAAGACAATAAAAAGAGCCAGAAATAAGGAAGCAACATAGGAATATTAATAATGGCTCCAGATTCTTGATGGAGCAGCCTTACACCAAGGCATTCATCCTACGCCTAGCCAACAGTGCCGAATCCAGAGTCTAACAGAATTATATCTGTGTCATTTCCAAGTTACCAGTCAATTACTTTCTGACTAGGAACATTTTTGTTCCTCTCCCTAATCCCAACTTATTGTCCCAAACACACCAAGATCAGTTTCAAATACACAGTTTTTAGGGTCTCACTGCTTTATCAACTCAAGCAACATGTGTCATAAATTATTGTGCTTTGTCATGTCTGAAAAAGGAGAAAAGTTAGTATGCTCTGCCAACAAAGTAAGTTAGCTGAATAGGCAAACGGGGAAGATGACTGTGAAAACTAAGGAGCCAAAAGGCAACAGGATTAGAAGCCCTGTCTTATTTGTACTGAACAAAGCCTTGAAGGCAATTAAAATCAAGTGCAGTTAGAGATTGTTATCTTTGACTGTAATTATGAGAGTTTAATACTAATTATTGCTTAACTAACATATTAACATCAGAAGAAATATAAACATTTTAAGGCTTTATTTAGCAAGAAAAACTGTGGTTTATTTAGCATTTTATAACAAGACTGTTTAACTACTAACATCACTGGTTAACATTCAAATGGAAATTGAAAATCTGTGTCAGGAAGTAGATGGTCCTTTTCTTCTCTGTATTAATGGAGAACAATATTCCTCTAATAAAAATTACCTTTTAGACTGTTCTGAACCTCTAACGCGATGTCGAGGGCATTAAACGGCAAAACTGGTTCACTGGCAATTTGCAAAGTCACTTGTCCTGTTAGCTGAAAAATACAAAGAAACCCACAAAACAGTCAAATGATTTCTATCAAATTTAATAGGCAGCACTTCTTTTCGAATAGCACATACTTTCATTACATTGGATTTTCAGGGAAAAATGAATAAAACCCATAAACACATCTTTGTGAAAAGGAATATGACCTAGACCATTGCCTTTCTAATACAACATTAAAAACTGTTAAGAGATTAAAATTTATGACCCCACAGAAGAATTCTGTGCAATACTTTTTCTGTGGACCTAGGATACTGCAGGAGTCTCTGAAGGACCTTAGTTTTGCTTTGTTTTCAAATAAGACACCTCAAAGTTCTAAATATAGGAATGAGGTTTACTGCTTTTCTTAGTTCTCTGGTTTTAGTCATCAAATTTTGAGACATTACACAAGTGAAAAAAAAACAAACCCAAACATCACAGGCATTAATGAGCTTCAGATAAAGCCCACGGCTAAATGCAAGTTGACCTGAAAACCTATTGTCTTTTGATGAGATACATGACAACTTGATGCACACAGATCTACAACTTCTGAACTAGGTAGAACGCTACCTTCTCTCAGTAACTTAGAGAAAAAAATTCCCAAATCTGTGAAAGGGAACTCTCAGTCCACTCCAGACCAGACATCAGCACCTGCCATGACAGTCAGTGGCATGAACACTTCTTTTCAACAGTTCCAATGAAGAGGACAGGGATTGACTGGCCCCAGTGATTTTTTTCACTCCTAGAAGATAGTCTCTCCAGCTTAAGGCTTAGACATGCTACAGGGACTGTGTACAGAAATGTCTTTCTGTTGAACCATACCTAGCCTGTGATTAAACAGAGGATTTCAGTCTCTAGGCTGCCAAGTCCATCATTGTTCGTGGGAAGCTATAAAAACACACTGACAAAAACATGCAAGGAACTTTCATTCATCTTCTTCATATCTTGATATTGCAAAAAGGGAAAAAATAGCTGCAGGGCTGTGCTCTAAAATGGAATGACAGCTGCAGGTGATGGTGATCGTGTTGATAAAAATGTGCACTGAATAGAATAATATTGTACAATACTTCCCAAGGTGTCAGAGGGGTTAGAATAATATCTATCCTTCAAAAGCAATATGGTAGTTGGTGTGCGGAAAGAAGCATTTTAATTCTACAATACAAAGTAGTAGGAAAAGATAACAATCCTAAGTAATATTAAAAACAATAGTACATGAATTGAAAAGGAAAATCATCTCCCAGGAAAGTCGATGAAAACAGTAATATCAGAAATAAAAGTTTCCTGAAGAAAGATTAATAGAACCTCGACAACATTTCTAAGAAAGCATTAAAGAAACGACCTGGCCACGGACTGATTTGGGTACAGAGGCTGAGGGAAGATGCCGTATATCAGGCTGCAGCCCTCATCTGGGCAGAGACATACTGTGAAACTATTGAGATTTACCTCTAGCGAATACAATATTGCAAAAGGCGTGAAGAAAAAAACCCTGCCATATATTCAGTGAGAAAAAAGTAGGCATGAGGAAAAAAACCACTATGTCATGCCAATATCTGGAAAGCTAAAGAACTAAGAGTGAACTTGAAGGAAGACAAAAAATACTGTGTTTGGACATCTGTGTTAAAATATTACACAATAACCTTTCATTACACTTTTCTTCAAACTTTCCAACTGCATGGACCATAAATGCTTGAAGAACATTACGTTTTCTCTCAGTGATTATACACAAAATTATCCAGGTTGAAAAGCATTTGGAAACACTGGTCTTAGGAATATCAGAGAGGTATTGTAGAAAATGAGAAAATAGAACTGTTAGGGCAAACAGAAATCTGTGCAAAACTGTATCCAAATCAGGTTCCTCTAATCCAGCCATAAGCAACTGTAAAAAATGTGGTTCTTCATGTCCAGATGCCATGCAAAATCTTTCCTTGTCCTGCACGGAACTCTTTTGAGATATATTTGCCCAAATGTTAACAATCTGTAAGCTGCTGTGGAAAAGGAACTGTGGCAATAAAATAACATCTATTAAAGACGGTTTTATATGGAGTTTTTATAAAGGCTTTTTATATGGAGCTCAAACCCTTTAAATCCTAAATAGTACCATATCACACTAAACACTTGAATTCTCTCCTGAAACCCCATTTCTGCAAAATCCACCACTAAATGGTAACGCAAGATGTGTATTCATAGGTATATTTGAGGAGGGCCACGTACAGTTACACAGTGCTACTGATACTTTTCAGTCTGTTACCACAATGATTAAGAACATGATAATATGGACAAAATGCTCTTCTGAGGCATGAAAGTATCATTAAAGAGAAGAATACTCTAGGAAGCATCTTTTCTTTCCAGCACTACCTTCTACAGAATCTGACTTGATTTTTATAAGTTCTTGCCTTCTTTCTGTTTCTCCCAAGCAATTTTATTTTGCTTTCGACTGCATGAGGCCAAAGCTGTTTGGCCTTTCCTATTCAAATGAAGTTACGCCGTCAAAATCTTATGACTGACTGAAGCATCTTGGAAACTTTATAGTATCTCTGTATGTCACACTACAGACATTTGTGTGTTAGTAAACAGGTAACAGCGGTGTTTATTAAAGTGCGTTTTTTGTAGGCTAATCTGGAAGAAATCAATCACATAAAAGAAAGCTCAGAGCATTGATTTGAACAGAGTAAGTAATAATACTGCAGAAGCATATATCAAACCCACATAACCCAGCAAGACAGAAAAGGCTACTGATTTCTTATTTATAGTCTTATTTTTGGATATACCATTCCCCTGAGTACAACACTGAATGCACATGGAAAATAAAGACAAGCTTCTACCCCCTTTTCCCTGTTGAAAAATGGTTCAGACTGACTACTGAATTATTAAATGCAAGAATAACCTAGCAAAGAGTAAAGACAACAATTTTCTCATAAACCGAAATGCTAAAGCAGCATAATTGATCTGATTCACGTACTGAACTGGTTATAACACTAATGACAACTTCTCAAACAGCATTTATACATAATAATACAGACACAATTTGCACAACAATTGATACAATATTTGCACAATTATCAAGTCTAAAGAAAAAATATAGTTCAAAGGCTAATTGATTCCGAAATGCTTTTCTTACACAACTTTAAATGAGAAAAATAATGAATAACTTTTGCATTGCATTTGGCTTTGAAAAGGTATTTTTCAGTAAACCAGAATTTATTTAATGAACTTCCAATTACTTTAGAGGTAACTATTAATATAAAAAAACAACAATAATAGTAGAGTTATACTGTATATTGCAAAATAAATCAGAATATTCAAAATAAGTTTATATCAAGGTAACATTTTCTCAAAGTCTTTTACCTTACAGTGTAAACATCTTTGATGGAAGGAAATAACCACTGTCCTTGCTTTTATCTCTCTGACACCATACAGATCCCAAAAGCTAAAAAATTCCCCCAAAACATTCCAAAAAATGCTGGTATTAAAGATGATTCAGTATCACATAACACTTCCTAAACAAAGCCAGAGGTTCTTCTCTCTTCAAAAGTCTCATAATCTATTCATTTAGGAACTATGTCTTCTTGCAATTCCATCCAATTTATGAACTTCATTTCACTATAAAACTCAGCTTTTGTCTCAGGGACATCAGGTAGTTCTGCACCACTGTTCAAAAGACTGACAGTAAATAATTGGATAAATGCACACAATATATTTATGTAAATTATAACTACTCTTTATGTTTTCAGTTGTTTTACAATGTAAACAAGGAAACTAAGTAAAATGGAGTTTGGTGGTGGTTCACCACAGAAACTATTTTTGGTGAGCATGTCAAATCTGTTCTTTCAAGTTTTCAGGGCAACTTGCTTCCTCAAATATCCAAAAGGCCTACTAACAACTCAAGGCACATCTACTGGCATGCGATTTTCTTTAAAACTTGAGTACTTGCCAAGGTCCTGCATCTGGGTCGAGGCAGTCCCAAGCACAGATACAGGCTGGGCAATGAGTGGATGGAGAGCAGTCCTGGGCAGAAGGATTTGGGTGTGATGGTGGATGATAAGCTCAACATGAGCCAACCTTGTGCGCTTGTGGCCAAGAAAGCCAACCCTATCCTGGGTTGCATCAAGAGATGTGTGACCAGTAGGTCGAGGGAGGTGGTTGTGCCCCTCTATTCTGCCCTTGTGAGATCCCACCTGGAGTGCTGTGTCCAGCTCTGGAACTCCCAACACAAGAAAGACCTGGAGCTGTTGTCCAGAGGAGGGCTACCAAGATGGTCAGAGGGCTGGAACACCTCTCCTACAAGGACAGGCTGAGAGAGTTAGGCTTGTTCAGCCTGGAAAAGGGAAGGCTCCAGGGAGACCTTATAGAGGCCTTCAAGTACCTGAAGGTGCCCTACAAGAAGGGTGAGGAGGGACTTTTTACAAGGGCTTGTAGATACAGGATGAGGCATAATGGGTGGGGGTTGGGAGAGCGTAGGTTTAGACTAGATATAAAGAAGAAGTTCTTTACCCTGAGGGTGGGGAGGCACTGGCACAGGTTTGCCAGGGAGGTTGTGCATAATGCAACTCCATCCCTGGAAGTGTTTAAGGCGAGGCTGGATGTAGCCTTGAGCAATCTGGTCTAGTGGGAGATGTCCCTGCCCATGACAGGGAGGTTCGAACTACATGATCTTTAGGGTCCCTTCCAACCCAAATCATTCTATGATTCTGCGATGATTCTACCTAAAACCCAGGATACAAAAATGTGAAAGGCTCCGCTCAGCCTTTTTTACACAGGTTGAGTTTTGCTTTGGGAACATGCTGTTATTGATCATGTCTTGCAGAGATGTCTTAAATGTTGTCTGGTTTTACAGACAACGCTGGCATGGCAACCCATCTTTCACTCTGTCACATGATGACAAACTTGTAAGACACATAAAACGAAAACGTATTTAGCGGATATGAAGATACGAAAATATTATGCATGATAGAGAAAAATCTGTTACAATAAGCATCAGCATATAGTGTGCAGGCAGTTTCTCTAACACAAAAGTTCACATACCAGTCTTGGTTGGTTTTTTGGTATTTATTATTTCCTAGTGAAATTTGGAACCGTGCTTTATCTAGCCTGCATGCTATGTAAACCTCAGTGGGCGTAAGTGTTGAGCCTTTAGGACATTTTTAGTCACATTAAGAGTGCTAAAATCTAAACAGACATCTCAAATCTCTTCATATGCCAAGTTACAAACAGCATAACTTAAAAAATCAGGTAAACTGTCATGTTTATCCTTTTGTGTACTCTCCAGTAGAGACGTACTCCAACTTCACCTGCTGGAATGAATTAGACACAGCTACTTGAAACCTAAATTGTGCAGTGGCACCTCTTTTATGTTTCAAGCCACGTACCTCTGCAACATACATTTTCTTCCTTCCTGCATTCAACAATTTTCAGGTCTTTATTATATAACTTTATACTACGAATATTAACAACACTTTCCCTACTGATACCTGTGCACTTTTAGAGAACACCAGCACACACATGCCAGCTAATCTACCCAAAACACGACCACTCATATGAAAAAGCAAATAATGCAACAAGGTGCTGTAGCAGACCTGTGTAGATTCCCAACTACAGACTCAACAGACCTCTGTACGTAAGACTCCCTACTACAGATGCAAACAATCCTTGTAACAGATCAGTGTGTTGCACTCAGCAACTCACTTGGGCTCTGAGCATCAACTTCCTTTGACATCAGGCATTTTTTTTTGAGTCGCGTTTGCCCTCACACCTTGCATCTCTTCCTTCACACACTATCCGTGGGGTCATGGAATCATAGAATCATAGAATGGCCTGGGTTGGAAAGGACCTTAGAGATCATTTTAATCCAACCTCCCTCTTGTGAGCAGGGACGCCACCTCTCGACTAGGTCAGGCAACACGTGAGAACCGAACGGGAATCGAACCCGTGACCTTTGGGTCCATGCATGAGGAAGGAGCACGGAAAGATACTGTGCTTTTCAGGGTGATCAGTAACAGTATGTTGAAAATAACATTTTTTCCCTCTTTTTTTTCTTGTAAAGGTAAATGAAAAGGTTTAACTTTAGTGGCTGGCTGTTGCAATGTCTTATCTCAGGAGTTAATCTCTTTGCATCAAAGGGTCCTGACTGGCAGAGTGACCTGCTGAGATCTTCTGACATTAACACAAACACAAACAACGGTTTCAGTGTACACACCCATGTAAATAACGACTAAATCTCTACACGTATTAAAAACCTCTCTCAGAACCAGAACATTAGCTATCTCAAATATTAATAGAGTCAACCTTCCCCAACCTCTCCACTCTGCAAAATTAAAGAAATGTTTATGATAATACAGGCAAATTTCCTGAATATACTTTCTGCTGCTGGCCCCCAACCCCTGCATTCTTCTCATTATCAGTTGGATTTTTTTTAATTAGGCATGAGCAATTGAATCCATTTAAATGAAATCTGTGATTCCCTGACAATAACATAATTTCAGCACCTGGTATTACTGGATGAATGGCAGTAATCGTGAGACTCATGACAAATTAACGAGCATTTTTAATACTAGTATTTCAATTTACTGTTGAAAAATTTCCTGCACGATCAGTCTACACAGTTGTTTTTCTTACATTCATCACCCCCCCCAAAAAAAAGTTAACTGATTCATACAAGAAAAGTCACAGGCAGGAGCATGAGAAAACAACCAGTTCTTTGACCCTCTATTTTTCTGAAGAATCACATTCCCTTGACTAGACAAAGAAATAGAAAGCTGGTCACAAACATGTTTGCTTTGCACTACCGCCGTCAAACGTCAGAAAACTCAGAACTTCGCAAAAATTCGTACGTGGGTTTGTTCTTACTGAAATTTACCTTGGCACCAGGGTGTGCATTTATACTACAGGTCAAATGATATTCTGGGGTATCTGTCATTCAGTTCTACGTACTGTGTTTTAGGTCAGTAGAGGGCTCTCTGAGAAAAGAGCACGATGCGTCTACAGCCAAGGTAGGTGAACTAGAGCACGCTAACTCATAACAGGAATTCTTTGACTATAGAAAGTTTGAATTGCATCTGAGGTCTTACAGACACTAAGGTCTTAAAAATATCTGAGGTCTTACAAATATTAAAAACTTTACTTCACCATCCCGCTCCACAGCAAGCACTTAACTAACTGTATTACGAGGGCACATAGCATTAGGCATCCCAAAAGTTACAAACCAAGATAAGCCAGAACCATGGGAGCTTGGGCCTCTTTGGAGCACAGAAGATCTCTACTTACATGATCATATGCTACATTTTCTACATGGCTTATGATAAGATTCTGAGGCACTGAGAAATTAAGGTAAAAAGTATTTTCTCAAGTGATTATTTGTTTTCTTATGTGATTATTTGTTGGCCAATTTTGTAATATACAGCACTAAGAGCAGTGGAAGTACACTTTCTAGAGATTTCATTCACAGCTGGAAGGGATTGTTCATCCCACTGCTTTCAATTACTTGCACGAAAATGAAACTCATCCTTATCTCTGCTTTCTTTTCTGTGTACATATAGAAACTCCTACATTTTAAATTACATTTATATAAAATTTATGGAAATATATATTTTATGTATATTTAAATGCATTCATGTGTATATTAAAATATGTATTTTAAATGGTAGCGATTTCTAGTGAGCGATTACACCCCATGTCCTGGGTTATAACTCCATATGGTTATAGAGTTTCTTTCCGCCCATATCTACCTTCTGCCTAGATCACCCATGAAACAGGCATGAATGAGGATGTCAAGGCACCATCATGCTGCTCCTCAACCGTTTTCTCTTCACCCAGCACGGCGCAGGCAGAGGTGCCTGGTGTCCTGCAAGACACCACTGTCCTCTGGAGCTCGCTGTCATGGGACGTGCCCGACACCAAGAGCACAAACAGGTCTTGGACGGGACTAGACAGACTCACACAGGGAACGGCACTGCTGACAACTAAAAATGATGCTCCAGATCCAAAGTTCAACTGTGGTCACAGGAGAAATACACTTCTGAGGCGTTTGTCTCAAGCTATGGTCAGAGCCTGGGAACTGGGCTGGCCCATAGGGGCAGTTCTCATGCTATTGTTACCGCAGTGGCAGGGCAGTCAGAATGTGGCTTTATTGAGTTAGGCTTGGCACCGCATAAATGAACTTGTACTCAGCCTGACTGGTTTGGAACTGAGGCAGAGCAACTTCTTGCCTGTGCAGAAAACACAGGGTTAATGCTTACATAGGAAGCCACAAAGTTAACGATAAAGCACAGCTCCTTAGGTGGGTAGTTTAGCACTGCACGTAGAAAGGGAGTTTCTTAAATGCTTTATTCTTACTTTTTCCGCACGCAAACAGAAACTGTCTTTTTTTTGAAGTTTGCAGGTAAATAGCAACAATATTGAGAAGAGTTTCTAATAATGTATTTCATATTTAGGTATGTCAAATTCTAGTGATATCCAGGCACAAAGAATGTGTCAAATTAAAGTGACCTTTTCAATTCTTTTGTTCTCTGACCCTCTTCTGGTATAGAAAGCAGGAGGAGGGGGAACTAGTGCTAGATCCTTTTTTAAGAAGCAATGGTAATGCCTGAAACCGGTTACAAGTAGTGCTGAGGAAATAGATTTAGCTATTGTTCTGGCAGAAAGAGAAGCATATAATACAATAGGAAGCAAAATTTATTTCCATGTATCAGAGGCAAAGATCTCTAATGACAACGATTACATACAGAAACTGCATCTTAGACAGATCTTTACTACCTTAAACCCAAACTACATAGCGTATATTCTTTATTTGCAAATGTAAACAAACACTTGAAGGACAAAGCATGCAGTTAGCTAACAGTGCACACACTTTTTCAGATAAGAAATATTGTTTCTTCTAGTTTAAGCCATAAAAGAAAGTTTAAAGTAAAGAAAATAAATGGCATCTCAGAATAACAGACAAGACCTATCGGTGCAGATTCCTCTGTACTGGTACGAAAACACAACCCGCTGTGATTAACAGCTTGGACGTCAGGCTTTTCCATGCTACTAACGGCCTTCATTGCGCTTGCTACCAGTTAATGAATATCATTCCCTGACTTATGTATGTGCTTAAGACTCCAATCATGATGCTAGTACAACCAGCCCTCCTTACTCAGGCTACAGGATAATCAAAGCACAAGGTGATAGGACTCAGCAAGATAATTGATAATTTTGTTAACAATTGCCAGACAGTTGGCTGGATCCTGCCAGCCTATGAGCTTTACAAGTCAGACAGTAATGACTAGCAGATAAAATAAGCACCGGCGCAACTCTGCATTTAATCACCCAGGTTCACAAGGACTCTGCAGAAATACAGATCAGCCAAGCAAGCAGTATGTTGTCTTGCAGTCCTAATTAATCAAAGTATCTTCTCATATGCCTCAAGATATATGCATGAACCAAGAATCTGCCTGAATTAGGGACCGATCCCAGGATCACACATTCAAGGACATCCAAGTAATTGCTAAGTTTCTATTTGATCTGTAAAACCAATTCTTCTGCTGAATCTGCAGGACTCAGTCTGAAACTTGCGGCATTGCTAAAAACTAGATAATAGTCATCAGAGGAGTGCAATAATAATGAAATCTGAAATAGGAAGCTTCAACCACAGCTTTCAGTTTAGACCTTGATATCATCTTTTTAATCACTCCCCTTTTACTGAAATGGATTTAATTGAACTCCTGAAAAAAAAGTCTCTAATCACACTTCATCAGCATGCAATTATTATTCAAAGGAAACCATATGTACTGTTAGGCGCTCTTAATTAAAATAATGCATATAATCTGCTTCAGTACCTAACAGTCATTCTCCTTGATATTCATTATTCTTTTACTTCCATTATTGTGACAATACATTTTTTTCTATTTTTCCTCATCTATTCCCATTTCATCTATATACTTTTTCAACATTAACAATCATGATATCAGCACACTGAGAAGTGTTAATATGCCACCATCCTTAAGTCTCAGTGCATAGAATGACCTTCAGAACAGATCAGACCTGATTATGGAGATTTTTGAGAAGAGGATGAAGAAATGCTGTAACAGGAACCTTAAACTATGGTCTGTTTTCTCTGAATTTTATTTGCAGTTATGCTGTCTTTGAAGTGGCCACTAAAACAAGAATGTACACTAGGCAGCCGTCAGTCTTTAAAGAAAAAGAGACAGGATTTGGGAAGAACCAGGGACAATGGATGGAAGAAATTGAATCTAGGAGTAGAAGAACCTGGAGAAAAAGCATCAATGAGAGGTTGAGGCAATGGTTCCTTGAGGAATGTGGAAAACTTGTGTAGTCAGTTCAGCAGAGACTGAACAGAACAAGCACTATGAAAGGATTGATGAGAACATGACAAATTAAAGTCTCCCTATCATCTTAAACTCAGAAAAGCTAAGATAAGTAATGGCTATACAGAGAAAGTATTGTTCTTTTCTCTCTTGCCACCTCTTAAGGCAAAAGAACCTCTATTTTTTTCTACTTAGGTCACCCTAATCAGTCAGGACTGGAGCACTGACAGTGCATTAAACACGACAGACTAGCCCTGAGGGAGACACACTAGTGAACCAGACTGCTGAGGATCCAAGGGAAGCTGACAATACATAGTTCTGTAGTATATAGCTCACAGAGAAGACCTATAAACATTAACAGATACGTTCCGCTTCAGAGGAGAACTGGATGGATGATACACTGAGGCTACGCCCAGACATCAGGATATACTGCAGCATCGACGAAAAGGCTCGATTTCCTTGTTAGGTAATTCCTGCAATTAGGGTTAGTTTCTGCTCTTGGATATACTTGCAGAGTAGCTAGAAGTGACACAGGTATTTAAGCTTCTTACTAGTATCATAATTCAAAGATGCCGTCTCTGTGATTATTTCACACTACTTTTCAAATTGGAATATTCGATCTTCAATGTATACTGTGCAAGATATATAGAATAAGAAGTAATCAGTTGAATTACACTAATTATTCAAAATTTTAAACCTCAAAAGGAGATCTTAAACCTTCTCCTGTAATTAAATAGTGTAACTTAACAAATAAAGGTGGGGAAAGATCAGTTGTTTTATTTTAAAAAGAAAACATTAATTAAAGATGAATATGCTTGAGACTGAGCAAGTTCCCCTCAGGCTTGGGGAAAATGCCAAGTCTGACAAACTCTTTGAGCCTTAGGGAATCCCAGGTCAGTTTGATGAACCTACTGAAGTATTTTATAATTAGCTGGCATGCTCCTGAGGCTACCAATTTACCTGAAAAAAAAATTCCCTCACCTTTGAAACTTGTCCCTGAACAACAATGAATAAAGACCTAACAAATAACGTTTCTCATCACAGAATACTTATATAAAAAGAAAATGAAAACTCAGAGAATGTCCTGTGCTATAGAATGGCCCTCAAAATTTGTAAGGAACTCTAGCAATAAAACTCAAACTATCTGAAGGAAGAATTGAGATTTATTACCACATCTGGGGCTGTAATAATACACCTGTTACTAAGATAGTCAAATTATGACGGCCATGTCATTCCACTGCACTCTATCTTTATGTGGGCTCTGTAATTAAAATGATAAAGGCAATGTGATATAATGACAACAACAAAGATTAATTAGAGAAGCACATTTTAAAACCATATAATCTTACAACGCTGCAGGAAATGTTGCTACTTGTTCAAATGACAGCAGCTGCTGTTAAAGGAAAAAAAATAAATCAGCGTTTACCTACAGTACTGCACCACAGTTGTCCAGGTACTCCCTGCTTTAAACACCCTACTATTTATAATCATTAGTGTCTAAGCACTGAAAATATACTATATGTCTCAGAAAACAATTCAAAAGCCATCTACTCTATGAGACTTGTCACCTCTGTTGAGTTTATCTAATACAATTAAACAAAGCGGCAGGGGTACGGCATGTGAGCGGCACAGGTTACTTGAGACTATCTAAGCAGCCTTCTAAAAAGAAAAGCTCAGGATCCACCTTGTTGGGAAGCATCGTATTTTTGTTAGCTTCTGGTCTTGCTATTGATTCCATAACTTTTGTTTTGGCTTAGCTGAATGCCTGTTTGTCTTCAGTCTTAAATTAACTTTCTGAAACAAATGAGTTCGTCTTAAGAGATCGTAATATGGGCAAATACACACGGAGACAAGTTTTGCCTGACAGGTAACAACAAGTCTGGAGATCTGATGACTGCACTAAAAGGTGTTCAGAAGGACATCGTTGAAGAGACTTGGAGAGTGGAAGAGAAGGTATTTGAAAAAGGCAAAACATTTAGAAAGAAAACCAAGCTGGAATTTGCGGTACAACATCAACAGCAGCCTGGGGAATTTCTGAAAGAGGAGATGGCAAGATTAAAAGGAT
The DNA here is from genome assembly GCA_020746105.1 of Trogon surrucura. Classification (NCBI taxonomy): domain Eukaryota; kingdom Metazoa; phylum Chordata; class Aves; order Trogoniformes; family Trogonidae; genus Trogon; species Trogon surrucura. The sequence continues at coordinate 6,849,161 of CM036625.1, read as the reverse complement.
GGCTGAGGAAGATAATTTTGGCAACAATACCATAGATGTTTTGCAGGGGAAAAGAAAAAAAATAATAAAAAAAAATACTTAGAAGGCAAAGAGAAGATTACAATGAGACAACTGGTTTGATCATGAGGCCAGGAAGAAAAGGCTGGACTTTTAGAAATACTATGAAATGAAAATGTAGCAGAGGAAAACACTTAATGATGTCTTTCATTATACGTACTCAGTGTGTACTCACCATAATTTCCCCAGACTACGTAAAATTTCACATAAATTGTCCCCTAAACTGAAGGAATATGGCAGAATATTGCACTGATGCACCATGAACAAATTAATGCAAATGCTGGGAGTATCCAAAGTGATATACTCGTGTGTGTGTGTGTGCAAACATACTTGCATACATAGATCGAAAACTCATGTCAAACTTCTGTATGTTAAAATTAGAGATGCAGTTCCAGATGGAATTAGATTTTGAGGCCTAAAAATAAATTAAGACTTTGTAGAGTCTAAGAATCTCCTTTTTCCCTCTCTGCAGTAGAAAGGCAATGTATATAGGCATTCCATGTACTCTGAATATCTTTAAACTAAACATAAATAATATTCAAAAGAGTTTTGATATCAGAATTGGAATTCCAGGAACATTTTGCACTCTGTCTACAAAGCATATTTGAAAGTCTTCCATTTGTCTATTTAGAGAATCTAAAAAGCAATACAGAAACCATTCGGATCTCTTGGGTACACCATAACGCTGTAACAGCTTCTGAACCCTAATTAGCAATATTTTTGCTCAAACCTCATCCAATAGTAAGGATATGGTCCACTTCTGGGGTGAGGAACTGATCAGAACACACACTTGATATTGGATTAAAAATAAATTGAAGAGGGTCCCTTCGGAGAGCCGGCCAAGTTAACGATCATCACACCAATATGGCTACAGATCGTCCTTTCCTTTATTGCTCCGGACAGCTCAATATATACAGTTCAGCAGTGTCCCCGCGCCTGCCCCTTCACAGAGTTGGTCGGTTACAGGTTTACACGCGCCAGCGTTTTATTGGGCAGTGCCATTCCACTATGCAAGCGGCTATCACCCCCTCTTCTCCCCCCGGGGCCAGCACCTCCCGCCAAGCATCTCGCAAAGCTCTCACAAAACAGATAAAACCTCCTCCTCCCCGTGTTCCAAGGCAGCTTCAAGGACAGAGCCTCTGTTTAGGCCTACGCTGGGTTGTCCACACTTTTAAAGTTATACCGCACCTCTGCTCCACAAGAAATTCCTCTACAATAAATAAATATAGTTTTCATTTATGGACATAATGAAAAAGACAAGACTTTAGAATTCACTCAAGTAGCCAAAAGCAGTAGGTAGCAAGCAACAAATTGTAAGTTTTGAACACCTTTTAAGCTCTGTTTCATAAATACAGATCTACTAAAACATTTGAAATGAGAAAAATAGAAATGACAATTTAAATCTCACGGTTTCTAGGATCTGCTAATTGTGATGACAGTCCACCATCAGGAAGGTTGTCCCAAGAGAGGGCACATGGGCATCTGCACGTCATAGAATCACAGAACTTTTTGGGATGAAAAGGGACCTTTAGAGGTCATCCAAATCAACCCCTGCAGTGAGCAGGGACATCTTTAACTAGAGCAGCTTGCTCAGAGCCATGTCTGCCCACTCCCAAATGTTTAAATCTTCTGTACTGAGAACAGAGGAAACTAGACACAGTGTGAGACAAGACCACTATATTACGCCGATTTAGTTAATATTTCTTTTACCTCCAGTCCTTCAGCATTCCCCTGCACAAAACCCACGTGTCCCCAAAACAGAGGTTTAAATATAAGTCTTCCGCCTTTTTTGCCTGTTCTGCTCAAATAACAACTGACATTTGCAAAAGGGGATGAAGGGGGAGACTGGTACCATGTGAGCAGAGGGTTTTATTTGTGCAGAATGTCACATTAAAAGAGCCCAGTAGCTATTAGTGATTACTAATCTTCAATTATAATAATAACCATATTTAACAAAAAAAAAGAATAGGCTATGCCGCAAGTCATGAAAAAAGCTTTCTTATTTGTCAGCCCTGTTAGTCTAACAGACTATTCACCCTATTCAGTCAGTTATCATTCTGCAGTTTATAATTAAAGTGCTAATGTATATCAGACTTCTTTGATCTCAAAATAAAGGATTCTTTTACCAAAGAAACTAAGAACACAATAGTTACAGGAACTTCAAATTTCCATCTAAAAATTAAAAGAAACAACCAAAAGTAAAGTAATTAAGGAAAAAAATATTTCCTGTACATAAGAGAAGTAAAAAAAAGTTGTGGGTTGTCATACTGGACTGTGGAACAGTTCATCAAGTAAAGTGACAAAAATCCTTTCTCTTTCACTGTTAAATACAATCTAGGAGAAAGAAAGTACTGTACCAGCAGGAATGGATTAAATGATCTCCAAGTTCTTTTAAGCTAAGGAGTTGAGGTAATTCATATGTCCTAAAATCTCCTGTTAATTCATGTGAATTATCACAATGATATGCAGTATCTTACCCATGATATTTCCATTCTGATTTCATATTTGAGGGAAAAGATAGCAGAATGTTATGACACAAAGTCTGTCTAAATTAATGATAATGTGTTGTCATCTGCACTATGTGCAACCATTATCTTTAATACTCATGGTGAGAAGAACTCCTAACATAGAGTCCAATCCCTTGAGCCTTACTGATTAAAGACAGCGTGACTCGAACCTGACTTTAAAAAACAAAAGAAAAGACTTTCAGAATTAATTTTGGCTTCTAGTTTGCAAGGAAGAATCTACTTGGTTCATTGGAGATGTTACCTGGGGCATGTGCATCCCCACCCCAAGTTAGATGACAGGTACTAAAAAGAGCTGGTAATGAAAGGGGATAGAGTTAGCAAGCCAGCAAGACCCCACAGCCCTTATCTGCCAGCACTACCAGTCACGTCTGAAAATGGAATTTAAGATTTGGAAAAATCTTTCTAAAGCAGCTTGTTTAAAGACCTGAGTGGACACCAGGCAACCTTTCTCAGCTCTCATGCTGTCATCCTCACAATCTGCCTCTCTGGAGAAGTGATCTTATTTACCTCACAGGGGTTGAAAAAAGAGCCAGCAAAGCCTGATTACACAGTAGTGCTATCAATCTGCATTCAGTTCCAATGAGCTTGGGATTAGGCAGTTCAATACACTTCATAAACAGTATAAACATATTACTGTTGCTATTCAGCAGAGTAAAGCATATGTTTTGCATTTTTCTCTTCATTACTTTCTTGAATTAAAACCACTAAGCCTTGCAGAAAAAGCAACACATCTCAGTCTCAATGGACTAAAACAGCCAAATTGAGAGAAAGTGAGCAAGAGCTCCTTTCTGAACATTAAAAATGCTTCTGTTAAAACCACGTGACTCAAGATCATCTTAAGTATTTCCTACATGACCTCTAAAAAGCAAGATTTCTAGTTTTGCTGCCTTTTGAGAGGCTATGAAAGATAAAATTATTGGAACAGACAGCAATTTTGAAGTTAGTTTTTCATTCTTAAAGTCATAGTTTAACCATTTTTAAGATCCAAGTAATCGTACAAAAATGGAAGCTTGAAAGTACACTGTAACCATGGAAAATATGGTAAAAATAGTCCAAGAAACACAGCTATGGATCAGAGGAGACTGCAGAATTTTACCACAGTATATACTTTTCAGAATATACTTTCGCTTTGTTCTGTTCTCCAGAGAACACAGGCGAATCACACCCCAGAAATGAAAAGTTTGGGCAAGCAGGACTTCACCAATGAGCTGCTTAGCTGACATTCCAGCCGTTTGGAAAAGCTCAGGCAAAGATTGTGAAGAATCACAGAGGGAAATGCCCATAAACGGCATCACTTCACTGCTAGTGAATAGTCTGGGAAACAAATTTACGCACTCTAATATTTTCTAAGGGTTTGCCATTTAAAAAACTTTGTATATATTTGTAAGTATTGATCTCTTCTGCTTTTACAAGTCCACCAGGAAAACTTATCAGCGATTTACCATGCATAAAAATGGAAGATGAAAAGTTGAATGTTAACATTAACACATCATCGGAATCTTTCTTTATTAGAAAATATATGTGACCATTCGTTCTCCACAATCTTTGCCTGAGCTTTTCCAAATGGCTTGAACAAATATTATATTAAATGGGACACCGATTCATAACTCTTCCTTTTGGAAGCAGAGCTCAGTTCTTAAAAACGTGCCCATGTAGCTACCGTCATCTGCTATGTAATTACAACTGGACAAAGCCTGTCAGAATTTGGGTGCTTTTGCCAATGTCAGAACCTGTTTTTTCCAGCAATCAAGAAAATCATTTCTCTTGTCAGCATGTGACTGCTGAGCAAGTCAAAAGTAGAGGCCTTCCAGAGGTGCACTTCTGTGGGCTGAGGCACATCAGCCAAGCACCTTTTTAAAAGTCCTTTACTCTCCTGCAATGTGGTCTGGGAAACCAGGGACAGCAGAGTCCAGCACAAAGAGGAGAAAAATGACATGTCTGAGACTGAGGACATAGTAACTCCAACAGTCTGATGAGATAACAGCACTTGCTGTAGATTCAGACATGGACCGTACCCAAGTTTCTTAAGATTTATTTTTGTTTACTTTTTCTTTCAATAAGAAAAACAAATGACTCTCGCGTATTCCTGTTCTTTCCCAGCAAGCATGGATTAATTAAAAAACGTGCCGGATAAACAGCAATGAGATTTTAAACGGAATTCATTCCTTAAAAAAATCATCTTAACTACATGTTGTAATTTGGAAAAACAATAAGCTCTCTGAGGTAGACTGTAATAAAACGCATTATAGAGTGATTCTGTCACATTTGGTGTGGTGGCATCAAAAATACCGTGGCCCACACTACAAAAAATGCATGTTATGGTACTATCACATTGTTCCCATTCTGTATCTTTTCTTAGGTCTAATGAGAAGGTGCTTCCACAGGTAACTCGCGTAGTGCTGGTCATGAACTATCTTGTTTAGGATACTCTCTGCACAGATGGATGCATTTTTAAGAAGTTTGGTATTAATGTTCAAAAGTAGATGGAAAGTTCACAATAAAAACATAAATACTATCATACTCTTGTTCTCTTCTTTCCTACTGTAATTGTTTTGTAAATTTGTTTACTTCTAATACAGTAGAGAAAAATGTAGTAGTATTCCTTCAAATCTCTAGACACAAGCAGGAATGACCTAATTTTCAACAGAAAATCAGTGGAAAAAGTGTTTCAAAGAAATACAGCAATATTCTTAATGGGGTAACTAACAATCATGTCCACATTGCACTGCAAGTTAAATATAATGAGGCATAAAGCAAATTTTGAAAAGAAATTATCTACCATTTCTGTTGTTATTTCAAAAAAACATTCAAAACATAACAATCCTTCCAGTGAAGGTTGTTTTAGAGTTTTAAAGCAAATGATTCTTAATGTTGATTTTTAAAAATTGGTTAATTTATTTAACAACATCAACAATATTTAATTAACCTTTTTTTTTTCCCACGTTTAGCTATCTTTGTATGGGTTGGATTGATTAGGCAGTGTTGTTGGGAAAGAGCTACCTAACCAATTTAAGATAATGCTCTATTTCAAAGGCAGTGATGTAAATGAAGCACTTAAAACACATTGTTTCTAAGATAAGCCAGTTAGAAAAGCACTTGAATGAATATCTGTAACAAACTTCATCTGTAAAAACACCTGTTACTTAGAAAACAGTTCGAAGGAGTTCCATATGACAAGTACTTGTTTCTCTCTGTCCCATGAGATTTTATTGTCAACAGAGATCTTTTTTCCTGAAAGAGAAAGGGAATGCAAATGAAAGATTCCCACTTTGGTGTGGAAAAAGGAAAAAAGAGAGGAGACAGAAAAGTTTTGATTAACTCATATCCTCAGCATTCAGCATTCAGTCTTTATGCAAACTACCTAGTGAGTTACAAGCAAGTTTTTGTATTTTAATTTTTTTGTTTTTGAAACCATGACACATTGTCAATATAGTTTTCGTACTTCAGCATAAAAAGAAATGTTTCATTCTCTCTGCCTCATTAGGATCTCGTGTGAGGTGCCTGTCAGCTGCAAGTTCATTCAGTTTATCTCAAGAAAAAGAAAAGAAAAAAGCTTAAAATTCTCCTTATATGTCAATCAAAAGGATTGTACCGTCTGGAACATCCAGTTCAGAAGAATATCATGCATGTCAGTTAAGGCACAGTCTCTCTGTGGCCTCATTTTCTTCCTCGCTTTTAGACAAGATGATACTTATGTAAAGGCCCAACCTCTCACTGCAATTAAGTCAAAATCAAATTGTGCTCTATAAAGATGTTCAGTCAATGATTCCAACACGTCTTTCTCTTTATACGCTATTTGCTTATCTGAGAAGTACTTCCTTTAGGATCCCAGTTTCACAGGATATAAACAGTATTCAAATTTGAATTGGCCACAGAGAGTCAGCCTAATATTCAATCTTAAAGCATTTCCTTGCTTGGCTGTGTGAAAATTATTAAAATTCCAAAATTCTGGTGATTTATCTCAGGTTCTTCTGCAGGCTATGTTCATTTATATTCAAATTTATTGCTTTCTTTCCAGTCACGTAATAAAGCTATACTCTCCTTATTCACTTTCTTTCATGTAGCTATGATTTTATTGTATTTGCAATAGCTGTTAAACTAAACAGCACGTTGTATCAGGTCTTTGATTCTAAGAGACGTACCTGTTTTAATGTGCTCATATAACTTTACAATCTCTTATTCATTATCATGTCAGGAGTTTTTTTATTACCAAATAGTTGTTAGGAATAGCAACTGTTAATATTTAAGACTGTATGATTTATTTTTTTCTTTTTCACGTCAAAATACAAGTATTGATCGTTTGAGATCAGAGCGCTGCCGCAGGATCACGGCTCTTTCTTCAAGAAGGCAGCTCACGTGGATGAGCCGAAGATGAACACAGCCATTCCAAGGAACCTTCAAACACCCCGTACCGTGGTTTCGATGGCTGTGGTGCCACCTCACGCAGTGCGATGTATCAGGTGGCAAACTAAGTTTATTCCATTTTGCTGCCTTTTTAAATAAAAGCTAGTGATAGAGATACAAAGTGTGCTTCTCATGAATAGTTTAGTTCTCTTGTTTTGTAAAAGCTGTTTGGATCAAGCAAACTTCCAAAGCCAATTATTAAACACATTCTATGTGCTGCTGGGATACTCAGCTTATAAATTATGAGACTTCATGAAGCTTGTTTAAAACTCATTGTCACTCCCTTTCTAGACTTGTGAATAGTCTTAGAAAAAAAAGCATAGCAGAAGGCATTCACATAGAAGAGAATAGACTATTACAGTTGGAAAGGAGCTGCAATGATCATCTAGTCCAATTGCCTGCCCAAGTTAAAGCATGTTACTAAGGGCATTGTCCAAAAACCTCTTAAACGCTGACAGGCTTCGGGCATTGACCGTCTCTCCAGGAAGCCCGTTTCAGTGTTTGATCACTCTCCAGGTAAAGAAATGCTTCCTCATGTAAAGTATAAACCATTGCCATGTGATTCCCATATCACTGGATCCCAGGGAGAAGAGCTCATCAGCACCTTCCCTCTCCACGTCCCGTCCTAGGAAGCTGCAGAGAGCAAAGAGGTCGCCCTTCAGCCTCCTTCGCTCCAAACAAGACAAATCCAGAGACCTCAGCTGCTGCTCACTGGACATTCCTTCCCGTCCTTTCACCAGCTTTGTCCTTCTGGACAGGGAAAGGGAAAAACTGTAAATGGCTGCATAGGGTAATCTCTTCTTTGCATCTGATACTGGCTGCAGAAAACAACCCGGTGGTAGCATGATTTAAGCCAAAACAACACACCTTTGAGCACATAGCTTCCTGTTAAAAAAAAACTACATTAATTTGTCTTTAATTTATTCATATAATTTCCCCAATTAAACAAACTGTGACCATTTAACTACAGCTTGTGGTACGCAACATAGTTTGCAAAAAATGAAAAGCGCAGTAAACACACTAGAGTCTGAGTAACTAAAGAGCAAACTACACTGCAATTCAACTCTTACCAGACCTGTGGTTCGATTTAAATCTGAGAGTTTGCTCAAACACAGACCATAGGAACTGATTTTTATTTAGGTACTGAGTTGCATTACAGAACAAGTTTATTAATGGTAAATAAAAAAGTGGTTACCTAATAAAATTCGGAGATGCAAATCTTCCTTCTCATAGTTTGCTCTTCATCAACTCACCATAAGCACTTCCACCACTAAAATTGGAGAGTACTTTTTAAGAATTTCACTAAAACATATATTTCCTTAAGAGTCAGGTAGTGCATTTCCCATAAATAGATTTCCCATAAGTAGTTTTCCCACAAATATTGTCCAAATGGATTTACTAATCCTAAAGCATATTTACAAACCCTGCAACAGATCTATAAAAACCAGAACAGATATGCAAGTGTTACCATTAAATCCTAAATCAAGTTTTGATTTTGACACTTCACCTGTGCACTTTACAGGTACAAGCAATAGATTTATTTCTAAATCATAATTTTGTGGCTCAGCTGTTAGCACTGGAATTACAAATACAGGCCTTACACATTAACTCTGAATTAGATTTTATAAAATCCAACCAGAACTTCCACGGTGAGTTCCAGAAGTCTGGATAAAATCAGTTTCAGAAACGGTTTTGCAATTGCTTTCTCCTGTCTTTCTTCAAAGTCCAGAATAAATCACACTTGAGCACACAAGGCACCCTAGTTTTTTTTTAACAGTCACCCTTTGCTATTATTTGTCAAATTTAGCCACAACACTTCTATAAGTCTACTGCAATAACACCACCGCCACACCAGGAAAGGGCTTAACAAATTTAAGGCATGCATTTTAAGCAGATCTAAAAATCAACTTGCCACTGTGTACATAGAGCACTCATCTTCCCCGGGCCAATTTCAACACCCTTTCAGTTCAAATTTCAAAGTCTATCAAAAACGATGCTGTTGCTGAAGTAACTGCTCCGATGCTACCCTCCGCATGCACTTCTCACTGTCACCCTTCCACACGCACTAAAGCTTGTTTGGCAAATCAGACCTGAGAGCTGCAAACAAACCAAACCCCTAGAGCAAAGCCAACAAAAAACAAACGATAACTTTTCAGTCAGATCGAACTTAATCCCGCTCACGCCACGGTAGCATTCAGATTGGCTTAGGGGAGCTGTGAAACTATAAAGTCGGCAACACGCAACTGAGAGATATTTTGGGTGATCTTAATTATTACAATCGTTTCAAAGTCTTCTGAAAATCCAATTCCAACCGTAAGTGCTAAATACCTGACAATCAGCTCAGAATTTGATGGAATATAGGTGACAGGAAGGAAAGAGGTAGTAAATCAGAAGTGACTTAAAGACAGGGGGAAGAAAGCATTTCTTGTTATTTTAAGAATTCATCTTTTTTTTCTGAAATAAGGAAAATAAGTAGAACTAATAGCTTAAATTCCAATACCAGTCTTCCACAATAGATAAACTATATTAAAAACAAGATGTGGAACAGTAAAGCATTAAGGTTATTACATTTTTTTTTTTCCTAATACAATTTAGGTTTTACTTTAAGCATATTTATATAAATCCATGTTACATATGGTTTTAATTATTAAAAAGCTTAATTTGCTGAATTGTCTCATCACAGAACAAAATCCAAAAATTAAAGGCCATAGAGTGCTAAGCCACAAACTCTGTGCATACAAGGGGATGTGCTCATATTTCAAGTGAAAATAAATAAAAGAAAAAGGATTTTGAAATCTCTTTATGTCAATTTGACCAATTTTGCCTTTTTATGATACCTAAACCATCTGTAGCAGAGTATTTATTCCACTGAGCCTAATCAAGTTTTTCAGTTGCAGAAATATAAGTATTTAGTCTCCTGTTTTCAGAGTGCTTCTCTGCTTTCTTTTAAGCTTTGGGGCTGAATTTCTCTCCAGAGTGCAGCAATGTCAACGCGGCACAGCGCTGGATGATTACTGGTGGGATGCAGAATGTGATTTATAATTTGATTTCCAAATAGGTCTTACATTCACAAAGCTTAAAAAACCCTATACATTTTATTTTATATCTAATGGATTATATCTGCAGCTGCCGCCTCTCAGTTGCACCTGAAAATCTGAGAGTGCACCTGCACTTGTGGGCTCAAACACTTTGTGAGCAGCTAAAAATCTGACCAATATTTTCCTTTATATGCACACTTCATCTAGACCATTGGCTCTTGTCCTGGTTGCAGACAGAGAGAACTCCACTGAAATACACTGAACCAGTACCATAACGGAAATTAAATCTGGGCTCATTTACATCAAGGATCATTTATCTGACAGAGGGCACTAATTATGAGTTTTAAAAAGTGAACTCTGAATGATTAGCACAGGGTGGCACGCTGACAGATGCAGCAATGTTATTTAAAATTAGATTCCTCAAAATGATATCAAGGAAACAACTTACAGCAGAGACAAAATATTTGAAAAAAACCCATTCGGTCTTCATCTTTGTGTTCTAAAGCACACTCTGGCCCCACCAGAAGGAAAGGAGAGTATCATAAGTTACTAACACAAAGTAATCATGAAGTTCACATTAAATTTGATCAGAAAAAAAACCCCAACTTAATCATGAAATTTGAAGTAAACAGCCTTAACATCATCCACATCAGTCAGATGCAGAAGTATTGCGATTTGTTTGGCCCTTTAAGAATCAGAACTATTTAGTCTGCGAATTAAGCAGCGAATGCTCTCCCTTCAAAGTTCCATTCTTCCAAGACATAAGTGATTTAATGCTGATGGTCACATACGATAGCAAAACAAACATTGTTTTATTGCTTATCTGTAATGATTTAAACAGATTAAGTAGAAGTTTACAATTATCTAGGAATATACATATGCATTATCCATGTATACCTACTACTGATATATCTAAGCCACAAAATAAAAGGGTTATCCTTTCATCAGCTGAAAGAACTCTCTGAAACTGAAGAATTATCACATAAGAAAATGAAATTTTTCATGAATGATTTTTCAAAGGAAGTATCACTCAGGACCTAATTTATTTTCAAAATAAAGTTAACACTATCTCTATTTCTACGCAATCATATCATTTTTAGATGAGGCAGAGGTGGCAGCATACTAGACTATACTACTCCATTACTTCAGAACCATTTCTATCCTTTCCTACTATCCTTCTGAAATGTTGCTTTTCATTTATTGATTACTGGACTCTTTTCTTAAAACTCTTTAAGGTCCAAATGCTGTACTTCATGATATTAGTTTAAATTTTGAACTAAAGTTATTTCAATAGATAATACAGATTCTGTACCTTTCAAAATCAATACTGTATGTGCATGATTGGATTTAGGCTGCAATTTATGAAGCTCCTGGCCATGAGTTTTACAAGTAGGTATTAAAATAAAAAATAGGTTCATAGACAGTATATGATCTCTGCTTATGAAATAGGAAAGTACATCTTTTATATCTCTTTGGTTTTATGGTTAGTTTGCTCCAGATAATACCCAGTCCCCGGCCCAAGGACCTGCTGGCGGATGGGGTGATCACTCCTGTTGGCTGACTAAATCTTGGGTGCATTATAATAATATATGGGCTTAAACCTATTCTGTGGGACTCAAATGGAAATAGAAATGATTGTACTCGAACTCATTAGGTCCTGAAGGCAAAACTGACCAGTGTAAGTCCAAGCTTATTTGCCTCTGACCCTTCCTGCTACCCACGTGGGAATATTCTTATCTACCATGTGCTCCAGCAGCCAGAAAGCCCCAATTAGGCATTAAATAGGGACCTTTCCAAGCAACACTACAAAACAATTCAGAACAAGAATTTTAAATAAAGCTTATCCGTCACCGGTTTTCCAGCACATCCGCAATGAAGGCATCAAAGAGTGGGGCTTCTGAAACAGGCCCAGTCCCTCCTGTTACTGCCACATTGACTGTAAAATGCAAGCAGAGATTTTCATGGTGCAGCATATTGAAATTTGAAGTTCCAGCTGTTTACTTTTGCTTCTGACCAGGAACTAGAGGCTAATCTTCCAAAAATTTAACAAGTTTTTTCAATACAAATTCTACACCTAACCTTCCAAGCATTTAGAAGGGTTTCTCTGTATAGTCAAGCTTTCATGATCTTTGGAGTAGTTTCTTTCCTTCCACAACTTCAAGAACTCAAATCTGCAACTGCCATTACCCAAAAGTATACTATAGGGCAAAGAATCTGAGCTTCGCTGATTTTAGAAACAGAACAATGAGAAAAGAGGAGTGTGTACTTGTGTCCCACTTATCAGTGTGGTGAGTGGCAGTCCCAGCTTTTCACAACGTATAAGGTTGTGGAACCTATAAGAACAAAGATAATTTTTAGAGGGTATGTGCTTTACAGCAGAGTCAGAGCTTAAATAGCCCTTGCTCAGGCTACAATGTCCAAGAAAAAAAGTAAGTTTTTTAGTCAGACGTAAGTTTGTTCTTAACGTTTACTATTATGTTCTCAGAGCATAATGAGTTGGTTCTTATGGACTTTTTTTCCAGGACACACATTTCTTATCCACTGTGTAGAGATTTATTTTTGGTCTTATACACCCCTCTCTCTGGATGGCTACAATCCCAAGAAATGGTCAGCAATGAAAGGATGGTTTCAGCAGAGTTCTGATATCAGTTTGATGCTAAAATAGGTGCTGACAGTTAAAGGCAAGATTTAAAACACTGTGGATTGGCCTAAGCCTCCTGGGAGAATCTGACATTTTTAAATTCCTTAAGGAAAACCAAACTCTTGAAAATCTAGTTTTGAATTCAGGACTGGGGCTCACAAAGGAAACTTCAGGACCTGTGAAGCCCTGATATGTTTGTAGTTATGTCACTGAATAAAATATTTTTAAAAACCAGACAAAGCATGTCAGGAATACATTGTACAACCATACATCAAGGGAAACTAAAAGTATAGTATAAAAAATAAAATTAACAAATAAACATACATCATAGCAGCTCTATTTCCCCAGGTATTTCTGCAAGTTGTTTGCAAAACCAATTAATTCATTCATACTACTTAAGCAGCTCTTTCCATTTCTTGTTAAAAAGCACTTAAGCAGATAGTTAAATTCTAACTGTCTTCTAACTATCTTAAGTTCTAACTATCTGCTTAACTATTATGACTTTACCTCATATTCACTCACATGCAAATTGGATTATGTTAAATTTAAAAAAAAAAGTCATTACTAGTAGAAATGTAGTATTTTCAGAGGCATGCTCTGGGGAAAGGACTGTCTGATTTGACATCTTTGTCAAAAGATCTGAAGATTGAAAAGAGCTCATACAGTGAGTTAATACAACAGAGAAGACACTTTTAGAGTACCCAACGGAAAATATCTCTCTAGAATATTAGTATCTTGTTTAAAGAAAAACTCACCTTCCTTGCACACCCACCAAATTCAGTACATGCCTGCCAAGAACAAAGACTGAATCTTTGGCAGATGAAGTCTTTGTTAACCAACAACAAATGCCTACGGCAGTACTGATGCTAAGGGATGGATTAATAAAATTAGACTCCTGTAAGTTCAGTACCTGTGTGAAGAACAGGTTTGTGGAAACATAAGGGGAACATTCAAATAACCCCAGGCATACTCCTACCTATTTGAGTAGCAAACTTCAGATTTGTTTTTTTCAGATGTCGGATTTCAGGGGTTGAATAAAAATCAAATGATTCTATGATTCCATAAACAGTCATGTTAACTTAAAAAAATGCATGCATATGTCCAGTTATTTGATATCCCTCATAACAAACTCACATTTCTGAAACAAAAGCAAAGGATATAAAATAAATCTTCTCATCACACAGTACAAAGCCACTTCTGGACAAACTGTAAACAATCATTTGACTTGTTCAATAAATACGAAGTGGCTTTCTACAGTTGTGATCATCAGCCACCAGAAGAAAAGCAAGAAAAAAGCGCACATCTGTCTTCAGTATCTTTGATGAGAGCCAGTCACCAATGCAGCACTCAGAAACCAGCTAGAGACCCAGTCAGGTTACAAACCTCAACATAACTAAAATAAGGCAGTGCAAATGAAGGCGTTGCTGTAGGCAACATAACTTCTTTCCAAGCCAGGCAGGTCCTGCTAACACAGGCGCTCCCGTGGCTCCAGTATATAACAGAAAAATGCCCACCTGCTCACAGCTAGTAGGTGAAAATCCCGCAAATCCCAAATACGGGCTAAATTCCAGCTTCAGAAATGTAGCTTCAGCTTTGAAATATGCCCCGGTCTTTGTCTAGAGCAGCAGACAAATCAGCAGACTCTGCAAGCTAACGCTGAATTAAGGCAAGGATATGAAATAGTTGCTCAGTTATTCCAAGTGTCATTTTTGACCAATGATATTTTGTTTTCTCATATATAAAATAGGAATTAAACAACGCTGCCTCTTATTCCTGCCTTACCTTCTGTAATCTGGACTAAAAATGTCTTCCATAAGATGTACAAACAACACTAATCTTAGGTTTCTATTATAAGATTTAAAATGATATGTTACATATGAACTTATATATTTATCCTGTGTTTTAACTAGATCAGATGGAGTTTATATTTGCTTACTTTGCTGAAATTGCAACTCAAGCTTGAAAAACGATGCAATCATGTTTTTTTGCTTTGTCACTGACTTTGGCAGCCAAATCTTGAGAGAAACTAAGTAAAATTTAGGTCTAAAACAGGAATGCAGGAACTGTCTGGTTCTAGAAAGCAATCTGGCTAAGAAACGCTCCGACAGAAGCCAATGTGAATTTTTTTTAAAGAACATACAGTCCTGTTGCAATATCAAAAAAATTAAAGAATGTAGAGTTGTCTCCTGATAGAGAATGCAACTGTCCCTGCACAAACGATGCTACTAATGATGGCTATGTTTTCTTGTTCTTTCAGCTTCTCTTGTTTATTTGAGCCACAGTTTCCTGATTATTTTACTATTGTCATAGCTGTCAGAGTTGACTAAACTGAAAACATTAAATTCCAGGCACTCACAAAGAAGCCCAGAAACAATCCTGGAATACTCAAGTCTGACATCTTTCCACAACTTCATGAACAATTGGCCCAAGAAGAAATGGAATTAGTTCTGTCCTGTAACACTTCTTCCATTCTGAAGAAGTCATTAGCAAGAAAGTTGTGGAAAATGTCAGGGCCTTAGGGGAATGGGGTTGTTCTTTAGTATCTGACTGAAGCAAGTGAAGTTGTGTTGGACAGTGCAGCTGCTTCATCAAAGTTTTACCAGGGGTTCTGCAATTTCAGCTTATTTTTCTTACCTAGTCTTTATCCATCAGAGTTCAAGTATAAAGAGCAACAGTCCTTGAGGCTACTTGCTTTCAGGAACAAAGAACTGCTGAAAAATTCTAAGCATATCTACCCTAACTAGGCTAGAGCAGAGAGAGAATATGCTTTCTGGCCAAACACAGTAAGACTGTCTGTCAGAACACCTCACGTCTTTAGCAGCAAAGTCACCTCTTTCACATCTAATGCTGAGAAAATCCACAGACAGCTTTTTTTTTAACTTTGAATGCTGTCCACCACAATTCATACAGCATCCCCAAAGTTATCGTGCCGGTTTGTATCACCACGTTTCCTCATTTTTATTGCGGCTGACAGAACAAAATACGCATCGTTAGAAGACAGTTTTCAGTAGGTTTGCATTTAGCCTCTTCTTGAGCTGGATTATATGTTCTTTCATGCAAGAAAGCTAAAGGTAAAACAAAATCTCTCACTTGTGTGCTTGAGAACATATGCTAAATCAAACCATTCCTGTGAAATGCGCCAGTGTTTCTCTGCAGAAAAATTCAACCAAGTTTGGTTTTGTGCAAATTCAGTCAGATTGTCACCACAAACTACACAGTTCTCCTTTGCACATCTCAAACACCATTAAACTGCAAATACCAGTAAGATGCTCAGAACCAGTATATGAAAGGAAATATATATCAGGAAAGTGAAGCAAGTAATTTAAGTTACAGAAAGACTATCTGGCAACTGGTGCATTACACTGCACCTATGCTGCTACATTACCTTAGGGCAGATGAGAGCTGCTGAAACACCAAGAATTGCTGCCAGATGTGGAAGGCTGAACAGAAAAATCAAGAAATGCCCCAAGTCATCCTGCAATTTCTCAGGCTGGAAACCCCACACAGGCGCTTTTATATGTGACAAAGCATCAAACAATACCGCAGACAATTCTGCCATCTCCGAAACAAGGTAAAACTCCGCATCTGAAAATTCAGTATCAACAGCAGAATGTCTCAAATATAAATATCAATCAGGTTCCCCAGCTCGGTTCTTATTTCATACACTGAGTACTATCCCTCTGTTACGGTAACTTCATTCATCATCTCTGTCATCTGTCCCTGGTCCATTTTCCTATTTCTTCACTTGAGGCTTGGAAAATTTGTTTTCAAAGTAAAAAAATCATAACATAATTTGTCTTTAAGAAGACATGAGAGTTCTGTTGTCTGTGTGGAACTCACATCTTTGGAGGTAAGATGAAGAAGAGACTGATATACGATGTGAAAGCCTGGCATATGCTATTAGAGACAGGAATTAAAAAAATTACATCAAAAGGAATACATCACTGAAGAGAGTTAACCGGAGAAATTTCCTGTGAAAATTGACCCTCCAAAGTGGCACATTTCCATGATGGAAATGATGGCAATACAGCAAAAATTTCCAGTCAGCACACCACACACTGACACTGGGAGAGGCTGCCATATACCTGCCTGGTCTTGCATGGATAACGGGTTTTCTGGGCTTGGTTTGGATATGCAATATACTCTGGTGCATCAGAATTGCGTTTCATGAGTGCTTCAGATTTGTTTTGCATGTGCCATACAAACACTTTAACGCTTTAAGTGCTGTAACTTTGACTGGAATAATACTGTGTCTCTGCTGTTTGGAAACCTTAATTCTGCTAAATCTCTGAGCTCCACACAGACGAAATTTTAAAATAAAAACGGGAGATACATCAATGGAAATCGAGACGTGAAGCTGCCTTGCTGCAGAGGACACCAGGATGCCTAAGCACAATGCCACAGTGCTTTTTCAAGAACAACCTGATACCAAAAAGGGCATGTTGTAGTGGGAACAACACAGGAATGCGAATGTATTCTGGCTGAAATAGCTATGCCAGTGATAACATGCTGGCAGAACTGTTTCTGGAAACTCTGCAACACGAATATGCTGTACAAGGTTTGCAAAAGTGTTTCCATTTGATATTACGGGATTGCATCCCTGCCAAAATTACAACAGATGCTTCCATGAAGTGCAAAGAATTCTCAAGCTGGTTGACTACAATGAGATTTTGTTTTGATTTTGAACTCTGGCAGGAAACAGCTTTAATATTGTTCTTCACTGTATTACTCTACTGATTCAAAATTCGCACTCTTAGTCTTTGCGATTGTAAGAGTTTGCCACCTCCATATTAATTTAGGTATGTTGTATTACCTTATGTCCCATAAATTAAGTATTTAAACAATTTATGTCAATCTCACATTTCAGTTATATATCTCTATAGTTACTTTTAGCTTTTGCAGTACCAAGGCATACAAAAAAGAGCTCATTTGCAGCTACTCCACAGGAAGACAAAAATATTTAGCAGAGGCAGCATGCACCAAACCACAGATTTTGGGTTTTAGGGAGATTACAGAGAAAGGAACCAGTTACGGATCTGATTGCATTGCCAAGATGAATGGGTGTTCCCTACGCTTGTATTAGAGAATCAAGGGGAATAGACAATAGGTAACTGAGGATATATATCCCACGATGCTACTAAGGAAGAGAATAGTAGGATCCTCTTAAGAGAATTCCTCACATCATCATTCCTTTGCTGCACCTTATCTGTGGTCAGAATGTGAATTTCATTTACCAACAGTCCTGCAGTCCAGTATTTTTCTTTGCATTTACTTCAAGAAAAGAATCTGCCTGTCATCTTCTTGAAAGTGTTCCTATTTGATAAAAAACTGAAATACTACATTATGTTACACAAACTCCCTTATTTCCCCTTGAAGCGGAAACCTCCTTATTGCTGTTCTATTTAATGTTTTGATAATTACATTATGGTAGTTAGTTCTACTTTATGCAGCTCCAAAAATGAAGTGTAGAATAATCAGTATCACTAATAATTTTCTCAAGAGTTATCTGTCAGCACCCATAACTCATCATGAAACCAATTATGTCACTTCTGGCATACCTTTCAACACTCTGGTGCCTGCCAAAGTAAAAATCTATGAAAAGATTATTATTATTCTATGGCTGACACTGGGTAAGTGGCTTCAGTGGCACTCCCTGTTGGGGGACTGCCATTAAAGCTTTTAGAACGACATAATCTGAGTCTTATTAGGCTACTCTAGTGAGCATACCTCATAACACAAAAGTATTTTCAAACTTGTTAATAACACCAATTCGCTAGTTACCATGAAACATTGTGCTGAATGACATTGATGAAACTTATTGAAAACTAGCACATACTTTTCTGAGTGTGCATTTGAAAACAATGGAGTTTCACCTGACTTGCGGTCTGATGGGAAAATCCATTCTCTGTCACACAGCCACACACTTCTGCATTTTAATGCTTGATATATGTATTATAAAACACACTTGAAATTACAAGGTCTGCAAATCTCACTTAAGACACCACTAAATTCTGTACTGCAAGACACTGCTGTAATGAACATTTTGGTTCTTCACCACTAGGAAGCCTACATATTTCTCTTTCTTCTCTGAATCTTTCAGATCAGCCTGGGTCTTGCAGCAATGTACCCTAAATCCACCTTCCTAGCGCCAAGATCTAAGACAAATTGATCTGCCAAGTGCCCTGATAAATTAGATCTTCTAAGCACTCAGGTTACAGATCTATCTCCTTAATAGCTGCATATTTCTCATTCATTTTACCTGTTGTATTCAGCTATTTCGTCCTTTTCAAAGCATTCCTGAAATTAAGACAACTACTGACTTCAGTGAGCACAAAGCACAATGAGTTGATTATTTGTTCTTACACCGAAACTTATGTAAAAATGGGTATTGAAAATTTTCCATCGCTACTTTGTATCAAACCATTCAGGGAAAAAAAAAATCATTAGAGCCCTATTTCCCTTAGAGAGATGAAGGGCCTCAAAAAATTTCCTGCGAAAACCAGTGTAGGCTTTTCCAAGAGCTCCAGTGGCCACAGAAGCAAAGCACAACGCGAGTGATGTGCACTGGCAAATGAGTTTCATCAAAGTGACCACTAAGCACTTGTATGCAACCAAGACTGAATGATACTCAGTCTCGGTGTCCTTCTTGACCTGCATCTCACAATATTTGAACACTGGGTTAAAAAATGGCAGGCTCGTTGTTGGAAAACATGAAGTGATGCACACGGAAGAAACCAACCTACGAGTATTCACGGTCAATCATGGCTTATGTATTAGCTCATATCACTGAGGAAAGAAATATTCAAGTCATCATGAACAATCATCGTAACAGACAGACAGCAGCCTAAAAGACCAACAGATTGTTGAAGATTATCGAGGAAAGATTAGAGAAGAAAATATCATAGGAAGTCTATACATTCACAGTCATTCAATACGTTACGTAGTTCTAATTACCTTAAAGCAAAAGAGATGCCCCAGAACCGCGTAAGTACAGAGGCAGCAGTGACTTACTCATGAGGACAGCTCCAACTGGTCACTACACTCTGACACAACAGGGTTTAGAAAGGAAAGCAACTGGTATCAAGAAGTAAATAGAGCAAGTTCATTTACTATTTCTCATATGAAAGGCATTAAAAACCTAGTGAGATAAACAAGCAGCCAGTTTGTAATAAGGTGGGAAGAATTAAATCATGGGAAATGTTTCTATGGGATATTAGGGAAGTCAGAACGCAAATTAATTTGAAAAGGGCATAGACAGCTACACATGTAGAAGATGGAAATTGGTGTAGAGGTGTGATTACAAGCCTAAGAAATATTGCATTGCCAACTGACAGGTAAGTGGGATAATATACCAGAGGAAGTATTGTGCTATGATCCCCTGACTTTATGTATTTATTCCCCAAGAATCTACTACTTGTTACTACCAGGGGCAGACTTTTGTTACAAATGGAGTTTTCTTATCTAGTGAGGCTATTCCCACTCCAGAAGCTATATGCCAACCAAGAAGTAACATATTTTTTTTTCTGAAATCAATCAGCTTGGATAAATTGGTGTGTCCATATCTAACACTCCGGAATATACAAAAAAAAACCCCAAAACCCCAAACAGGTCAAATTCTAAATCACTTTAAAACCATCAATAAAAAAAGAAATTTGGTAATACATACTACCTTTTAACACTTGGGTTTTTTCAGGTATTTCTTTTTTTTTTTTTCCTCCAGATGTCTCAACTCTGTAACATCTTCACTGCCAGGTCTGAATGGCTAAAACTTGATTTCGTAAAATAAATATTTCTTTTATCATCCACTAGCAGCATGCCTTTGTGCACTGAATTCAACAATTTCTGTTTCCAAACCTCAATTTGGTATGACAAAGTAAGTATGGCCTCAAGACTGTATAGGTGTCCTAATAGATGCAGAGTCATTCAGATCAGGTCTCAACTGGTTGCTAAAGGAACTGAGACTGTAATTTTAAACACGTCTCACACATAAGCAGCTGTAAAATACATGCTGCTATATACAGAGAATGGATTTTTTCAGTACTATGAAACTTAATTATTTTTTACCTTCTTAAGCAGATTTTTATTTGGCCATTAAGATTTGGCAAAGGTAACAAAATACATGAATTCTTAACGGAAGTAAAAATTACTGTTGAAAATTCATTATTTAGTGAACATGGATAGGGAAATTGAATTAAAAATCATTACAATAAAATTAATTACATTAATACATGAACATAGTCTTATTTTCTGGGTCTAGGCCTTAGATTGTATCAGGTCTCTGATGATCACAAAGTATTTAGTTCAGATATGGCAGAATGTTGCTTAACTTCAGACACTAACAAACTATCAACTACAGATCTACAATATTCTGGATTTATTTTCCAAGATTTGTACCTCCAAAACCTCACAGGCCTTTCCTCAACTTGAGCTTCCTACAATTTGAATTTCATGGAAAACTTGATAAATGACAAAGATTTTCATAGTCTGCAAAGTCTTTACTGCTAGTTAACAGTATTTTGTACTGCTCTAGTTCTGTAAGCAAGGATTGGAATACTTGATATCTGGATATTGACAGTGGTAAAATAAGCAGACACGTATCTGAATAAAGCAGGTCGGAACATGGCATTTTCACTGTGTGAAAAATTTTAAATTTGATAAAAATATGTTTAGTCTCAAGTAAGAATAAAAAGTTACAATTTCAAATATTTTCATAAGCCATTTCACAGAAAAAAGGCCAATGAAATTATTAAATGTTGAATTTATTATATTTGAATATTTAAATTCTCATAACAAAAAAAAGTTCTGTGTGAAGAGTATTTTTAATTTAAATTTAAAATTTCTGAAGCAGTTTTACCTGTTTTACTTACAATTGCAATGGAGCACACACAGCCAGTTGGTGTGTACCTGTTGAGGAGCATTAACTTCCAATTGAGGAGTGTAAATTCTAACTACAAGTTAACTGCATCGCAACTATGAACTTTACACCACGGATTTTTATTTTTTTTTTCTAATATGAGTAATTTCTTATAAAGCTAGAGATTTCTAATCTTTTGAAGATACAGCTTGACCTCATCTGTTCAGAGTATCACAAATAAAAAATGAAGATTTCAGATTAAGGAATAGTATTAAGAGAACTTAGTTAACTTAAGAAATAGCATTTCCTTTAAATCTCATATCCAAGTAAAATTTTTAAAGACTTCAGCAAGAAACTAAGTCTTGATCACCGAAACTTCACTTAAGGCTTCCAAGGTGTTCAGAGAATTGCATCAGAATTTCTGTGGTGTTATAAATACAACTTGCTTTTGCAACTTGTAAGTCCAAACAAAAGGTGTTATTCCTCTCAGGTTGCTTTGAAAAGTCAACAAGATGAAATCTTATTTCAGGATATATAACATTTCTGTATTTTTATCCATGTCTTGCTTTCACTTGAAACTGTCTCATTTATTTTTAACCATACAACCTCAAAGACAACCATCGGGCATCTACAGTAACTAAAAAATGCAAAAAAAAAATTAATAACGCTAGATAATAATTACTAGAACCAAAAATTGAAGAAGCAGCAAATATTGTGTGTCATTCACTTGCACAGTATAATATGTAGAATTCTCCCAGCTCTCATACACTGACCATGGATAATGGACCAACAATGGAATGGTGTAGAATAGGTATTTAAAAGATTTGTATCACCATATGACTCAAATTTCCTTTCTTGTAGTAATTATAGATGTTTTTGTTAAAGCTAGATTGATGTTTTGCTTTTCAAAGAAATAAAAAATCATTGAGCTTTTTCCCACCTTAAAGGGCTCACACTGAGAGCTGATGCATGTGCAGTATAGAGAGGACATTATCTAGAATTTCAATAATGGATATAGGAAAAGCCACCACCACAAAACCCCAGCAACCAGTGGAGACCACGGTCAGTTTAAAAAGGAAAAATTCTACAATAAGATGACTCTTTAGAATTCAGACTACATATGCAGCAGCTTGTCTGCACTAACATGTAGCCACTAGAACCAAATGTAGGGCTGAAAGATCCTACCGAGGATAAGGCGACATCACATCACCTCAGGTATGAAGCTGATAAACGTTACCACACAAAGCCAGATTAAGGCCTTCTATAAAACACTGCATATATGTCTGGACATTAACCCAAAGAAAATGGTTTCAGATTGGAACAGATGACAAACACTAGGCTAAAAAAGAGACAAAAGAAAGCTCATCTTGCACGAGAAAGGAAAAACAATGGCTGGCTCTGTTACTCTGAGAAAAAGGTTGAGGGGAGGAGTGGAGGGAACCAAGAGGTAACAAGTCCGTTACCTAATTCTGAAAAAGAGTACACAGTAGATTAAATTTAGAAAACTTGGGCTCTTCAGAAACTAGCTGAAGATCAATCAAGCTAAACTAAAGATGAAAAAATTACCAGCTGAGGAATTTACTCCACTGCTACATATACTATTACAGTATGCTATCACAGTATGCTAGGGATTGGAAGGGACCTCAAAAGATCATCTCGTCCAATCCCCCTAATTCATTTGTCTAAAAGCATTCTGTTCTACAGTCTGAGAAATAAAATGGAAATACAGTCATATTCCAGTGCAATCGTCATCAAGTTTTATAAAAAAAAAAATTGCAATGTTCAATGAACCTACTTAAAATAATTTGTAATGATTTAAATAGGATCAAAATGCTTCAAGTCAACTAATAAATATTTTTACGTGTTAGTCAACATTATAGAACAAATACTAAAATACTGATTATTCAGATTATACATGGCCCATCACACATTAATCAAGTAAATCATAAATTAATTATGCAGTAAACACATACCTACTCTTCCCTCAGTCTTTGGAAAGAAATTTGGCGAATATTTTCAGTCACTTTGGCATCAAGAATGGCTTAAAACCCATCAATTCCATTAAAAGGGCTTCAGAGAAGACTCTTGTCTTGTGATTGCTCTTTATCTGTCAGACTCTGCCAAGCTTCAAAACCATGTCTAGGACTACGTGCTTCTTTTTTTAATAAAAAACAAACAAGCAAACTAACCCTCCGCCCCAAAACCCCAAGTCACTGTCTATTTTGCCACAGATGCTGATCAGCCTACACGCTAAATCTGCACATTGCTGATCTTTGTGAGTTTATTTTTGTTGTTGCCAAAAGAAATGTTTCGACAGCAGCTGTTTTTCCAAAAGAAGCAGCTCCAAATAAACAAAGAAATCTGCTTGTGAGGTCTACATAGCTCTGGTTTCTTATAAGCTCATTTAAAAAGTGTACGAATTCATTAAGTTGGACTCGCTTGTAGTCATGTCTCTTTGTAGCAACAGGGCCTGCCGAGTGGACAGAGTGAAGAAAGAGCACTTTATAGCAAGGAATAGTTTTGATTGCTATTAATAAATAACATGGAGCTCTGTACTGGAGTGGTACTGGAGGGGAGTCAAAACACATTAACTTTGGGAGCATCCCCTTTGTAGAGCATTCCTCAGACTCATGGGGTGGCCATCCCTTCCTCCCATGTAAGCATCACTGTGACAGCTCATAAACCCAAGTACCTGTGGATGTGACGGTGCTCTGAGCCCTCTTCACTGAAAAAACTGGCAGCAACAACCTTGATACTTCCTGACAGCTTCTGGGGCTCAATGTCCTGCACCCATGCCAGTAAGTATAACGTGAACCATGCAGCATACAACTGAGTCACATAAATTGTAGCATTTGCACATAAAAGTATTTCTGTCGCACAAGCTGACCAACGTAAATGTAAAGGATATTCCCAAGGGTGAATTTCAGCGAGAAAATGTCCACGCTTTTAAACTATGTTCAAAGTATTCGGAGGAAGAAAAATAGATTATCTTTCAAAATTATTACGAAATTCAAATTTGGCCATGTGAAGAAAATTATGGATAAATACATAATAAATCCATTCCTATTACCTTTGCAATGGTCTCATGCAGGCTGAAGGAGGGATCCAGCTCTTCAGTTTTTCTTGTATGTACAGGAAAAAGAGCTTCACAGAGAAAACTAGAATTCTGTGAGAAAGAAATAAGAAGCCTTTTAGGATTCCACATTGATTTCCTCTTTCAAATGCTTATTGGATTTTGTCCAGAGATTGAAAAATCCTTCAAATTGGTCTTAAGTTTTATTGATTATTAAATTTATTCCACTGATCTAATTAACTGATTCCAAGTCCCTGAAAGAGGCAAAAACCCCTTAGCCTTGTGACTTTATTTCTGGAATGGCAGTTGCCTTTGTAATTATTCTTCTCAAAGCAGGTAAAAATTTTGCCTGGAGGGAGAAAAAATATCCACACAGACTTCATTCTGAGCTAGGCAGCAATCAGACATTTTATTAAATATGTTATGATTTAGTCTTCAGAAGAAATGTATACACAATAATCAAAGAACATACTTTTATCCTCTGCACCCATCATACGCTTCTGTATACAGTAATACCATCTACATAACATGGAGTTTTGGTCAGTTCCCTAGAATTATACCCCTTAGGTTGGCCACTCTTTTTAAAACCAGGCAATCTTAATGTATAATTTGTACCAGATGTTCATCTCTTTTTGTTCTGTAAGAAAGCACGAAGTTAGGTTGCATATTTGCTGTCACAAGGAAACAACCAACTAATATCCAGGTATGGACTGGAAAAACCAAACCCAATACATAGCAAACCCCCTCAAAGCCTCAAAATTTCACAGATGCCTAAACCAGGAATTATTTTAAACCTATGTTCCTGAACCTGGTAAAATAACCCAGCAATTAACCTGAAAAGAAAAATATTTCTCTACATCTCTATAACTCCTGAGACATACATCCTAAAATTATCCTCGCTTTTGCGGAATGCCTCTAGTTTTGCTCTTTAGGTATTGGTCTGAACTGTTCCTTCCAGAAAAGCTAGGAATCTAGTGCCCTTCCAGTCCCACCTGGTATAAAAATAGGTGTAGAGGTGCACCTATCTGGTGAGCATACTTCGAATACACTCACTGCTCACCAACAGCAATGAGTTCAGTATGAAAGCAAAGAAACTACGGGCAAAGTTATTTCAGAGACCAGCAGGAGGGTGTGGCCGTGCCCAAGTATTATGCCATTCTCAAATGTACTGCCTACGAGCAGTTCTTTTACACATACTCTTCACAGTGAACTCCAATGCACAAATAAGCAGAGATACATCCACTGCATTTACCTACACGCTGAAGGGGAACAGAATTTCACCTCAAGCCCTCTGCCAAACTCAGCTTAGCTCTAGGCAACTAAGTTCAGCATGATAATACTTTGTACCTCCTTCTGGAATGCCTGAACCTTTCCTTGTCCGTGAATCTTATTCTGGGGTTTGATCTTAATTCTAAAAGTCAGCACCTGAATGTATTATTGTGTTTAGCAAGAACATCATAAGTTCCTTTATTGTATTTTGCATTTAGTGTGCAATGTGCTGTATGCCTTGAAGAATCATGTACAGGCTTCCCAGAGGGATTAATGTGGGACTGCAAAGGGACTACAAGCCTCTCACTAACATACTTCCTTGTAGCTTGTGTTCGCATCCAAGTGCTGGGACACTAGTCTTGTCTCCTCTTTGACAGCCCTGGCAGAATCTCTAGGGAAGTATCCAGTTTCAGATTAAGTTAGGGTAGTTCTATACCAGTTTGCATGTGTCTTTTAATGCCACTGTTTTATTCCAGGAGACGGACAGTAATACAAATCATAGAATCATAGAATGGCCTGGGCAGGAAGGGACCTTAGAGATCATTTTAATCCAACCTCCCTGTTGTGGGCAGGGACGCCACCTCTCGACTAGGTCAGGCAACAAGTGAGAATCAAACAGGAATCGAACCTGCAACCTTTGGTGTTTCAAGCACCACGCTCAACCCACTGAGCTAAACCGGCCCTCAAATATAAGAGAATATATTAAAGAAACGTTAAGCAGAGGAGTGTTACTCATGAAATGAATATATTTTGCAGATTCATAACAATAACATTTTATATATGTTAGTTCTGGCGCTTTACATAAGACTCAGTCAGAGAATATCCCAATTCTGAGTGCAACTTTTATGTTCTATGAATTTATGTATAAAATAGTACTAGGAGCAATAAGAAGCTGACAATATCCCTGGCTCAGAAATGCCTAAATCATCATAACATTATACTATGATTACATCTCTATGAAGATAATTTTGAAAGATAACTAGAACCTTTTCAGATTGAATTCCAAATAAAATTCACAGAAGCCCGTGGTCCTGTATTTGAGATGAATAATTTTTCTGGTTTAGATTATTTCCCAGACTGTCAGGCAATATTGACAATTTTCTAGAAGCATGCCCTTTTGAAATACCACCTTCTTATATCTACTAGACTAATATTTCTTCAGTTTCCTCTTCCTGATATATACTTCTCTTCAATAGCTTCTGTCCTTGTACTCCAAAAAAAGACCCAAGCTCTGTATTCACAAGCAAAGTCCCTTTTTAGGGGCATTAAACCTGGTAACCTGACACATTCTTCAACAGCCATGAAGTTATTTGCATGCCCAGCAGTTGCCAAATAAAGCCTTGGTTAAAAGAATACTCAAACTGATCTGACAGGATTGATTTGTAACATTGGCACCCCACTACCTTTCCCCTTGCTAAAAACACTCTGTAGGGTTTATTGTTTTAAACATCAGGAAATGAGCAAATGAGAGAGACAAACAATTTAGATGCTTTGTTTTGGCTTGTACAACCTCTTCGTATGTGCCTTAGCTTTCCTCTTTCGCATGCTGGGTTCTGAGCCGTACAAAGACTGAAGAAAAACAGTACATTAGCAAAAAGAGCTGTTAACTTCGACTCGAACAAAAGAAGTAAAAAAGAAGCAGAGAAGAAACCCTACTCTCTTTCTTGAAACAAACAACATGAAGCATCTTACTCATGCACCCCTGGGGGATAAAAATCGTAGTATCCAATATATGCCTGCTGAATTGGAATTATGTTTGTACCACGCCATGTACTACACTGCATGGATCTGAGAGCTACTTCTTAATTAGGCACAGCACTGTTAGCTCTCTTCCCAAACACAGGTGGGACACATTTGTTATAATGGCAATATGCTCAAAACTCCTCCACTTAGGCATAGTTCTCTGCAGAAGCTCAATCCACCTCCTGAGCTAGCGCATTCACAGCTAAATTAAGCTTCTTTGAGCAGTGTGACGTGTTCAAGAAAACTCAGTGAAAGGTATTGTACGTTGTTGGTAAGTTTGTTAACTTCTTCTAGAAATTAATGCTTGCATGATAGATAATCTATTTCTAGATAGTCTATTTCTAGAAGATAGTTTCTGGTAGTAAGCTCCCCTTATTTATATGTATACATAAAACACATAATTAGCACCATCTCATACCAATTTTTGTGTTCAGTGATGCATCTGTGTGCTGAATAATTTGTCACAGAATTACCGGAATAATAAATGGAGTCATTCTTCCCTTCAGAAAAATATTTTTTTTCTTTAGATCTCAGAGAGATGCACAAAGTCATTTATTATAAAGATAAAATACATACTTCAAGATTAATTCATAACACCCATTCATCTTTGTTTTAAGCTTGCGCACTAGTTTACAGAGTCAAGTCATTTGACTGGTGGGAGGTTGAGGAACACTGTCATTCTGCCATGGTGGTGCTAATGCTGTTCATCATCATTCACACAACTGCAATCAATAACTTAAAAAGAATTACATTATTTATATTCATTCTTGAGTACCTTACTGAGAGTCAGTGAAGGGAATGATTACTGAATTAGATTTGCTATACAAGATCAAATTATCGCTCCATCTAGACAAATGTTGTCTGTCTGGAATTTTAAAACTTGATGGATCAGATGCCCATAAAGCAGGGGAACAGCACTTACCTGGCTTTTATCCCACCCTTCTCTAGACACACCTGCGAAGCACTGGTTGGGGTTCTAGTCTACCTCTGCTCATCTCGCTTTCATTAGTGAGAGATACAGACACTGAAAGCGTACGCTCCTCTTATGTGCCTTCATGGAGCAACTGAAAGCCAAACATATACTGCTTCTCTTGTCTTTTACTGACTTTCATGCACTATGCTCATCAGAGAAAGCGGCATGAACTTTCCAAGTAACAGAGGCTCACTCTTTATCCCAGGGAGCAGAGATACGAGTCTACATGACGGTTCGAGAGTATCTCTCACCATTCAACAGCAAGAGCAATGCTTTCCGACAGCAAGAAATGGAATCAGTCTCCCCATTTACTCTTTCAGCAAGCTCACAAGTATTGTTTCTTAACAGCAATTTGCTAAGCAAATTCTAGCAAATGCACGCTAAGAAAAAGACAAGGTAATCCAAAGAGCACTAAGCCCAACTGTATTATTCCTTTATGTTTTTCACCCACAGTAGGAGTTGCTGTCCTCATACTCTCCCATGCTCACTTCCTAAACAAAATTTAACAGCCTTCACTTCTAGTCAGGCACTAGCATCATCCTCACTTTGTACAACGTACAGAGTGTTCTATGCATTTGTGCAGCTGAACGCTCTCAAGATCAATTTACAGAAAAACTTTTCCATCAAATCATGGAAAAACTTTTTCAAGGTCAATAACTGAGACAACCTAAAATTTAGAAGGCCCAACTTCCAGTCATGTCTTTGAGAACTTTCTCCTTGCTGTTTCTTGCCTTTTGTTAATCGTTCTTTAGGTACACAACTATCTAAGTGGATTAAGAACATTTGCTCTTCCGACACGAAGCTATGCTTTTATCACACGACCTGTACAATCTACACAGGACCGTGCCAAATAATCTTTGAATTCCCAGCATAATCATTCGATTTCTCCACCAGCTCTTCAAAAAAGAAATGAACAAAAAAACCACACATTTGGAGGTGGGCTTTCAAAATCCCCCTTTGTCTCCTCTTCCTTTTGGAATGATCAGTTAACCTGATCTTTTCAATACTCATTTAATGAAGCATTCTGTGAAATTAGAAAGACATTGATGTTCCACTTTTCAAATAATGGGTCACTTCTGATTAAACTTCGATTGAACGTTCAACTTCCAATCTTAAAACAAATCGCCTCCTTTTCTTTTTAATTTGAACCCAATTTCCTGCTGCCCTCGGGTCTCGTGACAGTAATTAATTGATTTATAAATCGATTAAATGGGGATTGAAAATGTAGGACAAAAAAAAACCTTAAAATCCCAAACGTGGCTTACTCTTGCTTATTTTTGATGGACACCTGCACTAAAATTCACTTCTGTTTTACTAGACTCATTTTTCTAACTTACCTCAGCCTTCTTCAAATAATTAGGTGAACAGAATGCTTCACTTTCTAAAGGCACTAAATTTGCCACCTCTTGTGTACCGTCTTAGAGCATACCTTCAATTTATATGCCAACTTTCAACCAATGCATTTTAAATCATCAATAAAATCCCACAGCACTTCTGGTGATTTAATGTACAACAGAGTAAATATCAAGACATCCTTTAGAGATCTATTTTTTTGTCGTTAAAAAAAAAATAATCAAATTTTACCTCACACTGTCTTAGAACTAGAGATAATTCCGTGGTACATACAACAAAATTTTCTTTACTAGGCCAGGACAATGCAGCATCCACAACAAAGAGTTGTGTTTTCTGGATTATTACTTTATAAACAGTTACACTATAGGTTTGGAAACTCAAATTATGTAAGTAATAATTCCTTAATATGCTCTCATTCTACACCTGAGAAGATTTTTCTTGCCTGCTGAATATTCTGCATTTCTATAAAAAAACCCAATAAAACATCTCTCTTTCCTTAACCTAGCGAATAATACACAAATATCTACAGAATGTGTGTGTAGTGTGTGGGGTTTTTGGTGGTTTTTTTAGAAAGCAACATGCAGTGGAGATTTCTTCACTCACCGATAACATTCAGTCTAGAAAAACACAGTCTTTAGGTTAAAGTTCTTTAATCAGTTTGACTTCACCCTATCTAATACTTGTCTGTATTGTCCTTATTTGCACCAGTTTCACCCTGCAGCAGTTCATAATATTTGTGCCACCAATTTATACTGCACACAAGTAGAAGACTCCTAGGAGTCTTAGGACAACACAGAGCAAGAAGCAAGAGCAAGAATCCTTCTGAAATTTGAACAGGTAGGCCAGACAGTATAAATATGCTTATGTAACACTGTTAAAGTCTGCAAAGCAAATACACAAAAGAAGGATGAGCGCCAAGAGAAAGCAGTTTATTTTCTTCACATAGACCAAAGAATAATGTCTAGCAGAGGAGAACTTCGGGGTATAGAGCTTCTCCTGCATCACGACTGAGGAAATAATCTGTTGCCCGTCCAGATATATATATACACACACACACACACACATATATATACACAAATACACATATATATATATACACATATATATATATACACACACACACATATATACACACACACACACACATATATATATATATATGTCTTTTCTGTAATACAACAGCATGAGGAGTAGAACTGCAGAGACTCGAGGGACACACACAAATATGCAGTGTCCGGTCACTAAACCAAAAGCAAGTAGTCAGTGCTTACCTTCACAATCAACCTGGGAAACAAGTTTAGTTGGGAGGCTGAATTCAACTGCAGAGCACACACGATAAAGTTATGCTAGTGCCCAAAACCATTACCCAGAAATCCAGGGTCTTACGATTGCATGAGGACTTGTCTGCATCTGTATTCAAAACCATTGCCAAAAAATTGTCATAGCATGAAGGAGAAAGCCCCGTCCGAAGAAAAGGTGAAGAGAGAGCAGTGAGCAGAACAAAAATACCTCAGAAATCTGCACCACAGGCTTTCATTAATTCCTTCTTCCATTTTACCCCAAGTCAAGCAACTGGTATGTGGTGTTTGGGCAGCAAATATACAGTCTTATTCCTTTGTGAAACAGGTGTTTCACCTCAGCTAGGCTAAAGGACCATCTCTTCTCAATTTTCCTCTTTTTCCCCTGGCAGGGTGTAAGAGATTGAACCAGATTTGACTGGAAGAAGGATCAAAAAAGAGTTACGGAACAGGGTATCTCATAAAATAAAATATATCATCAGCTTTCTGGAATACTTTTAGTTCGGGAGGGTGCTGCACACTGAAGCAGATTTTTAAACAGATTTACTGAAAAAGTGGATTATATAGCACAGACCATACTGAAGCCAAAGTGTGGTTCTCTAATGTGTGGGTTAAACCGAATCAATGGAATACACCAGGCATTAACGTACGGCACACAGAACTCCTCACTAATAAAGGCCCTTACAGTCGCAAATATAGTGCAGAAGTGAGTTTGTGCCTCTCCCTCTCACTACTAGGCTGACTTTTTCCTTTCTAGTAAATGCTCTTGATATCTAATTAAACACTCCTCCTAAAAATCTACAAAGAATTATAAGGTGATATAAAAGATGGTTTTCAGTGATTATTACTTAAACAAAACTAACAACATAAAACATGAAGGCTCTTTAACTATTTTTAGAAAGCAAAGCTTTGCAGTTGCCACAGCCTAACGTGTCAAAAAAATCTCATCTGAAGTGACAATGACCCCACTTTTGCAAAAACAGGCATGTCAGGAGTTTCTGACAAGATGCTTTTCTTTGGCATTTTTACCAATTCAGTTTACTGAAGAACTTTTAGAAAGTAAAAAAAACAAAACAAAACCCAATGTATTTCGTCTTTTAATGTTCTGGTAAAGATGAATACTGACCTTGCGATATCATCAGATGCTGGACAAAATAAGCAAGGCCTGCCAAATCAGACTACACAGAAAACAGAAGAGGCAGAATTGGAATCACTGCTGAGCATTTTTTTTATTATTCAACTCAATTGTAGCCAGAAACTCAAGCCAACAGTCATCAGTCAGGAAAAGAATATAAGCACTTTTTTTCTCATCTCTTTTAATGTTTTCCTCCCTGCATTAGTAAGTGAATTGAAACAATTACTGTAAAGCTATAAATTCACAGCTTGCAGCACAAAGAAAGCAACTTCTAAGACATCAGGATACTTGCACAGCTTTATTCCTCTCTAGTTTTCCCTTGACAGTTTTTAAACTCAAAGCAGAATCAGCAGTTTAAGTAGGAGGAAGCAGCCCAAGTCAGAAATCTGGAAACTCAGAGAAGATCTTCCCAAAGTTCCAGAAAGTCAGAAATAGGAGGTTCAGTTCAGATTCACTTCATGAGAGAGAACACCTTTTCTTGGATCCGTTGTATGAAAGACTCGACAACATTTTTTGAGGATCAGTTGTGAGCATTCAAATCATGCATAAAACATGCAGTGCCAGTAAGATCACCCTAACAATGTTCTGCTATAAGCCATGAATCCCAGTGACAATGTCTTTCATAATCACAAATATTATAAAGCACAGTGCTTTTATTTCCTGATTCAATGCTTCCTATTTCCAGTTTTTATTTTTAGTGCTTTAAAAAACCATTTGTTAGACTGAATGAAAAAATCTGATTTTATCTTCAAAGGCAGTATTTATTTATCGAAGGCCTTATTAAACAGTTCTTTAGTGGCCATTATAACATATATCAAATATCGGAAATTTTCTTGGAGAGAATGTAATCATTGACTCAAATCAAAACTGTTTGATAGTCCAGTTGTTTTGGTATTTTTACCCCAAGTATTAAAAGACAAAGCTGAGTGCTGCACTACTAATACCTGCTGACACAAAACAAGTTCTGATACTTATTTCAGATACTCTGCCAGAAGATTTTTATCTGGCCTGTTGAATTTGGCTGCTCTGAATAGCAATGGTAAAACGTTATTCTGAATACAACTCGCCATTTACTTCTCCAGGGAGGACAGATAATTTAGTGTCTTCTATCTTCAGATAATACGTGTTTTCAGTAACTAGATGCTTCAGCGGGCTATCAATAGCGGGCTATCAGAAGCAATAACTGGTGTCTAAGCAAATTTCTCATGTTTGCCCATATTCCATTGACCCTGTTAACTTCCAGGCTGTCTTTCTTCCATTGACTTTCAACAGCCCTCTTTCAATTCCAAGAAAATGAAGAGCCTACGAGAGAATCTGAAAGGACAGAGTTTACAGCAACAACCTGTACCCATGCAATGTGAATGTAAAAGAAGCTGTGCATTTTTGTTACTGTACAGCAGGTTTACGTGAACAGTTTTCCCCTTCTGGATGCACCGTGTAATGTTTGGGACATCAAAGCACTGGGATTTGTGAGACCAACCAGATTCTTCTGGAGCAAAATATCCAACTGATGAGAACGTCATCAGTTTCACTAACATTAGTGGTGTAACAAAGATGCTCTTCCACAAAATTAAGTAGCTAAATATTCATATTATTCAATAAAACAAGTCAAGCAATCAATTGCACATCAAATGTATTTTGTCTTGTAAAACACCAAGTCATTAACCTTAACAATTTCAGCATGCTCTCGCTACCAAATCCAACTAAATTTGCATCCAAGCAAACAGATGGGCTAATGAATTAATGTGTTACTGGTGAGTACTACACTGAGTAACCACTGAATGTACTGAGAAATTGGAAAGCACTAATCTAAGCTAAAGATAGAAAAGAGGAAACATGTTGGTCAGAAGAAATATAGTGCAAATAAACAAAAGCATACCTGTTATACAGACATTACAGCCCATGAGTGAGACAGGCAAAACCCACAAGCAGCTGTGGTTTGGGCCGACCTCCACAACTAGTCCCAAGACAATCTACTGGGGATCGTTCGAGCTGTACTTTGTTACACACTGGCAGTTCATCACTTGTCCATGAACAAAAATGAAGCCTCTCTCTTCACCTTCACACATCTAACTTCCATTTCTACACTTTGCTGATCATAAAGTTCTACAACGAAGTTCATAAAATCTCCCAGCAGCAAATGCAACAGCACCAAACTCTTCAGAGACGGTTTAGAAAAAGGAAATCCTGGGTTCCCAAGCAACCTGCAACTCTGAGGCTGATACACGCTTGCTTCTTTGCAAAGAATTTCTGGTATTCTCTGATGTTCTAACCACACTAGTACTTTGATTCTTTTGTATATGTATGAAATACTTCCTGTAATTCCCCATGGGCAGCTACCTTAAAAAATTTAACATATGCCAGTGAGAAAGGAGAAGCAAAACAACCATGCAGAGACATATTTCTAGATGGAAAAGCTACCAAATTGCAAACCATCACAGCAACACACTGCTGTTATGCAAATTCTCTACTAGTCTAGATACAGAAGAAGAAAAATGGCTGTTGTTTAGGGTAGGAATCTCCTCGGAACACCAGTCAAACAACTGGCACTAATTCTCTTCTAAGGGCATTCACACATAGGCCACAGGCTTCCAAGCTCATTTTTGAGCAACTAAGGCCAAAGTTAAGTACTCCGTGTCTTTGTAAAGGTTTACCTTGATCCTTCAGAGAATGCTTTCAACTGAAGCTCTTGATAAATACGCCTGGATCTGATGAATTAATTGGTACTGGGTGACACCTAATCCAGGAGGACATAAATGATAATAAGAAAAACAACATAACATTTACCAAAGAGGCTTGTCAGTTGTAGATCATCCAAGTAGTCAGACAGAAATCTGAAGACAGTAACTAACTCTTTCCTGCCTGGAAAGGGACTCGAGGACACACCAGAAGTAGAGGAGAAAATTTTCTGGATGTGGAGTAACCGTGAGGTTAATGATGTGATGCAAATGTTGAGATAGCTGAAATACAGACATCTGAAGCTTCAGAACATAAAACTTGTTGACTTTAAGCCCTCTAACTGTTTGACCACATAATAACAGTAGTAATACAAAATTGGTTCTCAATAACACATATCACAGATCAGACAACTCATGCTTGCTTTAGATATATACACACAGGTACAAGGTTGCGTTTGTAGAGCAAAATTTCTCACTTTATCTAGAATTTGCTAACAAAACTATACCACAGACTTTGCCGCTTCCCACAAGGCTACTTTGATTATATATATGCATAAACATTATATACATATATAAACATTATACATATAAGAATAAAGTGTGTGTGTGTGTATATATACAATCCATATAAATAATCCTTAAGAAGAACTTTGCTAAGAGAATGTAAGACAACATCAGTCAGAAATTTACAGTGACAGTTTGTTCACAATACATCCAGCTACTTCACATTACAACATGCGTTGCATTCCTGGGTAAATTGCAGCTCCGTCTTTGTAGCTAGAAGGCAGAGGTTGTGTCTGTCACTGGGGATTACCTGTCCTTTATAAGTCTGCAAATTGTTTAATGGTTGCTTTCAGCTTTGTTGACATACACAGTCCATTCTGTAGCAGAGATACAGAGACCTGTTCTTCCAAAGAAACCTTTTAATAAATTCTGACAGCCAGAGGAATGGTAATAGCTCTCTGGTAGGCAGAAATTAACTTTATTTTCACTGCCTGTTTTGTGAAATCTAAGCAACAGTGAGTTGGAGTTTAGAATGGTAACAGATGTAGCTATTCATGTGGTAACAGAGCCAGTAATCATCAACTGCACTACTGAATTACCTATGCCACAAAGATTGATAAGGCAGTTGCAAATTTGAAAATTTAAAAAAAAACCACCAAATGCTTCCTAGAAGTTCCCCTTGAATTAAATTAAACTTCTCACAGAGGCTTAGACCCTGTCACTTAGACACTTTCACTGAAATAAAATTAAGTATAAACATCGTGTCAAGGTCATAACTAGAATCAACCCAGTACATCAGTGAATCGATAATGATAAGAAACGGACTCTCCTTGTCATCAGTGGGACAAAGACATCTGTGATGAGGTCCCAGTGTGGCCCACCCGGTTGACTGGATAGAGTCCTCACCCTTCACACACAGCCAACATCCAGAACTTCCCCACGCCACCCTGATTTCTATGAATTTGTATGTTCAGTTGAAGCCTTTACCTTGACACACACACAAAAAAGAAATGAAACAGCAGGTGAAGGTCTCCGGAATAGAGGATTAAGATGGCGCTCCTCATCATGGACACCAGAACCTCACAACTCACAGATGTTCAGTACTGCTCTCATGCAGATGAAAACTGGTACGAACACCAGTTTCCCATTCACGCTTAAAACGACACAAGCCAGAGGCCCTGAAGAGCACTCCATACTGCCCAAGCCCTCCCTCTACACTAACACAAGTAGTTGAAAGAGATAAAAGCAGCATGCGACATGGGAGTTGCTTTTTTTTTCAGTAAACTAGATGCCGAGTTCTCTCCATCAAGGACTTTGTTTCTTCTCTCATAACAAAGAAAACTTGGAAAGCTTTTGATTTCTTTTGAAAGAAGCGCACAATGTGTCAGCCTAAGCATGTAAATACAGAAATCAAGAAACTGCAATAAGTTTCCCCCAAGAGTGATAAACAGGGAAGAGAAGGTAGCAGGACACGAGGGGAAGGGAAGAAGCAGAGGCAGATAGTAAACTGAGAAGCTACGTTCATGGAAGAGTTAAGATTTGGTGGCCTCTGTTTCACATCAGCGTGGGTGAAAATCACTTATAAGGGCTCTAATGAAAGTTGAAAGTTACCTTCAAAAAGTTATGCATATTTCAACAGAAATAAAAATCATTATGCATTCTCTCTAAAGAGGATACAATCTCAAACTGTCAAAATTCTAAACTCTTCTACATATATTACATACAAATGCATTCTATAAGGAAAGCTCTTTTCATTTTTCTTCTAAATTAGCTTAGTGGTCCATGGTATTACACTATCTTGGTCTAGCCTGTGAATAATGTGACAGGTAATTTTTATACTTCTTGCCTGCACTTAAGTTTGAGTGAAGATACGGAAAACAACTTTTATGGTCTAGGTGTAAAAGCAAATGTTCTGTAAGCCCTGCATACCCGAACTTGGACAGCTACCATAAAATATTTCATGCTAAATATGAGTCCGTTGACGATAACAAAAAAAGGAGGTAATTGTGTTTTTTTAAATAAAGTGCAGTAACTTGTTTTTTTTTCTCAAAATAAAATGATAAAGCTAACATCGATGTAACCTAACACATTACCAGAGAAGAGATTTAAGATCCTGTGTTAACAGATAGGAATCACCATGTAATAGGGTACACTGAGAAGGATGAATAATGCGTAGATAATACAGGAAATCATCTAGCTACAATTAAAAAGCTGAATTCCTCATGCAACTGTCAACTGCAATGACACAGAAATGGATAACAACAGTCCATTTCCATCTTGACAAAACCCTCAAAATATTCCTGTACCAGTTTAAGTTTGCAAGAGATCGGAACAGCTTCAAAATGTTGAAGTTTAACATTCTTTGATTTACAATGCTGCAGACGCAATCAAACCTCTAACCGAAACCATGGTGCATCCAGATTATATTTTCTCTTGTACCCAAACATTAGGCAGCCACAGGAAGGCTATTTTTTTGTCTCTCCTATTTGCTTACGTTCCAGTGCTTCACCAACTATGTTATACACTGTGTGAAGAAAGACATAATCAAAATTAACTAACTTGCAACTATGGGGTTGGTTCTTTCCTTTTCAGTGAGGAAGCCCACTACTACACCTCCAAATACATACCTTTTAGAAACTACTTTGCTCTGTTCTCTTTCAGGAAGGACAAGAAGAGAAGTGTGGTCATCAGATTAAAATGTTGAATCCAGCAGAGCAAATATTTTTAAGGTGCTCCACCAAGAAGAGGAATGATGCTCCTAAGGAACACAACTCAATGTATCCATTCAGAAAGAAGAACAATGAGGAATTCAAAGACCTGTTTTATTTCATGCTGCTTGTTGATGTCAAGCTGAGTGAAGATGTTTCTAATACTGCTCTCCACTGAGGTGAGGACTAACGAACCTCTAAGTATGGACTTTCAGTAGCAGAGAAACTCAGATTTGAAATCAACATTACTTCTCTATGTTATCACTCGGATGTCAATAAACCAGTAACTTCAATAGTATGACTCCTCCACAAAGTAAGAGAATCAGCAGCTGATTGGATGTTCTTCTAATACATTACAAACCAGAATGTGACCCTCACGTGGAGGTAAAGACAATACACCAGAGGTTAGGAAGAGAGGAAGGTTTGCTTCACCAACTGCAAGAAAATCCTTGGGAACTGGGTTACTATGCTCTTTTCCACCTAAGAAATTCTTCCAAGTTTACTTCTCAGTTGCAGACTAAAACACTCCATATTTTCTGTTAGTAAATAAACAAGCTGTATTTCACTCAGTGCATTTTTATAGTAGTGGCTGAGTACTTAGAATGCACTTTACTGGCTCACAGATCTGACCAGGGGCATTTGCCACGCAGATTTAACATCCCTGAGGCTGTGGTTTGCTGTATTAGGTAATTTCAAGCAAGACAGTTTTACTTACTCTTCTGGTCTGAATGTTTCCTCTTACAACTTTTATTTCCTCTTATTTACTCCTCAGGTTCCTGCCAATGAAAAGCTTTTACAACCTTGTCTCTGAGGACTGGCATTACCCTGACTAAGAAATGTATTTCTAAAGCTGACCTATAACTGTTGCTCTGTAGACTACAGGGCACAGGTCTTGGGCTTTTTTACTCTAAACCAGGTTGTTTTGAGTATGGAATAACATCAGATTTATGTGACACTGTATGCTGCCTGACAGGTGGATAAAATAAACAACTAATGTATATTTTAGACGAGAATTTCCTGAATAGGTCACAGTGCTGAAAGAGACAGCAGAGGAAACCAACCCAGCAAAATGATAGTTTACAAAAGCCCGTCAAAACACCTTGTTTCTGAAATCCGTCTTTCCAAATCCAAATCTTGTTTTGCAATGAAGCTGACAAAGCTGAAGCACAGTTTACAAAGCTGAATGGCTTGGAAATAAAGAAGCAAAAATCCCTCCCTGCAATGCAACATATTATTTTCAATCACTAACCAGCTCTAAAGAAATTCCTATGATGCTCATTAATATGGCTGTAAATCTAGAATTGCTGTCTTCCTTCCAATGATATTACCCCTGTTTGATACAATGAACAGAACCCCCAATACACAACTGCAATAAGCAGCAAACAATAAACAGATTTCTTGTCTGACAGAATACAGGAGAGACAACGAGCCTATGTTAATAAACTGTTAATAAACAGATAATAAATAACAAAAATATAGCAAAGATTTCAAATTTAATCATTCGTTTTTAGGAAATCCTAATCTTCATTTTTAGGAAAAAATCCATCCTTTTGCCAACAGAAATTTACACACTTTGCTAAGTAGTTTTATTTCTCACATGAATTAGATCTCATGGAGTCAAGATCTCTTTTAGTCTGATAGGTGCAGTACATCAAGACTGCAGATTACATTTATTAAAAATTTATTTCTAGGAAGTGATTTTGCAAGAAGGAGAAAAGTTGAGTCTCCAACAGAGAATCAAATTTGCTGTGTTATATTTCAGCAAATATGAAAATATTTTCTATTATGATTTTACTACCGTTGCTGAGTCATTCTGAAAGACAAAAATGCACATCTGCAAAGTTAACTGAACACGAAGAATAACTCTGGTAGGACTGAAACAGACAACAGCAAAGGGAACTTTCAGTG
The DNA here is from genome assembly GCA_020746105.1 of Trogon surrucura. Classification (NCBI taxonomy): domain Eukaryota; kingdom Metazoa; phylum Chordata; class Aves; order Trogoniformes; family Trogonidae; genus Trogon; species Trogon surrucura. Next base: position 6,808,997 of record CM036625.1, on the reverse strand, counting down.
TTCATATTGAAAATGTTGCTGGGAAATAATTATTTTTATGTACTGAAGCTTGCAGATCCTTTCTGTTGCTCTATAGATCGTATTTCATCTGGAATGAAAACTACATGGAATAGCTGCTAAGTGACAACAGAAATTTGCACTGGACCACTAGCCTGTCATAAACATTGCACTCACAGGTCTTCTGACTTTACATTTTCCTTACAGCCTTTGCCTTGTGTTTAATCTGAAACAGAATACTTTGCCTAATAGGTGCAGTGATGTCTAGAAAACAGAAGTCTCCTTATTTATATATGTTCTTGACTTAATCTCTTTTAATTTACTCAACAACATGACAACAACGCTCCAATTTTTGGCATATTTCTCTTTTGTTTTGCATTTGTGAAATTGAAGCGTGTTAGCAGTGCCAGGAAGCTTTCCAGTTCTACTCACAGCCTTGGCTTTGCTCTTGAACTTGGAAAGATCTGCGCGTATGCAGACAAGCACAGCACAAGAAGAGAAACGAGGGGAACGTGAAGTCAGTGCATTGTTACACTTACAAGAACACACACCCCTTTTCTGATGACCACTGTTTCTTGAAATAATTAATGAAACAATTAATGTCAGGCTTTACAATTCTCAGCTGACAAGCCAAGGGCAGTTTGAGCTGTCCAGGTGCAAATATAACCTAGAGCAGCGAAAGCTGAGGAAGGACAAACTTTTCTAAGTTTATTCGTGTCCAGTTTCAACCTTGTCTCCAAAGAGCACAACATGTCTCTTCCTTCCCCTTACCTTGCAGAGGGCAATAGACTGAATAAAACACAGTGTTTTGAAGACTCCGATCAAGAATACAGATTTTTGCCATCAACACATATACTAGAGAGTTGTATTTTGCCCACAGTATAAAAATAGATATAAAATTCATTTTGAAGACTGTCTCATTCTGCTGTGCAGGGAAAAAATACACATCAAAACTTGTTTCCTCTATGTTGAAACCAGTCTGAAAACAGCTTAGATAATATGTAGTCTATAAGATTATCAGCAACATTAACATTTTTAACATAATGTCCTCCAATCTCTTTTTTTTCCCTTTTCATTTGTTCTAAACATTTGTCTGTTTGAATACCATGTGTGTAAAATCAGTCACTTTAAAGCTTGTGGCAATCCTCTGAAGATCTAAAAAAATGCACTTACAGGAGATAACTTTGTACCACACCACGCTTGTCATGTCAGGATATAGCCTGAGAAAATCTAATTCTATCTTTCAGCCATTTTCAGTTTGTTCATTTTTATTAGTAACTACCTCTGATGTTTTCACGTCCTCATAAGAAAACTGCGTGACAGGTACTCCAAGGTAGTTGATGAAGTAATCCGAATCTCCCTGTATCTGTACAGAGCTCACATTAGACCCGGGGCATCTACTCTTTTCCACACAGTTGAAGCTCTGGCTCTGAAAAACAAACACAAATGAAAATTGTACTTAGTGATTTGAAACGGGACTCTTTTGTTAAGATGTATCAATACCTCACGCACACCGCATGCTTTGTGCTGAAGCATTTCTTAGGCAGGCTGGAACTCGCGCTGGTGCACACAGGCATTAGCTGATTCACACTCAGTCGTGTACACAGACTTTTCACCTTCTATTGACACGCACCGCAGGCTTAGGGACCGGCTGTAGCAGGGAATGAAGCGTGTGTTGAGTCTTTCAAAGGACACTGAAAATCATGTCTAATTGAAATGGTGGGAAGGGCAAGGGAAGAAGCCTTTTGTAGGCATATGAAATGTCCCCCACTGGGCGGGAGATCAGGGGTCATCATGGTGCCTTTTGGAAGCATCGTCAGAGATCTTTAACGTCTGCTAAGGAATCAAGTCTTTCTTCAGTTAATGGCGTGCTCCCTAACAGCAAAAAGCTGAATTAGATAACCATATTCAAGGTAGCTATGGTCTATGGATTGCTGGCAGTATAAAGAATTTTCTTTTAACCCCTATTCTGCAACTAGAGCAAAAGGGAATTAAAAGGCTAAAGATATATAAATACACATTTCCTGGCTGAATTGGTTAAAACAATTCTAGTCAGTTACAAGTTTGTACTTCCTTCGCATAAGCATTTAATAGAGAAATCTTAGCAAAAGATCTGGATCAAAAGATGAGAACTGGAAAACAACCCCAAGACTGAGTCCTACATACTAGTGTAGCTTTCAAATACACCAGGTAATTCAATACTTAACAAACAGCAGGCACAAAGGCTTTCAACATCTATTATAGCGAATAAGCTACGTAGGTTTCTTTTTAAGAATGTTAGGGAATCGAAGTACTAGAGATTATTTATGGTTAGCTAACAGTTTATATAGTAAAAGATAACTTCCTCAGACCTACCTACTGAATTTACTAGTATACCTACTTACAGTGTAAGATTAGTTCCCCTTTAATACTAAAATACACCAGATTCCGTATATTAAAGTTTCTGTGGTTAGCAGTTAGAAAAAGACAAATCTTGGTATTTTTCCTTTTTAAAATTAACATAATTATTGCTTCCAGGTTTCACTTCAGTGCTATGAAGAAGGCAATTGCATATTACCGAGTATAAGGACAGCTGTTTTCTCACAAAGAACTATTTTAAAATACTTTGAACAAATAGCTTCCTTTTCATGAGCATTTTTGAAAGCTGGCTATACCACTCTCTTTTTGTTACACTTTTGTGTTCCCACCATTCTCACATACGTTCACAGTTGTGAGAGGTCTGTCCAGAAAGAGAGAGTTACAGTCAGAACAGAAACAGAAGAATAATTCTGTATGTGCAGACAGCAAATGCTATTTCCTTTAAAGTTATTCACGGGGCAACATGATTCACAGCAGTCACAATCCTGCCTCTCCGTGTAAGAGTAAGGAAAAAGAATAATAAAAACTGAACATGAAGGCATTTCTTTAATTACAACTTTTGTTTCTGTGTTTCACTCATCCTTTACACCAATACTGAGAAAGTTTCAATCACTTTGAGAAGGCATTTAACAAAATCAGAGCATGGCTGTTCAAATACATACTGCTATCTTAACGGTCTCAATAAAGTCAGTAACCTTGCTTTTTAAAACAAATTGCAGCTACAACAGAAACAGCAGAAGTACAAACTATATATTAATTTCAAAAAGGGTTTTTAAATACCCACACTTTATCTCCTACAATCGTTCCTCTTCAAAAACACTGTACATATAGCACAGAGACAGACATTAAGGCATGTTTATAATTTTATACATACATACATACACAAGATCCATTCTTAAGTGATTGCTCCTTTTGGGAATGATAAGGTGTTTAAGAATCACAAAGTGTACTGTACTACTGCGTAGGTTATACTATCTCCTAACTTTCTCACACTGTCCAACACATCTGGCCAAGTTTCATAAATGCTGAGTATTCTATTCTTCCTTTAACGTTTAGAAGTTTACTGAATTATGTGCTACCCGGAATTGCCATTTTTTGGGTTCACTAGGAAAATGGAATAAGCAAAACAACCAGTTACCTATCAAAGGAAACCACAAAGTTAAATGACCAAACTAATCCCAATAAATCTGCTGGGGTAAACAATTCAGTATCGGAAAAGATAAACAGAGCTGAAGAGTCAAGGATCCATAAGCAAGCCATATATTACACGGAAGGAACCTGTTTTTCTAAAAAGACCTGATCCTAGCTCTCCACAAACACAATTTCAGCAAAGCTCTTCAAAGCTAATGCTGCTTGCATCTACTTAGGTTAAGAAATTATGTAACTAATGCCAATATTCAGAATGAATTTTCAAGATGTATTCTTTCAATAGGCAGGCGAAACATGCAGGAGTCAGGAAACGAGGAAAAGATCATCTCCCAAAGGGGTAACTGCAATTCAGGACAAGCAGGAGGGATTCTATGCTTGGCAGCAGAATGCCCGATCCTGACCGCAGACCAAGCGGGCATCAATGCAGAACAGTGATGAAAGATTGACTGTAAAAAAAATTATGCTGCTAGGAAATGAAGGTCACACCTAAGTAAAAGACAACCAGGGGATGTGGGCCACGGAATTGACAGGGGTGGGGGAGAAGATTACACCAATGCCAGTGTCTGGGAACACAGGATTTAAAAGCAGTTTCAGGTTCTTCAATGCCAAGTAATTTGTCAGTCCTCATGTAATAGCAACGGTGCATAACTTGGCTCTCCCTTTCCTTTTTTATTTCCACCACAAGCTACTCTGCTATTTTTGCATGTTTAAATCTAAAATGGTATCATTGACAAAAAACCCACCCTCTTTATAACTTAACAATTTGACTAATTTTAATTACGATAATCCACAGAATCTTTTCCTTCACATATGCAAAAAACAACTTGTGATTTCCTGGTTTGGGAAAAAAAGTTTAATTGCTATGTATTACTTCACCAGTTGCAGTCAGGTCCTATTTAATGATCCTTTAAATGTTAGCTTTTATGTAGGAAAAAAATAATAATTAAAATCTTTAAAAATGCATCTAGAATAAATTAGCAGTAATAGGCACAGTAAGAACTAACTCCCTGTTGTAGAGTAGGCAAACTGCATTTCTTCAGCTGGTTTGTCTTACAGTAAAATGCACATAATAGCATTATTTAGCTCACTCAGTGGCTGAGGTTGGTCTCTACTGTGTCAATCAAGGCCTCCCTTTAGGCTGGAAGGAAATCAAGCCATGTGGTTCGACAGTAATGAGGAGCGGTTCATGTCAGTGCAAGGACGTACATGTTACTTGTAATTGAGTAATTTTAGATCTCTGGAGTTCGTTTTGGTTTTCAACATCATGTTACAGGTTTATATTACAAATCTGAGAAAATGAAGAGTACCATATGGCCCATTAAATACATTTAATTTGGGTTAATGTTATAAAATAGACCCGATACATTTAAAGTATAATCAAGTGGTACTTCACCGCAGAGCTTATTCTACCACGAATTAGATCTAAGCATTCATAGGTGCCGTTTGCTGCTATGTTAAGAATCTGGTTTAAATAAAAGCCTATATTAAAAATAATAATAATTTATTTGCCATTTCTACAGTTCACCTTCCACCTAAAGACATGTACCTGTCAGTTACTTCTGGTTACCTTCCTTCCTTTATGAGACTCCGGCTGAAGTTAAAACATTAGCAGCTTTTGAAAATGGATTAAAATGTCTAAGTAGTTTCCAACAGGACAAATAAAGAATGACCAATTATTCTTACAATGTGTCAGTGATCAGGGCTTCAGAACTACAGCAAGAAGGTTTATTCTTCATGAATAATCAACCTCTATTTCTTGAGCTGAATCACCACCTGTGTTAGTAACCAGTGCAAGGCAAACATATTTAAGAAGCTGAAGCATCATTAGACCACCTAGATGAAGTAAAATTATCTAAACAAAGAGCTACAGAATTTATTAAAAACAGAGCATGTAAAAATCCAGAAAGCAACAGATTAGCATCTTCATTACTGCAAATGTGTTATGTTCAATCATCATCAACAGGTAGGCAAGCCCACAGGAACCGCATAGCAAAAGATTCACACGTATATGTCTCTCATCCATAAGAACACTACACTAACTGCTACACCGACAAACAAATCGTTGCAGGAAGAAGGTTTGACAGCTCTTAAAAATATTATTAGCTGTCTGCTTGCCTTGACTACCAAAATCTACTGAAAAAAAATGATGGAGTTTCTATGAATTGTATTAATTCTATGGCAAGCATACTCCTGTTTCTCCCACCTAATGATGAGGTTTGGCTATAAACATTCTGCTTTGCTCTCTTGTCTTTGCTGATTGATCATATATGTTGCTATTAACGCAAATCAGCTGTTTATAAACCTACTATGGAGATTTAATACAGCACTCTCCCTTATAGACTTTAAAGTACTTTTAAATCTAGTAAAGGCAAGCAAGGTACCTAACATTTCAGTCTTGCCCAACATCACAAAGCAAAACAACTAAATAGAAGCTAAATGTATGACATTTCCCAAATCTGGAGCCTTATCAAAGCGTCATGATTCAAGTATGTACATAAAAATAATTCTACATTATATCCACTCATTCTTTCTCTGCATGAGAAAAAGGAAATCTAAATGTGCTGATGATAATTAGTGCTATATCAACCTAAAACCTAACTAAACCTAAACTGACTAAAAACCTGCTGCATTTAATTAATTTTATATTTAGTGTAAAACAATTAAAAAGGAACAAAGTGTTGGATACTTAGTTTCTCAGCAATTTATTTCCTCCCAGTGTACGTATATTTTCATTTAAACATGTATTTGCATCTGAAAATTACAAGAATAAACTGTTAGCCAGTGTGGGAAAAGAATACTGTATTTTCACAAGGAAAAAATGCCTCTCAGATAAATCACAGAGCTTTAAGAGAATTGTTCTTTGAAAATGCATCCAGGTATCCTGCATGACAAAGACCTTTTTCACCCAGGGAGGCAAAGGAAACTGAAAATTTTGACAGCTATGAGGCTTATAAAAAGTCAGATCAAACTGAGATTACTCAAGATCCCATTCAGGTTTCTTCTGAACCAAGGAAAATTCAGTTTAACTATGCAACACAAGGTGCCATACCTAAAACTTCAGTTTTACCTTTCAAAAAACTGTAAAGTAATTTTAGCCTTTTAATGGTAACTTCCTAACATATTAGGAAACTATAATACTAGCAGTTATAAAACAAAGCATGGAGAAACACATATGCTTGGTGTGAAATATTTAAATATATTGTTACATGTTGTACTACTATACAAATTTATTTTATTTTTTATTTAGTTCACAGCTACAAAACATGATACAAGCATAAACCTGTATTGCTTGTTCAGGTCTTTGTTTGCTGTTAAGCTGCACTTCGGTGTTTTGAAATCATTGTCCTAGTTTTTAAAAAAGTATGACCATCTGTGTTAGGTCTTCATAATAAACGGGACCTCACAGGACCAAACCATACTTTAGATGCAAAGTGTACGTTAAAATGGTAATAATCACAAAAGTAAGGTAGTAAAAAATTATATAGTGTAAATTTCATTTCCTTTACTGGACTTTTTCTTCATTTAACTTTATCTACTGACAGTCTCTCTGATTCCTGATGCTTTTTATATGATACTGAATTACGTTTATCCTTCCTATACCTAAATTGAAGTCATATGCCTCATTAACTCAGACATACTTGTTGCCAACACCCAGTACAAACTGCTCAGAATTTTAATGGCTTTTTTAAACGAGGTAAAAATCAAGCAGGTATGCTCCTATTTGACAAAGAGAATTTCAGAGCAATCAAATATTTAGCAATAAAATTACACAGCATAAATTATATAAGTGGCAAGACTGCAATCGGAATGCTATCAGCAGTGCATTAAAAAAAAAGAGAGTTGAAATGTTTAACAAAACTAATTAAGACATTACAGAACATAGCTATGGTAGCTCTGTTTCTCCAAAATACCACTTGCTCTAGACTCCTACACGCCTCAACCAGAGAAGTACTGGATCCAAACTTCTCCCATAGTTTTTCATCAGCACAGATACGGAGAAGCTCCCCAGCACCTCAGGTAAAGTAAATGTAAAGACTTACTTTCCATGACCATAGGGTCAGCTTCTACACCGAGTGTTCTACTTTTATGCATAGGAAAATTCAGAAAACAGCTGAAAATTGTGTCATTACATTACAACGAATACTAAGCAAAGAAAATACTATTTTAACAGAAGGAACATGCCTCCACATCCAACTCTGAATACGCTGAAAACACTGGGTGCTTTATTCATTGGGAGCTTATGGTTTTAAATCTAGTTTTAAATCTAAACTATTTTTTGAGCATGGAATGGTTGCATTTGTAATTAAAGGATGCAGTCAAATCAGTTTTTGACTATGTAAAAAGTAGTACTTTCCTGGACTTAACGGTGTTCAAACTTTTTCTTCCAAGTAATCACTAGGAGCCACACTGGTCAGTGTTACTTGTTACATACATACTGAGATATTGTAAAAGCCAAGTTTAACAGAAGGCAACTTAATTGGTTTTCGTATAAAATACTGATCAGTTGGGACTTGATAAGAGCTGCACAACTTCCTTAATGTTTTCTCTGCAGTAATATTTGTTGTTAATATAAAACCACTGCTTAAGTAGGTAAGAAGATTAAGATTTGACAAGATGATACCATTTTCAAATGGTTGATATTTTACATTCAATGGAAATAGCTGTGGCTTGTGAAGCCAGAAAGACTGTGAACCCATTTCAGTGCAGTCTAACTCTGTGACGTTCAGGTTCTGCCGCGCTACTCATTATGGGATGCATCATTCGAACCCTTCAAATGGATAGTAAATAATTCATGACAGTGAGACTATAGTCTTGATTCTCCATACCCTACAGGAAGAAAAAGAAGGGGAAGGATGACAGATACATATACTCATTGTATTATTTGAAGAGTTATAATATACCATATTTCAAGATCTTGTAAGTGTCCCAAACAGAACTGTCACTGTGCAGTTGGATGTCAAATGTATTGTTCAGTGGTCTTCAGTGTAGTTGTACAAAAAGAAAAATGTCAGGAGAGAAAGCTTCCGCTACACGCTTTGCACCAGAAATTAATTAAGGCTCACCTAAAACAGTAAACTATGAAAGTAAATTTAAAATGATCGACACTAACCCCATGAGTATGCACAGTACACACCTGCAGAAGCTGTGTTTCTCAGCTAACCAGATGGTTCAAACTACCTCATCACTCTATTCTACTTTAAAAAAAAACTCAGAAAACACAAAACCACATAGAAAGCAAGATTTGTGGATGCATTGCAGCACCTAATGCTAGAAGTTACTAGTTTGTAACTACTCCAAATTTCCCCAAACTATCAGCACTCACATGTCACACTTCTGAATGACTCATCGTCTGCACCATTTCTAGCAGAAATGTTTGCCAGCACTGCTCCCGCCAAACCACGTGTCAAATGCAGATCAAGAAGACAGACAGATGCTTCAGAACTTAAGTAAAAGTCAACCTGTTAGATTCTTTCCCCATGCAGTGGACTGTTTCACTGTGCCGAGATCTAGAACCTACTACTTATGAACACAATATAATCTAAACTGCATCACTAGAAAAATCTAGTCATTTATCCCTTTCCCACATGCGAACATATTACATGCCACATATTCCCAACCCCTCCCCACACACTTCCATTGTCCAATATACTACTAACTCTTTTCCAGACCCTAAGAATCCTACTGAATCGTCTTGCACATCTCTAACACACAGAGGCTGGGCAGACCCATAACAACACATTATCCAAGTAAGAGGGGACACATATACAAACAAACGTGGTATAACAAGCAGAGCAGTCAGGTTTTTAAACTGATGGAGAAACTTGCTCTCAAAATTTCTGTTTTGTTACTGTGATCAAAGAATAAGTTCAACAGTAACACCCAGAAAAGCACATGTAATACTCTGGAGGAACTCCTTTGCCACATTGGTAAATTATTACAAATCTCCCCTCATGGCACAGCCCTGGAGTAAGGCCAAAGTAATTTACTGCTGGCAAAGCTTTACCTTGTCCTGAAACCTCTGGTCTGACATTTAAACTTCTCGACAGCAACTATGCATAAACAAATTACTCTTTTCCCAGTCACACACAAAACCTATTTTTCATTCTTTGAAATGGAAAGTCACTCCTCTTAGTCCATACAGAGCATGAAGGTCAACAAACTACCATCCTATTTTTCATAAAAAAAACCTCTCCTTGACTTCAGTGGGAACAGAGCAAATAGAATAATAACAGTATTTGCACTTAAGATATCAAGTATCTGTATCAATTTCATTTTTCAGAAAGAATATCATGAAGCAGATTTATTACAGTGTGTCAGACAGCACCACGAATTCTGGTCTCCAGGCTCCAGTAGGAGTTAAATTAAATGATCCAAAAGATAGAAAATTATTTTCTACAGCAGTGGTGCAAAAAACTTTGGGACAAATGAACTACTGCAAACCCTCACTTAGACAGTGATGCTTTTCCTGACTGGATTCTTCCAACTTTTTTCTGCTTACGTCATATGAGGAATAAGGCTCAGAAATTGAAGTTCCAGCCATGCAATTGCTGAGTCGCAACCACTCTAAGACTTTTACCACGTCACGTGATTATGTGAAACAACTGCTCAAAATGACTGGATTTACTGTACAGCGCTGTTCAGATTGGGACATCAAGAAACTTTCAAGGACGGTGTGCAGCTGGCATGGAGGGAGCTCCTTCCACAAAGGTTCCCTAGGCAACCTCAGGTGGTTTGAGGAGCTTGATGTTCTGACTCTAAGAGAGATTACATGGAGCATGGAACGGAGTGAAGACACTGTGGTCACGTTCTATACACACAAAAGGAACTTAGAGTTACCACGGAACTAGTAAGCCGCACATTTGCTATCCTGGGCCAACAGTCTGTCGTTTTTTGACAAACTGCCGTCCTTCAGGTGAGCTTTGCTCATTTTAATCTCATTATAATACCAAAACACACCTCCACCCCAAAAGCTACCCACCTGTGAGGTGTGACCACCCCTCACTGAGCTTGCACCCTATTTTTTTCTAGTTTATACCTGTAAAAACAAAGCGAGGAAAATTTACACCAATCACAATGAAGATATGCATGACTAGAGTCACTCAAGCTCAACCTGAAAGGTAATAAACAATATAAAGATGGCCCAAGAAAGGGGGGATGTTAGGAAAGATATCGTCACAGTCAGGGAAGATACCACCACCGTCAGGGAAGATACAACCATGGACCACCTCCGACTTCTGGGATCAGTCGATGGGCTGAGCCTCTCTTTCCCCCCATAGGGACACCTTTGGAGAAGATTTGAACACTTGGTTATACCAAGTGCTTTGCCGCGACACTTAGAAAATCTCCATAGAGCTGTTTTGTAACCTGTTTGTAGCCAGGCAGTATCAGCCATACTTTTGCATGTGCTTTGCAGACAGTCACTATCACTGGCAGTCCAAAAGAATTTCTGTAGCTGTTGCTTTAATAAATGACATTGTTTCTCGATCTGGAGGTGGGAGCTCCTGTGGAACGGCACCACACCCCTAAAGGCTGGCTGTGTGAGTCCAGGGGGCACCACTAGATTCAACGTGCGTTGTATTATTAGTCCAGACTATCAAATCCAAATTGGGCATCAGACTCCGAATCTAAGCCCAGCCACCCCCAGCCCCCCTGATATCTGAGGACAAGCTGGAATGCAAGGGGGTTTAGTTTCTGCCAAACTGATTTACTCCTTTAATGCAACAGCCATAAGTAAGTATGGCTGGTATTGTCTCGTACTGGACAATTAAAAAAAAAAAACAACTGGGAAAGCAGAACAAAAAAACCCAGAGCAGGGAAAGCAGTAGTGTCACTACAGTGAAATGATAACTTCTTTCTGGTTTCCACAGAAGTTCACTTGACCTTGGTTTCAAAAGCTACAAAACATTGAGGTTTGGAAAACCAACTTTAAATAATTGGGTAAAATATGATTTTAGCCAGACACACGAAACTGATCTAGTCTAAGTAACTTTGTGAAGATTTTCACCAAAACATACAGGAGCCTGTCATTACCCAAAGCTCTTCAGACACACAATTTGTCCCTTTGTGCTCTGAAAAATTATTATCTGAGCTATTTTCAAAATCTATTTACAGTATTGAACTGGGATATTGTAATTTCTATGTCTTGTCAAGTACTGGATGACTAAAACCAAACTTAGATTTTAAGAAAATGTGGGGGTTTATTGTTTACAGGGTTCCAGGAATATACTAGTACTTTTCTATAACAAGTAAGCAAATCCCAGAAAATCTGATAATGTATTTTATTGCAGAAATTATTAGTTCAGATCTAGAAGACTGAAAACTGATAGCTTCTAACTACTGCACAATATAATCTAGTAAAAACAGTTATTACATTATATTCCAGGTGTTAGTCCTCCAGCTTCCAACCTTTGAAGGTTAATTATGCTGCAATGTAACAAAACTTTCTGAAACAATGCACGTGCAGCATGTAAGAGAAATGGTTATTCTGCATGCATTGAGAATACAAATTGTCAAATCCAGTAAAGTGCAATCTACAGCCATTTACTCTTATCAGGTAAGGAAGACTAATGAAAGCTACATATATGTATTTTTGAGACTACTAAATTATGCAGTAGCTACATGAACTTTCAAAGGTGCGCATTTTAGTCAGTAGCATGGAAAATAAATAATTCACAGCCCAATATTTATTAGTTGAATAAAGCTACTGAATCACATAAACATGAGTTTATTTTTTCCTCAATATTAAATCTTTCTCTGTGCACTTCATCTTCCACAGTTTGCATCTCTGGCCTCACTGCTGTAATTGTATATGCAGATAATTTTATGGATACAAGGAGTTTTGCTACGCTCAGAAGTACTATTCGTAGATAGAAAATCAAGCATGTGTTACCACATACATATTTTCAGAACACAAACAGACTGTAAGCACCAGGACATGGTTTTCATTGTACTGGTATGGTTGGTGCTTAATAGTAACCACATGTTAAGACCACAGCTGTATCCAGTAATACCCTAACTACTCTATTGTCTGCCTTATCCTTTCCTTTTAAAAAAAGAGGAATATTCTTTCAGTGACATCAGCTGCTTTCATGTGAGTAAATACCATATGTGCAAAAAGCTAAACAATACCTAAAGATACTAAAAGATTAAATAACCCATCTTTTCTGAAGTAATTTGTTCTAATGTTTCATTGTCCTCATTCTTAAAATAATGCTTTTCAGTTCACATGTGAATTTGTAGTTTTTCTACTTTTTGACTCTTACGCTATCCTTCATGTTTTATCATTCACATACTTCAAGAGCAGCAATTTTCTATCCAATAAATAATGAAAGTGTTGACTAGTACTGAACCTAGTGCCGCTGACTGAAAAATCTGGTAGGAAAATCTCCATTCAGTAATGATTGTCTATTGACAAGTAAGAACTCTGAAGATCTATCAGTCAGCTTGCATAAATCTGAAATGCATGTCATTGACTGCTATCCTAAAGCACTGTTTTCAATGTGAATTCCATCAAGTACCGTACCAGATGTTCCATAAAAGTCTGTATTGCTATCTTTATAAAAAAAAAACACAAAAAAACAAAGTGTCATGACAGAGAGATGTGTTCTGTGAAAAAAAAAAATCTGACTGGCATTAATTACCCTCCTTCTTCTAAAGCCTGTTCAAATCAATTAACACTTATCTTGGGCATTATCAAAATGAATCAATCTACAGTTACACAGGTCATTGCACTTCTCCTTCGTAATGCTGATGCAGCTTTAGCACTCTTTTAGCTTCTGGAACAACCTGAGTGTCCATATCATAGAATCACTGAACTGTGTAGGTTCTAAAAGACCTTTAAGATCATCAAGTCCAGCCAAGCCCACACTGCAGAGCACGTTGCTCAGCCCACAGTTCACTTCTGGAACTCGGGGCTCTGTTGCCTTGTGGGATCTAGACACTCTACAGAACAATTTGGTTTTCCTCTCCTTCAGTTCCCTCAAAGGATGCCATAGCTCTTTAATAACTTGCAATTACAGTAATAAAATCTTATTGATCCTGTAGCAAGACTTAGAAAATTATCTGTATTGTCTTCTCTAATTTTTGTGATTTCCTATTAGTTAATTCAAAACACATTAGCCACACAGTAAGAACTAATCCAAAATTCAGCTGCTCCTTTAGAAGGACTAATTTTTTTTAGAATAATGTTAATCTGAGACTGTCATTTTGAGAGGCAAATCACCAAAGCACCAAATTCTTAACACAGTTAACATTGAACAAGACCAAAAGTTCCTAGAGTCTCTTTCCTTCTGTATGATTGCTACCTGTATTTCTGACTGTGGAATAATATACAAAAAATTAAATAAATACCAGAATAGACTTATGGCCATACCATTTCTTCTACAAATTAGCATGAGCAAATGTCCTTTACAGCTCCTGCAGTGAACTCACTCCTCATACAACAAAGACTCCATATTCACCTGCCGTTGGTTTACTGGCTAAGCAAGCATTAGTGGAAAAATATCAAGTTCTCCTATCTATGGCTATCCCTACTATACACTGCCTACCATTCAGTTCACGTCTTTGATTTGGCCTTCTAAAATTAAAGGCTGAGATCCTTAGAAATGCTAAGTGACCAGTTACAGTGATGGTCTTGAGAAACAGCGAATTCTCTTGTGAATAGCAGTAAAACAAACTGCATAAATCTGAGGGAGATATATTATTCTTTGATAAGTCTACTGACAAATATACGACACTTGAAAAGTCTCAAGGAGTGAGAGATCAGAATTCCTTGTTCTTGTATGGGCAGTATATTTAAAAATAGAATAAAATATTCATTATAAAGTCACAATTCCAACCGTGGACCTTTAAAAAAATAAATTAAAGAAATGCTAACCTAAAGCTGGAACCAAAGACAAACCTTTACTTAAAAGAAAGGAAACATAACAAATTATTCACATCTTTCCTTAAACTGTATTTCTCTGTAATTTCCATGTACTAAGACATAAGTAGCAATGGAACATTCATCAGGATGCTCATTTGTAATAAAATACTCTTTTTCTTTAAGTATCTGCAGGCTGACACAATATGGAAGTACTAGTAATTATCACCCATTATACCAATATTTTACTGCTTTCTTGAATGACATTGGATGACAAACCTAGTTTGAAATTTTAGCACTTTATTTTCTCTGAAAATATAATTTATAAGGCTTTTTAAAGACTGTGACCAAAAATAGCAATGCAGATGAGATCTAGAACTGCAAATTTCACTTCAAGTGCTTCACTTTAGCACATTTGAGTGGTTTGACTTATCAAAACACTGAAAATTAGGTTACCATTTGAGCCACGATGAATTGAAAGGAGCTATGAAAAAAGGAACCAACCAACCAACCTTTCTAATGTAGAGTTCAATACAGACACTAGAGATGAACAGTATTTGTGTACATCAAGGGGGCTAAGAATTTCCACCTACAAGTATTAAATGAAACTTTAATGTCAGGAACCATTTTCAACATAGTTGCAACACAGTACATACTGAAACTCTGTTTAAAAAAAATCAAGAAACCCCAAACCACCATTCTCATCAATCTCAATAGCAAATCTGAAAGCAATAGCACCCCAAGATTTCTTAGCCAAGTTTCCCTACTGGTATCTCATCCTCTTCCTCCCTTCTGCCAGCCCTGAGTGCTGCTGCTGCTTTGGCCCTCAGCTTTAGCATCAGCAAACCTCGGCACTGCTTCACCTACTGATCCTAACTAAAGCAGGGCAGACAGCTTCAGAGTATAATGTGTGCTCCTCAGAGAACACGGGCATGGACCACCAACCTTGTGAAAATCTGTAGATTAAAAAAAAAAACAAGTAAGAAAGAAGTCTAGTAAAGCCACTGGACCAAGATTTTGTTTGACGTCAGAGGGTTTTAAAAAAAGAGCCATGAAGCCTAACTTCAGACTCACTCAGAGAGCTCAGCATTCACTGACACTAGGGTGAATTGTGTCCAGTTCTGGGCCCCTCAGTTCAAGAAAGACAGGGAACTGCTGGAGAGAGTCCAGCACAGGGCAACTGGGATGATTAGGGGAGTGGAGCATCTCCCTTATGAGAAAAGACTGAGGGAGTTGGGGCTCTTTAGTTTGGAGAAGAGGAGACTGAGGGGTGACCTCATTAATGTTTACAAATATTTAAAGGGTGAGTGTCACGAGGATGGAGCCAGGCTCTTCTCGGTGACAACCACTGATAGGACAAGGGGTAATGGGCTGAAACTGGAACATAAGAGGTTCTGCTTAAACTCGAGAAGAAACTTCTTCTCAGTGAGGGTGACGGAACACTGGAACAGGCTGCCCAGAGAGGTTGTGGAGTCTCCTTCTCTGGAGACATTCAAGACCTGCCTGGACACGTTCCTGTGTAGCATTATCGAGGCGTTCCTGCTCTGGCAGGGGGATTAGACTTGATGATCTTTCGAGGTCCCTTCCAATTCCTAACATTCTGTGATTCTGTGAATTCTTATTTAAGTGGTTTTTATCCATTACAAATGATTTTTTTTTAAAAAAAGGTGAAACCAATCTGAATTCAAGCTTTTGAACTAACACCACTGCCCATCAAGAAGGTACTGTAGCAAACGGTACAAATAATTTGGAGACAATTGACTAAAAATGGAAATAACTTACAAAAATGAAGCAAACACGATCCTAAAACATGAGGAAGTTCACCTAGATCAAAATTAACTTTAATTCTACATTAGCCAGCTTAAATGTATAATATTGGATATGTGCGTACTGCCTTCAGGTCACCTACAGAACAATAGCGGATGTTATGCAGAAAAGATATCACTAACCATTTCAAACTAGAGAAAATAAGGGTCAGAAGTAATACATGAACAGGAAAGACTACATTCAGGGAATTTCATTCAACATTAATTAGTCATTTGCAGAACAAAACAATACAAGAATTTCAACAGCATACCTGAATGCTGTATTAAGCACTTACACTATGAAATTTAAACTGATTCCAACTGCTACTTGGAACTTATGCACTTTTTAGATTAATAAATGAAATTAATGCCAAATGTTTTAAGAGTGCACAAATGCAGAACAGAAGACTAAGAATTCAATTCCCTTTAGTCGTTTGACATGAAATCTTGATTTGCATTCCCTCTTTTTCCTATTCATCTCCTCATACTTCACTTTAAGTTTGGTAGAAAAGACATTATTTATTTCTTCTCCTACTGTTAGTTTATCTTGTCTCTTGAGACAATTTTCAAAGGCTCAAAGGCCAATCGGGGAAATTTATCTTCAGCTGAAAATCAGTTAAGTTTAACACCTTTCTTTACCTGTATCTTTGATAATCTTCTTCATGTTTTAGGTGCTGTATAATCAGACTGAGAATTTGTACTAACGTGAAACTATTGTATCATCAGCAATACTAAAGTATAGAAGCTATCCATTTGTTTTAAAATTAAATAATTTGATGGAGGAAACCCATGCTCTAGTCTAGTACTTAGAGGGAAAGAAAGCCACCTCTGCTGTAAATCCAGACTTGTGTAATGACAGAATAGCCTTAAATTTCTCACATTTTATCCCACTTTTGTATAAGTGTGACTGCATTCGTCCTCCTTTAACTCCTCTCAGTGTACATTAGTTTCCAGGAAATCAGAATAAGGACCAAAAAACATTTACACTAAAGCCCAAGGCAGAGTGTGGTCTTTGTGAAGCATAAACACATTGTCCCAATTAAAGGTCATGTATGAGTTCTCCTCTGTTCACACAGTGTTACAGTTCTCTTTTTAAAAGGTCATAGGTAGGGTTTAAGTTAAAAGAATATTTTGCCTTGAGCTACAGTGTTACTCACTATAAGCAAGTGTCTAACACTAAATCTGCATGGAAGAATGCTGCATGGTACTTGTGCCTATTTTGATAAGAAGTACAGGATGTCAGAAAGAATAAATTATCATAGAAGTTACGATTACTGACTTAACACTTGGTTTTAAAAGAGGGATTAAATACTAGAGCATGAAGCTCAGATGTCAGGAGGCCGACAACGCACTTCGGGAACTCTAGAATGAGCAGATGTTGCCAGAACAGAAGCAGGACTTCTCAGCACAGTAGGCAAAGGTGAATTTTTATTACTTTAGTGATTCTATCCTCATCTTTAGGGCCATAAATTCAATTCATGGTATAAATAAGAAATTTAAAATATAAAGCGAGGATGAGTTCTTCAGGCCACACTTCTGATTAACACAAAAGCACAGTCAAATCAACTTCTATGGTCAAGTACTGCCCCTGCATTCAGGTAACCTGACCCTTTCAGGTAATAATAACAATGCTATTATTCTGTTTCATTTTGTAAGAACTGGATTTTGAGACTTGTTAGGGAAAAAAAAACAACTTGCAGAAACCGTGTAAATAAAGGGGGCAAAGTGTACGTGGTGCCAGACAGCAAAGCACACATGTACAGCATCAATACAAAGGTCAAGAATGAACAATGCACAGGAAGATTTACTATTATTTTCTTTGTTGCAAAATACATAGTATGGATTATTTAAATTGATTACTTAAAAATATAAGCTGCCATATGCACTTGCTAGAACTGCTGAACTGGTCAATTATGCCCATAATAATTTAAAATGCCTGACAGAGAAACCTAACTGGTCCACCCTGCTATGATTTGCTTGTTTATCTGCCGTGCAGGATCTCTACACCACTCTTCCCTCTTTTAAAAGAGATGCCGTCACACCATGGTAGTTCTTAACACATACATGCACACACAACACCAACTTTATCCGACTTTAGTCTCAACTGTGCCACGGGTAGGAGGAAAGACTATTTCAGGAGAAAAACATGAATTTAAAACTAAGCATTTAAGTATCTGAATAAGCAGGGAAAAAAAAAAAAAAGATTATGAGTACTGCAATTTAATTAAAAGTGTACATGATACTCATTTTAGTTTTTTGTCTCTTGAAATGGATTTCTTCCACCACTCACAAGATAACTCAAGTCACCTGACTATCTCTGATTAATTGATAACAAAGCCAACCAGGTTTTGATGAGCTGGATCAGATGCCTTCAGTAGCTTTGTCAACACAAACAAAATGCTCTTTTCATGGAGAATACAAGACACATTTTTTTAGCACTAAGCAGAAAACATCATCTTTACTGGGACATAAATCAGAAGTCAAGATCCAAGTATTTTCTGACTTTTAACAGTATAAACCAGTATAAATTGAGAAAATATATACTTAGATCACTAGAATCACAGCCTTTTATATTAGTACACGTGAAACTAGAATTCCATCCTCAACCTCTTCATTATCAGAACAATGAAATTTAAAAAGCCCACAAATGCATACATAAAGCCATTTGGTAGATAACTGAGTTAAGCCCCAGAATTGTGAAATTAACATCTAAGGACTAATATCTGTAAAAAGATCTAAGGAGAATCAAAAGGAAAGCTGAGATTTATATCTGGGTGAGAATTAAAAAGATGTTTTAAAAAAGAAACTCAGATGAGGAGTCATTTGGATAAGACATGCTCTTCTCAGATTATTTAAACTCGGTTTATTACAATGCCTTTGGTTCTAGGTTCACTCACTAGTTGGCTACCTCGGTTTACGAAGATACGTTCCAAATACCCCCGGCTCTGAAGAGGCATTAAAGGACTGGGTAAGCAATCGGGATACTGTTTTTAACAGCAATCCAAGCATACAGCAAAAACAAAAGTGAAAGAAATATTTCTGTTGCTTTTTTTCTGATTACACTCTCCGTACAGAATCACTTGGACTCTACACATATTCTTCTGCTGTTTTAGCTCACTGTAAAATATTAGTTGAAGTGCAATGAGCCTCAAGTGGTAATCTTTGGCAAACCCAGAATTTAACAGAGACTTCACTTGATATGTCTGAGACATCTCAATTAATTTCAAATACCAAATTCCATACTAACTTTGAGAAAGTTACATCAATTTTCTGAAGTATTCAGTGTATAAAGTGTTTTCTTTTGTGTATAATGGTAACTTTAGTTCAATATGTAGAAGAGTTCTTGCAAAAAAAAGAATAAAGATCACTAGTGGCAGAAAGGGAAAATGAAGACTAGTCCTCAACTGTGATGACTTCAATAGATGAAGACAAATTTGCAAATAGCACTGTGATAGAAGACAAGCACAGATCACGTGAGAAGGCTGTAGAACCCTGTAGACTGAAACGCATCAGAGAGACTCATCTTTGCAGTAGGATCAGGAGTTGGATCAAGTGGCTGCTTGAAGTCCTTACTAGTTTTGGTTTTGTATAATCAAGGGTGCTTTACATACTCATTAGTATGTACATTTTAACTAATCGCACCTTATGTTTGGAATCTGTAAACTAAAATTCTCTTTTCCTTTACATAAAAAACCCTCCACGAACTGAGCAAACCATATCTTTGTGTTTCATTTACAACAATGATCCATTAATTTACAGGGACAAAAAGATTTTATTTGATATTTTTTCCTCAATTCCCTAGAGCCCCGAAGAAGCATCTACTGCAACATAATTGGTTCCAGAGCACCCTCGATTCTGAGCATTCAGTTCCATTTTAGCTGTGCAGGCAACTGTTTTACAAGCCTCCTTGAAGATGTTTTGTAAATAAGATTCATGATACTTTTGTGGTGTTTGGAGTTAATTAATTACTTTGAGTGACAACTGCAAATAACTACGGTTACTTGTTTGAAATAAAAACCTAATCATTACACAAAGCTCGATAAGCAAACAAAATGCAAACATTAGAATACACCATATAAGATGAGTTTGTTCTTATATTTAAATAATGAATCTAAGATCAAGTAAGATGTTTTGTAATTAACATGAAAGACAGAACTTTAAAAACATGACATTACTATGGAGTTCATGTACCCTAGCTACCATGCCAGCCTGTTCTCTATAGCATTATATTCTCTTTTGTTCCTAAGTTATTACTTGGTAGACTACAGCTTTATTGTTTCAGGCTTAAAATGACCTTAGACAAATATTCCTCTCATCCCAGTGCCAACTTGAAAGAATAAAACAACTTTCAGTACTTTTGTATTATTTTTTTATGTTGCCTAGTAGACTAAATTACTATTTTTCTACTGAATTT
Organism: Trogon surrucura; assembly: GCA_020746105.1. NCBI lineage: Eukaryota > Metazoa > Chordata > Aves > Trogoniformes > Trogonidae > Trogon > Trogon surrucura. The sequence continues at coordinate 6,788,413 of CM036625.1, read as the reverse complement.
CAACCTCCTTAACCTTTTGAAGAAAGTATGGAATAAATTGTGCTAAACTTACAGGAGTTTTTAAAAGTATACTTGACACTTGTTGACTCGAAACTTTAAAAGCTATTTGAGTATTACTAAGATTTCAGACCAACTATTTATTAAAAAACTATCTGTGGTAGAAAATGTGAATAAATGCTAAGGATAACTTTTCCGCAAATATTTAGAAATTTTTTGGACTCCAGATTACATTAAAGAAAAATTCTAGTTAGCCAGAATGTAGTAAATCCTTTCTTTGACCACCACAGACACTGGTAACATAAGAAACAGTGGGAAGACCATATAAATCTCTATTCACACAAACCCTTGACTTATTTATTAATCTCAATAATAAATATTTTCTTTTCCGTTCAGACACAGAACGCAAGAATTTTCTGGAAAAAAAAAATTCTGTGGAAAAAATCAATAGCAATAAATTAGAACTTGTTTTGCAGCTATTTAAAAAACCTTTACAATTAAAATCAGATGTGATCATTTTCACGTTACAGAAAAACATGGGAAAACCGAGAGGAAGCTAGTTTCCAACTTGATTTTTTGTGTGTGTTTGGTTTTAGAAGATTCCCTTCTTCTCATGCCAAATTTCCTATTGAAGGTAAAACATTCAGCCTTCTTCAAGCGATTATACAATAACATCTAATCTAGAAGAGGGCGAGATATGATACGAAGTCAAGAATTTAGCATCAGAAGGATCATGAAAGAGACTAAGCATTAAAGTCTTAAAAGAGATGCTTATAAAACAGGTTTTGAATTCACCTTGAAGGCTCTGTCAAGGAGACAAAGGTTTGAACCATATGACCTTTTACCTGCCAAATAAAAGTTTTTCAGAAAATTCAAGAAAACTATTTCCTTCCTTTTTCCATTTCCTGATATCTCAGATTATCAGCTGTCATATTCCTCCTTGTTACATTCAGTGAAATCACATTCCACGTGGACTTAAAGACAGGAGTAGTAACACTATGGAAATTAAGCTTGACTCATTTAACTAAAACGCTTCTCAACTTCGTTACTGATTCAAATCTCATGAATAACTTTTAAAATATAGAGATTTTTCACACTTATTTGATTGGTTTGAAATTATTTTTGAAATTTCCTGGTATTTCACATTTCCAGTTTACCAAGTGTCCTGATAACCTCTGTTCTAAGCCCGTTGACTAGGTTTTCACATTGGTCAGGAAAACACCATCACAATATTCTGGTGATGTGGTGAACAGATGAAGAGGGCATAAAAATGAATGATCAGAGAACTCCTAGAATAGTTCAAGTTCATGCTTGCAATTATTCAAGCTATGATCGCTTTAAAGGGATATGGAATATTTTTCCCTATTTCTTTCATAATTTTGCATCGCTACACATCATTCCTTTTTTATTTTGCATGCATGGTTTTTGTCACCACAAACTTTTTGATCTGAAGAATTAATCTAAGGCTTTCATGCTTTGTTTTTTTTTTCTTTTGGATGACAGAGACTGAACTGATCAGGTGTTTAGTGGTGTTTTTGTTTGGTTTGGCTTTGTTTTCTTCCCAAATTTGGGTATTTATTATATAGTTATGCCTTTAGAATAGACACAGAAATTCAATTAACAGCCTTAGAACAATTAGGTTTTTCTTTTCAAGTGTAAGAAATATAACTGCACCAACACTGAAATTAAAAGGACACTTTGGCTGACAAATTTTTAAGATGTAAACACTCCCTGGGTACTAAAAGACAGACATGTAACCAAAACATAGCAATCACCATAATTTTGAGCTGATTTCTAAACCATTCAAATTATAACTTTCTTAAGTCTATTTTGACTATAATTCCACGTAATATATAGATGAACGATCAAACACTAAACAAAGCCAATTTATTAGGAGTTCAGAAAGTCGTGGCCACTGAACTGACACATGCCCAGCAAACAGATTTGCTGAGCAGGTCTGACAGCTCCTGCAGGACACGCGGGTGGATCGGAACATCAAAACATAGGTTGAAGTCCTCTACGCAGGCATGACAAGGGCCCATGTTAGAAGAGAACTTCCCAACTCAAAATTTATCGGTACGAGCAGGAGTGCCATGCTGTTTACTACTTCCACTCCCCAGTGAGGCTCAGGTCGATGCTTTCATGTGAGTTACTGGCTTAGTATTCTACAGATATATTTTTACTCTTCCTGAGAGAAATAGCTTAACAATAACAAAAAAAATCCACCAACTAATTCAGATCTTCACAGGTTTCTACAAATCTATTCTTCTTCCCATTCCTCTGACTTCTCAATATGTGACCTGGCTAGGGGCATAAGAAATAGCACACACTTTTATGATAAGAAATACTGTAAATCATTTAAAGTCACCGCGCTTCATAAAATAAACATCTTCATGCTTGCCTAAAGAACTATCACAGCTACAAGTCGTACTGAGACAGAGTGAGTAACGATGTGTCAAAGAGCACTTGAAAGCTTCCCAATCCCAGAACCTGAGGTTCACACACTAGAAACACCATATCTTGCTACCAAAATAATAGGTATCTAATACTTTCGGTCAGGTTAAATATCTATTTAAAATATTTCACCTTTTTTATTATATGAAAAAAAAAAAATGTTTCTCAGACCATTTATTGAGATGCATTTTTTTTCCCCTCCACATTTACCTGCAAACTAGAAACTGTGCCCTGCTGCACAAAATTTTGATTATTTTTCCGTCACACACAGAAGTAGGGAACTTGTGGCTGTAACTGTCTGGACTCAAATGACAGAATATACTCTTAATTATCATTTCATTTTATACTGGTGTCTTGTAGCTTCTGATTTAAAATGCTTTCTTTTGTTCTAGTTACTTTTCCATACACTTAATTTCTGCACATTTATTTTTTTCCCAGGTGCCATTTGTGTTGTATAGCTTACAGCTATTAAGTCAATTCCATTCAGTAACAGTTAATAAAGACTACAAAAAGAAACTTTTCAGTGATTTGTGTTTATGTAGAAAATTTTAAATATCTAGAGCTGTCAATCTACCATCTTTCACAAGAACAAAAATTTTAAACTGTCTACATGAAAGGTTTTCTATCACTAAGGAAATGCCTTTCTACTCTCATAGAAAAAGGCAGTTCTGAAGGGAAATAAGTAAGAGCAGTAAGATAAAATTAAGCAAAGGAATATTTAGACAGAACTGAAGTCATCTTTTCTAATGCCATAGTCTGGATAAAGTCTCTGAAAGGAAAAAACAGTTCCATGATGCGGTACGGTTTATTACATTAGAGAGTTTTAACAGAAGCCCAACAGAAATTGTTGTGCTGTGCTGAGGAACATGGTTCGGTGGTGTTGATAGGGCTAAGACAAAGCTTGGACTCGATCTTGAAGGTCTCTTCCAACCAAAACTGTTCTATAATTCTATGATTCTAAGCCTAGAACCAAAATCGATTCAACAGCAGGTAAGGGATTACTAAAATCTTCCATACTCCAGCACTGTATCTAAAAACAATAAAATGTCCAGATTTCTAAAATTTAATACACAATGGCTATCAAAGTTGACACTCACATTTCAAAACAACAACAATAAAAAATCAACCTTGCTGAAAATATAGATAATTTATGCTTTTAGTGGAAGAACTTAGTTAAGTAAGTGAATTTTGTAAAGATAGGGAAGGACATGGAAGCAGAAAGCTCGATTCATTATCAAGAAGGACTTCTGGCAAATTTCCAATATGATCACAGTGTAAAAATTAGTTCATATGCATTCTTCTCTTCTAACAAACGTTGTTTCCCTACGGTTAACAGTAACAGTGTTTTCTTAATATCAAAATGTATGAGCAGGTTTAAATAATTATCCACTGTCTGAATCAGCATTTATCAGAATAGTTTAATTTGGAGGAAGAGTGAAAAAATACGCAATGCTCGACAAAGCAACATTTTCTCAAAATAAAAGCATTGTAAGCAGATGCAAAGTACCTGCTGCAACTCCAAAATCAAATCCACCATTAAATGAAACTTTGCTTTTCACATTGCAGCAGCAGCATCTTAATGAATTTAATAGAGCTGGCAATGAAGCATTGTCTATATTACAGCAGCTTTTTAATGCAGTTATGAATTCCTAAGACAGGAGTTCAGAGCATAAACTTCTGATTCTCAAGAGATTTTTTTTGTTTTCAACACACACATTAAAAGTAACACCAGCAATCAATTACAAGACTAAAAGCAATAATAGTTAAGGACTGAAAATTCACGGGGAAGGTATAATCTTCTGCTACACAGTATATAACGAGAAATTCAAATAATATTTTAATGTTTTTTTCTTCTTTACAACCTACTGATATATGAGGCTTGGAGATCCATTATTAAAAGCCGAAGGTAAAACTAAATAAATGAGAAACACATAGAAGTTTGAAGAATCAATGCTGACATCAATATAAGTTTTCCTGGTTTTTTTTTTAAATCAAGAAATAATAACAGTGCCAAGCATCTATACAGAAGTTTATCTTTGCTTCTACTTCAAAAAGAAAAAAATAGTTTGCTGTCAACACCACCTTTAAAGATGTTTTATGCCTTTGTACTCCAATAACAGAAACATATATGGATAAATAGTATGGAACCATGCTTGGTACAGTCATTATTTAACAGTCAACTCATTCTTCAGTAGCTTTAAATGGCTTTTTTCCTTAGGAAAAGGAGCAGTGAGCTTTCTTGGGTTCAGCAGCAGCAGCACACCTGGAGTCTGATCAGTAGTGGTCATATAATCAGTCAGAAGAAAACAACTATTAGTTTATGTTTCATAATAACTTTTTTACTTGTGAAATGTTAATTATAGAAGATTTCATTACCAGCCTTATTTACAGAGAATGAATGCCAGCATCAAACAAACCCAATTTACCAATGACTCTCTGCCAACAAGTGGTGACTCACTAACTGAGCAAGTGAATTAACAATCATTTTTTCTTACAAAATAATAGTAGGCAAAAATATAACTTGGCAGTATTTCCTTCTTGTTAATGTGGACACTAATTAGCATAGTTATATAAAAAAAAGATTAGAATTAAATATGTCAAGGTCTTGGAATTGTTTGAATTTCTCTTTGCTTAATTAATCCAAATATTTAAACTAGCTTCTTCGTGTAATTTGGTGTTTCACCCGGAATCCCACTGAATGGCACATAAAATTATCATTTGCAGACTTCTTATGTAGTTCCCTTTTGAAACCTGCAACTAAAATAAAGATGTGATTCCTTTACATAAAATATCTTTAAGAAGTCATAATCTCTGTTAATAAGCCAAGCACTTATCGTAATCTCTAACTGACCACCAGATCTCACACAGTAGAAAACTCATCAGGTTTGTGATTTTTCCTTTTATTGTTAAGCCTAGAAAATTCATAAAAAGTACATTTCACCTATAACTTCTTCCCTCCGCTCCTCATAGTTTCCACAACTTAAGGGGCGGGAAAAAAAAAAAAAAGGTATTTTGCAAATTGCAGTGATTAGCAAGTGTCCAAAATTTTATTTTAGAAAAGCTACATATTTATAGCCCAGAAAGGAAACTCTGTTGTATCTTAATTTGCTGTTGCTCTAGTTCTCTTAAAGCTACAGTCCTTGTATCATTCATGGAGTGCTCTGTACTTAGTGTGAATTTTACTCAAGTTTTCTTTCACAAGACATGTGACATTTTTCTTTTGTCTCCTCCTAGAATCCGAACACTTCTGTAGGAATTTGTAACAAATTAATTGTCCTTAGGAAGACATTCTTCTTCTGTTTTTCTGAAGTGGCGTACACACAAGTTAGCACAACAGCGAGTATTCAACAAAACCCAACTCTGTCCTTAGCTCAGATGGTGAGCAGATCTTAGTTCCCCTCCTCAAAACGGTGCTGCAATACCATTTAGGTACAGCAAAAAAAGAATACAAGGCAGTCTCTTTTGTTGCGGTCTAACCACAGTTTTACCACTGAATGCAAAGGTACAGTGTGGTATCTTCCAAGTACCTATAAATTATGGAAAGCTTCTATCTGCCTAAACAAGACTGGCTATTTTCTCTTTGTATTTTAAAATGGATTGATATTATTAATTCAAAAGTCTTGTTTCACTTTCTTTTCTGTCTGTACTCTCATCAATTAGAATAATCCTTGTCTCTCACAGGACTTTGTAAGCAGTTCTTTGCAACCAGCACCTCTTAACAAGAATATTGTTGGAATGGACTTGCCATTTCTTAAAGACGAAACAAGCTCTGAAAGAGTCGTATCTTACCCCATTTGCACTATCATAATGTTGACAAAATGGTTACCCATTTTTTTCCTTTTCTTTTTAAATAAGGCTTCAGGGTAAACTTGAAGAATGGATACAATCTCAATAATAAAGCCTTACCCACTAAGAAATCAGAGGTGAGATGTTTACAGGAACAAAAAAATAAAAAGAAGTTTTAGTCATGTTTTACTGACTGTTAACTAATTAACTGGTGCAAGGCTAAGAGAAGCTGTGTCCATCCTACTAGATAGGGTACAATTGCTATTACAACAATTACAAAATATTACAACATCATACCTAAATGAAAAAGAGGTTTCCCTTGCTTTTTTTTTTTTTTCCAAAACAGAGGGCACAACTGTAACATTCTTACAAATATGGTGTTTATTAGAAGAGAAGAATCAAATATTAATAAAGTGATAGATAATAGAGAATGTGTGCTGCACAGCCCCAGACAGTTCACAGTTTTCAGGTCACTGCCATGGACCATCTTGTGAAGATAAACAAAATGAGAAAAAAAATAAATAGCTCAAGGATTTAATGCAATGTATTTATTCCTTTAAATGGCAAATACCTGTTTTCATGAAGACAGGACTGCGAGCACCAATAAGTCAGCAAGTGGCTAGCAACCTATCCAAATAGTATTTTTTGCAAACACAGTAGCTAAAATTTATAATAAAATTTTGATATTATGACATTATATTATGACATTATGATATTATGGCATTATCATATTTATGACATTATAAATAATTTTCCACAAAAAGAAGCCTTTTTTTTTTCCCCTGAACGTAAATGATTTTGCACTGCATTTTTCACAACACTTACACAAAACCTCTGCATGAGAAAATTACCAATTAATCACTGGACAGAAGTGATTGCTAAGAAACGATTTGACCGACATCATTTTACTAACTTAGTTGGACAACAATTGCCAAACAAGATCAATCTTAAATTCCATTTAATTCAGGATGCTACTTTGAGCAGTGTTTAGTACTGAATGTTTCAGAGGCAAGCCAAAGAAATATCAGAATAATCTAATGAGTTTCAGCCTGGAAAATTTATGGAAAAAAAACATCTAAAAAGCACACCTAAATTCAAACTGTACTCCATTTTATGCATGGCACTTTAAAGTATTTGTATCATTTAGTATGTACCTTATATTATTTTCCATTTATTTTAGATATTAATAAATTCAGTAACCTCAGAAACAGCAGTAAGACCATTAGTTTAAAATCTATATGCACTTCCCCCAGCGTTAACCGCAGAATATTCTGACTGTAGACTAGGTGTAAAGGCACAGTTGAGCGCTGAACCTCACGTACTTACTTTAGATAGTATTTATTAAAATAAGAGTAACACTCTTCCCATGTGCCACACTACATCTGGTAAATAAGGTACATAAAGGTTTAAACAGAAATTGAGAAACAATCTGGAAAGATCAGATCAGCAAGAGACATGCAAGCTTCATGCTAAGGAATAAAAAATACGTTACTTTAAAGCTGCCAAAAGGTGAAAAAGTTGCAGGGCATGCAAGTATGGTGAGACTTGGTATAAATGAGCTGTTGAAGTTATCCTTTCAAACCTCTTAACACACTTGGTAATATTTTAAAATAACCTGCTTACTTAGCAGAAACAGTTAACGTTTATTTGTGAGGTTAAAATACTTAAACAAAACAACCTCCACCTATAGGTATCTAAAATCAACCGCCATCAAGGAGGTTAACCATGAAGCCTCATAAACCACATGTGAAAGACAATATTTTGTTTCTAACCTCTGCTGCCAGTTGCTGAAGAGAAGGAGATGCAACAGGGTGTAAAGTTGAGTTGCCTCTGACTGGATTATGGAGGCTAACGTAAGCCACAACATTTCTTTGAAGAACTCTCTTGAGATCCTACAACACAAGCAGAGCAACGGTTATTACTATGCATCGTTATAATTAAGAGTTGTTTTGTTCTTTCAGTTCCTTCTAAAAAAAACCTGCACCCTACGTTTTTGTCCTCTCTGATTCCCTAGGTATTACTTAACTACGACTGCTTCCAATATGCCATTAAGAACTTCAAAGGATATCTTAGTGTTATTTCTCTACATAGCAGAAGTTATAATTCCATTTCACACATCATCTCAATAAAATGTAAATAGGCCTGGGAGGAATTAAAAGTGACTACACTTGTAAGGCCAAGAATGAAAACATTACATACTCTGAAACAACGTGATGGCCTTTTAAACTTATGCCTGACCGAAGACAAACTTCAACAGTAATCATTATCAACAGTTAAATGCACTCAAATTTTTAGAGACCCAATTCAGATTTGAATTGCATAATTTTCCCAGCGTTTTCATTTTATTATTTTTTAGCCTACAAAAATAGCATGTACAAACTGCTTCAATTATTATCTCTTTTTTAAAAAAGATCCCTTTTGCCTTCTCACTAATGAGTTACTCTTTGCATGAAGTGGCTCTTTATATTGAACAGAAGGGGTGTAACACAATTACATCTGATGTAAAGCCGACCTGAAGTGGAACTAAACAAATTTTGCTTCCAGCCTGGATCTTTTCAATTTGATTTTTTCATCCCCTCTTGTTTTTGAAGAATAATCACGTTGGAAGTATGAAACTTCAATGAGAGCTAGCTCCTTCTCACGCATGACAAAAAGCAATTAACTCTTCATTTTATCTACTGTTTTAATTCAGCAGCCACGAACCTCTCTGTTAGCTACTCCTTTAACTTATCAACTGAAATCTACCATAATCATATATGATCGACAATACCCTGATAAGCTATTTTCTTTCAATAAGGTGATTTCTATTCCGTTGAAAGTGAGAGCCCAAGGAATTGCCTGTGTCAGGTTGTATGTAACTCCCGAGCATAAACATGGGAAAAGTGAATCAGCACTAGCCATGGAGACGCTGAAAGGTTTCTGTAATTAATGTAACCACAGTACAGTTCTTCATTCAGGGTCCTCTCAATTCAGTTCTCCCCACACTAAGCCCATCTACTAAAACCGAGTAACTTGAACATACAAGAGGGAGAAAAAGCCTTCTAGGCTATTCCTGGGCCTAGCTCTTTTTTTAAGCTTTCCCCCCCTCCATGCAACTTTGGTAACATTCTCTTTTACAGCCTTCTGCTGCATTAGAGAGGGGAATCAGATCACAAAGGTGCTGTATATGCAACCTTGACAGCCACAGGAACAGCTCTGCATCTCGCTATCACACACGCTCTGTTCCACACGAACTGCCTCTGTAGGTGCTTTCACTGCATTTTCTATGAAGTACAGGACTGTATGCAGAAGGATGTCACAGTCCAGTTACTGCACTGTAACTGCTATGGGGTAATGACATATTGTTTTCATGCCTTCAACAAAAATACTCATGACTGCAATCAGTCCTTCTAAAATTATTTTACCTCTGCCCATTCATAGGAACCAATGTTGCCAAATGATGTTCCTCCCCACGAGCAGAAAACAATGGTCCGGTCAGGTCTCCAGCCTCTCTTAACCTTCAACATCAAGGCTTGTATAAATGCCGTGATGATAGCAGTGCTACTGGCCCATTCTTGCCCCCCCGTAAGTATTCAAACCGTTGTGATGACTACCAACGATGACGTATCTGTCTGAAATGTCAAAAAAAGGACAGACGAATCTTATTTCTTCTGGATACGAGCATTAAAAGAATTAAGAACCTCTAAAAGATGAACTGTATTAGTAGTCTATAATGTCAATACAACACAACAAAAATGTATATGATCATGTGCAAGACAATCGTACGATATACATAAAACTGTAAATACATAAATGCATAAAATTAAACTAGTAAATAAATGTATGTATATACTTCCCTAATTTAATCCCTGGGCCTTGCTTTCATTGTCTGCTGATTACTCTCCCTTCTTATAAATCTGATATAGACCATTTTTAGAGCCAAGACTCTGACACAGAGATAATCTAATAAAGTTCCATGCTCCCATTAGAGTGTTATGAAAAATCATAAATGAATAAGCAGGAAACTCTATCTTCAATACACATTAGCATCAAAAAAAAGGAAACAAAAGGTGTGGTAGTACAACGTGAAACACAGAGAAAATACACAAAGTATTAGTACTCCCTCACCTGGAAGACTGTGTTCAGTGCTCACCACCCTATCTCAAAAAAGACATTGCAGAAACAGCAGTTGAGAAGCTGGTAACCAGAACGGTTAGATATCAGGATTTAGACTTCCATGTAAGGAGACATTGAAAAGACCTGGACTGCAGGTTTAGAGAGGAGACATGACAGAGGAATAGAGATAATGAATGATACAGAAACGGTAAGTCAGACCTAGCAACTCTGATGATACTGGAAGAAAGTATTTTATAAAATGAAAAGCACGAAGTTTTAACCTGAAATAAAGAGACTGCCTATAGTTATCCAGAAAAAAAACCCCACATTTTTTTTTCAGAAAAATTAAATGATATCTTCATCTCCCACGGCATAATGTACAATTGAAATACTAACTCACAAGTGTGAAGAACTTTATTTTATTCTAAAAGGATGATGGGGTATGAAACAACACAAGTGACTAGTGTGACAGATGTGGGTCAAGAAGTCGCAGCAGAGTTACGCTGAATGACTTCCAAACTATTATAGAGCTTTTGTGTGAGATCAATTCCCAGCCGAAGCCTCTTTGAAGGGTTGCCTACTGGTTGTGTTCTGATATTTAGTAAAGTCTCTTTGTGGTCCAGATCTAGACTTTCAAAGATAAAGCTTTCCATATTTCAGGACACCAATAGAAAACTGAAGAATAGTTATCAAGTGATGTCAGATCTACAACAATCTCTGTGTGATGTTTGGGTTCCAAAAGGTGCGAAAAGTTTTGTTTTTCTTTATCTAAGGGGATTGATTTTTCATTGTTGTCAGTAAAATGGAATGTTTTTATAGCTGCTTATGCAATTAAGTATCTGCTCCTCAGTGATTTTTGTAGCTACGGCTGCCCAGAAACAATTCTAAGTGAACACCAACATACTTTGATTATAAACCCATTCTCTATCAAACTGGACTTTTACCAGTTTTGTTCAGCCAAATACACGGCGATGTTGTTTTATAAGGAATCAAAAATGCTTTACAAACAGGTGATCTGCTAAGTACCTGTAACAACATTTTCAGTCAACTGCTCGGGGGTCTATAGGTATGTACTGAAAGCAGATATGCAAAATGTGAATCTAAATGTACTGAATAATTTGATGTAACAAAACGCAATCTAAATCATATAATTTTGCAACTTGTTTGCTGCATCCTGAGACATTTAATTATAGGTTGCTCTGACAGTGAAAAATCGTAGGATCTTCAACTTAATGTTAAGAATTGGGAACAGAAATGAATGGCTTTACAGGCTTCTCAGTTGTCAGATGAAGTGCCACTAACGCAGAGTGATCAGACAGGATCAATATTCGCCCCGTATTATGACCACTGTTCAGACTGTGAACAGCGTATGTGAAAAGGAGTGGAAAGACACCTTATGTGAAACAGTATAGGACATTTTGATGGAAGCAAGCTGCAAGCAGCAACTTATTGTAGGAGATGGCAGCTGAATGAACTGGAGTAAAACATAACAGCTGGAGCCTCCTTTGAAATTCGTCTTTGCACATCTCTCCCTTTTGCATAAAGGCAACACCCTGAAGCAAATGACTATAGGAAAAGCATAGGAGAAAGGATGGTCAGGCTTACAGAGGGAGCAGCTGTCCTTTCTTATAGCCATTTACTGAAGCATGTAGAGAAAGAGATCACATGGTAAGAAAAAAAGAGAAAGGAAGGACTAGAGATAGAGAAAAAAATTTCTACTCGATACTTTTGAAAGTGGTAAGACAGGAAAATGTTCAGGGTAGCCGTGGGCTGGACAACGGGGATCTATCATTAAAAAAGAGTGACTTTATACTGTCTTCTCTTGTTATATATCCCATTTTCAGCCATGTCCGGAAGAGCTACAGATCAATGTTATGTTTTTCAGGTTTTAAAGGGCTACCAACTATCACATTTCCTCTGCTCCTACATCTTTTAGTATCTTGGTGGGATTTCAGATGCTCATTGTTACTCCTCAGATCAAATGTCAAATAAGATCACCATTACATAGACAGGTTTGTGTGTGTTGGGAGGCCTTTAAGGCAAAAAAACTGCGAAAAACCGCCCTTGGTGATGCTCTGCAGCCTTGTAGTAAGCACTAAAGATAAATTTTCCTTTCTTTCTGCATTTCTGAGAACATGAAGGTGGATATTTCAGGTGTTAAGACACCAGAAAACTCCATCAAAATGACAGTGAATCAATGCCAGTTGAGAGGACACAGCTATAGTATCAACCAGGAGGAGCAGAGAAACAAAGGAAGGTTTAACATCGATTCTGTACAAAATGCTATCCGTGGTGCATTACATGCTCCACTTGTGCTTACAGTACAAGCCAGTTGCTATGGTCCTTGTTCAGCAAGACATTTACGGGACAAACTGTTGGTATCTGGGTAGCGCTATTGACTTCACATGATTATATATGCTTAAATTCTTAAAGTTAAGCGTATACTGATACACCTTTAAAATGTAGCTTCATAAAGAAGGCAACAATAAGATGAAAGACTCAGGTACTGAGAAGATAAAGAAGTTACTAAACAGAAACCGATGCATGCTTTCTATTATTTGTCTTGCTTCTGCGTCACAATTCAGTAGACAGTTTGTCTAAACATGGCAGTTTCTACATCTCAAATTCCATGACAGCTGTTTGCAAAACATTAGCAATAGCAGACTTCAAATTCTTGAAGGAAATTAAATCCTTTACTGAAATTAAATTTGCTGTGCTAATAGTTTTCTATGTTGTGTAAAAGAAATTTGTTCTGGTGTAAAGTACAGCATTCAGAGCACACAAAACTGAGTAATCATTTCTCTAACGAGAATAAGCTTACATCCTCACCTCCTCCTCCTTTTCATCACTTAAAATCTGAAATGACTGGCCTACCCCCTAGGAGACTGTAGACAAGTATGCAACCTTTCTTCTGAACCTAATACAAGAGCATTAATCAAGGCAAACGTGATGATGCCATCTGTACATCAGGAATTAGACTGGGTCTAAAACACTTTACACCATGTAAGTAACCAGCAACAGCGTTCAGTCATGTTGCAGAAATCCTTCAATATTTTGGCTAATTCACTCATGGACAAAATAAGCTCAAAATGATCTTCATTCCTGTGATGTCCTGATTATTGTATTACCTACAGACAGCATCAAGTAGGGGAGGGGGTTTGTGGTTTATGTCACAGTTGCATTTCATAGAATCATAGAATGTTAGGGATTGGAAGGGACCTCGAAAGATCATCAAGTCCAATCCCCCTGCCAGAGCAGGAATGCCTAGACTATGCCACACAGGAACGTGTCCAGGCAGGTCTTGAATCTTATTGTTTAATTCTTAGCCATACAGAACAGTAATTTATTCATAGACTTGCATAAAACTAGCTTATGGCATGATTGTAAAACAAAATAAGGCTGCAGCAACTGTGATTAAGAACTCAGTCACAGATTTTTGTACACTATAATCACATTTGATATTAGATTCCAAGCTAAGCCAGAGATAACACTGTCCTACACCTTGGTTTCAGTGAGACACTTGACTTATGTAGAGATGTTTGGGACTTGAAGCACAGAGTTTTATTTATCTCAAAATTACACTAACTTTAGAAAAAAAAAACAACCCCAAAACATTTTCTAAAGCAGTACAGACATCTTGCTTATTAGTCCAAATAATGCAATATAGTATCCCCTAAAATTAAGCCACTAATACAGTTAATTGGTATAAAATATTAATACTTTCTATGGTCTACATGTAATTCCTCCTTGCTGTGTAAAAATATTCGTATTGTAACTATAATATCCCCTTGAACTCATTCTCTGTTTCACCCTTACGTTCTGTTTTGTTATAGATCAAATCACGAAATAACTACAACAAAGGTTCTCTCTCTCCTCTGTATTAGTGCATTATCTGGTAAAATAGAATCCTGATCCCAGCGATGACTCCCAGCCATCATGAAACAAATAATCAATACAAATGATAAAGGGCTACTTACCAGGAAATACAGATCCTTTTAAATATCCAATAACATTAGAAACTGTCTTGTAAGTTGTGACTGACTGAATATTCAGGCTGATTATTTTTTTGCCTGCTGAAAGATAAAAAGGAAAAAAAAGACAAAGAAAAAAAAAGACAAAGAGAAATTTAAATTATATAGCCAACTACAGGCCGCAGTTATAAATTCCTCCCACTTAAGAAAAATTAAAAAAAGAGTAAAACAAAGAAAAAAAGTTACTGAAGAGGAACCAGAGATTAAAACATAAAATATTACATTATTTTCTTAGTCACATTTTAGTAGTGACATTCAAAGCCGGAATCTCAAAAGAGATCTCTACTCCTTGAGTTAAAAGATCATTCAATTCAGCCAATAAATGCTGCTAGAATACAATAGAAAAAAAAAGTATTACGAAGAGTAGGACTTATGTAATTCTATGATAAGGAAATTTGTCTTAATCTTTATAGGTTTTTCTTGCCTAACCATTCACCCAGGCCAATCTTTCAATAACAGTCACAAAATTATATTTGGTTTATATTACACTATTCTTCTGGAAAACTCCCTATGCTAAATCAGATGGGACAAGTTAGACCTCTGCATTACTAATCACTTCACCAGCACAGCCTTTGGTGATACATTGGGAACTTATACCAGCAGGAAACAGCTTTTGTTGGTTTAGCTGGCATCAAATGAGGAAAAGGTGCAAATACAATGTCAGTATAGACTGTAGCAAAGTAAATGTCTGAGATAAATAGCTTAAAAAGAAAAACACCTGCCCTTTGCTGACAATTACTGTCATTCCCGCTGTGCCCAGGATGGGACACACCAACCACACTAACTCCTCCACTTTGTGGCAATGGAAGCAAAACAACTAACTACAGGGAGCCACCGATACCTTTAAAATGTTTCGTTTGCATTAAAATAGATTGCACTGACATTCATCTCATCTGAAAGGTCACAACTTCTATCTGAGAAAGGTGAAAATGTCTTAGACCGCCCTAACTTAAATGCTAGCAATTATCTGACAATAACCACTGTGTCACCCCAGACCTTCCTCGAGGTTCTCTCACACCCACAGTTACCGCAGACCCGTGTTTCAAGGCACCTTTGAGCCAGAATTCCTTCAATGTCCATATCCCAACTGTCACAGACCAATTTTAAAATATTCCATGGACCATTCTGCGCTCTATCTCCCAGGCTGTTATACTCCCACAGATGTATTTCTACCAGTTTGTTTCCTGGCTTTGTTTTCTGGGATGCACGGAATACGCAAATGGGGAGTTTACTGCAACATGTAAAATAAAAACAACACATCTCTACAATACTGTTTTTCAGGGTTCATTTGGTAGTACTTCATCTGGTAAATTTACTTTAAAATCCTCTTAAAATCCAATGTAATTTCATTCGCTCGTCTTCATTGATATTTGAAAAAGGCAAACCAACTGCTCAGAATTTTCTTTGTTTTAGAAAAACGTA
This sequence comes from Trogon surrucura, assembly GCA_020746105.1. Taxonomy (NCBI): domain Eukaryota; kingdom Metazoa; phylum Chordata; class Aves; order Trogoniformes; family Trogonidae; genus Trogon; species Trogon surrucura. Next base: position 6,772,628 of record CM036625.1, on the reverse strand, counting down.
CTGGCAATATTTACTCTACTTTTTACTCGGACAAAAGCTCCTGCATATCAACAGACGTCTTCTATGCGACAGCTCTGTTTGTGCCAGAATGCAACAGCAAAGAAAATGCAAGTCAAGCACAGCTAATTAAAAATAAGTCACATCACACTACTTTACTTCTATGATTTTAAGTCATCGGAGCAAGTTAATATTTTGATCTGTCATGCATATTTTGGGGTTTCACTATAATTAACTTTGCCCTTCTCATTTTAGTTACTGCAAGGTTTATTAACACCATGTGACGATGAACTGTGCTTGTTCTATAAATCTACAGACACTATTCTAGATTTTTTAAAGAAAAAATATTTATAAAAGGATTAATCCAAAGGGTTCCCAGCACTGTACTGGCACCTATGTTTTTTCTTGGTCTTTTAAAACAATGTGAAAACACCTTAGGGCTTCCATGTTGATTAAGCAGTTAAAAATTAATCTATACTATGCAAGTTACCTCTTGCTGCTGTATCTCACCTACAACCAATCTAGAGCCAATTTGTTTCACTTAAAAATGATTTGCAAGACAAAACTGATTTCTTTTCTTTTTCTAACCCTACAACACTTCAGATATGTTTCTTTAGGCCCTATTTCAGACAAAAAGAAGATAAGCCCTTTTGAAGACAACTGGTTTTTTTCCTTAATCAACATCAGCTACCCAGTCTTCAACTTGACAATAAAGAAACAGAAAATTAACTTCTGGCAATACACATATTCTGGAATCAGATATTCAAGTTAATAGCCATGTAACACAGTAGTCAGCTTAAAGTGACTTGGGCTTAAAGGCTTAGTACACCAGATGAAAAGGCTGAAAGCACTCTTTGGAGCATACAGCAGAAGTGAAATTTAATCCCCTTTAAACAGTTCTGACAACAAACCTCTCTTCCTAATGCTATACTTTAAAGATCTTGACAACTTTCTCTTTTTTTCTCTGTATTCTCTGGAAAACTATGAGGAGATTTTGCTTAAAATTATTTGGGATACACTTTGAGTTTATGTAAGCTAAAAGCTATTTCTGAAATTGAAGGACAGAAAAGTATTTGTCAACATTATTTATTTATTGACTTGAAATCTGTAAATTGCCTCATACCAAATGACTGCCCTTCTTCTCTCACAATTACATAGTTATTTTAAGAAACACATGGTTATTTTGCACTTATTTGATGGACAAGTATAGAACTTCAGATAAGCAAAAAACTACTACTTGTAGCCTGGAAAATGAGTTACGACAGATGATTGGACCGTGAGGTGAATTGTGAACTGGCTCAGCAATAGAGTCCAGAGGGTTGTGATCAGCACCGTAGAGTCAAGCTGGAGGCCTGTGGCCAATGGTGTTCCCCAGGGATCAGTGCTGGGGCCAGTTTTGTTCAATATCTTCAACCATAACCTGGATGAGGGGACCGAGTGTACACTTAGCAAGTTTGCTGATGATACTAAACTGGGAGGGGTGGCTGACACAGCGGAAGGCTGTGCTGCCATCCAACGAGATCTGGACAGGCTGGAGAGTTGGGCGAAGGTGAATCTCGTGAAGTGCAATAAGAACAAGTGTAGAGTCCTGCATCTGCGGAGGAGTAACACCAGGCACCAGGACAAACTGGGGGCAGCCCTGCTGGAAAGCAGCCCCGTGGAGAAAGATGTTGGAGTCCATGGGACAGCAATGTGCCCTTGTGGCCAAAAGGGCCAATGGGATCCTGGGGTGCATTAAGAAAAGTGTGTCCAGCAGGTCTAGGGAAGTTCTCCTCCCCCTCTACTCTGTCCTGGTGAGACCACACCTGGAATACTGTGTCCAGTTTTGGGCTCCCCAGCTCAAGAGAGACAGGGCCCTACTGGAAAGAGTCCAACAGAGTGACAAGGATGATTAACGGACTTGAAAATCTCTCCTATGAAGAGAGACTGAGGGAGCTGGGGCTGTTGAATCTTGAAAAGAGAAGGCTGAGAGGGGATCTTATTAACGTGTACAAATACCTGAGGAGTGGGGGTCAAATGGAAGGGACCAGTCTCTTTTCAATAGTGCTCAGTAATAGGACAAGGAATAATGGGATTAAGTTAGAACACAGGAAGTTCTGCCTAAACATGAGGAGAAACTTTTTCACTGTGAGGGTGACGGAGCACTGGAACCGGCTGCTCGGAGAGGTTGTGGACTCTCCATCTCCGGAGACTTTCAAAATCCACCTGCATGCGTTCCTGTGTGGCTGCCCTGCGTGATCCTGCTTTGGAAGGGGGTTGGACTAGATGATCTTTAGAGGTCCCTTCCAACCCCGAACATTCTATGATTCTGTGACTTCTTTTTTTGCCTTCAACCTTATCTCAAGCTCACAGTAACACAGAATAATGTAATTTTTAGCCTGATTTTAAAAAACGTTAGTTAAAATCTTGAATCCTGAACATACTAAATACCCATAGTTACACAATATTCTGAGCATTCTTAGAAGTATTGGATTTTTAAAAGCATCATTAGGAAATCAGATTTAAAATCTGAGCTAATTTGACAAGATTTTTGCTACTCATACACAAAAATTTTCCTACATGCACATTTAACTCCAGTATAGAAGCAGCAAGTATTAACTGAAGTCATGCATTTCAATAACATAGTTCTTGGATCATAAAACCAGAAGTTATTTCAGAAGATTGCAGAAACAAGATACACTGTATAACTCCGTTTTTAACACAGATCTAATTCCTGCTGAACTCAATATAAACCACACCTGAATGAATTTACATCAGTTTGAAATCACAATTAAAGTTTAACTTTTACACATCATCAAACATCCACGGCTATGTTGCTTTGGGGTCACTAATTCATCTGAGGTAGTCAGGAAAAAATGACATTCAACAGATTTCTTTTTCTAGGTATTCGAAAACCTTAAGTCAGGCTCTAATAACTCAACTGCTACCTCTTTGAGCACACATTACAAAGCTTTCAGACACCCCTGAATGGTTGTATTTTTTTTTCAATAATCAAAGCTACAGTTTTCATAAAATTAATAGCCCCAAGAATTGAGGCTTTACAGTAGTACCAAATACCACAGAACACGACGATATAGTAAGAACTGCACTCAATGTAGAAACACCATAAGCTATTTACGCGTAACAAATAATCGAATATGTAATAAATGTCTTATATTCTATTGGTGATAATGTACAGAATAATATGGACTAGTATGTATTATTTGGAATACCCCGTTAAATACACTGATATATCATAAGTATACACCAGAACATATAACAGCAAATATTGCTGTCATTTGAAACAAATGCTTCACTTTCATTAGACATTTTCTAGAATAACTGAGTAAAATGCCAAGCTACTACTACAATACTAGATTGCCCAGTAAATGCGCTTTTGAAACCTTACTGGACTGTGAAAAATATATTTTAGTTTGTTCTCAGTATTTTATCACATCTACTTCAGTGCAAAACCTTATCTACTCTATATTTTATATCAGTTTTCAATTAAGAACATGACTTTAAAAGAATAAATTTATCATCATAAGCAGTTATGTAACAATATAACTTACCTATCAAATATAATATATGCAGCATAACTACATACTTAATAGAGCAAATAAAATAGTATATACGTAATAATTTATTATCTCTGAAAGCAATACTGTGTGACTCTATCAAATTGCAAAAATCAATACTGAATCTATGACAATGTACAGAATTGTTGAATTATAAAATTATTTGTGCAGGAATATGTCAAAACTCCTGGACAGACATCCTTGTAACAAAAAGCCCTTACTGGTGGTGGGGTTTTTGTGCATAAGCAATACACCATCTAGATTTGGTCTCTTTGAAATCTAGTATCCCTATTTTTCCCCTCTACTAGATTTTTATTTGATTAACTAGCTATGTTGTCTATTAACAATAAATTCTGCTTTCAAAAGGATATTAATAGACCCTGGATCCTCAAGCCCAATCTTTGTCTGAAGAGCCTAATGAATAAACTTTTGCTATTTGATCATATTTTCCGACCTACAACAAGGAATCCAGCAATAAACCTATCCCGAGAAAAGGCTTCTGAAAATAAGTGATGTCTACAATTAGGTGCTTAAAGGAGGCTCTAAACTGGGACGGCCTAATACAATACAGAATAAATGTATCACACTCAATAGCAAAGACAGAACAATTCTGAATATATATCTTGATCAGTTACAATACCGGTAGAAAAATTCTTGAGGCTTCAAGAAGGAATAGAGGGAAGATATATAAAAAAATGTTTCACACTGTTTATGCTTAATTATTGTCATTAACTTCTATTTAAATAAGATTTTAAAGCAATCACAAAAAGAAAATCCAAGAGTATTAGTACACATTTGTAATTTTTCACATATAGTACGTCTGTACTAAGTCTGAGTCCCCTATTTAACATGTACTACTTAGAAATGCCAGTAAGCAATATCTGCAGAACATCTTTACATTTCTACTGTTATGTACAATGCATTCAAATTTGGTAGACACAGCAACATGTACTGCCACACAATATGCTTCTATTTGTTTTCTTGGATTTATGTTTAGCTTAGTGCAAACACATAGAAATTATGGGAGTGTTTGCATATTGATATCACAGTGCATGATGGCACAGCCAGAGTTTATTAAATATGGTGCTCTTTCTTTTCTCTGACAAGCAGCAAGCTACAAAGGAGAAAAACATGACAACATCACAAGGCTGTAGCCTAGCTGAAGAAAACACATATTCTACATCTTTTCATGTCCTTTCTCCAACTGAAGACAGCTTGATTTGCACTAGTGCAGCACTTGGCAGAGAACTCTATTTGTTCTGGACAATGATCATATAATATGTAAACCAACAACTCTTCCAATTATTCCTTTTGTATAATTGATGATTCTAATTTCACAAGATCAGAGTTGACTATAAAACTTGGTACTAAGACCATCTGATACGTGGAGCTGTTTAAAACAGATGTTCAGAGTCTTACAAAAAGTCGTCTTTATATTATGTTGCAAACCCTTTTAGTAACAGTTGTTTCTCGTTACATCCTCCACTCTCACCTTTTTTCTGGTAGAGTATTTGGACTTGTTAGCAGTCTACAACGAAGTTTTGCATCACAGTCATTAAGATGATTCAGTATTGACACCATTCAAGTTACTTAAACTATTCATGCTTTGGTTTTACTATTTTATAAGTTAAAATATAAAAAAAATACACCTACTTCACATCACAAGAGTTCATAAGAAATGGGATCTGCTTCCGTGTATTTTAAGTCTACTGGTATTTTCTGAAGTAATAAAGCCTCAACTATCTTGGTTGATCCAGACGAACACAGAAATAGGGTTGGATTTAAACAGCAGCTGGCTAACAACACTTGAAGCCTTTAAATAAGATCAATGAATGAATACTTGCATTAGACTTCCTTTAATTTGAATCAGACTGCTCAGGGATACAAGGTCAGACCAACTGGCCCGCTAGCCCTTATCTCCAAGAGTGAGCAAAAACACAGATGTGGAGAAGAACATAAGAATAGGATGAGTGTACAGTGATCCCTTCCTAAGACGTTATTGTGTCCTCCAGTGACACAAAAGTAGTTTAGTCAAAGGGGAGGATGGGGGGCTCTATGTGTTTAAACTCTTTTGATTGGTTATTTTTTCCTCAGTGAATTTTTAAGTGGCCCTTTTTCAGTTACATGAATTTTTAGCATGCACAATATCCTGTGGCTGAAGAGGAGGGAGTAAAAGGGAACTTTATTAATAGCCATTTCTGAATAACTCAAACACCTTCCATCACACATCCCTATCTCTGTCTCTTACTGTTACAAGTAATTTTTATTTTTCTTAATTGTTTCCTATAATTTTAAAAGGGTAGGTAGCCAAGCAAATGCATTTCCTAATACAATATGTTATCTTACTGGTTCTAGGTTCTAGAAAGGATCTCAGTTGAGAACCTCTCAGACAATATCCCCTTGATCTCCCTATTTACAAGTCTGGCAACACAAATTCCTCAGAGTTCCATTCAACCTCTCAAAAAATATGACACCTTTTTCTTTATATACCATATGACGATGTAAGCCACTTAATCATGAAAGCTGATCTGTGAAATCCTCAGGTCTGCCACACACAGCAGGAGATTGATCTCTCCTGAAATCCTAGATCTTTCTCATCTTCTATCTTCTCAGATGTAAATCATCTGAGCATAAAAAACTGACAACACCAAAGAGAAATGTACACATAGATCTCTCGCATTTTTGACTGCCAGACTTCCAGGCTACCAAACTTTCCACTTAACACCAAAGTACTTGGTCATTAGGATTGAAAAACACTTTGTGAAATAAATTCCACCGGATAGATTTACTTTAAATAGTCAAGAGATTCATTGAAAAGGGATTATTTGCACCTGATTAAAATCTACCAACTTGAAGGTAACTTAACAAACAACTAAGTAAGTTTACTGCAACACAGCAGGACTTTCTTCATTTATGTTTATAGGAGTGCTTTAGTTTTACAGCAATCGTCACAATGTTCCACCAAATATCCTAGAGATACTCCATAAAAAAAGCGAGTTTCAGAAGCGTACAGCTTCTCTATAAAACTTCACTCCTAAATTCCTTCTAATTGCCCATTTTGGTGAAAAAGTTCATGAGAGCACAGAATTCCAGATTAATGAGGATTAACAACGATGCACCACATGAAACAGAAGGAAAATCTAATTACTAACTTCGACTAACACAAAACTAATAACTAACTTCAATTCCCAGTATTCACTTGTAGGCTCTAAGCATTTGATATATATCAGATGTTTCTCTCCATATCCTCCTACTCCCTCTGTCACATTATGTCTCTTGAAAACTGCAAGGCTAAGGGAAAAAAGAGGCAATGTGAGAAAACTATATATAAATGTTTAATCATTACTGATGAATCTGCTCTTCAGCTTTTGAAACATACTGATGAAAGAATGATGATCATTTTATTCTAACAAATTTTAAGCCGACCAATCATCTGAATTGCTCATCCACCTCCTTTGACAGATAAGTGATGAGTTCTATGTCAGAAGTGAAATCTCTCTCCTAAGCTTCTTCAAATCAACAGGAAGACTGCAAATTCAGCCTTCACTGTTCTCTGTTCAGCATTTTCTCCTTAGCTATTACTATTATTAAATAGTTATGCAAGATTTCTTATCATGGGACCAACCAGTCTTTTTCTCTTCCATTAAGGCTGTTACTGAACAGTTCAGCACACCATATGCTCCCGCACATCTATAGTTTCACCATTATTTCAGGGCAAAATATATCATAATGCATTACAAAATTATGCAGGGTTTTATATTATAGACCCTATGTGCTAAATAAATTAAGATTTTTTTTTTTTTAAATTAAGATTTTTTTTTAAATCCCACACGGATAACTGTGGTTCAGAATCTTTACATAAAATCAGACACAAGCTGTTGTGTTCAATCAGAGTCAGCTGGACACGGATTGGCTCTTACTAGAATTTTCCAACATGCAGAACTCCTGCCTTCTCATGGAAATAAAATATAGACATGCCACACCATACAGAAAAAAAGTAGCATAAACCATCCTTTAGGTGATTCAGTCCTGTAGATGCTACACAGAGCTTTTTGAGAAATAGCCAGCACAGGCTTTTACCTTTCTGAAATGAGTGCCATTTGCCAGTCCAAATTCACGCTTTCCTGCAGGTATTTCAGCTGTTGAAAATGCCTACAATACTAGCAGGCTTCACACGTCTTACCTGGAATGGTTAAGCCCTTGTTCCTTCCCAATGACCTTTTCCCATTTATATAGTCTTTGCCTACCGGTTGTGGGGAAGATCAGTTCATCTTTAAAATATCTAACCAGCCGTGCGCGGAGAGCAATAGACCTGCCTAACCACAACAGCTTAAGCCGTAAAGCATGAGGTCTCTTCTGCCTTTCTTTTTAATATGCATAACTGCAAGTGCTAACACAAGCCATAAAATTAATCAACTCTTTTTTATGCCTTCTTGTATTGTATTCCTATTCCATAATAACTTTCCAAAGGCAATAAACAAGCGACACAGCGCATACATGATAGTACAATGGTTGCCCTTAAATTTTGCTTTTACAATTATCATCACTCTATCTAGCACAGAATACAGTGGATAACTTGTTTCCCCCTTCCAAGACTACTGCTTCAAATCAATTCATTTGAACAGGTGTTATAAGAAAACCTACCATTTCTTTCTGCCTTTTTTTTTTTTTTCTGGTGAAAGCTAGACTACTACAAAGCAAAAATCAAGACAGAATTACTGTTTAAACACGCATTTCATCTAAAATGTTATGTGGATGTTGTTGCTTCCTTCACTGAAACACTGTTCAGTGTCTTTGCTGGCAGATTGTATTCTCACTTTCTCCCCCACCCCCATCAGCAGTAAGTTTGTTCAAGCAATAATCTGTATGACTTTGCTAATGGCATTATCTCTGAAGAGATACTCTGAATACATTCTTCCATTACATCTAGCTCTACTCAAGGTATTTTGTTCTTATCATGATTACCGCTTTCCTGGTGAAATGCGGAGGAAAAAAGATGCCGGAAGGTTCAGACAATAATACATTTTTTATTCTATAGCAGATACAAATTAAGGAACACAGAAAGACATATCACTGCTTAGAATTATAGTAGTATTATGCCAGAGGCAGAAAAAGAGACACAAAATAACTTTAATACCACTGGTGGTGTCTTAATGTAAAAATCACATTCTTAGTAGTAAAACAAGCGCTAACAAACCATACGGTAGCCCTAACAAAATCTCCCTAGCAATAGAATCTAGATAGAGATTCTTTTTAGGTCAGTATTAAAAAATAGAGCTTACTGTCATATACCACAACACTTTTTTTTTTTTTTTATGTCTTTTAACCAAAACTTCCATCTATCAGATTTTGGGAGCATAATTCTTAGTTTATTCACAATCTCTTCTAGAAAGCAGCTAAGCAAAAACTCTTATAATCTGCTAAACCTCTTAGTTATATACAGTTACAGAAAATGGATTTGGAGTCCTTGAAGAACATTTAAATAATCTTTTCTTCTAAGTATGAAAAAGCATTACCTGTAGCTGGCAGTTGCAGAGGTATACATCTATCCTGTTGGACAGTGTCCTCAGGTAGAGAAATGAGTTTTTTGGCAAGGATCGCAGAAATTGGTTGGACTAACAGTGTTGTAAGGTTCAGTCGATTTTGTCTGTAGCTTCCATCTTAAACAACAGAAAGAGAATGGCAATTTTGTAAATGAAAATTGGAAGACTTCTCTTCTGCATACACTAAACAAGAAAAGCAATTACCTACAATGCAGCTTAAAACAACTGATACAGATAATTAGCCATTATTTTTTTTACTCACCTTACTGAAAAAAAACATTTCAAGAACACGTGCCACAAAATTACTTGTCTATACTACAGCTCTTGTGGAATATTTCCACAAGAAAGAAACAGATATTGGATTGTGACTTAAACACAAAAAATTGGATTGGTGTATAGTTAAATGATTTAGCAAAAACCATAATTACTGATCAGAAATAACTTCTAAATTCAAGTAAGAACTGAACACTGCGTTACCAGGAAGAGTCGACATTTAAACATCCTGAAATCATGCGTAAATATTTGTCTGCACTGAACGACGCTACTACCGATAAGGCTCTTCCTTGTGCGAGGGATGTCAAAATTTTGAATGCCACAGAAGTTGTGCTACTTAGCACTAAAACCATTTAAAGAGGCGAGCTTTCACACAAACAAGCTTTTGTGAGAACTTTGACAAAAAAATGCACTCCAGAAGATGTACGTTGATAATATACCAGCGACTTGATGAGATATGCCTCCTTGCATATACCAAAAACCATGAAAGTTTTAATTCACACCTTCCTCTTTTAAAGAACACAATCTGATTATCTCAATGACTCAAAGTTGCTTGAATGCAGCTACGGTGACTATAGTTTGTTTATTCTATAAATGCAAGGGTGTTTCTGTGATGGAAAGTCGAAGGCTCAGTTCAATGAGGTCTGGAATAAAAGTGGACTAAAGACACACACGTCAAGTGGAGAAAGGGACAGATCAGACAACACCCAAATACTTCACTTACAGCTTTAATATCTTAAGCCACAGCACAAACCTCACAATATCAGCAGATCAATGCATATTTTAAAATCTCTCTTAATTGAAAATAACACAAGTTTCCATACACATCACTGCCCAACATTTAAGCATGGGAAGACTGCTGATGAGATATTTTGGGAGATCAGTGATATAACTCCAAAAAAAGTGGCAAGATCTGCATGTGGAAATGCTCTGAAGCACTTCAGGACAAAGTGATGATCTGTTTTTTTCAACTACTTCAGCTACCTAATGAATTTTTTTCACAATATAAGATAGAGACTGAAGTATTGGACAAAAAAAAATTAAAATAATTAAAATACAGACAGGCACATTTTAAGTTATCTGGAAGAAAAGCTTTCTAATAGAAGGAACTCATAAAGACTTGCCTATGCAGGTGGCAAAATCTCTACAACTGAGATCTTTTTAAAGTAAAGATTAAACAAACAGCTGTCAGGAATGACGTAGATATGGCTGATCCCTTCCCTGAGGGAACGTGCTAGATTAGGTGACCTCTTGACACCTTTACCAGGCCCGACTTCTATACTGTTCTCTAGCAACAGAATTTCCTGAACTTTTTGCAATAATGCAGTATTGATATTAAGATTTAAAAATGTCTTTAAAAAGCCCCAAAACAACAAAGAAGTGAGAGTTCCTTTCCCTCTGCCAGTCATGTATTAGTTTCCATGAGAGCACCGTGTTCAGGAGACTGAGGAAAGCTGTCTGCATCGTGGTTGGGATTCAAAAGTGAAAGCTTAAGACCAATCTCCCCCAATAAAACACAGTGCACGCTGAAGAAATATGGAGATTTCCAGGGCTGCTAGTTAAAGCACAATCACTCTGGTTTTAAATTCTCACAGGCTTGGTGCTGTACCAACTGCAAAACAGAGCAGTGCAACTTCATAAAGAAACCAGTGTATCGAAAGCACTTTATGAGATTCTTGCTTGCTCTTTCCCTGCTGGATGCCAAACTCCTTGGAGCACATAGCGCTTTCAGGATCTGTGAGCACAGCAAATGCTTTGAGAATAATTTAAATTTGAGATTTTGCTTGTAATGAAATTTAGTTTTATAGCATGAAAATCTTCCAAGAAACAGAATTCCTTCCTGCATGCAAGTCTAACAATCTAACCGTGCCAGGCCTAAAACGGCTATTAATTTAAGAAAGACTCTGGAGAACACACTGGAATGCAAGAAGACAAATATGTTAATCGATTATTAAGCTAATTTTAGAAGCAGAAAAAGAGGCAGTCTTTAGAAAGTTTCTGCACACAAAGCAAGAACTACATTTTTATTTTTGCAGTGACTGTGTTGTCTATTTTCTTTTTCAGTGCAAGCACAAACCTCTAGCATCAGTTTCTACGCTGCTCCGTCTGGGATACACACTTGCAACCTGGCAGTTCATAGTGCTCTAGTACTTATTGGTGTCAGTAACATAACGTGACATTTATCAGTAATGCTTGTGTATCATATGACACTCAATTCTAGGTTAAAGTACAATTTTACCACCGTTTCAATGGTTGTCAAAGCTGAAAAATCAGAGCATGTGAAACAGAAGACAGTCACAATGGCATATTTCTCTAGTCAAAAGAATATTGCTTTACCCACACCTTCTTCAGTATTGTGTTATTAAGCTTTTATTTATCCCTCCCCATAAAGTTTATGTTGTAAGAATCAACTTTCTGTTCATTTTTATTTAAATTCCAGATTCCAAGAAAGATTGTAAAGAATCCTGCATTCCATTGTTATCTGTTTATTAAAGTCACCCTCTGCCAGGATCTGATAAACCAGAAAGTTAATAAATAAAACTGTCTAAAGTTTACTGATAAAATTCATTAAAATAATTCCTTCTATGACCTGAAACTTTTAAAATGATGTTTCCCCTCAAAATACAGACAAAAAAAGTAGAGTTTGACTGAACACTGAACCGTAATTGCACATCCTCACATCTGCGACTTTCTGCTGCATTAATAACAGAGCAGTATTAGTTTCGAAATATCTGAACTGAATGGCTCATTAATTTTTCACCTTAAGCTTAATAGAAATTTGACAGTTTTCTGCTAAGAACAGACACTTGAAGCAGGACTTCAAAGCACATTACGAGAATAAATTAGAGCATAAGAGACAGAATAAAGTGCATTTGGTCATATAGGTTGGTTCTGTCATTCAATTGCCTGAAGTGAACAGTTAGTTCAATGTGTCTCTGTGAAAGAGGCACCTGCACTGCCCTTTGTCAACACTTGATCTTGTATGAACCACGACAAAAAGAAGACGCACCGACCGACACATCACAGACACTTCACATTATTTGCACTTAGAAATTGTATACAGCTTCCCTACCAACTGTGCAGATACATTCAGCAGCGGTTAGGCCCGCACTGCTTGTCGTGAAGTTGGTCACAGTGATGTCTCTATACTTCCATGCAAAGTCAGTTTATCTGTGGTTTTCCTGGCTCACGTCTAACCACACGCCCAGACTGAAATGGCCTGCATGGTGCCTGCTGACTGGTGGCTCTAGCTACTAAAGCTACTTCACTACTGCTAATCCTAGCTCAGCAACTCAGCGGCTATTTTGCTACACCTTCAGCTGCCTACAAAACTGTTCATGAGCAGTACTTTTAAGAGAGGCATGACTCAACCTACTCAAATTTGACGAATCAATTAATACTGCTAGACAAGGCTTGCACCGTCACATCACCACATTATGCACCAAGATTTGAGGTGTTTTTGCTGTTTTCCCAGCTCTTCCAATGAATAGTTCCATAAAGTAACACCCTTTCCTAAGACAATCTTAATGACTTCCTATACAGTTTTCACTGGCACTATTAGTACCATTATAGTCCTACCCATATGAAATTGCAGGATTTGGTTTGAGGAGATTCAGAGCATACAGATACTGTCTAACCTCTGACATAAAATGTACCCATCTGCTACACTTCACAAAGTCATTGACGTATTTTTTTTTCCTTCTTAAATTCTCTCTTAGAACATGGGAAGAAAAAAGAACTGTATGTGGCTCTCACTTCTTGCTGTAAACAGATACAGTGAAAATATCGATCTAGAAAAACTGGTGTTGTTCTCCAAGCACTTATGAACAGGGAATTCTGCTCAGTGTTTGCATTCTGAAAGTCAGATATGTGCTTTTCCACATATGAAGTCAAACAGGGCTCTTCATCTCTCCAAAGCAAAGAAAATGGTGCTGATCACCCTACGATGCTTAAATTGGAAGTCAGAATGGATTTAACTATGAGAAGTATGACATAGCTTCAGACTTAAGAGACTATGTTGAGAGATGGAATCTAGAAGTATCAGCAAGGATAAGAAAAATATCTGGTACAGAAACACTTTTCTTAAGAGAAAAGTACAACTGCAGCAGATACCCATGGAGTAAAATTGGTAACAACCAGTTTCCTGCTCTGTCTTTATCCAGTTCTCTAAGAATTAACCACTAGAGTTACAGCATGGATCATATGTCAATTCTGGAGTACTCTGCTTCACTAGTCACTAGTAGGAATCTGAGGGAAGAGAAAAACGTTTCCTTCTCTTTCACAAAAAATTAACTTTGATTCTGCAACCAGGGATTTTAAGAGCAGCCCCAACCAAAGACTTTCAAAGCAGGTTTACAGGCAATGAGCCGTCAGATGATGACCTGTTCTGCCAACCACAACCGCCTTATGGCAGCTCGCATTTCAGGAGGTACCATTCACAGATGGACAAGGGATGCTTAGAACTATGTGAGGAACATCTAGAAGGAAAATAAGTTATGGAGAGTACTCAGAAAGCAGCTGAAAAACATTTCCTTTTTTTTTTTTTGGCATTGGTGATGGCTAAGGTGACTTGAAAAATACTTTAAAAGAATAATTCCACATTCTTATGATGTCAAGAGTTAATAAAAAGAGTTTAGAAGAAGGACAAAGATAACATACCACCTGTGACAAACTCCCAAGCGTTAACAAGACCAGACATTGATACATACAAAAATACATAACACTAGAGCAGTACTGTTTTCTTTACACTCACTGCACCCTGCTTACATCACATATTATCAATGGAATGGACGCGAATCCGGATATATATTACCCAAGACTGCTCTTTAAACAGATTTCTGTTGTCCTTAAGAATAAAACTAGAAATTCTAAAGCTGATGGGATGAAAACGTAGCTCTAGAATCCACTGTCGTCTTTCTCCCTCCATCTCAAGGAAATGCGTTTAACCAATATGAGAAAAAAATGTCACTGTCCTGTCTCTTAGTGCAAATCACTCGTCTTAACACATACTTAATGTACTTTAAAAACACTGTCAGTCTTGTTTCTTTTTAAGATAAATAGAATAAAAAGCAACACATTTATTTGGCAAAAGCAAAACTGCTTTGACACACTGACGCAAAAACATCTCATTAATCCTCCTGTTCCTTTCTAAAAATATTTAGTAAAACAGCAACAATAAAAATCAAACACATCACACTAAAAAAACTTTTCACAATACTTGGACCATTTTGAATCCCCCTTTCCACTTATGACATACAAGGGGCCAAAATAGAGCAAAACGACGTAACACTTCTACATCAATTAACACGGAACTAAAATTTTTCAGTGATTCAAACATAATACGATAAAATAATTCTGCAAGAAGTTTATTGTTAACTGATATTTTGTATTTTCCTAAAATATACAGAGGTATCAATGGAATTCAGTAAAATTGCTCTAAGTGATTGCTCTGATGTTCAGGATTACTGCATAATCCAAAATATTAAGTATGAGACATATACTTGGACTTTTTTTTTTTAAATCTTTCTCTTAGAATACATCTACTTCATGAATTTTGTATCTGCAAGTCTATGTCAGAAATGTACCTCTTTGTAGCTCCTAGAAAATACACTTCAAAGACTATTAACCACGATGTTCTTGAGCTAGGATTTGGAGGGAAGTGCGTAGGTACGCGAGTGAACACAAATCAAACTGACGTACTAAGCTTGACAGTCAGAGCTTTTAAAACTGAGATATTATAGAACATTTTCAATTCAAGTGCCAAATACATTATGGAATTTGCTACCAGTTTCATTCAAAAAATATGCTTTGGTCTGGTCTGAGAGCAACTTAGGTTTGTCCCATCTGTCTGCATACCCTGGGTCAAGTTCACTGCTTTGTGCTACAGATGAATCTGGCCTGCTCTGTTGAAGTGTACATTGAAAGTATCGTTGGATTCCACATTCTGCTACTGAGGGGTTGGACCACCCCCTTAAACACTTTTTCAAAGCCAGAATTTTGGAAACATCAAATTATGTAAGAGTAAGGTACTACATAAGTGACACAAACACTTTCTATTTTTAAAAAAAAAGAGTTCATAGATACACATTTAGGCTTGAACATAATTACTTTACCTTTGCTTCCATAATGCTTTTTACCTCCAAGGTAAGTAAATAATGTTTCTTTTAAAAAAGAAAGTTACAACACTCTCATTTTATAACTGCCTTTTTCAATCTGCTGTGCCACATTCCAGTCAGACCTTCCATGGTTTCTGATACTAGTTCCTTTTCCTGTCTGGTAGAACCCTACAGTGAGAAAAACTCAGTGGTGATAATGAACCTGCTCTTGTATTCTGAGTGGGCAAGCAGCTTTTCTGTAGTTTATGGTTAGTTATAGCAACTGGCTGGTTATTACTTCTCCCGGGCTTTTTGAAGATGCCAGGATGAGAACAGGGAATAACTGGTATCAGTCAGTTTATTTTATGTTTGCCCAGGAGAACCAAAGATTTCTTTCACTCCTGCAAAAAGGATGCAGGGACATCACCGAGCACGAGTATCCCACTCAGTACTGGGACCATTAAGCCCCACTAGCAGGTAAGGCACAAGGCACCACCTCTAGGAATTACGTTTCCTGTTAAACACTTACTTAAAGAAATAATTGTCTTCCAGCACATTCAAGAGTTAATGGCTTGGTCTTATAGATTATTGCCTCCTGAAATAAACCTTGATTTTCTACACTGGTGATGGCGACTATAAATGAAATGAACAACAAACATGGAAACGAGACACTGATACAGTTCTCCTTCCCTTCAACGATGATCAACACTACAAATTGCAAAATAACTGTCTTGCTTTAGGTGAAATATGTTTGCAGCAGCGAGAACACTCTGTGATTCTGTGATTCTGTAATATATGCCAGGTTACATATGCCATCACTGTTCTGGCTGTGAACAAGCATGGAGTCCTGTTTACCCACAATAATGAGATTTATTGGCAATAAAAATAATAAAAGCCCTATAACACTCTACAAGGAATGGAATAGAAATAGAAAAATCTCTAAAAAAACACTGGAAGTGACAGGTTTAGGATACCAATTATTTTGTTTATTGCATGTAGTGAACACTGAAATGACTCAAAATCACATGCTGTCTGTATTTATTTGGTGGATGACATGAAATAAAATTGCATATGTTATCTGGAACACTATGCTTTTCTTACAATAATGTATACCTCTGATTTATTCTTCCATATTTGTTTGAAATCATGGAAAGTCAAATTTTGGCTTCAATTTGATGATACATGGGATCATCCAAGGGTTTGAAGTCTCCTCCTTTTCCCACAGCTTGTTATGTATTCCACTCCCCAAGCTGCAGCACCACTGCAATTGCATGGCAAGGGGCCACACTATGAACCACATCCGCAAACTTTCTTCAAGTTCTTTAAAGTTAGATCATTTCTCCCCCTCAGTCCTGTCCTCTAGGACACGGAGTGACTGTTCCTTGGCACGGAATGACACTTAAATATGCATATCAATTCAGAAGCTACTGACAGTTAAAAAAAAAAAGAAAGAAAAAATATCTTTATAGGTCTCTATGGTTCTCCTTTAAAAAAGAACAAACAAAGAACAAAAAGCTCCAACAAAACAGCTTATATTTGGATTTGTAAAGGAGCACCAACTCACCTGAAATTTTAAAAATCAGAGCTTCCCAATACAATCCTTACACAGACAAAAAAAAAGGAGCTGTGTTAGGGTCCGGTCTATAAAAGAACTAACTGGCAAATCTATCATAATCATGCAGTAGTTGAGGAGTGACTGATCAGAAGCAAGATGTTAATCACAGGTGTGATCCTAATGCACAGCTGCCTGCATACACACAACTATGTGTAACAGGAAACAAAAGCAACAATAATCCCCTTGTCAGCTCAAGGACTATTTTAAACACTGAATCGCAGCACGTACATTGAATCTGCATCTATTTTTGGTTCCTTCTAGCATGGGTTGTAGCAAACCAACAGTATGTCTTCACTGTCCGTATGTAAAAAAGGCCGGTTTACATATGCTCTGTTGACTCAGATCTCAATAACGATTACAGCTGGTATTTTGGAACATTTCTGAACTGGAGTATGAGGTATTTACTTTAATTCTGTTTGAATACTCTGATTTAAAGTAAGAATTCTATGCAAGTTGTATTCTGGTATTAAAGTACACAATTGGGTTATTTTTGTTCCTCTTTTTTTTGTCTCTATACTATGTTAATGAATGTCAAATCAGAACAGCCTAGATTGCTTTCTCTTCTAATTCTGCATAGCTCTGTAGCTCCCCCTTGCCACAGTTCTTTTCTTACCAGCAAAATATTTCGAAAGTATTTCTCTCATAGCTGTAGATATTAGCATTTTACTTGTAAAAAAAATTAAAAAAATTACAATCCCTTACTTTCTCTTTGACTGCCATCTGTTAAGCTTCTCCTCAGAGAAATTAACAAGTTTCCATATTGGATCTCTGAACTGTAAATATGGCATCATCTGCAAAATTTATGAAAATAATCCCCTTTGGAAAGATAATAGTCTTATATAAAATTGCCAGAGAATATTCAAACATAAATAGAAGGCATTGTCCAGCTATCATATGAAGACTGCTTGTGGCACCTAAAAAACCAGAACAGTCTGGACAATGTTAGAGCTTGGAAGGGACATGTGCAGACTACTGATGTCAACTAATCAGGTGGCCCAGGACACTGTCCAGTTGGGTTCTAAGCATCTCTGAGCATGAAAATACCACGAGCTCTCTGAGGAGCCTCTTCCAGCACTTGAACACCCTCACCACAGAAGAGCTTTCCTTATGCTTACAGGGAATTCTTTGTATTTTACTTTCCTCCTCCAATCTTTGTATTTTAGTTTCCTCCTCCAATCCTCAAATACCATAGGAGAAGAAACTGGAAATACAGTGATGCTCATTTTCAAGTTAAATTCTGACTGTACATATCAAGGGCATTTGAGCAGCTAAAAAGCGGTACATCTCCATCTGGTTGCATCTTGTTCCAAAGGACTTGCACCCAGTTCAAAAGAAGTATGCTCAAATACAGAGAAGAATTATAGAATCATGGAATGGTTCAGGTTGGAAGGGACCTTGAAGATCATCTAGTTCGAACCCCCCTGCTGTGGGCAGAGACACCTCTCTCCCACTAGACCAGGTTGCTTAAAGCCCCATCCAAACTGGCCGTGAATACTTCCAGGGATGGGGCATCTACAACCTCTTTGGGCATCCTGTTTCAGTGCTTCACTACTCTCATGGTGAAGAATTTCTCCCTTATAGCTGATCTATATCTACCCTCTTGCAGTTTCATAATCAGTGTTTTTAAGAAGTCAGATTGCAATGACAGTCTTCCAAGTTTTGAGTTCATCTTTAATTTATTAATCTTTTACCTGTAAGATATCTCAAATCTATCTGGTCATGTACCAGTCATAATTTGATTACAATTACTGAAGAAAAAAAAATAAAATCCTGGCAAGTCAAGCTGAAATGACAGTTTTCTAGGATGAAGACACTGGTGTTTCAAGACCCCTAATTAATCCTGTCTAGAGTACAGGGAGGAGAAAGAACGATGCTCTGAAAATCCTAGAATTTTTGATCTATGGAAAACCTTGTAAGATATAATGGTTCAATTCTTGGATTACAGAAGAGAGACAAATAAACTATAATCTATTTGCAGCATTCCTCAGAGATATAAACACTGGTACTTAATTTACTTAATAACTTGCTTATGCATTTGGAATGTTTTATTATGTTCATGCTGACTACAGTAATGGCTGTATTCAGCTTCAGAAGGGTATTACAAGCACCCATGAGAACTGGATTTTATTTTGCGCACAAGAGCACGCTGTATGTGAATATTCATTCAAAACTCCAAATGGAGTTGTTGGCCCTAAATGATTCCTGAACCACTGTTTGTAAGAAGCTTTGCGTCCTCAACAAGGAGCTTGTGTTACCTGCGATAAGCCTTCAAAACAGGTATTTTTGGTAAAGTAACAAAGCTGAAGAATTAGTTAATGTTTAGACTAATCAGCGCCCCCCCCCCCCCCCCAAAAAAAAAAATCAAGGTCAATTTCAATTAGAAAGTTCAGAAGCAAAGAAAATTTGAAACCAAAATGAAAACAAGGCAATAATTTCTTGTTAAAGAAGAGTAGAACAGCAGCATAATTTCAGAAGATTATATTTAAGGTCATGTTTTAAATTATCAGTGGTAAGCAAATTCCTACATATTTCTGCCTTGTTAATATTTAAATATAAACTAATGTATTCATTGGCGGTAAAGCGGTAGTAGAGTTTTGTGAATTCCTAAAAAAATCTTTGTATTTGAAAATGTTTTCAGTTTTTTAATTGGATATTTAAAAATTAAATATTTTATCTGCTTTGACGCAAAATGAAACTACTAACCTGGTGAACCTGAAAATTATCAGTCTCAGTTTCTTTGACTTTGAAAGGCATCGGTGTAACTGTATTATCCTAAAGTAGCTTTCAGTGGCCCGTTTTCCCTGCCAGAATCTCAATGTGTAACTATACTATCCCTCTACCCCTCCCTTCCAAGTAATCGATATGGCACATCACAGGAGTCACGTAGGGAACTAGGTACATCAGTGTCTCCTCTCCCAAAAGCTGCTACCAGATTTTGAAATATTTATGCAAGCAGAAATATTTTTTCACCTGATTAACCATAACAACCCCCATTATCTTTTCTTCAAAGGATTTCAAAACTGTTCTTAATTTAGCCTTCACTGCATTCTAAAATTTTCTGCCCATACATGTGGCATTTTTGGTGAAACACACAATTTCAGAAGCAAAATACAAGCAGAGAAGTTCCACACGTTTTTCCCATTCTCTTAGGCAGTCTTAATGCATTGTTTTAATTACGACATGCACCCTTATGCATTTTCCGTCCCTTCTGTTAAAAAAACAGAGCAAGACTCTCTACAGCTCCCTCAAAGATCATACTTGTCCCAGCTCACATCTTGCTGCAAGATTATAGGGACACTGCAACACTCTCTAGAGTGTTAAATGTGGAGAGCTCACCCGGGTCACAGGCAAATCAGGAAATCTGTTCTTTTTTTTCATCTGTTTTTCCAGGAAAGCACATAGATTAGGAGAATCCCAAAGAAGCAGCGGAGGAGAAGAAATCAATACATATCTAGTTTCATTTTGACCATTACCCTGAAGTTTAATGAATTTTACATGATAGCTAGAAGCATACAGAATATATACAGGCTGACAGAAACACCTATGCACACCTTATTCTTCATAGCAGTTACACATCAACTGAACCACTAACACAAGGCAACTCTCCTCTTTTGTTTGTTGTTATAATAAGAGAGAATCATAGACTCACAGAATGCAGTAATACACTACAGAGGATGCTCCAGATTTGCCATTATTTTCCTGTAAGTACTAGCAAAGAGCTTGCAGCAAGCAAATTGTTTTCACAAGCTGAAAATGCAATGTCACCGTCTTTAAAAAAAACACAGGTCCACAAAAGAAACATTAACCAAACTACCTACAAAACCTGCACCAAGAAGAGATGTTTATGCTGCAGGCCAGTGTCAAGCACAACATTTCTTATTTCATTTTTTCATTTACAGATATTTGAAAAGGTGGTATCTCAAAAACTTTATACATGTGGGCTGTGCTAATAAACATTCTCCCCCCTTTCAACTGCTTACTGTAAAAATTCATTCTGTAAAAATTTGTGACATCTCCAGGGACTATCCCTGTCCGTGAGGACCTCAAAGTTTCAAAGATTCACAGCATTCACACTTACCAAGACGACTCCTGAAATGTCTGATGTTAGATATAGAGAAATTACATAGGACTGTAAAATGAACTCTAACCACAAAGTTGCACAAAGCTGGTAAGCTGTCACCACCACTTTACAGTGGATAATAGATGCTCTTGACTCCATCATATTGATAGGCAAAAGCACAAACAAATATATAGAAATATGGTTCACTGATAGAAATGAAGAAGTATCAGTAAAAAGAACACATGGGCCATTAGAACAACATGGGTTAAAGCAGTTATTTTCATAAAAGAAATGTGTTGCAAATAATCATCACTCCCATGTTATTTCATCTTCTTCTCAGTACTGGGAGAAAGACATTGATACATCATTCATAAATTCCATCGGCACTGTTCCATTAAATTGACACTTGATGTATTACATGATTGCCTCTACAATATGTAACATCATTCTTTATTGTCACAGGTACTGTATTTCACGCAAGCGTGCAAACTAGCATTTGCAGTTTTATAATCAATCATTTCCTGCCAATAGTGTTATAAGAAAGCTGCAGTTTGTCCTCAAGTTCCTCTTTTCTGCTCTGGAAAAATATTTATAGCTACTCAAGATCAAATATTGTTCTCCCACGCACTCGCTGCAGACAGCATTTCGTTCTCGGTGTGCTGTATGAGAGCACTTAAGGCAGTGAGAGAGAACAGACTGAACAGTTCAATTGTCCATCACAAGGCCAAAATTCAAGTGTTCTTTAACCTGATTTGAGGTTACCAATTCACAATTCCATTTTACTGCCTGCAGGTAACCTGCAGTAAACAAGTCTAACATTTAAGTAAAAACAAATAAGAGGGCAAAAATACTACTCTAGTCTGTAGGCAGAGCCGGTCTTCTTTATCGTGACTTTACTTCATGTGCAGCTTCTGCACAAACATCACTTTTGTGGAAAAATACTAAATGGTGTGAAACAAGTAAAAATTTACTACGTGAGAGAGCACAAACTGTTATTTTGTTACAATTCTGGTTTAAGTAAAATTAAATTTTATTCAATTTTGGTTTCTCAGTCCTGTTAACCACTAAAAACGAACTGAAAATATCAGCTTGGGACTAAGCACTGAGAGGGCATCTGAAAGATGTTTCACTACTTTCCTGACCATCACGGTCATCTCAGTCACCAGTGCTGAGCACAGAGTCTCTGCTGAGAAGATCCTAAATACATTTTAACCAATTAGATGTATATATGTAAGACTGAGCTTTCTGCTTGCCTGATTTGATAGAAAACACAGAAATGAAGGAAATAAGACCTTTTTAAAAAAATCTGGGTCCCTACTTGATTCAGTTCTTACAAAGGCCCAATCTTACTTATGAGTGGCTGTTGAAAAAGGGGCACTGACTCTTCAGAAGTGTTAAAGGGCTAAAACGAAACACAGAAAAAGGAAACCTGAAACAACAAATCATGCATATTAGTTAATATATTAATAGGAATTTGCTACAGGCTATTATTTATCTTCCTTACAGAATTCTCTTGTACATATAATTAGATAGCACAAGACATGTATTGATTAAATTTCAAGTATTTATAAACCTATATAACTTAATCACAAAATTAGACTTTGTGTTTTGTATGCAAACTTCTTTTCATAATAATTTTCCCATCAGAGTTTACTGAGCAGAATAAGTAAGGTATTGTATCAGATTAATTGGGCTAATTATACTTCCTTTAAAATTCATGCCATAATTTTCTGACTCTTATTGTAAGTAAGCAAATATTTCTTTTTTTTTTTGTTAACTTCTAGCTTACGTCCCCGAGAAAAAAAAAGCCAGAAACAAATGTATTTAAAAAACTAATGAAAAATGTTGTATTTTCCCGTCACTGGTTAGGGGTGTGCTCACTAGTGTTCTTTCCCTATACTCTGGCTACTGAATTTTAAAATTAAACAACTTTCTTCTGTTCCTAGAAAATCTTAGCACAATATAAACCTCTACAGCCAACCACAAAGACGAACTAAATTACTACTGTATTTTCTTCTGTCCTTCACCTACCTTGAAGTCCTTCATATTGATGTGCCCCTTGGATTCTGCAGGTAATTGTATT
This sequence comes from Trogon surrucura, assembly GCA_020746105.1. Taxonomy (NCBI): domain Eukaryota; kingdom Metazoa; phylum Chordata; class Aves; order Trogoniformes; family Trogonidae; genus Trogon; species Trogon surrucura. Next base: position 6,749,405 of record CM036625.1, on the reverse strand, counting down.
TTTCAAGCTGGAACTAAAAATGTGTTTTCTTAAGAGTATATATCTCAAGGTGAGGGTTGATATTATAAAGTCATTCCCTTTAAATCAAAACTTCTTAAAATCATCATTGTCCTGTTTCTCATAGGTTTTGGAAGAAAATATTTTTTTTAGAGAAGTACTGGCCACATTCAGCGTGTGTTTAATTTGCACTAGGTGCCTTGGTACCCAAAAGTTTGTGTTTTTCCTGAAATATTTCCAAAGGGACTGAAGAAGGAAACGAAACTGTGTCTCTTACACACTCTGACTCAACTCTGTACTTCAGCTTCTGAAAGACGTAACAGATGTGAAAGAAATCCTGCCTGGAAAGGACAAAATCTATCCCAGATCCTCATCAGCCCATTTCTTAACCATAAACACACTAAGAATCACATATGGCACCTTTTGCACAAGCTGCTGCACATCGGTATTTTCCTTACAGGAGAAAATAATTTTATTATGGTCAGATACCTTGACACTTGCAACAATGGTCACCTACCTGAATTAGAGCTGGCAGCCTACAGTTGAAAGTTTCCTCAAAAAAGTAAATAGCCCACAGAATAACCAAGAGACTGAAATAATTCAGACTAATTTCTGAAACTGTGAGCGCCTCTTCAGAGCAACTTTAATTAATAAAAACCCCTCATTAGCTTTAGTGTTGTTCTATCAAGTTCTGTGCCAAGGATACTTTCATCTGTGGTGCTTCCTGTCTACATATAACTTTAAAAGAACAGTGAAAGCTATATCAGATGTTTTATTCAGGTTGGAAGATGCAGCCACCCTGTACGGAAAACACCTGCAATTAATAACCTGAAGGTATTTGTTTAAAATGCAAAATACTAGACGAAATCATTCAGAAACACTAGCCATAATCAAGACCTAACTAATTTCCAACATATACAATACAATTAATTATGACCTTGATGGCACAATTATTTGGCTTGGATTCTGTACAAAGTCAGTCTTGCAATTACAATTGGATTATTCTGCCCTAAAATTTCAAATTAATATTTCTGATAAACAGTATATATGTATCTTGAGATGGCAAGAGGAAATTAAACTACAACTACAGTATGGATTAGTCATTGTGACATTAGCCTTCTTCAGACTGCTCTGACAATTCTCTTTAAAAATCAGATGAAAGAATAAGGATAATATACAATATTACGCTAAAGAGTTAAGTCACTTGAGCTTTGCGAAAAGTAAAGACATTTCTTCTGGGGCAAACACTTGACATTAAACAAGTTCAGAGAAGTTTCTTGTCAAATCACAGGTTGATAAAATGGCTCTAATTACCTCGACTGAATAGTTATTGATAACTCAGTATACAAATCATAGGTTTAGTCAAACTCTAAAGTAATATGAATAAAATTTCTGACGGCTACCAGCAATGACCTTATGTGTACTAAGAGTAAAACTACACCAATTTAAATTGAAATACCACTCATCTACTTGACCTACCCAAAATTATAGCAATGACTTAACATAAAGTTAAAATGATAAAAAAAAAAAATGTAGCCGCAAACTTTTTGGTTTTCCTGAAAATATGCAAGAGATTGAATTCAGCAAAGCAACCTTGCAAATATCCAATCCAGCAAAAACCATTATGTATCTATTTACGACTCAGCTCAGGTTCACTATGTGCAACTGTTATTATTAAAAACTGTAAGAAATGTGAACAATTCAGACTAAAATCCAGGGGGAAAAGTTTAATCTAGTCAAATGACTAAATATTTTTCTGTTTGGGACTGTGAAATTAATGGCAAACTTCAGCGAGTGCTTTCAAGCAGAATCAGATTTCAATCTCTGTTTTTTTCTCGGATCCTATGAAAAAGGGGCACACTACTTACTATTGCTAATTATACGCTATTATTACTATCAAGAACTTTGAGAACTTCCAAAGGAAAACAGAACAAAAAATTGACAAACTGTATTAAAATATCCTGTATATCCAAGTGTTTACACACAGCATGATATTTTTCACCATATCGATTCTGAAAATCTTTTGCAATTTTGAACAGACGTATCCAGAATAAGACAGGAATTCTGGTACCCACCAAATCAACACTTCTAGATTGTAAAGTGAAACAGCACATTCTACCTTCTAAAGTATCCAAACCCACAAAAAGCGCATGGTAAATTCAGTGGTCATCGAACTACACGATATGCATTAAACTGGTCACTAAGAATGGTCAAAAGAGAAAAGAAAGGTTGATGTCACTATTATTTAAAATGTACTGGATTGGCCAAGGATTACTTCGCTGGAAAGAAGTCAAAAAAAAGAGACTCGCACATATTAGACAAACATATTTCCCCACTAATGATTAAATATACCCATATTAACATTAAATCAATCTCAAATCACAGTGTGGGCATTTGTAGCACCTGACAACTGGAATGTATCCAGAAAGGAAAAAAAACAAACCCAAAACAAAACCAAAGCGAGTTCTTACGTATCCTACAGCAATCTTAACTTTGTTCTTGAAAATGAAATGGAGGGGGAAAAAAAATCCCACAAAAGTAAAAAATTACCAAAAAATCCCCCAGAAATCCGACCTCTTTAGGTTAACTACTCATCTGCAGAATGGTTCATAGCAAGGCCAGGAAAATATATTTAATCACAATGACTATTTACTTAAAATAGTATTTAAAAAAAATGTCAAGAAGATATCTGTGGATTGTTATCAGAAGGCGAAGCTGGAACGTTGCAGTTAACCCAATTCACATGTGCTCTGTTCCTGCCATGGCTATATTACCAAGCTACGTAAGTGCAAAGAGAACCACAAATTATTTCTGGCAATGTTTTCATCAATAATAATCCAGCAACTCTGCCCTTAGAATCTAATACTAAGGATTAGTATGTAGCTCATCCAGATTAATTTGTAAAATAAGTTCTGGAGGGTGTCTGTAACTATACTTAGGACACTCTGATAAAGAAATTGGGTACATCAGGTAAGCTGTAACATTTAGTGAATAAGGATTAGAAATGTGCTGTGCGAAGAGAGAGTTCTGTATTCTTTGGATCTGTAGCTAGAACCTGTATTAACATAAATGGATTGTCACACTCTACATTCATACGAACGAGTTCTTAAGTAAAATCCAGAGTTTAGTCAAGCTTAGTTATCTGACAGACTGGCTAATAGAGAACATACTGACAATGGAGGTTTTTCTACATATTTATGCTTTTTCCAGTTCAAAGTCTAATCTAAAAGCTCTCAAATGCAATTTATTCAAGTAAAGAGAGTGGAAATTGTTGTCAAAGCTTTTACAATGGTAAACATTCCTAAGAATGGAATTCAAGATTTCAAAAGTGCTGCAGGTTTTCAATTCATTTCACTTCAAAGACAAAGCACCCAGGCTTACCTTAAATTGTGTGGTAGTCGTCATCTTTGCACTATTGTCACTTCAGAAGTAACTATTCTTTAACTAAACAAATGAGACTACTTGTATTATGTAACCTCCCTGTAACATCTAAGGTTTCTTATGCATTGCTTAAGAAATGATTTCTTAAATTACCTCATTTCATAGCAGGAGCCTGTCAAGCTCTCAGAGTTTGAACCCAAAGTCTCTCAATAATCCACAGTCCCCTGCTTACTTCAGGAGGACTCAATGGCACATAAATTTAATAGGTAACTATTATTGAGCATCTGGCCCCAAACATAAACATTCTGTTATACACCAAGATATTTAATCTTTCTTTTCCAGGTCATACTGTACAATGTTGTGTTACAAGAGCTATATAATCTAAACGTATGTTCAGTGCCACAGGAGCAGATAATTTACTAGTGTAAACGACCATATTTTTACTGCAGTCAATTTACACCTGCTTACGACTGACTGAATAAATTTTCATATTAACATTCTCAGGTCAAGATTCTGAAAATGCAACTGGAGGTATAAGCTTAACCTGAAATATTTTGAGGATTGTTTGTTTGCAAAAGGCATTTTAATCTTCAACGAAATAAGGACTTAAAAAAATTATTTTTTGAAAATAACGTGGAATCATTAGCAACATTATTCCAAAACCTTGAATTAAATTTGTATACGCGGTGCTCAGGTGTAGGTAATTACTCTGAGGTTGACATTCAGGCACAAAGGTCACTACACTTTCAAAATAAGTAACTGTAGAAAACTATATTATAAATACTTCTGGTACTTTCAAAGCGCAACTTCTCAGGTTATTTTCAAATGGTAGCATAACTGAATAAACTTACAAATGTCCATTACTTTGCAATACTGTACACAGTGGTATACTGGTATTTTCTACATGTGCTTGTTTTAAGCAAGACTTCAAGCAATTGGGTGCTAATCAGCAATATTAAAATGCTATCGCCTACAATATTTGCACTAATTATTAGGATAAATTCTAACAAGTGTGCTGTGTTCTTTGTTTTTTTCCAATGTAATGGAACCAAAACATACAGGACCTGGATAAATTAGAATGTAGTTACATACGGCAATTCATGTTCAAGATCTTCAGAGGACAACGTGTTTGAAAGTTGACTCAGAAGATGCTGAAGTATTCATTATGCACTTATTAATTAATGCACTTAATTATTAATTACTAGAAAATACCAAAAGCTGTTATATTGCAATTATTTTTGTTTCCTACAAGAAACAAAATAATGCTTCTCAGATACCAAAGTTATTACTGCTCCTTTTGCGGTCAAGAGCTATAATATATTTTTCATGAACAGGCAGTTACTTAACGAGTAGTTTACAGATAACAAACAGTTGCAATGGCTAAATGGGATGTGCCAAGGTTAACTGTTTAAATATAGCCCAAGATGACCCAACAACGTTAATCTCTCCAGCCACTCCAGCCTAAAACATTGCCGTAACTTGGTAATGGTTATCTGTACCTCAAAAGGTACAGTAGTTGACCATTTCAGAAGAAAACATCCAATTTACTGAAACCCAATTGACAGATATTTTCTGCATTTAATAAAGAAATCAAATTTGGGGGTTAGACTAGATGATTTTCAGAAGTCTCTTCCAATCTCTACCATTCTGTAAGCAGAAATCTAAAACACAAGTAACACAGAGACTAACTAAATTACTAGTCTTGCATTAGAAAAACATTAAATAAAATTGTATAAAACAGTTTGTATAAAACTTGTCTTTTCACTCAAAATAAATATAGGTATTTGGAATATACTTCATCTTTAGAATGACATTAACTGTCTCTTCAAAACAGGAATAATATTCATTGAGTATAAAAGTTAATGTAGATTAAAGCAGCAGGCGAAAACTTGCTAGTTCTACAGAGAATACTCCTATTGACAACAGAAGATTCTCTTTCAAATAAGTAGGGCTTAGTTTACAATAAATAACAAGTAACGGACAATAAATAGCAAAACGTCCTTCACAATGACAGACTAAAATGAACCTTTCTTTGCTAATGTCTCCAAAATGCTTACCTGAAAGAGTTTCACACACAAACAAGCAAGCAGTAGAAGGAAGGGCACAATTCAGCTGAGATTTTGCTACCTGAACAGAGACTAGTGCACATCGTAGCTCTGCTGTTAACGAGACCAAAGGAGTTCAGCCCGGTTTTACGGATTACTGTCCCTTTGTGAAGTGTTATTACAGATCACACCAAGGAGTGGATGAATGGACAATATTTTGCACAACTAGTGGTGAAATAGGTGTGCATCAAAACTGCGTCTGAGTATTCGACTACAAACTAAAATCAGTTACGCTGCAACAGCTCTATTTTTCAACAACTTTTTCTAAGAGAAAAGAATGACTTTCCTCTGTATTTCCCTGGGATTTTACTGAATCTTACCAGCTAGTATGAAAATAGGAAATAGTATCTAATCCAAAGGGAAAACAGGCTCTGTATGATAACAGAGAAAAAATTTAAGGAGAGGTAGTGACAGCATAGAAGAATGTGTGGACATGCATTGGCAAATCGAATTAATCCCCGAACGCCCAACTTCAGAATGTTTTCTGAAATGCCGCTGCACCAGCTACACAGATGTGACATTTTTTATCTCTATTAACTTGACTTTGCACTAACTCAGAGGTGGAGAATTCTAACCCTAAAGTCAACTGAAAACTCACAAAAACTATAAAATGGCCAGAAATTTAGACCGTATTTCCAGTCCTAGCCATGTTTCCATTGTTTTTATCCTATAAGCAAGGAATGACAGGTGTTTATTTATTTTTTATTCTACAGATTAATCTGTATTGACTAAGAAATTAAAGTCCTTTCCATTTTTCATTAAATACAATGGTAGAATATTTTCAAATACTGTTATAATGTAACAAAGCAGGTTTTTTTCCAGTCTTAATTTGGAAGAAATATTATACAGACTCATGTCTATTTGGAACACAGGATTTCAGTCTTCAGTATATATATGAGCTGTTATAAAATGCAAAATCTATGGAATTTAATGTATCAGAAAAATTAAAAGGATTTCTGGTAAACACCTCACCACTTTTAAAGTGGAAATTTTTGCCTTAAACAATGTTTAATAGAAGGTAAGAGAATATAACATGTATATAAAATTAACATATTCTTGTTCTAACTTCCTAGAAAGAATTTGTAGGGATCTGAAAGAGTCAGTTCCGCTATTTTTCAAGTGAAGTACTAATGAATATCAAAGATTATGGTGTGGAACAAAAGATTTCTAAGCTGTCAATAATATGTTAGTAAAAATACATGGAAAAAACACTGACATGCTATAACATTTATGCAAACCAATACAGGAAGCCAGACAGGACTGAACCTATCTCAGTTAACTAAAAGATAAATTTTATTGCTGCCCAGCTGTTTCCTAACCTGGTAACTCAAAGTTTGTCTAATTATGCATTCATTTCAAACACTACATGTGATGGTGCTGGCATACTGATACTGTAAAGAACTCTGTTGAGCAATCTGATGAGTGTACAAGAGACATACGACTTTGTCCTCAAAAAAACCCAACAAATCACCAAAATAGAATTTTTAATTTTTAAAGCAAAACTTTCTTCATAAACAACGACTGCCAGATGTGAAAGATAAGAACCGATAAGACAAATGATTTCTAAGCTTCTACAAATATATAATAAACTACTGAGAACTAAAAATAGAGAGATGGTACCTTATTTAAAACAGTAAGAATGAAGTCAGCAATCAGTGCAAAACAAAGCAAGTACTTAATCCTTGCAGCTGTGAAGAACAGGTCCAATGCCAGACCACTGGAGCGTATGGCAGGTGAGGATTACTATACCTGTTGCTCTGTTACATCACAGTCAATTAAAAGATTCTCAGTGCACGGTTCAAGAGCATAACAGGAAAAAAAATGCTTCCTAGAAGAAAATATGAGCTTAAGTAGCACCTTTCTTCTGAAGACATTTGAATATCTGTTTATGAAGATTGGTATTTATTCCTTGTGGCTACTAAAGCCTTAATGAAACCCAAAATTTCCACTTACAGTTTATCACCATAGAGTTGAAAGGGAAATAATACACTCATTTCTTTTTTAAGACTACTGTAATTGGAAAATGAGTATTTCAAATGTGTGCAGAACTCTGGCAGTATATCTTTGTTTTCAGTTCATTTTGGGAGACTATCATATCCATAAATCAATTGAAAATAATATTACTCATCAACTACTTGCTGTAAAGATCATAGTACTGAGTACTAAACAAAAGTAAATTAGAATGAAGTCTAGATTTTTATCTAGAAGTTTGTATAACTCAAAGTTTTCAACTGTTTTTCCCCACTTGCCATTTAAGAGTATGTATTTCATTTCGAATACCCAGAACTATTAGGTATCCCCATAAAATGTTTATACATATTTTCTGAGGATACAAATATTGCAATGGATTTTCAACCTACTAAAAGCATCTTTTGTATATGAGGTAAGGACAGTTCAATTGTATAATCTAAAAGTGACCACAGCAGAATTAAGGAGATGAATGTCTTGGGCACTGAGACTACTACTGTCTTGCATATGATTTTAGACAGAAGATTAGAGGTGAGGGTTAGCCACCAGATGAAAATTAAATACCACAGGGCATCTCCACATTGAGGTCTCTGTTTGGAATAACAACAAAGTAATTTAACTATTGGTTAATTGGTTAAAATTGGTCATGGGATAATTTAACTACTGAAACTGGCTCAGTAGAAAACTCGCACTGAAAAATATTACTTAAAAAAAATCCAAACTTTCAAATGAATTAGTCAGAGGTGATGAAGCTTCCTCTAACTTTAGATAATTTAAATTATTCTTAGACGAATTGAAACTCAGGTACTTGCTTCCATTAACTGAAGTCACACATTTTAAAAATTTTAAATTTGATTCTGAAATTGATTCTGAAATTAGTTCTCCAGATTTCATATCATAAATTTAATCAATATGATCTTAACCCTGAAAACTATCTTTCATCATTGCCAGAACTGAATTTTAATTACATTTAAAAGCACTTATTAATTGACAGGCTTTCCAGTAGAGTAAACTAATACAGGACTTCTAGTACTATCAAGGTAATAATATCCTCAAGAACTAGAACATCCACTAACTCTACTCTGACATTAACTCTAAGAGGAAACAAAAATACATAGATATGTTTTTGAAGAGCATCTTTTAAATAGCAGTAATGAATATAAAAGAAGTATCCAAGTATTCACAAAAACTCTGTTTTCTAAACAAAATTTGCAACTGTACCCTCACATATACATAGGTAAGTTTTTATCCTGGAAGCAACTGTGCAGTATGGATCACCTACACGGGGGACATTCACAGCTCAGTTATTCAAGCACACAAGGTCTCAGCTGAAGTAGAGTTCTAATTGTTAGCATTCACACAAGAATCCAGCAGCTGGGTAAAACGTAACAGTCAAAGGTACTGAAAAAGCATTTAACAGTGGGAACATTAGGTTTTCTTTACCAACACAAAAATAAAAGACACTAGATAGCAATTCAAGAAAAAGTATTGATGGAAGCACGAGAAAAACGTACCATCGGTGGAGCATACCGATCTCTGGCCTGATATTCTCAGCCCTGACATTTTGCCTGACATTTCTGAAACAACTAAAGCTTTCCTTCCACAGGTGTCAGGCGTTTTCCTTCCTCTCTTCAGTCAAAGTAAGTGGCAGAGATGCCTTGTGAACTGAACTTCTCTGGATGAGAGCAGTCAGTCCCTGCAATTAGAACAAAAGTCTCTATGCTGAGAACATTTTACTGAATAAAGCTTCCTGTTGGCAAATTACGCGTGCAAGGTGTTAAATAGCCACCAACCTCAAATCAGAACAATAGACTGAAGAGCCAGCAGCATTTTTTAGGAAGTACTCCATAACAATGAGAGCACCATTGACAATATTGGGAAAAAACATGTTGAAAGGTATTATTAGAAGCTGCAACATCTATTGCCCTCAATACACTCCCTTTTAGAAGTGAGAAGTCTGATATCAAGCGCAGTTAACAGGGACGACAGAACCAGAAACAGAAGTAGGCAAGTTTGCTACACGCTACTTAGATAGATCTGAGCTCTAATCACCCATTTGGGCTTCAAGTCATCTAATTGGTCTCACAGTCAAATCACCAGAGGCACGAATACTCACATTAGCACCCACAGCCAGACAGAGACACAATGTATGGGCACAATTACATGTACAACAGGAAAGGTAATTCAGCTGCAAAAGTGTTCCTTCAGGCCTTAAATCATACTGGATATTGTTTGATAAATCCTGCTAATGCAGTTCAGTATACACAATCCTTTCCCCCGCTGAAACTTAAGACCACAGACTCCTTTCTTCTACCTTATTTAAGAGTAGATATATGAAAAAAATCCATCAGATTTTCAAGGGAAATCCATGTTTTTCATATTTAGAACAGAAACAAGCTCAAAGCAAAATCTCATCGAGTACACATTATTGCCTTAGGTCTATGTGTGGATGTTTTATAGATATTACTTTAAACATTCAGTTTCTCTTAGTAGCTCTGCTTTATTCTAGTCCTTTCTTTGCACGCTAAGAACTTCAACACGAGTTTAAATTCAGCCTCACAAACGACAGGTATAACACTGGTCCCAGTTTGAGGCAATTTCTATCATAGGATTAAACCACTCCACTCTTAAAACTACTTTCTGTAAAGCACAACCAGCAAACTTGTAATGATACCTGTGTTGTAAGGACATCTCTCAGTCACCCCAGTTACCTTGGCTATTAGGTGCTCAAATCCATACTGTAAGATAAATGACCTCTTTAACTTGTTCTAATTAATCAGACACAGCATTACTGTGATTTCCACTAAAAGTAAAATACACAAGCTTTAGAGACCATGTAGAAGTCCCGTCTTTGCAATTCCTTGGTGCATAAGCATTGTAATAGTCCACTCTTACCGTTCTTTATCATACAGGAATGTTCATGGAAAGTAATTGATACAAAAGAAAAATAATTTAAAAAATCACTATTATGAATTCTGCTAATCCCATTTTCCGTGACAGGTGAGAAACAGGCAATACATTAAAATGAAAGGGATATCCTTTAGCTAAAATAATGTGCATCCTCATGATCCACATAATCAAATCTGCACTACTATTAAAGTAACAAAACATCTACAGCGTGGTATTTTCCTCCAGGAATTCTTACGAGGACCAAAAAAAAAATGGGTATTCCAACAAAATGTAATTATGCTATAAATCATTTTAATTCATCAAAACTTCCATGAGATTGTACACAAATATATATATAAACACATACATGTATATTTATGAATATAGATGTAAAGGTGTGAATTGATTTCACATTATTTTAAAAAGAATTTATAACTGATCAAATTAGAATGTTTAAATCAACATGCTCTGACAGTGCTTTTGTTTTGGATACTGCATCATTCAGAAATTAATACAGGTTTCTTTGTATAAACTATATTTTCATCAGAGGCCAACAAAGTTATCTGGGCATAACACATGCTCATTTCAAGTTCTGAAACAAATTACATACTACAATATTAGTCTACCATTGGTACGTTTTTGGTAGCATAAAACAAGGTTCAAAAATTCATATGTGATGAACAACTGATTGCATTTTCCAGAAAGCAGCAGTTTTGATAACATCATTTATGAAAAGCCTGGCAGAGAAAAACATACAAAAAAGACTGCAAAAAGAATAAATGTTTTTGTAGGAATTATTCTGCCCACCAGGTAGAGCGCCAGGCCGGAAGAAAACTGTTAACATTATAGAATGGCAGTTTGTCTTTGTCTTGAAAAAGTCTTTTGTAGAGTTTCTTGAAAGCTTGAAGAGCCACTGAATCACAGTTCAAGTCCTAAAGAATTTTTGAATGTGCCCCTAAGCCACTTTTTCTGCTCTGGCTTGTCGATCAGTTGTCAAACATCATCATCAATTCCATTTTTGACAGGTACATACTATACGTAGCTCCAGTGTGTCTTCTTCCCTTCCCATCGAACTGACTTTACCTTCAGTGAAATGCTTGGTTCATCTTGCCAAAGGACACAGCAATTAAAAAACCTGCCCTCAATTTTAAATTTTTGAAAAAGTCTCCTAGTAACTAAATTTGCACAGCCTAGTAGCCAATGAATGCAGAAGATGTCTCCCTGTAAATTTACGGAAGCCACCCTAAATAGGAGATTGGGCATTTCTATCATCCACAGGAATGTTCCCAGTCTACAAAGAATTCCATCCGAACATTGAGATAATGTACTGGAGGCTGTGTTTAGCCATAGACCACCTGCCATAATCTTACTCTTCAAACAATTGCAGGGAGAGCGAAATAGTTTTGTCCCAAAGGACTTCATAAAGCATTTCCAAAGGGCTTCCTGGGGATGGGATCATTTTTAACAATGAGTGTTCCCTTGAAGGACTTAACAAAACAACATGTTTTCATCCGTCAGGGTGAAAATTAGAGCAGATGTTCAGTCCTGTGCACTGTCCTTTCCTCTATCTCACTGGTATACTAAATTAAAAGTTTATTTGGAGAGTGCTTGAGATCCAGCATCAAATTCAGTGCACAACACAGCAGTCAGTGGAAGAAGATAGGGGAAAATGAACACAGTAGGGCATCACAGATCATCACAACAGAACCGTAAGGTCAAATAACAGACAAGTGGCAAATAGATTAAGGATCACCCTTTCACTGATAGCTGTTTATATCCTAGTGGTACTTCACTGACGTCTTCTCAAAACAAGACAGTCACAGCAAGAAAGGATTTTGAGAAAACCACTTGTCAGTCAAATTCAGGTTTGTGTCCTTTTCCTCATATCCTGAATTTCTCCTACCACTCTTGTGCTACATTAATATTAATGTCACTCTGCACCCCTGGAGTGTAACATGGTAAAGCTTAGCTCATCTCCACTTTCATCTAAATTATTTTTCTTTCTAGACATGGATTGTTTAAAACTTTTAAAGTATTGGAGGGGAGTACACTGGGATTAAAATTCCTAAATTATATTTCAACACACCACAGTTGTTAAGTTCTAATATTTTTTTTCCACAAAAATCAAAAAGGGAGAAATCAAGAACTTAAACTAGTGTATTAATATTCTTCTTCTGGTCAAGAAGGATAAATCACTATCTCTGCACAACTCATTAAACAGGAACAGTAAAATCCTTTTTTTTTGTGTGTGTGTTCAGGAATTCCGAATTTCAGTATTTATTCTTTAAACATGTGACAGCCAATAATGTGTAACAGCCAATAATGAAGCATTGTTCTAACCTGTCAGAACAGTGATATTAAAAAGTCAATAACTTTCCGAAATAGCTTTTTTTAGTTTTATTTGCAAGGCTTCCTAGATAAACTGAGTAAGTAACTGAGTAAGTAATACACATCGATTTGCTACTCAGTCACTTTTAAAGAAACTAAGAAACAATAATTATAACAATTTATTTTTTTCAGAGCTTTTTTAAATATCGCATGTGGAATAAAGCATGTGGAATAAAGAAGCACTATTAGGACATGTGAAAAGGTTTCTTCTACTAGGAAAACCCTCGCAAATCCATCACTTGACAAGAGATTAGCAAATAGTTTACAGGTTAAATAACTCACTTTCCATGCGATTTCCTGACTTAAAAGACCACGAGTTATTTGCTAGATGAAATTTAGCATATTCTGAAGTTACTGGGTTATACTGAAGTTACTACTACCAGCCTAACTGTAATTACGGTAGTATCCTATATCCTTTCAATGATCCCCTCAATCATTCAAATTTAATGTAATAAGTATAGAATTTTACAACAATGTGTATTTAAAAAAACAACAGAAAAAGACACAGGAGACTAGTTCCATGCAACACTATTAATCGGCTGTGTGCAAGAATCACTTTTCTAACATTAGAGCTCTTGGCAATCTTTTGTTGCCATGCCAATGCGACCTGAACCCTATGCTGCTCAATCTTCCAAGTTGACAAAAATTTAACCAATTTTTGAAGGAATGATCAGCAGATAAGTTCTCTATTTAAATATCACTGTTGCAATCTTTTGACAATTTTCCTTCTAGTTACTTTTTTCCCTCTCCATTAAGCAGTAGGTGTCTGGAGCCTTACTAGAAGAGAGGGAACCTGGGTATCGCAAAGTCACGTCTCCCAAGTAAAAACGGTTCATGTGAGGATACCCACCTTATCACAACCAATTATTTCAGGGATACCAGCACATTAGTACACTATTATTGCTACTAATAACTCGGTTTGGCTTTACTGGGCTATCAGATATAAGCTTAACAAAAGCAGCTGTAAACACGTGTTTATCAACAAACTTTGATGTACAGATAGCAGAACTGATAGATAATGCTACACAAGCAATACCGAATTTCAAAAAACCCACCTGATGAGTTTGACTGTCAGGCAATTACTTTATCCATAAGATTTTGTCTTACTTAGGGCAATATAGGGAAAAGCAGAAACTTCTGATGCTCCAAATAGGTTTCCAGTGCCCAACATCTTAAGGAACAAAGTTAACAATGCAAGTACTTCTTCCAGGGGCGACAACTTGCTCTCATGTTGAAAAATTAACTTTGAATGCTTTTACAATAAATGTGGCACCTACCAGAAGAGCATGATGGTCACTGTCACTCACCTTTCAGAAGACATCCACATAGCCGTTCATGAATCCTGCTCCACAAAAAAAGACTACTGGGATGTTGCAGCAGCTAATACAAACACTACTCGATCTCAAAGCTTCTTTCTCTCTTTGTCATCGTTTTTCAGAACTACTGGATATGTCTGCTAGTCAGACGTATCCTTCAGCAGCCTCAAAAACTGTCTCTAAATCACCAAGACCATTCAGTACAGTCAGAGAAAAAAAACTAATATGATTGTTACAAGGTATGTCATGTAATTAATGCATTTCTAACTACGTGTCCGAAATTCCTTGATAAAAATTCTAAAACACACTTCATCCTGCTATCTTCCTCACTGCACAGCACCCAGTACTGTTTGAGAAACCTTCTCTAATGTCTGCAATCTACAGACTATAATAATATAAGTACCCACATTTCATCCACCTAATTCTCTCTTTAAACTTACAGCTCTTGGAAAACATTCACCGATTCTTTTAATTCAGACAGTTACTTCTATTTTCGTTCTTTAGATTGGGTCACGAATGACTTGCCATTGTGTTCAAATGGCATTAGATGGACACGTTGAATCAGCCACTTATTCTTTTGTCTGTCAATTACAACAGGTATCACAGAGGTTTTCCCCTATTTTAATACCAGATCAAGATCAACTTAAATGGCTGCATACTATCAACGCACACAGCATCTTCTTTATCCTTGGAAAGACTGAAGTCCTTTAAACTATTGATCAAGAGTGAAGACTAAGAAATGAAACATATGACATAGCTGATATTAACAGTCGATTCAAAGAATAAAATAATTCCATAACGGTTATTAAAAAACGAGCCATGTCCTAGTTGAAATGGAAAAACAAACTGTAGGTCTGTTAAAATCAGATTTTATTCTACATGTCATTTTACTGATTAATGTTTTGGGTCAGAATTTAGCCATGGAAAAGGAAAAGATTATGCAGAATCTGTTCAGGTCTCTTTTCTTGTAATTAGCCCAGTATTTTCTTTACCTTTTTATCATACACATTCTCCTAAAGTGTTACAGACAGTCAGCTCTTATCATCCATAATATAAGAGAAAACATTATAAGGTGTACTCCGAGACTTTCTGTCTTTGTGTAGCAGTTTCTGGGTTCTTTTATGTCAGCCGGTCCCAGACTGTCTATATTATTTATTCTTAATATCCGTGTCAACAAAAAAATGGCTGTCAGGCTGAATTTATTCTAAAATTTGTTACCTGCTCACACAATCACAGAATAGTGTGGGCTGCAAAGGGCCTCTGGAGAACACACTCCAAACTCCCTGCTCAAAGCAGCATCACTTAGATCAAGTTGATCAGGTCCGTGTCCAGCTGCATTTTGGCTATCTTCTCTGGGTAACAATCTCTCTAGGCAATTTCTTCCAGTGTCTGGCCCCCAAATACTAAATATAGTATTTACGGTACTTGTATATTGTGTAGGGGTGAACTTGTAGTGTAGGGTTAATGGTTGGACTCGATGATCCCAAGGGTCTTTTCCAATCTGAATTGTTCTATGATTCCATGATTCTATATCAAAAATGGAATAAATCCAAAGAAAAGGCAATATAAAAAAAATCCCCAAAGCTGGGATTTTTCTCATCTTAAGTTGAGACAAGACCTTACACTGCCTTTTCAAAAACTGATCCATAGTGAGGTGTGCATATTATGAGACAAGCATCTTACTAAATCAGAGTACTTCTATGCACTTTTCAGTTGTCCTTGTGCTATAATAGAACCATCAGAAAAGTTTTTGTAATAGCTTCAATGTTCAAAGTATAAAGTTTTTAGATTTTTTTTTATTCTATGAAACTGAAGGACAAACAGACAAAGAACAGTATTTTATTAAACATAAATCCTTTGGAAACAAATCATGAAAGAACCTTGACTCAAAACAGAAACTAAAAATGAAGAAGGATCTCTACGAGGATCACACAGATTTTAACCTAGGAGTATGGATTTGTATAGCTAAAAATTACTTTATTAAGATTTACATTATCGTTTGTAAATCTCTTGCACTATTTCTACATATGCTTTAGGATTTATAAATCTATTATAGGATTTGCAATTCAACTTTTCACCTTACAAATCGAATGAGAGCTGTAACTAAATCCTATCTTAAAGCACTGATTCCTGAATCAGGGCTTCAAAATTCAGAATTACAGGTCCAGGATAAATCCAGACTCTAGAAACACAGATGCGTTTTGTCTAACAAGATGAAATTGCCAGAAACTAAAGAAAATACAGCTGAAACTGTAATTTCTAGAAAACACTTGTTGGCCAGGTTAGGACTGCTGCTCCTGCCTAAGTTTTTTAAATATGCTTCTTTTCTATGCTTTGATATGTTGTATTAACAAATAAAACTTACTTAAAAAGCGTGAGTAATGACTAACAGTTATGAAACATAGTTAAAATCCATGGATGTTTTCCTCATTTGCATTCTGGTTTCAGATTACTTTTTTTTAGAGAGCAGTCAAATTGAACTTCTAGTTTTCCTCCTGTACCCCAAAGATCACAAGGTAATGCTTCCACTTTAAAAACAGAATGCTAATACTCAAATTGAGATAAGACCTAAAGCTTAGAAACTTAATAAAACTATAAAGTAAAATTAACCAAACATAGTAGTAGTCATCTGAAACTTGTATTTTACTGTTACCAAATTCCCTCCCCACTTCTTTAAAAAGCCAACCAACCAAACAACATACTTCTACGAAATTATCTGTATAATCGTTATGCAACTCTCCTTACACTTGAATCACCTAATTTTAACTCAAGAAATATTCCACTCATAGTATCTTTGCAAAGCCTATGTTCTCTTTTTGGGGAACTTTTCCTCAAGATAACCCATGCCAGATGACATATCTACTTTTTCTACGGCTTAGCATCATGCATTAGTATTGCCTGGAGAAATATTTTGCCTTTTACCAGCAGAACTTGGAAGTCACATCTACTACAGCGATATTGGGAGGGAGGAAAGGTAACCAACATGGGAATTAATGCTTAGTTTTGCCTCACCTTTACACTTCATTTACTACTATAAAAAACAAAATGAATTTTACAGTATGCAAAAATGACTACTGCCAAAGTTTTAACTGCTGAGGTCTTGGCAATGTGTGGTACAGTTCTCTCAGAGTATGCAAAATATTGCTGAAAAGCCCTTGCATTCCTGGATTAAATGAGGCTTGGCAGAAATCACACAGTGGACTAGTTGGACAGCCGATGATGCTTGGAAATCAAGAAAAGAAAAAACACAACAAAAAACCCTAAGCATTTTAAAACATGAGTAGGCCAGCTGTTGTAAAATTAGTCTCCTTGTTATGAGCATTATACCACGTGACAGCTTAAGCTAACATCTGCTGTAATTTTTTTTCTTACCTCCCAAGTAGGCAGCACAAGCATTTGTTCGTTATGCATTTTGTAAAGGGTGGTCCCTACTGCACTGTTTTTAAAATAAATATGTAAATCATTATATCACTATTCTAAAAGATGTATGACTTCGATGACATTTTAAATAACCCAAGAGGCTTCACTCTTTTTTTTTTTTCTTTTTACTTACTCAATAGATCCACCTGTCAGCTACGTAAAATTAGCATATAAGAGGTATTGGAAGTTACACACATTTTATGCATATACTTGTCCTAATTGAAAGTTATCAAAGTTGCAAAGGTTTATTCAAATCATTCACATAGACGAGCTTTGCACATGAAAAACATGTCAGATAACAAAAGCATCTGACAACAAACTGACTGTTTCTCATTCTAGCATTGTACCTATCGCACAGCAAATACTGACTGGCATCACTGCACACAGGACTACTCCAAAAGCGCTGAAGAAAGAAGCTTTGCAAGCTGTGATTGCCTCCTTGCTCCAGAAATTGTCTCACATTTACGAAATTCTACTGTATATGACAAAAGTATACATCGCTCCTATCACCACCAAGAATGAAGATCTGGGATCAGCCAAACTTTACTCGCTGAGAAGGTGATGGAACAAACTTAGAAATAATTTCCAAAAATGTGAAGGACAAGAAGGTCAACGGATTTACAAAGGGGCAATCGCATCTGAGCAACCTGACAGCCCTCTACCATAAGATGACTGGCAAGTCAGAAGACTCATATTGTTATCAGCCAACCCATTAAACCACCACAACAGCTTCTCTATTCCCCTCCCTTCTCTATTCCCCCTCCCCTGCCCAAGTCCCCCTAGGCAGAGTATTCTTCTGAAGGGAAGGAAAATAGCGCAAATCTGAAAAAAAACTCTGAAAAGTACAAGCAAAACGGTTCTGAAAATCGGCCAAACCCAAAGTGTAATTAATGACTTACATCTTTTAGTGTTCTGCAGAACAGTACTATATAATACGATAATATACATTTACTTAACAAGAAAGTATTTTCCATATCTCCCTTTTAAGATGATCAGGTTTTCTTCTGGGGGAGTTGTCACCTGTTTGAAAGCACGAAGAGGTACTATTATCTTTTTTTTAATGCAGCTGCTGAATATGGTAAGCAGTGGGCTGGAACAGAGATCAAGTCACAATAAAGATGGTTTAGTTTATTCTCGCTTGCAGTATTCAAACAGCACAAGAAAAAATTCAATTATAAAATTAATTACATCTTTAATTGCTTAAACAGCCAGCTGACTTTATGGTGCTTTTGATATTATGCAGGTGCACTTGCAGGTGTTGACTCTGCAATAAGTAAGAGTTACATTGCAGTATCCCAACTTGTGGACAAGAGCACTAGGAGCATAAAATACTGTTCTAATTACATACATGCACAAATATATGGGAAAGTTAACCAAGCTTTATTGGCAAATACAGTTCTTTTATTTATATATATAGCTACTATCCACTTGAATTTCCTGTGAAGGGTACCTAAATTGCTTTAAAATCATTCCGGTTCTGACATTTTTCCCTTCAGCTTTCATATGGCCACAATTATTGGTTAGATCTGACTAGATTCTGCCGAACTAACTCTGCAGCACAAGAAGCGTTGATTTGTTGGTTTTCAAATAATTTGGTGTTTTCCACTTGTGCATTCCACTACTTTTTTAAATTCACATTTTTCAAATAATTTCCTGTTTCAAATTGAGAACAGTTTTGACCATATGGTTCAGTACGGTATTGGTAAGAGTCAAACGATACAAACATTGCTAGCAAGCCACTGCGGTTCCGTTAGCAGTGATTTCTGCCTTCCTAGTCTGATACTCTAATTGACAAAACCACTTCATCTTCAATTCAAATTTGTTTCCTCCCCACAAGATACAATTATAGGCAACAAAACAAAATATAAAATTATACCTGATATACCATACCGAGGTTCACACACTCAAACGCATGAGGCTAAAATATCTTGATGTTCAACTGCTTTTCTCAGTTTTAAACACATGCAACACCAACTGGAAGCCAGATACGAGGAAAAACTGAAAACCACAAACCCCAAAAAACTCAGAGCATGTGATCTGGTAGGTAAATACAAACTTAGTTGCTTTGCTGTATCCTGCAAAATTTGAAGAGGCAGATAATGATTTCAGGTATCTTGTACACCTTTAGCGCTAGAGAAATTCTGGAGAAGCAGCTGAAATTATTACTGTGTTGACTATTCAAAAGCCAGTGTTTTCTGAAGATTTACCTCTCTATTTCATTAGCATAGATTTTTCTTTTCATATGGAAAATAACACAATATATCGCACAGGGCAGCACAGTATGTAATGATAAAGTGTCTTTATTTTTTACGGCAACCACTAAAATTATGTCATGAGCAAAAAATAAAATTATAAGAGTATATGTTTACATAACACACATACCTGAATTAAAATGTGGCACTGTGAGCTTTTTCCTTCTCCCCAGATTCAGTCTTAAGGAAAATAAAACAAAACAAAAAAGAACCCCAGAAGCCTGAATGTACACTGAGTTATCTTTGTATTTAATTTACTTGATGTTATTAGCAGAAAGTAAACACAATTCTTTTTGGAAAAAAATAAAAATATTCTCAGGATCATTTCCAGGGCTGCTGCAAAGGCAAGTATAGAAAAATCTATCTTTGTAACTGTTTTTTATTCTGTAAAAAGAACAGACAAACCAGGGCTGAGGACATCTTGTAAAAAGTCATGATGATTTATACCAAAACATTTTAGGACATATGTTGCATATTCATGGTTAAAACTGTTACACAACATTCTGTTTTCTAGTTAACTTCTCCTCAGATGGTTGCTTCAGAGGAGTAAAATATCGTGAAGTAAAGGACAGTAAGGACAAACTCAGATATGAGTCAAGAAGCACATAAACACACAGAATCACTGGACTGACTAAAAATAAGGTAGACCTACATTTCCATCACAGCACGTATGTACTTACCACATCTCAAATAGTAGCAGTCATTTCCCCTATTCATTTCTGAAGAACTGGCTAAACTTAAATAAAGAATGACACATGACTAAAGATGCCATGGGTGCATTTTTGGTGTTAATTTAACTTTTGCTGTAATTTATCAAAAGACAAGAGAACACAGTGTGGTGGGTTAACCTTGGCCAGCTTGCAGGGACCTACCCAGCTGCACTCTCACTGCCCCTACACAACAGGATAGGGGGAGAAAATAAGGTGGAAAAGCTCATTGGTCAAGGTAAAGACAGGAGGATCACTTAACCAATTGACTTTACTGACACGGGCAAGCCAGTGTCAACTGTGATAGTGAGAAACAAAATGAAGAATTAAAACAGCACTTTCACCCTGCCTCTTTCCAGGCTCAATTTCACTCCCCTGCCTGTCCAGCAGTCTTGTCCTTTATAAATGTTTTCAGAGCTTTTCTGATGGGCTCAGCTGTGTCCCGAAGTGGGCCAACACTTCACTGATTCCTCATCTTGCTTGTCCCTTCCTTTGAAACAAAATCCTGTTAGCAATGTTTGAGTAACGCTCAGGCCAATTCCTCCGCCTGAATAACGTTCATTGTTTATAATTCTAAGGACACTGTGCACCTCCCCTGTATGACTGATTTTTCACCCAAATCTCCGTAATATGGCTCACACGAGTAGTTGTTTAAGAATGACCTGAAACATGGAGTACTTCCAAATACACCGCTCTGCCTTGTTACAACCTCTGCGTTACAGTTCCCTAAAACAACATTACACTTGAAACTCCAGCTGATAGCATAAGATTGCATTTTACAGCTGTCATATTTCACCAGCTTTAGGTTCACAGTATTTTATATGATGCTGTCTGAATTCTTCATGAAATAATTTCTATTCCACCACTGCACAGAGAGGGATTCTATTATGAGGTACCTTATCTCAGGGGCAGGATTCTTAATGCTTATCACAATGCCACTTTTCTATTTTACGTACCAAGATTGACAAATAGGTTCTAACCATATTTTTGTTTACTGAGCCACTTTCCATGTGGAAACAAACTTGATGTAAAAATGCTCTAAAGTCTAGACATCAAAAAATCTAATACGTGTCTGCCATACAAAGATAGATTAAAAGAAGTGCAGCATTTAAAAAGTCAAAATGGAAGAAAAATATGTAGATATGGAAGTCATTCAAGTTTCATGCTACTCTTCTGAACTTTATTTTCAGGATAATTTTTGCCACATAAGTGCCTTATTTCCCTCTCAAGCTTCTTGATCTCATATGTTTAATTCCTAGAATCCCACCCACTAGATCTGTTTTGTTTCAAAAGCAGGACGACAGAAGAAAGATTCCTAAAAATGAAGGACACTATTGGCAATCAGAAAGACAGAACTGATGCTCGCAAAGGCTCATGTGATTGTTTCAGGACTACCATGACATAGGATTGGGAGAGTCTGAAGAACATAAGAATCAAATTACCAAGCAAGCTGTAAAAACTTTTACGTAAGTGCTGTTCACTTCCCTTTCCACCTCATTACTGTTTTCCCCTTTATTAAACAGAGAAAAATATAGATCTTTCCACTCATAGGTAGCAGGCATCTCAAATCCATCCTCAAGCTATTTCTGCACATTCTAAAA
This sequence comes from Trogon surrucura, assembly GCA_020746105.1. Classification (NCBI taxonomy): domain Eukaryota; kingdom Metazoa; phylum Chordata; class Aves; order Trogoniformes; family Trogonidae; genus Trogon; species Trogon surrucura. The sequence continues at coordinate 6,727,381 of CM036625.1, read as the reverse complement.
TAATTCATGTGCAGACACACAGCGTTTAATCTTCACGATACAAAATTTGAGCTAAAATCTCACGAGAACTCCGAAGTACTATTATACAAGCCCTGTTCAAAAATGTTGTCAATTTTGAGAAGAGATGTGTAAATACTATAATTTCCTGAAGACTTTTTTTTTGCTAGGAAAGAACCTGAAGCAGTCCAATACTCTGACACCACAGATAAATTTGGTTTCAGATTAAAAGAATGTGAGAAACACAGGTAGCAGCATGAAAACACATGTGCCCTAACTTTTTATTCACTTAGTACAAGACTATGGATCAGTCATCTTACTAGGAGTTTCCTAGTAAAAGGGAGAAGGGTGGCAGGAGCAGTCCCTGTGACTGTAATAGTAACAGCTCTTTTGGCAAAGTGTGAAGTGCAGATGGTATCAAAGATATGCCAATAACTTAAGCAAGAGCTTCCAATAAAACCTCTTGTAGTACATGTTACACTCTGTGAATCAAAGTGATAGGGGCAAGCCGGGGTATCTGGCACTTTTATTCTGAGTGCAGTCAGTTTAACTACCTTATATTCAAGCACTTCCCTCAGGCAAAAAGTCTGTACTCTAGACTTATTTGTATTTGTCCTAGGCATAAGTTACCTCTAACCAAATTGATTCATAGTCTCCAGAGAAGAAATCATCATCAGAAACATAGAAATTACTTTTATCTGATGTACCTTCCAGTGACAGAACCAGAAAAAAAATTTCCTAAGTGTTCCTTTGAGCTTTTTCCAGCTCATCTTTGCATTCAATGATTAAAATATAAATGATTTTAGGAACACGATAGCCTCTTCCTGCTTATAAATGTTGCTCAGAGATTTAAAACCAAAGACAAGCCACACTAAGGGTTCTAGTAGAAACCATCAATATACTTATATCACCATTTTCAATATAATTAAGCTTTTTCTCACACTGGAGGTTGGAATGCACACTACCAATGAGATCATTTACTGACAGAAAACCAATACATTTTAGACACTGAAGTGGCATCTTCATGTTGGTGTATCTGTTTTAATTAGCTTTACTTTTCATGTAGGGTAAATAAAACATTAAGGAATCAGCCAGACACATAAGCGACAAACTGTTTTTTTCGAATGGCTGCATGAAATGAGCAAGGATAAGGCTTAAAGAGTGTTATATTTACCTCTGCAGATCCCAGGGCACTTTTAAGAACAGTGGGTCAGGTACACTGAGACACTGAGAAAATGTGCAATTTCTTTCCCACCGAGCTGTCAAGGCACTCATGCTGTGAATAGCTAACACTCTTCTTTGACAACCAGGCGAATATTTCTATTTTCTGCCATTCTAGTCAGGAAGTATCCCAGCATTGCCTCAGCTGATTTAGTGCCAATTCAAGTCAGACTTTAGATGTCTGAGCTAGTAACCGGACCAAATATTCTTGATGAAGCCTTGTCACAAACTCATAGACTGCTGCTTAATACATTTCCAAATAGTTAGATAGTAAAAAGGTGTTGTAAAGCTGAAAAGGCAGCAGAGAAGCAGAACGCACATTCACTGAACTGCCACAATGGAGATTTAAGTAGCACATACAAGTCAAATACACTGTTGCCTCTATTTATTATTAACATTGCTTTGAAAAAAACACTTAAACTTATAAAAGTCTATGTAGCTCCTTAAAATCAATTCTTTACCTCCCATACTTTGAAAATACATGTAATTTAGAAAAGCATAATTGATAACGAAGTCTATCTGGGCATAACTGAGACAAGTCTAAATGAACACATCCTCTTCAAATGGGATTGGTCAAAGATGCTATTATTTTATTATTAAAAGATCCATTATTTTTTCTTAAATATCTTAAAATAGGTGCACTTGCACCTACTGACTAAAAGTTTTCCTTTCCAGTACCATGAAAGTAGAAGAGAGAACACAGGGAAGAATACTTCTTTCAATGGGGACAGATCTCATGGAACCTGCTCATAAACCACTGCATTAGTATACCATAGTTGTTGGGGTTTTTTTTCCATGTAATAAGAAAAAAGTAGGCAGGACTAATTTGTCTCTGAATACACAAATACAAAAAGCAACAAAATAAACAGTTTACAGGCTTTATGCCAAGAGTAAAATATTTCTGAGATTAGATTCCACCCTTTGAACAACGCTGCATCACACTGTGGTCCCTTACTCAGGATTTGGTTTAGTGTTTTAACTCCCATACTTACAATCTAAAGATTCATGCCATTAACGGAATATGCCTTGAAGAGTACTTACCAATACTGGCATAACCAGGTGTTGACGGATCTCCTCCACTGTTCAGGGAGACCATAAAAGCTTTATCAGTAAGATCTGTAGTCTTTGGTAAGTCACAAGGATCAACGTAAAGAAGAACACCACCAAACCCCGCATCTTCTAACAGAGAAAGCTGAGAGAACAAAACAACATAGGTGACTGTTAACGAAAACAATGTCAGAACACATTATTACCCATTTTAATTGCTGTTGACATAGAGGTTTTATCAGGCATCAGCCTCTTTCCACACTATGCTCTGCACAAATCAAATGAAGACAGGTACAGTTCCAAACTGTCTATAATATAAAACCAGCAGCTGTTTTTTTGAAAAGAAAAAATCAACCCCCACCCAAAACTAATTCAAAGTCATGTTTTCCAATTCAGGCCAAAAACTACTTACAAAGTTTAACAACAAAAAGAATTTTCACTTTTCAATTATACGCAGTACATTGAGGAAACAAAGTGGAAACACTACAATTGCATTTGAGATTTGCAGCTGTTCCATCTTCACTCCTTTTACTGTGAAACTCAAGACACAGTAGTGTGTGTCGGTGTGTTGGAGATTATATTCAGATGAGGCACTGCCATGATTCAGTGATGCCCACAATGAGATATGAGTGGAGCCACCTTTTTCCCTACTGGGGACACCTGCTAGACTTACAACTTTAACATATTTTCCTGTGATATAAACACCATCTGGAAAACTCCTTAGTTTTGAAACTAATCTCATTAAAGCATCTCGGGGAGATCTTCTGTATTCTCCATGTTATTAGGAGTATGACATTCCTGCTTGGTTTACCGCTTGTCCTGGTTTGAGAGCACCAGGATATCTCTTCAAGGACACACATATACTAATGTTTGCACACACTGGCATCAGTCTTGCACAGGGCTTTTGTGCAAGTTTCTGTTCAGTTGAGAAAGAATACAAAAAGTTTACGAAGCATACAAAAAAAAAGAAAAAGAAAATAAAAAGGTAGTCGAACTTCTCCAAATCTTGGAGTCTGTCTCCTGTCAGACAGACAGCTTTTATTCTGTCTCATTAGAACATCACAACTTGAGCTGGTAATGGTAATCAGCCTTTCCAAAAACGTACAGATCTGAGGCAGCATATCAAGCAAACTTCCCTAAAGTCAAGGACAAAAGAATGCCAGAACCATAACTTGCAAAACATTAAGTTTTCCCTTTCATCAAGAACTGAAAAACAGGTGGATTTTACTCTGAATCAGATGCAATTGAATTGTAATGTAGCAAACACTCCCACGAAACGAGCTGACTTTTCTGCATACTTGGAACTGACCAAAGACAACAACAATGACATAAAACTATATTATTTTTTCAGACAGAAGTAATTCTGACATTTAAGGTTTACCATACTACTCGCTACGTTCTACTGGTGACTTTCCAAATGGCTCCAAATGGTCTGAGGAACGACTGCAAGTATATGACCTTTCTGGACTATACAACTCTGTAGGAAACCAAGAACCTGCTACTGTGCCTCTGTCTCTCAGTTCAATTGTCCTTCCATTTTTTTTCTTCTAGGACTTTCAATTTTTTCTTTGTATTTTTTTTTAATGTATCTTCTAGCTATTGGTTTTAAGGAATGTTTATGCATACTTCTTTGTAGCTTTACAAGCACGTAAATTACATGAATATATGGCATCCAGTTAAAGCTGGATTTGATGTTTAGTTCTCCTTTTCTTGAAAATTATGACCGAAAAAAGTGTTTATAAAAAAACCCTACTTGCCATTTCTATAAGTAAGCACATTTAATATTGTGACTCAGCAAGATTTGACACCAGAGTCTGAATTCAGATAAGCAGATGCAAGTGAACCTGTGATTCACTGCTATAATCTTACATATCTCATTCAAACAAGCAATTCTTAGATGAAAAGGGATAGTCTCTTTGAGAGAATTCGAATAAGAGTGTGTGGAGTAAGTGCGACTAGCACAGATGTTAAAAAATGTATTATAGACCTTAATGGTAATGCAGGAAGAAAAAAAAATCTCTAAAATGGTTGGTTTGTTTATTATTGTACTGTTCTGTTGCCAATTCATGTTCACATTCAGATATTCAGCCAGGATTTGATTGCACAATAAAAGAGGTGGGGACACCATAAGAGAAGTAGGACACATCATTGCTAAATGATGTAACAGCCAGGATTTAAAATAACAATTGTCCTTTCCTGCATCCATATTCAGTATCTTTTTATTCATCTCTAGTCTTATTTAATAGCACAGAAGATAGGAAACACCAATGCAGGTGTGGTTTGTGGTTGGTTGGGTTTTTTTGAAGAGTTTTAAAAGCTTTATACTCTACAAAAATCACTATTAAATTCCTCTGTTTCACTGAGAGAAGGTAACTACATGTTTGTTATTCACAAAGTGCAGCGACCACTGCTGCCATGGCTACAATCTCTAGTAAGGAGTTGTGTTGTACATGTGAAATTATAAAACCGCTTTTAGATTTCAGCTATAATTGCTGCTTTTTAACTTTCCAACAGTGACATCACAACTCTGCCAACAATAAATGGGTAGTTACTTCCATTTTTGTCTTAAATAAGTCAACACCTTAACAGCCATAAAGTGCCCTAGCACAAAGAATCTGAGTAAACCACCGATTTTTTTATTTTTTTTTCTACTTAACCAAAGAAGGCAGATTAAGTCTTTCAGGTAAACTGGTACAATGTCTAGACTGCCAGTGTCTAGAAAGTTCTCCATCTTTGTGAAACATCTTTGCAATCATTCATGGTGTTACATGTGCAGGCAGCTACAGTATCAGCATTGTGGTGTCTTTCTCTCTCTCGGTGAAGTTCATCTCTTCTCTTTCCTTTTTATCCCTCCCCGAAAGCTGTAATGGCTATGCTTTATAAGATATAATACCAGCCCCATTCCTGATAAATATCGCCTCTATAAGGCTTCTTTAGTCTGCTTTCCATGCTTGTCATTTATGTGTTTTGATCCACAGCAATGACAGAACCACCAATTAGCTGGCACAGAAAACTTATTTTACGGGCTGAAATATCTCAGCATATTCCTGCAACTTTAATGAAAATGGGATTTTTGAGTACACAAGAGGTAGATTGTGCACCACACTGCGAAGGCATTACTAAAATCTGGAGAGTTTAGCCCTTAAGGCAAGGAGGAAAAAACATGTAAGAATCCACGAGAGATGGAGAAGAATACAGGCACCTGGACTACGAATTAGACACCACAAACTCCAACCTTGAGAAACAAAGCCGTGTAAAACCTCTTCACTAACCCATAGAACAACCTGTTGTTTCATCAAACAATGTAAGATAAGGCAGCTCAGTACAGGACATACTGGCTTATGATTCTATAGAATGAATGACTTTGTCATCATGGAAGGTTCTACCCTTGCTCAAAACAAGCAGCACTAACACTGTGCCTGGAAAAGGGACTTTAAAATACATGAACTTTCAAATGCACTTCCCCGTGTTTCTATAAATGGATGAGAGTTTTTCAGTATGGGATAAATCAAGCTCTAGAGCTGGAAAAAAAATGAGCCAGATCTCTTCATTTTACTATAGGTTCCCTTTTATTTCTCAATACCAGATTCAATACAAACCCAGTAACATTTTTCTTGTTAGTTGTGAGGTTTTTTTCAACTGTATGATATTAGCTTTCAGACTTTCAATTATTGCATAACGGCCAAAATGTATCAGTAAATAGAACAATATAAACTAGCTGCACAATGGTATTTAAGATTTCTCTTTTATCTCTTTCTTACATATTTTTAATACCATGCTAGTACAATCTAAAAGCTCACGTTTCAAAAAGACTTTTAGCACACCATGCTGTCTTCAGCCAAGAGTGTCTCAAAAGGTAGCTCTCATCTTTGGAAGGCATTCACGTGCATGTATTTCACATTATTGAAAGTGTGCATCTTGGCTGTATCCTCAGTCCTGAACAATTACTTAAATTAATAGACAGTATCAGGCTGTTCATTGAAACTATTCACGTGTTTCACCACTATTCACATGTTTCACTACTGTATCACCACAGCATGGGAGAAAGAGAGAAAGAGGCTCTTGCGTAAATCAGAATCGAAGCTATTATGCCACACACTAGGAGCTTCGACTGATATCAGGACCAGGAAAATCATACACCCATCTTTGGTGATGTATTTATATGAAAACCTGGAAACTGCAGTCACAGCTCAAAGTAAAAATAACTTTAAAAAAAATAAAAATGAGGCATGCCTTTGGTGTACCGAGGTACAAAAATGATATTTTACACAATGTCTGTGTTAGTGTAAATGACATGACAGTTCATTAGACAATAAAGGCCTTTAAGTGTCAACTACTTAAAGAGTACAGCAAAATTCATACTGACTCACATTATTCCAGCATACAACATCTTCCATATAACATCAGATCAAAAGTCTCTCTCTTCCTAAAGCCAGATTCAGAATTGCACTGTTTATTACAAGTCCGTTCAGGTGCTAACACAGTAAAACCTGAGCATAATGCATATAAAATAAAACAAAACTTAACGGATATTCACACTCATATGTTGATTGTCTGTATGTAATTGTCATCTCCTTTTCCCCACCCCTTCTAGGTAATCCACGCAAAAACACATGCAGAAATTTATAATCAAAGTCATATTAGATACAGAGGATTGAAACAAAAATACGTTTTAAAGAAGAAAAGCTAATTAGTGAAACATATAATACAATATACCCAATAAAATTTCCGAGGAAGAAAGAAAATATCTCAATAACGCACAAAAAAAAAATACATACACGTACCTAGTATAGTACTACTTGGTTTAAAATCCAAAACATTCATAAACATCTATAGAAGCTCCATCTCCTTCTGACATTAAACTTCAGTACAATGATCAGCATTAATTAGACAAATAACAGTAGCTAGATTTTAACTACTGCATTTTTTTCAATTCATAGTGCAACATGTAAAAGACATGTTTTGTTAATCTGAGACACAACTTTATCGACTGGACAGGCTACAAGTTATTAAGCACTGTTTTCTACTGAAGTTCCAATTAAAATCATGATGCTCTGAAAGGAACTCCTATCTCATTGTACTAATTGGCAGTATGCACAATTACCAAGCAAGGCGAAAGCGCCATTTAAGCTGCTGGAAGACCTCAATGACATAACATCTTTTTATTTCTGAAACAGACTGTCTGAGGAGAAAAAGAAGATTCTGCATTCTGCAGATTTAATTAGATGCCACTGTCCTCTCAATTACGCAGCATAATAAGCAGAGAACTTGGAAGATGCAGTGGTAACAAAAATAACACTCAAGGCAGGAAAGAAACCACACACCTAGATACACGCATCTTCATTTTTACACCGCTCTTCCAAGTTGCGTATTTTTAACAAGTAAGGTGGCAAAGGTCCATTTTGGCTTCAGGTTAATTTTTTGATACTGCACTTACTGTTTAATCATGCTTCTATATTTCCACCACAGAGATCTAGGGACAGCGCTCAAAAGAATCTTGTGGCAAAACTATCTGAAGAGGTTTTGGCTTTTGCTGATCAAACCTGAAGGTGCATTAAGACAGTAAAAGAGATGGAGGACACAGCCAGCTGAATGGCTGAGTACACAGGGACGATGAAAAGAAATACGCCCTTCCTATTCAGCTCAAACACTGCCCTTGTCTAAGGAATGACACTTGCTATACTGAACAAACAGGACTGGAAAAAGGATTAGGCTGCATTAAACTTCAAAAAGCTAGAAACGCAGAAAACAGCGATCTCATAAATGACAGGCTATTGCCGTAAAGGTCTTAGAAGACGGAAAATATACTGCATTGGAATTAAACTATTCCTGATGTACAGTGCCATATATACATGAGCAATGCAAAACCAAATACTTAGTTCTGCATCACGGCAAGACCTTAGAACTTTGATGTACTTAGTATCAAAGAAATGATAACATGAAGTGCATTTATTTGTGGAAAGAGTCTGCCACACATATCTAAGATTTTTTTTCATTACATTTTTAATAATCACTTTCCAAATTGAAATGGTTATGGACAGTTTCAATTTTCAGAATTTCATCCTTTTTACATCCAGAATATTTCTAAGGAGAGAAGAGTTCCTTCCTGTATTTCCTGGACATCCTATTGAATGTGGGAGGAAAAACGGAGGAGAAGGATAAGAAATATTAATCACTAAAATCTGCATATGTGTGATGGGGCTGTAGGGCAGTGAGGAATATGAGCTACTTTGTATATAAATTTACAATCGGATGTATTTTTAACTACATTCTTCTGTCAAATAAGTCCTATTCAAAGGTAGTAGACTTTTAAATTAGCACTAATCACAAGAAAACCAATTTGTGAAGGTTCACAAGTATCAGCTTTGAGAAATAAAAGAATAAGGTATGTTTTTTTTCATCAGTATGACTTCCTTAAAAAAGAAACTAATGGAGGGAAGCAAGGGAGGCCTCAATGCTCCTAGCCCATCAATTTAGAGCAATATTACATCTTCTTGCTAGTTCAATCCCTTTTTGCACTAGATGTGCCCAGGAGGAGACCTTGGAACCATCTGGCCTCCTAGAAGTGCTCTGAAGTAGGAGGAGCAATGAAGCTGTCATGCAACGAAATTTACACACTCAGCCTTCCCATAGACATGGATGCACCAGTTATCCATTCCCGTACGCACAGCTGACCCCTTTCATTCTCTGTTCATTCTCTGAGGCAAACAAACAAACAACCAAAACCCCCAAATACACCGACACGCTCTAACACTTCCCACATGTTCTAATGTTCTAGTCATGTTGGCCTGAATCCCTGCTCGAAATTATTCCCCATAGCCAGGGATGCCATTTGTGACAGAGTCGTGTTTAAATTTCCTATGAGCTTTGCTACACTGAAAGTCACAGAACGGTCCCATAATCTAGAGTACCCGCATTTTTTAAATAAGCCCACCAGTGTTGTCTGGACACACATATGATGGTATATTGTTGCAGAATGGCTAAGCGAGCAAGGTCATGGCTCAATGGAGGAATTGTACAAGCAGTCTGCAGTGTAAAAAGAATGGGAAAGTACCGAAGAATTGCAAGGACATCATGACCTTGAGAGTGGCACAAACAACTTTTGCAGAACTTGGAACAGTGAGAATGAGGGAGACCCTGGACCAGAATGACTGTAAGAGGAAGGCTTATGCAAATTATGGGATTAAGAATGTAACCAATCATAAGAGTAATAGTGATCAAACCGACCAATGCTTATGCAAATTATAGGATTAAGAATGTAACCAATCATAAGAGTAATAGTGACCAAACTAACCAGTCATGTATGCTTAAGTTGATGTAATCAATTTGTAAAGAGTATAAGAATGGAACGCTGGAAATAAAGATTGGAGCTTGCTTTATCAATCATATTGATTGTTCGCGAGTCTCTCCGCGCCGTCAGTATATGGCCACAAAACAAAAAAAAAAGGAAAGCAAAGAAAATGCAAGACACGTGATCAGCACTTCCATTGTGGAAAGCTGAGAGAAAAAGCACACCAAGAAAAAGAATAAAGTAATGAATAAATTAAGAGTTGCCATAAATTGGCAGAACTCAAATTGGATCAAGAGTTTCCAAACACCCATGTATAATGCCGAATGGCAATTCAGCTTGCTGCCTACTACTTGGACTGGAAATCTAGCCACTCGCTTCTGGGCAGCCATAGTAGCTGAGGAAAAACCTCTCTGTTTCCCTTCACCATCTCTAAACCAAAACCCAGTTTGGTTTAATCCTGTAATCCTTGTGCAGCAAAATTTTTAATATCATGGTCCTGAATGCAGTATTAAGCTTATAAAGAACTGAGTGTTTTGTCCCACACTTTCTTCTGTTTGCTGTCTGCTCAACTTCCACACAGTTTTATCATAGAAAAGCAATTTGTTACACATCAGCAGTTTTTAAAAATGGAATTTTTCACAATAGGGTACTTGGACAATTAAACATAAGCCAGATATACTGCCAGTTCTCTGCACTAGATTTTAGAACTTTTAATACAAATTGAGTGCATATTTTATTGCCAGATCTTGCTTACCACTGCTAAGAAATCCACAACGTTCAATCTAATTAAAAATGAAATTGAACTACAATTCCCTAGAAATAAGGGCTGATTGGACTCAATAAGCTTTACTTAATTTATTTCAGAAACAAAATAATTGAATTGCTTACAGTCCAGAAAAAATGCTTCCTTATTTGATGAGTATATAATACAAAGCCTTTCATATTGCTACTGCATGCTTACATCTTCAGGAAATACTACTCACTTTTAAATAAGCATGCAGAGGAGCACTGTGTGTTTAATAAATATCATTAAATATTCAGTAAACACGAAAGAGAAGAAACAGACTGGATGAATGTCCAGACAAGCAACCTCCAAAAAGCCAATAGCATTTCCTGGTTCATGCTGAAACTGTTGCTTCTGATTATGTTTATGGTTATTTCAGTCTATGTTTAGACTCTATTATAGAGAGAACAGAGACAAAGATTCTTTATGCAAAAAAAAAAAAAAAATTACACAAAGATATAATTATAATCTTGGTAAATCATCAGGAATAAGTTGATCAGAGCCTTGCTTGTATTCTCCCAAACTTCTAATCTAAAATCCGCCCAACAGCCTATACATTCACAAGCCTGAGTCAAATCTGCCAATCTCCCTTCACCTGTAAAAAATCCTGTATTTGTTCTCCTACCACTACACAGAGGAGGAGAGGTCAGCAGATGCAATTTCCACACACTGTTCCCAGCAGAGGGCACTTCTCAGGTGGAAAGCCATGGTGGCAGGTCTGTGTCGCCCTTCTGCGCCTCATGCGGGGCACAAAACCCATCGCAGGTTTTCTCTGGTGCGGAGGCTGCCGGCCGGTTGACCCGCTGCTCCAGCAGCCAGGCTGCTGCTCGCCACAACTGCTTCGGGCACCCAGCCTCACCTCCGGGGGGGTCTCACACCCTGCAGGCCATTTCTCCTCACCACTCCTGAACCCAGCAGGAGACACCCCAACCCTGAAACAACTCAGGGCAGACAAACTCTGAGTTATATTCCTATACCTGGCTTCACTTCGGATCTCTTCCAAGCACCGCTGAACTACCCAGTCGCTTGCGCTCCGGGCGGGAGGTGTGCAAGACACGGCGGCCCTTGCACTTCACCTCACTGGGCTTTCCATAAGGAAGGCAAATGTGACCAGAGACAAAACCTTTCCACTGCAGCCTCCAGCTCCACAGGGTGCTGTGGCACCTCACCACAACAGATGCGGTTTCCTTTTCACCAAAGGCACAGCACTCGCTTTGTGGATTAGCCATGCGGGAGCTGGCGGTCAGCAGCGGTTCCCGCCCTAAGGTGCCCCTCGCAGGCTGACAGGCCTAGCCTCCCCTTCCGGAAACTTCTGCATTGCTGGGCAGATTACCCGCGGCAGCGCACCTGAGAATGCTCGGCCAATCCTGCTCCTTCTGGAGGCTGGAGCGTTTCCTGATTGGTGCACTCACACCCACCGGTTGCTGCTCCTCCGGGCCTGGGGCAGCGCTGCGGGGTGTCCTTGGGCGAGGGCAGCCATTTCTCCTGGTTTAGGAAGATACGTTTAGCCCGCGGTGTCTGCTCTTCCCTTGTTTTCTGCTACCCATAACAACAATGACACACCAACTCAATGCCGTTAAAGAGGGGGAGGTTAGACTGCAGTGCCCTGAGCCTTATAACAAACAGACGAGCAGGCTCCTGCCCTGCGTAAATACAGAGGACAGGACTTGAACTCCCATCGGATGTGGCAGAAGCTCCTATTTTTAGCTCTCTAGTCACCAATCGAACCCTGAAGTGTCATCCAAAGGAGAAGTGATTACATTCATGTGTGGTAATACTTCATACCCAGTCAATAGCACCCCAAATAAAGTGCAAATAGGTGTATTAAAGGGATTTTACCTGTCACTACAGTAAGTGCTATCCATGAGATAACATGTCAATTTAAGATTATTGGTGTCTGTCCATTCAACCTTTACCTTCTGTCCAAGACGAATTTGCATTTTTCACTTTGGAGAACTGTCCATTCTTTAAGGCACAGATACTTTGAGTAAAAACTAGGTCGCTAATTCCATGCCTTGCCCTCCAAATATTCTGCTGCCTATCCAAACAGAGACTGACAGTGGCTGCACTGGGCAGCACTGGGAGAAACTGGCTCATGTTGGTGTTTCTTCCAGGACTGAGGAGGTGCTATCCCTCCGGTACCAACCGGGACTGAAACCCACAGCCAGTGGATTGGTATCTGCATTGCAGAACAGTCACGTTAAAACTGATAACCTGACAGGACGCAGGAGAATTTAAAGATTAAGAACACACAAATTATATTTGTTTTTTACCAAACTTATCTAGTCATCAGTTGTAGACACATTCAGGTGAAGTCATAAACCAGATACTCAAAACTAAGTCTCAGCGTACTTGCCTCTGATTAAACTACTGAGTTATTCTCACATATTTATGAGTCAAGTTTTTTGTTAAAGTCAAGGCCATACAAGAAAAAATTAAGGCACCATCATACTAGTCTCAGGAAAAAAAAATACTAAAAATTGCTAAAGTGTATTTTCTAAGTACTGCCAGCAATCAAACATCAGTGAGCACACATCACACCAGTTTTTCCTCTTTCAAGCTACAGAGTTAAGTACTATTTCTTGGTTATATGCAGTCCAAATCAGTAATACAGGTACACATCTTCAGATGAAGGGAGAAGTAGCTCTTCCAACAGGTAGGGAACAGCTACGTCTCAGTTCACAACGCAAGCATCAGCCTTCTCAAGTCATTCCGACTGCCACCGCCACTGCCCAAGCAGTGGTGCGACACCTCCTGAGAGTACAGCAGAGGATAGCAGCTTGTATGTTAAATACAGGGTAGGGATCCTCAAATTCTTCTGCTATATGTGCTATAAGAAGTGGCAGGTGGGCTGAAAGGCTGATGTGCTCCACTGTTAGAAATGGTAAACAGCAGAGGTCGGTGTCTCGCATGCTCTGAAAAGCCAGGAATGTGTCCTCTTTTGTGCATTTGATTTACCTGAGTTGTTTGTTACAAGTACTCCTGGGGTTTTTCGGTGTCATTACCATTATTCACTCAACCTCTGCATTAATTTCACATAATTGCCTGCACTTATGAACAGTTTTCACAAGCAATTCTCCAAACAAGGTAGGTGTTGGACATTTGATGGCCCCAGAACACCAACCACAGCAGAAGCACACACAAAAAAAGGAGACAACAATGCGGAAAAAAATGTGTCTCTAAAGTTACCAGTTAAATAATCAGCAAGACTAAAGGAAGTAAATAAGGAGAGAGAAAGGGAAATACCTACTTGCATAAATCCCCCATATTGTGCACCATATGCAATGTAAACTGGCAATCTGTGATTTCCTTATAAATCTTTTCCAGGTACACGTAGCCTGTATTTGGGAAACCCCTAGGGTACCTTGAGCATATATTTTCCAATATCAACACTGAAAATTAGTGTTGTTGAAATGCAAACAGCCCAAGTCATCCTACCCTCTCCAAGATAGAAGTAGGATTGTGACTTTACTGGCTCTATAAATGTAGATGTATCTATCATGTCAGTAGATGTTCTCACTACTCACATAACAATCAGTCAGAGACTTTTAAGGTACGTTTGCTTCCCCAGCAATTGTATTTTCAGACATCTATTAGATTCTTAAAATACAACTGCCTTCATTAGGCCTGTGCAAAAATACTCCTTTTCACTTATTTTATTATTCTCACAATTATTATCTTGCAAGATTTTAAAAAAAAAAAGTCTATTTCTTTTAAAGTACAGAACGTGTTCTCTGCTCAACTATTTTCGGGGGGCATTTCATTGTGTTCAGGTTTCATGCTTTTAAATAATGCCTTGAACATAACAGTCTCTTCAGATATCATATAACATTGTTATGTATTTTTAAATTTACATTTGGTTTAATTTCACGCTCCTAAGTGGAATGCATAATGATATAGAGTGTGCTATACGTAAGCCTCAGGCATATCTATATATCAACTAGGCAAAACTGCATATTATTAATTGGCTGATGAATATTTTACTTTCATTTACAGAAAAGAGCAGTGTTTAACTACTTGGTTAGCATGCCTTTAAGTAAATCAATACTCACAATGAACTTATTTATCTTCCTTATTAGAAAAACAGTCACCAACCACGAATGATAAAAGAAATGATCATAAAGAATGTGCCCCAGTGTATAAAGTTACTTCAAAAATTGTTAATATTAAAGAAGTTATTAAAAACCTTAGCAATAAAAGTTCTTTATGAATTATCAACACCAATTTCTACTCCTCAGATCCCTTAGAAATCCCAAAATTAAAAATTTGGCTAGTTTCCTTTTTTTTTCTTTTAGATGACGGAAATTTCAGCAAGTAGAATTTTCTTCCACAAGACCTTATTCATGAACCGTGCTACACAGAACATCACGTGAGTGTGTGTTTCATACTGAACACCAGGGTCTACAGCAGAATACAAAATAAAGTGAAGCACCACTTTATGTGTAAACCTGGGTATGACAAAACTGCAGGAATTCTACACAAAAGATGCCACAGTTGAAAATGCCAACATGTGCACCTTTTTTCTTCCTAGGTCCTTTCTTTTTCACTGCTTTCCACTCAGCACATCACTACATCAGAGCTTTGGCTCCTCCTGTGACCTCCTAAATAGCCCATTTCACCGAACTAAAAGAGTAGAAAGAGCTACATGAAGGAGGTCCAAGGTTGAAGTATTTGATGAGAGCAGGGATGGCAGTTGTATTAGTTTGGCAGTCACAAAGCACTACAAAGTCATTCATTCACCATCTGTTAAAAAAGAAAACAAAAAACCAAAAACACACAAAAAAACCCCAAATCAGAACCAACAACCCTAGCTCTTCTTCAACACCAGCATACAATTAGTTCCAGCACACCAATCCAAAATTATGCCCTTGCCCAGTCATAAAAAAATGGCATCAAAACTACAAAATATGATGAATATGTCTGACTTTACAGCCATAAAGATTTTTTTATGCAGCGACTAGGAAAGGAAGACCCCAATAACAAAACAAGGTCACGCACAAGGTGGTTAAGAAAGATGAACTATCAACACCACTGCTCCCTGTCACACTTGTCCTCAACTAGGTCATGGACAGCACCCACAGCAAAGCTATTTTTTTCCTTCTCTGGCAATTTCTTGGGGAAGGCCAGGAAAGACCAGAAGAAAATACATTTTGAAACTTTATACGTTAAAAACAAATACAGTTCCCTGTTATGGGCCCACTGAAAAGATTTAGCACCCCTTACAGCCCCTAGAACTCCACTGAACTGACTTCTAAGTGACATAAACGCAGAATACTGTGGTTAGAAGATGAATGAAAAAGAAATACAATGAAACTCAGGAACAATCAATTTCTGTTACACCGTATTCACTGTCTTCTCTGGAGACAGAACTTCCAGTAAAAGCCTTAAAGGCATACACAGCTGCACTCTGGGAAAAAAACCAAAACCATCCTTCCCCCAAAAAAACCCTCAAAACAAACAAACAAAAGCTCAAGCACAACACAATGTTACGCTGCCAGGCCATGCAATGCATGAATGGTCTGACACAGAAATGAAGACAACATTCTTATCCTCTGGTGTTTTGCACAGCATAGGCATCTATAAAAAAAATCAGGGAATAGTTCCAAGTTCAGACAAGCATTTTCTCATGCAGCATCTTTGCAAATGAGACCAAGAGTGAAAACATCATAAAGAGAAATTTCTTCTCCTTTTTTTTCTGGCAACAGATTGGCAGTGGTACCTAATCTTTGTACTTAACATTGCTTGTAACTGGTCAAAAAAGGTGAAAAGAAAGCCAGTTTAGGGTTACACAGCAAACTTACTTTTGCATTATTTATTAATAGAAAATGCAGCTACATAAATTATATTTAGAATACTAATAGTTATTGAAATTATTGTGACTAAGACTGCATTTAATTGCATCAGTTTTACACCAACATACCACCATCAATAAATTTACATTGGTCAGAAAAAGTCAGGTTTTGTAACGCTTCATGTGTCAGTGTCTGCTCCCCAGTAACAGGTGATAGCACGAGAGGCAATAACCTCAAGTTGTACTAGGGGAGGCTTAGACTTGATGGTAGGAAAAAATTCCTTCCCGAAAAGAGTTGCGAAGCATTGGTACAGGCTGCCCAAAGAAATGGTTGAGTCAACATCCCCAGAGACATTTAAAATACTTGTAGATGTGGCACTTATGGATGTGGTTTAATGGTGGACCTGGCAGCGCTTGGTGAACAGCTGGACTCAATTTCAAAGGTCTTTTCCAACCCAAAAGATTCTATGATTTTATGTGTAGTGAATCTAATTCTCTCAGGAGACAGAAAAATATTTAATATACATACGTTATGATTCTTTTTGACAGCAGACGCTAAAGATCAAGCCTAAAATAGACAAGGTACATAAAGAATTGCTAATTGTAATGACAACCTCAGACTAACAGAGTAGTAAATTAGTTAATGTTCATCTTTCTAAAAAGAGCCCATATGCCAATAGGAGACACTGGATAGCTAAGTAGTTCTGTTAAGATAGTTAGAGCAGGATGACGGGGATTTTAAAATCTAATTTACCTTGTCAATTTTTTTGCCAGCATCTACTAAACTCTCAGACAAGATTTCTGAAGAGAATGATCTGTTCACGTGACACTCCATGAAGATACTCAGTTTAGAAGGCAACTCTGACAGTAAAAACTTTCTTTAACATAGCTCAACTTTTTTCACCCCAGAAGATAATCTTTGACTATTAGAAAATAACTTAAGACTGGGAAGCCTCCCCTAGAAATATTTATGTTAATTCCAGCTCACAGTCACTGAAGTTCCCGGCTTACCACCTAAGGTCTCTTCTGGATTTTTGTACAAGCATTTGTGTAACTTCTGAGTATCCCCATCTCTGTTTAACCCTTCTCTCAGAAGCCATATCAAGAAGCTGGTGGTGGACAATCACACTGTAAAACAGGGCTAAGTCAAGTGGTTCTTACTGATTTCTAGAAAAGGGGATGAGCACAACCTGTTAGAATGAACTGATAATTTTTCCCCAGCTGGAGAAATAAGTTTTATGACTGACTTCAAAATGACGGCAGGAAGTCTTCAGAAAATGTACCCAAGAGGTCCGCTTTCCACCAATAAACACCAATTTTTCTAATTTTTTAGTCTGAGCATCTTTTAAAACCTTACTGTTGTGCTTTCTCCTGAAGACCTCAGTGATTTTCGCAGGGAACAGAATAGCTGTAATTTTCCAGAAGACAACGTTAACTGATGATCAAGCTTCCTGGATTAACCTATTTACTTGGCTGGCCCTTCAATAACAAAATAATACAGTTATTCCTTTGTTACGCACAATATTGATTTGGAGGGGTTAATATTTTTTAGGGAAAAATATGAATCTCTTATGATTCTTTTGAAGCATACTAAATTTTTGAAACGACATTCTGAGGAAGATATTTTGGATTGCTGATCCCCTTGCAACAGGAATGCAGCAGAGGTACACACCTGAGACAAGAGATCAGGTGACGAGACAAGATCTGAGAAATCTTCTCAAGCCATTTGCTCAATTGCACTCACAGTGTAATTGCACTCACAAATCTGTGATGGACGTAGCTCTTTCCAAAAGCTCTCACTCAGCCCCGCTTTTGAGACGGATGCAAAAAGATAGGAAACTTCTAGGGTCACACAGGTAACTCTGCCCAAGGTGGGTCTGAACTGTGCTGATGCAAAGCTCCTAAGTGGCTACTTGGAGCAATATACAAACTCCTCGTCAATAATAGGATAACTGCTGCTTTATTTGTCTCCAGAAGTAGCAGATTAATGGCATATTAAAACAAGAAAATTCAGAAAACATACTTAGTTTTTATTTTAAAAAAAATGTTTTGTCTGTGACATTCCCTCCATGCACATCTATTAATTGATATTACTGAAATTACCATATGTTGCTTATCTATTCAAGTAAAGATTTACATAGGATTTATACTTTCCACGTCTATATGCAGTTTGTGTTATTCAACTTGATTTACAATACATAAATTTATTAATAAAAGTACAAGAGTTCTATTCAGACAGTAGTAAAATTTAAAGCCGTAGATTATCACACTTGTATTACTGACATGATCAGTTCATATCATCTTTCATCCTCCAAATTTCATACAGCAATAAACATCATGCATTATCCATCAGCATAAAAACCCCAGATGGTTTTAGCTAGGAAATGGACGTATGTGGATTCCAAGATACAAGATATATAACTTTGTCCAGAAACAATTATTAGTAAACCGACTTCCAGAATGAAGGCGTTCCATTTCCAATCAAACTGACTGAAATACAAACACAGCAACGTTCCGAAGGCTTAAGTCAACACAGAAGACACAGAAGTCCTTCTTCTTTAAGGACAAAACACTCATCTGCCTTTACATGCGCTTGTTTTGGTTTTTTGAGGGTTTTTTTTTTTGGAGTGCTGGTTTTTTTTGTGTGTTTCCTCCCCCACCTTGTAGTGTAGTTGGAGAATAGGATAATAGCCATGTTAAACGTGTCTTTATTCCTTGAATGATTTACTGTGGCCTATTCATACGTAGACTGAAGCTGAGATATTTTGTGGGCAAGTTGTTACATCCCGTTTTGCTTTGTAATAAGTGGTACAGCATTATCAGAGTTGTAAATAGACACCTTCCCAAATGTGAAATTCTGTGTCGAGAAGTCGTAAGTATTTACACAGTGGGATTCATCACCACAAGACGTTGTAGAAACAGGCTCAGAACTGGAATACACCAACTCATAGAATACTCACGATGATAATTAAATCAGCCCAGACACATTCTCCATTTCACCAGTCACATCACCAGTGACTACCATTTCTGTGAAGGGTACACCAAAGGAAAAAAAAACACAACAGTTTGTACTTGCTTTGTAACTCATACTCTTCCCCTAAGCATGAGCCCTGCCAGCTAAGGGTATCAGGCTGACAGAGGACATTTTTTAAACTGCGTACTCGTAGTAGAAGATGGAGAGTTTTTCTGGTCAGTAAGAACTTGTTGTCAGAAGGCTAAGCAGCCTGTCTTTCCAGATGAGTGACTGTCTGTGCATTTCACCATGGAAGTTTATGGTAACAGTATTTCAACAACAACAGTACTATGTGACGGCCACGACCTTATCATCATCCAAGAGTTTTACCCGAATAAACCCCAGACATGGCTTCTTTTGCTAAAGGGGAATTGTTTCTGTAAAACACACTAACACACTTATGTTCCTCATATTAAATAAAGTGAGTTTTAACATACTTAAGGCTGTGTTTATATATTCTTCTGGCTAAAGAGTAGAATGTTAAAAATCTCCCTGTATCAAGCCTATCACTTTGTCATATTAAGAATCAAGTTGATTTTTACATTAAAATATCTTTTTTTTCCGAAATTAAATAATGTACTTCAGGTTTTATTCCATTTGCTTGCTGAACAAAAAAAGAGAGAAGAAGGACATGCAAGAGACTCTTCCCATTACCGCTGCTATCACACCAAAGCATTGAACAATTCTGCTCTTTTATTAGGTCAGAAGCAAATCTTATTTTGTGAATCTCTATGCCTTGAAATGACTTCACCTTCAAAGAAAATAAAGCACTTTGGCAACGTCAGATTTTGTCCTTGCAACGTTCAGTGAATCGGTATGGCGCACACATAAAAATTCATTCCAGTCAGGTCTACTTGCAAAAATACAAATTCATAAATTATAATTTAAAAAAAAGTGTCATCAAAAACATTTGTGAGACCCATTTTACACTTGAAGAGATAACAAATTTTCCAGAAAAAAAAAGTGCATGCCAAAATGTACAGATGAAAACAAAACAGAACAGGCATTTGCAACCAGATTATATTGTATATACAACGTTGCAACCAAACAGATTTCTGCGTATGACAGCCTCATATGCTTTTTTTTTTTTTAAATATTAAGATATCTCTCTCTCCTAATTAGCAAATTTCTGATGAATTGCATTACACTGAAAAGGAACAAAACATAAATACTCTGCAGTGAAAATTTCTGTTTTGAATGGGATTGTTGCTACATACTGCTCTTCGGTAGAAAAAGGAAGCTGGATCACAATAACACATTCCAAATATCTCATTTGTTTTAAAGTACACGTACAGCACCTTACCACGGAGACAACTTCCATTGCCACACCCAGCAAGAGCCCATAAAGCCTGCACAAGCCCCAACATTTATCTGGTGTTGGAAACAGCAGATCCAACGTATCACGCCGTTACGTGATGAACTGCATTGCTAGGAGAGAATTTGAAATTAAGATGGCATACATGGTTATCGAGAGACAGTAATTCCTACAGCAGTCGCATGCAAAGGACTAATTAATTTCTAACCTGTCACAAAGATTTCTCAAGCCTGGAATCCAAGAACGGACTGAACTAGCAGATTTGGACTTGTCTTTTTTTCTGATATACCATAATACGATAAACAGGAATGGGACATGGTCAGGTGGTTAAGGGGATTAAACGTTACTGTATTTCCTCCGAGATCACAGCTGGAGGCGTGACTCAAATGAGTTGTCGGGTCAGTTCCCCAAGGGGCATTTTGTATCAAAACCCCATCACATATAACTGAATACTGATATAAAAGGCAATATAGTCAACTCCCACTCTAGGGGAAACTAAGATTGACTTAGAAGTGAAAAATATGCTTCCGTCTATTGGAAGAGTGGTACGTCTAGGTCACCTCAAGGCCACTTCTGAGGTTGCGTGTTAAGAGTTCTTACAATGCCTGCATAATAACATAGAGTGGAAAAACATAAATAACACATTTGACTGTCAGTGCAGGCACTCCTCCAGCCTTCACAAAATGCAAATACTCAGTCCTCTACCTAAAATATTACCGATACAGAGACCTAACCATGTGTTGTGCTGCCAAATCTCAACCAGTGCACATACTATGTTTATTTACAAACAAGGCAATTATCGGCAACAATGTGAAGTTTTTCTTTGGTTGGTTGGGTGGGCGGGTTTTTTAAAAATCTGATGAAGAACCTGATTTTTAGAGAAATTTGAAGGGCAAAAGTGATGTGAAATTTGGAACTGTCAATGAACAACGTTACTAGTTATTAAATGGCATCCTAAGCCATTTTAGGAAATGGCCCTCACAACTTATAACTTAAGGTTCCAGTGACTGTGATCATGTGACTTGTTTTCTCTCCTAATGAACATCAGGAAGCTCAGACATCTTTTTATATGCAACATGTTTGTTTGACCATTTTTATCAAAAAGCATCACAACTAATGCTTATAAAAATAACATAAAAATCAATCATGAACTACCACAACTGAAACTTCAAATATGGAAAATTAATTTCTCTCAGAAAATTTCTTAGAAATACAATACTAAAAAAAAAACATAAAAAACACCCCAAAAATTCAACAAAAAAAAACCCCACAGAAAACCACACAAGAGCCAAACCTCATTAAAAACATGAGAATATAGTAGGATAACATAGAAATTAAAACAAGTTGCCATTTACTTAGAACCAGATGCAGAGAAAACTTGCTAAGTTTAAGTTTATTGTGCATGTTGCTCTCTGTGAATTATTCACTCAGACCCAAAGATGAAATTAAAACGCCTGAGTTCTCATACTGAAATGCACAATCTCTCCCTGTTAAGTGAAAATATGCTCTCTGTGGAAGAATTGCTCTCTGCACAGAAGGTTATTCTAACGTTTTGGCAATAAAAACAAAATATTCCAACTAGTTATTGCTGTACTTGCAAATTGGGTGCCAATTATGCTTGTAGTGATGGACTTGCGTGTTTTTCTTTTCAAATTCATGCACAGGCATTGAGAGACCTAAAGAGTTAAGAGTGAAATTTAGATTTTGGTGTTTTACAGCTTCTTCAGCATTATGTAAAGAAAGATAAAATGAAAAAACATAATGCTAAAAGCTACTCCCCACCCCCCTCAGAAAAAGACCTCCCAAAATCCCGAGAAGGAGCAGTTATATATTTTATCCAGCTACGTTCCACAAAACTCAGCTACAGAAGATCTGAAAAGAGGGCATCAGATAATCCCAGGGAAAATAGTTGAAAAATTTCCGTGTGTTACAGAAGTATAAAAGCCTAGTTCCACCGACGCCAAAGAAAAGGTTGGCTATCAGCATTCAGCAGGACCACATTTCTGCTCAAAGTTCTGATCACAATGCAAACTACAGGTGTGTTTGAAAGGGCAGAATTCAGATTTTCATACATAAATCACAAGTACTGATCTTGCGAATCATTTCTCACAGATGAGTCTCTAAATCCATGCAGAACAAATGCAAATCAAGCCAAGGTCTGGATCCAGCTACATGTCCTGAACTCTACGATCCGCTGCAAAGATATTTCCACTCAGAGAACCCACTGAGTTACTGAAACAGTTTTTTCTTAACTGCGGTAACTTAGTTGCCTTGTAAAGGACAGATGACAAAAAAAGAGAGCCACAAATCATGAAAATCATTCTTCAGTTGAGTAATCTGTGACATCATACTTTCTCAAATAAAACATTGATTCTAGGAATGGAACTAGGTACTCCTCTCTTAGTTTTACACAAATGCTTTGTTCAACAACAATGACTTTTGATACCTTTCAAATGTTCAGAGACATACAAAAAGACTAATCATTACTGTGGAACAAGGAAAAAAACATGACAACAATAAACACCTAAAAGAGCATAAAAAGGCCAGAGAGTAGCCATAAGTTTTTTGTAATAGAAAAACAAACCAGTAACTACTACAGAACATGCCATGAAATTCAAACCCACTGCAGAATGAGGGTAGTACTTATAAAACACTTGTTGCCTGAAGAAGGAAAATCTTTTCCTCTGGTCACTATTCCAAAAAATATCCAGCACATACAATACTGCTCTGTAATTATCATCTGCAGAGTTGTTCAAGTGGGCAGTTCTGAAAATGAATGGCATGGGTTGTTGCATTGCTTCACCTAGTCCAGCAGCTGACACTTTCAAAGAACCAAAAGGCAAACAGATCAGTTCAGTAAGATAAGATTTTATACATTTTCTCCTGATCTCTACTCAAAACTCCTGCATCTTCCATTTTATTTTTTACTTTCTCAGCTGTTGCTGAAACCAAACAGCATGTGCTGGAAACACAAGATGGAAAAAAGGCCCAGATCATCTGTCTGTCAATGGCTCTTCTGTGAAGTCCAAGCTCAACTACTCTGAAGGACCAGCTCAATTAACAGCTTGGGTAGGGGAAAAAAAAACCCCACAGCCCTATAGATCCCTACATAGGCAGCAGAAAAAGTGCCAAGAACAGTTGCAGAAGTATGACTAGTGCATTTGGAGAAAGAGTCAATTATTTAAAAGGTTCAGATTTTATGAAGGAAAACCAAAGTGCGTTACTTTTTCCTAGTGCCTTGCACATAAGTAGCTGATCAACTGTGTGGATTTCGGGCTCTGAGGTACAAATCGAGGCAATGGATTTCCTTGCTCAGCCCTGCTTCAGAACAACTGCCTCACATCAAAGACATTTCACCTGACTTCGTGCCATTTATCAGGACACATCACTCAGACAATAAATCGGGTGATTGCATTTAAGGGCTTGATAGAACAGAAAATTACGCTTGGGTTTCACAACTATAAAATCTGGTAAGAGCTTCAGAAGATCCAGAATGAAATTTTTATGGGTCATCCTCCATCTGTGAATGGAAACCACTTATTGTGTCACCCAGTTTAAGACTACTGTACTAGAAGGAGGAGACCTGTGACAAAACGGTCAGCCCTTTCCCTCAGGAAATAGTGATTCATACTGGGAACTGGACTAATTTTTCAAAGGATGCACTTAATATATGTTGTGAATGTGCAATTAAACACCCAATTGAGTATATGAATATTTAGAAATATTTTCCCAAGAGAAAATTAAATGTTCAGTGTTACTGAAGACAACAGTACAATGTACCCAGTGAAATAGTTAAGAACTGAGTTTTTGATTCGACAGTAGGACTTCAGGAACATCTTTATCAATCCAGAAGAGAAAGAGAGAACAGGAACTACAGCTGGGAATGCATGTACATCTGTAAAATAGCAATGACTTAGCAAAACATTCAGGGAAAATTCTGTTGCATCAGAAATGCAGAATAATTGATACCTAATTTTGCTCATTAACTTACATGTTCTCTCGTTTACTCTGCTAATAGCACATTTCTCCTTCCATTTAAACAAATCCAGGGGTTTGTAATCGAAAAGGAAATGATTAGTAACCAAAAGTCCTTCTACTGATGCAATCAAAATGTTAATTGCTTGAGAATATTGACAAGTTGTGTTACAGTTATGCCTCCTTCCTGACATTAATTGCTCTTCTCCTATCCCACCCCTTACATATTCTTCTTACTGACTGTAGTACTGAGAAACTTCTGGGAATTGAGACGAGACACTTTTTTTAGGTATTTCTTCGGATCTTACTAGATAATCTTTCAGATCCAGATCTCCAGGTCCAGTTTTATACGCTTCAATAACTTTCATCCATACTACTTATACCCATGGAATTTTCAAGAAGGATTTTGGGAGGGGATACGACACCATTAAAAATCCCACAGCAGCCATGTGGGAAATGGGTGACTCAGGTGCCTTGGAAAAAATTTGATCCCACAAAATAAAAATCCTGACCCCAGTGTCCTTAATCATAAAAGTTATATAAGATGCTGATGAACCACATTCGGTTCAATATAGTTTATAAATATATGTGTGCACATTGTTTATATATACTTATGTGTTTATATCAGGAGGGAGGAAGGGATGGAAGGAGAAAGAGAGTGCTCGTTAAAAGGAGATTTAAAATGCAATCTTCACAGTTACATGTGGTAGCCATAAAGAGTAACAGAGAGAAAGGAATAAATAGACAGTAGAAAACTGAAATGACTTTTTAAATACTAAACTTACTTAAAACTAATACAGTTATTAAACAGACGCCTTTTTGCAAATTGCCTTTATTCTGGGAGTCTAATATTTTCTGTTTAGTAAATCCTTATCCGTAAGTGCCTGCCAATAACCTCTGCATCAACAGGCAAGCATCCACATTTCTAAACTTTATGACAGTTAAAAAGCAATTTTATGAATATTTATTAAGGCAGTAAATTATTAAAATAAATATAGATATTTACACATTAGAACAACATCTTCATTTAATGGATGTGGAAAAATGTTAATATGTGAGCATTTTAAAGATGAAGTGGTTTGGCCTTCAGGGCTTTTGTTGCTCTATTAAAAGTTAATTTAGGACAGAAATTATGTCTTTCCTTGAATCCCAAGCCCAAAAGATTGCACCATCATCACGACTCAAAATATTTTTTAAAAATGAATCTGGTAATAGCATGTCTAGAGGCTGGATATTGAAGCTACTGTGTAGTTCTCTCTGAAAAAAAAAAAAGTCTCCTCTGGCTTGTGTGCTCACAGTGGCATCACATATTCAGACGAGCTTTAGGGCAATGGAACTGGGTGCTAGTGAGGTGGTTTCATCAATCTTTCTGTCACTACATACCTCCTACTATTAGAGTGTGTTTCTTGCCCACAAACACAGCAGACAATTCAAGTTGCTCTGTCTCAGGAAGGCATTCTACAGCACAGAAGTGATTTGCCTAATCGCTAATAATAATTTTCATCATCTTCCCCCACATTTATAGATGCTCCTGCTTCGAGGACATCAGAGACCCTGCTCTGACCCCCTGTATGTAACTCGGCTACTAAAGCTCACTACAGATCCCAATGACTTGAGTTTCACCAAAACACAAACTCTCCTGTCAGCCAGCACCCGAGGAGGCAGTCACATTCCATCTGAACGCATTGAGGAAGCAAGGTTTCAACTTTTTTTTTTTTTATGGCAATTAATTCCAAAAGTTGTGCTTCACTTCTGTTCTACATTTGTCTCATTTCAGCTTCCTCCTGAATAAAGATTTGCTTCCTCCTTAATCCAGTCCTCTCTTTACTCAGAAACAACCTAGCTCTTACAAGTGTCTCATATTCATCACAAGATCCCTTTAGGAGTAGGCACAGTAGTTTGGTTTTTTGTTTTGGTTTTTTTTTTTTCCTTTTGTCAGTGATTCAGCACCGTGAATTATTCTGGCTAAAGAGACAAAAAATCCTGGCATCGTGGCTATGCCAAGTCCATGGATTGTAGGAGTAGTGCCTGTATGCTCCACTGCTCAGTCCGCTGGCTCAGTCTGTGTTGCTATAGGAAATTGTCACTCCAGGTGCTGGAAGTAGTAAGTTCCTAAACCTTCCAGTTGCATTTGAAAATGACTCCCTCTTTGCCATACTATAACTTGCTCCAGGCCTTGAAGTATTTCTATCATTCTTTTCTCCCATTTTTAATATTAATTTTATAATAGAATATGAGGCTTGCTGTCTTACTGATCTTAATAGTACCGTATCAGTGGTAAACCCCCTTTCTAAACCTCCACTCTACTCTGATTCATATGTACATTCATACATATCCCTTTTTTATCCCTTTTATCACAGCAATGTAAGCTCTACCTGTTCTTTCCCTCCCTCCCCTCAGAGTAAACACTCTTTTTGATATTTTACACTGCTATAAAGGTAGGGTCCATGCTCTTTATAACTTGTCATGTGGCTGTAGTAACACATTCTTTATTTGGAAAGGTCCAGCGTAAGGGATTGAGACGTGTCGGGGTGGCTCTGCCAGTACTGTAGGAAACGTGCTCACTGCCAGAGCTGCTGCCCCTCTTGCCCTGAACTGATTTGTTTCAGTGGAACAGAAACACCACGCTACCACTAAAATCTAAAAGTCACGTTCAATTCCAAAAATAACTTAAGGTCAGATTTGTACAAATCCTGTTCTCACAAAGCAGCCTGAATTTATGAACCTTACCACATTTAATCAGAATTACATTAAGGATTCAACTGCACATCCTAACAGCACATTAACTTCAAGCTTTTCTGCATACTCCAAATTTCCTGTATGTTCCAATTCCTAGTGACTCCAAGCACTGAACTCTGTCTGTTGTTTTCCGTATGTCTGAAGATCAAAGAAATGGGTCCAGTCTGAAAGACTGAAAGTACAAGCTACAAATTATTTTCAACCTTATTCCTTCCCCAAATTTTGTACCCGATCCTATCTCCATAAAATACCAAACTAAACCTTCACAGCAAGAATATTGCCAGTAGCACAATTATTTTTCAAAATATTCAGATTTCCATCACTTGGTCTTATTCCTGTGAATTATTTCCTTGTACATCAAGCTGTTTTCTACCAGTGCATATTTCTTTCTTTTTACGTGATATAAAGACTATAGAAACGTTGTTCAGTTTTCACGGTGAGTTTTCTGCCAGCAACAGTTTATTATTTCTTTCAGGCTTTTTCCAATGGACTCAATATACAGAGAAAGAACAGCTGAGATTACAACAACAACTAAAAAAAGGCAAATTAATAACACAAAAAGGGAAAACAGAAAAAGAAAGTCCACATGAAAAACAGCAGTCTATGATGGCACTAAAAGAGAAGAGAGAAGCATAGCCATGCAAGGGAAAATGCAAAGCTGAAAAACAGAGACATGATTAGAAACTCTGTTATGAAGATGAAACCTCAGTGCAGGATCTATAAAAATAAGACCCAAATCCAGAGTGAGATATTTGCATAATACAAAGTAATAATAATGAGAAATTAGAGAATATTCAAATGTGAAAAATACAAGTTAAATGCAGAAATTAGAAAGAAAACCAGTAAAAATATACATGTATAGTAATGGCTCTGTTATGAACTAGCATTCTGTTTTAATGTGATGTAAAACCAAGCACATGGAAGACAGAGATAAGGAAAATATAGGCAGAGGGAAGTATCTGCTGAAACAGAAATGTGAGACTCTACTGAGTACAGAAACATAAACATGAGGAAGAAAAACGTCACAAAAAGTGGATTCAGTAGTGAGATACTGAGCACATTTAAACCAGCAGGACTTGCTGTTTAAGAAAATCTTGCACTTCAAATACTCCTTATATAAAAGAACCATCTATTTCTCATATCTTCCTACATTTTCTCATACTTTTAATTGCTTACAATTATTTCACAGCCAAAGAGACATAATTTATATTCTAAAAAAGACAGTTTACAACCTCAAAACCAAGAAATAAATAAAGGGCAAGCTTCTTATCTGCAGAACACAAAAAGTAGGTTTGGGGAGTTGTATTTTAACTCAACTTCTGAACGTGGGTTTGAAGTCAACCTCCTGATCACACCACACCTCGGCTCACGTCGTGTAACAAACCCTGAACGTGCAAAATGGATTCTTTTGGAACAGCAGCTGAGCCCCAGAAGGGTGGCTAATACACTTCAGCCACCAATTAGCATTTATTTCTCGGCACCAGACTACAGCCAACTCAAAATAAAAGCTCCTGAGATGTCAACTGTCCTCAGCACCGAATGTTTATCCCTACTCCTTCAGATGCACTACTTGATAATTTAGACATACTAAGTGCTTACAGGAACACAAATTAAACTGGTAAAAAGTCCATCTCGTAGACACTTTAGACAGTGCAATTACAGCAAGCTTTGTGTCTTTATCAAATTCCTAATTTATGAGCCTCAATTGCTATTTCATTGTTTTTGTCAGTTAGCGGTGAAACGCATTATAAGATATATCGGTGGAAATGATGCACAACAGCCAAGTTCCAACAATGATAACTGACCTTTCACAGGCGTAATTATATTGCTTCTAAATAATTCAAATAAACAGCTAAAGCTACTCAGATGAAAATGGCATTTTTATTGAGACAAATATTATTCCTATGGAAAAAAAATATGAAGTGGTTATTTTCAGAACCGGTGGTGTGGTCCCGATTGTGCTTTCTACGGCCAACAGAGCAGATCCTGATTCTCTTAATTATAAGATCTGGAGTTACTGTTCTTTTATAATTGCTTTTGTGAATTGGGAATAATTGCTTAAATATTTATTGGGCTAGTGTATTTTCCGAAAGGCAAACCAGCGTTTTTGTTTATAAAATATTTGCAATAGAAGGCAGTTACTTGACATTTAGAGTTTAAATGTGGTTTAGATGTTGAGTCAATTAGGTCTAATGTACTAGTGGACTAGCGAGCTCCATCTCTGCACTCTGCCAGCACTGGAGTTGGAGGAGAAACAACAGCCACACACACATTTTCAGCAGGCACAGACTCAACTACTCCTTATCTTAGTTGCCTTCCCTCCTGCCATGCTTTATCATCCTTCTTAAGGATTTCTTTATTTGCCAAAAGGCTTATGGTACACCCAGATTACTGGGGCACTGTAAGACATACAGAGAAATAAATTAACTGTAACAGATAAAAGCACCACAGATCAAAGTGGCCAGTATTAAGGAAGAATCGGAATGTCAGTAAATCCTGACTTATTGAGACAGAACGGGAAAGTCCTTGTTTTGGTATTTCAGAAGTGAAAAAAAGAAAGAAAGAATTCAGCTAAAGTGCAACCAGCATATAACTAACCTTATAAAGCAAAGGTGATTGTCCTAGCTTCAAAAGTGCAATTTTTTTGGTCACGTTTGTAATGGCTTGAATCCGGATCAAGTCTTCCACAGTCCCATACTGGATATCAACAAGTTCTCCCTGCAAAGAGAACACAAAATTCAGGCTATATTAAAATCATGCATGGAGAGTGCTCCTTCCACAGAAAGGAGAAGTTGTTTGTCGAAGTACAAGCACCTGGGCAGAGTTCAGCAATTATTTCATTCCCAATTCCTAATCAGGAATACCTGTAAAATACAAAGAGCTTAAGAATTCAGCCTGAAAGATATAAACTTGTATCTTTGCAGTTCTCATTCACAACTCATCAGCTTCAATAAATACTATTTTTTTTTGCCAGTGTTTATAGTAAGTGGTGCTGATTATGATGGGACTTTCCCCTTATTAGTTACAGGAATGTATTTAAAATCACGTAAGGGATACTAACTCACCTCTGTTAATTTTCCCAAAAGGAATGAGAGACTTGTAAAACATTTCAGAAAATGAGCGAATGACTATACTGGGTATACATAGCCTAGCAACATACAGTTTTATTATGTGGTCTTATATAATTCCTGAACAGCCTACCTTAACTATTGAAGTATTTGCTTATAATTCACCAATTATCCAAGTATTTTACTCACATAACCGTAATGGTAACAGACTATATCGCTTGGAAGTGTAAGCTTTTCTATTAAAACATATTTTTAAATTATTTACAGTCCCTTCCAACTAAATGAAAAGCATTTAGAGCCTGCAGATCTCCACCTCTTCAGTCAGGACACTGCAACAATACACAGTGAAGATCTAAGCTATTATTAAATGTCAAGCATTGGCAGTAATAGAAAAATACTTCAAGGTGTGTCTTAAAGGATTTTTTTTTTAAATATATATAGATATATATAATTTAAGAATGACCAAGGGTATTTTTTTCTCAGACATTTATAGCAATAAATCCCGGTGAAGATGAAATAGGAGGATAATCAGTCTCGTACATTACTATTTTAGAACGTTACGAAGCTCGCAGGACACCATGGAAGACATTCTGGAACCTTTAAACCCCGACACAGTGTTCACATAAAACACATATACACAAAGATACAAGACTATTACATGAGTGTTTAAAAATTAAAATAAGAGGAACAGAAGAAGATGATCTATTCTGGATAGGCAGGATGTGTGAAAATTTACTGGATTCCTGAGCATGAGCATTTTAGGAAAGTATTTACTCTTCTACAACTGTATCAGAATATTTTGTCTGAGTTCGCACCTCAATGTTTAATTCACACAAAAAATTTGCCAAGGTTCCTGCCTTCTTAAGTTTTCAAGTTAACAAGATCTTAAATTTATAACATGTCAGCGCTGCATAAACCAAGTATTTAGAAAGGTCATTCAAAGTTAGAAAACAGTTCTGTAACATGTAAACATCAAATTTAATACCAAATACTGAAATGTAGGAACAGAAATTCTTGCAGTTAATACTTTTTTTTTTTATGAAATAAGTGGGGATTTTAATATCTAAAGAATTTGAAAACCACTGTATAAAAATTTCAAATGGTGACTACCAGCTGAAATCAAATATAATTTTTTTCCTGTGTGGTCACCATATTTGAAGAGTATGATAAATCAAATGAAGTTTTTATACTACTTAGAATAGTGGAAGCTATTCTATATTTTACCTAATCTGATGCTTCTGGTTACAAAGAGCTCACTTCAAATGAGTCACGGGTATTAACCCCTATACTTCCTTGAAGTCCACACAAATTTTACCTCCTTCTGCAGATCTCAGCTTTATTCTAAGTTGTACCTCCAGACGTGCCAATAGATACACATTACTGCAATAATTATGAGAATCTCAGAAGTGTTGTGGCTCGAGGGGTTATATCCAGGCTGATTTCTGGGGAGACCGCTAACCTAATTCCTTTGGATCCAACGCCTTTCCCACTTACCCTGCAGCAAACTGAAAAACAGAGCTTTCATCACTTGTACGAGAGAAACTACACTGAATTTTCCTGAGGCAAAATCAATACACAAAGATGTAACGTAATGAAGTATCAAACCATTTGCTTCTACAGTATGCCTGTGTGAAAATGAGGTCCCTGCCCATCTACATTCATGTGCTCCGGCTCTTCACATCATTTTTGCTGGCTGCTTCTCCAGGGTGCGATCCACTGCTCTGTAAACAACAAAACTACATGTTTGCGCAATTATTAATGCATTTAGCAACTGCCCTTGGATGTTCTTTGTTAATTTATGGATGCAGACTGCATCTTCACGAGCTGCTCGCCAGTCACACGAGCTCGACGAGAGCAGGCTGAATAAAAGACCCTACAAAAGCACAGCTCATTTTTTAATTATGTGAGAACCGCAACTCGACTCCCTGCTGCCCCAAACACTCTGCAAACCATGTTCTTTGCTCTCAATGTTAAAAGAAAGCCCCAATGCCAAAGCTATTAAATACATTCATACACTGAGAGCACGGGTAAGAAGTCATTACATAATGAAAAAGCAGCTGGGTATAACATAGCGAAGAATTACATGTGCTTTCATTATGTCTTCTACATGAATGATATCCAAAAGCTCAACATATGAGAAAGGTTTATTTTGCACCTGCCTAAAAATAAGTATGACCTAGGCCTCTTGTTACCGGCCAACTTTAGGGGTAGTTGCACACCCGTACGTCACTGTAACTTCGAAGCAGTTCTGACTGCACATCTTTGACTCCCAATTTTCTCTTTTTGGGAACCACAGGTTAAAACATCACACACGTCTACTAAAGTAAGTTACTACATCCCGGTAACACCACATATAGACTAGTAGCTGGAGGGTTGCACAGTTAATTTCAGATCTAACTTCAGTTAAAGTGACAAAAAAACAATAAAATCTTCTGTTGTGTAGAATTACACAAGGTTCCTCCCCAGTGAAGTTGAGAATCCACTGCAAGAGTTTAGAACAAAGTCGTAACATTTTGCCAGCACAGTGCAGAAACTAATAGGTGAACATTAAATTACAACAATAGTTTCAAAAATCATTTTCCCTCTTCCTTTCTTCTACACTTTAATACTTCAGTAAAATTTGTAATAAAAAGCAAAATATTTTGCACTATTTAATAACAGCAACTCATCAAATACAGTACTGCAACACCAGCTCAAGCAGTCAGTTCTTTTTTATTTAATAAACTAGGACTCACCTAATAGGACCCTTCTAGCACAAAACACTGAAAAAATACATCTTTAAAATACCATTAGGGAATGTTAAAGAATCTGAAGAGTGGTGCCCTTTCAACAACCCATTGAGAAATTAAAAGTCCATTTATATTGCAAGAAGTCCTGCTTTACTCAAAAAACATTCCCAACACCTCCAAAAATGAATAATGATTAAATTTTCTGTTCTTCTTTTTTAGAAATGCTTGCAATATGACATAATCCTCATTTTACACAGATTCATAAAAGCAGGATATCCCACCCCCCAACTACTCATATTTGATAAACTGCCTTCTTTTGGCAGGATAATTCTGTTCAAAACCAGAAGAGAACTCATCCTTTTATCAGGTGGAGAAAAAGAGCACTTGTGTACTTGGTTTAGATTCACAAGGGTAAATCCTCTTACCCTAAAACTGAGAAACTGCTAAAGAATTAAGTTCTTTTCTCCATTTGGATTAGGTACTTTCTGAATTGTTTCATGCTATGCTCTTTGAAAGATACGACTATTTAGGAACAAATTGCAGTGTGTAATATGGAGTTCAGTAGTAATCCCCCATGCATGAAATGAAGTAGAGGTAGGTAATAAAACAAACATTTCTAGAAAAAAAAAGCCTAATTATCATATGTTAGCCTTATTATTAGTTTCTAAGTCCCAAGACGATGCTCAATGAGTTGTAAATGTTCTGTCTTAAAAACTGTGATGAAATTCCCCCAAGACAGAAACAACATGGGTTCGGAAAATGCCACCACGATCAAGACAGCCAAGGATCTTCTCCCAATTTCTTCTGCTTATCTCCAAAATGAAAGGGAATAAAACAGTGTATTTCATCCAGCCATGGACATAAAAGAGTAAGGAAAGAAAAGGCGTGAATAACTGTATGAAGCAGGTGGAAGCTGGGGTCTTGAAGATGCTGGATACTATTTTAAAACTTTTTTTTCATTGCAAATACTGAGACAAACACCCACAACACGATAAGTTAAATAGGTCAAAAACAATAATGGAAATATATTTGTCACAGCAAATTGGTAGCATTCAGTCCACTTGAATGAGGAAAGGAATTTAATGACAGCATTACACATCTGCATTCAATACACCAGCTACAAGGCAGATTGTGGTTGATCTGCCAGGGGCACAAAAGACAGGAAGAAGGTTAAGGGAAAAACTCATAGGAAAAAAAAAAACCAAAAACAAAAGAAAACACAAAAAAAGAGCAACCAAAAAACCTCAAAGGCAGTAGAGCCAGGAAGGGATGCTTCTTACAGTCACCAAAATGCAGATAGAGTCAGTGCAGACAGGCAGGAGGCTCTTAAACGCATCTGCATTTGTGATGCAGATGTGAAGGCTGGAAAACCCACCCTAGAAAAGCACCACACCTAAGCAAATAGTTCTACTATTATTTCTTAAAGGAATACATTAAGATAAATACGGAGCAAGTTCAAGGAAATCTTATCTGATTGTGAACTTATGCAGAAAACAAAATCAAAAGAAGTATACAAATGGCTGTGGTAAAAATATCTCTTAATACTACCCCGTTAGTGCCACAGTTCAGTAACCTCAAATTACGACTATATTTTATCAAATACCAATTTGTTTACTCATAAAAATGCACAGCTTCTACACAAACTATTTGGGAGATCAAGAGCACAGAAGCTGCAGCTATGAAAATGACTGATACTCAGTAGCACAGTCCAGCTCATTCCTGCCAATTCTAACCTACCCACTAAAAGAGCATCAGAAATGGATAACGTAAAAAACCTCCATGCATTGAAGAAAACTAAATATTAAATGCTATGTATATGTTACATTTAGGAATGCTTATTCCTCAGAATTAAGGCAATTTTTCCAAAAGGCACATACGTATTCTAGAAGTAGCAACCTCTCTGTTCTGTGACTGCTTAGGCTTAGTACATTCCCTTCTTTCAGTCAAGTCAATGCCCTTTATTTGTCCTTCAACATTCAGCTACTATTTTTCAGGTTGTTCACAAAAAACAGGTAACAGAAACATCCAACGTATGATCAATCACAAGTAAATAACCTTGAACTAGTCATCCTGCCTAAAGGAAAAACTCCAAAATATATTTGCAAATAGAGAAGACGGCAGCCTGCAATCAGGACACGAGGCTAACTTTAATTAAACACTTCGCTATATTATTTGCACAGTTCTGAAATTGAGGCTGAAGGCAGCATTCAGCAGAGCATAAAAGTAAACTCAAGCTGGCTGTAGATCAAAGCTGGACATCAACAAACGGAAAGGAAGCTGCAAACATAAAACTAGCTCTTCTCTAAAATTAGAGAAAAGGAAGAAAGAAAAGGGGAGATAACAGAGCTGTGCCCAAGCACGCCACAGCACTCGTCGGCGTAAACTCCCCTGCGCTTGCTGACAGGAGGTGCTGCTCCCATTTCAGGCAAAAGCAAGTGGAACATCTCCCTGATGAGGAATGGCTGAGGGAGCTGGGTGTCTTCAACTTGGAGAAGAGGGGGCTGAGGGGTGACCTCATTCATGTTTATAAATATGTCAAGGGGGAGTGTCAGGAGGATGGAGGCAGGTTCTTTTCAGTGATGTCCAATGACAGGACAAGGAGCAATGGGTACAAGCTGGAACATAGGAGGTTCCATAAAAATATGAGAAAAAGCTTTTTCACTGTGAGGCTGACAGAGCCCTGGCACAGGCTGCCCAGGATGGTTGTGGAGTCTCCTTCTCTCAAGACATTCAAAACCCATCTAGATGCATTCCTGCGTCACCTACTGCAGGTGATCCTGCTCTGGCAGGGGGGTTGGACTAGATGATCCTTGAAGGTCCCTTCCAACTCCCAACATTCCGTGATTCTGTGATCCATCCAATAACCAGGGGACCACGGCTGTCTCCCCACGACTGACGCCACCCAAGTCTCCTTCATTGTCCAAAACAGCATGCCAGGGACAAAACAAACAGCCATAGCCACCCCGTCTATACTTACAGTATTTCTACAGACACGTTAATATTCAATGTTAGCTTTCACACTTTGTCCTTCACTTGGTTCTAGGCAAAAAGAGGGACAGAGTGAGACGTTCTGCACTTGTGGGGTTTGTGACATGCATCCGATGACTGACTGGTTCAGCTGAAGTGCTGAAGGTTGAACTAAGAAAGAAACGTGTGCCTGACTATTGATTTCTTTTACAGTAATGGGGCTCGGTATGAGCAGGATCAGTCAGTCTGCTCCTTCATGGTTGGGACTCGCTGAAACCAAGTGCGAGTGCAGTAATTTTTATTTTCTGCTTTATGTCACTAAGTTCAGCATTATCAGAAGAGGAAAAGGTCTCAGAAAACATGACCCAGGGTCTAATTCAACACTTAGTAAAACAAAGACATGTCAGAAACAAGGCAGAAACAAATCACGGAAGAATTTTCTCATGCAAAACAGCTGGTTTTGCTATAAAACAAAAATTCCTTTCTTTAGAACTCAGTTTTTCATGAAAACTTCATGGTTTACAGTAATTTCAAAATAACCCTGTATTTGAAATCGTCTGGTGAGCCTTCCACACTCTATTTTCTTTATGAAAAATTTGGTACGGGGCCTCAAAATCCAAGTATGTCATCTTCTAGAAGCAAATTTTACTTGTGTCCTATGACACTTGGTCATTCCCGAACTCTCTGGGAAATCTTGTAGATAAATTTGGGATTACTATCCAGAAATGCCTCTGTGATATTCTGTGAATGACTAAACTGTCCATTTAAAAGTAAATTCCCCCACCTTCTTGGCCCAATTTAGGCATTGCTTATCCAGACTCTATTTCTAGCAGCACAGGACTATCCTTGAGCTTTTCAGGTCTGATTAGAAAAATTAAATAATAATCTTATGTCTTGAGAAATAACCACCTAATGTATTTCCAAGTAACTGCATGAGGCAAGCCAAAAGGAGCCGATTTATGCAATTTGAATTTGAACATGCTGTCTGAGCCCCAAAAAGCAATTTATTACATATCTGGACTAACTGAAGCAGACTTTGCTCCGTTACAATACTAAGAGATGCACCTGACCAACAATGTCTGAGCAGATTTAAATCACAGAGCTTGAATACTGCTCTAAATAGCAAAATGCATGTGTGCGGGGTCATTAAATAACTAGGCTGGTCATTAAATAACTGGTGCTTTCTACCTACAGACATTCCTCCTCCAACAGATTCATGACAGTTTTTTCTTCACGGGTTAGCACCTTACTCTAGAAGTTTTCTTTTTTTACTTCAACATTCCCACTATACAATAAAATTTTAGAGTAATTCAATACGACTCACAGGGTCAGCTTACAGTCAAAAAGGATTCTTTGTGTCTAGTTTTTATTACATGAAATTACACACTACATTACAAGGACAGCTAAAACTGTAATTTGTATCAAAACAGGAACACAGAAAAAAAAATAATAATCAAAAAATCCCTTAACCTCAGTTTGATAGTTTGGCCTTACGGACCAAATTCAGTCACGGACACATTTTACACACTCCTCTTCCTCCTCATCCTACCTGTCCAGCCAACCCAGCTCCACGCCAGGCAGGGCTCTACTGAACCTTCTCCTACAGGCTGGTTTTGCTGTTTCAGGATCATCTCTAGAAAGACACCGGGGTTTAACTTGTTTGCTTGCTTGCTTTTTACAGCTCATAGCAGGTACTTCTTCCTACCAACTCCCAGGGAGACTGAATTAAGATCGAAGCCTTTTTATAGCCTACAGAAAAGAACCTCACCTCTGTTTTATGGTTACAGAGCTGCAGATAAATCTGAGGTGACATAGCTCAGTTCCCTGCTGATAATGCTCACCAGGTACACTCCCCCCTCTCTACCTATTTTCAACTTTATTTTTCCTTCTTTTAATTCATTCCTACTTCTTCCTCAGCCCTCTGTACCAAATCACATTCTTAGAACTTTCCACTACCAGAAGGCAAAAGTAATACTTGTATATAACTTCTTACTTCATGATATTTGGCAAGATATCCGAACAACAAAACTATTTTTTCCATCTTTCCTAATTAGATTTAAATGCAAATCTAGTTTTACATGTAGTCTGAAATAAAAAAAATGATTGCTTTCAGTCATATTAAATCAATATTTTTTAAAATATGCTAAGAATGTGGCTTTGGTTATAAAATACTGAAGGCCACAGTATCACTTGACATCTAAACTCCTATCAGAAAATTCACTATTTCAAACTTTCATAAAACAGTGCTCATCATTTGTCACCTCAACAGTGACAAAATTTTGTATTCGAATGATTCCTTCTTGTATACGTGTAACATTATTTATATCCCCATCTTTATAACAGTTAACTGCAAAGACATTTAGTAGCATTAGTCCCTGAAGCATAAAGTCACATTGATCTTACTTTCCTAAGAAGAAACAGTAATCTGTATTTGCCAGCCTACTTGGTTTAGCTTATTCAGGGGTAATTATTCATGCAAATATAGATTTACAAATTACACAGACTAAGGATAAACTAAACAAAACAGAATTGTTCAGCTGTAATGTGACATCTCAGAAAACAAATGGTAAGGTGCATAAGTACACAACAAATTATAATGGACTGATTTAAACCTGGCTTTAAACTTTTCATTGATATGGCTTTATGTCAGAATCCAGTCCCATTATGTCAGGGCTCAACAAATTCTTAAGGCCGGACTGCAGTGAGGTGAAGGTTTTATTGGCTACTCTCAAACACGAAGAATTAAAGCAAAACATCCAGAGGTTGCAGACTTTCCTCCTTCAATGGCCTTTTTATCATACGTTGAATAAAAAACGAGCATTCCCTCCTATAGCTACAACCATTAAGTTGCAGCTACTATAAACCATAACATTTCCATTTTTGCCGTGATTCAGAACACATTTTGAAAATGAGACACCTGTTTCCCAATCAACTCTCATACAGCGTACAGAAATATATAGGGTAGCTGTATTTCTACGCGTGCTATACGAGCACATAAAAATGCTATTGTTACTGCAAGTACCTAGATAAAACAGACATCTACCTCAGAGATGCAGGTAATCACGTGGATGTACAAGAGGAGGTCATCCACTGCATCAGGAGAACACTTGAACTTTCAGAAATGTCAGCGAGAACTCTATTTTCCAGAGTATAATAAATGCTTTTTCACAGAGCACTTATAGCCCTTGCTTGGCCAAACATCACGCACTTGAACATAATCAGAGATGCCCAACCACGTAGTGCTGTAAACACAAATCTGGGCATTAAAGAAGCATTTTACCAAACCCAGAGAAGCAAATATGCAGTTGTGAAAAGGAAAATGACATCTTCCCTTTCTTGTGAGAATTTTGTTGTTTGGAGTCATTACATAGACAGAGAGGCCTCTAAAGTACATCTGCAGAAAAAGGACTGGGGAAAAATACATTCCAGAATTACAAATACATTCAGATTTCACAGGAGGACTCCAGTGAAGATAGCAATAACAAATAAGTGGCCCAAATG
This sequence comes from Trogon surrucura, assembly GCA_020746105.1. Lineage (NCBI taxonomy): Eukaryota > Metazoa > Chordata > Aves > Trogoniformes > Trogonidae > Trogon > Trogon surrucura. The sequence goes on along the minus strand of CM036625.1, from coordinate 6,687,943 downwards.
ACTGACCAAGACAAATATAAAGATGGCTGTGCACAAGAAAAGGAAAGTTCTGTGATTAAACAAGTACATATTCCAATTTTCCAATCACCTAGATTATTTTAGAAAGCAGACTTATCTTACAAGAGACACGTATATCATGTGATTCAGGTATCATACACAACAAAATTGTACCAGGAAGAAAGCGAAGTTTGTTGTTTCAGGCTTTCATATTTTGTTTTTTTAAAATGTACTCATTACCTTGGAATTCCCCTTTGGTCAATAAATATGACACTGTAATCTACTCTGCTTAGTCATCTAAAGGCTTCATCTCGGTGACAACCACTGATAGGACAAGGGGTAATGGGCTGAAGCTGGAACATAAGAGGTTCCGCTTAAACTCGAGAAGAAACTTCTTCTCAGTGAGGGTGACGGAGCCCTGGAACAGGCTGCCCAGAGAGGTTGTGGAATCTCCTTCTCTGGAGACATTCAAGACCTGCCTGGACACGTTCCTGTGGGGCATAGTCTAGGCATTCCTGCTCTGGCAGGGGGATTGGACTTGATGATCTTTCGAGGTCCCTTCCAATCCCTAACATTCTATGATTCTATGATATGGCAGCATCATTTATCTTTCAGAAATAGCTAATCTTCTAATAACAGTAAGGATTAAATGGGACTTTAGGATGGGTCCCAGCCAGGTAACCTTCTCATAACACAATTACTAGCTCAGCTTTAGCCTAAGTTTTTCCAAAGATTAGGGTGAAGATTTTCTGAAATTGGGCCAAATTTCACACAGACATTTTGAGAGTTTATCTCTGTTAATTCTTTTTTTTCAGAAACACAATAGAGAATTTGTGAACTTGGTTCCTGTGCTCCCAGCAGCAATGGAAAATCCTGGAGAAAAAGAAGAAATTCCATGGAAATGGAATGGCCCCAGGAAAGGGCCCAGTGAAGCATTCAACTTGTACAGCGCCATCCTGTTAGACTGCACCTCAAAAGCCGGAAAAATGTTCACATTATCTAAAACACATGGGAAAGTCCAAAGAGATTCTGGAATCCGGACAACTTGATGGGAGGAAGAAGTAATCTGACCTGACATCATTGAGACGATTTCACTGGTTAACGTAAAAGCTTCGTCATCACTGAAACCTGTCTGAAGCTGGATCTGAACAGCTTCCCTCATCTTCCACACAGTCTGCAATCCAGGTCAGCCTCTTTTACAGCAGCAGAGAAGTGCCCACTGTTATTGTAGTAATAGTGCACTCTGGTACAGTTCTCAGTAAAAGAAGTCAGGGACATTATTACAGAACTATCAGTTACGATGGAAATCTGTACTTGATTCTTCCTCTCCACCCGTTGTGATTCCTCCTGCCCAGAATATTGAACAGTCAACAAAAAGAATCTAGAAACAAGGAGCTCAGTATGCGCTGCGCTCTCATGAATTCCGACCAAACCACAAATTTCCCTAAGTCCATCTTCCAAACTCAAGTAGTCCCTTTTCTGAATTTTAACCAATTCAAAAGACTAAATTCAACAGATGAGAAAAAAAAAAACCGCACAGCGTTCTTATTTGGTTTTACTTTTTGGTACCTTTGGTACTTTTTGGACAACATGGACAAGGACATGAGAAATTTTTTTTGAATAAGAATTTTGGTTAGAAGAACGATGCAGCAATTCTTTTGCCAGTAATACAATTCCTACCTTTTTACACTACTTCATCCTCTAAAAGACTCCTCAAGTAAAGATCACGCCAGGCAAGCACTGACCTGCAGTAGGAGGAACACCTCTCCTGGATGACAACGCAGCAGGAGTTTTCTTGCATATTTAAGCACAGAATCATAGAAAGGGTTGGGCTGGAAGGGGTCTCTGGAGGTCAGCCAGCAGTGAGCGGGGACAAAGCAGCGTTGCTCTCTAGCCGCTGAAGCTGTTGCCAGACCTCTCCTCTCCTCACTTGCCTCTCAAAGACATCAGTGTGAAGCAGGGAATCTCACAGGAGACAAGACTAACTCTACATGGCAACATAATTCAGTGGAAGGAAGATAAATTCCTTGAAGCATCTTCTTTCTCACGCACACCTACTCTTGGGCCAGTCACAAGCTCGTGATTGATTACTGACCTCTTTGAACCACAGAGCACAGGAATTTAAGAAATAATTATGAGAATAGAACTGACATATCTCATGATTAACTCACATTAAGGACCTCTTAATGAAGGAGATAAACACAGTAACTAATATTCATTACATGAAGTGTTAAGACATGAGATTTATTTCTGTTTACTGGAAGAGACAGCATATCAAATAAAAAAATCTAGGAATGCCTAATTCCAGAAAAAGAGAAGACCAATGTATTTTCAGCTTTGTTTAGTTTACATTGATTTTTTTTATTATTATTATTTATAAGCAGGTACTTCTCTCCTGCGGTTGGTGGGCACAGTCAGAAGCACTGTATTGCCAACCAGCTTAAAAGTGAAATTCTGAACGAAGGTTTTTTTCTCAGGACATTTTAGTCCAGCCAGTGAACGGGCTCTGGCATTCTGACAGCTCACATACACACCCAATGCACTTCTGCCAACTGCACCTGGATCCAAAGTCAGACTTGCCTCTGGTTAGTAACCAGGTCAGTTTTGTTTATTATTCTTTATCATTTTAAAAATTCAGTTCTTATATATATATTTTTTTTTTTTGAACCAGCTGTATCACAGCTGCACATTTTTTCATCCTGCTCTGAAAGGCTTTCAAAAGGCATTTGCTTCAAAGGGTTTTTTTTTTTTCTGAGAGAGGCCTCTTCATTTTTTGGTCTTTCTTGCTATTAAGGCTCTGTGTCCAGGTTCACAGCACTCCTCAAAGCAGTCTCTAGAGAGGCACATCCTTTGCTCTTTTATACCAAAATTCTTCAACAAAGAAGTCAGACAAGCCACTAAAACCTGCCCTCACCAAATTATTCACATAATGACAGCTTTATTCTCAACTAGTTTAGATTACATTTAAAACCTGTGATGTAGGCTTTGTTTTTTTAGAATTTATTTCCACTCTTTCAAAGTGGTCAGAATATATTTGAACTTCATATTACCACATCCTAACACAGGGTGGAAATCTTCAGAGTTATTTTGGATTCCAAATGCTACTTTCATTTCAAAATATTAGAAAGACTTTATCAATGAGGAGGAAAAAAAAAAAAAAAAAAAAGAGTCCTGCAGAAAAGCATTAAATGAGCTGGTATTATCCAGAAAAAAAAAGTCAGTTTTTCAGATTTTGACAAAATGTTGTGAAATACTGGCTGTAGAAATTCTACTGGTAGATAAAGATAGCTCCTAAGATAAAACACATTGCTAAGGCTTCGACTGATAAGATTTATCACTCTGTATCAAAGATTAAAATAGTTGCTCCCGATTCTTTTCAGCCGCCCCGCTCTAAGTCACAACAACATTATTTAGAGAAGCACCGCTATTATTTAGACTTTCTTCTATTTAAAAAAAAACCACCTTCTTCCATTTAAAAAAAAAAAAAGAATCACGTGCAGTACGTCAGAAAAGTCGTTCTTTCTTAAAAAAATAAATTTTCTTATTAAAAAATAAATATTCTTATGAATGACTGACTGACGCCTGAGACTGCCAGGGTCAGAATCTTACAAGCATGCTCCCAGGTATGGGATGTTCAGGCACGGAAGATGTAGTCCATCTCCAACTACAGATGCTTTGCTGCTGCTAATGCTCCTTAAAATGTTCTAGCATGTGCTTCTCCTCCTCAAAAACGAACTAAAAGAAGAAAAAAAAAGAAAGCAGTAGTTTCAGCTATTGTATTTTACACTCATAACTATCACAAAGCTAAGCAGGATTTTAACTAGTTCCTTATTGTTTACACACGAAACTACTTTCTTCTTTTAAACAATGAAGTTACGTAAGTAGTTTTAGGGACAAAAAATGAGTATTATATAAATACAAAAACGTTTTGCTATTGTTCTCATTCTATCAGTTGTAGTTGTTGCTCATGTCATCCTTCTCACTCTACCATTTGTTTTTAAAACTGACAGCATTTGTTCTGTAGTCTGTCTGCTGGAGCACATTTTTGGTTTCAGTGTAAACATGATCCCCTCAAGGAAGTTTTAAACCTTGAAAATACTGGATAAATTTAAATGAAAAAGATCCCTAAATGCCGAGTCAAAGAACTCAAAGCAGAAGGAGCTTTTTACTTGGAATTCATCCTCTGAGGACAATATTGCCTTTGCGAACTTATAAAACACAGGTATGTTGTTGGTAGGTTCATATTTACTAAGACGACATAAAAGAAATTACAGGGAGCCAATAAGAACAGCACTACCTAAGCAAAATGGGCCTCGTGATTTGGCAAAAAGACTTCCACTTGACTTCAAGTAACTTTGTGTTCACCAAACACCCTTAAAAACTGTGCATAGAAGAAGAGTAACTGGTTAAGGTGTCAACCCAGATATCTACTGAACTGCATCGGTGATCGAAACTTACTGAGTCTAAATTATACAATAAAACAATTAAAAAGAAAAGGGTTTGTCAGAGATGCATGCATTTGCAGAACTGACTTCTCTCACAGTGACTACTAACACACAAAATTCAACTCTGCTTGAAAATTATGTAGTTCTCATTGACTGCAATAGGAATTTGACTTGCACTAAAACCTGAATAAAGCACCAAATCTGTTTCCCAAGTCCTCAGTGTTTGCACCCTTTGGTTTTTACCAGGCAATTGGAATATAAAAAATGTTTATGGTTCAGCACTGCTCCTTCTCAAATATTGTACAGAGGCTTTACTGAAAAATGCCTTTAGCTGATTATGTGCAATGGCATGGAAGTGCTCAGTGATCTGTTATATCTGTAGATATCAAGATGCCTCACCTTTTGCTTTTTTTCATTTAAACCCCCTCATTTATTATTAACGACATTATTACTAAAATGTCACTACCACTGTTTTATTTGCACAGTATTGACTCATAATTCTAAAACAGCAAAAGGTTTTGCAGCAATAGCCATTTGCATCTTTGAAACCCTGTCCTTCAGTGATACAAAAAATCTTGCAGCAATATTAGCCAGGGTTCTGTGCGTGATGCACTACTATTATTTTTAGGGAACTGTACAACTTTATTTATGAATGGTTATGTGATATATGCCAGAAAAGTGACAGGATGTTCTGCAGGACATCTCTTCAATGATCATTTTTGTACTCCTTGACTGCAATTTTAAATTACATAACCTTCACGTTGCATTTCACAGCTTTCTATATGTAATTATAACGGAGTGGCAGCTATGCTGTAGTTAATGCTGAATGTTGTTTTCTGTTTAAAGGTCAAGTCTATTCTAAAATCCATATTCTTAGTGAGATTGTCTTGAAAATTTGCTGTGCCTACTTGGTATGCAGAGCAGTGTTCTAAATTATGATTATTTGTGGAAGAGGTTTCTGAGAAACTCTTCTATAAATAAAAGATAAATAAAGCTCCTCTAAAACGACTAAATGTTACAAAAATTGCGTGATTCTTCTCATTTATGCATATGTGTTATTTAACCTATAGCCCTAACCATCTGTAAACCGATTTCTGTTGCTAGGGATTCATTTTAGCTAGTACATGCCTCTTCAAGAAGAAATTTTAGAAAAGGCTAATAAAGATAATAACGAACTAAATTGGCATGCCTAAAAGAATTAAATGCACACATGTATCAAGATTCCCTCTAGCCTGGTATTTTGCACCAGTGTGCCATCGAAAATGACTGAAAGACTTAGGGTGAGATGCTGTGATTATTTAACCTAAATTACACGCAGTCTCTGCCTTTTGGAATTCAAGATATGCAAGCAAGCGTGTTGCAGAAGGCTCATTTGGAAATTTTGCCTGGGGATAAAAATAACCTGGGAAGATTTAAAAATTTTCTAAAACCAACCCGCTGACACCAATCTTAATTCAGAAATATTGTTAACGGAACTACCACTGATTAGCTAGAGGGGAGATAAAAGATAATCAGGGTGCACTAATCACATTTCCAGCACGATGCAACCGCCTCAAATGAAAGCAAGCTGTTGGGTCAAGGACTTCTTGACGCATTGTCCCTCCAGAGGAAGTCGCAACCTTTTGGTGCAGAGCAAGGAGCAGAGTGAGCTGCGAGCACCACAAGGAAGAGGGGCTGCACCCCGGCAAAGGCCGAGCAGAGACGGGGGAAAGACTGTGGGTACACAAGTGTGGAGGCTGCAAGAAGTAGGAAAAATTAGAGGAGCGGGCAGTAGAGGAGAGGAACACTCCCATCTTCCTCCAGAGTGAAGTACAGGACAGAAAGGGTCCAGAGAAGGGGCTCGAGGATGATCAGTCGACTAGAAGACCTGCCATATGAAAAAAGGCTGAGAGAACTGGGTTTGTTCAGCCTTGAGAAGAGAAGGTTTAGAGGAGACCTGATTACCCATACATAAAGGGTTGCTATCAAGAAGACGGAGTCACATGGAAAAGACAAGGGGTAACGGATACAAGTTGCTTCCAGGGAGATTCCGATTAGACTGCAGAGGAAAATTTTTCGTCGTGAGAGCAATTAGACATCCGAATAGCCTTCCAAGGGAAGTGGTGGATTCCTCAACTTCAGACAGTTTTAAGGCTCAGCTTGACAGGGTGCTAGGTCATCTCATTTAAACTGTATTTCTTTACCTTAAAGTGTTGGGCTAGGTGACCCGTGAGGTCCCTTTCAAACTGATATTCTATGATTCTCACCATGCGCATGGTGAGACACTGGCACAGGTTGCCCAGAGAGGTGGTGGAAGCCCCATCTCAGGAAGATTTTAAGGCCAGGCTGGATGGGCAACCTGATTTGGGCAACCTGATCTAGTGAGGGATGTCCCTGCCCACGGAATGGGGTTGGAACTAGATGATCTTTAAGGTCCCTTCCAACCCTGACAATTCTATGATTCTACGACCCTGGAAAGAAGGGGAGGGATGGAGAGAAGAGGCATCTCAGCACAGCCGTAAGAAAATAGGGTACCCGGTAAGAAGTGAGTGAGCCCCTCTCCTTGTGAAAGAGGATCAGACAGCAATCTGAGTCCTGCTTCCCTTATTTCCATCTTGCCAAGATTGAAGAATGGTGGGAAGATCGCTGAGTGAGCTTAACAGATGGGTTTGTACTTCTCGTGTTGCTTCAGGTTGCATTAATCTCTGCAGCGGGTTCTCATTTAGCCGAGAAAATGTCACCAAAACAAATGAACCATAGCAGGCTGATACGCTGTCAACAGATGCAGGGAATCTCTTCTGCATGTTGCAGATAGAGGCAAACAGTCGGCATACGCACTTGTCTGCTCCCTGCAGCCCTTCCAAAACTAATCAAAGATACCACTGGCTGAGTTGGGAGTAAAAATGCCTAAAACCAACAGACACTTTGAAGAGAGAAATGGGTAGAATCAGTCAGGGAATGTGGATGATGGCAGGGAAGAGAGGTGACATAGCAGAGAAGTCCGAGCAGCCAGGGAACAGGGATGGAGGAGATATCAAATGACGAAGGAGACATCAAACGACGAAGGAGACAGAGTCCAGTGTTGGGAGAACTGCCCTGGAGACGGGCACGATTCATTTTTATCCACGGAACCATCAAATCCCTGCTTACATATGCATTCCCATCTCAAGAATATGTCAGTACTTGTGCTTTTCTTGCATCTTCTCCTGGTTCCTGAACCACCACAATCCTTTCAGTGTATGAGGTCCAGACAATAAAAACGATCTCTTGCTGGACTTGCTGAGAGCATCCACGACGAAGGCGGAAAAAAAACCAAAACCAGAAAGGACAGAGAACCAGCGAAGAAATCAACAGGGTGCATTCAGCAGCCAGTTGCTCCTGAAGAGGCAAGGAGGTATAACAGAGGGCAGTAGATATCTCCGAAGTATTAAAACAGAGCTGGGATTGCCAAAAGTTCCTTAACACTCCCATAAAGCAAGCAGTGAATAAATTTAAGGTGAAAGGAAAGTGAGGAAAACTTCAGGTCACACAAACATCATTTAAAAAATATATAATCAGAGAATACAAAGCAAATACAGTCTTCATTTTGCTTTACTTAGCCTGCCCTTGAATGCTGTCCCAACACACCAACCATTACATCTGCTCTGATTTCCCCTTTGCAGCTGTTAAATAAACAGGAGACAGAACAGACGGACACTGCAACCCCACAGCCGACTCGTTTGCTCCTGAAGCTCGCTGCGCTCGGTGGCCCTGCCTTACACCAACCGCCCCGACGACCCAGGTGCCACCCAGCCTTCTGCCGCGCCCCCAGCCCCAGCGGATCCTCACTTAACGCTTCGCTGCGCTCGGGGATCCCCACCGCGTGTGGTAACAGATGGGCTACAGCACGCACCCACGGTGACGCTGCCTACCAGTGCAGAACTGGAAGGGGGTTGCCGGATCAGTGGGGGTTCGCACACACCTCCCCACGGCTCTCGCTGATGGTTCCGCAGCTCATCTCTCCACCGCTCCGTCGGTGACAGCACATGCGGCCACAGCTCGCAGATCACCGCGCACCGGGAAGGCAGGGAGCAGCACATCTGAATTCACCGCACTGCACTCACTCAGAGACCGAGCTAGATACCGCTTGACAACCTATTTTGATTTAACACATAAATTTGACGCAATGTAATTTCCCTTTATATACGTCCAGAGCGGCTTTCCTGCTTTCCTCAAGCAGCCAAAAAGTTTAAGGCTCTATAAAAGGTGGCTGATACTTAAGTTTTAATAAAAGTATATTTTACATGTTCTTTTCTTCGACTGACCTAGTCTACAATATATATTATTTACATAACTGTTACAATATCCGTTTCAAAACCGACTAGACAGCCCTCTCCAGAACTGTAGGCTGCTCCACCTGTCACCGTGATGAGTAAACAGTGTCACCTTTTCTGGGCCTGATGAAATATAGAGAAGCAGTAAAGTGCACCATCCATCACAATGGCACTAAGTAGGTTTTCGAAGTAGATTTCAGATCACAAATGCTAACATTTTCACTCACAAATGATATTTAGACTGTTACCAGAAAGCACAAATTGGATGCCTCATAAACAATGGCCATATGATGAATGGACATGACAGGTGGTCAAAGAAAATTAGTCTTGCTATTCTACAAATAACCTTGTCAATACGAAAGTAGAGCTGTAGCTCTGCTGGTAGCCAGACTGCAATAACTTAATGGTTTTATTTGCTTGAACTTCTAGCAAACCAAATACACAAATGAGATACAATGAAGCAGCAGCACCGAAGTAATATTAGCAATTCAACCTGATTATGTGACACACAATAGAAATTTTCTACTAAGGATGTGTCATATTTGAAAGGAAGTTATTCAGATTATGAGTAGCTGTTACAAGAATACCTTTTCACAGGCATACCCTCATGATTTTGCAATCACAACCCACTGCAGGATATTCAAAATAAGCGACTTGTAGATCCACTGCGAGCAATCAGGATAGCTGAACCCAGCAACAATCACCACTTGCTTCTTCCCATGTAAAGTTTTTCTACTCCCATTAGTTATCATAGTAGAGTTTATTGTGTAGGACTGAAAGTCAGGAAGGTTAGAGCATTACCAACTTACCTGTAGCCTACACAAACTGGGAAATTACCCTTTTAGGTAAAACTCTAGATCTAAGGACACTTCAAGTAGACTTTCTGAAGAATAAAAGAAAACATCTGAAGTTTTGTGAGGGTGCTAAGAATCTCAATGAATGGACTGCAAAATTGTGCACAAAGAGTCATTCTTTGGCTCAAGCGCAAGCTCCAAGTTTTGCTAAGCCCAAGGGCCAGCCCTTGTGAGTAAAACACTGTGTGTGTGGTCCTTGTTTTTGCAGAACTTGCAGAGAAAACTGCCCTGAAATATAACTGAAAGTGGTATATACGTTGCTGGTAATGACATCAATGATTTTTCCCAGAACATTGGATTTCCTTTAATCTGATGAATTTTTTAGCAACACATTGATTTTCATGAAATGAAATCTCAAAGGCCAAACTGTACTTTTATCTCATTACAGTTACTCTTATTAAGTTACAATGAGAAAACAATATTACATATTGAGTTTACAAGTGATAAATGTGAGAAGCCAAACCCATTCATTAGTACTTTTTACTTGCTCGAGGTAAAATTAAAGCAAACATCATGCAGGTTAGGATCCAGCCTCGCCGACTCCATTTCACTTCCTCACAACAAACTAAGTCGTTGGGTTGAGAGAGCCCCAGAATGGAGGCTGCATGGAGATAAAGATGATGAGACTCATTATGAAAATGTAGGTATGTAAGGTACCAAGAAACAGGAGACGAAGAGAAGTCTCTCTCTCTCTCAAAGAACTCTGGAGACATTCAAAATCCACCTGGACGCGTTCACGTGTCACCTACTCTAGGTGATCCTGCTTTGGGACGGGGGGTTGGACGAGATGATCTTTTGAGGTTCCTTCCAACTCCTAACATTCTGTGATTCTGCGTGTGAACTTCATTCCCTCTCTCAGAAATAAATCCCTTGGACTCAAAAGCTTCAATGCTTTAAACAAAAAGAAAAGCTGAAGTTTGTGGACTTCAGGATGAGAAGCGTAAGAATCTGACTTACTGCCAGCCTTCTTTTTTTCCTACAGTCCAAAATGCAAAAGTATATTAATAGTCCATAAAAGGGGTTAGTTACCATCATGCAAGTTTCCTCGTTTTGACTCATTACAAGTTTTCCACATTACATGTTACCAATAAAACATTACGGGCAAGCACGATCAAGGAAAAAAAAAAAAAAAAAAAAGAAAAACACAGAACGGTTGTATTTTACTGTTAGAAATTCAGTCACTGACATGCTATAAATGTTAAGACATTCACAAAGCATAAAGGTATTTTGGAAGAGGTATCCTCCAAACACAATGCCATTCACAATCTGTTCCTATATAGCCTATTAGTGTTCTAAGTCAGGACGACAAACGTATCTTTTAAACAATAAAGAAACCACAATGTAAAAATCCCCATATCGTTGCAATAACATACAACCTCTTTCTAAAAAGGAAAAAGACAACACGAATGCAGTTAGCAGCGAAATTGCAGTTTATATTTCAGAAGAATTTATTGAGATTTATACTATCTCAGCTAGGAATGTAAACAGAAGTGACGACCCCTTTGTGCACCCCCAATATATTTTGAAAGCAAATACAAGAAGGCAGATAGTGAAGACAGTAAAGAGGATAAACCAAGATAATCCAAGATCTTATTTCACTTGGCAAGTAACAAATCCCAACAGGCAGGATCTTTTCACTGACAAAACTTCCTAACAAAAGCTACAGTAAGATAAAACTACAAATCAGGGTTTTCACGAGGAAACAGAGCAGATGTGTCAACTGAGTTGCCACAGAAGAAAGCACGTGAGATCCACGACCATAATTCAGGATCTCCAGGTATTAGCCCAGCACTCCTGCCGGTGTCGCTGCAGAAAACCTCATCTCACCCTCCCTACAGCATCCCTCAAACCAGTAGCACTGATACACTACCAAGGATAAAATGTAGCTCTAGACACAGCTTTCAGCTTCCTACAGCCAAGCAAAAGATGCCAACTCATAAACTCACACAGTTTTAAAAAAAAAAAAAAAAAACAACAAAAACATATGAAGTGTTCAAGTCCGACAATTTTTCAAGTGTCAGTCAAGCCCGGCCACATTTTACCTAAATATGTTTATTTTAACACTGGGGATTTCAGCATGCATACTTGGCCAGCCAAGTTCAGCAAAAGCTGATGGTTTTCACCTCTATTTTGCCACAAACGATGGAGACAAACGGACACATTACCTCTAGAGTTCCTTTGGCAGAGTAAGCTGCATACGAGTACAGGAGGTCTTGGTTATGAAGCGTTTTGGTCTCTCTGTTGCATTGCTGTCCACTAGGATAAAAGCATTCACCGCTGTTTTTCAGAGTTACTGTGTTTGAAGAAGAGCCCGGCAGGTCAAGCAAAACAGAATAATTTACCAGCCGGACATCTTCAAGGCCTTGGGAAGTCCACTGAACCAGAATTTCCATTGCAATGTCTACATCATCTTCTCTAGGAAACTGTAACAAATCTCTGGAAGAAATACACAAGTAAACACATTTTTAGTTTATTTTTCACCAAGACATTTGTTCCTTAGCATGCATCAGTCCATAAATTTATTCATAATGTATCATCAAACATTAAAAAAACCCACCTTTTTTTTTCCCCAAATAATTTCTTACCAATTATAAGAGAAGAACCAACTGATTTTGAGAAACAAAAATAAGAAAAAAATATATTTGTAAGAAACATTTCCAACTGAATCAAAGAATCCTACAGAAACTATCGCATTAATTATTTCAAAATTCATCTCTGTGGTGCTGATTAAGTTTGTGATACAGCATCAATATAACCAAACACTGAATATGAAGAATGCAACCCAAAGTAACATTTCAGCAACTTCAGGGAGGGCATGATGCTGAAAATTAGTGGTAACTATATGTTTGGCTTAAATTCATCATGTACAGTAAATTTGCTGAAGGGAATGGAACTGCTCCCCCAAATATTGTGCTAGCTCTCAGGAAGCTTTCCTCGGATTTCCTACCTGCACTGAAGAATCATCAGAGCTAACAGCCCGGCAAGCATATGGCTCCAGCCTGGAAATTATTTTGGCAGTACCTACCAGACTGAGACTTCAGATGGGTTGGTCTGGGCTTGTATTATTGGGTTTGTTTCCCCGTTCAACACTTGCCACCAGATGGGCCGCAGGATGACGATGGTGACGGCACCGAAGGACACCCTCCTCCCCAGCAAATGCCAAAAGACCCAAGATGCAGAGAGTTAACTAAAGGCTTTCTCTACTTACATAGGCAGCCCCTTACGTAATCGAAGCAAGGAAGAAATAGAAAGCACCGTTATTCAAATAAAAAGCACCATCCAAATGCTGTATAAAACTTTTATGGAATATTTCCTGGATTTTGTAAGGATTTTTTTTTTTTTGTCTTTGAAGCTGTTAGGAGTGAGAAACAAGACTAAGGATCACAGAGGCACTGATTTCCAAGCACGTGGAAGCTGCCTGGAATTCTTGCTCACATCCTTCTCTTTGCAAAAAGGACAATAATATTTAAATGCTTTAGGGTACCTTAATAACTTTTAAAAAATACCCTGGTTGTCTTGCACGCATCAGAAGAAACAGCTGAATAACGCACAGTCTTTTTAAGACCATTATTGCAAGCGACAGGTGTTTGAGAATCCCACCAAGCGCTTTGCAGGCACCCTTGTGCTACTGGGATCCCCGCCGCGATGCCACAGGCAGGATGCTCCCGGCGCTGCTCCCATCGGGTCCTGCGCTAACCCCAGGGGGAACTTCGCCAAGGAAAGCTTATGACGGAGAGCAACCACAAAGACTCCCTTCTCCAGCCCAAAAAAGCTACCTGGTGGTCCAACAGACTTTAAAAAAAAAAACATTCACTGCCTAGGTAATGTCGATACCTTGAACAGCCAAAAAAGCGAAGTTGTAACACCTATTTATAGCAAGGAAATAGCTCAAAAATGGCACACTACATTCAAATGTCTAATGCCCATCATCACATTATATGGTTGAAATCCGTATTCCAATATCCAAATGATTTAAGTAAAAATATACAAAAGTTCTCAGTTTAAAGAAATATGTTGTGACCCAGGCCACGTTGCAACAGCAAGGTTATTCGTGTTCAAAATTCAGAACCTTTACAAGATCACTGGGTTTACATTGACGTGAGGAATAACTGTCTTGCACATTTAATCTTTTTAAATTATCTAAAATAAGTCTTCAAGCAGTCTACACAAAACAGACGAGTTAATTCAATCTGTACTATATTACAGGTTTCCAATTTCATCTCCTGTGCCTGCTAATGTAATGACATAAACTCTGGCAGTGCAGGAATACAGAAAGTTGTTTGATTAACCCAATCATTAACAGAATATCTGCACTTCCCTCAGGTGATAGAAACATTAATAGAATAAATAATTGAAGAGACTTATCTCAGGCCAATAAGGTTATGGCAAATTGCAGCAAGAAGTATTCCGTTTAAATGAAAGGAATTAAGCATTAAACAAAGAAGATACAATAAGCAAATTGTCCCCGTAGTTATAGAAGTAAAGTTACTTTCCACTTCATAATTAAATAGGCACGTCTTTGAAACTTTTGTGACAACGTATCTGATTAAGTTAAAAGAAATGAGCACACTCACTGTTTATAATGTCTTTAGAGCATGTTAAAATCAAATTGCAAATTATGATCACACATTATATTACTATAAATCAGCACATATTTGACTACTTTGACAAATCTTATGAACATCACCAGCAAGATGGGGGTTTTTTGGGCAGATTTCTTACAGTCACCGACATGCACTTGGTTTTGGTATAATTCTGCTGACTGCATAGACTTCAAGTCAGAGCTAATTTAACTCATTTTTTTGTTGCATACTGGTTAGGTAACAAGTATAACATGCAAAAATAGTATTTCCTAAACCCCACCAAACTCGGAGAAGTGTGAAGTTTGGCAGTTCATCCTGGAAAAATCCCAACGCTTCACATGCGCTTCGCAGTCCTCCTCTGCAAATTGTCAATTAACTCGCTTCCTAAAACTTCCAGGGCACCAAGACTCGGAGCCGTAAGATTTAAGCAGTGGAAAGAAACGGGCCCTCGGGATGATTATGTTTCTCACTTTCGCAAGCGGCTGCATACTCGGTAGGAATCAACAGCAACGCGATTGCCAATTTCCATTCACAGTACTGCCTTGAAGAACGTCAGCCAAATTTTTGATTCCCTTACTCACTTTAAAAAGGATACTTTATTCAGCTACTCGTTCGGGTTCAGTCAATGGGAATAACCATAAAGGTAATCGACACATCTCAGTTACGGTAAATTTGCATAATTTATTGAAATGGACCCTCCATAGACTTAAGATTTGGTCTCAAGTTAGAATCAAGGTTAATAAATACAACAATAACACTCTGAATAATACTGTGCTTTTATTGGATTCTCTCAAAGAGATCTGCACAAGTTACTTGCCTTTACTTTCTAATATAGACCAGATATTGAACTAATGTACATCAGAACAAGACATAAAATTTTCATGAGTATTTTGCTCCACCTCAAAAATACTTGGCTCCTGAACTGAAACACATAGATAAAACTGTACTTAAAACTCAGAAAGCATCCTCTATTTCACTTCTCAGAGGTGAAATTTTCCCACTTTGATACAACGACAAGAAAATGTTTATGTGACACTACAAAATACTGATCAAAAGATACTGAAAAATTACAAGAGGTCACAATCAAAAGATGGAATAATGTAGCTGTATGACACAACTTCTTACCAGACAATTCTGTTAAACTGCTACATGCGCCCCCCAAACAAATCTCGAACTGCAGTGGTATTCTACAGATTTAATCTTAAAAATTGACAAGGAAAAGTTTTCCCTCAATTATGAACTGCAAGTGTGGTTTCTTCTCTAAAGAT
The DNA here is from genome assembly GCA_020746105.1 of Trogon surrucura. Classification (NCBI taxonomy): domain Eukaryota; kingdom Metazoa; phylum Chordata; class Aves; order Trogoniformes; family Trogonidae; genus Trogon; species Trogon surrucura. The sequence continues at coordinate 6,672,504 of CM036625.1, read as the reverse complement.
TTAAAGTCTGTACTGCAAATGAGTGGGAAATGGCCAGAAAAAAAATTAAAAAGGATTTTAGTTTTGCAGAGTTATAAATTAATCGAATTACTTATTCCCAAATTTTGACTGTACATTTTTACTCTTTATTTTCTTCCAGTTCACTGAAAGTGTTGATAAAGTTATTACTGGAATTTTAAGTAAAAAATAAGACCAAACATAATTTTGGATTTTTTATTGGATGATTTTTCAGCTGAGTGGCTGCTTTGGGGAGCCACAGTGAATTCACCAGACAACACTTTTTGTAATGCTACATCACGTCAAAGCGTTACCTTGCCTAATACGTGGTTTCCAACGGTAGCTGGTAGCAGGTAATCAAAAAAGAATGCAAAAACACATCATGTGGGGTTATTATATCTATAGACTTCCATGCATATGTCTATTTTCCCACCCGCAAACTTTGTCCAGGCTGTTTTAAAAATGTTTACATATGTTCAAGATTTCAGAACTCGTTTCAGTCCATTAAGAGCCGAGACGTGGCGGTTTTAGTGGTGCCGGGCGAGCGCACAGCACTCGCGTAGACCAACTGCTCGGCATATGCACAAGTACTTTTCGCAGTCGCAGACAGCAGTATTTGTTTGTATCCATCACCCAGAGTGCGTACACACAGCAACCTAAATGCACTCAGGAAATACCACCTGCCCAAGCCACATCTGCTCAACTTTTAATCACACGTTCCTGTCAGTTAGGGTTCTCAGCTGGCTGGGCTCCAACCTGCCCGATCGGATTTCCCGTGGTCTGAACTGACTGCCACAAATCTGCTGACTCCAAAATAAATAAAATTCAAGTCCAAGAGAGGATAAACATCTATCAGGAGGTCAGAACATGTAGGAGAAACATTCCCATGGTGTAAACGTGCAGCTTACGATCCAGATCTACTTCAGGTTACATTGTGAGGTCTCCAACTACTGTTCCAGAAAGCAGAGCTGGGACGTGTCCTTTTGTCATGTTTGCCATTACGCTCCACACATTCTGGATATTCTGGGCATGTTCTTAGCTCCAATATTAACGGTCATTTTTGTGGAATTCATGGGTCACAACATATCTGGCGTGTGTTCACTCTCATCATACAACGACCACCACAGTAATGGCCAAAACAAAGAGCTGAGTCTATTCAGACATGCTTCCTAAATCATAAATAAAATAATTCTGGCCTACAGCAGGAAAGCAATGGAAAGCTCTGGTTAAACGTAACAGTTGGACATCAGATATGAGTCAGGCACTACGTATCATAGAATCACAGAATGGTCAGGGTTGGAAGGGACCTCTAAAGATCATCTAGTCCAACCCCCCCGCCAGAGCAGGATCACCCAGGGCAGCCACACAGGAACGCGTCCAGTGGGTTTTGAAAGTCTCTAGAGAAGGAGGCTCCACACCCTCCCTGGGCAGCCTGTGCCAGGGCTCTGTCACCCTCACAGTAAAGTGTCTTCTCATGTTGAGGCAGAATTTCCTATGTTTTGTGACATGCTGCTGCTGCTTCCATTCACCTGTTTTTTTTTTGGTCAGCCCGTCTCACCACCTGCAGCAACTTCTCCACTGGAGATGGACCCCTCACGGGAGGGCAGGACTTTCTGCCAGCCCCGCGCTGGCAGCCAGCTCTGCCCGATGGAACATCCTTGCCTAGGGATCACCAGATCACGGGTGAACGCGTGGTCTGTCCTAACATGGAAAGTTAGAATCCCCGTTCATTCTTGGGTAATAACGTAGTGCTTTTGCCATCACATGGAGCATTCACAGATCTGCACCCGCGTACCTCGACAAATGCTGCACAGTGCCCGCGATACAGATATCATGCTATTAACTTCCAGTATGGGTTATGACAGGTTTTACTTTTCACAGACGCAGAGCAAATGTAATTCATGAAACCATAAAAACTGCATAACACCAGATAACAGAACATTCGCTCTGGATTTGGTTGTGCAGTTTTCTAGCAGTAAAACGCCTTTTTTAAAAAACAAAAACCAAAAATCAAAACAAAACACAAAACTCCACATTATGTGCTATATGGCTTTTGGGTATTTTCGATGAAAAGGGACTTGAGTCATCTATTCAGAAAATTATACCATGAGCAGGCACAGAAGTACTTTTAAACAAAATGTCATAGCCTTCTTATACCGTATTTAGGTCCACCTAGTTATTAGACTTTCGCAGGAGTACCTGAACATATGTACCTTATACTACCATAGTATAATTACATGTACAATGGCTTCAGGCCAAACCTTTCATTTCCCTGAGAAGTTCTTTGTCATGGGATTGAAGAACACCCTCAGATCTCAGCCCATGCTGGCTTCCAAGCTTAGCTATTTTGTACTTTTTTTTTTTTTTTTTTTTGGTCACTACAGGACTGCCAAGCATATTGCTACTACCCACTGCATCGGTCAAATGCCTTTTATATTTTTAAAATAAAACTAGTAGGGATAGTTTGAATCTAACTTGCCCACATCAGGATACAAGCCACACTTGCATTTGAGGCAGATGGTGGAAGGCATTGAAAAATGACTGATTCTCTCACCCTGTGATTCCACAGTTTATTGGAAAACAAGCAGTTCACTGTTCTTCTACACTAAACATTACTAAGTCACAAACTGGTCCTAGGTGAGTTTTCCAAAGGTTTCTAAGAGACTGGGATGTCAGTTATGCTGACATCCAGCCAGCACCCAAATCTTCCAAATGCTTCAGAATATCAGAATGCCAATACAAATTCCAACAAAGGTCTATGAAGTGATTGCACAGAAGGGGGTAAAAACAGGGCAAGCGCACACAAAATCCCTCAACTACTCTTCTGGTCTATTTTAAGCTCAGAAGATTTTTGAAACAAAAATCTATAGCTCCAAATATCTTGTTTTTCAGCAAGAGCACACCATTTTAAACTGGAAAAGGCTCTTTCAGATGTTTTTGTTTAATAAACAACAATTCTTCCAGTTATGCAATCGTTTACGGTGGAAACAAACACCTATGGTAAAGCCCAATGCCTTGCCTATTCTAGCGTCATACACAGAAACAATATAATTGTATTTTAAAATAATGTTAATGTAACAGTCTGGTCTATATATTCACTCAGAATTCAAGAGCCCATCACATTTTAATTGTCTATTAATGGAAAACTACTGATCACATCTTACTATTGATGGAGGAGGAAAATTGTTGAAAACTGGTATTGAATGATGTGAGCGCAGCAGCTGAAGCAATCCTATGACTTATGAGTTAATCTAATGAGTTAAACTCTGTCCAAACACAGAGTCTGTCGCCAGATCCACCAACCAATCATCAACTGTCACTTGTGGAAACCACCCCAATGAATCCAAGGCATCCAAGTTTTGAACGGTAAATATCTGTCAACAAGCAAGCCACCTGCAAATACATTGCATTAAAAATGTTTGGTACGTGTACACCATGTAGAAATTATACAAGTTGATCTGCTTCGAATTCTTTTGCTCTTTGTCAGTAATTCCTGACATCGTAAAGCCACAATTTCAGAAGCAACTGTAAGTACAAATTGCATCTCAGCCCAAGGAAGGTTCTTTTTCCATTCTTTTGTGTATGGTTTTCGAAAGCAACATAGCCAATATTCTCAGTATTTCATTAATCAGCAGAATATGCAAGTGCCAGTCATAAAAATCCTCATCTAAGGTCCAAAAAATGCTGCATATCTGTGTTTGAGTCACGAAAATGTTGGGCGAAGAACTGAAGAGTTTAGTTAATTTATATCCTTTGCAAGTCAGCCAAAGAGACTTTGAACATATGCAAAATACGTTATCTGGGTTGTAAATTTGATGGAAAAGGTTGTGAATACATCAGATTTTCAAAGATAAAGACCTCCTTAATATCATTTTTATTTGCAACATGGAAAATGGATGGCAAAAGATCAATATTACTGCAGAACTTTATGAATGAATTGGCTTATCAACAGAGCACACAAGTGCAGTGAAATACACTGGCCAAAGCGAAGGCTGTTTAAGTGTGTTAATTTGCAATGGCCTGTGAGCATGTGTCATCAGCCTAAATTCTGCTGTCATGCAATAAATTGTTCAAGTACTGCTTTCTGATCACTTACAATCATGCAGGCAAAATCTGAAAGGCAGTTGACTTTGGTATTAAACCAGATGCCCAAGAAATGAAAACCTGTGAACTGTGGAAGCTTCTGAAAATGTTTAGTAGAAGAGAATCACTCAGGGGCAGGCGGGTAGGCAATGACAGGGCTAGGAACAGAAAGCAGACTGCCGGATTCACACTCGTGGGTTTCAGTTACCAAAGCATCTTCCACTATTTAAAATCATGCTTAACCTTTTTTTTTCAAGCACTCATTTTTTGATGTCATACACCTTACTTAATTATCCAGTGTAGAGACAGATGAGAATGTCATTCAGCACTTCTCCCTCATCATTCTACAGACACATTTAAAAAAAGAAGATGGTAATCACTATCCATTTTCAGAATGCTTAATGAACGACAGAAAACTTAAATGGGCTAATTTTTCGAAATCCCAAAGACTTAATTCCAGATGTGGAGGACAGAGGAGATACCTTTTACATTGTACACTTCAGCACAAAAAATTGCCATAATTCACTGTTCCTTTTGGTTACAAGAGGATTTAAGTGAAAGGCTTTCCTTTCAGGAAAACAAGCAAATCTTACTTTTTCCTAACACCGAGCACTCAGTCTTCAAATACCACAAACAAGACTGATCTACTCCTTCACACATTTCTTGTTTTTAGTAAAGTAAACTGTTTTCAACAGATGAACTGTCTGTAAATATTGTTCTTTCAAAATATACACAGAATGGAGATATTCACAAACAAGAAACTTCTTTTCCATTAAACAATCTCTTGTTTGTACAAGGATCTCTCAAAATGATGCCATTTTCTTTTGAAATCCGTTAAGATAACCACCACTGCGGGTTTTTTTTTCCCTTATTAACTACCAGAGTTGCTAAGTTTCAGTCACAAGAGGCAGGTTTTCCTGCATGGTATACAGGATTGTGTGTGTGTATATAACATCACAATCTATATCTGTGCACAATTTCATCTAAAGCATTTTAAATAAACTTGTACTACTCCTACAGGTAGAACAGCACTCTGCAGGACTTAATTTAAACCTTTATTTTGTGCATTCAAGGATATCTTAGCCTCTGTTTTAACTGCAGTTAAGGAAATATAATTTTCTTCGAAGCTTATAAGTCTAATCATTTAACAAAGGAATTCACTACTATTTTCACCCAATGCAAGAAAAGAACCAGGTCCCAAGCTCTAAACAACCGTGCCCTGCATTTTCCAACAGGTCATGACGCTGAGGGCGATGCAAGTTCCAGCTGAAGGAGGGCAGTAAAAAGACAATCCCCCACCATGAAAGTGTTTGCATATGACCCTGGATTCACAGGGAGAGCACTGACCCAGCAAAACTTCACAATGATATCATCTTCTTTTCTTCCCAGACCACAGGGAATATGTCAGTGTCTCAATAAAGTGCGACCAGCTGCATAATCAAGTCCAAGTGGTACCTTTTACTGTCAGAGAGAATCACATTTACTTACAGCAAGAGACCATTTCTGTATGTATGAGAATAGCAGTGCATGTTTCACTGACACTTTTCTATACAGAAAACCTATTGATCAAAAAAAACCCAAACTTGAAGTCTTGTTTTTTATACAGAAAATCTCCTGATCAGAAAAAAACCTACCACTCAATACTTCCCAATTGGCAGTATTCTCTTCCAATTCAACCATTAGGTTACACTGTGAACTGAAAAGCAATTAGGTTGAACGCTTGGTGTTATTCTGACAGCACTGGACATCTTTATTTCAACTGTATGATTTAACTTTCGAAAAATATCCCAATTCCCAAAGGACAATGAGGAATTAAGAAGGCGAGCTAACTCAAAATCCTAGAAAAACTTAGCCATGCTTAGAAAAGCTACTTATTATTTGAAGATTTAGGCTTATTTAGAATTAGATAAATCCCAAAATAAATGTTGAATTTTTAAAATTAAAAGGAAATTAACCCTATATATAGGAAAGCCCAAGACGATGCCACGTAGTCTTTCTGTTACCAGCCTCATTTCCTTACCAGCATATGTTAACTTTCCAGTGCAATTCTAATGGAGCTGGAGAAATTTCTAGCTGATATGTCAGCCTGGATGTTTTACAACAGTATCAAAAGTTCAGTCAGGTGTATTAGTTAAAATGAAAACTGCAGATAAAAAAAAAGGCAGACAGGATACAACATAATTTCTCTGTATTTATGCAAGGAAAATGTTATCATGAATATCGTATCACATCACACGGCTTGGTTCAGACAATCCCCATCTCACCAGCTGAACTGCATCGCAGCTGAATTTATTTTTATACAAAAATACAGACATCTTTGAACCGACCTTTCAGTTCCAAGATACAACTGAGGAAATCAACACTAGTAACCCAAACAGCGTCTTGAAGTTATTTATACTGTACCACAAATCAAATTGCCTGTGGATATACGGAAAGCTCTCTCCAAAGGAGCACGCATAAAATCTTATGAGGAGAGGCTTGGGGAGTGACCACAGGAGATCATTTGGTTCAAGGCAGGCTCAGTTGACCCAAATGCCACACACCAAGCAGATGTTCTCCTGCCCTGTTCCAAACGTAGAAACTCCTCATCCTTCCTAATTAATCACCCAATATACTGCTGCATCTGAGTGCACTTTCTCTTTTCCACTGATGGTGAGAACAGGCTAATCTTTCTTCTCTTTGCAACAGTTCCTCTACATACTTAAGGATTGCTCTTATGGCCTCTGCTCATCTGATCTTAGCTCAGGCCAAATGTCTTCAGTGTTTTCATCTGTTTCCTCAGAGCTGCTGCTCCAAAAATCTCTGATCTCTCCTTGCCCTCTCCCAGCATGTCCCCACTCCTCCTGAAACTGAGTTCCAACAAATGGACACTGAATATAGCACTTGCACTGACAATGAATGATCAGTATCCGATTAGCATCTGCCTCCATAAAAGTCAATTATTATTCATCTGCTGTTCTTTATTCTGATTTCACCTCCGTACCTCTCCTGTAAGTTCACCGAGTCCTTCAGCTCTGCTGATCTCAAAGAAGCCTTCTCATTTCATCACTCATTTGCTGCAAGAAGGAGTGGTCCTGAACACATCTTTACATGCTCTATAAACAGGGCACATTTTCAAAGTGCTGAGAATCCACCGTTAAGAACTGATTTCCCCCCTTCACCAGCAACCTGGCCTGGCCAGAGCTGAGTATTTTCATCGAGGTGAGTCCTCCGAAATATCACATGTGTTCTGACTCAAAGAGTGCATTTCACAGGGATTCGAACTAGAATGATAAACTTTCTGAAGCAGGCAAAATTCAAAGTATTTTCTTGCTCAGTTCTAAGCCTCTACAAATCTCAAGTCTGGAGGTGCTTTGAGATTTGGCTTCCTAAGTCCCAAGACAAGTCCAGCACATTTGCAGTCACTCTCCCTCCGTTGCAGACACCTGCACAGTCCACTTCAGGTCCGCAGAGAAAAGTCCTTCTTTCTGCCACTTCATCTCCACTGAGCAGTCTCTCCCGTCACAAAACCCAAACCAGTTGCTCTATAAAAGTCCACACGTCTCCAGTCAAGCGCATCCTCAGGAGGCACGTTACAATAGCCAGGGGTACAGGGCGAAATGGAGGTGTCACAGGGCAGTCTCTTCTAGAAAAGTCACAGGAAAGGGACTGTACCCACTCCTCCTCCCTCTTCTCCTTTTACAGTTTTTGCTATACAACATTCCCTTCTTTCACCTTGCAAGCCCTAAATCATCACTCGTTCCCCCCACCAGTAATCTGTTTACCCATGTTTCTTGCCTGTTCTATACATCCCTTGGACTTCGCATCCTTCTTTATCTGAAAATAACATAAATCACACAAAGTGTCCCAGAAACAGTGGGTGGTGGTTTCACAGAGTAATACGTAAATGGTCTAATTCATTTTCAGCCTCCCTAACAATCCAACCAAAATCTCAAAGCCCATTTTTGAAGCGAATAAAACACAAAAGACAAAACCACCATCAATATGCAGATGCTCAGGAAATGGAATCAAGGTTGAAAAATGCCCCCTAGTATTCAACACACTTTAATGTGCAATCACCTGAATTGCTTACTGCGAGTACAAATGGGCTAGTGCAGAACGGCGATGTTTCAACCCAAAGGCCAGAGGGGGGTGGCTGTTGCTAGGCAGCAAAAAGTGTTTCATTCTAAAGCTGTAGTATCATTCAAATATTTTTTTCCTTTTTTTTTTTTTTAAAAAAAAAAATGGTAGAATCAGTACATATCCATGGTAAATCTCAGTGCATCTTCTTTTCTCTCTTCCTGCGAAGACGTTACGCTTCTGAGTTTGCTCTTAATGTGGTGATAGGGAAGCTACAGACAGACACAAGGACACAAAACAGCCTTCAGAAAGTCATCAGCAGAGCAGGTTTTCATTGCGTATACACACAGAGAACATGGTCATGTTAACTACGCCCCAGAAAAGAAAAATATTAGCATGGTCATCCTGCAGCGCTTCTAACATCTACTATGAAGACCAAGTCATCTATTAAAGTTTCTACTAGCTGGAGGAATTCTGGGAGGCAGATGTTCTATTCGGTATTAATATGACATGAATACTTGTGCTCTTGGTAACAAACTACCTACGTGGATTATGCAGACACAACATTTCATCTCAAGTTTCTTAAAAATCTGCGTCATTAACACATATGACACATTCACTGACACATGAAAAGCATAACTATCAAAACGGAAAAACTAATAAGGGGTTGGAAGGCAATCAAGCTGAACCAGACAGAGCAGCTTCAGATTTTTTAATCAGGGCAGGAAAAAAAAAAAAAGATAAAAACCAGAGCTTTAGCAGTGTAGCTACAGGCAAAAATACATAAACAGACAAAAAAAGTAAAAAAGATATAATTTAAATACTATCAGAAGCAATAACCACTACAACACAGGTATCTGCAAAGTCTGTGGTTTGGGGAAACTAAAGATATATTGACTTGAGATTTACTGGAAACCTTCAGGAAAAAAAAAAATCTACCTTACTTAGTAAATATGGGAACACAGTACCAGATTCACTGCAGTCTAACGTGTATCGTGCCCATTCTTCAACTTCTTCCTCCAGACACCCCCAAACGGGTTAGATTAACGGCCCATATTGCTGCATATTCATGGACTCTTTCACTGCAAAAAGAATTCTGCCAAAATCAGGAAAACACAACGGCGAAAGACTCAACAGCTCGTGTGCATTTATTCCTCAGAGCAACACATCAAAAGAGCAAGTTACGGATTTTGCACGCATCTATTTTAACGAGCTAATTTAAATTATACAAGTGCAAATCCACACGTAGACATTATTTTAAAGTAGTTGTTCTGTTTAATGCGAAATCATTGGAGGCTTTTACTTCTCTGCATTTTCTGCCGCCTGAAAGCGTGCCCACAAAGAGCTTCCATAACTCCAGTGCCACCAGGCAGGAACACGTCACCCCAGAGCGAACCGCAAGCTCTTCCCCCAAACCTAATTAAAATTACACCCAGGTAAGCTGCTTTGAAACCAAAATATGTACACCTAAATATAGATCAGCTCCTTCACTTTCTTCCAGGGCAGAGACAAAGACAACTAAGGCAGTGTATACTGACTTCTGAATTTGCTTCATGGAACAGTTTTGGCTGGAAGAGACCTTCAAGATCATCAAGTCCAACCCTTTCCTAGCCCTATCAACACCACTCAACCTTGTCCTTCAAGGCAACACCCACCCTTCTCTTAAACACCTCCAGGGACGGTGACTCAACCACCTCCCTGGGCAGCCTGTGCCAACGCCTTCAGTTACTTTTAATTAAAGCTCCACTTTAAGTACAAGCAACAATTGTTATGAGACCTGAGCAGTTCGCAGCATGTCAGAAGGCAAAAGGAGTAGGAAAACTACGTTACTGTGAGCCTTGCGACTGAAGAAAACAACAATCCGGAAGCGCCCGCGATATTGAGAGAAGCAAATTGCGGATTTTATTCAATCTGACCGCCAATTAAAACAAATATCACATGTGGTTAAGCTTAAAAATTCACTTTTCCCGAAATCACTGTAACACAGAACACAAGGGAAGATGCTAAGCATATTTTCAGTGAAGTTAATACTTTTGTCAACAAAATACAATATTATCTGTCATATTTATGTTAGCAATATCTTCTGAAGTGCCTACAGGATTTAGGAAAGCAAAAAGACTTAAGCTTCTATTTTGAATTGCATGTGGGAGCATCTTTTCTGTACACTGTTTCAAAGAGCAAATTTCCTTAGCTAAGGGCAGTAAGGCTACATAAATGCAGAGTCTTGGTAGACACCGAGCAAGCACAAAAAAGCTACAGCCACCCAAATATACGCCAGTCACTGTGAATTAAGATAAAAACCTTAAAAGTGCTTATTTTGAAGAGAAAACTCTTCCTCTCTTTATCGTTCTTGATGAATTCTACAGTGTCAAAACTGCTAAATCCTGCCTAAACCTCTTCTCCTCATGTCACAAACTTTTTTTATCTTGTTGGGAGTTTTTCCTGTCACTTCTCCCCACTATTCTCCTCTCCCCACTACAAAGTCCTTTCCCATCTGTTCTCTTCCGTTCCCACATTTCACTCCCGAAACGTCCCTTGTCAACTCCAGCCCTCTATTTTGCCACAACGTGTTACTCTACACACTAAGCTGACAGGATCAGTAAACTAGTAATATAATGTATTTGAGCCCTGGGACTGAATAAGTGACTGACGTAGCAAATACATCTGGAGTGGAGAAAGGAAGGACGAATTCAACCTGACACGGGAGGCGGACCAAGTGTGCCTCCCCCAGTCCTTCGTTCTGCTCATCACGAAAGAAAGGACTGAGAAGAAATACTCCAGAAGTGTGGACTTATAATTTCCTTAATATCCAGACAGTGAGTGGGGAGAGGAATAACCGTAGAAGTGTTTTGCTGCCTTCTACTAAGGTTTTAAAATTTTAGAAGAGTGTTGTCACCTGAGATGACTTAGCAGCCTGTGCCCACAACTTTGCTCTCCAGGCTAACAAAATACATGAGTTCTTATAAAAATGGGTGAGGTCTTTTTCCTCTGTGATAATTAGGTCCTAAATTTTATCTGACAATATTACTCATACACTTTGTGACCCATACGCCACCCCTCTTTTGGAGGAAGGAGAAAAGACTTTTCTCAGGGGGGAAAAAAAAAAGATCATTATGAGAAGATTTTATATAACGCCATTATCTGGAGGCAGATGTGAATATTTACAGAGTTGAAAAACAGTAAAAGAGAATAATCTTGCTCTGCATTATCTTACCTTTTGTTCACCTTGGCCACTATATTAGGATACACAGTTTAATGATACATTTATATGAAGACAACAATAGCTTTACAGCTTAACATAAAGTATGTTGCTAGGACGCATTTCTTAAATCATCAACAAAATTACCTCTCCAGGTATATATTTAGTATACTTATCAGCAATTGGAAAAAAAATGGATTAATCAAATTACCCATGGCCAAGATTTATTTTTTGTTTTAAAGGATGGTTAACATTAGAATCCCATATCCATATCTGGACATATAAAATCCTGAACAAAACAGGATGAGCACTGAAAATTAGGCTTTTATTAAAAAGAGTTAAGCAGCTGCTTTAGAAGCCTAGATCCCCCTCAGTTACAAAATCTTTGTGTGGAAGAACAGCAGTTCAGCGACATCGTGTCTCACAGCTTTTGGTACCCAAACGGCTTGTCCTCTTCCACCTGCTCAAGCCTCAAGAGACACACCACATGCTCTGCCTTCAAACACGCTGCTCCCTTATCAGTACTGCAAATTCTATATCCTATAAACTCCTGAATCTCCAGCTGCAGCTGTAGCTGCTCACAGGATTTATTTTCCCAGGCCCTTCCCTACCCCGTTGTCCTCCACCAAATATTACTGTTTATTCAGCTCTGTTGATAGAACAATGAATCCACCTCAATCAAAACAGGCTGGGGTTATTTATACACTTTAAACACTATATATTTGTTAATCCAGCTCATCAGCTAGCTACCAAAATATTTTTCTGCAGCAAGTCTTCTCCCTAAGACTAATTATAGTCTTTTAACAAGCCTCCATCCAACAGAAGTCCGCTTCCAGACTTCTCAGCACCCACAGTAGGCACCGGTTATTCTGTTTCCCGAAATGAAATCACCACATCAAAACCTTCTAGATGAATGGGCCAGACCTTTTTAAAGGTAGGCTATTAATAAGATCAAATAAACTGCACGACTCCAGCAACCAGGTTAAAAACTCAGTAAGTAGCCAGGAGATGACATGAAATGAGACAAAATGGTCTTTACTTAATGAAGTAGACTATCTCCTAAAATTAAAGCAGCTTTCAATAACTGACATATGCTTTTACAATACCAAGACACATTTGCATTGGGGAGTGAATAGAAAAAAAAAGGCATTAAAAGGCACATTGTTTCTATCCATTCGTATTTCCAGAACACTGATGCATAAAACAATAAGTGTTAATATACAGGTTTCCACATGCCGCCAAATTAAGGATAAACCCCCAAACTGGATTAACTGTAAAGGGAAAAATACCTACTTTTCTTCCCTTAAAAGCACAGGACTCTTAGATAAGCATGTAATTCGAAAGCAAATTTGAACAATTGCGTTTTCTTTGTTGAAAAGGCAGAGAGATACATAAACCTATAGAATAGCTGGTAAGCCACACACACGTGTGAGAGTTCTCAATGCACGTGCAGGCAGAATAAACCGCCGTGACTGGAAGAAGCCTGGCAACTGCTTTAATCTGTAGCTATTTTCCAATTTAAGGCTGATTGCAGAAACACCAGAAGATTTGAACGCAACCCCTGATGACAGCAAGCAAACAAGACGTCTGAAACACAACCTGCTTTCTCTACCCTCGGATACTTCTAGCCACAGGTCAACTTGTCTCGTGCCAGATGAAGCATAAACCCCAGGAGACAGAGCTACAATGGGCTGCTCCTTCCACAGGGGCATCACTCACCAAAATTTGGGAGAAAGCCCAAAGTTCCCATTCTTTAAGAGCCAAAAAAGCACATTAGGCTGTCCTGCTGGGTAAACATATTCACCTGTTTCTGTTGCTATTTTTGTAAAATGCCCCTTTAACTCTGCAGGGTCACAGCTGCTAAAAACATAACACTAAAAGGAAGAAAAATAGCAATATTTTGTTGCCAAATCAAAAGTCCGAAGTAAACAAAAGCAATATCTGTTTTTTTTTTCCCATTTGCAAAGGTTATTCTTCCTTGAGTATTTGGATTTTATCACACTGAAGAGGTTTATTTTCCAAGACACAGAGAGATTACCAAGCCTGCTGACGGTATTTTACAGCTCCTCCGTATCTTTTGGAAATAAGATGATTACAGGAGCATTTTCAGAACAACCGAAAAAAAAAAATCCACTATCGAACAAGGTCAAAAATTTAATGTAAGCTCCTAAGATAAAAAAATTACAGGATCACTCCACATACACCGAACTCTGTCTATCTCGGTTAATTACAGAGCAAAGCTGTGCCCCTGTATTCAAGCCCAGAAAGTTACGGTAGCACACAAAGGGTAAAGTTTAAATTCATCAAATCCTTTCTATGTACTATCTTCATATTCATCAGTTCCACAACGTGCCAAAGACACTCACAAAATCCTATCAGCTGTCGGCACTTACAGAAAGCACTATTTCCAGTACGCTTCAGAACTCTAAAGCCAAAACCAACTACAATTCTCTCTTGCACCAGGTAGCATTCAATTCAACAACACCTATTTCTACCAGAAAATACATTTATGAACCATTATTGGACAAAATTCTTTTGAGAAACCAAGCTAGTATTTTGCTCACTCTCCAAAAACAGGTGGTACAATGAAATGCAAACTATTGTCTACTAGTAGCCTCCCTCAGTAGAAAAGTATTGAATTTTTATACATTTTCCCTATACAAGTGAAAACATAAAAATGATACACCCAAAAGCACAGAAGGCACTCATATAAAAAGTTATTAAAAGCCTGAACTAGATAGATGAACATAATCTGATTACCCACCTCCAAGCAAGTATTTCTAATTATTACTGCTCGGATTATCATATAATTCCTGCTAAGCAGAGTATTAAAAACATTATTTAAAGTAATGGTTGCAGTTGTCAGCTGATGAACGCATAATAAATATGGCATCATACATATGATCATAAGGAGACAATGTGTAATGAGTTGTTTATGAGAGTGAGATATTATCAAATATACATTAACTTTAACATTGTAATTTTTTTGATCTCCTAACACTGGCACGCTCAGGGAGAAGTGGTAACTGAAAAATTCAGAAGGGTTTGGGGATACTTGAGTGTATCAATGATATTATTGCTCCCAAAACTCAGAATAAGTTTGGTACATCCTCCAGAAAGGCACAGTCAGTGCTCCAAACATATAAAATATACCTTAAAGCAAATTCATAAACACGAGTTGGAGCAGAAAAGTGCAAGACCAACAAGCTGCTGAGATACCATTGCATGTTAACAACTCTCATTTTAGGCACATCGGTGTAACGTGACAAACTATTGGCAAGATTTTTACAGAGTGAAATTGCTATTGCTAAGCCATGCAAATAGTACTCGAAATTTCATGCATGGCTCACAGTGGAACCTTTACCCCCAAGCTTTATTCTCAAATTCCTGTAGAAATGCCTACAGCAACAAATAAAAAGTTTCCAGCCATGAAAATCTATTTTGCATTTCTCTCAAGTCTTAGCTCCTGGAATACTATGATGATGTCAGGTTTTGAGCTTTTACTAAAAAATATTTTAGCTTTTGGGATTACAAAAGAGAATGTGACAGAAATGACCCAGAAGACTCAGCAGTTGGATAACAAACTAAAAAAAAAAGAATTCCTATTTAATATAATCACTTTCATTGCTTCAGCAATTAACAATAGAGAGAAGATGGTGTTGGCAATTCTGCTTTACATGTTATTAAAAAAAGAAAAATTAAGGTAGTGAGACAGCCCCACGGAGGGCCAGCAGCCTCACACTTCTCTGATCTGTCGTGGTGTGACCAACCTGCCCTGCGCTGCCAATGAAGGGCATGTCTGGGGCCACCACTGCAGGGCCCGGCCAGAAATGTCACTTGGTGCTGGCCAGCTCTGCTGCCTTTGGGTCCCTTTTCCCGCAGGAGCCTGCTGGCAGCTCAGAGGATTTGGCAAGCACAGACCGACTCGAAGACATTCAATGCACACGGGGATTTGAACGCTGCTGGGAAGGGCTGCACTCCTCCAGCCTAGGCACGAGATCACAGTTAAAATAAGTAAGAACGGTATATGGAATAAGAACACCCTCCACCTCACCTCCGGCTAGCTGCTGCACACCATGCTAGGGGATCTACGTTTCTGGAAAGAGATGGAGAAAACTGAAGGGATCTATCTGGAGCACTGCAAACACTGAGTCAAACCCCATTTTGATTTATACTGATGAGAGGAAAAGGACACAATAAGATATGTACAAATCCCACTTGCTTGCTATAATAAAAACTACTCTAAACAACAAGAAGCCTATTCTGGAAAAAAAACAAAACCAGCCTAACAATTTAATTTCTGACTGTAGAGATATCACCTTGTTAAATCATTAGCCAGTGAAAGGCTTTGACTTCTTCCTGTAAACGTGTTCCTAATCCTCTCCTTTCCCCCTGTAATCCTGCCGCCAGATGAAGGGCACACTGCTTGGCCCTCGCAGGTGAAAGAACAAGGAGAGCCATGATCGCTCACACAGATTTTGACTCATTCCAAGCAAATAAATATAGTTTAAAGCTACTTTCTGCACTAAAACTGAAGGGAGTATTTGGCACAACAGTATAAGGGAACAGTGAGCAGTCCCTCACATACTGTTATTGGCGAAAAAGACAGAGTAATAGGTTTAAGAGGAATAAAGTAATTCATTTGAAACTGTGCTAACATAACAGTAATTTATGTAGTTACTAGTTACATTCTTTAGATAAGATGATATCCAGCTGATAGAAGATTTACTCTCTTAAATGGCATTTTCTTCTCAAAACAAAGAGTAACCCGAGGAGCGTATAGTTTTGTTGTAAGCATTATATACATTGTGAATAAATTTACTAGAGAAAAAGGAAAAACAGTTTAACTCTTCAATTGTAAAGCAGGTGTGACCCTGCTAATTTAAGACACAGTCAAGTATTTCTGATGAAAGCAGAAATTATATTAAATTCAACAAGAACTCTGAAAATCAGTTGAACATAGGAGTGAGAAAACTCCTATTTATGTCTTGAAAACTCCCTCCTATTCCTAATGCACCCAGTTCTCTGGTAGTGAATACAGATGTTTTCTTCTGTTGCTTCTGACAGATTAAGCAATTCCAGAGTTGTCCGTAATTAATTTTGGCATGAAGGTAACTACCCTTGCACAATCTGGAAGACAAATGAAACGTCTGAGAAATGCACCCCAAAGTAATTTGTTTCTCGCCTTATCTACAAGGAACAGGTGTCATTTTTTAACAGGTGGCACAAGACAGTGGCTCACCACCAGTCACTCAATAAACATAAACATAAAAGAAATACTTTAAGTAATAAGTAAAGGGTAGGGAGAAAAACAGAAACTGATTAATAAAACAAAACAACCTGAGGGTGTTTTTCCCAGCACCACGAGGGTGGTGAGACCCTGGCACAGGTTGCCCAGAGAGGGGGTGGAAGCCCCATCCCTGGAGGTTTTTAAGGCCAGGCTGGATGGGGCTCTGGGCACCCTGATCTAGTGGGAGATGTCTCTGCCCATGGCAGGGGGGTTGAAACTGGATGATCTTTAAGGTCCCTTCCAATCCCGATGATTCTATGATTCTATGACCCCGCCACCCAAATGCGACACAGTCCGTAGATGAGCATCATACACCTGAGCCATTCAGTAGGTTTAAGATCTGTGGGAAAGCAGCCAAGGAGATTCTCCCGATAAGGGAGCAGAACATGAACAGCCACCCAGGACCTGCGAGGCATCCTCATCCATGCCATAAATCCACAGCAGTACCTGGAGCGCAGGTGTCACATCTATCACTGTCCCACATAGCTCTGCCTCAGATCTCCAACTATGAAACTAGCTCCAGGGCTGGTGCTCCAGTCTGAAGCAAGTCAGGATATGATGACGATTTTTTGTTTCTTTAACCATCAGGATACAACAGTGCCTGCTAAGGATATGACCAGCACAACTTCTGTTTGGGTGCCTCTTGGCTTTGAAAAGGTAACAGAGCCTCAGCAGAGACTCTCGAGGTTAAGAGACACGCAAGGTTGAGAAGAAGAGCAGCAGCGATGTCTGGCAGAGCCGCAGTGCGACGCACAACAGGGATGACTGAGAGGCCCACCCCTTGCCTCGCATCCCCAGAGAGCAAGGTGGCAGGAGAACAAAAAGCCACCAGTGGTGACAAAGCCACACAGAGGCAGGCCGGGCTCGCAGGCTGTCACTGCAGGATTACCAGACATACACTTCGCTGTCTTAGGTGGGATGTTATTTATTAACACTAAAAGTACAAACCTGTCATCGCCAAGCCTGTCTTTCCTTGTTTACCTCACCTTTCCCCTATCATCTTAAATCCTGCTATTCTCTCTCTTTTCTCAACTCGAGATTACTTCTGGTCGTCTTATCAGTCTCCTCCAGACCGATAGTTTCAAAAGCAGATACATCCTCGACGCGTGTCTCCGACAGGTTTGGCCGCACTTATTTTATGACATGTCTGCTGACAGCACGTCACAACCACAGATACATGCACCTGCATCTGAACGCACCAAAGGACTCTGCAACCAGAAAAAGTTTTTCTTAATTTTACACAAAGATTTCCATTGGGACCTTTCCATATTAGTTGCCAGTCTAGTGAATCTTACACTGTCAGAAAATGCAATGAGTCAGTCAGTACAGATCCAAAAGATGGACAAAAGTCTTCATTTCTATCAATATTTGAAACGAAAATATCAACTGAGTATTATTGAAAAGACAGGTCACCCTTTTTTCATCTCCAAAACGTAAATTTTGAAAATTTCCATCAGCTTTTCCCAAAGCACAAAAAGAAGGGAAAACTGATGTTTCCCCGTGTCCTGAAAACCACTTGGAAATCAGGGTCAGTCACATTAAAGCTCTTACACATACAGTCCTTATTTTTTGACTCGGTGAAATGAGCGTTGGTCAATCAGACACTGGAAAAATCCAGACCCTAAGTACAAAACCCAGGAGATCAAAGAGGAGCTGAACAATCAACACCCGCTGCAATTTCAGCTGCTCTGGGTTAAAGTGCTCCTCCATCCAAATTCTGCCCCTACATCAAGTATAACATGCACCCACTTAAATTCAGTATCAGCTGAACACAAATACTCTTAGGAAGAAAGAAAAAAAAAACAAACACAAAACCCACCAAAAAACCACCACATTTAATTCACAAACTCCAGCAAAAAATGTTAATAATTACTCCACAGTAACCAAAAAGTGACTTAAGAATTTCAGTTATTGGTCTGACACCAAGAAGTTATAAAAAGTGGGCTTTTCTTAAGTCAGTGCATTGCCCACGAACTTCACAAAACCATCAGCCAGACACAAGTCAATCAAGTAGGGGAAGGGAAAAAAAAAAAAAAAAATCTACCAAAAACTTCCTGGTGACGGAAATTTCTTCCAGAGAAAAGACAGGCACCTCAGCTGCAATAAATCACCTCAGAGAATTCTGAGAGAGGCTGTAATTCTCTAGGACTGCCAATCTGAATCTTTTTCTTTTCAATATCTAATCAGTGATACTGAATGTAAGTAAATTAAAAAAAAAAAAAATTACTGCCAAATTTATTAAAACTAATACAGAAGAAAATAATAATCTTTCATACATACATAAAGGAGTCATAATTAAAATTGGAAAAGGGCATTCAACAACCTACCTAGGTTTTACCAATGCCATATAAACTTCAAAATCGCGTATTACAATGACAGCAAATAAAATATTAAGTGTTGCTTGGCTGATATTTTTCCAAGTTATTCACCAGAACACAGCTGATTCATTAAACTAAGTGGTTTTGGTGTGGGTTTTTTTGTTTGTTTGTTTTTAATTAATGATGTCAATATTACTAAAGGCAGGAAAAGGAAAGAAAAGTTCTCTGGTTTTCAGATTTATTGATCACCAAAGGCAGCTCAGTAATTACATTATCAGATACAAAATAAAATCAAACCCCTCTGAAATCCATAAAAATCAAACGTGTATTGATAAAAGTAAAAATGCTTAAATAGTTTAAAAGAAAAATCTCCAAATAATGTATAAAGGTTGTTCCTGTCAAAACAAACAGTGTCTTGGACTTTGTGTGTGCATGAACATACTTGAAAAATCACATTTGCCCAAAATACAGATGCTGTTATACACTGAACATTCTCTATTTTTCAGTAAAAACTTTTGTGCCTTTATGCAGCATGTGTCATCATACACACTTTGATAACATTATCCAGTTCCAGACAGAACGAAGAGGACTCCTACCTCTGATCTCAATAGCAAGCGCAAAGTCAAAAGCAGGCAACGCTCCCCAGTGCTCCATTGCATGAGCAGAATATGCAATAAATAATGTCTCATCTCCTTTTTAAATAATCTGTTTGAATCTAAGCCGTAGTCATATTTAAAAAGAATATGAAGACATATTTGCTATTTTTTAAAATCAGCGGTAATAAACTAACCACTATGAATTTAAAAGAGAACAGCTACTCATTAAAGGAATAGCATAGTACAGGTCAGCGATAAAAAAGTTTGGTTTATTCAACAATAGGTTTTTTTATTAAACTAAGATTCTACATGATCTGCAATTCAAGCTTCATTTGCAAAAGCAGAGGGAAATGGCTACATCAGTATCATCAGCAAAACCTAAAATACCAAAGCTCTGGAAAGAAATACTTGCAAGAGTACTTGCAACCCGTCACTAGCATTTATGGAACTAACAGAATGCTGGAATGCAGCAGTTTATATGCATGTGTTTTTGCAATCAATGTTCTTACCGGCTATACATTTCACCTTCTTCTCGGGTTTACTGTGCAGCTTAAATGTCTTGATTTTAGAGTGATAATCAAATAATTTCTAACAGTCACTGCAGACACAGCTCAACTCCTATTGTTTCCAAGAGCACTCAGCCTGCATGGAGGTTTAGCTTTGTCTCTGAAAGACTGAAGAAAAATAAAAAGCCTTGGTGACTGAAAAAATAAAAAATTTGATTATACATATAGCAAAACTTCCTTATGAACAGGATGACCATGAGTCAGGACTGTGCCCTTGTGGCCAGGAAGGTCAATGGCATCCTGGGGTGTATTAGAAGAGGGGTGGTTAGTAGGTCGAGAGAGGTTCTCCTTCCCCTCTACTCTGCCCTGGTGAGACCCCATCTGGAATACTGTGTCCAGTTCTGGGCCCCTCAGTTCAAGAAAGACAGGGAACTGCTGGAGAGAGTCCAGCACAGGGCAACTAGGATGATTAAGGGAGTGGAGCATCTCCCTTATGAGAAAAGGCTGAGGGAGCTGGGGCTCTTTAGTTTGGAGAAGAGGAGACTGAGGGGTGACCTCATTAATGTTTACAAATATATCAAGGGTGAGTGTCACGAGGATGGAGCCAGGCTCTTCTCGGTGACAACCACTGATAGGACAAGGGGTAATGGGCTGAAACTGGAACATAAGAGGTTCCGCTTAAACTCGAGAAGAAACTTCTTCTCAGTGAGGGTGATGGAGCACTGGCACAGGCTGCCCAGGGAGGTTGTGGAGTCTCCTTCTCTGGAGACATTCAAGACCTGCCTGGACACGTTCCTGTGTAGCATAGTCTAGGCGTTCCTGCTCTGGCAGGGGGATTGGACTTGATGATCTTTCGAGGTCCCTTCCAATCCCTAACATTCTGTGATTCTGTGATGACAGGAGGCCAGTTTTCTCTGGAAGAAGCATCTCCCAAGGTTTTCTGAAATGTGGTTCCATCCTACTACAAGTGGCACAAAGGCCACTTCAGGTGCTACTTGCCCAAGAGATATCACATCTGCCACCACAAGCAGCTGTATGCTCTTTCCCCTCATCCCTCAAACTCCTCTTCTATGTAAAATTTATGGATGGAGGAAAGTTTGTTGTTGTTTTTTTCTTTAATAAAAATATTGAGAAGAGTAGCCAGGCAACATTTAGGAAGAAACGATGCATTTAGCTGGTTAACGAAAAAACGCATTTGCCTTACAAAAAAATAAAATTTTTGCGGAAGAGTCAGAAACACTTTACCTCAAGGCATAATACAACCATTAACCGAGCCATAATTACTGACTGAATTCTTACAGTATGCTCTGATGCATTTGGCATTGGCACGGAACAGGAGGCAGTAAACTAATTCAATTACATGCCTGATCTGTGAAGTTTATTGATCTTTAGAAGTGGGGCTAACTCGCACAGTCGTAACTGTGAAAGTTAAGATGATGCAGGGAAGGTCTACTGTTTATCTTTAGCCTTTGTGCTGCTGTTGCTTTTAATTAATTCACAGTGTTACAGGTTCATAGAATCACAGAATGGTTTGGGTTGGAAGGGATCTTTAAAGATCATCTAGTTCCGACCTCCCTGCCATGGGCAGGGTCACCTCACTCTAAACCAGGTTGCTCCAAGTCCCGTCCAGCCTGGTCATGGTCACTTCCACAGATGAGGCATCCACGACTTGTCTTGGCAACCCATTCCACTGTCTCATCATCGTCATAGTGAAGAACTTTGTCCTTACATCCAATCAAAATCTACCCTATTTCAGCTGTTCTTCGGTTGGTAAATTGGAGTCCAGATCTTTTCATATTATTGGGCATAGTGATATAATTATATACACAGTTCAAATATTAGCACTAATTCTGTCTTTTCTTCATTTCTCATGTAAAAAAAGTGCAGTATTTTAAAAGTGTTAGCTATTAATGTTGTTTAACCTTGTATTGAATTTTAAGCTTTAAGAGTCTTACCCAATCTTTCTCTGAAACATTAAGTGAGAAATAATTTAAAAATTGGCTTTAGGAAAGCTTGCTCCGCTATCACACGCTCAGAACCCACCTTCCCTGATTGAGATACAAACTACAGGTATGACCAGTTTATGATAAATCAGGTCTTCTGTTTCTTTTAGACATAACACCAAGTTTAATGCTCACTGGGAAAAATTTAGCACGTTGCACAATATATTGCTGCTATTGAAAAGATAAGTTCACATTTTCTCAAATGGGTTACTCTGGATCATCAACGTGACATTAAGTTATATCAGTAGGCAAATATACTCTTAGCATTTGGAAAACTTCATTTTCCTTTACTAGTCCTTTTTATTTTTTTCGGGGAAGACTGCTGCAGTCAAGATGGCTGCATGTTATATCCACTGCATTTTTTTAGCGCTGACAATAGGTTTTTTCCTATTTGAAGTAGCAACATTACAAGTCCATCTTTATAGATTTTATAAAGATGTTGATTCCAGTTTAATGAGCATCAGAGAGCATCTGGCAATTACACCCCCGAGGGAGGCTAACAGATAAATTAGCCGACCCATGGCAGCAAGGCTGGCAAAATCTAGTCTTTAAAAACAGCTCTCATATCTCTGGCACATGTGAAAAAGTTTGCAAAGAAGCAACCCCACTTCACTTTGAAAAACATTAGTAAGACCATCCTAGAACAAAATCCCTGCCCAATTCTGGTTGTTTTCTAAGTTGGATCTTCCCAGTTGCACAGCTCCTCATAGGGATCTGTAGATGCCCAGCAGAACATCAGGATCACAGGTATGGATAAAATATATTCACATGAAACGTGAAGTTCATAAAATGTATCTGGTAATACTTCAAAGCTAGTATCTTCGCTACACTGAGCAAGCAAAGATCAAAACAAGCCAACAAGTAAACTGAAGAATGATCTCACAGACCAACGGTTTCAGATGCGTGTGCTCAGTGGTCTGTCCGGGAAAACGGGAATTCCAGCCAAGAACTGCCCAACAGAGAGAGCCAGAGAAGTTCACCAGTGAGGTGGAGGCTGTATTCTACCGTTCTGATGCTTTCTTCATCAGAGACAGAACACTTCAAACACTAAGTCAGAAATCAAGATCAAATTTAAGAAGAAAAAAGGAAACAGGGAAATATACATTGCAATCCTGCTTTCACAATCGTTTCCAGTGTAATTAAACGGACCTTTAACTCACAAAACCACATTATGAACAATGTTTTGAGATAATTCGCTTTTAAAGTGTTATCTACCTGCCGTTATTACAGTATGGATGTGTTATCATATATAAACACGCAAGCCATTTCAGGTATGTCTGAAATATTGCAGTATTTCCAAATCAGTTTTAATAGGAATTATCAGCAGAAGCTCAGCAAACGTTCATTTTATTACAGAAAGGAGTAATAATGGGCCACCACACTCTCCAGGGAAAAACAGCTGGTAGAGAATGCCAGGAATGGACTGGGGCAGGAACACTGTCCCAGGAGAGTGCTGACACATCAGTTAGAAAGATGGCATGGGAATTCACCTGGTTACACACAGAAATACAATCAAGGGGATAAAAAGAAAATCTTTCAAAGACGTAAAAATGACCCAAGATTTAATCCAGGGTTAACTGATGCAGTTGTTTGTGTGAGGGCAACCGAGAAGCATCTCAAACCAAAATTGACCTCGTGCACTGCATAAGTAGAGTTCAAAGGCAAGGTGCCGAACAAATAAAAAAAGGAGAATAAAACTAAACAGACCTTTTCATCCAGCAGCAGTAAAACCAGAGGGCAGAAAACGATGTTAAATCGCTTAAGCTCATTGCATCAACAAACCATATCAGCAAGTTACAAAATATGTGTCTCATGGTAACCATTCCTATGCAACGCGTCGCAAAATAATAAAGCACCCGCATCAAAGTCAAGTTGAACCCACATAATGACTCGCCCTGGGAAACTCGGGCGCTGTGCGAAGGATTGCAGGAGCAACGCAAAGCCACTAGAAAGTAAAACGATGTGTAGGCACTACAGCAAAAAGCAAGAAACCACAGAGGGCTTGGAGCACCAGTTAGGCAGCAAAGCAGGTAAAAAGCCATCTTAGCCGAATACAAGCGGCATCCCAGAAGACGAAGGGCATTCCAGTATTTCAGTGATTGGCAAGCACAGTCAGCAGCTCACTCGGTTTATCCAGCTGTAAGTGCAGCCCAAAATGTAAATGTAAACTGAGGACAAAAGCACGTTAAAAGTACTGGTGTCTGGACAGCACAACAAGACAATTTTAGAAATAACCACACGATGACCTGTTTGGGATTTCAATTTCCTCTCGGCTGCCTGAGCATTTACAGAGCTGCATGGAAAGGAAAGCTGATGAGTTTGAAAAATACTAACACAATTTTAAGTAGCTTCAGACAAAGAACAGTAACTTTTAGTGAGATGGGATTAGCGTCATCTTCTAAAAAAAAAAAAATCAGCAATTTCTAATGCTGAATAAATACAGATCATTATAAAATTGTCTTACTACTAACTTTAGATTTAGACTGTGCAGAATAAGACACTAGGACAAATTTACATTTTTTACATCCTTAGGATTGGATTCTTACTTGGTCCTGCTTACTCAAATTCTCTTCACATCTATCACATGCAGTTTTAAGATCAAAAAAAAACCCAAACAAAACACCTTTTCCTAGAGATTGCAAAATTTTAAAGTACATTCGATTTGGCTGCTATAGATCTAGAGAGAAGGCAAATTTCGCTAGTGTCTGCAGTTCCTAGCCACAGTAGAAATTTGTGTCGTCTAAGAAATTTTTAATGTTATTACTGCAAACATAAGCTTTGAAAAAAAACATTAAAACATTACTGTGCATCAGACTAGACTTGAGAAATTTCACAAGATGCTCATTTCCACTTGTGCAGATGTCCAAATACAAAGCTTTGGAAAGAAAACTCACAATAAGGAACTTTTTTTTTTTTCCCCGTTTCAGTGAAAGGTGATTCTTATAAAAATGGGTGTTAATTCCAGATACCAAGTTGGCCAATGGGATTAAAATTTCCAAATTTCTATTAATACAGTTTAAAATATCTCTCTCAGTAGAGATTCAAGTATTTGTTCTATAATACCTCTATAAATACATAAATTCCCAACACCTCAGCTGTCTTATTCCTTCTAATACTACTGTTCCTGAAAACAACTCTGGGAGTCTAAAACTCAAAAAAACCCCAAACAACCCAAAAAACAAACCAAACCAAACTCAAAACCCTAACACCTGAGATTAATATCACTCAGGAACTTGCCTTCCATTAGTACGAAATCCAGATGTTATTTACGAGGGGCTCCAGGGCACAGCATGAAGCATATTTTGGCAGCAATCACAACTGCAATGGAATTGGTACTCAGAAGAAACAAAACATTTTCCATTTACAGTCTCTTTGCTCTTCTTTAACCTGCAAGCCGCTTAAAGAAAAAAGAGATAATTTTTAATCTGCATATTACATGGCATCAAACTAGCACATCTCCAACGCTGAGAAAACATACGCTGTCAAAGAACAAAATGATCGCTTTGATTCTAATACCTGTGATAGTGGCATGATAATAACTGCGTGTGACAACTTCTCCCTACTCTCACAATAATTATGGCTCTCCAGAATTCAACATCTGTGTTACCAGATGTTACTGTCAACCACGTAAGAAAAAACACTGCAGAAAGCTGGCCAGCCTCCAGAGTTTTTGTCTCAATACCTCAGCAGATGCAGGTGTCTTTCAGCAGTCCAATATTTGGAGCACCAAGCCATGCAAATCCACTTATGTAAACAAGAAAACAGCAGCAGCAAATAATGCATCATACCCACAGAGGTTGAACGCCGTCTGAGACTGACATTTCTGCCACCCTATTGAGAACGCTCATCAGTTTTAGCCTGTCTGACACAAAAAACAGTTATGTCATGACACGGTTGTGAAATCCCATTTCACTTAAGTCATTTTAACTTCAACATTCACTGCCGTACGCAGACATTACACGTGCCAGCTGGACGTACAATCTATTAAAAAACAAGCATGCGCAGCAGAATTTTAAAATATTGTATCATGCCCATAAATCGTTTACTCTTAAGACATAACTTGTAACTTGGCACCAAATGCCTTGACTGAACGGGATGATTTACATACAGTGCATCTTTTATGGAAGAATTTTTATTCTAGCTATATACTTCTAAACGGCTGCAGTCTGAAAGCAAATTATCTCCAACAGGGAAGCAATCCAAACTCTAGCTGAACTTTTTAAGTGAAAATAAACATATTTAAGATGGAATTAACTGTAGCCAATGGGTAACGATCTTGCAAAAGCGTGTCTGAAGCACTTCTGATGCAGAACCTTTTTGATGTTGCACTCCTTAACTATTAAACCAACCGGTTTAATGCAAACTCAAATGAGAACGAGAAGACTCTTTCCACTAACCACATTTTCACCATTTCATTTCCACAACCAGCCACAGATGAGCCTGCTCTGTCCTATCTGGCCACGCTTTCCTTTGTTTCTCAGGTCGGCGCTTGGTCAGGGACATCCCTTTCCCAGAAGAGGAGCGTGGCATTTTGGAGGGCAGCTCCGGCTGCTGCCGCATCTCTCCAATCTCAGCTCCCCTCTCTTTCCATCTAAGAGGGAGACACCTTGCTGAAAGGTCCAGCTCCTCTCTTCCTCCTCACTGTGGCTCCCCAGGGGCGCAGAATCATTTTGGGACCCACTTGACTTAACACGCTGACGGGCACTCACAAAGACATTGCCACAAATACAGAAGAGCTTTGCCTAACAGTTGCCCCAAAGCATTTCACACAATCAGCAAATGCTGTCTAATATTCTTATGCCATTTATTTATCAATTAAGGAGGTGTGCAGGGGAGGCTTAACTTAGATGTGAAATACTAACAAGAGAATCCATCTCCTGGATGCTAGCAGAGCTGTGGAGCCAGAGAGGTAAAGTAGGTTTCATAGCCAAAGAGTGTATCCAATATTTTGTACTTGGACATAAATCTCTAAAGGGTAGTGAACGTGTATCAGTCTACATGTTCAGACGCATAATTAAGTCAGAAATAATTAGGATCTTTACGACAGCAGGACTCCAGCTCTGCAATACTAAAAGTCAAGGTTTCCACTATAAAAATTCTTTCTCGTGCCTGTAAAAATTAGCTGTCAGAATTATTTCTAGGTTCAAATAAGTCTTACAAGCTCTTCACCTTCAAGCAAATTAAACTGAAGTGCCCAATCATTTTTAAATGGCATAAGTAGTAAGTGTTAGGGGGGTTGCAGTCTCAGATACAGTTCTGAATATTCAGCCTTTTAACTTGAACTTCAACAATTAAGGTTTCATTAGCAGCAGTAGCTTCACCCTCTCTAAAATTCTGTGCTTATAATTTTCTCATTTTGTACAATTATGGCTAAGTGTGCATTCAAAATTTAAGTAGCATAAACTACATGTGCAGGCATTAATTCTAGGAAAACAAAGGCAGTGCTACTATTGGTTATTAGCATTTTAGTGGCTCAAAGCAGAGGAATCTGAGTTCAAGAATCTGGAACACTGGCCACTGTATATACAGTGAATAAAAGCATTCACCACCCTAAAGAGTTTCCAGACCAGCTGCTTGACAAACCACATTTTTAAAATTCATATTTTCATGGTTATTTCGGTCCTTCTATGGATAGATCTATTTATTTCAAAAAAAATAATTTTTTTTATTAAAAAAGTGCATATCAATTTATAAACAATCTAATTTGATTTTCCTGGGGCCCATCTCAAAATTATGTATAGCCATGGATAATTTTTATTTGTTTTAAGTGAAAAAATAAATCCCAGTGTTTTATTCTATGTGGCTCAGGTGTGCTAAGACTCACGACACATCTCACCTAAAAGTAATAATACAACGGTCATACTGTTAAGCACAAATAATTAAGATTTAAATAAAAGACTCTATCCTCGGTTACACAATTGTAAATGCAGAACTGCTCTGGGAAATTCAAGGAAATATGTGCATAATAGGAAACCTGAAATTGGAATTAAGAACAAATGTTTAAATCTATTTTGAAAGAGAACTAAATTAAATTCATGCTACTTAGTTATGTATTTAGATGATCTCAAAGGTACCTGCAAAGCTAGGGAGGCTACCTTTCAGTGACAAAACCATGGGAAAATATTTCAGGAGCACTTAAAAAAGAATAATTTGCCTTAGTTCATCACATTCTTCTCCGAACCACAGCTCCATTTTCATGATCTTCAGTGTACTGCTTAAAACTATACTTATAATGACTTTTAATTTATTATTATTATTATTATTATTATTATTATTATTATTATGTTTCTTAAGTTCTTTCTATCTATAACTGGAACCTTAGTAATTTATAAACAAGCCATGGCTGAATCCAGTGCCAACTACTCCCTCCTGCTCATATCTGACAATACAAGAAGATGAGAAAAATGCCAAATGATATTCAGGGAAAAAGAAATGCAAAATAAAAATACTTCACTATTTCTTTAAAGAAGGGTCCAAACGGCACAAATTCACACTTTTTTGATACCCAGTGGATAGTCATGCTCACGAAACAATTCCTGCCTGTCTTTTTTTAGTGAGGTTGGCTTTTTTGCATTGTTTTTTATAAAGGACAAATCAAATAAAGCTAATTAATCTGATGAAATCAAACATTATTATAGAATGCACACTGTGAAAGGAATGCAAGTAGAATACCATCAATGAGCCTTTCTTGTCTTCACCCCTTTTCCCTAAACAATTAAGCCTCTGAAAATTCAAGCTTCCAACTACAGAGATAATTATTTCGTAAAGTTGTACTTTAACATTCTCATGTATTCAAGGATGGTAAGATAATATTTTCAGTAGGTCTGAAATTCTTCTGCTAAACAGGCTGCCTTCACGACCAAAGGACTTCACCACAGAGCCTTCCTCCATTATGTACCCTCAGAGTCATACAATTACCCGTAAGCAAACTTTAATTTTCCCTATTAGTATAATACAGTCTCAAAGCTAGTGCTCAAATTATCTTGGAAGTAAAAAATCATCTGATTTTCCTATGCATTCTCAAATACTCCCTGGATGGTTTAAGTACTGTCTCAAAAAACAGGGTAAGAGAGATTGATTATCTTCCCCTCATCTATACTAATAATCAACAAAGCTTGAGTACATGCTAATGTTTCCACGATTTGAAATATCGGTAGGGGCAAAGAAAAATAAGAGCTTTTCTGGCAACCTTTAATAGTATTCGCAACTGAAAAAAGAAAATACAAAAAAAGCATAAGATGCAGTTTCTTGCTGGAGGTGAATCTAGAAAAGAACATTAATTTTCCATTACTATCAAGTCATCTTTTTAAAGGATTACAAACAGACAGCACCAAGACATGCTTTTGTTGCTTCTGGAATTGCCGCCCTGTCATTCTCACTAAGGTCACACTTTTTCTTTGAAGATATCTTTCTACCGTTTGCAGGAGGCACTGTTTACATGCTGTATCACAGTCTGGCATAAAAAACCCAGGAAACTACCTGTGCATGACTTCAGTAAGCCTTGTGACAATTATTACCATCCGGCTCTGTGTAAAATTACTTTTCCCTCGTTCTAGAGAAAGTGACAACTTTTCCTTTGGGGTAATATATCTGGAATTACTGTTTGAATATCACCATTTTCATCCCAAAGTCACTCTCCATGAGTGGCACAACAGTACATAACAAATACTTCAGACTCATCTTTAGATAAATCTGTTTTCCATCTCTGCTGAACTGAGAGCCACATAATATAATGCAGTCAGCAACCACTGCTTAACATAAAATAAATAAAAGGTGTTAAAATGTCTTTATGCACCAGAAGATCCTGTATATAACCTAATCTTAAAGTTAATAATTTTGGGGTAGACTGGATTATTCAGTAACTGCATTTCAAACGCAAACATCCTGAACTGTTTGGAGGATAAAGTCATTTCTGAGTAAGTGTGTAACGAAATTCATCATCCTGTGCTCAAGGGTTCCGCAGAAATGCCAGCTACTCTTATCTGAGAAGAATAGTCTCAGAAAGTCAGCTGTTTTGGAGAAACCAAACGTATATGAACAAATACAGCTCAGATGAAGTCCCTCAGTAGTTGGAAGACACTGGTGGCATCATGCCCTTTGTTGGGACACCCTGAAGGATCCAGGGATTTCCCTGAGGCGACTGAGGAAAGGTAACCAAGGAAAGGCAGCCAAGCAGCAACATACTTGGATTTGGCACGTACAATTTTGCAGACCTACTAGAAAATATTCTGGCACTCGCTCAAAATACTCTGGGAAATGGCCACTTCTGAAGACGCCAGGGAGGCAGCGTGTGAAACGGAACCCACGAGCTCTGAGCCACGGCCAAAGCAGCAGCACACACCAACAGACCAGGCCTGTTTCACCCTGTGTTCAGCCGACACCTTTCTCTGGACCTCCCCAGGCCAGGACGGATCTTCTGGCATTTGCAAGACGAGACCATCGTCCTCGTCCTTCTGCCCCAGTGCCCGGGCTGGCGTCGGGCCTCCTCCCCTGAGGAGAGCACCAGAGCTCCGGGCAGACCTCAGGGCCCCACAACCTCCTTAGCACAGGCAGGAACATCCCTGAAGAGCTTCTCACCTGAGGCCCTAATTTGGTACAGGATAATTTGATCTTTAATGTCAGTCTTAATTACGTTAACTAAGGGGAAGGGATCCAATCGCACCGCCAGCATTTCATCCTGGGTATGAGTCATCCTGATCCAATTAACTGTTTCCCAAACAGCGAGACCTTTTCAACTGCGAGACACACTAAGACAGGAGAAAATGAGAAAGAAAAAATAGAGCTAAACCTTTGTGAGCCCTGCCCTTCCTCGGGGAGCAGCCGATCATCGCTGCCGCTGCAATTCGTACACAACTCCTGCAGCGGCAACGCCGGCAAAACGCTAAAACGCAACTTGGATTAATCCAGCCAGGATGTGACGCATGCACGTAAAACCAATTTCCAAATCCGTAAGGCTAAAGTAGGATTTGATTTATTTAGCTTTGTGTTTCTAAAATAATACCAAATTATTCTTGTTTTAACAGAGTCTGTCTGAAGAATAAAAAATAAAAATAAGAAAGTTTTGCTAGTGGAGAAATCCAAATCCCAGATAAAGCCCGAGCACCTCGATGGCGAGGAACAGCCCCGCGACAGCACCCAGTTCCGCTTCGGACCCTGCGACTGACAGAGCCCACGCCCCCTGCTCTGGTTCAAGTTTATTAATGAAAAGAGAATATTCACATCAGACTCTCTCAGGCATCCTAGGTCAAACAGCTCAGCAATAAAGGAAAAGAAGTAGTAAATCCAAAAATCTGGGAGTTCAATGCTAGCATCCTCTTATCAGACGAAACTATCATCACCTTTTTTAGAAGCCAAGTGATGAAGAATTGCAGAATCTGATCTCATCTGACCACCGCTGACAAGAGGCAGAGACGGCCAGCGCAGGCTTCAGCCTTTGAAGTGTATTTTAAGAACTGCTTGCTACTCTCTCTGCTAGAAACCCCCATGAAGGCAGCAGGATGGGGAGCAGAACAGGGCCACACTGCCAACAGGATGATCAACCAGAGTGCAATCTTTTCAATCTGCTTTTAAGATTTGTCTTAGTTCACTTGTTAGCTTATTGATCCCATAATCATAGAATCATAGAACAATTCAGGTTGGAAAAGACCCTTGGGATCATCGAGTCCAACCATTAACCCTACACTACAAGTCACCCCTAAACCATATCACCCAACACCACATCTAAGCGACACTTAAACACATCCAGGGATGGCGACTCAACCACCTCCCTAGGCAGTCTATTCCAGTGTCTGACCGCTCTTTCTGTGAAGAATTTCTTTCTAATGTCCAGTCTAAACCTACCCTGTTGCAACTTGAAACCATTCCCCCTGGTTCTGTCCCTGATTACCTGTGAGAAGAGACCAGCACCAACCTCTCTACAATGTCCTTTCAAGTAATTGTAGAGCATGATGAGGTCCCCCCTCAGCCTCCTCTTCCTTAAACTGAACAGTCCCAGCTCCCTCAATCGCTCCTCATAAGATCTATTCTCCAGGCCCTTCACCAGCTTTGTTGCCCTTTTCTGCACTCGCTCCAACACCTCAATATCTCTCCTATACCGAGGTGGCCAAAACTGAACACAACACTCAGGGTACAGACTCACCAGTGCTGAGTACAGGGGGACAATCACCTCCCTACTTCTGCTGATCACACAATTTCTAATACAAGCCAGGATGCCGTTGGCTTTCTTGGCCACCTGGGCACACTGCTGGCTCACAATCAGCTGGCTGCCAATTAGAACCCCCAGGTCCTTTTCCGCAAGGCCGCGTTCCAGCCACCCTTCCCCAAGCCTGTAGCATATGTAACAAGACTGGGCATGTGCTGCATTAACACAGTCATTCATTTAAAATAGTTTTTAAAAGTCCTGCAGAACTTATGAAGGAATCCCATTTTGTATTCCTCCAGCTGTTGTTTCTTGCTCCAGGTACTTGAGGTATGGACACCAAAAGGTGCAGGTTCTACACCAAATCTCAGTTCATAGATGCCAATTGTATTTTTAAAATGTAGTAAAAAATTCAGTTAACTTTAAAAAAAAAAAAAAAATCCTGTCTCAAGGAAATTCCTGTTCCTTTAAGGAATTCAAAAAAGGAGACCCATACTCTGGGTTTGCATCAGAAAGCAGGAAAATTTGTCATATTGTCCCCACACTATGACTGGAAAAAAAGAAAGACCAGCACTGCCTTCTGAGACACTCATTCCACATCCAAGGTACTACTGTTTTTCAAACTTGCACTCAAACATCTTTTCTATACATGTAACAAATCTGACTGATATTGGTATGTTTCAGTAAAATTTTGGAAAAGACTGATGAAACACAAAGACTGGAGAAAACATCAGAAAGAAATCACTAAATCATCTCACATCACCTTTTCTATGCCACAGACATATATTTTGTTTTGTATTGAAGACTGTAACAACAGTTTGGCTAAAGAACATCCAATGGCCTAACAAAGTCATAATGAAATTTGTTCCATTCATCACCTGATCTGTGCTGTGTACTTTTAATTTAATGCTTGATCTTTCAGCCATTGGTTCTTTTTATTTTTTTCCCCACACCAGACTAAGAAGCCCCAGTATCTATTTTCATGTGGACATATTTCTGCACAGTGATCAATTAACTTAATCTTTTATTTTACATAATATATCCTACAATATGAACCAGATAAGCCCCCTCCCGTATTTATTTATCATCAAATGCTAAACAAGTAACTTCATTAGGAGCTGAGGTCCATCATCCAGTGCAGAACTGTGTCCTTAATAACCCTCTGGGCATTTATATCAGTCATCACAATATTTTGAGCTCTTAGAGTTTCAAAGGAACTATGAATACAGAAAGTGCTTCTGGCTCTGTGATTAGAGTGACAATCAGGCTTCAGCCACCTCCACAGGAAGAACTGGTACTGAGCACTAGCATAAATGACAGTTTGAGAAGCGTAGTGTAAATGACAGAACTTTGGCTACTACATAAAGTTACATCAATGTACTAACATATGTATAAAATCCCTTAGATAAATGGACAGCTGTATAAATATATTTCCCTCTCTGGGAAGGAGTCTTTACAGAG
The DNA here is from genome assembly GCA_020746105.1 of Trogon surrucura. Lineage (NCBI taxonomy): Eukaryota > Metazoa > Chordata > Aves > Trogoniformes > Trogonidae > Trogon > Trogon surrucura. The sequence continues at coordinate 6,638,854 of CM036625.1, read as the reverse complement.
CTTTATTTTTTTTTAAAAAAAAGGTTTTCCACAAGAACAAAAGGAATACTTGCATTAACTTCTAAAACACAACGTCTTATCCTTTTAGCACATAGGCTCAATAATTTAGAAATGAAATCCCCCATATGGTCTGTGCTAGGGTTCTGATAAACCATGCAGACTTAATTCATTTTTTGTCACAGGGTTTAATTTTCTTAACTGGTTTCTCAAAATATTAGCAAAGGAAAACAATCATGATAATACAGAAGAAAACCATTTGTATTTTTAAGTCACTATCTGCACTGCTAGCAACACAGCAGCAGGTTCCATTTGCCTTGCACTAAGCATATAATGAATAATTCAGTTTCTTGCTTTGTTCCCTAAGTAGTTGACAGGGAAGGGAAACTTTATTCATGACCGTATGGCCTTTTTCTAAGCTTGTCTATTTATTTAATAATGCACATCACAGGGACCATTGCCTAGGTTGGCATTTATTAAAAATAAAAGCATTCAATAACTATTACTAACAAATGGCCACGGAAAAAGCAACTTCCCCGAGCTACCACCTTTTGCTCGCAAATAGCACTCAGCCAGCTATTTAAATAATTAAATGCTCTCAATCTGCACAACATCAGCTTTGGCTCATGTAGCCTTCGACAGGAAACAGATTCCAGAACCGCTGGGAACATGTTCCTGCCTCGGCCACGATCGTAACTGTAAATGGGAGAGCTTTCTGCTAAATCGCAGCTGCCCCGCTGGAACAAAGATAACAATTTCCATCAAAGGCATGCTGACATTTTCATGGACTCATCCATTTTTAACTGTCAATCGCTCTTCCCACTGTCTCTCCTGCTCATGTTATGGAGAGGTCCTGGGCTTCTCCAGTCTACAGGCTCCACTTCACCGCTTGAGCAGAAGCAAAATGGTTATTGCCTAGAGCATAACACAGGTATCGGACGTTCGAGTCAAGAAAGCACACTTCAAAAGTCCAGTCATTTGGTCAATTCTGTATCATATTAGGAGGATTACTACATCAGTCTTCAGCCACTCTCTTAACTTCCAAAGGGAAGACATCCCAAATTACTTCCTTTCCCTACACCCAGATCTCAGCAAAAATACAATTCATACAAACGCCTCTCAGAAGAGCTTTCCGACATTTGCTGGAGAGAAGTCAATTTTTGACAGGATCCTAACCCTCACAGCAACAGCAACCTTTTCCCTTAAGCCGCATACAACCCACTTAATTAGCCTTAATTAGCCTAAGTTTGACCACCCATTAAAACAGGCAGAAGGAACAAACCCCTCAAACATTACCTGCTCATTTCTGGTATATTCTCCATTCTGTTAGTTCAGGATTAGACACACACAAAATTCCCCAACTAGCAATAAAAATCCTGAAGTTCCTAGGAAACAAGATTTCCAAACAATTTTACTGAAAAAGAAAGGAAATGGATAGAGAAAATTCCATCCAACTAATATTTCAACCTTTTCACTCTTGAAAACATACGGTAAGTGGAGCATGAGTCAGTATTTTAACTTGGACAGGAACTAGTCTGTCAGGAAATCAGAGGTATGAAAATTTGGGTCAATTACGTGCATCCAAGGGAAACATCGGCATGTTTAAGGATCATTTGTTACTGAGAGTGAGAAAAAACAAACATATGGATCTCCTGCACTGTTTAACTTCTTGTCCATAAACAGTACTCTAGAAGTTCAAAAAAAGCCAACCAATGTGTTTAATTTTGAAAAGTACAAGTTCCAATGCTAGTGGGAAAAGTCCCAACTTTTCCATACCTTTCATATTTGGTTCATTGTGGCAACTACTACACTTCAGAAAACTCATCAGCTTTCAAAGAGAACTGAACCGAGACTAGAAGCCCCTTAATGCAAGACTACTACAGAAGACTATTATTAAAATTGATTATTATTCAATATCAATTTCATTATCCCAGATCGATTCCTAGCAATGCTCCTTAATAGCCTGCTGCATGAACAGTAACTTCAAACTGCACAACAAATTGCAGTCCTGCTGCTCCCAGTAAATTCGGTAACAGTCTGACTTATTAGCAGGCTTCTAGTAAATAGCTGTCATAGGTGCTGACTGCAGGGAACTGGATGTCAAAGCACCACCAAAGAAGGCTGAGAAAACTCTTTCCCCTGGAGGCTTTGTTAATTTGATTTATGTGTACAGGCAGGAAACTAATTGCTAATTGTTGCAGTGCATACTATGGAATCGCAGCACTCCACTCAAACACCGTATCTCAAGAGTACCAATAGACTCCAGTTTTACACTCGGCTGATGAGAGATGCATCCTAAACAGGAATCCGCGAGTGCTCGGCGCTTAAGAGATTTTACAAGAGAACTCTTTGCAAGGCCCTGTGCCGCCGTCTCCTCCGAGGAAACAGCCACCCTCTGAGCCTGTTGTATCGCTGAGAAGTTGAGAGCCCATACAGTTAACTCAGCAGGAGCAAACTCTTGCAGTTGTTCAGGCAATTAGTAGATAGTCTGTGTACCTAGTGCCACTAATTAAATTGTGAAGGGGTTTTGTTCTGGAAGGTTTGTTTCTCAGTATCTTTCTAAGTATGTCTCTAGAACCACCGACCAAAAATTGCTGATTCTCCTCGTATTGACTCGCAAGGACTCGACAGTGAAGGATAACTCGGCCCAATCTCTGTATCCTCCGGTATTTCCCAATTGGAACCAGTTGGCTTAAAATAAAAAATGATTGTCATCTCAGCACGCCGTGTTCTTTTTCCCCTCAGATCCTTTCCGTTAGAAGAAATATGGTTTGGTTACATCTATAAAACTGGTGGACTACAATGTAAATAAGTCTTTCGCCTCTAAATACTGCCTCTTAGCCAGCACTGGGGTCAGAATCACTCAGAAGTGTGCAGTCAAGTATTTCTCTTTTTCAGGTAAAGTCCAGTACAGGGACTACCATTCATCAAAAGTTTCTTAAAAGGTACGGCTTTTTAAAATTCATAGATGCTTCGCCATCTGTTCCAATTCGTCTTGCTGAAACAGAAACAAACCCCTGAAAATGTGAGTTTTCCAAAAAGTACCAAACATCTAGAGGCAAAGGGGAGAGCGAGATGTCCTAAGGCAACCCAGCAAAGGGGAAGATTCAGGGCATCAGCCCCCGCCTCATCCCTCCTTTACCCCAAGCAGACTGGAGCGAGGTATGCCAGACCATTAAAAAGCAAATTACTCCCTCACCCATGCTGGCACAGCTCATTTCATCATCTATTAGGAAAAGCGGTACTTGTCACCACTCAGAATTGCTGTTCTAATTGGGACTAAATTGCCCCACGCTTCTCAGCAGTCATGGTAAAGAGGTAGATAGCTAATGGGCATGAAAAATTGGTTCTCTGTAAAACTTAACCACACTTCTGCTATGACGAGTTTGAGGCCATTTCAGCAGGGTAATCTTTAATTTTAAAATAAGTAAGATTATGCAATCTAAAAAAAAGTGATCAGAGCAAAACTTATTTATACTCTAGAGCCTATCAAAAACTTGTGTTATTCTCAGTCCCCTTGTGTCCCGCATAACCTCTCAGCAGGATTGAGCCATCCTCCACCTTCCCCTCTCAAATTTCCACCATGAATGGTGTATTTGAACAGACTGGGCCACAGAAAAAGGCAGATTTATGGGGGGGGGGGGGGGGGGGGGGGGAAATCAAACCACCACAAAAAAATCATCTTGTAAAATTCCCAGCTAGCTTACCTATACGTTTTGCTATTCCACCAAATACGCTTCCTGAAATTACACATTTGTAAGAAAATACTCAAAAGCCTCATTCTCAGCTCTCATAATGATGACATATGATGTCCTCTCAGGACATCATATGCAAGATCCAAATTCTCCAGCTTCTCTTCTGTTGAGAGAAGGTCTCAGAGGTTTGGCAATCTCTCTTTTATTTTTCTTGCATCTCAAAGACAAAACTTAAGTACTTTCCTTGTCTTTAAAGAGCTGCTTAATCAGTAAGTTGGCCCAGTTGTGATTTCTCTTTCTCTTTTCTGCAGCACAGAACTGTATGTTTTTTTTAGAAAGGAGCCATTAGAGAGAAGCCATTCATGTGGGCTGTGACAGATAAGGAAATTTATCAAGAGACTCATTACTTATTACGCTGATGTGGCATAACAGAGCTTATTGGATCTAATTCATTACTCCATCACACTGGTGTATTGCTTAGAAAAATTATTTTAAGGCAACACTGTGTACTTCATTTAGAAAGGATGCAGTTATAATAGAAAAATCAGACTTCACTGTAAATGATTTCCCAAATCAAACATCTAAAATTCAATATAAATTTATGGTTACCATTAAAAAACTAATCAACCAAGAGGAAAAACTGTTCCCAGCGAACCACGTGGTGGACCTGAAACACGAAACACATCCTTTCAATGTTGAGTAAACCATAAGCTAAGGCATTTCTTCAAAAACGGGGAGGAATTTTATAAGCATATGCTGTAACTGACCCAAAAAGGAACAAGCTTACACCTTCTTGTCAAGCATTATATCAATATAATGTTTCCTTCTTTCATCTACAGGAAAAAAAATAAAAAAGAAGCTATGTTTGGTGAATTAAAAAAAGAGAAAAATTGAATGAAAAAAAAATCCTACAAAACAGACAAGCCTTTCTATTAGCGCCTCTGAAGTTCAGATATAACCTATTTTTTGGATTTAAAAAAAAAAAAAAAAAAGTCATATTTGACATAAGTGGGTACCTGGAGCCTAAATTTATCAAGTCGCTGTTCCACAGATACCGCTTGGGTCACACGGGGCATCTTTCTTCCACAAAAGACACCTCCCCATGTCCTCAGAGCCATTCTTTGCTGGGGAGGTAGCAGGAGGATAAGTGGGAACTTTCACATATCTGACATTACTCTTATCTCTTTTCCAAAGAGGCTTTGTACTTACACATTCAAAATCATGTGAATAAAGAGAATCCCAAGCGATTGCACAGTGTGTGGGAATGAAATAAATCTAGAGCTCACTTATCTCCCGGTTAGCCAGGAATGGGCCAACATGCATCTCCCCAAAGAGGCAGTACGGCAGGACTTCAGGCTCAGTCTAGCTATATTTAGCACATGCATTTTTTTAGGTAAATACAACAAATATCTGAGACCGATAAACAGGAGGGTATAGGATGAGTTTCCACTGAGATTTGGTTTTTGCAATGCATTTTTCAGCCATTGACGTGACAAACCCCAGAATCACCTTGTAGGCAGGGAACACAAAGACAACCGCTCAGACCACAAGCGAGCAGTGGTCAAGGCCAGCAGCCATGTAGACGTCGGGGTGTAGCTATTAACTAACCATAGCTGTCAACAAGAGTAGGGACAAAACGGGTCTTTCCCAAGAGAAGCGGTCTGATCAGAGCCCTCTCTTCTCTGCTCATGCCCTTCTTTTAGGAAAGGAGGCTCTGCTCCTCCCATGGTTTCTCATTCCCAGGGCAGCGAAGGCAATTTTGCCAAGAAGCAGCCCATAAATTTAATTCAGTCCAAGTCTCCACAACTGAAAATTTCCCACAAGTTCTAGGCTGTTTCTGCTTGTCGGGTCTGTATTTCACAGGCTTTACCTGACAAAAAGGTCTGAAGCCCCAAGGTTACATCAGTACTGATTATAACTGATCAGGGACACGAAAAACTTGAGTATAGAAGTTTCTCACTTTCAGAAAAAAAAAAGGAGTAAACTCGTTTTCTGACTTCACAGGCACTTTTGTTTCTTTGGCCATGACCGCACAGGAGAGCTGCTGCTGCCGACTCTCCCAAATCCCTTTGAAGAATAAGCTTAAGTTATGGACAGCACCAGGCACCAGTGACAAATCAATTCTTGCTAGAGATGGATTTAGGAGATTCTGCAGGTGATATTACCAGCTGGAAGAAGGAAGAGCTATGCCTCCAAAGGACAGTTACTTACAACTAGACGTATTACGAAGGGATTTAAACCTCCCTATTGCTCGAAGGGGGGGAAAAAAAAAAAAAAAGATAGTGAAGAAAGCATTTGAGAGAGAACATACAGGATAAAAAGAAGAGCTGAAGCGTAGGAGCTGCTCTATAGACTGGATGAAAAGCAAAGACTCCTCCATCTGTGACCCCCCCAGCCCTAACCAAGAGGACTGTGATTCTGACAGTAATCAAGACAAACAACTGTTGAAAGGAATTACAGAGTAAATCAGAATAAGGTTACATGAATTTAAAAAATAGTTTTTGAGAGAATTAACTTATCTGGAAAAGTAGAGCTAGAGTTATCAACATCACAACTGCCAATTTTTCTTTACTCTTACTATTCAGTGTGACTCTTTATCAGTTTAATTTACAGAAGTCAACCCCGAAAAGGACAACTTCCTAAAAATTTATGATAGCCCCACATTTTTCAAACAAATTAGGATTGTTTCATCTTTATACGGTTTTGAAGTAACAAAATTGAAATCATTTTATACAAAATAAAAATATCACCTTTAATACTTCCCCTTTCGAAATCCTCAGCACTGTTAAACAGGAACACAATATACTCTCTTTAAGAAAAACACATGCAAAACCGGATGGCACTGATTATTATAATCTTAGAGACCTCTGATGAGACCATATTGCTGCTACATTTCCTGCTTTCATTGTCTTGTCCCTTTAGATTTTGTTAATAACATTCAACTCAAGCCTTAACTGAAAACACTCACCAAAGTTCAGTTTGCACAAAACTCAAATGTCCTCAAGGTAGGGCAAGAAGAAAAATCACCCAGGAGGCAGAGGGGACACTACAAACCACAAAGGGCACCCTCATCTTTAATTTGGTGGGATGGGGTGGGAAAGAAAAATAAATCAATCCACTCATTATAAAAATAAATCTGCTAAATAATTCAGTTCTGAGGTAATGACCTGCAGCTGGCAGACACAATGCTACAGGATAAAGAAACACCGCTTTAGTATCCCCCTTTTTATACACAGTGAGAAGGAAAAATGAGCCATATTTTCGAAAGCACTTAAGTGATATTTGAAATCTGAATCCCATGTTGAGAAGTAGCTTGAAAATGTCAGTTATAATTGAAATATGGGGCTCGTCTGCTTCTGAGATTTCACCAGTGTGCTTAGCAAAATTGTTATGTGTTTCTGTATTTTTGAAAGCCTGCCGCTTACGACCTTAAGCATTTATTACAAACTTTAGAGACTTCCACATCTAAGCGCATTCATCACTTTTGAAAACAGGACTTTTCCTATTCTAACAATTATATTTCAGAGCTGCAGACACATTCCTCAGCGAGCAAGACCATGGACTCAAAGCACATATGTCTACTCTCCAGTTTCGCCCTCCTGACATGCTCTCTAAAAAGGCTCCAAGAACTCAATCTTGCCATGGAGTGTCACCGAGCTATCCCAGGAGATAGCCCACTTTCAGCCTATAAATGCTCTGTCCATTCGTGTTGCACTGGTAGGTTCTACTGGTTATGGATATAATTTTAAACAGTGCCCGAGGTATTCTGTATCTCAACTTCCACCTGGTCCCTCTTGGATACTGGATTTATGCCCTTCTCATATTCACCCTGAAGGCTTGTGGGAGCTAAGTTACACCAAAGCTGAACTAAAAGCTTTTCATATAAAATTGAAGTTGTATCCATGGCACAAACACATACAATACTGCTGGATTCCTATGAGCTCAGCGATGTCTGCAGAATTACATCTGTTGTACCAGCTCCGATTCTGCCCGTACTGTGGAACAGGTTATTCTCTCATAAATGTGTATCTGCTCACATTTAGCATTGACACACCTAAAATGTTAGCTTTGCTCAGTGAATACTATTAATAAGATCTGTCCTAATTTTTGTCAGCATGTAAAATGCAAAGTGCAAGGTAAGGAAAAGTCGTCTTTTTTTTTTTTTTTGTGGTGACTTTTTCCCCTTCCAGGAACCTCTGACAACTTAAGTCCTCTTGAAACCTCAGAAACATCAGGAGTAAACTGCTTTCTACTTTTTATCATCAACACTGCAAGCACTTCCCTAAAGGAGGTGGGGGGAGGTGTTCAAAAAGGCTTACAGAGATAATCTTTACTTAGGCTGTACCATTAATTAGGCAACTTGGCCAAGGCCAGTAATTACAACGGTGCTAAACTGCACTGAATTCCTGTAGCATTGACGTTTCACAGGAAGCAAGGTGCAAAGTTGAAGGAACAAAAGCGAACACAGTGACTTGTCTTATTTAATGCTTTCTAGCATCCCTGCGGGGAAAAATGCTTAACACAGACTTGGCTGGTGTAGACAGCAGTGTGGGACTAAGAGAAAAGCGAGACATAAGCTCCTACCAAGGGCCTCCAGTGGAAAAGCTGGACAGGAGCACCTGCATCTCCCATTTCAGCAGCCCACGACGACAACCTGCTGGGATTCTGCCATGATCCTCCATTCCTAACAGAGATTGATAGAGAGGCTTCATTCAGCTCTCACAGAATCTAGTCCAAATCCCAACAAAAGCAACACAAACCTCTTAGCACACTTGTGCAGCCTCTTTAGGAGGCCAGAGTGTCCCAATTCTCAAAGCATTCTCTGACCACAGCAGATTTCATCCCAATGGGAAGTTCCCACTCCACGCCTCCAGGCACATTAAGGTGATGTGTGCTTGGGCAACAGGACTGGCACTGATGTGTCTTCTATACGCTTTTTTTCTCCAAAGCCCTTAATCAGGACTGTTAGCAAAATCCTTTACCATTATTGAGTGTGATCTAAGCAACAAGCTAAGAAAATTAAATTAATGTCATTTTCAGTAACATTTAGAAACTGCAAGCTAAGCAGCTGCCACTTATTCCTAGTAACACAAAGCACACTACATTGCAAGGAGTCTTACAATAACATCCATTGACTTTGTCAGGTTTGGGCTTTTTTTTTTCCCCCGTGCAACATATGTTGCGTGTTTTGTATTTGTGAGGCTACATATATGCAGGTTTCATTGCAGTAGCTCTGCCTCTTGCCAAACAGATGTTGAGGGAAAACAACATAACATGGGATAAAAGTTGTCTCAGATCAAAATGTTGGGTTAAGAAAAAAAATCTTGTGCACACGTGGTATATCAAAAGCACTGAAGATATGTTTATATACAGAACCAATAGCTACATTTGGCTACATTGGTCAAAACCATGATATCACACAGAAGAAAAAATTACCAAATGCTATGAATTATGTTAATTAAGAACAGCAACTACATATGTTTTTAAAGTTCCAAAGTATTCATATAATTAATTTTGCCTAAAGTCCAGATTCTCACTAATATCCTAACACCTAGCTGAAATAGTTTCAGTGATGAAGAGTTTGAAAAGGGATGTTTTAAAACCACGCTCTGAAATAAGAAAATGACAAGTCCCCAAACCTAAAGTATCGTGAGACTGACAGACTTCTCTGCAATTTGCTGTAATTTGTGTAATACTCAATCAGTCAGGCTTAGCTTATTTCAATATTTTGTTCATGACGAAGCCTAATGACAGAATTCAGCTCAATTTACTCTCTGAGAAGACGTTACTTTTTTACCATTCAGAATCAACATTTTGCACCATCTATACCCCTTCCCATTCTGAAAATAGTTGCATTTCTGTAAAGTCGAGTCAGTTCAGCACACGAAAACTGACACGAAATCCTTCATATCGCTTCTTCCCTTGAATTTGGTTAACAGTATTGGCTCAAAACATGGTACTAAGCACTTCAGGATTTCAGACTTGCATTAGCAAATATAATAAAGGACAAATTACGTTTGAAGACTTCTGTGGTTACTTTCAATGGGTTTCTGATGTGCTCAAGAACAACTCTTTGGATGCCCATGACAACAATCCTTTCTAACCTCAGGTACGTAAGCCCTGCTGCTCCGGAACTGGTACTGATCAGAAGATTTTCAATGCGTTTCCTTTATCATGAAAAAGGAACTTGCAGTTCCAAAAGCCAGAAATAAGCTCATCTACCCCCTCACACAGAAATAACTTTCAAAAGTTGGCAGGAAAACCTAGTTTTTTCCACATTCACTGCTACGGAAAACTGATGATACTCTGACATGAATGTGCTACATAAACTTTCAAAGCAGTGAAAAGATTCTAGATATGAAAAATACTAAAATCAAACCGAGTCAGTAGACAATTTACAACATTTTATATTCATAAAATAGGTCCTAAAAATTAATAAATCCCAGTCCATCAGAGTCCAGAAGTCAATTTTTCCATTCTAAACCCATGCGACTAAAGGTTTACTTCACCATATTGACTAAAAGACAAAAGCCAGGATTCATTTATTTGCCAGAGATTAGATGGGGATTTCCTAAAGCACCAAATACTGCAAAACACAAGTTAAAATCTTGATTTTTAACAACGTTCTTTGACAACTGATTGGACCTAGGACGGCTAGTCTATCACCCATATTTCTATTCACTTGAATCATCTGTTTTTCAATTCATGTACCTTAAAGCTAATATTAATATATTTAGCAATATTATTAAAACAAGAACTACCAATACTAACAGAAATCCACACTGTTAAAAGTTACTCTAGTTTCATATATGTTTATGAAAGCTTCCCACGCATCATGAGATAACTGAACACCAAGAAAAAGTCAAGGTTTGTAATTAAGATTCCAGATAAAACAAATTGCAGGAAGTCTTAACACTGGCACCTGATTGCAGTTAGAAAAAAACATGTCAAGGCACATACCTGTAAATCTGTTGAATATTTTCAGCTTTGATTTCCTTGAGGATTTCATGGTAGATATGAGGAGTATTTGGTTCTTGAGATGATGGGGGAGAAGGGCATTTCTTGCGTGCATAATATCCTATCACAATTCCAAAAATAAATAAAATCAAAGCAGTGCAAAATACTTTCAGTATCTGAAAAAAACTGCAGCGGTTGCTCTTCGGCGCCTGTCTCGTATAGTGTGAGATGTAGTCAGGGTCTTCTTGAAGCCGCTGGAATCTTCCCTTTGGAGAAGATGAAGGCTGGATGGGCTCAAGATCAAGGTCAGGGCTCTGTGAGTTTCCCAGGTGACGCTGGACGGCACCATCCAGTCGGAAATGGTCAAAGCCAGGCTCCTCCAGCTCTTTTTCCATGTCCCATTCCAGTTCCAGCGCCGTGGCTTGGAGCTCATCGTTGTCAAGGTACGGAGAGTGTCCCTGCGCCCTCTGGTCCGCGTTCACTTTGTGATAGGCCATCTTTTTATCTATTAAAACAAAATTTAAGAAGACTCTATTCGTTTCCTGATGTGTACGTAAACAGTTTGTTTATTCTTGGCAAACCTGGCAGAACTAAGCATATACAATCAAAAGCAAAAACGGGGTTCTCAGTGTTTCGCTCTCCTTTCCATCATCCTGTCTTCTTTTCAGTCCCATCAACATCTTCAAAAGGCAAAGAAGACATCGAAGGGAGTAATAATATATTGTAAAAATAAGAATAAAGGGAATTTACAAGTGCCAATGGCAAAACACAAAAAGCTGTGCTGTTATTTTGTCAGTCCCTAAGATAATATTAAAAAATTGAGTGAAAGCACAGAGTTTCCCAAACAATTATTTCTTACCTGCAAGCAATTTTAAAGCTTAACAACTGTGTGGAGCAATTTCATTTCACACACCATACGAAATAATGTTGTTACAACGAGGTTGAAAAAGTAGAAATAATATAACTTGCCTGATCTGATTCTAAACACAAGGAAATGATAAGTTAAAAAAGAAATTTCAGGGTGACACTGTACTTACACATCAATAAAAGGCTTCCATTTAGATGGAGCATTCTATTATTTATAGGTATTTTAAATGCATAGTTCCTGAATGACTGATGAATTTACTTAGAAATTGTCCCAGCTGTTTTGCTCCGCTTATTTTTCCTATTTTAATGAATCAAAAGCACTGCCAGGTAAGTATTTATATCAAAATCATTCCTTTAATAGCAAAGCATATCTCTGGCGCTTCTAGATATTTCTATGGAAGTGTGAGCCTTCTAAAGGGAACTCTGACCTCCAGTACAAACATTCAAAGTCAATTTTCAGCAAATCATTTTTAACAGACTGCAACAATAGGGTGCCGCTCTCCTCCATACTTTGACAATAGCTATTTCATCACATAAGCATCTGTAATTTAGGGCTTTTCAAACATCAGACTCACTCATCAATTAGAATAAAATGAAGATAAAGGTATTAAACCTCTCACAGTGATGGATATTGGACTGACACACACAAAACTACATTATCCCTCCATTTTGACGTTTTAAGGCATTTTCTGTCTCTAAGACTTACCTCCAGATAACATTATTGAGGCCACATAATAGATGAACCTACTCTAATGGCAAAGTGGAATTTAGCTTTTTGAAGCTCTCTGAAGAGAGCAAACTGTTAGAAAGCATTGATATAACGAAACAGCCTATTGTCGACTGAAAGACTACCCTGCTCTATACAAAACCAATTTACAGATCCTATTTCCTTGTACAGCCATACAAATATCCCTCGCCCAGGACTCTCAGGCAGTCCAGGAACGGTCAAGAGAGCCCATACTTGAGGCACACGTTTCCAGCGTAGCTATTGTATACACTTTGCAAATCAATTTTCCACCTGCAGTCCAAATTTCTCTGTATGTCAGCCCCTAAATTCCAGTTGAGTCACGCCTGCAAAACCATTCTGGCTGAATATTACGGACTTTGTCAGAGCAACCCTCAAGTTTGTGAGGGTCCCTCTGAGGTGCAGCTCTGCAATGCAGCAGGTCAACCTCCTCCCCCATGGTTGTGCATCACCTCGAGATTTCCCAAGGGAGCACACGTTGTCTCCTCATCCAGGTTGTTAAAGAAGATACTTAATAATGTTAGCTCCAGAATCGATCCCCGGTGCACTAAGCTTAATTGATTCCGGCTTACCAAGCACCAACTGGACATCAAGTGATGAATTAATATTCTTTGGAAAACTCAGGCAACCAATTTTCAAATAATTTATCTGCCCTTTCACGCTGTTTCCTCCTGTTTTGTTGGTGGAGGGATTAATTTGCAAACCATCAATGACAGAGGTCACTACCAGATAATAACAACTGCCCAGCAACCTCATCTCTCCAACCCCATTTCATATTGCTTTTCATTAGAAATTGAAGGCAAGTGTTTTGTCCTTTAAAAGCAAAATAAATCATTACTGTATTCCATAAATGCATAATTTTGACTCTAGAATTACTACAGTCATTTAACAAACAGCTTTAGTCCAACAAATAAATCATTAACAGATTACTATAGTATTACCCACAGAACACGAATTAAGGCGTTTTTTCACATGCAGCTGCACGGCAAATATTAATCTTGCTCAGCCTATAAATGTTGACCATTGCACATCCATAGTAAACTTTTCTCTGTCTTTATATTTTTTAAAAACGTTATTGTTCAATTGAGTGTATTAATAAAGGTTATTTAAATCTACACACAAGCACATAATAAAAATTCCTACGAATTTCTTTAAATGGTTTTTAATGCAGATGAGTAGTAACCTGGTTCCACAGCTTAGTACCTGAACAATTCCATCTTCATACAAAGCACGAAAACCAGTTACTTCATTCCAGAAAAAAAAAAACAAACCACAAACCCACAATCAGCTAAATGAACTAAAATAAAAATCAATATTCAATTCAGTTTTATATTTGAGACCAGTCTTTGGAGTACGGGTTCTTCTTAGCAACACACGTTCTTGTGTTAAAGAATGCAAGAGTAGCCCCAGTTGACACCTTCACTTTTTCTCCTGATATTTCTAAGTTCATTATTTCAGTGTAAGGACGCAGAACAATTTACCACAAAGTTTCTGAGACTAGGGCCCACAGTGTATGTAGCCATGCCAACACTGATTTTAGAAAGAGGTCTCCTGCTTCTCAAGGTACAAGTAATTTCTGCCACATAATCTAAATTACCAGTTCTATTTAGGATTCGCTGGTTAAGAAAGTAGGTGTGACTTAAAGATTGCGTATTAAATGTAATTTAAGGTAGGGATTAGAAGTATGAAGAAAACACTACATAGAGAATAACAAGAAAAGAGACAATAGAAACATGGATAATCACGAAGTTAATACAGAAACCCACTATGATACTCTAGTTCAGTCTCCTCTATAACACAAACCATAAAATGAACATATTTTTGAAAGACACTTTCGAAAACTTCAGGAGATAAAAAACCCATCCCATCTGCCAGCAAGCTGTTTCAGCATTTAATTGTTGTTAAATATGTGTTTTACCATAAATATGAAAGAGCAACTGCAAAATGCCAGAATGTGCACCGAGTGAGCACTAAAGCCATTCCAGAAGCACAGCAAAGGGGATCATCAGCTCTGGGAACACTGGACAGAGCCAAGCTGATGACCAATGAAGCTTATTTGTGGGGAGAATGTTTATAGAGACGTATCAAATCATTGATAAATATCCTTTCAATTAAGTGTACACAAGAAATCAGGAGAAGTCAGCTTTATCAGATTGTTATTGCATTAACAATCACACTACAAAATACTCTACCTCTGCGTTGATCTTCAACATAATGCATTTACATCCTGTCTGATAGGTATTTGTTGTTAGGAAACAACTAGAAACTTATTTTTTGGCCTCTATCCTGGTTGAATCCCTTACCAGTGAAACCTCTCAAAACTATATAATAAGGACTACATGAATGCTGTTGCATCTGTATCACTGCCACTCTTTAAAACCTCCACCACAGAAAGGCCAGCTTGCATGAAGCCAACAAGGAAAGACCAATATGAATATCTTAGAGTAAATTCTTTCTGACCAGTGCTGTAGTTGTTAAATTCAGTTCATAAATAGCAGAGACAAACAGCAGGCTCATTCACAGCAGGAAGACTGGCAAGTGCTAATGTGCTGCCCCCAGCAAACATCTTGGGCCATTTAGTGTTTGTTACTGAAAAGACAAGTTTTACCCAGGAATTGTACTAAAGGCGTTTCAGCCTCTTTCCATAGTCATAAACCCAGAAATCCCGTGTTGTTGGCTGGTCTCATTTTCAAAGGTTCTTTTATTTTTATTTTCTTCTCAGTATCTTCTACACAGGCTGCTTTTGCTTTAAGTCCTTGTTATCTTTTTGTGTGAGGGCAACTCTCCAAAGCAGATTTAATGGCACCTGTCTGAAGGGCAAATAACTGTACTTATCACGGGAATCATCACCAACCGCACACACAAATCCTTAAAGTGCCTATGACAACAATTTAGCACTTTGTTAAATCAGATGATGCCAAGTTTCAGGTCTAGACAAATTTCTTTGGAGTTATAAATCCCTGACAAAAGTTGTTTGCAGAAGAGATTATGATGCCCTTGTCAACAGCAACATTACACTACACTGTAATTCAAAAAAATAATGTGGTATTTCCATCATCGTTTCCTTAATTTTCTGCAGTAACAAATTCCCCCTTCGCTCACGTTTGGGATATGGGCTGGGAAACTAGCTCAGTTACAGTGGGACAATGAAGTTCCTTGTCACTCCACACAACCAGCACATAAAACCAAACGATAAAACTCGCCAGTCATTCACGTTTCACTAGCCTGCTCAAGACAAACATGATCTGAAAGAGCATTGTAGCAGAAGACAGAACAGAGAGATGAGGCTTAAGAAAGAAGATGTATAGAACACAGCTAAGTTGTGTCCAAGTTGTCTCTTTGTATAACACTAGTAAGCACTTTTTCAGCCTATATGGGCGATGAAGAATATGTAACTTCTTCAAAACCTCTGCCCAGTTTTAATAAATCACGAACAGTCGTGTGGACCAGGATACTATTAACACAAAGGATGATGCCATGACAAGAACATGGTCTGTAAGACCTTGGCTGGTAAGACATAAGACTTGCACACAGTGACGCCCAGTCAGAAGCAAGAGGTAACTTGCCTGTCAAAGCAGAGATCAAACGTGCCAGCTGCCCGAGCTGTAAATGAGGTCCTGGGGCTTGGAGAAGGAATTGCTAGGAAGCTCCTTCTCATCCAGCGCACAACTATCACGGAAAGATGATGCACACTCAGATGGTCTGTAATGTGCTGGGCATGTATCACTAACACGGTTATTTTCCATCCACGGACGTTTACTTTGCAAATACTTATTTGCCTGAAACAAAGCTCAGAAATATTTACTGAACTTACAGCAGCTAACAGCACCCGTGATATACACGTAGCCTACCTAGGAGGTTGATTAAAACGGCAGCATAATCAGATCAGTTTAAATGGCTCTGTCAGAGAGCTCGTGCGTTTCTTGCGGTACGTGTCATGCTGCTGCCTTTGCTTTGCTTCCATTTTCAGAAGGCTTTCCCCTCCAGTTCGGGCGGGTAACTGGTCAGTTCGCTCGTTCCCACACTCATTTGCAAACAGCAGAACAACAGTCACAGACAATGAGGGAGAAGCCCCTCCCAACACACTGGTTCCTTAGCCCATGAATTAATCATTCATCTCTCCTTGGGCTCAAACACTCAGATCCCACTGCCATCCCTGGGAAGGGCACTGGAGAGACTGGCAGTATTTCTAAAAGCAAAAAAAGTGGATGGAGAAACAGGACTCCCAGCGCTAGGAGGGATGTGTTGTGTATGTGCATATACACGCTGTTTTTAAACTAGGTGTAAGGGGAAAAAATGTCCTACAGCTTTGCTGATTTGCACTAAGGCACAGCCCCAGGCCCTAACCTCTCCTGCTCCACCCCCCCCTCCCCGCTTACCCTCGCACACCTCTGCCTGAGCTCCTCTCCATCCTCATCCTCATCCCCATCCCACCGGGCCCTGCTCCTCCAGAGCAATCCCATCCCTCCCCAGTCCCTCACTCCTCAGGCTGCCAAACCCCGGCTCCCCCAGCTCTTCCTTTGCTGCCCCAGGGAATCACGACAGCTGACGGGGTGGGGAAAGCCCACCTTGCAAGAAGCAAGAATATGCTTTCTGCAAAACGAGGAGTTTTAGCCCTGTGTTTCAGCCAGCCCTTGCCATGATCTGGTTTAAACTGCAGCATCGCTGGGTCTTGGGTGAAGGCACTTGTCGAACTTCTCCACGCCCGGTGGGATGTGGGACCGTCAGCAGCAACCACCTCTTCTTGCAGAGCAATCAACCCACCCCAAACTGTTCTTTAATCACCTTTATCCTTCCCTTTTCCCATTTCTGCCTCTATGCTAACCTAATCAGTTTGCCTTGCATATACACTTTTTCCAAATTCAAGTTTTCATTAATAATATAACTTGCATTACACTTCCCCAGACACTATAATTGCCTCTGAAAGAAATAAAACACAGAGCTTTACCAAGGAAAAAAAAAAAATTATTATTGGGACATTTGGATTTAAGCTTATAGTTTAATTTGATGTGAAATAAAATTATTGTAAATGGTGTTTAACTTGAAAATGCTGACAGCAATAGCTGCAATAACAGGCCCTAGCAGTTCTTAAGAAAGTTAATTTTATATGACTCATTTCTGCTTTGGCAATTTTTTATGTTGCCAGTCTTTGGTTTGGGCACATTTTACTTTGATTTTTTTTTTTTTTCAATCTCTTTCTTCTCATTAACTGCAGTCAATCACATTTAAACTATTGTTAAAAAAAAAAAAAGGCCATTTTAACTTTAAAAATTTGGAAACTCTACACTTGCAAGCTTCTACACTCTTAAGAATCTGTGCTAATGGTAGTCTACAATCCTTTAAAAGGTGCAAACCAAAACTACAAAATACTATGTGACTTCAACCCATGTCTTTTTGAAACAAAGAAAACAACCCAAAATGGCCAAAAAAGGTCATTTTTATGGATGAGCTAAAAACACGAATCCAGCCTCATTGTGAACACAGACTCCATTCCTTATTTTTAACAATCACTGCTAAAATCTAACAGTGAAAATACGAACACATTCTGCTGGGGAAAAAAAAAACCAACAAAAAAACCAACACCACAAACCAGAAATACAGAAAAAAAAACCCCAACAAACCCACAAACAAACAAAAAAAAACCAGCAAAAATACCCAAACTGAAGACTCCAGAGCAGCTGCCATACAAGATTAAGTAGCCTGAGTCCAGCCCAAAGATGAGACAGACACGATTCAGCTCCAGTATTAATGGTCATTTTGTGGAATTCCCGGGTCACAATAAATCTGGTGCCGTGTTCATGCTCATCACGCCAGAAGGAAATGATGGGGGGGCAGAATGGACTTCAGCTACAAACTCCCCAGTACTCCCACAGATGCACAAGATCAGATCATCTAGGCTGGTTTTCAGAGTTTAGGATGAATTTCCCAAACTTAACTGGTTACAGAAGACAAATCTTCCTATTGTCAAGTTTTCACATAGAAATCAGAGACACATATGACATATAAAGCCCTAATATCTCATGTCGAGACTAAATTTTTGGATAAAACCAGACTTTATACTATGTATTTAAAATACTGATACATGCATATAAAATGTTTCTGTTGTCACCATTCTGTGGTCTGCTGTAAAGAAATAGGTCAGTGCTTATAAAATAAATAAATAAAAATCCTTATTTGGGAGTACATTTCATAGAATTTTTTTTTTTTTTTCATTTTCTGCTCAGTGCAGCTTTATTGAGTTTTATCATTTCAACAAAGACACGGAGCCCTTAAAAATAATATATTACGGAGCTGAATATGGCAATTTACAATTTAGCTTTATTGGAATTTTACTATATTTTGATAGATGGCAGCTTTAATGATTCCGCGCATGGTTTACTGCAGAAAACGGAGTACAGCAGTAACATAATTTTCCGCTTTTTTTTCTCTATGCTCTGTATCCAAAGAATTCAGAAAACAAGCAAGTTTACTTCATAATCACGCCAAATTTATTTTCTGGGTGAACTCGCCAACGTTAAAGCTCAAGTACACGGAGTGAGGTTGCCACGGCAACCGCTACCGCAACCCGAGATGGGAACATGTTTATGAAAGCACGTTTATAGACCCGTATGCACACGCCGAGGCTCACCGAGGCTCCAGCCTCCTGTCAGAAGGCACTCGAGCTACTCACGGCGTTATCAGTGCTGATCCTGCTCCTGGCGAGGCACAGGGACACTCGCCGAAGCCGCTGAGCTGCGGCAACCCCGCGGACGACACGCACAACACGAGGCTGTTTCCGCATATTGTGGTCCTGAAGCCTCCAGGCCATCACTCCTGCTTCTAGGAGCTAAACGAGGAAATCTTAATTTGCCATAAGATGTAATATTAGAAGATTTACTGTTTCTATAGCTACAGGCAAAGAGTGGAGTAGTAATATATTTGGTGTCCTTTGACCTTTTTTTTTTTCACCACCCCCCTAAATCTCCACTGAAATAAGTTGTCAAGTTTGAGAAATGTCAGAGCTTGGTCATCTGAGGCAGCCCGGAGGTGTAATTTTGCATCGCGTACGATTCCCGTGAATTTATCACAGCATGTTATTTCACACATAGCCAACACGGTGTGACACGCGGCATCCTGAATTCACCAATGCCTACACGGCTGAAATGAGTTTACGATTTCTCTTTGAAAGAAAAGCCAAGGTGCGTTAGTTCAGGTCAACACAGGAATCCTCAGCGGATTTCTGGGGATAACAATCAAAAAAGCATCCCATCTTTCTGCTGCTTCGTCTGCTGACCTATCTGTTGGTAGTTCTGACACTCTTGACACAGCCTTTCCACATCAGCCAGCATTGAGTTCAGGGTGGAAACAAAATAACAACTGATTTGTTCCTTTACTTGAGTATCACTCACTCTGCAAACACATTTCAGATCTGTGATGAAATAAATCTGGACGTAAAGCTCCATATATCAGGAATATATATGGTTTCAATAGCTTTCCAGGAGAATTTTACACTTTGTTGTCAGCCCTTCTGGAAATGGCATCACAAAATGCAGCTAAAGCTGATGCTCTTCTCAGCCAAGTCCTACCCAGCTGTGACCACAGCCTTGGGAGAAGCAGTAAAGCTGCCAAGCCACTGGTTTTGTCTTCAGCCTCTTCTTGATGGACTCACCATCATCCCTTGCAGATCTTTCAGCCTTTCCAAGATGTATGAAGATGAAGGTATTACATCTAATAAGCTAGAGAAGTCCAGTTTCCTAAAGACGACCTCAATTCTCAACTGTCCATTCCATCCCGTTACGCTCACTTTCGACACCTACAAACTGACAGTGAAACTCCTACAAGCAAAATTTATCACAGGCAGCTATTAGGCTGAACTCGGAGCAGTTCTTATTAATGCTGTTAGTCTATACTAATGAAGTTACAAGAATAATTTCTTGACCACTTCTTGACCACTAACGGAGCAGCCTTACAGAAAAGCATGACATACACTTCACAATCTAAAATAAACAGATCAGCTGCATTAGAGGAAAAACTTTTCATAAAGCTTCTTGTTCTTTCAGACTAGGTTTGTTTATAGCCACTGGAGCTTAAATCGTGCTGCCATACTTTTTGATTTAGACACATTAGCAACTGAAGATAAGCAAAGTGTGCATTATGACAAGAACAAAGCGGACATATTCAAGAAACATACAGCTTAGTATACCGAGTTAAAGTAGGCTATAAACTGTATAACTGATGCTTAGAGGTATTTCAGCACTTCCCATTTAAATCAGGAATTGCACATGAACAGAAGGACTGCTGGTTTGTGCTATTTCAGCTCTATGCCATCCGCTAAAAGTGTGCTGATGATCTTGTAAAATGCTGGATGCCCGTGTTCAGGTACATGTTCTTGTACAAGACAGCTAGTGGTGCCTGGGAACTTCCCAGCAAAGCAATATTAACCAGAAAATTACAATCTGCTGACACCAACACCCTTAAAGAGAAAACACGACAGAACGATGGCTGTGGAGGACCAGTCACAGGGCGTGTGACAGTCAGTCACACACCAACTAAGATGTACTACTACTTCCTCTCTCCAATTTCCTCTAAAAAGCAACATTAATCCAAAAATACTCCAAGCAACAGCTTTGAGAGCAGACTAAGCCCTCTCTTCCCTGCTTTCAGCTATAAACCAGAACAGTATTCATGTCACAGTAGATGTTACAGCTTCTTAAAAAGATGGGATGATACATCAATTACACTAAGTCTCTTCATTCCGGAAAGTTATACTGAGAAGTTGACAACTGACAGAACCACAGAAACGTTGGCAGGGACCTCCAGGGTCACCTGCTCCAACCTCCCACTCCGAGCGGGACAGCTGCCAAGAGCAGCTCCAGTCGCCTCGACCTCAAACTGCACTCATCAAGCATTTCATCAGCTAAAGGATTTGAGAGGAACACAAATGTATGCCATTACTCACCCTTTTTTTTTGGGGGGGCGGGTGCTGACACATCTGTTTCTTAGTAAAAATAACATCAGTATGCAAAAATAAAACACCCTCAAATCTGTAATACAACCAGTTGTTAAAATTCATACAGATTTATCTGCCTAAAAAGAAAAGAAACAAAAAATGTAAAAACACCACACAAAAAAAAAAAAGGACAGAAATGGAAAAAGAAATTAAAGTCTTAACACAGAGACATAGCAGCCATGGCATGAAAAATTCATTTCCATTAATGAGATGTGGTAGTCCCCAGGCCAGTGCCCTTTGTATGTGAACCATGTTAATCAGATTGTATGAGCATTTGCCAAAAACTCCTGGGATAACAAGCAACTATAACTATATAGCAAGCTTAGCAGATTAGCAGCTTGCTAAAAACTGCTTGACTTGTAACCCTTGAAGCACAAGACTGACATGGAGTTCCCAAACCACTGACAAACGAAGCATTTCATGTACACAGTTCTGATTTGTTGCAGCCTTTGATGCAATTTGCACATCACCAAGATGTGTACAAAATATCCTTCTCAGTGGCACCTCGACATAAGAACGTACCAAATAAAAAATAAGGACTGTCTCAATTCAGACTTGGTCACACATACTTCTTGCACAATGCTTTGCTATCACCATCCTACATCTCCAGAAAACCTTTGGGTAACTGCAGCTGCACTGTACCGAGATGAATCATAGAATCACAGAATGTCAGGGGTTGGAAGGGACCTCTAGAGATCATCTAGTCCAACCCCCTGCCAGAGCGAGATCACCCCGGGCAGCCACACAGGAACTCATCCAGGCGGGTTTTGAAAGTCTCCAGAGAAGGAGACTCCACACCCTCTCTGAGCAGCCCGTGCCAGGGCTCCGGCACCCTCACAGTAAAGAAGTTTCTCCTCATGTTGAGGTGGAACTTCCTATGTTCTAACTTAAACTCGTTATTTCTTGTTCTGTTGCTGGGCACCACTGTCTTCTTCCTCTTGACACCCATCCCTCAGATATTTCTACACGTTAATAAGATCCCCTCTCAGTCATCTCCTTTCAAGGCTAAACAGCCCCAGCTTTCTCAGTCTCTCTTCATAGCAGAGATGTTCAAGTCCCTTGATCACCCTCGTAGCTCTCCATTGGACTCTCTCTAGTAGGTCCCTGTCTCTCCTGAATTGGAGAGTCCCAAACTGGACACAGTATTCCAGGTGTGGTCTCAACCAGGCAGAGAGAGGGGGAGCACAACCTCCCTAGACCTGCTGGACACACTTTTCTTAATGCACCCAATGAAAACACAAACGTTCCCACCGGGACGTGACGCAGAAGCTCTGCAGGTTTTAACATGGAGAACACGCTGATTTCCTTCAAAGACCTAAACAAGACAGCAGGATCTAAACTTGACCAAGCAAACTTTTCCATTCTAAATGAACCTTTCGGCCTGGAGAAGGAAAACAATCAGGATTGAGGCTTTCCTTCCTTCGCCTGGCAGTAACGCGCTTTAATTGCCTCCCAGCTCGGGCTTTATCTGCTGCATTCTCCCATCGACAGAAACAGATGGAAACTCTTGCTACTCAAGACAACTTTGTTTTAAAAACACTTGGAAGTGTCATGGGAATTTCCAAGTTGTTGGACCTGTCAAGTTGTTTATCGACTTTGCTCCCAACCTAATCTCAGACACCAGTTCTCACTGTTTGTAGTGAGCTAGGAACCATGAAGAAACCAGTGTCCTCAAAAAGTAACCCCCAAAATAGAAATAAGGAGTTCATTTCCAAAGAGAATAATTTCACAATATTTGTGAAAATATTAACTATAACTGACTCCTAAAAGGGCTCCAAAAAACATGCCATTAATGACTCTGAATAATATTAATCAACTACTAAATTCTTCAAATTCCTATATGAATATTTTCAACATTGCAGAAATATTTTTGACTGGAACATGAATTACAGCCACATTGCCTGCCTCCTTTCCTACAAAACTTAGGTGTCTCCTTGAAGGAAGGTGAAAAAACTTCATAAAATTAACAAATGCCTAAACCAATCACCATGCACTGCTGCTGTCCCTCCGCAGGCCTCTGGGAAATTGTGCAGATTGCTACAGTGACTGTTGGTATGTCCCGGTCTCTCCTGCTTTTCCTTCCCTTTTGAAACATCAAGGAACAAAAAAAAGTGTAGAAATAGGGATACAGATCCCCAACTATGCATATTTTCTTCAACTTCAAAAATTGAAAGCTAATTTTTCAGTTTCCCCAGAAACGTCATTCAAAACTGAACATCCTCTGCTTTATTTTACATGTTAATTATTCCTCTTAGAAATAAACATTTCCTCACTAAAAAATGTGCATTTTTATTTAATTTAGGTTTTTGGTGGGAATATCTCCCCTTGCAAAACAACTTAATCAGCTTTATTTATACATGACCTAATTTCAAGCTTAAGAGAGGAAAAAAAAAAAAGTCAAAAGATGCCCATCAGCTTCTACAGGAAGAGGATGAGGCCCTGTAATTTAAAAAAGCAGACGTGCTTTCTTCATCTCCACTGGTTTTTACAGTGAAATGCCTTGCACTAAGCTTCACAGCACAAAGTTTTTCATGATTTGCGGCAAGGAAATAGAGGCAAATCAGTCTCTAGTGAAAAGTCACCCAAGCTCATGAAAAATTTAGAGTGACTAAATTTATAATTAAGATGAATCAAGTAACGACACTGGAAAACAGTTTGTACAGAAATAGAAGTTCAAAACTGAAAATCTGAATGTTCTTTTTTTTTCCCAGTAGAGAGCACCCAGAACTCCCTGTATTTTAGATACACACCTATAAATTCTGTATGTATTAAAGGTATTTAGAAACACAATGAACTATTTAAAGTACATCTCATAGCTTTTATAACTTATTTATGAACAGAAACATTATTAAAAATAAATGATCTTCAGCGGCACTTAAAACTAATGCTGTTTTGAGACCAAATGTCAGGTAAATGGCACAGAAACGTAAAACTCGGTAAGTCATAAACCACTGCTTTATCACAGAATATTTGTACTAACAAAATACAGTCTGAAACAACCAGGTTATTACAATAACACAAACAGAATCATTACAATTGCATTACATTTCACGTGTAATCATTACATTACTTAAATACTCAATATTTCACTCTCTCTTAAAAATTTTCAAGCTCTGACTCTGTTCCTCACAAATCCGAAGGGTTCAGCTGCACAAAGGCTACGGTCTGAATAGGTGTGATCAAAGTTAATCAGAACCATTACTCAGTTTCATAACTTTGCCAAAATATTCCCAAGTATCAGCATTCCAAACTCACGCCCAAAACCCACCACAACAACTGTACAGACAATAAACCCAAAATGACCATTATGTCATATCTCTATGTAAACAACGTGTAAATTCTCTGTAATCAGTTTGGACATGTAATCTATTTCTATTTTTCCTTTACTTTTAGATCCTGGAGATAATTAAGCCCACAGTTAAACCAATTAAATATTGTGTACTGTTACAAAACCATACTGGATTTTTATCTTCCACTGCTAAACTTAGACCAGAATAATTGCAGTGAATACAATTATCTTCCACAGTTACCATCTGGGACATGAAAATAAACATTTTAATTATTGCCATTGTAATTTGGGACCCACAAAGACCAGTATTTGGGCTACATATGGAATTTATTTTTATGGATTAATGTCAAAACAGGTGGATGCAATGCTTCAAAAGACAGTTGGCTAAATGCCCATAAAGTTTGCTACCTAGTGAAGACTACTACAAAGAGCCGGAAAACTGAATTTTATGTCCCGGCTGGTTGTTAAGCTGCTGGGTGATCTCAAAAACAAAACTGGGATGAAAGACATTGACCTCTGTTCTAATGCACTTTTATGTATCATTGAAGTAGTTATCATTGAAGTAAAGAGATGACTTTCTCATTAGAGATGGAGATTATCAAAAACTCCTGGCAATTTTACTGACTGTATTGGGGAAAGGAGAACACTTCAGGCACTTTTATTTGAGTTGATACCTATGAGTATGCACGGCTAGCATTAGGCAAAGTTAAAATGTATTTGTCCTGCAGAGCTATCTCTCAGTAAAGAGCAAAGGAGGATGGCAATCTAATTAAATTAATGAGAATCAGAAAGTAAATATATAGGGTATGAAATATAGAGAGGGTATTAACTTCACAGTTTTTGAATATGGCACTGAAAAAAGGTATGTAAATGCCTTTGAAGATAGTTTGAATCTGTTTTACCAAGGTCAAAATGACTGCAAAGTAAGAAATTGGAGAAGTTACACCACATTGGGAGTGAGCAAAAACTTCTTAGAGCCCAACCACAACACAGGCTTCACACAGCTGAATAAAACCAGAACAAACTCATTTACAAATCCCACTAAGACCCCCAGGTTGCGACTAAGATCTAAGACGACTGCACAACAGTCTATGAAATTGCTTGCCTACACGTGTTTGAGTGGATCATCTCTTCTTCGATACATAACCAACTCCTCCCATGGAGTGCTTAACTCTCACCTGTATTAAAGGAAATTACTTTGCTCCGTTTCTCCAAACCAGACACTAAATCCAGCAGAACTGAGCCAACCATCATGCATCGCAACTTGTATTACTGTTTAATAATTATGGTTGTCTTCTGATTTCTTTCTTTCGTTTGTTTAAACTAATAAGCCAGCAATCAGCAAGATTTCTCACCATTTTCTGTCACTATTTTAATAAAAGACCGATACTGGACTGAGATGAGATGCAACTGAAGATCAAAGTCAGTTTGTTGGCAACAAGCTCTGCGTTTTGTAAGCCCTGAGCGGTACAACTCATTCATTTAGCAGCAATCCAGGTCCCTGGTAGCGCAGGCTGCCATTAGAGCAACGTCCCAACAAACCACAATTCACTCAGTATCAGACCTGGAACCAACGGATGTTTTCAAAGATCTTTGTGACCCGTTCTGTGCAAACGCACACGCTCAGACAGCCCCTGCCCTTACTGCGGTTGGGGAGGATGCTCTTCTGTTCTTTCACTGGAGCCAGATTTTATCGTCCTTCTACCACACAGATTTCCTTCTCCACACTGAAATTATACACCGCTTTTCGTTGGGCGACATGCTCAAACTTTTACCCTCTGAATATTCTGATTGTTTTCAATGAGACACCATAATGTTTGAAAATAAAGACATACCTGAAGCTCTAAGCATTGAAATTCCACTTTTTGGCATTGAAATTCCACTTTTTGGCAGGCCTACGATGAGCATCTAGATCTGTACCTTCCTTTTCAAGGTTTACCTATGGCATATTGTAGTGCAAGGACTGAGCTGAAATACTTTTTGCTTAGAAGATAACAATACAACTATTTAGCTAAAAAAAAAATTGTGTATGACCTTATTAACAAAACATGTAATGTTTATCTAACAGACATGATCTTGAGTAGGTCTTCATCCCAGAAGGAATATTTTATTATTACAACTATAAACATCTCCTCAACGCGTTTTGGAACTAAATAATTAGATTTAGAGGAAATATGCTTAATTATACCCAGAACAATCGAGACTGACTGCTTGGAGGGTGAGAGTTGCTCAGTCCATCTGCTGAGTACGTTCACTGCTTTTTTGGCACTTTCTTGAAGTTATGAAGTGTACACACACACAGAGGTAAGAAACATTTCAAAACCATGTAAGCAGATGGTGATACAGCAGGTAATAATTTAATTACATAACTTCTAGAACATGCTTCCAAAAGACAAAAAAAAAGAAAAAAAAGGAGGGAATAAACAATGTGCAGTCTGATCTTTTAATTGGAGTGTAATAGCTTTTGTTGAATTGGCAACGATTTTCCACCCATCTATTCCACAGTTGGAAAGAGTAACAAAAAGAACTTCTAGACCATGTTTTACCCCTAACACAACATTTAAAATACATATATATTTAAAAAGCAACATAAACTACAAGTTGTCTAGCACAAAAATAACTATACTTATGTAACACTGAACAAGAAAATGCATCATTAGTTTTGAAGGCACAGAGGTCAGAAAGATGAACGCACATCTGCCCTCACATCAGCACGGACCATTGATACTGCTGAAGTGTGAAAGCACTGGAGAAACATTCGTCTCACCAATTCATTTTACACAGCGGCACAGAACCACAGGGAAGTGGAGAAGCATGATACAGGCATGATACCAGAGGTAAACCAAAAACTGAGAAATTTTATTAAAAATGAGAGAATAAAAGAGATAGGATTGTGTTGGTCTACTGAACACACCACATATGCCAACAAAGGCTGGAGGACAGAAAAGGATCTCTCCTGAACGCTACTACAGCAACTTCACTGTTTTAGAAAAGGAACTGCCACCTCCGAAGAAGTTATAAAATCACAGAATCACAGAAACATTTCAGCTGGAAAAGGCCTTTAAGATCACCGAGTCCAACCACTGAAGATGCTGAGATAAATCTTAAGGTACATAAGGCTTGACTGGCAGTCTTCTAAGTGACTGAGAGCCATCTTAAACCAAGGAATCTGGAATTACATTAGAGATGTATCACGTTTGCATTATGTGCAGAAATTGAGGCATAAATGTGTAAGGCAGTAAATGCAAATGAATTGGAATAATTGGCGAACTGTCACCGTGAGACTCGGACAGTGCGTTCCAGTCCCTGCTGGCTCTATGGTACGTCTTCTAGAGAGACATTAAGACACGGGCAAAAAAGGAGGGGTTGGGTGCAGGGTAGAATTAATGGTTGTGAAATGTTTAACCCACAATAATACAAGTGAACATATAATACTTCAATGTTGTCATAAACCAGTATATTTTGCTTTTATGTAAAGGTCAAATAGCTTGAAGGGTCACTACATCTGAGTCACACAGTATAAGCGGTAGCTTTTATATATATGCATATAGACATATATAAAAGGAACAGCATAAAAATCACTACTTAAACCCACTGAGTTATTTTAATTGACAGGAAATGCCATAATTAGTTGCCCAATTTGAAGTAAAACAAAGTAAGTCCTATGATTTAAGCAGTTCATAATGCAAACTTTAATTGTAGTATTTTTTTATTAGTTCCACTTCTCAGCAAACTCCAGTACAGCAATGGATCATGGGAGCTGGGTTCTGGATTTTATGATACTATAAAATAACATATGAAACATTTATTATTTAGTGTTAAATTTCATAAATAATGAAGATAACCTCTCTCCAAATTGTACACCCAATCAGTTTTGACTTGGGATCGGCTTCTCCGTTTGAATGCACAGGAGAAGAAAAACAGCACCAGAGCTGATCAGAGTGTCACCTTGTCTTTCTAACTTACTTATTTTTCCCTAGTTTTTTATTGGGTAAGTAAATGGCATAAAAGAAGTGAGGTGAAGTATTTACAACTGTTTCCTTTAATTTTATTTTTTGATTCTCACAATTTATTCTCCCGTAAGTTAAGAAAGCAGAACAGACACATCACAAAAGGTCACTTTGATATAGGAACATTGAAATCCCCAGCAACATTCCAAACAGGTTTATGACTTGTAGCCTGAAATGCTAGATAAACTCAGAGTAATAAATTAAAATAAACCCCATAATGAAAACAATATATAAAAATCATAATTCTGTGCTATGTTTGTCACTTGAAAAGGAAATGCACATCAAATTTTAATAAATATGACATACTAGTTCAGAGTGTAACGGTGCACCTACCACATAAGACAATTAGTTGGGTTTTTTTGATTGAATGCTGTTTAATGAACCTTTAACTTACCTTCAGTCTGCCTACAACAGTGTGTTGTGAAAAGACAGAGTCTGAAATCATAGTTTAATTAGAATCCTCTGCATGTCCTACTGCATCCATGTTGTTTTTTTCACGGGTTTTTGGAAGAATAAATTATTCACTTTACTTAAGTATCCACAAATATATGTGCACACAACAATATATGCACATGCATTTTCTCTAGCTATATACAGAATAAACACAAATTATTATCTGATATTTACTTACAAAACTTCACTACCGCTGAACTATATTTGTGGCAACAAATACTTTCTTTGAACATGAAAGTGACAGTAATAACTGTCAGGTTTAAATATTTAGTGCCAGAGTATTAGGCTTCTGATTATGAAAATGACCCTGAACACCCTTAAAGCTGCTGCAGCTGGGCTGCTGAGGGAAGCACACACCAGCACAGAGCCTGCTGAGAAATAACCTAGTAACGCCCTCCAGAAAAAATACTCAAACTGAAGTATGAGAGACCTATGTAAAGGAGCTGCCCATGTGTATATGAACACAGGCACGGTGGATGGCGAGAGCTACAGGGACTCTCAGACAGGCAGAACAAAACCAGCAGCAGGGGCTGAGGGCACCAGTGCTAACCTGGCTGTAAGAACAGCCTCAGGGCCCCTGCCTACCTGGGGCTGGAGGCCAAAATGAATTCCCTCGCCTCAGAAAGGGAGACAAAATTAAACCAAGAGCCAGCTCATCTACTTTGTCCACCTTCGACAGGGACAGATTACTTCATGACAGTGAATAGCACCAAGAAGGAACAAGAAAGTCCAGAGGTGCACATCTATTAGAGAATGAAATGGCAATGAAGTGCCAATGCCACACTCTAAACAGCAAATAAAAAACAAAACTGAAAGCAAATTCAATTACTGCAAGGTGTAAAGTTTTTGTCCTAATGCACCCATTCACTGTTGACAGGTGACAAATGCTGTTACTCAGCCCTCCAGCTGCTCCCCCTCCCTGTCTCTAAACACAATAATCCAGTAGGTCATTATCCTGACCAAGGACATATCCTGACCGAGCCCATCACCCCAGCACCAGCCACTCCATGGGAAGGAAACGGCAGAGAGGGTTAAGTAGAAGGAGCAGAGGACACAAGGACATGGTAACCACCTCCTGCCCCATCCGGGGTGCTTATATGCCGAGTGACCATCACGAGTGAAGGCAGCTGTGTTTGAACTGGAGAAAACAGAATTGTCGAGGCTGGAAAAGATCTCTGAGATCATCAAGTCCAGGAACCAAGGCAGCAGATTCTAGCATTGCCCCCAGATTTTCCACACCCAAGGAAACAGTTCTGGTAAGTGCTTTATCAAAATACTTTTCGAAGCCTTACGAGCCACTACTTTATTTCTCGTGATAAAATAACAGGAGATGCCAAGATCCTAATGGAAGCCACTTAAGAGAGGACTAAAACATCAGATTGTTGAGGATGGGTAGTATTTGCTTTGCCTTAAAATGAAATACCAAGTTTTAGGGAAAAAAATTTACACAAAGATGAATAAACTAAATAACATTCTTTAAAAAAAAATTTTAAAAAAAATCATAACTTCTTTTTTTAAGCTCCCTTGAATGGAAGACTCCTACAAATGGGGCCAGACCCAGACCTGCTGTAGCTCCCTCGCGCTCAGCCAAGACATGCCACGGCCACTACATCCCAGACTCTAATTGGGTTTTAAACGATGCCACGATGATCAATGCATCCCTTCTGATCTACTCCATACTTCTCTTTTTTTTTTTTTTTTTGGCTCAGTGAAGTTAAACTCGCAGAAGAGCATAATGTGTCAACTAGGTGATTAGCTTAACCATCTCCACGTTGAAGTGAATAAATTGCAGTTTCATTACGAGAAGTAGGCCACGCACCGAAAAAGTCATCGGATTCGCTTCACTGGTGAACTAGAGCAACAATATACGATTAGAAAGCCTCAGCAGTTCAAAACTCTTTAAAGGCAGGTCTGGTGGTTATACAATTAATTTTTAATGATATTGTTCCATCTGGGAGATTCACTTCAAGTGCCAAATGGGTTCCCTGAGCTAATGTATCAGCTTTAAAAAACTCGACATATCTACAACATGTCTCGTATCTGCTTAAAATATTATCGAAAGGTTTAAGGGAATAAGCTATCGCTATTCGTGCTTGCTTCTTCCCCAGCACTTTTTAAGATTCTGAAATACATCCACAGGTGGAAATATTTGCAGCTAATAAGTTTTTAGAGGAGAACCTGGAAGGCCTCAAAGTTTGCCATTAGCATTAGTCATATAAAAGCATTAGGAAAAAATAAGGTTTCTATTCAAATTACACTATATGATAACCCTACCTTTTGAAACTAAAAATTAACAAGTCCAATGTTTCCAATTTCAGAAAACAAAATCAATTAGCATGAAAAAACTGTGTCAAAAGTAATCCCCATAGGACTGAACTTTTGTAAATTCTCAGAGTTTTAAAATGCAAGGGGACTTAGTAAATTCCTTTCTCTCAGAATTCTTACTAAATATTGCCAGTAACATGTCTTTCCCCAAGTAACACGGGACTCAGTCAGCTGCTGTTAGACACAGGATCCAAATTCCAAATTTTAAGCACAAACAAAATAGTATTTCCTTCTTTGTCTCAGAAATGTTAGTATATGTTACCTCTTTCAAATTTCAGCACAAGTTTTTCTGGAGCTACCCAAGTATTGTAACAAATCTGAGATTTTACATGGGGATTCAGGGATAGGTCAGAATGATATCTACGTGTATACTTAGAAATATTTCTAAGTACTTGAAACTTATGGCTTTTGTA
The DNA here is from genome assembly GCA_020746105.1 of Trogon surrucura. NCBI lineage: Eukaryota > Metazoa > Chordata > Aves > Trogoniformes > Trogonidae > Trogon > Trogon surrucura. The sequence goes on along the minus strand of CM036625.1, from coordinate 6,607,114 downwards.
CAGTGACAATAAAATAAATGTAATATTACTCCAGAAAAATACATTTTCTTGAACAAGCAGCTTCTACTTTTAAAATGCTTTTCTCTCCAGTGAAATGTCAACGTTTCTTCTATTTCATTTAAAAAATATACACATGAAGCTACTGAGCGGAATTTTGCTATTTTATTTCCACTGCGTTTGGACTTCCGTCACAACAGCGAGGCTGAAAGAGTAATCAGGAATAATACCTCTGGTTCATATTCCAAGTAGCAGAATCTTTTTCTGTGACTATAGGCCTCATCACAGGAATGCAAGAACAGCAGAAAAACCAGTAAGGTTAAGAATGGAGCAGGATAGAAAGCTTTCTGCTAAGCCTTCTGTTAGTAAAAAAAAAAAACACACCACCACCACAAAAACCCAGGACAATGAACCACCATATTTCATTTCTACCATGGAAACATATTTATGGTAGTATAAAAACCCATTTCCTTGATCCAGAGCATATTGACTCATTCAATGGAGCAGGCTCCAATAGAGAAGATGGGAACAAGGCCAAGCTGAATCTGAATTCAGAGTGCTTAATAAGGACTATCCGATTGAGAAAAAAAAATGTTGAAGCTGGGGTATCTCCTATACAGAAGAGCTGGGAATTTAATGCGGAAAAAAAATAATAATAAAAAAAAAAGAAACACACCCCCCACCCCCCCCCCCCAAAAAAAAAAAATATTAAAAAACCAGCCAAAAAACCCTAGCAGAGAGCATGGCTAGTATTCACATCAGATCCATACACCTAACCCAGACCTAGTCTCATATTCTCCTTTTAGGTATTTATTGCTCCAGCACAGAAGCTTTCTGTTCCTGCAGCAGACAACCTTGCACAAAGCTCACACGGCAATTTTCATCCACTTTTTTCGTTTTCCAGAAAAGCCAGTGGGAAGTCGTCGGTATCCATTATTATATCAGTTTCTCTCCTTTATAAAATATGTAAATGCTTACCAAATTTACATTTTAGAACAGATGTACATTTCACAGTCAGCAAACAGAAGTTTTTCATGGACAAAATGACACCTGTGCCATTTATGGAGAAAAACAGCTTATATAACTGCAAGGAAATAACACGAATACTTCAATTTTGTGTTATTTCTACTTCATCAAAAAGCATTAAGAATTAAAATAGAGATTCACAGCACCACAGACAGAATAAAGCACTGAAAGATGATTATTCTAAAGGTCACATTATCTTAACAAAGTGCCACTTTCTGACAGTGTGACAGTGATACAGAAGCAATATACTCCATTTCCGAGAAACCGCTCTATGAGCTCCATGCCCTCTGCACTCTCAACAAAGAAATTAGTGATTTTTTCCAAAGGTCACCCGGCAAGTATGTCATTTAAAAAGAGACATTCGCCAGTGTCAGCACGTATCTAAAAATCATCTGATCTGGGCTCTGAAACAAGTCTTAAAGATGCCACCAAAACTGGAACAACCTCTCCCCAAACAGCACTTTTTTTGTTCCACAGGACGAATTCTTAATCTTTTGCAGGGCAGCAGGCTGTGGCTTTTTGGTTACACATCCCAAATCTGTTATTCTTTCCAGAACACATTTACTGGAAGAAACGCTATCTCCTTTTAGCAGGCACACGAAGCAACAGCATCCACTTTCCAAGTACTACTTATGTTATGTGCATTAAAAAAATGGACCTAGCGGTAGAAATGAAATGTCAGCTACGTCCCTGCCTGGCTCCGAATGTGAAATCCTGTACGTCAGCCTAAAGATAGGCTTGTTACATAAGATACACCCAATGCTAGTTCATGGGAACTGTTCCATAACAACAGACTATGACAGCCTATTACTTAATGTGCCACTGAGCTGATGTGACTCAGATAATAACACGCCGGGAAATTTAGCGCTGCCCGGAACACACTATTCCTTCTGCAAGAGTCCCTTTTTCAAACCCTCACGGCAAAGTAGCCGGTCTGCCAGCAAGAAGGGGACCTATATTTAAAGGTTATTAAAAGGGCAAGAAATCAAGAAAACAATAAAGTTCAGCTGTGCAAAGCAAGGCTCAATATTAAAAAAGTGCTGACATTTCTATACAAGATGTGAAACTCTAACATGGAGATAAAAAGATGAATAGGAAGGCATTCAAAGAACTGGACGCATTTGCCTTGAATAAGATGCATCTTCAGCAGTCATTCACGATTCTGACCTTATCAAGCTTTTCAACTTCTCTGGATCTCTTAGAGCTGTTTAACACCACACAAACCAGCCAACTGGAGAACTGTGAAAGCAGAGCATCCCAAGGGAACCTGATTACTAATTCACCAGGAAACCTTATTTTCACGAAAACATTTTATTAAAATGACAGTCCTTTGAATATCTCCTCTCCCTACGTTTATTGGGATATTTCTATCTGCACTTTAATGAAGAACTTTGGGATAAAGAATCTCAACAGTTATTCAGAAATATTATTTTGGTGAAATAGTATTAATCACATTTGTATAAATAAAAAAAAAAAAAAAAAACCAAAAAAACCCCAAGCAACTCCGCCACAACATTGTGTTTATATAAAACAACCACGATTTGCTGTTCTCCTGTTCAGTCTTAGATCAAAATTTTACTGGGCTACATGGATCCTTCCACTTGTAAACTATGAAAATTGGTGAAGGGGGAGGCAAAAATAAATCTGAAAGGGCAAGATTCATATACAAGGTCTACTAAAGGGAAAACTCGGCTATGCCAAGTGTTGTACAGAAGAACTCTAGGACTGATGGAAGAGTTGATGTCCTTCAGTCTGTCTGTTTCTCTCATGACCTAAGCCCAAGCCCATGAGGTTCAGTGATTTCCACAGAGCCTCAGGTCCTGAGACAATTCAAATCCAAACCAATCTCTTGGAATAATGATGAACTAATACATTGCGACCTGTAACCTCAGGCTTACATCTCACTCAAATCCCTTCACGCTCACTCCTCTTCTACTCCCTTGTTACAGTCATTCAGTTTTGCACAGAGGACATGAGTATTTGCAGGGTTAAAAGGGAAAGAAAAGCAAGAATAAGTATTTCTCTCCATCCTTGGAAGCATGCTGTCCCTTGGAGGGACAAGCTTCTGTTTCAAAGGCTGCACACAGTTTGCACTGAGTTGTCACTGTATAGAAACTGCAGCCTCAAGTATCTAAATGATACCTGAGGTCTCAGCAAACACTTTTGTCAATCTAGACAACTCTGAGCATCTCCAACTAAAGCCCTTTATAATGGATTCGGACTACTTGCCTTTTCAAAACTAAGCAAGTAATACTTACCCATCATTAAAATGAGGACGACAAATTAATTAGCAGTTGTAAAGTACATTAATTTCAGATAATCAAACAGAATGGATTAGGTAAATCCGAAGAGTAGGTAGATCTCACAGATGAGATACTGATAATGTAATTTTATTCCTCTTTAATAAGTAGTACTAATATTGTTTTTCACCAAATCAAGAGGGCATTCTTTTTTTCTGAAAAACTTTCACACCTTATTACTGCAATCACTTTTTAATTTCACGCTCCCCTAACTTTATTACTGTTAATTTTACTCACTTAAATCTGGCTATTTTCTACCATTTACTGGAAAAATAGACAGAACTTCATCGTTTTCTGATAAATAAAAGCAAAATGGCTTTGTGAAAAACTATATCTGTACAGTATGCTGTTTTCCTTTGACATCCTATGATACTCTTTAGCAGTTTCAGAAATTCCCTATTAAAAATTCTGCAGCCCCAGCGAAGAGGCCAAAGCAGAAGGAAAGCAGCGACCTGAGACGCCCAAATGGCCGAGTCCCAAGGGACGGTCCCACCCACGGCAGCGAGGTTTTGGATCACATCTGGTAGAGATGTGGAGCTTGCACACTCTCTTGCTTCACTCTTCTGGCACTGCCGGTTGAAGTCCAAGCAATAATTAACTTAATACTAGCTACGGTTGACCAACATCTTGCAGTTCATTATCTTTATTGAGAAAATGATTCTTCCCCTCTAGTAACAGCTTTTCAGTGAGAAAAGGAACGACGTGGAATCCTTTGAATAGTCACCTGATTTTTGCAGTCAGCCAGTTATTTTAAAGGTACGCCCGGTAAATGTGAGTCCTGTCGTGTTTGCGTTAAAGTTTAGCACTTTCCTAAGCGAGCCAAATGCTTTAAGATGTGTATTAAAATCTACAACTCTATTCTTACAGGCATTATACTAGAGAAGAATGATGTATCACACTACTACTTTCTTAGACAGCCAGGTTACAACTAAATAACAAATGTGCATTTTAGAACAAAAAAAAAACAAGTCCACGTCAGCCAAATACGTAGCACTCCCAAATGAAAGTCAAAGATTAATGTATTTATGTAAAATTCTCAACACCCTTTCCCTTTACTTTTCCTTTAATATTTGCAAAGTGAGAATATAGAGGAGCTGTAAATCAGTACAACTTCAATAGCCTAATGTCAACAGCTCTCTCCTATGTTTTATGCCTAACAGCGGGCTATACAACGAAAGCCTAATATCTATAACCAAAAAGATATTTATATTCATAACATAAAAGAACTGTAGAATGAGTCTTTAGTATATTGTAGCTTTCAGTCATCTTGGCTTTAACTCCTGAACTAGCACTGGATTATTAGAAGAAAACAGCTGTATATCCCTCTTTCTTTCTGCATTAGCATAACAGTGGAAATAATAAACTAAGGAACTTGTAATATGTGACTACACTCTGAGTTCCAATGGGTGGATTGTGGTTTATATGTTAATCTTTTCAATATTTAGAACTCTCTTTGATAGCATTTTCCAAGCTTCTCTAGTAAAAACGTTTCTACAAAATAGCTAAACTCACTGTTCAATATTATCTTTCACTGATTCCCAGTTCTAATTATGAATGATACTCCCCACAAGCAAGACCGATTAGAAGTATTTCAAACTAAATGGGCTTAATGAGACATCTTTCCAGTTTCATTTGTTCTTATATAATAAAATGAAAGTTAAATGCCGTAACCACAGTTCTCTAAGGTTGAACACACCAGGTTACACTCATTGTATTTATTGCTTTCTTCAGAAATGAACACATTTGAAAAAAAAAACTGTTAGAAAAATGAAGGAGAATATTTTAAGGTTTGTCTCCTTGAAACAGACAACTCTATAAACAAGATGACTTTGTAAAGCTTTTGTTGTGGCTAAAAATGCACCACTGTAAAAACACTCTGGCTCAATAATGCCATCCACTGGAGTTGATTATTTAAGATTTAGTGTTGCTTTGAGTACTTACAATACTCAAAAAGAAACTCAGCCATGTGAGTCAGCATATAGAATGAACCTCTTTGGAACAACACAGCTCAATTCTTCAACACTCTTCAAAACACCATTTCACAGAGTGGAAGAGTAAAGCCAGTTGTGTTCAGCTTGTCTTCACGCAGATGCCTCAACCATTTCAACTCTTTTCTTTTTTCCCCCTCCCTTTCCTATTAAAAGCACATTTTGCTTCCAGTAACACGCCAAAAAGACTTTACGGACTAAATCACTGTGAGCCCAACCAATGCAAGTCATTAAAGAAACCGACTCTGACCGTGACCAGCTGATAACCTTCCATCCCCAGGGCTGCACTTCCCAGGCAGCAACAACCACAGCGCCCACTGGTCTGCGCAAAGCGTCGCGTGCCACCTTGCATTCCTGCATCCCATGATGTCATTTTACCATTCGACATTAGTATACGGTTCAATTGCCAGAACAAAAGTCAGGTTTCCTGCTCCCTGGCTGTTGCCTCATTTTCCCACCACATAAATATATGCAACCTCTCAGAAATGAAGCAAGCCACCAAGTATAGCGGGCTAATTGATGATAATATTTTAATTTGCGGGAAATGAAAGAAACGGACGCGCAGGCAGCATTACCTAAACCTACTAACTGTGACAGAACGTGAAGGACCCCGCGTCCCTAAAGGCACACCAGTGCATCAGAGACGAGCGGAGCAACAAACATCTTATTAAACAACAAGTGCAGAAAAGCAAAAGGTTGAAGCCTCCAGGGCCGTGTTAATTATCTCAGGGTCGGACTCGCTCGGAAGGCTGTCTTGCAGACTCCAAGGCAGTCAGATGGCAGTGCCGACGCTCTGAAGTCCCCAAGGTCCTGCAGTTATAGCGCTGTCATATTTCAAATGACAGGTAATACGTACGAACATGCCAACGCTAACCTCCTCAATTATATTCAATGTCAAGGTTTTCGTGCTGAAGGAACTGCTAATTTTCAACATACACACTTGCTGACAAAAGGTACTTTATCAAAGAAGGGAGTTTAGGGTATCTGCTGCAAGACACTGAGGATCCTTCATGTCCTTCATGCAAGCTCTCGAATGATGAAATGAATATTGCCCTTGGTCAAGCAAACAAAAATCACAATATACTATATTTGCTTTGCTGACAGACTGTGCCTTCGCACAAAAATCTGACTCTGCTATTGGCTGCAGTATGGACAAGCAAGTGGTCTCTTTGAGCTTCCTCTACAAAAAAAGACACAACCAAGCAGACATGGGCTATACAAAGCCTCACGTGCTCCAAGAAGCAGGACTACAAAGGCAGAGTGCCTTCCACCAGCCCCCCCAAAAGCAGCCATGAGTGCCACAGAGCAGTTTAAGTGCAATTATTAAGACAAAAGTAAGCACTGGATTTAAAGAGAAAGACATGCAAACACGATTCCTTGTTTATTCTCACGTTCCCTCTTTGTGGAATTTAACTGAAAATACAATGAAATTAACTTGATTTGGCAGTTTGTATAGAAAAGAGATTAGATGGTGCAGATATGGCTACGGGTGAAGGAACACGGTCTCATTAGAGTTTTCTGTCCGTTCAGGCTTCTCCCACTAGCAGTCATTAATATGAACCGGCGACAGATTCTGCTGCGAGTTGCACCAATTTAAATCCAGAGCAACTCTTATCTGGCCTCCAATTTGCATTAATGGTCAGAGGTGGCACACTGAGATGAAGCACGATGACGGCAGACACCATGTTTGGAAGGAAAAGGAGCATTACACCAGCAGAGAGGTTCTGAATTTAAAGGGACAATAGTGCAGTATAAAAGGACACTTTTCTAAAACAAACCCAAAATAATTGCTAAAATTAAAAATGACATTTTAAAACTTTAAAAAATGTCTTCATGTTATTTGTATTATTCTTTTCTGCGTTGTGTTTCAATGTTTCCTTATTCTTACTTTTGTTAACATTTACAAGTGCATTAACACAAACATCCAAAAATGCCGTACTCCTAAAGATTATACCTTGGCAGTATTCGACATTTTAGCAATTACTTGTTTTAAATGCTCAGATTAGAAGAGGATTAGATCTCCCCAAGTTTCTCTTCTTACATTGCAGAAAACCAGGTAAATTTGTGGTGAGTAGGAGGATCAGCAACCCTATTCAAAATCAATGTAAATAACAATTGTGCTGTATTATTTAAGTGTTACAGGCTAGTCTTATCATCTCATATTCATACAGCGATTTCTGCACAGCTTTGGGAAGAAAGCTACTGCTTTCCTGCATCTCATGATCCAAAAATTCCTTTATAATGATGCCTGTATCACCTGTGTTAACACGGAACTAGCAACCAGAACACGCCGAGGTGCTAAAATCACAAAAGAGCTCATTAATCCTTCACTTTATAAATCTGCAGTGAAAGCGTTAAAGAAAACACTCCAAAACATGAGATCTATACACCCCAACACGTGCCTTCCCAACTCTACAGATAAGGGCATTTCCCAATTGATCTGACTGATCCTCTTCAAAAGAATGGCTGGAGTAATAACCCAATATCCGCTTGCATGAAAGGGAATATTTCAGCAACAAGGGTAGCAATTTTTGGCACCATGTCTACAGACCCAGAGCCTGAATTTTTTGCTGACACAGCAGATGGATTTCATAAAGCGCTACGCTCTTGTTTAAAAAAAAATAAAATAAATAAATCCACAAAAACCAGCCAAACCAACAAAAACCCCAGCAAAAGAACCAACAAAAAAAACCCACAAAACAACAACCTCCTCCCTCTCGAAGCCCAATGACATCCCTGTCACCAGCCCAAGAAGAAAGTCAAGGGTCGGAGCTTTCATGAGGAAATGACACACTCAAAACAGTAACATTCAATATTCACACCGACTCCTGAGTGGTCTGAGATTACTTAATGTCTGACTTCTCAATCCTTTTCCAACGCTTCTATTAAGAATATAAAAATTCTGGAAATGTTTTCCACGAACAGCAATGGCTTCTTAAGTCAAAACATATAAACACGTACTAATAACCTGCTGTGCTTTCACTGCTTGACATTGAAGAACACAGCTCTTCATGCCTCTGCTAAACACATCAACACATCAACCGATTCCACCCAACCATAGCTTCTTCTGAAAAACGTTCCGGGTAAATCACAAAAATGAGGTAGACAAAATGAGCTCAGACTAAAAAAATCAATATAACTTCTCCATCTGACAATTTGTTATTAAAATAATACACTTTTGTGTCGATCTGGCATGAGTTGAGAAGACGACGTCTCATATAGACTTAGATGTACAGTAGTACTACAGAGTTGCTTACAACTTATCTTAAAAAGATAACTGTGCTGTAAAGGGAAGCAAGAGAAAAAATATTTTCCTTCAGTCTTATAGCCTTGAATAAGCCAGGCCATATTCAAGTCAGTAGTGGTTTTGTTGTTTTTTTTTCTTGCATTTATTTTTCTAATACAGGATCTGTGCAGGTAATACCACTCTAACAAGTTCTGAGAAAGTAAGTGTTACTTTGGCTTAGGGGAATTCAAATAAACCATCTTTTCTCACTTAAAATCTAATTTTAAAACACAGCAAAATATTGAGGTCATTAATGGAAGCCCAACAATTCCCACAAACTTTGACAAAGAGCAAAAGTATCAATTTTTTTTTAAAAAATACATCTTTGATAGTTTAATAGAACTGTCATACTTTCATATTATCAAATAAATACTATATTACAAACCTGAGACTGCTACATAACCATCTCTAGAGAGGGACTACAAGTTGAGCACCCTGAAAATCACAAGTTTCCTGGCAGATTTCATGCACAGCTACTATATCTCAACAAGATACATATGCATGTGTTACCACGACAGGTAATTTTATATACCAGCAGACACTTGCACCTATTATTTTTTCTGTTTTTCAGTGAAATGAGACTTAATGGAATGAATTTAAGAGTAAGTATGGGGCGAAAAAGCAGGGTTTCTCTTTGTTCCCCCTGCAGTCCTGTTCCCTACCTCCCACTGAACCACGGCTCGGTTTAGGCACTGTAAGCAAACAGCACAAACATGCAGGAACATCTTTATCCTTGATTTTTACAATGCAAATAGTTCAGATATACAAAGGCTTCTGTGAAATGTAAGCACTGGATGCCATGGCAGAATTCAAAAAGAAGGTTAGTGTTTTCTGCCCATAGAGCTTCGTGGGGAGATGCTGGACCCAGGCCACGGCTTATGAGTCCGCAGCACAACATCAAATTCTGCTTTAAATGGCCACGTACTGTAGTGCTATAGAGCTGAGCCTACAGGTGATGCTACCTTACACAATACAGACAGACCCAAAGCAATTAACAGGTTTTTAGCATGCGAAGTGGGGATCATTAAGAGCCTACATACAGAAATGGGTAGATGGGTGGGCTCACAAACCTTGGCCATAGGCACACCACCAAGTATTTGCTAAATGTGCCATTATTCACCCAGCATTCCCTGCACATGATCGACCACTTCAGGAACATCTGATAGAGACAAAATCCAGATTATCATCTGGAGACCTGGCCCAAAGATCAAATAAAAGCGCGACTTTCTCAAGATTAATTCAAAGTGGCATTTCCAGCAACAACTCTTAAATCAAAATTGCATTCCCAAATGATGCTTCCCCACAAATGACGTGACTTAAGACTTGTTCCATTCTTGTAGCGGTAAGAGCCCTGCTGAAGAGAAGCCCTGGGAAGACGGATGCGTTTTGCTCACGTTGCAGCTGAGGGTGGGCAGCCCACGCTGTCCGGCCACTCTGAGCCACGCCAAATCCTTCCAAGGCTCTGGGTAGAGCAAGTTCAACGGCAACTTTCTAGAACACGCATGAAATGTTTCTGCAGAAGCCAACGCTAGACGTTAAAAGAAAGAGCCTGGCAACTGTAATATTCCCACTGCTGTACGTTGTATTTTTCTTTTAAAGGAAGAAGGTTTTCAAATAGAGAATTATACAACATCATTAATGGCTGAAGGAGAAAGCAAGCTAAAGAATACATTCTGAAGCAATTTTTGAAATAGTGCTTTTTAAAAACTCTTAGAGTTTGTATTATTTTAAAAGACAACACATGCTGTTAGAAAATCTCCCTTTCCTCTCCTTTCTTGCACCTTAACACATTAAAAAAAAAACACTGCTCCATAAAATCCATTTGTATGTCTAGTGTGGGTGGCAACACAGGCTTGATTCTCATCTCTTTCATTGTTGTATGCCACTTAGAAATCTCACTGGATCCACCCTACTACCCGTTGCTCCAAAATATATAGGTTGCTCTGACAACCAAAAGCCTGTACTTTGTACTGTCATATATAGAATTTTGTCAGCCTAGACAGTCTATTGGCAGCCATTAGGAAACAAAACTGGAGAGGGCAAAAAAAAAAAAAACCCACCAAAAAACCCTTCTTTTCCATGCATACTTTCATTTCTCATGATAGGCAAGATTTTAAAGTTCAGAAGAATATATGAGACAGCTCGTTTCACCTTTCATATACAGAACAATGACTCTCCTTACCCGAAGCAAAATATTCTTATTACTTGCTATTGATTTTGTACTCTAGTTCATAAAAATAAAAATTAACAAGAAGGCTTAAAACTCTGCTTAACTGTAAAGCTATAACTTTAATACCTTTTTTTTTTATTTATTAACACAAACCCTGTTTCAACATACATTGCAATTATGTCTGTGCTTTACCTAAGCAAAATGAATCCTGAGAACTGACTTTTCAGAAACTTTCTAGCAAGCCACAGCTGTCATTCAGAACAGCCCACCCCTCAACTGAAAACACATACATATTTATACGATCTATAAAATCCAAGGGAAGAATCGCAAGAAGGATAAGGAACACAGAGATGCACCAAAGGCTCAATCTCCACCAGGCCGGAAGACCAGCAATAGAAAATGACTGGCATATTCACTGGAATTTTCTAAAACTGCCATTAAAAAAAAATAAACCAAAATAGAATATAGAATCATAGAATGGCCTAGGCTGGAAGGGACCTTAGAGATCCCTTAGTTCTGTCAGTTCCTAAGTGCTATCTAAGCAATGCACTCCAAGATACGGGACTTTCCAAATTCTAACAAAAGAAATGAGTTAGTTCCCCCTCCACCCTCATTGTTGGCATTACGGATAGCTACAGACTTTTTTTTTTTTGTATCATTTGAAGTACAATTTCCACAAAAGACAACCCTAAGAAGCAGCTTGTTGTTTTGTTGGGTTTTTTTCTCCCAGCAATTGTTACATAAATCAAATGACATTTATAAATGTGTATATGTAAACAGATTTTTTTTTTGTTTTCCTTGACTTCCTCAAGCAAAAACCCATCTCACAAGTCAGTGGTTCCATGTGAACCTGAGATCCTGAGGCCAATAACTTTATTTAAAGCCACAGCAATGAACTGTTAAGTGCACACACAAATATTATCTTCTCTCACCTCAGCTGAGACATGTCCACGTGAACTTAGATAATCAAATTTATAACTTGGGCTGCATTGCTAGGTCATTTTTCCAGCGACTACAATCATGATTAAATTAGCTTCCTTCAAGCATTGGCAGGTGCACAGTCACTGTCCCGTGATATTCAAAGGATTGATATCTGCCCAGCCCTTCGTAGGAATTTTCTGAGCTCTGAAGACAAAACATGTCACATCTGCGAGATGAGGCGCAGAAAAGCTGTTCCAAACCAGGCTGTTTCCCTCAGCAGGAGCAGCACGAAACTCCCAGATTTCCGATTCCACCAAGGTGGCAATTAGGGCTCTGATTTCGGAAGCACAAAACCACTATGGTCACCTTTGCAAGAATGGATATTACTGTGTAATATCCATTACTGTGTAATATATATATATTTATAAAATCTATACAAGAAATATATATGTGTGTATATATATAGACGTGCATAAATATTTTTAAAGATACCTTTACAATTTTATCTACCTTTCCAAAAGTTAGGTAAACCAAGGCTCTGCATTGTCAGGTCTCAGTGTGTTGGGCTCTGCCTGTCCCAGACCATTTGCAGGGACTTGCAGAGACAGTTTGGAGTGAGGTTTCTCCTGAGAAAGCAGAGATTTTGGTCTTCAGCACTTATACCTGCCTGTTACTAAAGTTCAGCATCACTCGGGTGCTAAAACTTGAAATGACTGTTTTCTCATAAGGTAATAGACTTAAATATTATTTAGGCAGAAATAGATTCTTTCTTCCACAAATGTGATGGAAATAATCTGCAAGTACTTTCATTTAGAACCACTTATGATGTAAAATTATTTCAGATTGTGGCTTCACTCTAGCATAGTATAAAAATTTATATTAAAGGTGACTCTGAAATATTTGCAAGCTGTAATGCCATTATAGCACTGAACTTTATGAAATCAAATCCGCTGCAAAAAGAGACCGAGCTGGTTATTCACATAAGTAGGAAGCCATGGAGAAGTACTGTTGGTATCTTACAGCCAGAGTTGTACAAAATATTTGCAGCAGATGTAAAAGGATACCCTACATGCAAACCGCTTCACCCTTCCTCATTACAAAGGCACAAGGAAATTCTCCACATTTACAGTCTTCTAATAAATATATCCCTTTTCCAGCAAAAGAAGGGAGGCATTTCATAGAAAGCCTGGACACAGCGAGTTAAGCCTAGTTTAGCAACAACCCTTAAATATTTACTATACTGCCACTTAACTGAATATCCAAATATCTGATAGGCGAAAAACATTTCAAGCATCACAATTACCAGTTTAACTCTTTGACACCTTCAATAACACCACCTTTTTATTTACCAAAGACAAGCTCAAAACCACTGTGCCTCTAAATGAACTTTTAATAGTTTCACACTTCACATGCCTGCAAAAAGTCACATACCTTTGCCACTCAGAAAATTCAAACGGTTGCTTTTAGCCACCACAACAGAAAGAGGGTTTGCATAAATCTTGTGGTCCGACCTATGCAGAAGACAGTAGTCCCTCTCTGAGGACGACAGAGGAAAGAAATTTATGCAATTGGATCAAGTCCAAATGGGTTTACTTGCACTTACACTTAATAAATTTTCTGGAAAAAAACAGCCAAGGAAAGTGGGCAGTGCTGTTGTAGCGTTGCGCAGTGAACAGGAGTGAGCAAAGGCTACCATGGAGGAGACATCCTTAAAATCTGTCTCTCCAACATACAAAAAAAAGTGGGATTCTCTAAAGGACTTGCGTTGGCTCGGTTGGAAATGGTTGGTTGACTACCTTTTTCTTTCTGGGTTGGTTTTTTTTTTTTTAAATCACCTAAGAAAACATTCTGCAATTTTTTTTCTTTGGGACAGTGGAGCTGAGGAGGCTCAAGGAGCACGCTTCCGGTCCTTCGGAAGTCTGGGGCTGCAGAGCACGGCAGCGGCAGGCTGAGGCGCAGTGTGAGCCATCTTAGCAAACCCAAGGAAAAGATGCCATAAACACCATCCAGGACATGCAATGAGCAGCTCCCAGCAGGTCTGCCTACTGGGAATCAAGACCCACGCTGCAGGCCAGCAGCATCGAGCTGTGTTTGTGCAGAAGCCCCCTTCCAGCGCCTGGACGGGTCACAGTGCAACAACAATATTTTAGCCCATCAACGGGGCTCCACACTACAAGGAAGGCAGTTTTGTGTGGAGGAGAGTTGGTAGCTACCTCCTGCAGTCCTTCAAAACCACCTCGGGGCCAGCAGCCTTGCTCCCATTCAGATATCCCAAATTGAGATACCACCGTGTTTCCTTTTATTCCTCTTGTCAGTAATATTAAGTCTGTTTAACCGGTTGTTTGGGGTTTGACAGATGACCTCGTTGAGGACACAATTTACTCTCCTCAGTTTCTAGGAAAAGACTTGACTGGTGAAGGCTTAGCATTTCTATTTTATTTAAAATTTATTTTGTTAGTAATTGACTCCTTGCTGTCAACTGGTGCCTGCAGAAGAGTTAGATTTGTAAGAAGAGCAGCAAGACATGTTCAAGCATGTGACAGGCACAGCGTGCTGACAGGGGCTGGGAGATACAAGTCTTTTATGAACACCAGAATTATGTTCCAGCAGAGAACTTAAAATTTTATATCTTCTAGTGATTTCTCAAAAGGAGTAATACTTACATAAATGTAACAGCTACCCACACAAAAATTAAAGCAGCAATTGCCAGCACATTTTACTTCATCTATAAAGCCATGCAAGGTGGCAAAAAGTTTTGCACATATCTATCTCAAGGAAATAAACTCCGCTAGAAAGCAGCTTTCTGGTTTCTGAAGACACTTTACTGTTCATGGAAAGCAAACATCAAGCTTTTACATCTTCTGGAGGAAGCCACACTTTATATCCCCGGAAGCCAACACAGCGTCAGACGAGTGACCCTGTGGGTTTCCTGGAGGAGTGTAAGAACACAACAAAAATCCACTAACTAGGAGCACTAGATTTTGACAGAGACAGCACAAATTCCTCCCACAAGTGATGCTGATGGATGTTTTCCATAACAGAAATGACAGTGACAAAAGAGGTTTTAACATGAAGGAGCCTTTCCAGTCCCTCTTCACACATCTGGGAGGGCTGGTACTGACTGACAAGCAGGTCAAATATTGAGAGTGACTGACATCTCTAAAACAAATATGCGGGGGTGGGGGGGGTGTCCAGTAAACAACCGCTACCACTGCTGGTAGGATTTTTATTTTCTTTTTAATGTTCATTCCAATGACTGGCTTCACTGCAAGCAGTTGAGAGGACAACTGCTTCTGCGCTCGGTCGTCTTCACTGCCAGCACCAGCACCACCCTCGCTTATCAACCAAAAAATATCAAAATAGTTACACCGTCATCCCTGAGGTAGTGAACAGACTGTCTAGACCTGGGATGTTGCTCACTACATCTACCAGTATTACGAAAAAGAAAAACAAGTTGGGAAAAGATAAAAAGCGACGTGAAACCAGAGGCAGAACAAAGCAAGCAACAATTTGCAGGGGACTCATTATCTTTCTCAGGGTCTATTTCCATTCCTGCCCAGTAAATGCACACTCCCCATCCCCAGAGCCTTTTCTCCATTTTCTCAGCAACGCTTGGCTTTGCCTTCTCAGGGGAAAACACACAAATGAGAGACGAAGAAAAATTGTTTGCTAACTTTTATGTTCTTCTCAGTTGCAAGTGATGGCCCAACATTTTTTGAGGTGTCACCTGCAGGACCCTGATCCCTAAGGTGGCACAGACAGAACTGTCCCACAGCTACCCGGCCAGTACAAACTCAGGTCTTCCACATGATATTTCAGTTCAATCTAGAGGCAGAGCCCGGTGCACAACGCGGTGAAGTAACTTGCCTTTCTTGGATAAAGACCCATAGCAGGGATGTGTATTACGAGCAAGATTAGCACCTGCTGCAAATAAAAGTTAGATTTACTTGCTAAGGATCTAGTCCACCAAGGAATAAAATACATTTAATATTCAATTAAGGAAATAAGAACTTCATTTTAGTACAGATGAGGATCATGACGTAAAACATAGCATCCTACAATCTATCATGGTTAGCGTAATTTTAATGGATCATTAGAAATGCTCATGGAACCTATGAGTTTCTGGGCAATACTTCGGGATCAGTAGTAAAAAAAATTCATTGCCTAGTTACCTCCTAAAGCAACTTAGCACATAGGACAAAGAATTATAGTCTGCTTGAGAAAAGACACTTAACTCCTTACAATGCAGCAACAAAAATGCCTGATCAGAGACGAAATTTGAAAGCTTTGAGTTTGACGAGCTTTGAGAATACCCCTATGTAAAATATTACATTTTATACTCTTTGAAATGATTGTTTTTCCATGCACTTTCTAATATGAACACGCAAGCAGAAAAACTTCAGTATTTCTTTTCAGTTATGTCAAATTTTAACCGCTACTTACAGTGCACAACCCCAGATAAGAAGCACCGTATAAATCACACACCTAGCTCTACCTGCACCTTGGGAATTTATGTACAACATCAGACATCAGGGTGACTTTCCATGAAGAAATCTTTTTGGAGTCAACACATATCCTCTACGGTCACTTGTACGCACACACTCCCTCCTTGCAGAGGGGCTATCCTTCCTACTCTGCTGCTTTATCTCTAGTCATATTTACTATGCTCTGAAGGATTTTAATAAATATTCCATGTGGTATCCATAAAGCAAATAAAAATGATTAACTAACAGTCAGCACAAATGCCTCTGAAGCAGCATGCACTCTTCTTTCATGCAGGATCATCAAGTTCAATACCATGATAAAGGTTAAGTTTATTAAGCATTAGAGAGCTGAGTTCTCATCACTCAACCAGTTTTTTTTTTTTTACTCTTTTTTTTTTATAAAAGGTGTTATAAAAGGAGGTGTACAGCTAAATGGTGACCTTTAGAAGTACTGTGTGTTCCTGTGGAAGGAAATGTACTGTATTTGCTTCTTATTTTTTGTAAGATTAATTAGTCTGGAATGCTAATGCACATTTTTTGGTATGTGAAAACAATGAAATCATTTGTTTCCCTTTAGAGAAATTCTGTAATAAATGCAATCCACACATGAATACCTGCACAGTTTTATCATAACAATATACTTTTTCTGGAGATACATTTTGAAATGTAAAACAAACGCATCCATTTTGGTAAGTGTTCTGAAAGCACAGTTTTGTGCTACCCTATATAGCACAGGTTTTTTTCAGACAGCAAGTCCTTCATGGCTTTAAATCACCAAACTAGCTACATAATAAAGGTCTCTTGTTCAACAGTATGACAGATGTCATCAACAGAAAGCCTCGGCAGAGCCAGTTAGCGCATCTCAGTTCTGGATTATTGCCTCTGCACCATTTCTACTGTGATGCAACTTTCACACAAACAGGAAAGCACCTTAGAGTGCAAAAAGCCAGCACGGTTAAAGCTGCTGATGTCGCTCAGCTTTTATCTACGTGCAGAGGCATAATAGCCTCTCACAGATCCAACCTTCCAAAATCACACACTCGTATGCAAGCACATACAGTACACTGCAAACCCTAATGAAGATACTCAGACAGAGCAGTTAGACCTCAGACACATGATAAAGTTGTCACAGATTAATATATTACATCCAGTAACTCTCCATTCAACTGGTCTCATGTCACAAAATGCAAGGTAACGAAGCAACGTGGGTTAGTGAAGCGCTCTTCCACTTCAGGTGTAGCCAAGTCAAATAACTTGACATTTGTGCAAACGTGGCCAGTTCCTGCATCTCTGCAAACCCACAGGAACTGAACAGGTCTTGGCATGTTGATCATAGACTCATTTAGGTTGGAATAGGCCTTTAAGATCAACAAGTATAACAGTAAAGCCGACACTGCAAGTCCACCACAAGCCACGGAAACAGATGCCGAGGTCCTTCAGCTGGCCCGGCTGATGTCTGCCACGTCCTATTGCCTGGCTGAGGCCACCAGCAGTGCTGACATGTATGAACCTGTTAGATATACCACTGCCGCCTCAGGAATTGCTCCACACATACCCTGAAGTAAATAAAGTAAACCACACAGTCAGTACTTTCATCCTACGGTACCAGAAGTGCCTTGCATAGACCTTGGCCAGTCCTTTTGAGAGATTACGTCAGAACTTATTTGCCTAGTAGCTAACTTGGCGGTGACACTCCACCTCTCCCAAAGCTGTCACGATATTGGACCTCTTCATTTTTAAGCCTTAAGGGCAATACTTCAGCCCACACAAAACACCCCAGAACAGGCTCACAGCTGAGTATCAATAAAGCATTAGAAGGATGCCACACAGCTGTAGTTGGATGACGAAAGCTTCTAATGCCCCAGCAGATGCTCTTTTTCTCAGCAAATCAGCAATTCCTGTAACAACTGCAGGAAGCTCGGCCCAGACACACGAGTGTGCAGCTGCTGAATTGGGACTGGGGAGTTGCAAGAGAAGTGAAAAACTTGCCCACCTCAGCAAATCTGGCCCAAACAAAACGGGTAATTGCTCACTAACTACAAGCCAGGAAGAGCAACCAACCAACCATCCCGACGCCCCAGTCCTGGCAAAACAAGGAGAGAGAAGCGTGTTAAGTACAAAAAAATGGGCAACATTTGATCTTGCTGGTAGTAGGAAATACAAATTCAGTTTCATGAGCTGACGTCACATTTCTCGTGGAATTTCTGCTAGAAAAGGTCACTGTCAGTTGTGATCGGTCTCCGTTACGGTTCCACTAACAGATCCACTGGCAGAGGTCTGGAAAGGACAGCTTTGAAATCTGTGAGCCAACAGCTCAGCTCCTGCTCTGGTGTTACACAATAAAGGAGGCAGTAACAGATTTTTAGTTCAGACACTGAACTAATTAATTTCTTTGTTGCTTTTTACAGCCAGAAATATTTCTCTATGAATCGGAGAAGAATTCTTGATTAAGTGTGTGTGTCTTTCCTACAAGCACTGGATTCCATGGGCAAGGGTCTCTCTCAAACTCCCCCATGTCCCAAAACAAAACCATAAAACTACTCTTTTTTAACGGTGCAGTGAATATTGAACAACACACGAGAACATCAGAGGAGACAGGCTCACCAAGTGATTCCTTTAGCCACGGTTTATGGAAATCAGTGGCAAAGAGACAAGGGGAAAAAGACAACCTGAGCTCAAGTCTGAATGATTTGAATGCCCAGACCAGAATCCTGGCACAAGAGGAAAACAACCTTGCACAATTTGAGCTTGTTTGCATTTCTTTCAGAGAATGGCTCCAAGACCATGGTTGCTCTGCCTTTCCTGCTCAAGCCCAAGGATCAGCTGGGAGAGACACTTTTCTATTTTTGTGAAATTCTGTTCCAAGCAGACTGCTAGGATCTTACTTCCTTGGCTTTGGAAAGCTAAATCTAGACTGTCTTGTTGATTGGGAATGGCAGAAAGCAAACAACATGACAGGAGGAGGAGAACATTTTGTAAGTAAGACACGTGCTTGCATCAGGTACAAAGCAGAAAGTATATTGATGACTTTTACACCAGGATTACACCGACATTATTTTACCCTTCTCATAACTGCAAATGAGGAGTAAGATTAATTTCACAGCAGCAGATTTTCCCCATGACTTCAACAGAATTAGATTAAATTAATGTTTCAGTTGCGCTTAATCTAAATTCCTGTCTTCTAAACTGTAGGCAAATGGTTTCTAATCACTATTTCTGTACCATCTCATGTTAAAGGTTCATCAATTTTGTTTCCCACCAATACTATTAAACTCTTATTCAGGCAAGAAAACATTGTTAGTAAGCAAATCAATTTCTTTTAAAACTCTCTCATGTACTACCAGTTAATAGCTTCTTCAACCAAAATAGTCAAAATGCACCGCTCTTGGACATATTTTCCATCTATATGCTGAGCTGTGAGTGCACAATGTTTCTCCTCTCTAATTCTGCCTGTCCCAGAGTAGCAACGTAGAATATAAAAATTTGAATTTCTCTCCATACAATTCTTTTAAAAGAAATAACTGTTAGAATTATAAACTGCCAAACAGTGTAACTTTAACTTATTTAACGAAGGACGGAATGAATTTCTACTTTATAAAACGTAGCTCCAATTAATATAAAGAATAAAACACCCTGTGCTATTACCAAAAAGTCATAAAACATCTGGGTTGAATAATAATCTGGCTGAGGAGCACTACAGATAACAGAAATAAAATGCGTTATTGCCCTTCATCATATCCTATCTTTCAAATGATACTGCGCTCACACATTAATTACAGATATTAGATAAGCAAATTGTATCACGACGCCCTGAAAGGCTGGTACACCAACTGCTGGAAGAGCATAAACCCATTAAATTGGTGAGATCCTTCCTCTGCCAGGCCTGCCGGCAGCACGATTGCACAACTTAACACCCTGTCAGTCATTTACCTTCACCTGTACTCGGTAAATATATCCCACCATAAGCACTTTATGCATTACAACTCGGTCTAGTAGGTGAAAAAGACTTTTCAGGGTGGGGCAGGGGGAATTAAGGGGTTCCTGACAGTGCTTTCGAGCAAACGAGTAAATAACCCGTCAGCGGCACAAGGACGAGGGAATCTGCCGTTTTGAGATCATTCGCTTTGCTGTACGGGTGCAATTAACACCCTGAAAGACAAAATTGGTTTGTTACATTAATATATCCACCTAATTTAGAGCAACCTCAGCACTGTGATGAGATGACACGTCTTAAGCACCACCACAGGTACCGAGGCCCCGCAACCGCACAAGCTCTGTCGGAAGAAGCCCCTTTCCAGAAAAACCAAACCGCCGCGGCGTTATGACTCAGCTCTCAGCCCTGATGCGACACCGCAAACACCGACAGCTTTTGGGACTCTCCCTCCCCCCAGCACAACCCCTGGCCGGGCCCAGCTTGAGCTCGGTGTGTGAAGCCACAGAAGGGACACATGAACCCCTCGCTCTTACCGTCGCTCCTCTGGTGCCCGCTCCCCGTGAGCAGCCACCCCCGCGGGGCTCGGCATGGCGCTGGCACAGCCGGTTCCTCAGCTGGCCCTGATTTTACGTAGCTGGCTCCACCAAATCAAGTCCTGAGGGGGAAGGAGAGAGGAACACGTCTCCACCCAGGACATCCACCAAGTGTCCCTTCTGCCCTCCTGAAAGGGCAAGGACAAGGGCTCCGCACTGCCCTGGGCATGGAGAGGCACCGTGCAACAGCACTTGGAGAGAAAGAAGCACTCATTCACGAAATGGCAACCCCTCCTTGTCCTGCTTAGCAACAGCTTTCCTCCTCTGCAAAGCATTAATATTTTTATCTACTTTCAACACCACGCCCGTATGATAAAACGTTCAATTCCTTACAAAAATAAACTCTGCCTCTAGCGAGGGTAACTTCTCCACCATACCAGCAGATGCAGGGTTTTGACAGCTGACTGGTCATAAACAATCACAGGTTTGAATAAAAGATAAAACACTTGTGTGGGCTACCAATTCTGCCAAGAAATTGAAAGAAAAGCGAGGAGCAGCAAAGGAAGAGGATAAAATATCATTGACTTGAAGCAAAACAAGTCTGCAGATGACACCGGCCTGGAAGGAAGAAAAAACTAACAAAACACATCATACAGCTGATAATTAGGCCTAGTGAGAAAGAGAGCAGCTTTCAAGAGAAAATCCTCCTCCTGTAAAAGTTTAAGGGTGACAATAATGCTGTCACCAGCATTTGATTAGTACGTTACAGATGGAATTCACAACTGGTAGGTTAATAATCAAGAACTCCCCAGGCTATCAGGCTCCCATTAACGCACACTCGCCCTTCACCTCGGCCAACCAGCCTACATTCATGTTTTCCCACCACCTCATAAAATACCTCTGCTGGTAAAAATCCCATTTTTTTTTCCTGGAAATGGATTAAATATTTATGACATTCTATTACTGATGTAAACACTTCTCCTAGACAATTTTCTAGATATAGATCAGTAGCTTCATTGCAAAACTTAATCATGCACTGCGCCCTGAAAACCGCTTAAAAGTATGTTTTAGAAACTGTTCACAGAAGGCAATAAAACATACTTAAAGTCACATAAAACTTATAATCGTTGTTCCAGCCATTTTAATACTGAAAAACAACTGCGTTCCGAAGTTGAACAGCCTTCGCAAACACTACATATGCCCTTCCAGTACCTAATTAGCTGATAATACTCTGGGTGCCTATAACGCACAATTCAAATGCCTTGCTTACCAATGTGTTTAGTATTCGGCAAATAAGTCTTCGTACCAATTAAATCCCTTGTTATTATGAAAATGCTTCCATACTGTTGTAATAACACAGGATAACACAGTCAATGCTACTAATCACAAGGCTATTCTTTGAATAATTGCAGGATTTATGAGTAATCATTGCTAAGGATACGCTACTATTCAGTGCAGAGTACACAAAATCTAATAATACCTTTCAAATAAATCTGATTAATGTTACAGTATCTTTTAAGTGAGGCATGTACATAAAAAAAAACTTCCCCAACCACTGAGAAGCAGTATTTTACAGTGCAGTAATTTACTGTAGCAATTGCACAGTAATTTGCAAGCACAGTAATTTACAGCTGTATGCCGGCAACAAAAATCCATTTTTCTTCTCAATATCTGAAAATATTGCTAAATAATCAAGTTTGATCCAAGAGAAGATTATTACTTCCACTTCCCCTATAACATGTAAATTAGGAGAAACTATTTGCTCACAGGAAACTTTTGGGGAGAGCTCAGGAATGAGCCCAGGTTCCCTAACAAGTAAACCAGCAAGTCAAGAACCTGCAATATCTCCACAGAAATGTTTGATGATACGGCTTTATAGTTTAGTCCAGTTCTATTTTTTTCTGCCCTAGTTCTGTACAGTTGAAAAATATATCATTTATCATCAAAATAGCCAAATGCATTACTTCTAACAGATCAGGTCATCTTATTACCTAAGAAGTTATCTGTCTTACAGTTACCTAAGAAAGAAAACTATGGGGCTACAGAACAAGGATCTCCTACCATCAAAAAATGATTTTAACACTAACATAGAGAACTAGTACAAACTTAAGAAAATCAGGAAACATCTCCAATAGGTAACTAAGCACTATCATTTAGGAAGCACAAAGCGTGAAATTAAAAAGCAACTAAAAATCTTCAACTCTACACAGACATAGTATCAGAATGGAAAAATTTTAGAGAATTATTTTATTAGTAACTTACCTATATGAAGATATTTAAAATTATATTCACAGGACCAGTCAAACCCACCGACCACCTCACAGGAGGCAAGAAATATTTGGGCTGACCAGGTCAATTCTTCCATGACAAACTAGTCCTAAACTTCATTCACCTGTGCCTAACGCAACACCTGAATTCGAAGTGCCCCACCAACCCCAGAGCCTTCCAATCTTCTACCATTCAATCCTGGACACAGCTGAGACAACGGCCAACCAGGTCCACACGTGAGCAACCTCCTCACCTCCCCAAGGGGCGCGCAAGGAGGACTGGCCAAGCTGGCCAACGGCGTGATAGGAATTATGCCTCCAGGCCACATTATGCCATCAAGGACCAAACCTGATACCTTGAAGAATCATCCCCTTCTTGCAGATCAGCTCCCTGGGGGACTTTCTGACATATCTCTAGAGCATTAACTCAGTCATACCCGCAAGGGGTATATGCTTGCATTCTCCTCACCTTTGAAAGTTCCAGGTTGCCTGTATTGCTTGAAAAATATAATATGTTGGAATACGTATCTATACTCTCTCGCAAAACATATTTGATTGCATCTTTCTGCAATGTTTGCTTAGAATTCAGAAGGAAAATGTCAGGACACTTGTTAAACAAAACCCTTATTTGAAAAAAAAAATGGACACGGGAAACTTGAAGCTCATTACAAACATCTGTAAAAAATATTTATAGAATACCAAGAATAATATATTGCATGTAAAATGTAATAAATACATACAGAGGGAGAAAATGAAAAATCTCAACAACTTGCTATGGATAAACAAATATGTTTATTTTTCCTTCAGAAGACATTGGTTACTCAGGCAAACCACTCTATTAGCAAATCCTTCCAAAACCAGAAAATTATATATGCCACAGAGAGATTAATAGTAGGTAAACTGTTGCTTCTGGTCTCCTGCCCAGTGAATGCTCCTCTAAAAGAACAAAAATATTACTATGCCAGCCATCACTACACAACATTTGACTCCACCTCCTCCTTTTTTAAAAAAACAAATTACTCATACATCAAAAAAAACCCAACTAAACTGATTTTATTATGTCTCAATCGGATGGGCAAAGCTTACCCAAAAGGCATTAGTACCACCAAGTCAAACCAGGCAATTCCACATTAACAGCAGTATTCAGCAGCATCCCACATAAATTTATTATAGAAAAAGGAATCTTGCACAGAGATACAGCACTAGACAATTAAAATAGGAAGATAAGAACAGATGTGAAAAGCTTTTCAGAAAGATAGCTATTCTCCACAAGTCTTTAACTCTAATGGAAAAAAAATCCTATTCATATTTGAATGCACCCAAATCGCATCATTAAATACATTTTACATGAATTTGCACTGTGCCTTCAGGGGCAGCAGGTTATTTCTAAATAAAAACAAAGAAATTTCTACCTGGGGCAAGGTCCTAAAATTATATTAAGAATCAAATCATGAGTCTACCTTCATTCAATTTGGGGTCTTAGCACAGAAAAAAAAAATCTTCATTTGCCAAGAATGCTGAAATTTTGCTTTTTTGAATGCTGAAGGTTTGTTTATTCTGACTTTGATCAGAAGTTTTCCTAAAATTTTCTCACCACGCATTCTGCAAGTAATTTGCGGCAATCTACCAGCTCATACAGCATTCTTCCAAAATTACGGTGTACTAAATGCATTTTTTTTCCCCAAAACATGTAAAGTGTGTAAAAAGGCTTTTACGTAAATTGTACAAGTACTTTGCATACATGGAAGGAATTTGTTTTAGCAAAGCAAATATCTGAAAACATCAGATTCAAACCCATTTCATTACATTTGGGTAGCTATGGAATCGTGCAAGGTTTTCGTTTCTTTTCTTTTATTACATAGATTCTTTAATATGTGAAGAAACCAATAAGAATTTTATTAAACTAAACTACAGAAAAGAAAGGCAGTGGCACCAAATTGGTACAGTTAGAAAGCTCAGATTAACAATTTATGAGAACCAATCTAATCTTTTAGCGGTAAAGCAAGTAAATAAGATGGTACGTCTGAACTTTTTATCTAGGTTTCATTAATCTACTTGCTTGTATATATGTAAAATGCACTGTCAGCGTGTGTCGCGTCCCCAGGCAGGTGAATATGGAGCAGCTCTACCTGTGCATCCACAGAAACAGTTCCACAGTGTTTGCACCTTCAGTTAAAAAACCCTCAATGGCCATTTTTGCCAAGCACATGCTGCGGCGCGTCATCGCCAGCACCTCTTCCCGTCCCCACTTTCACCTTCTGGTCCTGAAGTTCAGAGACAAACAACCTTTCTCTGTCTTCAAAGCCGTTACTCTGAAAGCCACCCATGGGCAAAATCACAGCTACAGCAGGAAGTCATTAAATAAATGAAATGCACGTCTCAACCCATCATCTGAGTCTATGTATATAAAACGTGCAAAAAACAATACGATGACCCACATTAACATCTTTATCCTAAGTTGCATTTATTTGCCTGGTGTGCAAATTATATTTTTCACAGGATCTGGCAGAAATCATTACTATTACATTTAATTTGTATACGCATTACAGTATCATCCAGGAGTAATATGCCAGATAAAACATCTTGAAAAAATTTCAACATTAAACTGCACAGATTTTTTTGGATGCCACATAGACCTTTATTAGCTGCTCATATGTAATTCACTTCAGCGAAGAGCTTCGTGTAAGATTTTATGCAGTTAAAATACCCAAGAACAAAGAGTAACGGAGAGTCTGGGAACGCAGAAAATTCTCCTATGGGTTTTGATTGGTTTTGCTTTAATCAATGTAGTTGATAATAATTAAGCCTCAAAGCCTGCATGCCTAAATGACACACCGCAATTTATTTTGATTACAGAGTTCGTTTTGTCATTTGTAGCTCGCCATTTAATTGGCAAACACAAAATCGCGCGTCGCCTTGGTAACAAATGGAGCCCAGCTCCATACCCAAAAAGGTCTTTCTAAGCCTGTGGTGGGAAGGGGAGACCCTCCATCCCCCAAGGAGCCCCAGCTCCCACTGCCCGAAAGTCACCTTCTGCAGACGGGCAGCCGTGTCCTGGTCGGTGAAGGTGACAATAAAGACCTCCCAGATGGGGTTATCAAACCCTTTTTACAGTCAGACCTATAAACCTGCCCCACCAGATTTGTGTCTTTGTTCAGCTGCCCTAATTCCTGCGGGCTTTGGCACAACCTGCACCCGCCGACCGCTTGCGGGCTTCTACAAAGAATGTTTCCCCCTCTCACTTTTTTCCTAATGTACCTGGTATTAGTTGTTTGTGCTCCTGTGCGGCGAGCGATGGCTGGTGAATATCTCCCTAACTCCACTGTGTGAAACTGCATCGTGGAAGGAACCTGTTATTGATGGCACAATACATTATAAAGGGATTTTATATAGATCTTATGGATTTCTTCCCCCTTCACCTACTCACATTATTTCAGAGAGAAGTTTAAGCAAGAGTCAACATGACTTTTGTTTTAATCTCTCAACCACAACAATATAATTAAGCTGTGAATGATATATCAAAGTGCCATACACAAAGACGAATTGACAGGAGTAATTTTTACTACTCAAAACCCTCCTGTTTCATATATCATAATATCCTGTAAAGCGAGCCCACTGACATCTGCTTGACTGTAAAAGCAATAGTTCGGTATAAACCTCAATTCATCCTTCAAACAGGCATACGTGCTCCCTGCTTATTACCAGCACTACGTGCATTACTACACTCGAAACCTGCATCATTCCTTATTTTGGGTCTTTATTAACTGCTTCCCACAAATAGGAGAGTGGAACTTGCCATATTCTTGCATGACAGTGTTTCATATGAGTGTGCCACTGAAATTATTTCAAACATTTTCTCATCCTGACAAACATTTTGTTTCTTTGGGAGGTGCTGAAGAAGAGAATTTGGCATAACTGGCTAGGATACAAATAGGTCTCCTTTTTCGTTTAGGGGAACAGAGGATTTGTACTGAAGCTCTCATTGTTTCTCATTTCACTTCTCATTTTCAAGCTTTTCGGGGCTGGAATGAATCTTAGTTCTGTACCTACAAGAGTGAGAACCTCATTTACGGCTCGGATCCTAAGGCACTACTGTAATGCAATTATTATTATCATCACCATCAGCACCAGCCCAATCAATCTGAGTATGTGCTGCTAATGAGTTCGTGTCTGGAGGCAGTTAATGTTCTAACTAATTTGGGGGGTTTTTTGTTGTTAAATAACCATTCTTTGCAGCAAATAAACTGAAAGCTTTATCAACCTAAAATTACCATTTAGAGAGCAACTATGAAAAATCTGATTATAGTAAAAAATTATCAAGAAGAGCAGATTAGCCTGGCTCATTTGGGGGGTGAATTGTATTTGATGAGTTAAGAGATGTGGCTTCACCAAGAAGTAATTTGCTTATATTTTGGGGTTCCTTCACAAAAGAATAAAATAAAGTCCTTGAAATAAACAAACCATACAGAAAAGATTAAATACCCTCCCATACAGACCATGTGCAGGAGGAATGTATGCTATTTAAATGGCTGTTTTGGCAAAACAGAAATTCAGGAAATTTGTTTGCTGCACATGCCTGTGTGATTCATGACAATAAATCTCTCTGCCTTCATCAGAGAACACCAAGGACAATTCTTCCTTGGCCAACAGATGCCAAAGAACTTCCAACTTGAAAAAAACCCTACGACTTAATTTGCTCTTGTCTGATAAAATACTCAGCTACGGAAGTCACGACTGCAAATAATTACCACTCAATCATATGAAACACTCTCGTGCATATGACTGGATTTACAGTGATAGACTCATTTTCAGCTGCGTGTTTGCAAGCATTTGTATTGAAAAACCACCATTTCCAAGGCAAGCACATAAAGAAAAGTAAAGGTGAAAACTTTTTCATTATCTTAGAAGACAGGTTATTACCTATATCACTTTCTCGGATATCCATCCATCCACACCTAATGAGTCCTATGATTTAGTCAGAACACATTCATAAAAATGATTCATAGTTGTTATGCAGCCACTTGATGTTAATAGCAAAGCTGAAGTCTTAAATCACAGCTGTTTCCCTATGATAGCCAAGGGGCAAAGCGACACTTTGGAAAACAGAGGAAAGAATTTATTAGGGCAACTTTATGAAAGCAACATTTACAAGAAAAATGTGAAGCAAAGCATCAGGGTCAAAAGTGCTATAACCAAATCACTTGACAGTATTAGATGCCTTATAGTAATAACTAAGAAGCTAGCAGTTAGTGGTCTTCCTCCTGCATATGTTAATATTCCCCCAAAAAAGTTATATATACAGATTAGAAACATTTATTTAATTTTAATTTTATCTATAATCTATCCTTGGTACTCTACAGAGATGCATATTAACCTGAATATTTTGAGTAACAAGAGGCAAGTATAGTTTCATTCTTTCCTATACTAGTAAGCATTTAGCCACAACTGAAAAGAGTAAATTTTAACCAAAAAAGCGTTATAATTAGCAATTGAAGAAGTTTGCTGATTTTTAATTATATCGACGAAGGAATGGACAATAAAATGGGGCAAGAGCAACAGTACTAACCAGTAACAAACACCAAATGACCCATCGTCTTCAGGAAAACTACTTACATCCTTCGATTTTAACTCAGTAATAAGTTTTGCTGGACCACAGAGCCTATAGGGTTGAACCTATAGGGTCTCTACATACATCTCGCTCGGGTGCAATTTCATCCAGAAACATGCGTTGTATGCAGATTGCAGGCTCTGGAGCTTTAAGGGATACGGTAGCTTAACAGCCAGGAAGGCAGACACAGGTGAGTAAATCTGGCATGACACAAAAGGCAACAATTTGGCACAAGATCCCCATCAGCTCTTGGAAGTCTCTTAGTAGATTCATAGATAAAGATACGTTGCAGCATCAAGCTCTGGTGCAATGGGTGCATCTTTCACTAGGAAACAGCAATCCCTGACATTTCACGTGCTTTCTGCTGGACTCCGTTTGCCTCACTCAAACGCCACTAAAACCATCAACATTAATCCAGTAGAGTTTCTGAGCAAGCAGTGAATGAGCTGTGGTTTTGCGAAGCCGTAGCCCGATTCCTCCCTCTATTCATCTGGCCGGTAACAACAGAAATACCAAACTCAAGCTCCCATTACCAGCCATGTGGCACTTTTAGCAAGGAATGAAAGGACTGCCAAACGGGAAAAAAAAAATATACGGAGACGAGAACAAGATGTGCATACACCCTAGCAAAGTAGAATAATTGCATAGATTAAGTAGGTCAACTACAGGTATGGATTTCTTTTAAGATGATCCAAAAAGGCATGAAAAGTTGCATGTGAAGGCACGCTCCAAAAGAATTCACATCTGCAAACAGGCCCGTCTTACTCAAATCAAGCGAGGCAAAACTGAAACCACCTACCCTAAGGAGCTTCCACGGGAAAGCCGGTCTTATTTCCCAACTTGCTCGCTGCAAAGCTGCTGTGGAATAACCGGAGTGACGGATGAGCACATGTCACACAACTACTTCTTAATGGTATTTTTGTCAGGTGATTTGTAAGCAGGAGCCTGGATTGGATAGGAAATTATCTTCCTTACAACCAGCGTCTAGTATTTTGCATCAGAAGAAACTGCTATTCAAATTACATGAATACAGCAATTACTGGCTTCCTTACACCTTTTTTTCCAAAGTGAGCTCTGAACTTTTCTATTTATATTTAGATTTGCAATGTGATTCCCAATACAGAGTATTCTAAATAAAAAGGTGACAGGAGGTCAAGAACCACCCTGTTAAAAAAACCCACACACTTCCCATTTCAGGGTAGAAGGATCAGTTTGGTTACTGGGTTTTGGTGAAGGAAGCAGTAGAAGACATGCACTCGCATGCAGGTTTCCTCCAGGTGCTAAATGCCCATAGAGATTTTTAATTTATAGACATTTAGACTCTTTAGGTGTGAGAAGCCTCTTAATCTTCTGAAACTCACATTATTTTCTTCCTAATTTTCAAAAAGAGAATTTTGAAAAGCTAGAATTGGCATCCATGAGGCTCAAGCAGGTTGTCAGGAGAGCTTCACATTTTGAGAAGTGCTGAGATTATTACGTTTATGCGAAGGAACTGACATTAATCCTAAAGAAATCTGAGGTTTCCCCCTTAACTACATACGCGGCTCATAAAGGAGGTGCTTCAGCACACAAACCTGTGGAAATCTCCACTTCCCAGGAGCACACACGGACCCACAAATCTCATGCCAGAACCCATGGGGAAAGGCCAGCAGCAGCCCAGGCACTGGGACGGTTTGTTTCAAGCAAGCGTTCATCTACCATGTCACACCTAAAGCAGAAAAAAACCCCACCCCCTGACTCCCAAGGGCAAATGGCCTTAGGAAAGGAAAGACAGGAGAAATGCAGAGCTGGGGAAAGACTCTCATCTCTACACGACGCTCCCCCATCACCCACCTCCTCTCTGCAGTGAAGCTGGAGGGCGTGCGCTGCCGCTGTCACAGTTTTAACGGGCTGAGAACTCACTCCTGCCCACCCGTGAGAAACAGCACGCAGACATCGCCGTACACGGTATTTCTTACTTACAACTTCTGCGGGGCAACGCTCGCAGATAAACTATTGCACCACGCCGGGGTGGGAGTCTCCAAACACATGAAATCTTGTATGCGCTGGTAATCCTGGCTCAGAGCCTCCGGATGAATGAAGAACACGATCTTACTGATAAGAATATGTATAAAATAAAAAATTATGACCTCCCATAGCTAGTATGTTCTCTGCTCCCTTCTCCACTCAAATACCAAAATCTACAGATACTAACTGTAAATATGGCTAGACATCATTACACACATTCTTCTTCTTGGTTGCTTATCCGAGCTGAGCTGCAGCACTATTAGTGCAGGAGAAAAAAAAAAAAAATACTGAAGCAAACCAAAGCAAACTGCTGAAGAACAATATGTCATTGTAAATTAAAGGAGTTTTGGGAGGATCCAGCAAAGTTTCTGAAGTTTCTTCCTCCTCTTTAAAATGTCACGCTTTTAATTCACTTCATTTATATTAATAAACATTGGATTACACAACTATTAGTCTAGTTGAGAACTGCACTAAAGCTCACTAAATCTTTCTCTAATTATTATGATTAATGGTTTAAAATGATCAGCTTCTCAAATTAACAACCTAAAGCAACTGGTATAGAATAAAAGATATTCTTCTTGATAAACAGGGTCTTCAGTCTTATTAGTCAATGAAATTTCGAGCAGTCCATTCAGTAATACCACATTCTAATTCACCGTAACTACCTATTTACATAGATTTACATCAGTTGTGCTGCCACTATGTATTTATTTGAGATGAATTATTTTTAAATTGCACTGAAACTTAGTCTCATGCGTATTTTATTACTTCAGAAATGAATGTTCAAGAACTGACTACCATGGCCTTATTGTTTTTTTCCTCACTGCTTCCAGAGCATGTACTATATATGTGGTTTTGTATTATTACTCCTACTATTCACCAATACTTATTTTTAAATGACAAGTTCGCCATTTAAGACCCAAGGTTTGTAAAGGAGACTCCTAACACTTCAAAAATTTAGAGGCAAATTAACACCTAGGATACTTATAGGAATTGCAGTTCTCATACTTCCGTGATTCGCACTCCAATGCCTGTTTCTTTACAGGGATCTTTAAAGAACATTCAAGCAAGCTGATCACACAAGCTCAGCTATTTATATGGTTCCCAAGTGAGACAAACCATAAGGAGAATCTTACCAAACCCACAAAGGAAGTACCAGGTATTTCCAGTTCTGATACCCTTCGATTCCATTTTTTTAGATTTGCAGTTTTACTCAGCAACAACTGAAGATGGTTGGAACGTCTGTGCCAAAGCCACCTCACAAACATGATTAGAGTAAAGTAGCTGAAAATAAGATCTTACCTCATCCTTACCATCCTCAAACTCTAAAAGAAGCTTCTCCTGCCCTTTGAATGCAAGGTATCTAGTAAGGACCACATCTACTACACAGCTTTCCAAAGAGGAAGACGATACGCTCCCCAGGCATCAAGACACAGTGATACGGGTTAAGAAGAAAAGAAAGCCCTTCAATAACATTCAAATGAATGGCAGCTTCCTTTACTATCTAAGACACACTGAAAATTTAGTGTCTACTCTTCTAAACAAGGATTGATAGCTCTTGCTCAGTCTTATCTTCACCAGCAGTCTTTATTGTTTTTTCCCCTTGAACTAAAAACATGAACAGCCCTTGCATGAAAAATTAAGCTCTGCAGAACATAATAAGAATCCTTCCACAGCTGCAGGAGCCTAAGGGATTTCTCATTAAGAATTAGACTTCAAACTATATTGATATTATGGTCAACGCCATAGGGAAGAAGTATCTGTCTCAGGAGTGGCAAAGACCATTAACATTTCTGTTCTGTCCTTCCCCATCACGGCCCATTCTCAGGACCGTTGAATATTATTTAACAACGTGTTTCTGTTGCAAATAACCAGCGCAATGGCCATGGCTTTTATTTCTCCAGCTCTTTTCTTACGGTTTTACAGTGTGCAATATGGTTGTAGTATTTGGTCTTCTCCTGTAGGTCTCGTATTTCTACTGGGAGCTTTTTGTGGACTTTGATTCACATGGGCACATGCAGTATTTACTCAGCAGATCTTCCTGGACCAGTCCCCTACTGTGTTCCTCCGTACCATCATCCCAAGGTATATGTCACATATTTTGTGGTCCCTGCAAGTCCCGTTTCCCTATTTGTAGTAAGTTAAATGCAACAATCTTTGTATTAATTCAGATAAGCCTCTCTCTGACATAAAATTGAAAAGAAAAAAAAAACAGTCTTATTTTCACATACAGACTGAAAAGCTAACAGAACCTACAACACTGCTGGTGAAGAACTTGCTTCCACTTGAAGATTCCTCTTATAAATTTCAGATTACATGCCCAGTTTAAACAAGTCTGCATTCAGTACTTCTGTCATCATCCCAGTTAATAACGTTCATTCTTTAGTGCATGTGAATAACCAAGACAGTAAAGATTAAAAGGGAAAGTCGATAGCTAAAATAACTGGTTTGGCAGTCACACGGAAGAAACAGGAGTGGTTCAACCACTAAAATTCTCACACACCAGTCTGGGAATGCCCTGCAGAGGACTACTTAGGACACACTACCGGCTGCTGTGTGGGAAACCTAAGTACAGGATTGTTTCAACATGAGAGGTACATTTGAATGCTCTTCAAAGCAATTGTGAAAGCTGTGCAAAACCCACTCGATTCTATTTGGAAGGTTATTGGGAAATGGCAAATTACTCATAGCTGCATGGGTTTGCTTCTGTTTTCCTTGCTTGAAATGCCAGAGCTTTCAACTAACCTGAAAAATCTAACAACTCCCACTTTTAATACTTGAAAAACTTACCAAATGCATTCCAGACACTGTTACCCTGTGATAACCTTTGTGTGATGAAATGTGAAGATGAAAAGTGAAAAAAAAAAAAATCTCTTTTGAGTGAAAGAATTGCACTATCTCCATAACTAAAAGATCTAACTACAATGAAAAATTACGTGATATTGTGTTCTGCAGGTTCCTGAGTTATGGCAGTGAAAGGCAGGCACGGGGGATGTTGCTAACGATGCAAAGCATCTAATAGATCACGCTGTAATTAAGCCTCGTGTAACTGACTTAAACAACATCTCATTTTTAACAATCCATTCTACAGAATGCAACCCTAAAACCTTTTCTGTGGGGAAAGAAGTAAAAAGGAAATTGCCACTTTTACCTGGAGGTAATTTGGCTTACTGTCCTCTTTCTAAAACTGTGGTTTCCTTCCATTCCTGTAACAGCAGAACCTGGAAGAGCATTTTAATCACTTCTGTGACACTTCAACTAGTCTTTTCACTTACTTTGCTTGAACCAGAAAGAAACTCACATCGT
The DNA here is from genome assembly GCA_020746105.1 of Trogon surrucura. NCBI lineage: Eukaryota > Metazoa > Chordata > Aves > Trogoniformes > Trogonidae > Trogon > Trogon surrucura. The sequence goes on along the minus strand of CM036625.1, from coordinate 6,573,287 downwards.
CCTGAAGAGTAAAACCACTTGAATTTCATCTGCTTTCAAGCCTCAACAAGAAATTTCATGCAACTCTCTCCATCTGATATGACCCTGCAGAGTCTAGAGCCTTATGATATATTTCTTAGCTCAAAATGAATTGGCGAGAACAGATTCACTCACAGATACCCTCAAGACTAAACAAAATATAATTTGTCCCTATGCACGTACAAGATAAACATAATTTGCGCAAGCATTCTTGTGTGTAAGATTTCCCAAGGCTTCATGTGACACAAGTTCATAAAACATATTTGTACCTGATGGTATATATTTTATATCACCACTGCTATCTTCTGTTACCATGAATTTTCATTAAAGGAAGACTGTTCAATCAGGAGAGTTTTAGTAGGACCTGACTGGGTGAAGGTGATCTTGAGCTAGAAGTGTGTTCGCCCCACTAAGACAACTGTGCTAATAACACCCTGAAAAAGCAGTTATATCATGTTACTGCTTTTGGAATTACATTCTTGGTAATGGCAGCTGCTAAAAGAGGTCCCAAGAGCTAAAGTTCACAGTAACAATTAAATCAAGGGGATCTGGAATAGGAGATATTTAAAAAAAAAAAAAAAACAAAACCCTCACCAAAACCTGAGAAACCCATTTAAATGAATACACTTTAGAGTTACTAACTTAGCAACACCAAAACCCCTTTCTTTTTATTTCGCAATCTTTTGTAATGGGTTGTCATTATTTAGGTGCCACACTAAAAAAAAGTATTATCAACAGACAACGACACAGCATACAGACATTGCTGCTATTAGCACCAGGTTTTGATCCAGCTCTTCAGTCTTTAAGGCAAAGAACTCAGGGAAAATACAACTTACCGCAAAGACAAAGTCATGCTGGGTTTTAGACTTCTGTGTGAATAGGAAATACACATCCACACCGGATTGCTGAAACTTTCCATATGAAATTCTCACTGATTGTAAAAAGAAAGCCCTGATATAAAAAGAAAGAAATAGTCTATAGGGTTCCCAATCAATGCACTCAAACGATGTAATTGCATATGTCCATGTTTTCTACAGATCACTCAAATAGGGTCCATTTTGTTCTCACCTCTGGGAGCCAATTAAGCTGCATTCAAGACACTAGAAACTGCTGTGACATACAAGGTCTAGGACCAACAAAACCTTGAAGACTTGGGAATCTGTTCGCACAGGGAAAAGGCAGCATAAAATTTCTTTTTTAAAAAAGATTATACTGCTAAAATGACATTATACAACTGTACCACGTGCCCCTGCTGAACAATGCGAACTGACAAATTCTCAGCGCTTCTGCAAGCTTCACCACTTCTCAAATACGAATCTATTTTTGAAAAGACCATCTTACACTTTTTCCTACCTTCAGCACCATATTCAGTCTTGCAGTTTTAGAACGGCGACTTTACTGCAAGGTAGGTATCCTTCCGTCAGGGAGAAAGAAGTGACACACCGCAGCGAGGTGTTCAGTGAACAGAAAGGAAGGTAAAAGAAAGGAGGTAATGCCAAAACAGACCAAAAAACCCAAAGATCTTTCAAATAGACAAGGTTTGCAATTCTCCATGCAGAGATGCTCTTACAAGAATGACACTTAAGATAGAAATTGGTTTGATAAATGGGATGCAAGTAGTGCAGGATTAAAACACTTAGTAAAGAACATGGAACACCATCTCCAGGTCAGTGCTTATAACCCGCCTTTTATCAGACCACGTGCCATTCCTTGTGTGAAGCAAGCTGTTTTGTAGAAATGTTCATTTTAAGTCTCCCTCAAATGAGTTTTGTCTCTCGAGAAACTAGGTTAATGTAACATATTGTAAAAGAATAACGGATTATTTTTTTTAAAAAAAATCATCTTATGGCATCTAATACTTTTTTACTTACTAGAAAAAGGTAGTAAACTGATACAAAACTTCCCTACTTACAGGATTCTCTGCCTCTCCAGGTTTTCTATTTACAGAAGTAGCCTGACGACTCGAGATGCAACGCTGTATTCGTGAGCTGCAGGGCAATACCACAGAACATCCACCACACAGTTCCTAATATAATTTCTCCCCTAGTTAATGAGGAATAAAAATTGATCAAACTAAGTAAATCACTCCTATTTTTAAATTAAGCTTTCCACAGACTGCCGATACAATAGAGTAGAAGTCCTGCTGCATCGTTATGGCCACGCTTTCTAATCACAGGTCTTTAAAATACTGAACAGGGCACCTTAAATGTCCCATCTCCACCACCACAAATAGTGGACTATTGAGATTTCCTAAGAAAAATTAAACGGGTTTTGTTCGGAAAGCACCGGTTCTCAAGAAAAAAAAAAAATACACCCCCAAACAAGAAGTTGTTTCACAGAAATGCATTCTAAAAGCTCACAAGAAGCTTTCATATTCTGGGAAAACTGCTGAAGTTTCGCATTTGAAGCACTGTAATGCTTGAGCATTTCGCTCTTCAGGCGGGAGCTCTCTCACCTTCCATCATCTTGCGGGAGAAAAAAGGTGGGGAGTGGCGAGGAGTGAGAGTGAAACATTTCCTGAGCATCTCTAATTACAAGCACCACTATCCTCAAAGAGAGGTTTAACTGGCCTCATTCTTATGTTAGCCTAGTCAGTTCACTCATATTTAACTACTACTCAAAGACACTGTGCTGTTGGTGTTGAAATTATTTTTTAGACACTATCAGAAGGCTTGATTTGGTAAAAAAAAAAATTAGTTTAATTTGTCAAGAAGAAATTAATGCATACGGTGGAGTAAGAAAGTCTCCGCACTGACAAAAACAGAAGGAAAGGCTAAAGCTTGTCAAGTCACTGACCAAGTACCAAAAGCTCCCACAAAACTCTCAGAAATGAGAAGATGCTCAGTGAACACGGCTCAGCCAGCTCAGATTCACTGAGTCACTCCTGGAATATTTTAAGGCTCCTACTACATATCATCAGGTTAGAAAGAAATTGCAGATCTGACCTAATTACTGACCGTTTCGTGGCGTATCGCTTCTGTGCAGCTCCTCTACAACACCAGATAAATCCAAAACAACAGTGCCAAGCCGTAATAATACAATGGTTTTTTAAGAGAAATTCTGTGGGGTTTGAAGCATCAGGTAGGGCCGTCACGGGTCAGTCCTGGAGAAGATTACTTAAACATACACACACAAAAATTTATCCTAAATACAACAAAACCAGCCCTCTAGAAGTAAAGTACAAGTAAGCTACTCTCCAAAAGTTGTAGCTTCTGCAGAAAACTAAATACAAACTAAAGATGGGAGACTGGAGCAGAATATAAATATTGGATGGCACGAAGATCTACACAGCATCCCAAAATGCTGTACTTCACGTGTGTATTAGGAAAATGCTTATTTCTAGTAAAAGCCTCGTGTGCTGTCAAATGATGCTATAATGGACAGTGGTAGAACTGAATGTTGTAATACTCAGAAATTCTAACAAAGGCAGCCGTTTGGTTTAAATGGATTCAATATGTTAGTAGAAATAGTTGGGTTTATTTTTCTGCTCTCAACATATATATGTCATTGTTAGAAAAAAATCTACCTTTATATTTCCAGAGAGTTTGGTTCTGTTTGTTTTTTTTTTTTTTGGGGGGGGGGTGTTGTTGTTTTTATTTTTAAAATAGAATTAAAAATAAACTAAAAAACAAAGAAACAACACTACACTACTTCAAAGATACAAAAGAGATGTCCTGAATTGCTTTTTTAAAATATGGCTACAATTTTTCTGAATTACTTACAAATGTCCCACAACGAAAGCATCTATTAAATAACAAGAGCTTTCAGCAAGAATTAAAAATGTGAGCCGGGAGGGAGTTCTTTTAAAAGAAGATTTAAAATGGACATATGACTAAGAAAGCCAACTACTTCACAGTTCTCTGCTACTGAGATTCCGGGTTTATTTTATTTTTGAGATAAAGCTGCACTGCAAGTCTATAAAAACTGGACATTTATCATTTGTCCAAATATTTATGACATTCAGTGCCAAGGCAGGTTTTAATCTGAGTCTAGAGTTCCTGTTGCATTTCACCAGTCAATCTTGTCTCTCGAATGGCAGAAAAATCATCTCTAAAACCCGAAATCACTATGACCCTGTGGAAGTTGGACCAATTTCTTGGCAATGAGTGAAGGAAAGATACTAATGCAGCAAACGGGCTTCAGGTCTGCAATGCAGTTACGGCACAACTGATCCTATCTCCACTTAAGCATCTTAGAATGAGATCTTACGATGTAAAAACACCCCAAAGTTCTGGAAGTGGGGTTTTAGTTGGTAACACTTTTTATCAACCTGTAATTGTTCTGCTGCTTTCCCTCTCTCTATATTTTTTTTCTATTTTATTTCATGTTTATTTGTCCTGATCAAATCATATACTTCCACTCCTTCCCATAATGTTATTTCAGCTGCTCCAAAGTGAAAAATAAACCCCCTGACTTTTCTAGGCGTGGTGGTTGTCTCTGAATGTGCATGAATAAAACAACTGAGAACACTGTCATATTTTGCATGAAGTTCCAGCAGGGTTGAGATTTTTAAGCCACAAGGCAGCATTTAGTCTTTTGTGGGACGGAGACAGTTGACAGGACAGCTCTCAGAGTACAGGGGACACATCTCCACCCCAAACACAGGCTTCTCAATAGCAGTAACTGCGTGAACAAAAAGACTTAGAGGGACACGTGCTCCAGGAAGAAGGGAGAAGAATGGAAGAGGGAGGGAAAAAAGCCAAATCAAAATCAGAGCAGCAGAGCCAAGGATAGAGCCAGAATCAGCCCACAAAGAAAGTGCACTTTGGTTGAGCACGCTGAAGAAGGGTTTGTAGTGTGAGCGAATAAATTCTGCTAAAATTCTTCCAAAGAAGTATTTCACATTATTTATTACATACACAAGACACCTCACAGGATCAAAAATTTACTCCCTTTAGAAAACCATCAAACTTTGGACAGATTTGTGATCAAACCAAATAAAAAACCTTACTTGGCCTTTGTTACCGAGGCATTTTCGGAAAGACTCGAATCAAGCCAAAAGTTCTAAATGAATTAGCAGCCAAAGTTACACGAATCTCTCAGCCAGACAAGAAAAGCCAGAAACTGCGTTATACAACATTACAATTAATCATTAATACAGAGTAATGTTTAATATATTTCCTTTGAAGTTCGGCGGTTTGGGAAAACACTAGTGATGGGAAGCCTCGCAGCTAGCAGGTGGTTTAGCCCGAGGAGCTGGAATCGGGAAGAGCTTTTGTATTTTCGTTATTATTTCTTTGTAAGAGATCAGAAGACAATGTCTTGAGTTAACACGATGCAACTTCAAAGCACAGGTATGGCTAATGCTGGGGAGGAGAAACAGCACAGAGAACCTCAACGACTGACGGCAGGTCCGGAGGAGGCTGGAGTCATCGTCAGCCGAGAGGATGCTGTTACAGAAAAGCTCTCAGGAGGCGTTCCAGGACAGTTAAGCCCCAAAACACAAGGTGATTAAACAAATTCTTTTCTCACATGAATAATGCTCCTTTCTCTGTACATGCCTGGAAAATACCCATAAGTCTGATACTACCTGAAACGTTTTCTAAAGCATTATGAGTGTCTGTGACTAATACATATAAAGTAGTTTAAGAATCTGAGAATTGAGAGTTATAAAATGAGTTAGAGAAGACCACATGACACACAACACAGATTTCTTGAAATTTTCATTGAAAAACATATTTACATTCCTCCAAGAAGAGTGAGCTACTGCATGAATGACAAACAAGCTCTCAGCTAATGAGAGAAATGATCTGACTGAATTGCCAAGGAGGCTTTACTGGAGCTTATATGAAGTATTTCATTAATATTTATCTCTGTGACAAAAACTCTGACAACCATTCTTACTTCCTCAGTGTCTAGTCACAAAGAAGATTCGTACAAACAGCATCATGCTCAGAAAAAAAGAAAAAAAAATAATACAAAGGTAGCGATGCATCCTAGCTTAGAACAAATAAATGTATATACTTCCATGTATCATGTTCACATTTAAGGAGGAGTTCTTGTCTTTGAGTAAGAGGAAATTCTCAGGAATTTGATGGTTCTAGATACTGCAGCCAACTTGTTTCTGGCAGCCAAAGCACAGTCCATTCCCAGCAACAAGTGCGCAGTGCACACATCTAAGGGGCAACATAAGGAGGTTAAGTAGAATGTTTAAATATTTCATTAAATTAACTTCACTCTCCTTGCAGGCATTTCTTTCAGCTGTACAGTCACTGAAATTTAGAAACTAATACCGATGCTTATGCAATTTTAATTTGACTGATGCGATGAAAGAAAAAAGTATAATTTATCATACACCAGATTTACTTTCACACAGTCATGTGGTCTTTTCCCTTCATCCAAGCACCCTTCAGTTAAGCAGCTTTGTAATTCAGCCACCCTGCTTGGAGTTGCTGCAGCAATACCTGGTGAAGCACAGTGCCAGAAGTGTTGCTGGTGGGACTGGGGTCAAAAATTGAATCAGAGGTTGAACAGAAGCTCTATTTCATGCCTGTCTTCTGGGGTGCAGCGACCCAGCAGCAGAGTCAACCACCTTAGTTTTCATGCATGTAACAGCAAAACAAAATGAAAATGAAAAATGCTCCACACAAGCCACAACAACTAGTAAAGAGCTGAATTTCAAACAGCTACTTGCTGTCTGGATTAAATTTGTCATTTCTAATTTGTTTTCAAATTAAAATGGTGGGTCACTGGATTTTGTTCGGGAGGCTCAGCACAAAAAAAAACAAATCGAAAGAGCACAGTTCCTTCTGTGAACAGGAGACTTGTATGTTTGATCTCTGTTTCTAATAACCAGGAAAATGCCTGTCAACACAGCAAAAAGTTAATATCCAGTTCATCAATCCTATACAGTTCTCGATAGCTCAGTGATCTGCAAGTGATGTGGCCTTCATAAGAGGAAGTCTACAGTAGTACTAAAATGCAGTCACATACGAGCATCAGTGTAAAAATGCAGGAGAAACAGCAGGACACTCACAGGAATAAAAGGTGAAAGCAAAGCTTTAAAAATAAATCCAGATTCTGTCCAAAGGACATCAAATACAGGCAAAAAAATTCCAGTAATTAATTTTACAAAACAAAGAAGCATAGTATCAATGATGAGAAAGTACAAAAACATGAACCACTTCTACAATATACGATGTACAGAGAGCATGTGAGGCACTTCAGGATTCCTCTGCAAGTGGATTAGGAATTACTGTTTCATCAAGTGCCCTGTTAGTTCTACTATCAACCTCTTCTTTTGCTTCTCTGTCTTTTTCCTCTGCTCCTTCTAGCAGAAGTAGCCGTCTATCTACATGCAGCTAACACACACAAAATCACAGAAACGCCACGGTGGGCCAGCAGTGCTTTTTCTTCAAGTCATGCACGAAAGCAGAGTCCCTTTTATTCACAAAGGCATTACAAAGCAAACCTGCATTTAGTCACTCTCTTACCAGCCCCTTTGTCGTTACGATTTCAGACGTGCTGGCTGATGCTATCGGCTCTAAAGATCCCGTTCCGCAGGTTGCCTGTGTGCAGTTTATAAATCTGCTTTGGATTATATTGGTTTACTAATTGACCAAAACGCCGGGTTATACACTCCGCTGGACGCTTTACGCATTAAACAAAGTAATTGTGCATGCTCTTTGGGTTGCTTTTTCTAAGATGTGATCTTTTCTAGGGATGTACATCATTTCAGGTGACTCCTTAATAGCACCAAGAAATAACAGAAAAGAAACAGAACAGGGAAAAACAGCCTTTGGAAACTGTTATTTTCTACTGGACGAAGGTTGGCAGAATCAGCAGCAGGAGTAGGGACTTGACTGGCAACAGAGACCTGATCAATGCTCCCTATCGTGTTATCAATGGCAATTCATTAGGTAACACCCTCTGCAGCCTAACAGAGGTGCCTGCAGTGGTCCCCAGGAAACTGGGAAGCAAGCAGCCTATCTATCAAACTGCTGGAAAGAGCAGTTTATCTTGCATCCCGTTGAATATACATCTGTTATTAATCAATACCTGTTAGAATTTGTGTCCCTTCTCCTCCCATTTTCACAAGAGCTGGTAACTTGCCTTCAACTGAAATAACCCAATTAATCTCCCAAACAGAAAGGTAGAAAGGCAACCTTTATCGTCGTTTTTTTGACAGGTGGATGTTTGACAATTGATCTGAAGAGCCTGAGGAAAAGAAGGCAGACCAAGCACCAATTTAAAAAAAGCACACGCAGTCTCAGAATACAGGGATGTAAATAGTTCAGTGCTCCACCTGCTGTTGGGCTCCTTTTCTTCTACAACCTGCATGTTCTCCCCCGCTAATGCTAAACCCCAGAACATGCACCTACAGACAGCCTCACCACATCAATCCATTTTGGTAAAAAAGGTCTGGACTAAAAACGCACAAAGCTGAAGGCAAGTCAGGAGGAGACAGAACACTGATTTGCCTCCTAAGTCTCTTTCCACTGGGATCTGGAAGTACACAAGACAAATGGGCAAGGATTGCTACACAGGCTCTCACGCACCTTTGAAGGTGATCTATATTGACCAGAGAAAAATAAAAAAAAAGTAATAAAAATGTATGCTACAATGCAACTGTTTCTTACTTGGATCAGTATTGAAACAATGAATTGCTCTCCCTGCCAGGAGGCCATGTTCAGATTATTCCTATACATTGTGTAGGCAAAAAATTAAACCAGTCTGACTTCGCTTTACCTCTAAGCCCTTCAAGTTCTTTTGCAGCGCGTGGGTTCACCTGACTAACGGGTAATTGTGTGCTGCAAGAAGGACGTTTGCTGAGCGTGCAGCCCTGCTGCACATCCCCACGCTCAGATGATGTTTGATGTGAGATTTCACCCGTAACCTCGTCCAAAGGACCACAGGAAAAAAAAAAATAAATAAAAAGAGGGAAAGAACGCGTGTCACCAGGCAAGTACCGCTCTCACCTGGGACACACGGTGGCACCAAACTCGGGATGCTCCCGTTCTCGGGATGCTGCCGTTCCCTGGCACCAGCCAATTATCCTCTTTAAGCACTCGAGAGATCAAACACATTCAATTCCTGTGGTCAAAGGTGCGGGTTTAGGTGAGCGATAGGAGTAACTTCAATAGTCAAATTACATGTTCCACTGTGGCTAATAAAGTCTGCATTTCATTAATCTTTCCGGTAGGCCACTTGTACCTGAATGTCTGATTAGAAAGGAGCTGTGCTTCAGGTTGTGGTAGGACGGTATTAATATAAATAGGTGATGTACTGTAAGATGTACCGTAAAACTGCTTAGGAATATAATGGCTCAGCCACTGACGGCTGTTAGAGTGGAAGGTTGAAGGGGCTCCTCTGAATTTTCAGCAGTTAAAATAAGAAGAGATTCTGAATTTATTAAAGCATTTTAAATAATGATACATATCCTTTTACATTATTCTTTTTTATCTCCTTTAAATTATCATCCATAGTAATTTTTCTTGAAAAAAACTGTTAATAGTTTAAGTGTATGTGGTAGATATCCTAACAGTAAACACTCTGTCTCTCAAATCTTGGGCCACTATTATCAACCAAAACCTCTCAGAACTTGGTACATACCCCTCACTATCAGCAGGACACCAACACGGACACAAGTAGCACAACGGTGACGTCTTAAAGCTGTCACCCCGTCCTCCCAAAGGCCCTGCAGTTCTACTCTGCTCTACTTTTAGCTCTGTGTTTTTAGCTTTTCAGATAGTGATTCAGAGGTATGAGAATAGTTCTAAAATCCCAGGACTATACGCAAATAAAAGCCCTATAAGACAGTCAGTTCATGACCCCTTAGATCTACGTTATCTCAGCTTTTGGCCTTTTAATCATCAGTTTGATTCTAATCTCAACGCCACACATTTGCATCACAAATCTTCAACAAGGATCACTCTACAGGAGCTTATTTCCCAAACACTCCGCTCTTGCGTTCACAGCACACAGTGACCAAAATCCAGCTTCATGTTCTTGCTTCCAAATTTGTAAGGTACAGGAAAGCAAAAAAAGCTAACCCCTAAATGTTTTCAAATATTTAGGTCTTCCGGAGAATGATTTCAGTTAACGTCAGTTATTACTAGCACAAATTATTTGTCTGGTTTTAAATACGTCTCAGCGATATATCTCTGGCTGTAAATAAATCAGTACCACCAAATTATTTCCATTTTTTTGATTAATCCAGGGAATGCCTTCTAATTGCTAGTATCACTCCAAAACCAGAACATACCCTTGCTTTCAATGCCTGTGAATCTCCTTATGAAAAGAGAAGTTTATTCACTTTAATCTAAAACTAGCAGCCAATTCAGGCATCAAGAGCATCCATTCTACAGTACACTACATTCAAACACAAATTCAACCCTCCCCACGCTTCAACCCTTCAAAAACACTATGGCTCCATCTAAAATAGTAATTTTGTTAGAAAACATCACTTTCATAGTTAAGTCTGAAATGACACAGTTACTGATAAATCCTCCAAAAGCCTGCCCATATCCCATATTATAAAGCACTACTTCTGCCAGTATTACATTTGTAACTACACAATATACCCTACTGCTTTTCTATACATCTGTGCAGGATAAAAACCTCGCTTTCTCATTGTAACAAATAATACACATTAGATGCATATTTAAGAGACATTTGCAATATTCAGCCAGATGAATGCCCTATACAAACATATACGATTCACTGTACATTTATCGCAGCAGCAAAAACCCTTATAAATATAATCATTGCTATGAGTTTCAGAAACAAAAATAACATGGGTTTGTTGGTTTTTTTCCCCTCCAGAATTTGTTCCATTTATTGGCAACACAAACTGTCTGTTAATTTTATTTTTCCCGTTTGTCAAAACCAACCACGATTCTCATTGTGGTTTAAATGGCAAACTGTTCATCTGAATTCTCTTATAATTGATATTTTTTTCCATTTCTCACTATGATTATCATGTCTCTGCTAATCAGGCTGGTATTTTCCTTCTTTTTACTGTCGATAATCAAAAAAAAATCTGCCTGATCCAAAGAACCTCAGGGTAGTCCAGGAGTTATGAACTTCCACAAGGGAAAAAACCACCCAGAGAGCCAACACCTTCTTGCAGTTCAAGGAACTGCGTACATCGTGGAGGGATCCATAATCTCTGCCAGTCTCTTCTCTTTCCTATCCCAGCCCTTTGTCATCAAGCTTGGAAAAAACTTCCCTTTCCAGCCATCCTACACCCACATCTTTCACATTTACCACCACAGTGTAAGATCATTTTGCCACACTTTCAGCGGCAGTGGGTTTGCTCCACCTGTTTTCTCTTTGATACTGAAATAACAGTAAAGTAGATGAAGAACAGAACATTGTTTTTAACTATCATGTCTTCACTCCAATGTCTGGTTAACTCCTCCACCTCTCCCACTGACAGATCACAGACAGACTTTATTGTACAGCTGAACAGAAAAAAGGAAATTCTTACCTTAGTTTTACCTTTAGGTCGAACTCTCCTGAATAAAATTTGCTGTCTACGGAGAGGTGGTTTTTGCTTGTTTTGGTTTTTTTTCTTTTTTGTTAGTATGTAAAACCATACACTCTGTTTAACAGGCCAAAAGTGTGTTTGCTGGATAAGCTCCAAATGCATTTCAGATTGACAGCTCTTAACAGTCTGGATCTTCTAGTTAAAGGCCAACAGTAAGAACAGTTTCCAATAAAGCTTTGAGATCGTTCTTCTGAGAAATAATCCCCATTCATCCAAAAGACAGTAGAAATTATGCAGGTGTCAACAATTGCCATGAACTGACAGCATTTATCCTCTCAAAAGACCCTGCTGGAATTGCAGAATAATTAAAGGCCCATGGTTTTTAATTAAGAGATCTCCAGAAGGAAACTGAGGATTCTTAACAGTAAAACAAATGGGGTAAGAAAAGTAGGGACTGAAAATAAAGAAAACTATTGCTGTTAAGGGAGACCTACAGCGGTGAAATCAATGTTCTCACAGGGAGAAGAGGGATGTCATGAAAATAAATTCTCCAGATAAATGTGTTTTAAAAGAGAAAGAAAACAATAATATATTTATAAAGATTCATATTTTATGAATACGTTTATCTCCTCCCTGTGATAATGCTTTTTCGAAGTGTACGCTACAAAGCACAGACATATGGGATGTGCATTTTTGAAGTGTACGTAATAAGTATTTACCACCTAAAATAACAAAACATGAAGGCCGCAAAGAACTGGGTTTTGTTTCTTCATCTGTCTGTATTTTTAGCATAGTGCCCGAAGTCCTACCCTCCGTAGGAGAGTTCTCAGCATCTCCTCTTCTCGCTTTTGGGAAAGTGAGGATGGAAACTGATGGGGCCCCACAGTAATAACTTATTCCTTCTCAATCTCACTGTAAAAAGCAATTCTGATTGCAACTAGCTTGAAGAGACACGAAAAGTTAGTTAGGTGAAGTGGAAAACCCCGTGGGAATGGATGCAAGCAATGTCAGGTCAACGCAATGTCGCTTTTATAAAATCTTTAAGAATCCCATGGTCCAATTCCAAACACAGGTGGTTGGATTTGAAAGCGTCTCCAAAATAAGATTCTGGTAATCACTGAGCTAGCATGAAATCGAGGGGATTTCTGAGCTGGGACAAAGAGACTTCTTTCATCTGGATACTCTATACTTAAACAGCAACTAATTCTATATAAAACGCTACCTGCCTAATTTTAAAATATATTTCTTCCTGTCTATGAAGGTGCACTCTGCAGAATATTTTAGACCCTGTGTGCAGACCAGCAAACTCAACCTCCATGTAGTTCTGTCTATGCCTCTTTTCCCAATTTAAAATTAAGTTTTATTTATTCCTAATTCCTGAATTAATTAGGTAGATTGAGCAAATAATGTCCTACAGCACAAAGTCTCATTATGGAATTATTGAAATATTAAATACAAAATCTACCAGTCAAAATTCTCATGTGCTTAAGAAATTTCTCACTAAAATTGTTCAGTAACAGCAACTGTGGGAGTTTCCTAGAAAAAAAATAATTAAAAAAATAGAAAATTAAAAACCAACCTGCAGAGCTCTCTCTGTCCCTCTGTTCTCCCAAGCGGGCAGCTGTATCCTCCTCTCCTTTGCGAAGGTGACTTAAAGGGTGAAGATGACAGATTTCACAACACTTGGGTGTTCCCTCTCACCTCCCATTCCACATAGCGGTAACGAATTTTGTTCTTGTGAAGGATTAACACTGGAAACTAACCCTATGAAACTCTGTCCCCACATTTCAAACTAACCCGACCCCATAACCTCTCTGCTCCCGTCTTACACAGAAACTGCTAAACCCCCTATGGCATTCTGAGCCCAGATGATTCTGCAGCTTCGACAATTATCTACAAGAGACTGAGATGAAAAAAAAGGGCCTCATCTCTGTACTAATTATTTACTTAGGAACTGTTGGTTCTTTGCATTCAGCAAAACTCAAAACGACTACAGTTCACTTGGCTATTGAGGGACCTTCAGTTCAATTTGTGGAAGGCAGACGTGTCAAGGGTAAAAAAACAAAGATCTTTTTTAAACCCAGAACCAGAGACTCAGAAATATGGGCACATAAAATCACTTGAGATCTACACATACCTGGGTTTCTTGACTTCCTTCTGGGAAATAATCCCTGTTCTGAATGGCAATCAGGCCAATCATTTGTATTGTTAAAGCATTTTGAACCATTAAGGTATTTGCCATTCTTGCTAGTCTCAGTCTTCAGCCTCCGGGCGTGCCAGAAGAAATTCAATAAGCTTGTCCTCCTAGCTCTCTAGATACGGGCCAGATTTTGACTGGAGTCCCAAGCCATCACTCCTTAAAGTAATCACATAACAGCATCAGGCTTTCACCCAGTAAAATTTATGTTTCAAAACGTCCTGCCGGTCTCGAGCAGTCGCCAAAGCACTAGCTGGGTATGCCCAGAAAGCAGCTGACAATAACATAGTATTTATCTACTTGAAGCCGTCAAAGCATGAGGCTTCGCAAAGGTAACTCTATATATGCAACTCGGTTACCGCGTGCTCTCAGAGGAGTACTGGATGGATGGGGGTGGGAGATGCTCATCCTCTACACTATCTCTCCAGGAGACCAAGTCCGGCTTTCTATTTTGAATGGCACACTCAACCAAAAGCCACCTCCAGTATAAGCCAAAGAACTGGCCAACCCTGACGCGTGGCTGGTGAACACATCTGTCCTCAAGCAGCCAGGTACAAAAAGGACATGGGAGCCCATCCCCTGGAGCAGGACTGCTCATGGCTCATCCTCCTCCAGAACCACCCCCAGAGCCACAGGCCAGTCAACACTAGAGGCAGGAGATGGATGAGTGGCACATGGAACACAGCAGGCATTTATATTGCACAGCCCATTATATCGCTCCAGATGAAAACAAAAGCAGCCAGTTTTCACGCTCAACTCTGCTCGCAGGCACTTTGAAGACCCACCACCGCCACAGCCCACCGCTACTCCCCGGGGAGAGGCAACAGCACCGCCGGAGCATGAGCTTCGCAGAGAGCTCGGTGTGACCATTCCTCCTCCAGGCTCCCTGGCTCTGCTAGCAGGTCTGAAGAGGTTAATTTCTGCAGCTTAAGGGCAGCTCTAACCTACCTATTGACAATTTACAGCTGTTTTGCTCACCTAATTTGTTCCACTATTCACAAAAACATGCAGTTACCTTAGCAACTACTACATTACATTTTATCTCCAAGCTGCAGAGCTTTTTCTTTTCTAAAAACAAACCCCACAAGCCTACCGATACTGCGTGTAACCTTTGATATTAGTTCTAGCCATTTCAGGAAACACAAAAATAGGCACAATTGTAATGAAAATAACAGTCTCTTTTCCAAAGTCTATTTAAGTTTTCCATTTATGAGCAGATTTTCTTTGTAGATTTGTTTTATTTGACTCTTCTGTTTGTTTGTTATTTTTCTATGGGTTACAATTTGCATAAAGGAAATTAAGAGGACAAGAAGGAAGACTGGTTTTGATATAAGGAGCTAGCTGGAATCTGGGTAGAAGCTATATTAGAGAATGCACATCTCAGGAAAAAAAATGAAAGTAAGGAATCAAGGAAATTCTGCAAGAGGAAATAGATGTTTTAGGCCACTGACTTCAAAGTGTTTTTGCTCAACAGATATCTAGAACGAAAATATATCTACTTTTAAATGGCAAATCAACAGAATACTGAAAGTCTTCCTCAAGCGAACAACATCTTCCTCTAGGACCACATCTAGAAGAAAGAATAATTACGCTTGGAAAATATTCACAGTTGGTTATGTACCAGCATCACTCCCAGGTGCCACTGCTTCCTGCATTATGTAAATTTGCATTCAGCTGAAATAAATTTATTTTGCAATGGAGACATGTAAACAAACATTAAGTAAGCTGGTAACATCACACCGTCTGCTGCGAGATGAACCAGCCAGAGATCTAGATGTGACTTCCACTTCTTGAAATGCTCACGTGTTGCTACCCAAGACTGCATTGCACAGGGTGGATGGGAGGGAAACGAACGGGTTTTCTTTCAAAAGGAATCCATCGGGGAGCATATTTGCTTAAACCAAGCGAAAACCACAGGTTGATATTTTCTCAGAGCTGTGAAAAACTACAAAGGTTTATCTTTAGGGATGACTAAAATTAGTGAACTTGTTGAGTCTTCTGATTTCAGCAAGTTACTGACTTAAAACCATAGATCAGTGCTTAGACTCAATTTCTAATAAATTGCTTTACCTTTGAAATTAGGAACGATTTTAAATACTGTCCCGAATTAATACTTTAATGAAATAACTTCCGAAAAGGTCTTGTACAACATCTATGTGCTATTCCTTTATAGCTGTGACGTGATGTTTGATTTTCAGCTACCTGCTCTACAGTGCCCATCCATGCCTATGCGAATACACTAGGGAATCAAGGTTCTACTTTCTGCAAAATTTAGAGGTCTTTCAAAGGCTAATTTTTCCATTAAAAGATGGCTAAAATAGAAAGCAGCTGGGCTGAGAATTTTTTTGGTCTTTCTTTTTAACAGGAAGTTAAATTTTTAATCAAAAAAAGCACAGCATCTTTTAAAAGCAATAACACTTCGTAGGAAGCCATCAGTACAAAGTGCAACCCAAACTTGAAATTTTAATGGCAGTTCATTAAAGTGTTGGTAGGGAGGTAATCTGGTATCAGATCGGTTATTACTCATTAATATGCCAGCAAATCTAAAGGAGGATGGGTCTGGGCATTTAAGTTCTAACTCAGGGATTTCCCAATTCATTGACCCTTCAAGTTTTCTCCTGCCAGCTCAGACTCCTGTGCAGCAAATTCAGGCCAGCTGATTTTCTTCATTACTCTCACAGATCCTTACGAGAGTGCAGTGACTCTTTAAGCCTGCGGCCATCAAACACCTCTGCTAGCTCTAAGTCTCTGCCTCATTTCTACTTCCATTCCTTTCTGCTTTCTCCCCTACGAGCACCCATCTACCTGAAGCTCAGCATGACTCTGCTTTGAACCTGTTTTTTCTATAGTGCTGAAGAAAGTCACTGAAGCTGACCAGTAATAATTACCTCCACAGCTCAGCACATCGGTCTTTCTGTAGCCTCCTGACTATTTCTGAAACCACACCTACACTTGAATGATGCTTTTTAATTTTTTCTTTTAACTGATACGACTGTGACCTTTCCATCTTAAATACACACCTGCCTACACCCACTGTCCTCTTCTGTCCTGGAACACCACGATTTGCTCTGATCACAGATTTTAGAGGAAGGGACAAAACTCCCATCCGCTGGTGTCCATTACAAATTGAGTAATAAACTTCCCATCATTACCCATTAACTCATGCTGTGACCACATGCAATGCTCAATCCCTACCACTGATGTAGAATAAATATATAAAGCAGTAACACCACTTTGTCAAATATTCCTTTAGTTGGGTTCCTTTCAACAAGGGAGATGCAGAATAACACACAGAGTTACTTGGTTACTTTCTACGTTAACATTTAACTTACTGAAACATTTAATGTGGTTAAAAGGTAGCAGGAAACCCCAGTAATGCCCATCCTGCATTAAAATGCATCAGTACTTCTTCTTACATCCTTCCACTTATGCTGTTCTCCAGCAGACGGAGCAAATCCCTCCTCCTCAACCTCCCCGGAGCAGTGCTACAGCTTTGATTAGCACTATTAAAAATGCTACCACATTCCAGTTCCATAATGGAGGAGTTTCAGTGAGAAAAGATTCACAACGCGTGTGACAACAACTGTTCTAGGGTGCACGCAGATGCGACGAGCACGCATGAAATGAGTTACAGGAAAATTATATGAATATACTACTGTAATTTATGCCATTCATCTCCTTTGCATAAGGCTGCACCATAACATCCATCAAAATGCACAAAAAAATAATTCATTGCTTTTTAATTTCTACATATTTATGAGCACTCATTTGAAATTAAAATTGTTTTCTTATTGACACATTCTTCCATCTTGACAAAAAAAAAGAAGAAAAAATTTGAACACTAAAAGCTAACGACTTCAATATTTTTTGCGGATATTAATCATAGTTGGAACGCCACAAAAATGACATTTACCCAAATCCAAAAGACGGCAATCAAGTAATTTAAGACACCTAATCCCAAGCCAATAAATGATATTCCAAACAGCCAGCGTGGTGATCTAATTATAACTGTTTCAGCACCTTTGCCTATAAAGAATATTTGAACAACAAAATAAAAATTAATTGCGGCACCAGCTGTTACCCTGAACAGAAACAGTACTTTCATTTTAAAAGAAAGCAGACACATATTCTGAGGTTCAGAACATACGGGGCGTTTTGTGTAATACTTTATTTAGAGCAAACAACTTTCTTTACACTACCGTACGTGAGAGGGTAGGCATGTGCCCGTTTCACGAAGAAGCAGAAAGCAACTTAAAGTGACTGAACTTCACAAACCGCTTCAACGGACCAACAAACACAGCGGGAAAAATTCCCCCCGCCTTGCAAAACCACCATCAAGTTGCAACGTAAAAACTGTGAGAGCACATGGAAAGGCATGAAAGGTACAAGAGCCCCCTAAAAGGGTGAATTTCTTGCATTCGTATTAAAATTAATCTGATCCACCACGATTCCGGGATGTGTACGACTTTGCTGTTCTTCCTTACGTGAAGGGGATCCTGCTCTGGCAGGGGGGTTGGACTAGATGATCTTCTGAGGTGCCTTCCAACCCCCAACATTCTGTGATTCTTTGAAGGTGACAAGAGGCGATGGATGCCGAGAAGGAAGCTTTGAGGACAGCAGGCTGACCCTCTCCCTTTTTTTCCAGGAGAGGCAGGGTGGGGGGAAAGGGAAAGGGAAAGGGAAAGGGAAAGGGAAAGGGAAAGGGAAAGGAAAGGGAAAGGGAAAGGGAAAGGGAAAGGGAAAGGGAAAGGGAAAGGGAAAGGGAAAGGGAAAGGGAAAGGGAAAGGGAAAGGGAAAGGGAAAGGGAAAGGGAAAGGGAAAGGGAAAGGGAAAGGGAAAGGGAAAGGGAAAGGGAAAGGGAAAGGGAAAGGGAAAGGGAAAGGGAAAGGGAAAGGGAAAGGGAAAGGGAAAGGGAAGGAAAGGGAAAGGGAAAGGGAAAGGGAAAGGGAAAGGGAAAGGGAAAGGGAAAGGGAAAGGGAAAGGGAAAGGGAAAGGGAAAGGGAAAGGGAAAGGGAAAGGGGAAAGGGAAAGGGAAAGGGAAAGGGAAAGGGAAAGGGAAAGGGGAAAGGGAAAGGGGAAAGGGGAAAGGGGAAAGGGAAAGGGAAAGGGAAATACCAGCAGCTACTTGAAATATTAAAAGTAGTACTTCTGTGAAAGTTTTCAAGAAGAGAATATTTTTTTTCTCATCAAATCCTCTAACAGCAGGCCAACCTGCTATCAGGATTTTAAAACACCACTGGGTGCTCCTCAGCACTCCCCTCCAGCACCAGCTTTGCAACTGTATTTTGTTATAACGCACTAGACAGTCCGGTAATCACAACATTTGAGAAAAAAAAGAGTCAAAATATCTCTCTCTCGTGCTACCAGCGTGGAGAGAACACACTGATCTGCTGGCCCCTGCCCTGTTCTCATTCTGGCAGTTGGCTCTCACCAGTTCCAACCCCACCAGACTCACAAGCGGGACTGCGGAGTCCAACCACACCTACGGGTTTCTTCTTCACCCATTCCTTTGCATCTGATTCTGCACTGTCCTAAATAGTTACTTATTTTATACCACGTACACCTGATTCTGCTCTGTTCTAAATAAATATTGCACACCACGTATACCTGATTCTGTTCTATTCTAAATAAATATTCTAAATAAATACTTATTCAGAAAGGAAGCTCGCCAAGGCAAGGACCGCTTCCTATTATAGCGGCACGTGGTTTTTAATCAGACTTGGTGTCTAATTTAAGGAAGACTTTCTGAAACGTGCTATTATAGAAACAGATGGCCAACATTTTCAAAATAAAGCATATCACTGCACATCTAAGAAAACATTGGCATTTCTGCCCCCAAAGCTCATAAAACAATTTGAAGCTTCCCTAACTGTTAAGAGGGCTGGAAAAAAAACTGACAAGAGCAAAAGCAAACAATTTTTGTTCATTTTACTGACTTCAAATAAGTGCATACACTGTCAAATTGAGTCTGCAATTTTCACCTCTGATAAATGTCTTTTAAAAGTCTACATAACAAATAGTTTAATGCCAAATAGCAGCAAACCAAGTATTAAGGGGGATTCTTAGACATAAAAGTATTACTAGGGGTTTCAGAAGAATAAATCTTTACTTTCAGACTGATTGCGCATGTTTCCCTCTGCTTCAAGAAAAAGAGGTTCATTAACATTTAAATTGAAGTAAATTAGACCAATTTCTACACTGAAGGGCCTGGAAGCAGGAAACATGATCTAGCATCAAGCAAACTGGCAAATCAAGTCTGCTATCAGCACCTCCTGAATAAAACTCTGTGTAATGTTGTGTACCCAGCACACAAGGCATTTCTCAAGAGGGGAACAGCCCATCACGACCTTTGAACAGTCAAGTAGACCTTAAAATAAGAACGCTCTAGAAATGCTGGAGTTCGCGGTAACTTTACATCTGCGACGTGTACGTCGGCGCTCACTGTGTAATGTGGAAAGGTTCACTGTCTACCAGTACACCTGGAGAAGCTGTATTAAGTAAGGAGAATTAGTTGGGAGGATATAATCAAATGGGTGAAACCTCTCAAATTTCTTTCTTTATTAGTGATGTGAAAGGCAAACGGAAAGAGTTTATCATATTATTCAAATATTACAATCTTTTCCCCACCAAATATTCGATTTTCCAAGTGGAAATTAAAATGAATGAAAGTACAGCTCAAGGGAAAAAAAAGTGGAGAAGGGTGAGAAAAGGGTTTTCACTTTCACAGACTGTCCTGGTTTTGATACAAGCACACAACAACCATGAAGAGAGCAGTGCTGGATTCTCCACAGCCCTGGCAGCACGTGGTTTCGGGGCCTTTTAATACACTGATGAATTACTAACGTGACGACAGATCACTGACATCCCAGTTGGGATCTGGGTACGTCACTTCAGGCTCCAGGTTTAGAAAAATAATCCTGTAGATCACGTACGTGTCCCTCCTGCAGACGCCTGCCACTCAGCTGTGATTCAGCGTAGCTTCAACGCTTCAGTACATGGCATCACACCAACTCTGAGCTCCGACTCCAGGTTGAGTCCCTACAGGCTGAATTTCTTCCATGAGCACCTGAAGCGTCTTGGGTAGGATGAGCTTTCTGTCTCTTCAAAGGAAGAGAAAAAAAAATACTTTGTCCTGGCAAAGGACTAAAAAAACCCAAACAACTGGGCTTTTTTGTTATTTTTTGCTCTTAGGAGCTGTTTCCATTTTTAATTTAGGCTTTTATTACTGCATCAAAGCAAAACAGGCAAGATAAAAGTTGTGTGCCAATTGCAGCCAGGTTCATGATGGCTAATAGCTAATACTTCAGCGCCCTGACGAGTGTTTAATGCTTTCCTAAAGCAGGCGGTGTACAATCATCATTTCCACAACCAAGTTATGAAGTTTCTGGCTCTTCCTTCACAAAGCCCCCTGTCTCTTCCCTCCCTTTAACACCACGCACAGTCAGTCGGCTCAAAAGTTAGGAAAGAAAGGGCACAGCAACATCCCTATCCACATAAATTTAACATTTGTATTTCAAACTTCAAGCAGTGTTGAGGATCTGCTAATAACAAATGCAAAAAGAAATAAATAAATAAAAAAAAAAATCAAGAGTAAGACTTCAATGCTTTCATGTTTTCTACACCCTGATACTGTCAACAGCAAACTAAACTGCAAAAAAATAATGACAAGCCAAGGTTTTATTTTTTGTGACATGTGCAACACTGGAAACACCAAAGGACTTGTTTTTCTTCCTATGTTACCACTGTCTAAGAATTAGTTAGGAGGATATAACCAAACGGGTGAAACCTCTCAAATTTCCTTCTTTATTAGTGGCGTGAAAGGCAGACACATGGTACAGGCAAACAGAAAGAGTTCATCATCTTATTCAAATACTACAATCTTTTCTCCACCAAATATTCTATTTTCCAATTGAAAAATTAAAAGTTCAGCTTAGGATTAGAAGCAGTTAGAAGCAAAAAAAAAAAACCACAAATAAAAACCCCAAACCAACCAACTAAAAAAAAAAACTACGTAAAAAAACCCCAAAACCAACAACCCACAAACAAGGAGGCTCTTAATTCTTCCTTGAAGTGTTGCACAACTTGGAAACGTCAGACTATTCCAATTATTTATAATTTAGCACAGTTCTCAGATATAAGAGCCCAGCTGGACAGCAAATGCCATGTAATCACATGGAGATCACGGTTACCATCATTTTAAGCAGCAATCAAAGACTTATGAGTAAGACTTATTAGCTTTTTTTTTTGTTCCCCACATTCATTAAGCCTTCCATCCTGCATACAGAGGGTGGGAATCTTTCCTCTTGGAAAATTCATTTTATTGTTGCTTCTTTTAGAACTTTTTAATTAGTTTTCCCACGATTAATGATTAATTATTGTTTTAAATTTGGATTTAATTACTATGATCAGATGAAGGCTGAATCATCCTCTACCTTCATCCTCTAGCAGTCTGTGGGTTTCCAACAACAACAAAAAATCCTACCCCAGATTTATCTTTTTTTTTTTTTTTTTTCTGTGCATGAGCCGTTATTAATGTTAAAGCATCTTGGCAACATAAGCACAGCAAAAAAGCCGGGAGGATACAATTTCTCCATTGATATTTTGCCTAATATGTAACACCAGATCACTGTAAAATTTCTGTAAGCAGAAATAACTGCCCTATTGCCATTCGGGGTTTTTCCCAAACTGGATAAAAATCTGTATTTTGCGATTGACCGCGCAACTCAACTCCTAGTCTACTGTTAATAAACCCACAACACTACAAACCCAGACTTTTCTGTAAACGCTTCCTACAGAATCACAGAATCACAGAATGTTAAAGGTTGGAAGGGACCTCAAAGATCATCTAGTCCAACCCCCCAAAATAAACATATTTCTGCTGCTTACTGGTAGACAGCAAAATAAGAAGAACATACTGATCCGGACAGAAAGCAGGTGGCTCGCTAGATAAGCACAACACCCCGTGCCAGGGCTGGGTTACTGCATCTTTCCTCTCGAAGATGTGGAGATGCCAGTCATTGTGTTTCTGACAGGAGACGAAATCCCCGCGGCGCGAGCCCGTCATTTCCAGAGCGTCCCCATCCCCTGTCAGCAGCCACGGCGCCGCACGGGAACTCCTGATGGATTCCTGGTGACCCATCAACAGCTTCGCTCTTGCCGACTAAAACACCAGGCGGGCAGTCAACGATGCAAATTAGTAAGCAGGAAGAATCATTAGGAATTTGATTCATTACGGCAAAGAAGAACGCAATTTCAAATAGGACGATTAAAATAGTTAAAAACACCTTTTTCACTATGTCCTAATTTCGGCCAATTATAAAAATACAACAAACTATTTAGAACTATTGAGTTTTGAAGCAAGAAAGGAAAAGTTTAATAATGGGTGAAGTCAAAAATTTGCTGCGGTATTCTGCAAAGGCTGACCTGATTAAAAAAAAAAAAGAAGGATGTATTCTAATTCACATTGAATTTAAATTCTGCCTTTAATGATTTAAGACTAAAAGCTAATGGGAAAAAACTTGGGTACGCAAAACAGAATAATTATACAATTATGATTTTACATAAAATGACTACTATGGCAACATTCGGGTTTAATAACACAATATAGGACACACATGGCCTTAGTAAATCAGCCATAGACTATTCAAAATTATTTCTCTCTCATTTCTTTTCCCTTACCAACTAGAAGCTCTGCAGAAGTCGCAGCATCCCTGACTGCATCTGAAACCATCAGTTACTCTTGCATGAAATTGAACTTTATGAAGAATAGGAAGTTACTGATGATCTTCAAATTTTGAAGCATAATAGAAATGTTTATCTTTATACTTGGTATAATTTAAACATTTATACACTGGTAATTTAAAATGGCTGAAATGCCTCACGGTTACAGGGTTTACAAATGATAACCCAACAATTTGGTAACATTTAAAATGCTGCTTTTTCAAAAGTCCTATCTCAGCATTCCGCTCCTATTCTATTCCACGGAATATGGGATTTTAATTTTCTTCTATCACAGCAAGCAATCACGCCTCTATCAGTTTTCCATCTTTACAACAGATGGGCATATTGAAAGACCTACATACTAACTTCCTGAAACAAATACCAAAAAAACAAACTAACTCACAAAAAATATTGCCAATTATAACTTTTTAGCCCATAGGGTTTGGTTCAAAACCCCATTGCCAAGCATTTGAGTTTGCTTTTCAGGTAAAAATTTCCATACAGAAAAACCAAAGACAACCAGGATGAAATTTCCGTGGGCCTGTTTCACATCTGCTCAAAAATAATTCCAGGACACCAGCTGGATCTCATCTCCTCCACTTAAGACCTGTCTGCACTCAGATCCAGCGCCTCCGAAACGACCGAGCACAGTCAAGGCCACAGACTCCCACAGTCAAAAAAAAGAAAGAAACACAAAAATCACTTTTTAGAAGTCTGCGTTTTGCAGGCTGAGATTTGATCTGGCCCAAACTCAATTACTTAGACTTGACTGGAGATGTGCTGCAAATTGAAGTTACTGCATCTTCCAAACCCAGACAAGTATCTATGTACATGAGCCTGCTTCATCAGCAATTCTGGTTCTTTTCCTGGGATGCTTAACCCTGCTGAAAGAAGCCCCATTCCAAGTCTTCAGTGTATAGAAAACTCATATTCACTTGCTCCTGAGGCAGTTCATTTACAAAAGACTGGTACAAAATTAAACAATAAATTAAATCTGAGTACGAGTTCATGATTGGATTTAAACAAACATCTGTTTCTGAGACAACAGAAAGCCTACTTTATTTTTTTTAAAAATCCCTTTAGAAATATGAAGGTCATTTTTCTTTCCTGCATCTTTTAGTTTTGCTGTAATTGCAATAAAAGATTCAATCCAGTTCAAATAGCTGCAGCTGACACCAGCTAGAAAAAAAAAACACACAACTAAAAAATAGGAACCACCCAAGTTTCTTAAAACCAACAGCTGACTTCACAGACAAAAGCCAGGTTTTAGTGGACATTTTTCTCATTTAGTGGGAGCAGAGCAGTAGCCATACATGCTGTAGAACAACGACACAGCCACTAAATTCAGTAAAACCTCTTCTTTTGGTCTGCATCAAAGACAAAGCAATAGAAATAGAGCTACAATGGACCCTCCCCATTATGTAAAACAAGAAACCAAAGAACACAGTACCCTAAGGCTACGTACATCTTGACACTACAACTCTCTTTGGGATTAGAATCAATTTGATTCTTCTCTTGCTTTTGGGTAAATCTAAAGGAGAAAACCAACCTCTTCCACCTTTCTCTGTTCAAGAAGAGTTTCTTGACTAAGGTAGATGACTGGAGAATTAATATGATTATTGCCTGTGAATGTATCTTCCTAGGTTAGGGGTAAAATAGCATATTGAAAAGGCAAAAAACCTAACTTGTTTTTAAACAAGTTTTTAAAGCTGAATAAAATAGTAAGCTAAGTGTGTAAACAACTGCAAGCCTTAACCACTGCCCTTCTGTGTGTAATGACAGAACATGTACAAGGGGCTGTAGAAGCTCCCCTCGCTCCTCTACCCCTTTGTCACACGTAACAAGATAAAATTTCACATCCACGGTGGGCAGAGAACATGCTTTGCATGCTACTGATTTGTGAAAACTGGCTGTAGGCAAAAACAAGATCATGGTATTGCACATGTGTACAAACACACACCCCAAACCCTCCATGTATGATGGATTTCAAGTCACAGATCAATTAACTCCTTGTGCTTGTAGAACATGCAGCTTGGTGACGTGATTTACCGATACGTAGCTTGCAATCTCTCATCTTCAGCTTAAGAGTGCAGCGGTAAGAGAAAGACTGGTTTATAGACCTGTGAGATGTCCCTCAAGGATGTGAAGAGCCATCTCCAGTAGAGTGAGAATGCCAGTACCTGCTGTACTAACGTAAATTTAGGGTCTATTTTTTAAAAGTTTTTTTTTTTTTTACAAGATTGTGACATCTTAGAATACTTAGCACTTCTATTAGTCAACCAAAAGTCAAATCGCTGTGATAGATGAACTTCTATATTCAAGTTAAAAAAAATTAAAAAAAAACCCTCAATAATTCTTTTACATAGCAAATCAGTATTTACACTATAAAAGGAGTTGGAAATGTCATAAAGCAGATTGAAAAACAACACTGAGGTAACACTGAGGGAATCTTTCCTTCCACATTATCTCTGGAGAGTGCTTAGAGATACTTGGTCTCATATAGAGCTGTAAAGCACAAGATCAAAGCAAAAGTGTTCACTTAAGGGCTGGAACACAGGGCACTGAAGTAACTAATCCCTCTTTCACCCAGAAACCTGCCCTGAATCTTCCACAGGACATAGGAAGGAGGTAATTACAGTAGACTCGCATTTAAACCTGTTTCATAACACCGTTATTAGTACGGTGCCTGCAGCATTTTGGACGGACAGCTAGTCGGGTGTTGGAAAAGTCTGTCCTGAAACAAGAAACATCCTCCGAAAGAGGAAAGTTACTCCCTGTAAGAGACTGTTTTAAGAACTTTTGCCTCAACCTTGCTGGTGTTAAAACTTGCTAAAATGCTCCATGAAGAAATATTTGTTTCATCCTTGCTAAAAGACTCTGTGAAGAAGAGACTGTGTTAAAACCTAAACGACAAGGCTGCCATTACAAACTGGGACCTCTGATAAGTTCTAAAACAACAACTTCAGAGCTCAGCCCTGATAAGCCCCACGACTTGACTTGACTATTGATAAAGATGACTTCAGGGCCCAGCCCTGATAAGCCAGGGGGCTCGAAGTTCTGAACAACAACTTCTGGGCCCGGCTCAACCGCCGATACAGCTGTTGTCTTGCAAGCCCACCGGTGTGTGAGCTCACCGATGTAACTGCAGATAAGGCAGCTGCCCTGCAAGCGGGAAAGCTCAACGGTGTGCAAGTGCCAAGGTACACAAACCGTCAAGTCATCCTACGTCTGCAAAAAATGGGCCCTCCGGACACCTATGCATGCCCCGCTGACAGAGGCGACGCTGGGGGGGGTGAAGATCGCTCCTGACGACCCTCAAGCGCATGTGCTGAACAGGCGGAGGATAAGCAAAGCGGCTCTTGGAACACTATAAAATGCCACCGTGAACAGCTATTCTTTGGAGATCTTCCCCACCGAATCGAAACAGGCGGACCTGCGAGACGTCGCTGGATCTGTGGTGGTAGCTATACTTCTTGCTATTCTAAACATTTTACTGCTTCGCTTTTCCTTTTCCTTATCTTTCTTTCCTATTGCTCTCCAGTGGTTGTTAGTCAATAAAGGGTTTTACTTTTGTGACATCTGACACCGTTTGTGTCTTAATTTCACCTTTGCGATCGAAACGAATCACCTTGACCCTAACCTCTACCAGGTATAAGCGGCTCAAGACACTCCCATATTTCAGGTTTCCATCAGTGCAAAGGCAGGTAGCCGGTGCCCGCAGCCTCCACAACTGACCGCGGCAGAGGCGATTTCTGAACAAATCATCAAATTCTCCGTTTTGTTGATCTTTCACTCCCAACATTTCGGCCCCCATCTTTCACAGTCAGAGTTTTACTCTTCATCTTGACTTTAAATAGCTCAGCACATTCTAACCTCACACCTTAGGAAAGCTTCCTCTTGTATAGAAGACTTTGGATTTTTCCATTTCATTTGAACACTCTCTTCTGTTTCTAGAAAGGAGGCAATTAAAACCAGGAAGGCACTTGTAAGTAGTCGTTGCTGCTATAGTTGTTTACCTTTGCTAAGATAAAGGCACTTGAGAATTATTGGTGGTTTTTAACCCCGTAGTGCCTGCAGAGCTCACGCAGTTTGTATCCGCCCATCTCAAATGGGAGTCCAAGGAGCAAAGCAAGTGGTTGGGAAAAAGCAAGACAAGGGGCAACCAAGCCCAGACACGAAACCTGGTATTCAACCAAAAACTGAAACAAGTCACTGATGGCTTTGAGCCTCGAGAACAGAACTGTGTATCTAGCTTTAACAGGTACAAGCAACTGCTTTTCTCTTCATAGAATCACAGAATGGCCTATGTTGGAAGGAACCTTAGAGATCATCTAATCCAACCACAGGCAGCTTCTCTGGACAATTTATTCCAATGTCTTGCCACCCTCGTACTGAAAATTTTTTTTCTAAGATGCAATCTAAATCTATCCTCCTTCAACTTAAACCCATTTCCCCTTGTCCTATCAGTGGGCACTCTTATAAAATAGTCCATCTCCAGCCTTCCTGTAGGTTCCTTTCTTACCAAAAGGGAGCCCATCTCCCTACATGTAAACTTCAAAAAATTTAGTGGCAGTCATCTCTTGTCAGAGCAGACACCATGTTAGAGCAAACACAAATTCCCTCCAAAGCAAAAGTCAATTAATTGCATGTCTTACACAACCAATTTGTTAAAAAGAAACAAGAAAAAAAAAAAAAAAAGCTGAACTTAATTGCACTTTAATATAAAATCTTTACACTTTTTTTGCAGATGATTAGGTTATTTCACAGTTTATTATAAAACATTTGGTTATCATTAACTGAAAGTTAATAGTGTTCTGGTGTGGTGGCTTGAGTGTAGTAACTGCAGTGACACACCAACTTGAATTTTAAGTTGCTGCATACAGCAGCAGCACAAATCCAACCTGCAAGCCAGGAACAATACATTAAAAAATTGGGGTATAAAAAAATTAGAGCCCACATTTTTCAATGTATTGAGCTTCCCTTTGTCACCAAAACAAATGGCTCAATGCACAAATGGCAGAACTTTTCTGGAGTACAAGGCCCAAATTAAACGGCTAAAGGGAAACTGCAAATGAGTGAAAAAAAAATCAAGGCAGGTCTGAGCTCTCAAACTCTTGGAACTTTAGAGAGAGAACCAGGTGTTTTAATGGATATTTTTTCGCTGTGAAAATGCACATATATCACACATGTAATTATTTTCAGAAAATTAAAGCAAAGAAAAAACTATTATGTGAGCAGTACTAGGGTTCTTCAGTGAAGACAAAATTGGCGGTGGTGCGGTGGTTTTAATTTTAGAGAGAGGACTCTGCACTTGGACACCACCTCGGTCCTGCTCGGAAAAAAAACGCAGGTGCATGTTTTGGTTTAGACATCTAGTCTTACATGGAAATAAATTTAAGTCAGAACTCGCTGCAGAAAGCCTTCAGAAACCTCATCATTGCTCCGCGTCCTTGAAACGGCCACAGCTGTCTTTGGCCCTGAGGTTTGCCCCAACGAAACACTCGACGCTCACACGACACATTTTGTCTCTGTGTGTTCTTAATAGGCTTCCGTTTACCTGCTGGAGCGCAACCTGTCAGTTTGGCCACCTCCAAGTGCCTGCAAGCCTCGGTGATGTGTTTTCTATCCCTTTTGCTCAAGGCTGGGCAGAGTAAAGTCAGCCAGAAGGGTTCAAGCATCAATACGCCGCTGGCAGGTCCTCCTACGAGCAAGCAATTTCCTGACAAAGAACTGGCAACAGCTACTACAAGCTGCCTCTCTGAAGTCATCTCTGTCCTACTTAGTTTGTTTCTTGAGTAAGAGGGCACAGCATCGCTGTAACGGGCACAAAGTCTGAAAAATTTCAGATGTCGCTTGGTACTCATGCTCACCACAGGGCGCATGAAGACAGAACGAGAAGAATAAACTAAGAAGCAAAAAGGGGATAGAAGGCATCCACCCCTTGCTGAAATAAGGAGAAAAGTGTAATATTTCTCAAGAGTGTTGTGGGAGCTTCCTCTACAGAGCAGTCTATTCACATGCTATAATTTTACAAATATCCCTCCTTTTAATATAGATGCATCCACACAGTATTTGGTACTCGGATCAGGTTCACTGTATCTTTGCGTCAAGCCGACTAGAATAGCACTCACTTGGCACAATTGTCAGGACCACACAAACTACCTCCTTGCTTTACCCAAAGCAGGCATTTGGAGGCAAAGAAGCACTTTTTGGTGATACAGACACCTACTAAGGAGTCTGAGAGTCGCCACCATTCTCTGCCATCGTACTGATCTCGATCATCCTTTCAGGGACAGCCCTTTGGAGCTCTCTAACCTCTTTTTCTCCACGTAGCTCCAGGTCTCCTGGATAGGAAAGACTATCTTGCCCTATTTACCTCAAAAAGAGGGCACCAGGCAGCATCTCCTCAAAGACCATTTTGGATGGAGGAGAAGAAAGGGAGGTTTATCCTATTCCGCCTACGAGGCTTCTGGCAGTGAAATTTTAATGAGGGAATAGCCTCTATTTCCAGTCAGCTAAAGCGCCTATTTTGGGGGATCACCTCAGCCCTCCCTCTTCTTTCTCCTGCAGTCAAACCTCATGAACCATAAGCAGACAAGCCATGAAACAACACATTTGGCTCTAGGCCTTACTATGATTAGAAAGGTAGTCTGCATTTCTAATGCTGCACTCGTTACACGCTGCTTAAATTCAAACATGTTTAAAAAGCTCTCCCTGCCACTCCGCGACACCCGAGCAAAAGCTCACCGTGCTCAAAAGCAATGCTGGCTTTGCCGCTGATTTCAGATCACAGCAGAATTTCAAATTTTACACCAGGTTTAAATTTTTGCACCAACACTCATGGTCTAACCGCTGAGGATTAAGCTAAAAAGCACAAAAATAAGGTGCTAGCCTTTGTCTCATCTGGCCCTTGAAATTGTAATTTTTCCACAACAGAAAAAGTCAACTGAATTGCAATCCTAAACGTACCTCTAAGACAAGAAACATACTGTATATATTATAGCATCCCATGGTGAGAAAGGGTCTTTGATAGAATTAGAATTTGCTTTCTTGCATCTCGAATGCAAATTTCTCTGGAGATAGCTAAAAAAATAAATAAATCAGTTAAGAAACAAAAAAGTCTTCAGCAATAAAATATTTTTAGTACGTAAACAAACCAAAATATTCTCATTTGCATATGGTACGTCTTCATCTCCCGTGGCATTTTTTATTTTTATCCTATATGACAATGCTTCACAAACTAAATAGCCAAAAAAAATACAGGCAACATTTCTGATGCCAGATGCTGAAGATCAATAGCTATTTCCCAAAGTTTATGGCATAATTAAAATTTGTAACAGGAATAATTTTCTTTTCAACCCCTCAGGCTAAGCCTAGAATTATTGACTAAGTCAAAGTTATGTAGTGTAGCATTTTTTTATTATGTATATGGATAATATAAAGGATTTTATGGTTTTTACATGTAATCTGGCAAGTACAGAAACAGTAAATAGGAAAAATTCTCTGTATCAGCAAAAGCAACATTTATAAACACGTTGAAGTTTTGGTACGGAGACAACATGAGTTTATAATAATTACCTGCTCGTTAACCATCACATAACTGCTGCACTGCACTGCACAGGCGGGTGGCCAGAACACCCATGAATTAAGAGAGAACTGAATTTACGGTCCTTCAGAGCTCACGGAGCCCTTGCTGCAGGGAGGCAGTATCCCAGGGATGGTGTGCAAGGTACCACAACCACCAACACTGCCACGAGCTTCAGTAATATGGTATCTGGAATTCAATTTACTGATGTATTAGAATGGCTTTAAATTTATAATCCAAACCATCCCCCTACGCTTTTCTTCCACCTGAGGTATATGGAGAAGAGACCTGAAGAGAGAAAGGAGAGCAAATAGGAAGAGAGGACAACTGCACATCACCTCTACAAGGAGAGAGAAAAAAGGATTCTGCTGCACCACCAACACTGGGGTGAATTGGGTTTATTTTAACTCTCGGATCTTCAGTATCCCCAGTTTAAAAGTAAAAAGATGCATATTTGTTTCCTGTCAGCCCTAAAAACTCAGCCTTGGGCAGTGGAGGTCTAACTGGATTATTTTCTGCTTATACGTCTCAAACAATGCTAATAACAACACAGCCCAAACTCAAGCCTCTGGTACAGCTCCATTACTTACATCACGTTTTCACAAATAAAACATAACTAGAAAGTGGGTAAATGTTTCTGCTGATGAAGCACAAGAACAAATATGGTCTGACTCAGCCCATCTTTGCAGAGCTGGCAGGAATAAAATGTGGTAAACTTAATTGTGTTATGAAGGCACATAAAATCCGCCCTTACTTGGACAGCAGAAATGCCACTTCTCTATAAACATTATTTGAAAAAAAAGATTTAGATGCATATACAAATTGACAAAGCCACCTATTATTAAACTACGCCAAGCACTACAGATTCACAGTGACATTCAGGGTAAAAATCTCATGTCCACTTTCTATGACTGCTTCTACAGGAATGAATTTCCTTAACTTATTTAAGGCTTTTTATTTCCCCAAATGCTAAAAAGGCCTTCAGTACGTGACTAATGTAACCAGAAACACGGAACTGGAAAGAGTTTCTGCAGAAGCTGCTGCAGCACTGCTTGGCCGGAGCGGAGCCCTGGTACGGGCGCAGGTCCCGCGGCAGCTCGTGGCTCTGCCCCAGCTGAGACACCGGCCTGAGGTGAACACGACAGTGCAGACAGTGGACGCTCAAAAACCAGAAATTAAAAAAAAACGAGCAAACATCTCCAGCACTGCCACACAGAACGTGCGCGTATTTCTAGAGAGGGAAGAGCACAGCAAGTCAGCAAGTTTGCCGACAGCACCAAGCTGTGCGGTGGACTCGCTTGAAGGACGGGAGGTCATCCAGAGGGACCTCGGCAGGCTTGAGAAATGGGTCAGGGCAAACTGCAGGAGGTTCAGCAAGGCAAAGTGCAAGGTCTTATACCTGGGTCAGGCCAATCCCAGGCACAAATACAAACTGGGTGGGGTGAGAGTAGCCCTGAAGAGAAGGACTTGGGGGTGTTGGTAGATGAGAAGCTCCACAAGAGCCGGCAGTGCGCTCATGCAGCCTAGAAAGTCAACCCTGTCTTGAGATGCATACAGAGGAGTGTGGCCAGCAGGGCAAGAGAGGGGATTCTCCCCCTTTACTCTGCTCTTGTGAGACCCCACCTCGAATACTGCGTCCAGCTCTGGCGTCCCCACCATAAGAGAGACATGGATCTGTTGGAGCGTGTTCAGATGATCCAGGGGTTGGAGCACCTCTGCTGTGAGGACAGGCTGAGGGAGCTGGGATTGTTCAGCCTGGAGAAGACTCTGAGGGGACCTTATTGCTGCTTTCCAACGCCTGAAGGGAACCTACAGGAAGGTTGGGGAGGGACTTTTTACAAGAGTGTCCAGCAATAGGACAAGGGGAAAGGGATTTAAATTGAAGGAGAATAAATTTAGATTGGTTCTCAGAAGAAATTCTGCAGTCCGAGGGTGGCAAGACTCTGGAATAGATTGCCCAGAGAGGCTGTGGCTGGTCTCTCCCTGGAGATGTTCAAGGCCAGGTTGGACAAGGTCTTGAGCAACCTGGTCTAGTTAAGGGCATCTCTGCCCATGGCAGGGGGTTGGATTAGATGATCTCTCAGGTCGCTTCCAACTTAGGCCATTCCGTGATTCCATGATTCTAAGTCTTCTGGAAGCCAACAGTTGTTTTCCAGTGGTTTCTAGCTACGTTCCTGATGTAGATCAAGTAAATCTTCCTTGCTTTTCTGACTGCTAACTAAATACAAAAAGAATAGCTTTGTGATTTTTGTTCCCAGTTCTATATATTCCAGAACCATGAGACTCCTAAAACTTGTCACAACTATGATACAGATGTTAAATACAGCTGAACTGCATCCTTACAGAGTTCTTTTTTTCTCTGAAATAATGAGCTGGAAAATACCATAACAGGTAATTAAACCTCAGTTTTCTGACAAATGTGCCAAAACTTTTCTGACACAAAAAGAATATTTCTTCATCAAATGAGGCAGCATTTTGTTCTCTAAGTGTGGACATGTGCGCAGCTTTCCATGTAATTAAAAATTAATCTTGGGACATGAAGAACTGCTATCACTGAAAAGTAATTAAACTTGTTTGCTTCCCCCAAATCCTATAGCTAAGATGTATATTCAGCTACATTTAGGGCTGCAGAAATCAACTGATCTGCAATAAAATCTTTTGGACAAATATGTTTCCAGAAGAATATCTGAAATATGCAAAACTTACTTGAACATGCTGAAGTTCATCTGACAGAGATAGCATAAGCCTCATTTCTCTAGCAAATATGACTAAAATATACAAAATCTACC
Source organism: Trogon surrucura (assembly GCA_020746105.1). Lineage (NCBI taxonomy): Eukaryota > Metazoa > Chordata > Aves > Trogoniformes > Trogonidae > Trogon > Trogon surrucura. The sequence continues at coordinate 6,539,547 of CM036625.1, read as the reverse complement.
AAAATTTTTACAAATGCTAAATTTTAGCTACTTGTTGATGAACATGGACACTTGCAGTAACTATCAGCACCTGTATGACAAAAGCAACACCACCAAGAGAGCACAAAGTTTTTTGTGCAATAAACTTCTTCACCTCTTTTCAAGGCACAGGCAAATGGTGTGACACAAAAAATCTTCAGTGTCCATCCCGTTCTCTTTGATGGCCTTCACAGTGTGATCTTAGTTCAGCAATTCATAAATAGTTTCAGAAGGGTAAATTCAAGCAGTACGTTGCCTTCCCCAAACAGCCTGCTCGGCCTCATGATTAGGAACACGTGAATGACACAAAAAAAGACTCACACGCTCACTAAAATTCAATAATATAAAGTTGCTTCGTACATCTCAGGATATGCAATACATAAGAACATCCACATGATGACAATCTGGAAATGCATAGTGTCACCCCGACCCATGAGAAATAACAGGAGAATTAAGAAAACCAAGTCTCCATTTTTGGAACAAACCTACAATGATCTTTCAAATTTTTCAAAGTTCACTGCAGAGTACACAGGAGAGCATTACCGCATGGGTATTGTGCCAGCACTCTTTTTCTTTTGCCTAGAAATCCTAAGCAACTGATATTTCTCCTATGGCCTGGAATAAAACTTAACAATAGTGTAGAAAAAACAACCCAAGAGCAAAAAATACCCACACATGATCACTGAAAACCAGAAATTCTTCCAGTAAAGTCTACTTTATCCTACTTCATCATTACTTGAAACATATGTGACAATACTACATTACAGTCAGGCAATGTCCATGAATCTAATGTAGTATTAAGACTATTAATGGACTAATTAAAGAGATATGGCCTTGGTGAAAAAAACAAACAAAAAATACCCCAGAAACAAACACTTGGGGAAAAGAGAATATAAAAAAAACCAACCAAAAAACAGTTGAACACAATGATGTTGGAATGGAAACAGCCATGCTTTTCTTTATAAAGCGCATCTCAAAAAATCACTGCAAGAGAGAATGCTGTTCAGCATACTGTCGCAGAATTATACCACCTCATTTGTGGTACAAATCAGTGGAGATACTGTTTTTCAAGCAAAGGAAAAAGACAAACTTCCTCACCAACACCACCTTTTCCACCGGGACTACAGAATGCAAGACCTGTACACAGGTGGAAAAAAACTCCGGCCACTTCAGAAAACTTCCAGCACTTGACAGAGGAGGAAAAAAGAGACCTTGTCAGGACCTGCTATTAATGTGGCGATTCTTTAGATTACAAATTATTGCCATATCTGCATAAGAATTTTATATAAACCTTGATTTCTTTTGTCTGAGCTGCTAAAACCACATTGATATTCCCCATACATCAGCCTCAGTTCTTTACTTTTCTCCAGTAAGTGACGTATTTTCAGAGAAAACAGGTACAAGAGTGGCCAAAATAAACATAATGCTTACCATACACACACTGAAGAATGATGATCTGGGGGGAAAACCCAACAACTTCCCTTGGACCACTTCCCTGAGTGGCAAACACCAAATCTGAGAGACCCTACTGCCAACAAGAGCTTATTTCTACCTTTGGTAGTATTTCCAAGTTTAAAGTGGCTTTATGACCAAGATTATGAGGAAAAGTTTTCGGACACTTCACAAACATCATCCTTTTCAATCTGCTATATTTTCAATTTCAGTTCTATTTATTGCAGCAAGATGTTGCTATCTTGTTTCATTTTCGGGCATATATATTAGGATGCAATCATCTGCAACACACCTCTAAGAACTGGAAAGGATTATAACAGCAAAACAACAATAATGTGAAGCAGACTGGGAGCTGGAAGTCTTGCGTTTGATATCCAGCTCTGCAGTGGATTCTCACCATCGGAGGGAGATTCACTGTTATTGTGCTTCAATTTATGCAGTTTTCTCAGCTCTAATACAGTCAAAGTTAGTAAGGATATTTTTGCAGAACTCAAATCCCAAATCTCGAGTCATGAGCACATATAAACTGGGAAATTAAAGCTAAAAAGAAATGAAATTGCATACCTGCTATAAAGGAGTTAAAGGCACCCAGAAAGTGTTAGAATGACTTCAGCTGAAGTCAAGGGAGTGCTCTGTGCTGATCCAGCTGCTGATGGCTCTGCGGGACTATTTGAATCTCATATTTTTCACAGCATCAGGGCAGTGATCAGAACATACTTCTCCAGCTCTCTAGATTTAGCACTTTGAAATGAAAGTCAAAAATCTGCAGGAGGCAGCAATAAAATGAATTATTTTAAATTACCCATTGTTACTGTACCTAGTTGGGGAACAGAGCCAATCTGTGCAAAAAAAAATAAAAAATGCTGTTGCAGGAAACCCTCACTATTACCATTCAAAAAGAGCCAAAAAGGGACCCAATGACGTTCCGCTAACAACTGCCCAGCGAGCAAACAGCTCCGAGGACTGAGGTCGTGGAACGCAAAGCAGGAGGGGCATTTTTAAAACAGGCCTTCAGGGTTACCACCGTTTGTTACAGAACCCCACAATTAATAACTGCAGCTGATTCCAGCACTCGTTACCATTACCTGCTCAAAAAGACACACCTGAAACGAAACTGCTGTTGGCACAGGCTGGCACGCAGGGCAGACCTGGTGGCCAAGAAGCCCTCTCATTAAGAAAGGCAAGTTCGAGACTGAAAAGCCACCATCCTGAAATTCTTTTTTCTGGGACATTCCCTTTTTCATTCCCACTGCCCCATGCAAGCATGCCATGTTCTTTAAGCAGGACCTCGATATTTTCCTGTCACCTTTCTCAGCAAAAAGCAGTAGTTATTTCTTTTAGACCTGGTCTGTAAATGTTTCATGAGACTCCACATAGATTGATCTAAAAATCAACTTCAGAACCCAGCAACAAACCCTATGGAACAGGCACTTCAGAGCTGATCCAATGCCTCGATTAATTACAGAAGGAATCTGAACTTGTTGGAAATTATTTTAATACTACACCTATTTAATCATATGTTTATAATAATATATATAAATAATGAAATCATTTACAAAAATGCTTTAGCTATGCTAACAAAACAGCACATATATGCTAATAAACCAGCACATAAGGGAGCGCTGAGAAAAACAAATTTTTCAGGATGGGATATTAATAATGCTTGTATGACTCCTCTCCTTCTTGCTTACTTACTGTGCCTCCCGAGAACTGAAAGGATAAGCTGCTTTAACTTGAACTTGCCAATTTAACCCTGTCCTCCGTGGGCCACAGAGGCAAGCACGTACTACATACACTTAGCAAGTGAACAAGACTAGCATGATCATCCAGCAATGCAATACGGGGTAAAATCAATTACAACTCGTGTACAATAACATAAAATTAAAACTTACAGTAATTGCACCTTGTGGGGCTAATATTGTCACACTCTCCAGCAAACAGTACTTAATTCACAGGAAGACTGAAAACGACAACTCGCAAAGGAACGGATCTCGATTCTAAAAGCAAGACAAGCCCAGCAACAACAAAAAAAGCAAAAAAAAAAAAACCCCGAGCTGCTACAAAACCACAAGGCATTCTCGGTGAGCTGCGGCGCGGTTTTGAAGGGCTCTCAGTGCGCTCGCTTCAACGAGGAACCAATTTATGGCTGGCAGGCAAAGCCCCCTCGTTCTGGGCTCTGCTCGTTTCAGTTGTCACACCCGGGCTGCAAAGCCTCCGCAGAAACGCAGCGCCGAAGCGCCAACGGAACGGAACCAAGGGCTAATTTATTCTCCGAGCTTACTGTACTTGGTGCAAAACAAAACCGCCGCGACGGCGGAGTGACCTGATATTTACTGATCGACCAGATGGCGAGAATTACTGACTTATGTAAGCCCCGAGCCTTCGTCACCATCTGACGGCTGCTTGGTGAAATCAAATGAAAGGTCTCCGCGTAGTCTTTAGTGCACAAACCCCATCATCACAAGACCATTATGCTGTGCCCTCGGAAGAAAACACTGCAGGGCAAGGCAAGGAGTGAACAGGACTGAAAGCCTCGGATCCTCAAAAAGGTGTTTTGTTTTTTTCTTCCGAGACACACGGGTATAGCACAGCAAGGAGGTTTGTGCACCTGCTGCCCAGGCCATATCTCTTCTGCTAATGAATAAGTGAAGGCAGCCTCCAGGGCTGTCAATCTGGCACCTTTAGTAATTCATACAAGCGCATAGCTCTCTAAAAATAAATAACATGAAAAGAAATGCAAGTTGCCTCGCTAGCAGTGGTTTTGACAGGTATCTTGAGTAATGTTAATTTTTTTTGTCTTTTTTTTTTTTTTGGCCTTAAAAGAATACCAGGTGAATCACCAATTATTTTGGACAGTTTCTAAAAACAAGGTCACATCGAAATAACCCAGTACCATGGATTGATGGCAACTGAAAAAACTTACATTGGGGGGGGGGGGGGTGTTTTGCATGTGCATACACACAGAACATTTTTATTTAAGAAACAGCACTGCTGTGCAGCCCTAATTCTCATCCCATCACCACTAATGGAAATCAAAAGGAATTCCATTTGACTAGGCTCATTCACGCTAATAGAGAAAAGGCACAAATTAAGTCAGAATCACAATCGTGGCTCTCAAAAGACCCGTATAAAATACAATGGGCCCAAAATCATTTTACATCAATCCTATACATATGATTTTAATAGCAGCAGTGAAATAGCTCCTCACTTACAGCATGAAAACTAGGATTGAAGTTAGGCTGGATGTATTTCTGAACAGCATAGCCCTGCAACCTCAAGTCAGATCCTGAATGAAGAAAGAGAAGAAAATAACCAATACCAATTCTCTCATTACCATGCCAGAAGTGGTGTTTAGACCTGCACACTACCATATATATTACTGCTGCTTTTTTCAAAATTAAAATCTGGATGAAAACTGAATTTGCTAGCTATGTTTTCTGTGTAGTACGTGTATATTTCTTAACACAAAGAAAGAAAAAACAGTGTAAAAATTCTGCATGAGCAAAATCTGCTCTGGCATTAACGGAGTTATTACCAATTAACACATGTCTAAGATATATTTGAAGCCCAGTACAACATGCTTGCACATATATTAAAGAATAACTTCAAGGAGAAAACTAGTATCACGACTTCTTGATGACTAGAAAGTCACTATTTCAGCTCTCAGAAAACCATTTGCAAATTTTACAATAGCTTGAGGATTCTTGCAAAACCCAAAAATAGATGCAAAGCTTTATGCCCTGCTGGTATGCAAAGCATGAGAAAGAGGCCAGGAAGAGACTGGTAAAGTCAAGCAGAAGAAAAGCATAGGTTGAATGTCAGGGGAGAAAAAAAAAAGAAGAAAAAAAACAGTGAATGCTAAGAAGATAAAATAATGGAATAATTCCTCAGGAAGATAATATTTCCTGGGATGTTAAAAACGTCTGTTGGAAGAAAGAAAGGGCTACTGGGAAAACATTCTTTCTCAAAGCAAAATCTTGACATTAATGTTGCAAAAGAAGGACTAAGCAAGATTTATGAACTGTTGTGTTCAGGCTTCTACTGAAAATTTAAAAACACCTAGGACAGAATACTCTGTTCTTGCAGTTAGTCACACAAGTGCTTACAAGGGCTACCTTGCATGCGTGTGTTGGTGTTACCACAGCACAGCCCACAGAAAGATTTAAAAAAAAAAAAAAGAGACAACAACCTGGAATAAGCCAAGAATGCAAATTGGAAAGAATATCCTTCATCTTCATGCATCTGCCATGCCCTGCTCACATGCAACAGGTACTCATTTTGTGCAGCACAGCTGTGCAAAGCAGTTCCTATCCAAAAAATACTCAGAGGAGACTGAACTACCTCACAGGTAACCTCAACTTCCACAGATCACCTGAAGTTTAAAGCAACCTTTGTTGACAACATGCTTACCCGATCTTATCAGACCTTCCCTCACCCTCCTAACTGCATGGGGTGTTTTTTTTAAAGGCAACGGGTTGCAGAGATGAAGGATGTGGGTTTCCTCCTTCCCCCAAATCACAGGCACAGGCAAAAACACGTCCCCTCGCGTGGACACGCACGCAGGCTGCAACAGCCGACAGCGCAACAAGCTCCCACACGCCGAGACTAACCCTGCCCCAAACCTCTGCAGAGCACAACATTTCGCAGGTTGCACGCGCTTACCTTGTTGGGACGGATCTGGGACACTAGATTCGTTCTCTCCCATTTCTAGAGAACAAAAACCTCCCCTGTAAGGAGCCAGGCTGTTTTATCAAGTTGACCGGGCTGCTGTGCAAGTTTTGACCTCCTGACTTTCAACTGCAGCGCGGTAACCGAATACCCGACTCTCCCCTGTGAATAATTAGCATCCTGCTTCCTGAGCTACCTGGGCTTGCCTGACCTGTTTCTGTATAAACTGACATCATATCCTTTGATCTCCTTTGATTAACGTGTGCTCCAGGCAAGGCTGCTTTGTCTCCTCTTGGACTCTCCTGCTCGGTTGCTCCCCACCCTTCCCTTTCGCTGGCGCACTGACAGGCGATCCGAAGAACATTCCTCTTCCGCGGCAGGTGTTCGCGCCGAAACGCCGAAGCCTGCATAAAGTTTGCAACTGATTTTAAAGATCCTCTGGCTTGGCGTTTCATAGGAAAGCCAAATGACAAGTGCTGAGACAAACTCCGTGGGATGGGAACTTTGTAGCCACAGCTCTCCACCGTGGAGAAGGACGATGGCCATAGACACGGCGCCCCTTGGCAAAAAGCTTTGCAAAGAACCCAAATCCTAAAGACCAAAACCAGCCCCTCCCCTGCCTTTTACAACGATAACCTCCAAGGAAAATGCTCTACTTGAACACTGTAATTCTGAGATTGTTTTGACTGTGTAACAGAAAGTGCTTCTAAACAAAACAAAAGGTTATTTTGCTTCTCTTCCCCTCCTTCGCCAGCACAAGGACACAAACGTTCAAGGTAATTTTATCCGGTCAGACTCCAGGTCAAGTTCTAGGAAAATATTTGCTCTTTTCTGCTGTGGAAATCAAATAACAGGTGTCTGACACATTTGTGATCCGTTTGTTGAACAAGTACACCTGCCTCTTGGTCTACCGAGTTACTTTTATTTTAACATTTACATTTGCAGCTGCCAACGACAACAATGAAAGAGAAGCCACTGCACTGTTTTAAAGGAGCAATGGCAAATTCAGAGACCTAAGTAACTCTCAAACATTAACCTCCATCTGGATTACTCTCAAAATGGAACCAATAGAATTAGAAGGTTTTTTTAATCCAGTAGAAAATACGTCTATTTTTAAAACTAAAACTGCATTTTCTTTCTCTTCACTTTTTTTAGAAGTACTGAAATAATTCTTTATTAAAACACAAGCAAAGAAGGGGAGAAAATTGAAGACAGTTTTCCAAGATAATTCCAGCTGGGTAAACTGCACCTTTAAAGTAGAATTTCTGAACGTTTCCACTTAAAAGCATGAGGGAAACATTCAGTTGAAACATTCATATAGTGGATGGAGGCCTGGTACAGCTCAGTTCTAACACAGCCTCCTCTACCTAAGGACAGAGACTAAATTATTTCTGTGTGCAGGTAAACACATAAATAAGAACTTTTCTGGCTTTGTGATTACTTCAGGCGTGACAAACCAACGCAGCCTCTCCTGAGAGTACCCAGCAGTGCAGTTAATGCGATGAGTACGCAAGAGTGGGTACCAAGACCTTAATAAAGGGTCCCATTATGTCTATTCCTGCTTTTCAAACAGGTCGCTAATATGAAAGGAGATGCGCCTGATCTTCCTGAAGCTCAAAGCTGATGAATCCACCTAAGACAGGAGAAAGACAAGTACCTGGGCACTGAGTTTTCTTCATCTCAGCTCTCAAACAAGGCCACTATGGCAAATGCACCACTTAGCACTGGTTTGATTTGGGAACCAACACCACGGGTGCATGTGTCCCTTCCTAGGAACACTGGAGACGTTCATACAGAACTTCTCCTTGACCACCAAACTTGGAGAAGCCAAAGATTTAGTGCTGAGCTTCTAAATTCAGACAAGATGGAGCTTCTCTATATTTAAAAGATGTAATTAAGAAAAACAAGTTCATTTATCAACGAAGGTCTGCAGTGCAAAGCTAAATGTGTTTGGTAATTAACTGATGAGACAAACAACTAAAGCTTTTCTGCCCACTCCAAACACTAACTGTCCATTCCTTGAAAGACAGAAATCCTTAAATATCCTAAGTTATTATAACTTCTAAACAAGGGAGAAATTACAATGTTTAGTTTTCACCATCAATATTGTACTCTGTGAGGTCCTTCCCCATATAAAGAGAGCTACTAACTCCAAAGAAAACAGAAGTCTTAAGGCAGCAAAAATAACTATTCTTCTTAGCTACTGAGTACCGACAGTTTCCTTAAAGCGTAAGATTCTGATTTTAGGCTTTTAGCACCTACAGAAGTATTTTGTAGCTGAACTTCTAGCATTTTATCACATCACCTTCTGTTAACTCTTAAATATTTTTAAGAATTCAAGAGACGAGAGTGATAGTATTGAAAATACTTCTTGCTCTAAAATGAAACCTACAAGTGGGAATAGCACAAAAAGGACTGGAACTCAAGATTTTTCACACTCCCTCTTCCAACAACAACTGCTGGTGAGAAACGGCTGGCTTGGCTTTATGTTCTCCTAAAACTGTTTGTTGTGCTCACTTGCGTGCAATGATTTAAATGGAATGCTTTCCAAAGCAGGAACTCTTTAATTCATTCACTCTCTTCAGAAAGACCTAAAGTGAAAATGCAGTGGTTTTGTTCCACTCCCAGAGGAAAAAAAAGAGAAATTTATTCTACATATTTGCCGTACAGACAATACAATGGTTCTTGATTCTAAAGGACCGGATTTGACAGACAATGAACAGAAATATAATTTGATTATGACAGTGATCAGGACTACAAGAGAAAAAGCTGGATCTTATGCTGTGCATAGAGCCACGCCAAACAGATGCTGCAAACATCACAGACAACTCCAAGCCTACGCTCAACGTCGTTAGAGCACCCTCCACCAACAGTGACAAGGTTTGCCAGAGGATATGAATACTGTCACAATTTTTCTAGGGTAGCTCTGTGGTAGCTGAGAGGTCCTCACAACTGGAAACTTTCGAAAAGCAATGGTGTCCTGTAAGTTGTTCATAGAATCACAGAATGGCCTAGGCTGGAAGGGACGTTAGCGCTGGCCAAATTACTTTCAGGCCTCTCATTTCTACTCAGGAATCTAGGTATTTTACAGAATGCAAACAAAATAACACCATCAACAGCTAACAGTGCTGCTGTCCTTCACTGGTAACATGCCTCTAACTCCCAGACATACTACGCTACATATTCTACAAATGTCATAGAAAGAGTTGGCCTGAAGTTGTTTTCCTAAAGAATATAGTTTCAGTGTTTCAAAAATGTGAATAACAAGGCAAATCTATTACACGTGAAATTGCATGGGTAATACAAATGGCATCTAGAACTGACACGCAAGCACCGGGAACACACAGAGACCTCTCGCATGAAGATGACCCTGATGCAGCCTCTGTGCAAGCTCAGCACTCAATAGCCATGTGCTGGAGAGCTGTCCCACCGGAGGGAAGCAGCCCACACAGTTTCTTGCCGTGACTACCTGCCTGGCACCACAGACTGACAGTTTTCACATTTTAGAACCAATATTTTGCCTTCAACAACCACAGCAGTGCTAGGGGAAAAGGGCCAGTGGCAATCCCATCTTCCTCACAAAAGGAAGATTCATATATTGGTTTAGGTTCATATATTGATGGTGTTTGGTTTTTTGTTGTTGTTGTCGACTGTTTGTTTTGAAGAGCAGCATGGCTATTTGCTTTGTTCCATTGGAAATGGTACAGTAACAGGTACAGGATTATTTGGTTAGCCTCCAAATTACAAGCAGCCGTTGACCCTACAGCCTCAATTAAAATTGGAGATGGGAGGAAGAAGCAAAAAAAAATAATAATAAAATGTTTTCTTCCTCACTTAAAATGGATTAAATACAAAAGCAAGGATAACCAGTCTCAACAACTACAGTGAAATAGGATTTCAGTGTTTATGCAAATGATGCAGTAAAAAAAAAAACCACAAAAGAAAGAGTGACTGAGAAGGCAGATTCAGTGCAGAGACAGAGCTCAGCTGATCTAGTTCTAAGAATTCTTCTATTAGAAACTTTCTTCGGTACAAAAACATGTTGGGGTTTTTGTTGGGTTTGGTTTTTTTGGGGTTGGTGAGGCTTGTTTTGTCTTGGGGGTTTGTTTTTGTTTGTTTGTTTGTTTGTTTTCTTTAAAGAGACCAGATGAGGGTCTAAAATACCACTGTTAAGTGAACAGAACTAAGATGTAGGTCTTCCAGACCCAACAGGAGGAGTTTTTCCCTCTTGGCCACTTTGTGTTGGAGGATGGTTGCACAGAGGAGCAATCTCCGTTCACCAAAGCACATCCAGGAAAATGACTGACACGAAGCTCAAGCTGATGCCTTGCTGAGAAAAATCAATGCCAAGGGAATTTATTATCATGCAGAAGAAAACAGAGTTCAAAACATCCATGGAGTTTTCATTAATTTTTGTTATTTTGTTACTAATGCATACATTATTTTTCACAGTACCTGGACTGTAGATAACTGCTCTGTCTCTCTGAGATCCATCAGTCCTGACAGGATTGACAAATGTAACACAGTCCAGGGAAACCAAGATTTCACTTCAATTTATGACCCCCTTCGATAGCTTTATGACCAGAAGAAAACAACTCAACATCTCTGTCTCTCCACTCTCAAAGTCCTGGTTTGGAAAGCAAAACCAAGAACCCTTTGACAGGTTTCCCCACAGAAAACAGGCACTTTGTCAAAATGCCATTTCTGAAGTGTCTTTAAATAGCTTTTTCTAATCAGTTCCTGCTCCTCAGTTTTCACTCTCGCAGTTTTAGCAACCAAACCTCAAAAAAAAGTGTTAGCACTCAAAATCAGCAATGGCCTCCTGATTCACTTCTAGTGCTTTTAGACTTCCTACTTAATGAAAATATAGATGAGTCTGTAGAAAATAAAAAACAACTCAAGCTGACTTCGGCAGCTGAAAGATGAGTCCACAGAAGCCCAAGCTACAGAGCCGTTAGTCTGAAGTTGGTTTGAAGAAGAAAGAAAAAAAAGAATAATTAGTTTCTCCTCGTTGTTTCTAATTTGGTCTTTTTTTGGTATTAACAAAATGAAATTATGCAAACAAGGATAAAGAAGAGATTCATGGAAGATGATACTTTATAATCTGGGTCTGAAAATTATAGTAAGCCAGAGTATATAACATCTAGTAAAAAGAGGTAACAATTTCACTGCCCCTGAATCCACTCTATTTATAAGAGCAGTGGAATCAAACGAGTGCTGTTTAAAGAGGTTGGTTTACTTCTCTGCACAATTTATTTCTACCATCCCTACACTTCTGATGAATCTTGTAGCTCAATTGAAAGTAAAGGATCAATTGAATGACAAAAGCAAGGAGTTTAAAAAAGAGAGCAAAAGAGCCAGGAAATGAAAAATGTTTTTCTAATATTTTTTGTCAAGACAACTAACAATATAAATGCTAACTAATCCTGCACTCCATCCTGCACAACTAAGAAGTAAATCTTACTATTCTAAGATCACATTAGGGAGCACAGAGACTAAAAATCTTATACAGGGAATCAAAAGCTGATCTGCTTGGAAAAAAAAAAAAATAAAATCAGCATTTTATCCTTACTATACCCTGCTGAAGAATGCACTTCCACAAAACACAAAAATGGGTGACCTTGTGTTTAGATTTCAGCAAGATGAGCACTCATTTCTAGACACATCTACCACAGCTGGGAAGAGCTGTGATTTAAGTAGGTCAGCTTGCATACCCACCACATATGTAAGCTTTTATAATCAATACACTGGATAAAATACAGTGATTTAATACGGAGATGGATTTTCAAGCCAATGGAAAGACTTGGACTCTGAAGTATTTTCTATCCCAGCAAATACAGAAGAGCCAGGAAGAATCTTAGGTGTGAATCTTCAATCACTAAAGATTGTTCCAACAGAAAAGCTGCAAAATACATATATATGCATATCTAAAGATACATACGTATGTATACCTTACACAGAAGCAATACTATGTTAACAAATTACCTCCCTTTGTGGGTCTGCCACATCCAGCAAGACAACCACTGCACAAAATGCCAGGAGTGGAGCATCTCCCTTATGAGGAAAGGTTGAAGGAGTTGGCTCTCTATAGCTTGGAGAAGAGGAGGCTGAGGGGTGACCTCATTCATGTTTATAAACATGTCAAGGGGGAGTGTCAGGAGGACGGAGCCAGGTTCTCTTCAGCGATGTCCATTGACAGAACAAGGGGCAATGGGTACAAGCTGGAACATAGGAGGTTTCACAAAAATATTAGAAAAAACTTTTTCCCTGTGAGGGTGACAGAGCCCTGGCACAGGCTGCCCAGGGAGGTTGTGGAGTCTCCTTCTCTGGAGACATTCAAAACCCACCTGGACGTGTTCCTGTGTCACCTACTGTAGGTGATCCTGCTCTGGCAGGGGGGCTGGCCTAGATGATTTTTTGAGGTCCCTTCCAACCCCCGACATTCTGTGATTCTGTGAGCGCTACGAGCTGGCAAACAGTTCCCTCCTGAATCGAGCAAAGCAACAGAACTCAGCTTTGCCGTATCATCAGCCAGGCTGAGGGGGAGTCTCTGCACAGGAAACCTGATGAACCTTTTTTTCCTGGACACACACCTACAGACAACCGGGGGCACAGTGACAACTGTTGGTACTGAACTGGTATTCCCATGCCCACTCATGGTTTTTGTAGCCAGTAGACTTGCTGCCTCCTTGCGCCAGACATGATCAACTTCTGAAGCTATGAAAAATGACTGAGTTCACTAATCCAACAGGTTTCCCAACAGAAAACTCCCTACTTCTTCCTACCGCTTTTCAGACCATACAACAAACTGAGGCAGAGATTCGGGCCCGGTACAGTTTCTGCGACAGGGCACGTGCTTCACATTCGACTTGCGCTTCAGACTGTGCCAATTCTTCCTTTCTCCAAAATCCCTAGGGGGTTACTCAGAGTAAATAATCAAACTATATAAAGCATTTCTAGTTGAGCAACACTCTTCATTGTTGGTTTGTATCTCTGCATTCTCTATGCAATACTCCTAAAAAACAATGAGCTCTATTTTTCCAGAGACAGCAGAGGCAGCAAGTTCTTATTCTCCCCAACTGAGAAAAAAAATATCAAGATAAATGAGATTTTTAGATTAACATTGTTTTCCATTCCTCCCCAAATCTACCATAAAGTTTTATTTTCCCCAATTCCAGTTGCAGTGCTGTATCCTTGGAAAACACAGCTGTTGTCTTTGTATTTACTAGGATGCAGTTAATTGCATTGCTTAATATTATTTCTACATGGATTTTTTTTAACACAGAAGCAACCTAGGAAATGAAATCTAAAATACATTACACATGCCCCTTTTTTCCTGCTTACGTACCACGCACTTGTCTCTTGTGCTATAATCAATAATTTGTCTCTGTATGTCGGACAGGGTATTACGTAAGGCAAATAAAAGAGCACAGAAGCCAAAATGAGGGATGAGAAGATAATTCTGTGTTCCTGATTAAGAAAAGGAATCACAATTTCAAACAATGCTCATGGTACACAAATAACTAGCTAACTAATTAAATAATCTTCCAACTCTCGTCTGCTCTGAGTCGACCTTTCCATGACTTTATATGTTTAAGTCCCATAAAAAAGGTAAAGGCCTAACAAATTACTACAATATGAGGCACCAGAATTAAAGAAAATGTATGCAAAAATAACTTTAAAGTGTCAAAATCGGCTGATTTAAAGCATTGTTTTGAACCACAACTTACATTGTTTAAGTTTTCCCAACCAATTTTCCAATCTAACCAACGTGTTAATAGATTAATAGCACTGAAAATTCTTTGAGACACCAGCAGGTATGCCAATAGAATCCTGAAAACATTTAATATATTCCACCTGCACTCCTTACAAAAGCCAGTCACCAATTAATTAAAGTTTGAAATTATTTAGTGCAGTTGTAAATAAACACTTTTGGTAACATTAAATAAATTGGCCAGAGGTTTGCGCTGTATTGCAGAGACAACGAAAGTTATTTATTATTTTTTAAAAAATAATCTTATTGATCCTTACTTATTTTCTTGGTTCAATTATATTAATTTTCAAGGCATTTTGCTGTCTTAGAATCTATTACACTGGAGTAAAGAGTCCACAGTCTGGATATCTTGGACGCGAACACACGAATTTAAGATTCACAAGTATTGAATTTGTAATCTTTTCCTCCATAGATATAGTAAAGCAGAACTTCAAACACCTGGATCCAAAGTTTCTGCAATAACAGCAGAGTAAGCAGTTCCTTCAGCCCTGGTGGTTATGTTGAAGTTAATACATTTGTATCGGGAGGCACTTAAACACGCAGATGATGAGAAACAGCAATTTTACCTACAGACTAAAGTTGCTCTTAAGAATGCAAGTTACCATGAAATACAGTCCAGAGCAGTTTCCCCAAACTTTCCCATGAATCATCATAAGCTCCAAAACATTTCTCAAAATGTTTCTCAGTGCCCTGTAGCAAACTTTGGGCTTGTAAGTATAAACCATTAAAAAGATTAATAGTAAGTCAGAAGCTACAGTTCACAACATGAAGAACGAAGGAGTGAGACCATTCTCTTAATGACAGCTGCCTTAAGGCTTAAGCCACACAAATTGAAACATTTCAACCCTTTCTTCTGAATATCTCCAGTTACAAGGAGGTAATTCTACACAGTGGGCTCCTGCGATCTCGTCTTGCCTCCGTGTGTTTGTACGGGGACAGAGAAAGAGCACAGACTGCAGAAAAAATAGATTCAAACACTGGTTTTTTTTGTCTAGATTATTCCAAGTCTGATAATTACAAAGTGTCCAGCAAACATAATGGATTTCTTTGCAGCTTCCATCACAACATTTCTATACAAACACTCTATATTTTGACAGCTGGTCAGGTTTCACAGTGTGCCAAATGCTCTAAAAATGTTTCAGCCTTAACAACAACCATTAACAAAAAGCACTGAACCCAAGAAGAAAAAATGGCAACAGGCATTTTGCAAATGACAACTGCCCTTACTACTAGGAGAGAGATTTTAACTTTATTTTTATTTTAAAAAGTCCCAAGTTAATACAATTATAGATGTATACACATTAACCTCATTTTTGCCTGGTGGAAGAAGCAGGCACAGAACAGCTGGGTAGATCTCTTGTCCAACAATTCGAAACAAGAACCCGACCTGTTTCCTACAGCTTTGAACGTATCTTTAGGCACCAAAGTGGTTCTTGAGAGTCAAAAGGGCTAAAAAAATTGCTTCCTCTGGCAACACCAAAACTACCACCCTACAGGATTGCACAGTCTGGATTGCTCTTTTTTCCTTCATAACTAACTCCACAGAAAAGAGAAAAAAGTTACTACTTCTACATTCACTTAATAATAACCACCTTCATGTGGCAATGTCCATCTCTTTTTCCATAAGGGCTTTCTAGAGAACTCCAAACTAACAAAGGCCACCCTTCATCTCCCTAACGGAGTCCAACTACTGCAGCAGAGAGATCTACAGTTCACGGTGACATCCATACTCAAGTTACTTGAACTGCTGCAAGAAAAACTTGTCCAAGGTCAAGTCTGTCACACTCTTTTGTGTACACACTTTAGTCACAGCCTGATATTATTTCACTCTAAGATGGGAAACAGCAGATGCGTCACCTCATAACGATAAAAGGCATTTTTTTCAAGGCTGCAATTACAACACAGACCCCAGCTCATCATCTTTCAGCACTGAGTATATTGATGGTCCCCTTCAGAATAAGAAAACTTCACCTGGATTTAGACCTAAGAGCTTGCAATTTTAGGCAAATCTCTTACTAAACAAGGTTCTTGTCTTGAAAGCATACTAAGTGCATGGGACAGAATTCACAACATGCTTTGTTCCTTTAACGCTTGATTTACTCCCATTCCTCTCGTGTTTCTTTTAAGAAAGTCCAAAATATATGGAGACAAAACACAGAATGTAGAAATCTACCCCAGCTACTGGGCATATTGAGACAAAAATATGCAAAAATGCCAAAGTCGGTCTTCATGAGCTCAAGAAATGAGTCAATTGTCAACTCCTGTGTACTGACAGGGGACCTCAGCCCATCCTCCCTGTGTTGCCAGGCAACCATCCCTGTATCCTTAGCTGTATTCATTAGCCATTAACCACCATCATGCTCCCTTTTCTTTGCTCCCTCACACAGGCTCCTGCTCTCACAGAGGCATGAAGAGCAGGAGGAAGTTCAGCAAGATGACTGACTTTCTGATCCAAAGTAACATTCTGAGTTTTAATGGCCAACAGATTTTAGGCAATTCACGGAATTCATATAATTGCTTTGTAGTGAAAGATACAGCATGATTACAAAGCACAGTTCTTTTAGTAAGAGGGCTCTGTTAAAAGTCGACACTAATAGAAATCTTCTAAAATGCCTATTATTAGCCAGTGATGATCTCACGCTGACAGTACTAAAGTGCCCTTTGAGTCTGTGGAAAAAACCACAATAACACATGACAGCTTTTTAACTCCAGAAGAATGGCATTCAACATGAGGAAATGCTATTCTAAACCGCGTCGAGATAAATAAAAATCAACTGATCTCTAGAAGTAGAAACGTGTTATCTTTAATGCACTGCACAGAAGCAAAGCCGTATTCCAGCGGTACTGACCCACTGGCCTTAGCACCGGCACAAACACACGTCACCTCCTGAGCACCAGTCTCCCTGCCTGCCCATCCTGAAGCTACAGGTTAACTCGTGCCAGCAGGTAAGTTAGACAGCCATAAACAGAGTTAGACAGAATCACAGATCATAGAATTGTCAGGGTTGGAAGGGATCTTTAAAGATCATCTAGTTCCAACCCCCCTGCCATGGGCGGGGACATCTCCCACTAGACCACGTTGCCCAGAGCCCCATCCAGCCTGGCCTTAAAAACTCCCAGGGATGGGGCTTCCAGTCCCTCTCTGGGTAACCTGTGCCAGGGTCTCACCATCCTCATGGGGAAGAACTTCTTCCTAACGTCCAATCTGAATCGATCCATCTCTAGCTTCAGTTCATTCCCTCTATTCCTACCACTACCCAACATCCTAAAAAGCCTCTCAGCAGCTTTCTTGAGATACTGGATAGGCCACAATAAGGTCTCCTTGGAGCCTTCTTTTCTGCAGACTGAACAACCCCAACTCTCTCAGTCTGTCTTCATAGGAGAGGTGCTCCAGCCCTCTGATCATCCTCGTGGGCCTTCTCTGGACACGTTCCAGCACGTCCAGATCTTTCTTCTAATAGAGGCTCCAGAACTGGATGTAAACGAAGATGAAAGCTCTTCCTTCTCCCCAGCCCCAGGTTAGATTTAACCCCAGCAGCTCTCACCCAGCTCCTCCCATAGTAGCCCCAGCCCCCATGTTGGCCCGGGGAAGCAGCAGGACCTTTCATTACAGTGGTGCTACCACCAAATAACATTATAATACATTCTTGGTATTTCAGAGTCTTATTGCTTAGCTAGTTTCCATGTTACTGAAGTTTAATACAACTTCTCAAGTGAAGAAAAACATTAAAATACTGAAAAATTTCTTGCAAAATACTACAAAAGAAATCAAACACTGCAAACCCCACAAGTGTACAATAGGGAAACAGGAGATTCCCCTGCGTGATGCCGTGTAGAGGTCTCTCGAGCAACTAAGAAGCTACATTGTCTCTCTACCTTTTTTTATTTTTGAGACCACCATGTGAATGTTTTCAGGTCTGTTATCTGTAAGTGGAGAAGAAGCTCGATTAGAGATTAACAGGGACCATGACCAAGACTGCAAAACATTATTTACAAAGAAAACGTTAAAAGCTTAATCTGACATTTAAATGGAAGTTCAGGTGTGATTAAACTTAAGTCAAGATCAGAAACGTGACAGTATAAGGTTGTGCAAGTGAGCAGAAAAAAAAAAGTGCTAATTTCGGTGCTTCAAGCTGATTCAGACAAATTTAAGAAATAAACCAGGCAAATGCTTTCCAACAGTGTAATCTGTTGGGCATTTTTCCAAGAATCACGAGAGCTTTTCCATTACCTAAATCTTCAGGATTGGAGGCTTTTGCTTGATTTTAAGTACAGCTACTAAATTCACAGAGGTAATTATTCCAAGGAAGGCCTATTGTCTCCAGACAGCCCAACCATATCAGTTGCTCCATCTCTGGGTTATTCCATGGTCTGTATAGAGCAACTGTCAGAGAAGAAAAACCCCACCACACTACTTTTACGTTTGACATGAAGAACTGGTAAGAGAAGGAACAGTGCTACCACCCAGGATGACTACACTCCCACAAATCCTTTATAAGGTTCTGGGGTGTTTTGTTATACGCCAGAAATCAAAATGAAAAAAGTGTAACAGAATGTATGTAATACAGAGAAACAACTCTGGTGTCAAAAAAGTAGATGATGGAGACAATTCTACAGCACAGAAGGAAACATCCTGACTACTACTGCTTGCCCCTAAGAATACAAAGCCATTTTTACAGGCTCTTGTTTCAAAGAATTTTCTTCTGGTAGTGTCCACACAGATCACAACTGAAGAGTCTCTTCTCAATTCCAGATGAAAACTCTGTAATTTGCACCCAAAGAGTATAGTGCAAAAAAACCAGATTTTTATGTTGCCCATTTTATATTATAAATGTGTTAGTATAATAAACATAGTCATGTATATTCACTAATCGGACAAATGCAATAGTGATCAATCTGTACACTGCCAGAATTCTTAAATATTTCACTCTGATGCCAGTCTAACTATTTAAACCATGAAACCATCATGATACAACTGAAGGAATAGCTGAATTTGTCTATAGCACCAAACGGGGTGAAGAGAGGAAGCAAAAAGAACCTGCAAGTGTTCTTGCTGGCTCAGAGGTGCTGGGAGAGACCTCGTCTTCACAGACAGCAGCCTCTCCCCAAGCCCAACCCTCCAGCTGCTGTGCAAAGGTAACCACTTTCTGTGCTCACGGGAAGTATCTCAAGTATAGAGTGGAAACTGCTCCCCTGGTCTGAGAGAGTGACCTCTCTGAACTACAGGAAAACACAATTTTTCTTTTTATTGCTACTGTCTAACTTCTACGAGCGTATTTTTGCAACTTCTAGAGTCACGTAACTCCATCATTGCAAGTCCTTCTGTCTTGATCCGGTCGTAGAAGTACCTGACACTTAAGGGCAAAATCTGAGCCTTTAAACCAAAACCACGGCTGAACGTGTTTTGACAGTGAATTTTTCAAATCCACTGTGCTGCTTGGAACCTGGTTTTATGGCAAGTGCCAGCATCACGACCCCTAATACCAGGGATAGGAAATAGCATATGGTCTCTGTTATGCCCAATGGCATTGGTTAAATTTGGTGGCAGTTTCTCTTGAAAATAACACTTATTCTGGAGTACAGCAATCTCTCTGACCCCTTCATTCACAGACACAGCAGGGCAAGTAGATCCAAAAGGTTTCAAACATTGAAAAATATCCATTTTGAGCGATTTCAACAAATGAGCGAGACATAGTAAACATCAGACAAGGTATGGCTATAGATCTGTGTTACAGGACTATTTAATGGAGATTAAGTATACTTTGCGACACTCACAAGTAATTAAGTGTTCATAATGTTATTAGAATAATCATTTTCTGCAACAATTTCACAAACAAAAAATGAGTTTGCCACATGTTACCACGGAACACACTAAGTTAAACAATTCTGGAGGACAAAGACTTAAACTATGCAGTGTTAGAGGATATATTTTCCATATACATGAGAAATCAAAGCTCATACATACATAATGAAAGCTGTAGAGTGCTGAAATTATTCTCTGGTTTGGCTCTTAATTTCCTACAGATATTTAATTACCCCTTTGTCATTTTCACTGCCTTGCTCTCTATACCAGGAGTATGGTACCATGAAAGTAAAATTAAGAGGAACAAAAATGTGAATTCCCATTCTAGCAATTTCATTTGCAACTGAGCTCACGAAATACAGAAGCTAGAGTTGCAACCTGATTTTCAATTATTTATAGTTTGCTGCCTTCATAATTTCAAATTTTCCATTCAATTATAGTGATCTCTCCTTCATCTGCATATGCAATTTTTAGACAAAAAAAAAAGACACTTGCCAAGGCTCTATGTAAGACACAAGCATTCATGCCACTGACTCATTTTGTTTAATTACTGAAGCCCACCCCAAATTACCGGCTCAACCTAACACTTTATTTTGACTAACTAGTAGGTTTTGCAACTCGACTCCTTAAAAATACTTTCTTTCTTTGTTCTGAGCACATAATATCCTCATATTTCTTTCCAACAGAACAACGATGAGAAGAAAAGTTGGAACAAGTGTTTGCTGCTTTTTTTTTTTCATTTACCTTAGAGCCAAGATGGGATCAGTCCTGTAGAGACTTTTTCACGAAGGCATATTTCCAACCTGGCCTCTACGTTCGTTCGCTGCAAAAGAGGAACACATCGCATGTTTTAATACCATTCATCGAAACAGAAAACTAACCATTTGCAGTGATGTAACTTGTAAACATAAATAGAAGACACGTTTTCCTGACACGGCAGCAAAGTAGAATATATTTTTAAACATGCTGGTACTTATGAAGCATTTTCCTCATTGAAAGAACGAAAGTGACTGCCTAAAATGTCAAAACCAATGCCCTCACACCAGCAAGGTCTGGATCATGAAGCAGCAGTTTCATACCCAGGGAACCTGTGGTGGTTGTTCTGCTCTACTACAAAACACTTGCCTTGTTTATCCACCAGTAATATAGAAGTGTTCTCATTCAAAAAACAACCAAACAAAAAACCCACAAACTGATCTTCTGCTCATTTCCATTTTTCACCTATTTCCCACTAGCAATCTCATTTTCATCCACAGGAATCTCCCTCCTTCTTTTAATGAAATGCAAAAGATGTGAACATGTTCCCTCCCCAAGCAAACCAAGGTAGCTCAGTACATATTTAAACAGTCTCAGCGTATATCACTGCAATTCAGTACTAATCAAAGCTTATTATAAAGATTCTACAGATAACTCAACCAATAACACTCCATTACTGCACTAGATAAATTATAAAGCAAAGGGGAAAAAGAGGTTCAACAATAACTAAGTTCTGTGGTTGTCACTTTCTGCAAACACAATCATATTGGGGCAACAAAGAAGCAGTCTTAAAAAAAAGAAACAACAAAAACCCACAACGCATCGCCAAAAAAAAAATAAACATTCCACAAGTTATTTTCCGTTTCCCATCAACATCCACAACCCAGAATCCACCGAGCTCCTCCAATATGCCTCCTCCTGCATCTGCAGGACCACAGCCAGCACTAATCCCAACAAAAAACACGCTAAACTAGCAGGAGAGCAGGTCCCATCTCCCAGATGTCGGCTTTTCATATAAATTTTACCGATCCAATATAATGGCTGTAGCAATCGTGTTGAACCAGGCCTCTCCTTCTGCAGGTAAGATGGGAAGGAGCAGGTGGGAGATGGGCAGGTTTTGAGGGAGGGATAAACTGCCTTTTACATATTTCCTAGGTAGGCATTCATGAGTCTGACCAAAGTTACCCTTTAAAAGGAAAATTTTAAAAGACACATTTGAATTTGTCATCCAGACATAAACTACCTTTAAAACGAAACCTGTAACTGATGGGACTTTACTATTCATAATTCAGTTGCTGTTGTAATTGCCTTCAAGGTAACCCCGGAGAGTCACAGGTCATAAAAATGGAAGAACAACAGGAAGGCAGTCCTTCCGGCACTGTATATTTAGAGCCTTTTGGAAATACATGAAGTAATTTGGGTTGGGAGAGCCTAAGAAGCCACCTGGTCCAACCCCTCCCCCCATTTAAAGCAAAAACAATATTGACATTAGATCAGGATGCTCAGAGCTTTGTACAGTCAGGTATAACCAAGAAGAAACTACCAGGCCTAAAGCAGATTCATGTTTTGCCCTTTCGAGACCCAGTTCCCCTCTTTCACAAAGAGGGTTGACAGCAAACTGCAGCAAAGCAGCAAAAATTCAAAATAAAGTAAGGATGGATTTACTGAGTTCCAAAAAGTCCACTTCCTTGACAGTCATAAATATTAATATTGTACTACTCTTCTGTAAAACGCCATCTTTAAACTTAGACAAACCCACGTAAGCACACATTACAGTTATGGTCTTAGTGGGCAAGATCAAAAGGAGTATGGGGGAGAAGAAAAAAGGTAATAATAAAATTAAACCCGTCCTTTCCCTGGACCAGAAAAAGACTTATTTGCTCACAGGTCTCAGATAAAAGCTTCACGTTAAAACATTTTATCTCTCTTACAGTTTTACTACTCAAAAGATGAACTATGAGATTAAATCCAAGTTTCTATTAAGCTCTAGAGATAGCCACATGCCACGCAGCTCATAAGAGTTTAAGGTTTAGAGATCAGGAGTACATATTGAATATATGAGGGAAGCATTTCAAAAAGGCATTAACGCTAACAGGGCTTACATATGTGTGCCAGGGGAAAAATAGCCGCTAAGTTATGATACTACTCGGTCATGATCCAGAGGTACAGAAAGAAGCCAACTGTACAATTCCAGAGAATTCTGAGAGATTCTCCTAAATTTACCCAGTTAGAAGAATCTTCGATTTCTTCTAAGCATCTACTGAGAAGAAAAAAAAAAAAGGGGGAGGGGGTGTCAAATAGTCAACTAATCAAACTCAACAGATTTTTGTGCTTTACCAGCAGGAAGAACAAGTGCAGGGCCAAATCTGGCAGAGACAGAATGTTCAATGTCAATTGTTTTTATAAGAAACCCAAAGAAAAAATGAACACAACCAAACTCTTTGCAGATAAAGTTAACAGGTTATATAGATTTGTCTACTCTTTTGCATTTAGACAGTCCCAGCATTATTTAAAACATGCAGAACATGAAGGTTTTCCTGTCACTATGACTAATAACTGCAGGATCTCACACCCCTGCAGCTTCTAGGTGTGCAGTTAAAAAGGGGACAATACGATTTGTCCCTGTACATAGTAACCACAAGATTCAGGATCATGGGTATGAAATAAAGGTCCTGTTACAGTTTTCTCCTTTGCTATCTAGAGACACTTATTTTATTACATACTATCTTCCCGTGCAGGCATGGCTGTTTTCATAATATACTTCAAATTCTTTGTCCACACCACCTGTATCTTTAACTTTTAAGCAGACAGCAAAAATACAGATAATGACTCTGAAGTAATTTAAGTAGGCAAGCATCAGCCCAAGAAAAAAATTCCTGTTAACAAATCCTGAAGAAATTATTCTCTCCTCTGACAAGTCTGTATTTGAAAAGATAAGTATTTTTTCTGGGAGAGAATGTTGCAAATTAGAACAGAAATCCTATTTGGCTTAAAATTATAATTCCTGTGTTTCACATGAGGCTCAGAATTCAGTGAGTAGGGAAGGCGGGGAGAAGAGGGAGGAACAGAACAGCTAACGGATTAGATGTTGTCACTTACAATCCATCATCACACTTTCTCAGATTATGAAAACGAAGTTTTCCCAGCAGTACTTTCTATGCTTGACAGATTACAGAGCGGTTTACCCAGTCAAAACTGGAGCACTCGGATTTTACAGAAGTTCAGGTCTTCTGAGACCAGTATTTATTATCTGGTTTGACACGAGTCAAGAGAAACACTGAGTAAGACAATGCCAGACCCTTTCAAGCAATGAAATGGGTGAAATCACAAACTCCTTAATGATCACTTCAGCGAGCCTGAATTTAACACTTTTTGCTTGACTATACAGCTGGCTCAGAAAGGTCACTAGACTATTACATTCACTGTTATGTAGTGCAGCACTACAGACATGCAAAGTTTCTATAGCAACACTTTCTTAATTCACTCTTTAAGCAAAACACCAATTAGTTTTTTATTATAGCCAATTAAAAAAATCTGCACACTAATTGACAACCTCTCTACTCAGAATTTAAGCTTATGCAAAAGAAAATTGGAGTGGAATATTCAGTGGTAATATCTTACCTTCTATTCGTCCTTCTTAACAGAATAGTAAATTACTCTTGATAGGGACTGAACATCTATTTCAATCTAAGACATTTAGATACACAGAAGTAACCTCTCCTGATACACCTTAAATCTTAGCAGAGCCTGAACATTACAGGTTTCAGAAAGGGAACAGAAATGTGATCAATTGACTTATTTCTGCACTGCAGGACACTGGGCATAGGCCTATGCACCTGGAGATCATGCAAGAGGCAGCCAGCAAAATTTTTCTCTCAGAGCATTTAAGTACAGTGAGCCAAGGGAGAAGGATAGCAAAAACAGCACTAGAAGTCAAATTCAGTTGGGCAGCAGAGACATTTTTATCTGCTTCTTAATACTTATTGATGGTTCTCTCAGATGTCTTCTACACAGCTGGTGATGACAGCTTCTTTGTATGTGGCTTCAAGTAGCAAATATCAAAATACATTACTCTGAAAACACTCAGCGAGCACAATGTAGAAAAGAAACACATCACGATGCAGAGCATGAGGAGAAGTAATCGGTAACAAAAGCTAAACTGCCCTTCTAGGTAAGGCGTGCTGCAGGAAGCTAAATAAAAAATGTTGTTCCCCTCACAGTTCTTCCATGTGAGACGTCAGGATCCACCTTCTAATAAATAAATAAATACACAAGAAACAAAGTAGCAGATGGCTTCTCTGACAAGCTTGGCATACCCCAATCAAGAATTAATGGTACCAGCGAGATTGTTGGTTCTTAAGGACAATCTATGGAAACCACTTCTACTCTCATCATCTTATATACTCACACTGTCTCATACTCCAGTACTAGTATAGAAAATTAAGGCATCTGACAAGTTATGTGGAGATGCAACAGCAGTAACCAAGAGTTTCCCTTGAAAGGCTGACAAAAAGTAACAGAGGTGAGAATGGTCTTTCAATTCTACCACCGTACAGGAGAGAGAGCAACGTATTCCCGTAAGTGGAAGAGACCCACCACGTAAAACCCTGCAAATACAGAATTTGCTGCAGCATGAGAAGACCATCTGCTGCAAAGTCAGTGGGTTCTTGGAGTACGCTGGTGGGTTATACAGTAAGCAAGGACACCAGAAGAAAAGGACTAGTGTAAAGCAACACAGCTACAGGCTTTTATTCTCAGTTCTTTAGAGGTAACTCCCAAACACAGCTCCCCCAGCTGCCAGAACACTCACGCTCAAAGCCTTCCAAGTACCTGCAACCAGATGCGCAGCTCCACCTCCTGCAGAGAGGTTGTATTCATCCAACACACTGTTACTCACAAAGTAAGTACTAATTGAAACCCATGTCATCATTTGCAGTCCAAAGGCTTTGAAGAGCACCTCACCAAAATACCTGAGGGTTCGCACACCGCTGCAGTGTGTATGTCTCCCTTCTTTGCCCTTTGAAGGGACAAGAACAACCAATGTCCCAGAACAAGATCTCGTGGACACAGTAATCAGTAGCGAACACCTGAGAGTAGCAGAGCAAAGAAAATTGGCTTTTTTTTTTTTTTTTTTCCAGCTTTCAGCATTGGCATTTCAAGCCATTTTAATATTTCAGCTCCTGGGTCTACCCTGTCAGTTAAATATTAGACACAGAGGGTGTAATTGAGGAGAAGGTCGAGGGCAAAGTTTAAAGGCAGCTGGTAAAGGCAGAGCTGCTTACTGGCAGCAGCTGTGATCACCCTCAGCTGCTCTCTGGGAACTGGCACCCCAGCATCAGAAGGGCTCCAGCCAGCGACAGTCATTTTCCAAATACATCATCACTGGGTATCTCTTTCTTACTTTCTTTGATTTGCTCTTTGCCCAGTGTGACCGCCCTGAACCGTCACATCCATGCGGTCAGGCAGGTGTTGTGTGATGTGAAAACCCTCGGGGCAGTAAAACAACGGAGATGATTTCTGGCAGGCTCATCCCTGCCAAGAAAACCACCTTCAACGGCCCAAAATACGATCCCAAGGCAGCTGTGCAGCCAGCCCAGTCTTTGTAAAAGCAGGGAGTTCACAAATCAACATGATCAGGTGGATATATGTTTCTGCTCTGTATTTTCTGCTGTTATGATTAGTGCTCTAAGTATCTTCATTAAAAGAACAATTTGCATAGTCGGGTGCAGGTAAGAAATACAGAGTTAAATTCCACTTTTAGGATTTCAGAATCAACATTTTCTTCTTTGATTGACTTTATTTACTGTTTTGCAGGAGGGCTTACTGCAATTAAACTGTCTTTGTCTAAGTACAAAAGCTGAAAATATTCTGTTATTTCCAAGTAATGGGATTGCTTTATTGCACATCTAAATTACTCGCCCACTATTATGACCTGCCGTAGACTTAAAGCAGATTAGAACAATAGTCTAGGCATCATTGTAAGCATGGATTTTCAACAGTTTTGAAACATCCTTTTTGACTCCTTTCGTCTACTTTTCTGATTTTGAAAACCGTTAAAACACAAGCATGATTGCAGTAAATTTTGATAACTACCATGGATTTCTCCCACTCTCCCAATGAAGAAAAGCATTTCAGAAAAACATTCCATCCAAACACATCTTCACAATTTCTGCACAAACCTGTCTAGGCAATAATATGCACCCGTGCCACTAGATGATGAAAAGAAGAACTTAAAGAAAACCATAATTTCCCCACAACATTGTTCAACCTCCAAAAAGAATTGGTATTTTCAATCCAAAGTTTGAACACAGAAGCTGAAAGCAAAATGACAGGACAGAAGGCACTTCTCCTTCTTCATCCTTTGGTGAAGAAGGAAAAGCAATCACCTCGATGAACTACTACAATAATCTGAAGTTACTGCCCTCAAATCTAAGAAAAAAAAACAGGTTTGATTATAGTGTTGGAAATAATTCAAATGTCATCCACATATTGCTGTTTCAACACTGTTCTAACTCTTGGTACTCTATTAGAAACATATGGCAAGATCTCTGACTTGCAATGAGCTCAAAGTTGGGCGTAGATTCAGTATTTCTTACGCAACTTCAAACTTGGATCCACAATTGCCACAAAGCTCAGAAATCAGAAGCCGTGAGCAAATAGAACAAGAGAACATCGCGATCGCTATCAAGCTCTCAGACCACAGCGCGACAAGAAATCATTGCGTCTTTTTACTTTGTACAAGGTCTTTCAAAACTCCTGCTTTTTTTATCAGACAAAATACATATAACTAATATATACAACTAATCTCCAGTCTTGCTACTGAAAATAACCAGCTCCTATCTACAGGTGATAAATATTTTCCCATTTTACCCTTTCAAAGTGAGGTTTAAAGACAGGATAGACTAAGGCTAGGAAAAAAGCAAGCATCTCCAAGGATCCCTCTATTTCAGAGTCAGGAAAATCTGACCAATTAAAAAAAAATAATCAAACTTTAAGAACACTAGAAGTTTCCATGGAGGAATAACACCATTAAAATCTATATCCCCCTTCCTATTTCTTCCATCTAAAACTTCCAGAAAGCATCTAGTCATAGTACTTCTTACATCACCTTATACTACGAGTAGAGCAGTGTATATTTATATTACATGAATGAGAAAAATCAATACACGCAATTCAACACCAAATGCAGTCTGATGGATCCACTGCTCTATAGACAGTGCCCAGCTGGGAATCAAGAAGTAATTTCAGTGCTAGCACCGACCCTTGTAGCACCTCCTGGATCCACGCTGCATCTTTGGTCCTCGACAAAGGGCTGGAAGAAGGACGAGCCAGTACAAGCGACAACACGGAGAGGAACAGGGACCCTGTGCTGGCATCACGCTTTGCCTCTGAGGTAACTCCAACAGTTTACCTTTATATATCCAGAGAAAAGTAACTCAAGATCTAGCACTTAAAGGACAAAAATGGCTGTGTTGAATTGAAAGAAAAGGCCAAATAAACTGGGCTTAGTTACAAAGTCCCTTAATAAGGAGCTGCAGGAGGCTGGATCTGGGCTGGGTGGAAGAAGCCGTTACCTGCCTTGTCTGCTCCTAATGGGATCCCCTGGGGGCTCTTTTGTACCGATTTCAAAAGGTCAGTCCTTGTCTCCAAAAGCCTCTTGCCACAGCCTAGTCTTTGATACGGAGATAAAAGAAATATTTGCAGGTTCAGACCACCACAGAACGCGCAGAAGGCCCACCACGGTATTTCAAAGCAGCAAGCGCATCGCCCGAGACAACGAAGGTAGAGGAACATTTCGAAGGAGAACAAATAACTTGTAGTGATATACTCAAGTGATACATTTCAATTCCAGTCCAGTCCGAAACGCAGTGAAGTTTACAGAACTTCGATTTTAACAGGTTTTGGAATACGTCCTTTATGCCCTCTGAAATTATACCAGGACAGCAGCATCAGTTCATCAGTTATAGCGGACACACACACCGTATTTTCAGCTTTAAGCTTCTCTCTTTTAAGGACAAGGAAGGTTCACACACTCAGCATGTTCAGATGCAAGAAATAAAGCAAGTAAGAGGAAAAGCAGATTTCTCAATGACAGAACAAAGATAACAGGTTCAACCTCAAAATGGTTTGTATTTTCTCCTTTGGGGAAAAAATAAAACAGATAATATATATTATGTTTTCACTTGTATACTCATTGAGATTCATTCCAGTTGTGAAAAGAAGGTATGTGTCTCTCTCTATAAATAGATTAAATCATAAAAAGTAGCAAAAAGTAAATTTTCAGACTTTAGAACTGTTTTCATCAGTAATTTGCTGTATTTTGCAACTGCTAAGTTATAAACCTCGCCAAAATCAGGACAACTACAGATAACCATCCGTCAGTTTTTTTATTAAATTCTTTATATCGCTCACAAATTGGCAATGAAAAATGAAAAACTTCACGGAAGACACACCATCTGGGGGCCCAGGTTGTTTTTAAGTAAGGAGAACAAACCCTAGGCCCTACCTCTCCCCATCTCGCCCCAGCACACAGCCAGCCAAATTAGAAAAAGGAAAACAATTCTTGATTCATCAGCAAAGGCGGAGCTGCCGTATCACGTCTGGTCACCACTACAAATTCTTTGGTCTTAACCCTCCAGCTCCGTCCCTACCGGGACACATCGAGCTCGGAGGTTTCAGCAGCAGCTGCCGGGAAGGGGGGTCTACGGACAAATGTTTTAACATCTCGCAAGTTCAAAATCTCCTTCTTCTCTCCAGGGAACCACAGAGGGCTTGTGAGCCCAGGGAAAGGTGATTCAGCCGCAGCGCCAGCAAAGAGCACGGAAACGGTGTTTGATGCATTTTTATACAGCACAATGTTTTGTGGCTTAGAGACACACAGAGTAGTCATGGACGAGCTCGTCCGGGCTCGTTACATGCTCCCCAGTCACTCCAAGCTGCTAACGAAGCCAGGCTGCACGCGGGCGAGCTTAGCCTGAACCACGTCAGGTTGTTCTGCCCAGCCCCAAACTGCGCTACCTCATCCTTCAGGGGACACTGCATTTACGTCATCCCACATTTTCACAAAGACGACGGGTCAGGAGGAGAGCCTCTTCTGCCCTGCTTTCATCACAACTGATGAAGAAATCCTCCAGAGAAACAGCCCCATCAGGGGCTCCACCTTCCTCTTCCTCACCACTTTAGACCAGGAGCACTTAATGCCCCTGATTTAACAGGAGAGAAGATCACAGAATCAAAATTATTGAGGATGGAAAAGACCTCTGAGACCACCAAGTCCAGCCTATGTCCCAACATCATCACATCTGCCAGACCACGGCACTAAGTGCCACATCCAGCCTCTCCTTAAACCCCCCCAGGGATGGTGACTTCCCGCCTTTCCTGGGCAGTGCATCCCAGTGCCTGAGCACCCTCTCCATGAGGAACATCCTGAGATCCAACCTAAACCTGCCCTGACGCAGTTTCAGGCACTGCCCTCTCATCCTGTCACTGGTTGCCTGGGAGAAGAGCCCAAGGAAGCTAAGATGTGCGACTGCCACACGGTTCTGCCTGCATGGTTGGGACAGTTGATCTCAGATCTTTTTCCAACCTTAATGATTCTATGATATGTCACGGATGTGGGACCTGCATCTCAGACTCTTCTCCCTTGCCTGGACAAGCATCTTCTGGTTTTCATCTTCCCTGGACAAGCCCGGCACAGGGATAGCCACGTGGTGAACTGCAGCGCTGGCAGCCTACCAGCTGTCCAAGATTAGAGGAAAAATAGGAGCTGATTCATTTTGAACACTTCAGCCACACTGAGTTTTGCTGACTTATTATTGGTCAGCATATTTATTATGCTAGATATAAATAAAACATTAAACATTTTGCTCAAAATATCAAAAATAGCCTGCAATTCTCCTACTTCCTGAGCAAATTTAAATGAGTTCTCTTCAATAGCTTTTTCTTTTTTTTGAGTATTAAAGAACCCACACAAGGAAAAGCCATGACTAACTGCACTTTTACTAGGAGGGGAAAGAAAGAAAAAAAAAGGAAAAAAAAACTAATAGCCTGAAGATGATAAAGACAGCAAAACTTACATTATTGCTATAAGGCAAATTTCATGCTATGGCTGCTGTTGCATTATTTTGGCAGTCCAATTACCTTTTGATGCTGTCAAATGCAAAATCAGATAACTAATAACCAGTTTGCACAATGAGTACTTACACACAATACCAACAGTAACACAATTACACATACTTCCATTAGCCTATGCTATCAGTTAGATACTCTCAAAGGCAAAGGATAAAATACCTATTTTAGAGCAGCAATTATTAATTCTTGTAGTCCCGGAGACAAGCGTTGCACATGGTGTCAAACAGCAATAACTAATTGTGAAATCTCATTCGCTTGGTTTCTAATTAAACCCACTGCACTACTGCAATGTATGTTTGCAGTTAGCTCTGTCAGACTTCAAGTACCAGTAAAGATCATATTGATTTAAGGGCATACATTGCTAAAAATCAATCTTCCAATAGGTGGAACAGAGGTGACATCAGAATTGCAAAGTTCTGCTTAGTTCACAGCTCAAAGTAAAATTTCCATCCTAAACTATTCCACAAAAGAGACTTGTCAACGAGAGCAAAGATGAAGCAGGACAAAGAAGACAACTTGGTTGTAATGGAAAATATTCTTGTTCATACTGGAAGAAAAAAAAAAAAAAACAAACTAAAAACTGTACCAATTATTTTTTTAAATAATTTAAATTTTAACAAAATGTAGATGCACCATCACGCCTGTTTGAAAGGTCACAGAAAGGTGATTTACTGTTCCAAACCCAGAGCATGATTCTCCACTGCTTCACCCCCAGGTAAGGCAGGAGTAGTCCCAGCGGAAACAAAAGCTGGTGGAGGGTAGGGCAGACCCAAGCCCCAGCAGCACTGTGATTTAAGACTCTCACCGATATTAAGTCTGTGAAAAGATCAGGAAAGCTCTGATTGCCTATTATGCATTATTAAGAAACAGATTGATCCAGAAATCTCCGGGGGCCACTCACACGCGCCGCACGTGTGATTTAACCTCTTGCCGGCACAGCCAGCAACCAAAGCTGGATTCCTGCAGCTCCGTGGTCGGGGTCTCTGCTGCACAACCCAGCTGGAGCCACAACTGAAGATTTTCCCCTCAGGCAGGACACAGTTGGCATCATCTCTCCCCCTCTAATTCACCTTCTTCCTCCCTCCCTGTTGCAATTTTTTGTTGTTGTTGTTGTCTACTGAAGTTGAAGTCTCGGCTTTTTCTGATGGGTCAGTAGAGCCCAGTGAAGAGCTGGCAACAGATAAGAAGTGACTCCTGTGCACGGTGGAAGGCAGAGATATTTCCTGCCAATCTGTGCTCCCCCTGCTACACCCACTGTCATTAAACTTCATTTTAAGCTCACTGGGACATAGCTTGGTTTGGGAGATGGGAGTGTTTGCATTGCAGCAACCAAATGCAAAAGGTGCCAGACTCCAGCTAGAGCCCCTAAATGTTAAATACCAAGAGCAGTCAGTTATTCCTACATGCCTGTCAGCTGAGGGATTGATCTGAAGGATCAGAGAACAGTAAGAACTCATTTTTTGAGAAATAAAACCTAAAATACTAGCAGCTCCAGATGCTCAATGATTTTCTTAATACTGTTTAAAAATTCTGTTTAAAATTATTCTGTTTAAAATACTCTTTAAAATTCTCCACCAACTAGTATTCTCTTCCTTGAAAACATGAAAATAAAGTTAATTTCTGAACAGTAGCATGTGTCGCATAAATACACAAACCAGCACCACCCTGGGAGCCTCACACCACTTTGCTAGCAGCGCCGGGCAGTTCTCTGTTATTTACAGTGTACACAGCTAACAACTTACAATAATCACATTTAGCATCAAGCTCTGAACAAACTGCTGCCAAACTGATAAACGTGGCTCTGAAAAGTGATAGCTTCGAAATTTGTTTCAAGTTTCACGTAGAGAAAACCTCGCTGGCAGACATACAAAAATCAGAGCACTTTTAAGAACAAAAGTATTCTGCGTATGACAGAATTTAATTAATTATTTGAAAATCACCAACTTAGAAGAAAAACCAGCTTTGGCGACTGGTTGATTATTTCCAACAGGGAAATAATGTTACTCGTTGTGGAAAAGCAGTATAGCTGACTCCTTCCATCTTTAGAAGGGTAAAATTAAGTATGTAGAGAAAGAATAAAGCATCACTCATTTAAAATAGGTCTTCAGGCCTTAGAACATTTTCAGTCACAACACCAATGCAACTCCCGTATGATTCTCCCTCTGCCCAAAGTTAAGTGACCTTTACCATTAATTCATACATTAACCTACTACAGAAAGTCATTTCTGTTAGAAGCTTCTCCTCCACTCTCTTATTCTTCTAGACAAAGAATAGGTGTTATGATTATGAACAGTTATTCTTAGAATCATATTCAAAAAATAATAAAAATGACAAAGCAATGCAAGTGCTGAGGATTGGATGCTAAAAGAAGAACTGGCAACAAGACAGAATGGAAAAGAGTGGAAAAAAGTATCAGTTGTTTTCATATAGCTTGCACAGCTAGCAGTCATACCAGGTAGTACTGTCGATATGTGAGATTGCTGACCTCATCACTGCATGGCATCTGGTTCCACATGCCTATAAGTCGACAGACTTTTGTTCCACGGGTTAAAATTCTGAATTTCTCAATCCAAGAGCAGATGTTTCTACAGGTTTCCGAAACGCGTTTTCATTAATTCACTGAAAACAAACATGAAATCTTACCAGAGCATGCCTGCTGTTAGGAAAATTGAGTTCGACAGCACAGCAAAAGCAGACTGGGACCCAAAGGGCTGGGGAGAAGAGACAGAAGGAACATGGAGAGGCCAAAGAAGAGAGCAGAAACCGACACAGAGAGCAGTGAGAGTCATGGTCAACAGTGTTCCCCAAAAATCTTATTGCAGAGCCTAACACACTCCAACCAACAAATTGCTCTTGTTTGTCTGGAAGCCTATGTGAACCACACTAACGAGCCGTGCATCCTTCATCCTTATCTAACACTGACATGACAAACTACCAGTGGTCCCGCTCTTTCAAAGACAAGAAGCACCTGTTTAAAGATCTGCAGCTCCCAGATGCTGGTCAATCCTGTGGGCACGACTACGATTCTGCACCACATGATGGATTAGAATTATTCAGCCTGTCTAGAAAATTGAACAGTAACAAAAAATGCATTAAAAGCACTAAACAGCTACAAATTTCACACACATATAAATATTTATTATTCAGTCCAGAGATCCTCCCGTTTCTCAAGTTGATGTCGTTGAGGGTAAAATGGAAGCTGCTGTTTTCTTGTTCTCTATTTATCTTGTCAGCACTCTTGGCTGAGGAAGAAGAGACAGAAAACCCGACCCAACAGGAAAGCAGGCGAATGAAAGCTTGAAGAGAACATATTGAACCAGAGGAAAAGAGTGTATCATCTTATATTTAACACACACATACACTACAGAAAGCTGAATCAATATCAAAGATGGATGAAGTGTTTCTGACTTGAGCAGCTGATAACTGAAACCTCAAATGAAAACATTCTTTGTTTTGAAACTCTCGGGATTTTTTAAGTGTTGGAGGGGGAAAGGTAAGTGTGGGTGAGGACATGGAGGAGAAGGAGAAGTGTGAAGGACAGCAGGAAACAGCAACAACTTGAAAGTTGAAATCCACTACAGGAGAGATGATGATTGCCAAGTACAGCACACCAGTCCTGTGGGGAAAAAAAAAAAAAAAAATATGGGCTGAAAGCACTCACAGGTACAGGTAAAAGAGACAGTGCACAGGAATGCTGTGGAATAAGACACAGGAAAACACCATCACTATGGTTGGGTATGAACGTATAGCAATAGAGCACCATTTTGAAAGTCTAGACTCGTATGTGAGATGTTCATACAAAGTTATCCCCGTAAACAGAGCAGTTTATGACTGCCTTCTACACTTTGAAACTGCTGATGCTGTTTAACCAGCTTCTGTCCCTTAAAATATTACTCAATTTCTCCATAAAATATTTATATTAAGCTTCTAGCACAGGTTTCTGCTCAGGGTCCTATTAAGATCTCATGAGGAGCTGAGTCAACGTGTCACATGTTCAACCTTTTAAACTCATTCTTTCTTTCAGGTTACATAAAAATGGAAGAAAACTGGAAGACCCGGTTGCACTTTTGAGGTCTCGCTACTGACGACATAGTTGCAATTAGAAGAATAACAAAAGAAGAAACATGTATGCATCAAAAAGTTGTTTAAAAACGCTGTTGTTCTCCTCAGTGAAACCAAGCTCCCACAAAAGGAAGGTATTGCTCCAGCATGCTCTTAGTCCATCCAGCTCCTACTCTCCCCCACATAACGCAACTTCTGTGCCAAATGAGATCATTCTACTATAGCCCACACCTGCTAAATAATTGATTGTTTTGACATTACATGTTCATGCATGGCAGCACACATCAAATCACCTCTGTGACCAGGGGAATGTGATCTTTGAGTCACCAAGCTCCCGAAACTTCCACCAAAGTCAATGGCAGTTGTGCTTATGCAGAATGTGCTGAGTGTTTGTGGGTTTGAGTCCAGAATTTCACGGCCTTCAAGGAACATTCTCTGACATTCTTCTTCAGGACCTTATTTTCCTTGAAGGGAAGTATGGCACACAGACCTGCATGACTGAGATCACCCGAACACAGCCTTACGTTTTCACTGACATTTGGCTATCCTCACCTCCAGGCAAGAGAGTACAGAAATTTATATGTAAATTATTCAGTAGGTAAAAATCTGGGTAGAAACCCCAGCTGCAATATGAGAAATATTTAGAGGATTACGGGTTTCTTAGCTATTTATTAAATTATACTTCCTGGATGTTAGGCTAATCATGAAGATTAAAACAGTCTTGCTGATTTTTTTCGAGAGGAGGCAATGGAAATGTATTTGGTTTAACGCTTCTTGAATGTCTGTGTATACTTGTGACAGTACTACTGCAGTGCTGAGCAAAGAAATGCACCTTTGCAGCTCACGCCACCCCAGAGTATCCACACCGGTGCAAAGTCCATGTTGTTTTGACTTGATTTTTACCTCTTGATTACTGGACAAGTTTAGAGCGACTAAACTTCCAAGACTCAGCACAATGAATCAGCATCTTACGCATCGTATGATGCCCAAATCATGCAGTTACTAGAAGTTGATAAAGATGCTGCAAATCGAGTACCCCTCTGCCTTTACTACTTGATGTTTAGAGGCTCTACGATCATCTCACCCCAAATTCCATTGTTAGTTGAACAGCACCTTGTTCCACAGCAAGCTGGACGCTACCAGAAAAACGCCGAGTATCGCTCGCAGTACGAACAGAACTTCGAAATATACAGTCACAGACACCACATCCGGAGCTCTGCCGTTGTATCCCACCGTAAACCCTGCTAAAATACACGGCACGATGAAAGAATCGTCGATCAGGAAAATGATCGTTTTAAATCAAATTGGTCAAAATTTAGAACTTGCGGAGAATTCAATAAAACAGCTTACCACAAGAGAGCATACTTGCATATGTAAACTGCTCGACAGTTAGGTAATTCCAGCATGCGATTTTAATTTATTTTTCTTTTAATTAAAAGATGCGGCTGACCTGCGTATCATCACTGAAACCAAGGACTTTATCAAAGTGAAAAGCCCAATTAGCATCAGTCCTCTCTGGATGTATAGGCTAACGTATCCCCTCACCAGCTCAATAAAAACCCAAGGGTACTTCTGCTCTCCAGAACTGCAAAACTAATCAACAATTTCATTTCATTTGAAACAAGACTACACTGAAATCCAGTTTACCTCAGAGTAACAGTGGATTGCAGGCTTTTCTCCAGGGCACGTGTGGAAAACTAAGTATAAAGAAAGCTAATGCATGGAAAAGTACCCTGAAAAGACTTGCATTTACAGAGGAGGGAGCATGCCATATTTATCAAATTTTTAAAATCACATGTTTGAATATCTCTTATGAAATGCACTGAATATATGTTTCCATAACATCCTGTAAAGTAATTTTCTAAGCTGAATCCAAATGGCATCTCAAAAGTAATTTTTTATTATTATTCATCATAAAGTGTTACAGCTTTCTCTGCTAACCAGTATTTTATTCTGGTTATTTCCATCACCATCAAATGGACTGTCCGGTGTGAAAAAAACCAAAGTGGGAAGAGGCTTTAGTATTTAGTCAGGGAGTCTTTCATCACTGGAAAGAAAATGCCTTTCCAATGACAATGCTATTTCTATTGCTGTGCTTCAATTACAGCGATATTACTGTATAACACAATAGCTAAAGCATCTGCTCTATGTTAGTTCAACCAGACAGGTTTTGATGCAGCCTTAAGTGTCAGATAAATCAAAATCCACACACTATTTTTCTTTCAAGAGAGGAGAAAAAAAGAAAGCAAAAAAGCCAATAAAAAACTCAAACCAAACCTAGAGACTCTCTCATTGTACAGCAGGAAAGCACCCAAATTTTATCGTAATAGGCAAGAATAAACAGAACGGGAAATATTCTGGGTGCACTCTGCAACTTTGCGTCAAATAGATTCACATTTAACTGTGGCCAAATCATTTCCTGAATTTTATCTTGTTGCTGGCTTTACTAGTACAAAACACTGGTAGGATTAAAAGGATATTACAGAAATCTTCACGTATGGTCCAATATTGAGAGTGACACAAGAAATTAATAAGAAAGAGCAAATAACAACGTTTTTCTCTACAAGATAGACCTAATTCCTGCAGCCTTTAAGACAAAAATCACCAAATGCACACAGGGCACAGAAGCACCTATCCCGAAGCAGAGGATAAGACACACAGACAAGAGCCAAGGAGAGAGAAGGAACTGCAAACCCTTGTTTTGCAACAACCAAGCTGGAATTGCCAATCACAAGAATATTTCTGAAGAGCAAACCTCATTCCAGTTCACTCCCAGAGCACTCGTGTTGATGCCTCCTCCAAGTTTTTGGGTCTCATTAAAACATAAGAACCCAACCATCACCAAACCCAGAAAACAGCTTCAGTGAAGAGTTTTGACCAGCTCTAATTAAGTTACACACGACTCTTCCAGGGGCACAACCACTTGGGTGTTTATTTGAACAACTTAAGTACTTAATAGATACCTTCGCTTTTAATTACCACAAATGTCAAGAGCTTCCTGTAGGGTAAGAAGAGCTCCCCAAATGTTTCAATGATTTTGGAGCTTTATCTGAAGTGGCTAACTTCAGGATTTTGTAATGAAAGCAAGCCTACAACATTTCAAAAACTAACAGCCTTCATGCCTACACAGTTTCACCCTAAAACATACCCAAGGACTTTCACTGAATAATAGAGCCTCTTCTTGCACTTGACATTTATTAGTCATGATTTTAAAGTGAGGAGCATTTAATTACAAATAAAGGATCCCTGCCTTTGAGAAGTCTCAAGGAACTGCTAAGCATGAAATAAAATACGATGCTGGAGCCTCCCCGTCGACTTTGCTGTGTATATTTCTTTCTTTTGATAATCCTAATAAAACAGACTGATTATCAAAGTCTAATTTAAGACTTAATGAAGCAGCAAAGGTTGGGGTGATGAAAAAGAAGCTGGAACAATAACAGTAAAAACATAGTCAGAGACTATGACGATCCAAGAAAAATTTTCTGGCCAATTAGATTTGATTGTGTTAAACAATGACAAACTACAGAAGTAATTAGAACTCACATACAGTATTAGCAAGTGACTAAATGCTGACGCTGGGTAACTGCATTTTACGCTTCCTGAAGTCTGCCGTATCCTTCTACTGCACGCGTTTTAAACAAGAATCTAATTTAGTCCTCAGAATTGTACTTTTGCCTCCTATTTAATTGTGGCCAAATCATTTCCTGAATTTTATCTTCCTGCTAGTTTTACTATTACAGAACATTAGTAAGATTAAAAGGATAATACAGAAATCTTCTTCACATATACCCCAACTCTGAGAATGACAGAAGAAATTAATATGAAAACTCAATAACTGAAGTCTGACACGTTTCCATAATAAATATACATGCTTATTATGTGTGTGTGTGTATATATATATATAAAGAATGGAATTTGATGGAACTCTTAAGATTCATATATATATAAAGATTCATATATGAAAGAAAGAAAACACATGGAACTCTTAAGGTCCATAGATATCCACCCCATGAACTGAATCATACAACCAAGATTTTCACACACCACTTCAGGAAGCCCCAACAGCAGCAAAGGAAAACTGCTCTGCCAGGTCTGAACAGGCAAAAGCCCATTTGTTTGTGCATTTTAAAACACACCTCAAAAAACTGCTTTGAATCCACAAAAACACATCACACACAGGGGGGGAAAAAAAAAAAGCATCTTACACTGGTGTTCAAGACTGAGGGTTACTCACAATAGCTCAGCTGAACACTAAGGCAGGGAGTCCTTCTTGACATGAAATTAAATACAATCAGCCTTAACATTCCATAAGCATCTTTGCATTCACAAAGGATGCATAATACCACAGCAGTGAACACACCGAAAAATGTGGAGACAGAACAATACTTAATATAAAGGCTCGCAGCCAATTTCCTTAGTGCCTCAGAATAATAAATAAATACAAATCTGACTGCTAACACCACAAGCAAATCCAAATTACTGCCGTGCTTTAAATCAGTACCCCCAATCTTAATGTGTCTGTGAAAATAAAGACAGCAAAAGAGACAATTTTCAGAAGGCACAAACACGAGTTAGCAGCTTAATGGACTTTATACATTTTAACCTTCTCCTCCAGATGACGCAACACTCATGAAGCATTTCTCCTAATTCACCCACTCAAGTTTTCAGACACTTAATTACCAGGAAAAATTAATTCACAGGAGATCCTTCAGCAACATCTCCGCTGGCATATTACTGAACACAAACAGCATGTATCTGTCTGTACTGCTGCATCCGACTAAAAATCAAACCTTACAGCTATTTTGTTCAGTACCTAGGAAGTCGTATGCCAAGCTGTCCAACAGAAAATCTGGTTTCAGCAATGACTCCCACGGTCAAGGCGTAATAACAAGTGCCCATGCAAGACAGATCTTGCTTTACCGACCGCCGCATGACACGTACTAATGTCCCAAGGTTAGATCTTTCTCTGCTTCACTCCAACTCTTTCGAATTTGACTTCAGAGAATTCAACACGGAAGGAGGAGGTACAGCAAGCTTATATCTATTGTTCATTTTTGAGTTTTCAAAGCCAAATTCCCTAAACACTTAAAAAAAGAGAAAAATTGTCCTTTCACATAATCACAATCACCACGTGTGAAGTAACCCAGTCGAGTTCACTCATTATGCAGCAAGAAAAAAGAAAAGAACAAAAAAAGCAGTACAAGAGTTAGACTGCTCTTCGATAGAAGTTTTGCGCAGTGTAGGATCCTTCAAATCCTCACACAGATGCAGTAATTACAGCTGAGGTTTAACATAGTCCCTTTTACTCTGCTGTCACCTTTAAGCAAATTTCTATTTAACTGAGGGCTAGGTTCATGTTTTATCCCGCCCTTCCATACAATGCTCAGAGAGGATTTATCGGAGGGTAACGAAGAAGCACAACATTCAGTGTTTGCTCAGAGCAAGCTCTTCCAAGTTTCTCTCTTCTCACCTTAGTCTTGTTCTAAATTGTACATTAATCCATAGAAGGGCTGCATTAATCCCATCCTGTGCCTCATTATCTTGGGTACGACAGGAATAAAGATGGGAAATGATTCCTTCATCACAGATCAACTCCAATTTTCAGAGTAAAATCTTAAAACGATGAAGAAGTAACAGGAACATAATCTAAATTATGGCTAGCCACTACAACAAAAACATGGATTAATGCCATAGCAAAACTGTTCTTCCACATCAATACGAAGTTAAACATGGTAAAAACTGTTGCTTATAAAAAGGCATATTTAGTTGTTTGTAGCTATGTATGAGCACCAGACACCGGCTGCAAGATTCCAGTGCACCTCGCATAAAATGGGTTTGGTTGCTGCAAACACTTAACTCACCTGTGTTCGTAAGCACTACATTAACAAGCAAGAGAATTAATTTTTTTGGTAAAAATCTAATACCGACATTGAGGTTCTTCTGAACAGTGTAGAGTATCATCTTCTCTAGGCTTCCTCCCCTCTTCAACCTTCACCTGAAGCTGACAGGGTAAAGATTAAGGACTCTGGGCATCCTGTTTGCCAAAACTTTTTTTTTTTTTTAAACACAGACGACAGCAAGCATGGTTTCAGTAAGTTATGCCAGTAGTAGAATGGGGGTTTTGTTTGTTCGCTTCATTCTAGCAATGTCTTCTTAATTAACCAGCTGATTTATAACACTGTGCAGTAAAAGGAAGAAGACTGGAATGACCATGGACCATGCTTATTTAACCTAAATATAGTCAACAAATCTTGGCCCAGTTCCAGGAGAGTATCTTCAACTTCTGTCAGCCCAAAATATCAACCCTTAACTTACACTGACTCAGATGGATTGCCCAGAAAACAGCAGAAAGAGCAAGGGAAAAAAACAACCAAACAAACTCCCAACAAACTAGCCACTACCTCGTTTGCAGCATCAACAAGCAACATCTGCACTGCAGTACCTTTTTCACCTTTGCAGACTACTATCTTAAAACCCAAAAACGATGAATGTGAAGGCAAAGATCTTGAGTCCCAAAACTAAGCAAGCTATTTGTTTCACCGTATGTCATACTAATTGAGTGGGGAATAGCTGCTTAATACAAACGGTAAAGAGATGCAAGAATACGACCGTGGAGAGCAGCACCATGAGCGGTAACAGAAATCACGCTGGGTGTCTGACGGAGTTTGTAGGGAAAAGGGTTTTTGTCCAGGGGTTCCTCTGGCAGTTGCTCAGAGAGTTTGCCTGTGACAAGGAAAGGGAAATGAGGTAGCAGTCAAAAACTGATTTGGCCCCAATTTTAATAGGGGAGTCCATTCGACCAGCAGTGAGACCCAGTTTATCCCTCAAAGGCTCATCAACTATTTTTGACCACATCAGTCTTATTCTGCAAATCAGATCATTTAACTACCGTCTCGCTCTTGTTTCTGACTTCAAATATTAGTTCTGCTTCCCTGCAGTGCCACCGCTCTGCATAAACATTGAGCAAGTTTTAAAGATTAGATATTACGAGTACATCCTCTCAGAGCCATTCTGAATCTTTAATTACTAACAAATATAAATCATCTCTTGAAAATAATGTTATATGTCTGGTTGGTTAAATATTTAATAATTATTTAAATGCAATACTTTCTCTCGTTGAAAACATTGAAATTAGTCAAGTAAAAAATGGTTTTAAACTCAAGCAGTGGAAACACACATTTTGTGCACTTCATTTCATTTTATAGTCTCCAAGAACTATTACAATTTTTAATAAACTTGTATCTAGGATTTGAAGCCAAATACTTATGCTCAAAAGGCACAAATTTATTAACTAAAAGACACCCAAAGCGGTAATAAAACGTATTCCCCAGTGGTATATTGCAAACGGGCTGTAAAAATTTCATTTTATTAATCCAGCTGCAATTAAAGAATAACAGCTGTACCATCTGCATTGCAATGCCCCACTTTTGGGGAGATGACAAATATTGTTCATTATTCATTATATATTGCTGATTGGCAAACATTTCTCTTAGTCCAGCAGTGATGTCTCTTGGGCCCAACTGCTTCTCTTTAAGATTGCAAACTGAGTTCTCCTGGTATCATGGGGTTTGCAAATGCTAAGAGTCTTTCTTTCCTTTAAGATGTTCCACATTTCAAAGAGAATGATAAATTTCTGCTGAAGCCAACAAAACCGAGCAACACATTATATACAGACACGCATCTGGCTAACAAGTTTTTAAAGTGTTACTGACAGTTACTTACTTTTGTACAACTAATAAGGTAGTACCGCAGCCTCCATGTCTTTATTGGAAGAACACGTTCAAATGTTTGGCAGGTAGAAAATGAGAAGCAAAGAAAAATCGCTAAAATTTTGCTCAGAAACGTAGAGAACTACCTACCAGTTGTTACAATCAAAACTATTAACTAATGAGATCATCTTTCATGGAAATTAATTATTAGCACATGCAATAGACAAAACAGAGGCATCACTCTGTCTCCATGGTTCACTGTGCTCGGACTTTGGAGCTGGAGGACATCTACTGCTCTGTGAACATTAAGACAGTTAGAAAAATATCACAATAAAATAAAACTTGGCTGATTTCTGACAAAAGATACAACGTCACAGCAGGTCAACCAAGTACGGTCTATAACATTCAAACACTGGCATTCTGCTGTGGACATCAGCGAATTTTAAGTAACTCGGGCTTGGTATGATCCTGATGGCTCTAGTTCCGACCAAACATCTTTGGAATTCTCCCTTTTAATTTTAATTGAGATGTTATCTGCAGCCCGCAACACTTTTTAATTAATATTTACTCAAGTTCTAACGGGTTTTCTAATCATACGGTAAAGATCGCACCAATTCCTATGTGAGATACGCATCATACGGAACTCTTTGTTGATGCTCATGACAACAAAACAACCATTACCTGGTTAACCGTTTGCAAACCTTGTGATCTTAAGAGCAGACAAGAAATAGAAAAATCAGTATCTTTGTTTTCACATCCAGACACTAACAACGTAAAATATTTAGGCATATCTGACAACACAAACAAGATTTGAAAGTTACATTTGATGAAATGTAAAGACTTAAGAGTTTGTGGAAAACACACCTCCCAACAAATAAGGACACAGAGCCTGGTTTATCACGGTATGTACATAAGGAAATTAGTTACACGTATAGAAATCGTTAGCAGTGAGAACTCTGATGCGTTACAACTAAACTATGTCAAAAGTAACTGCACAAAGCAGCAGAAGGTCCAGTTACACACCTCTCCACCAAACGTTTTTTGCCCAAGCAAAATGTCTTTCAACTTCAGTAGAACGTGAGAGCTGGCACCACGGGGGAGAGAGTTTCACGAGATTTCCTTGAGCCTATGGATATAGGCAGGATGCATCTGGTGAAAGCTGGGCACTCTGGGGTGAAAACGCTGCCATGTACCAGGCTTCACATGCAAAGATGTCGTTACCCTCTCCCTTACCAAGGTCAACAGAGCCACATCGGGATTTCTCGTTTCTTGGTACCAGGGACCTATTCCAACCAGTCATAATCTAGGTTGGTGTAAAGAAGGAGCAGGCTGGGAACTCTTTCCGTAGGATCCCCTTTTCCATCTCCTTCAGGGGAAAACTAACAGAAAAATCCAAGCAAACCCACACCACACAAAAACAACAGTCTTTGGGAGAAAAAAGTTTGCAAAGAAAACCGATTCCTACCAACACGAAAGGCAGCAACACAGACTAGTTATCTTCCACCTAAAGACTATAGACTGAGAGCAAGAAAGGATCTTCACCGGATTAGCAGCAAAACAAAGATATTGTGAAATTTGGGCAAGGTCTTCTTACAAGCCAAAATCGTCGCCCTTCTTGTACTTCTTTTTAGATTAGGCAAACAGAAGTAAGCCCTGTCACTTCTTCCCTGCTACTCACTGCATTTTTCTTCGCTTTCCCAAATGGAGTCTCTTGAGGGCATCAACAATATCAACTTTCTGACTTACCTACATCATCTGAGATATTCAAT
Organism: Trogon surrucura; assembly: GCA_020746105.1. Taxonomy (NCBI): domain Eukaryota; kingdom Metazoa; phylum Chordata; class Aves; order Trogoniformes; family Trogonidae; genus Trogon; species Trogon surrucura. The sequence goes on along the minus strand of CM036625.1, from coordinate 6,495,405 downwards.
GATGTTCACCGCTAAGTGACAGAACATAAACATCTATTTTTAAAAAGCACATGGCAAGTAAGCAGCATTGCAGGCTGTCTTCTCGTTAGGGGCTTATTGACAGAGTAGGCATTATCATTCCTTGTGGAATAAAAACACAACCTAAATAGCTATAATAGTATTGTTTACTTCTACAGGATTAGCAAGCCTTATTTCTTGTCATATCACGTTTTCTAGGTAAAAATTTCAGACTGACAGCTCGTAATCACTGCTACAGGGAATGACTTCAGAGCATTTCCTCAATGCTGACAGGAACAAGCCTTGACTTGTAGACACAAGGACCGGGTTGTGAATATACTTTCATTCCAAAAAATCCAAACCCCACACCAGACCTGAACATCTGCAAAAGCCAGTGTGTAGACCTGACCCAGGACCTTTTCTCCTCATCAAACATCTCTCCCTCTCTTTGCTGAAACCCTCCTAAATCCATCAAAATGTCCAGACAGATGTGACAGTCTCTACTAAGCTTGCTGCTGTCTTCAAATCTCACACACACTGTGGTATTTTCAAGATCTGAAACGCACGTTAAGGAGGTGTCCTGTGGACCCAAAGCAGCTTCACAGCACGGTACGTCTGAGAACTGGCAAGAGGACAACACACGCTGCCTATTTGCAAAGCTCCTGAAGGACAAAACGGTAAAGGAAAAGCTACAGACAGCAGGAAAGGAGCAAGGAAAAAGCATTTCAGAAGAGAAAAAAGTAAGTCCACAACACCACCTTTTCTTCTTTTCAGTGAATTCATTAATTCACTGAAATAAAAAAAGTCATCCTGAAACACGAGCTGCACAGGCAGTACCAATCCTACCACCATTTCAGTTCCTCAATACTGCATTTACTACTTGACACATGAGTTCCACTTCCTCACAACCTCACTTCTAACGCGATCAAACAGCTTCTACACAGAATCTATTAAAAAGTTGTCCATTCTGACCTTGAAATCCTATGGGGAGAATAAACAGAAACCCCACTTCCTGCACACGGTCGGCATGTGGTAGGAGGAAAATCAGTGCATCTCTTCTCACTCGTAATTCTTCACAAAAGCAAAAGTCTCTATAAAATGGGAACCAACTTTGCTCGAAGAGATGGCTTCCAGCTTACACAGACCACGAGTTCTGCAATCCCACCTTATGGGAGAAAGCACAGACACGCTGCCTGCCACGGCTGCCTTCAAGTTCCCGTGCGGAGTACAACCACCACTTGCTGCTCCAGGCTACGGTAAAAGGCACAGGCTACCCCCAAGTACATACTTTTTCCAAAACTCTTTGCTACACAGAACTTTTATTTTCACCACATAAAGTTTAGCATTACCTGCTCAGTGAAGTATTTTTAAAGGACCTGAAGCGTTACAGTCACTTTCCATTAAGCGGAACATTTGGAAACTTCAGATAAGCTCAGGAAAAAAAATAAAAAATAACGTGTAGGGCCTAAATGTAAGAAAACCCAGCAGGCTCTCACACATTAGAGCAGTGTGGGTCCCTGGATTCGGCTCTCAAAGAACCCAAATACAACAATAATGATCTTGGCACAGGGCATTTCCTGCAGATTAATGACCAGCAGGGAGGAGTTGAGGGCCCACAGCGCAGCCAAGGGCCATTAACCCCAGCCAGTCATTAATCCCCAGGAAATGTCCGGTGCCAAGATCATTTTCTCATTTCAAAATGAAAAGCAGCAGCGACTACGGAGGGTTTTTTGTTTTGTTTTAATGAATGATGCTATTCAACTGCCATCTCCAGGGTATAACACCTATGTAAGTTAACTCGCTGTAGTTTAATTAAGAGGCTGCAAGTGCAGAGGACATGCAAAGCAGACGACCAAGCAGAAAACGGTATACGACGCTGACAGCAATTAGAGGGTGGCTGCAGCCCCATTCCTCGCTCAAAAACACAAGGAAGTGCTGAATCATTGTATCACGAGCGAAGATGTTGCTATGAGATGCATTTAATCATTCCCAACTGTGCTGCCGAGCGCCCTCTCAGTACCAAGAGGCACGGATCTGCCTCATCCATGCGAAAAACTAGTGTGTCGCTCTGGAGCAGACAGTGCCATGGACTTCGTATAATACTTTATAGAAGAAAAAGGATAATTATCATATTCATTACTACTCCTGTCACTAACACTTGTTGGTAACTCATGCTTCCCAAAAATCACCTCCAAACCCAAACCCTGCCAAAATAATCTAGAACAACACCTGATTTGCACGGACAATTTCATAAAAGCTTTCAGTTTACAGCGAGTAGGTATGGATTAGTGCAGACGCAGGATAAAATAGAACAGCAGACCCATGTTTACAAGCTGACCTGTCACCATAAACTTAAGTCTTCTGTTAAGAGGCAATCTGAGTGCTTCACTACAGAGTTTCTTCAGCCTGGGTGACAAAACTCGTGGCTGAAGCGTGTCTGCTGCGGCTCAGGAGCGAAGCCAACTTGCAGGTACCGCTGGGACTGGCGACAATAACCTTTGGGTGCCTGGGACCTGATGGATTCACTCATACAGCATCCTTGAAGACAGCGATTTTGAAGGCAGAACACTTCCACACAGAGAGGGCTTTTTTTCAAAGGGCGTCAAGTGAATAACTGACCTGGAGATGCTGAACCTTACCAACATGCTGAAATTCATACAGCCTATCAAAACTGGCTGGAAAAGGAGTATGCATGGGCAAGCATCAAATTCCCTGAAGAACATGCTTTATTTACTGTCAATTTAATTATTATACTGACAACATGTGGATGCAGAGCGAGGTTGTTCTGTCTTTGAATCCAGAGTTTAGCGTATCTCCAGGTTATCGTGACTGCACGTCAGTAAGCCTAATTTTTTGGTCTATAATCATGCAATTAAACTCCCTTGCTAACAGCATTATCAGTGCTTTAAATATCAATACATCACCAGACTTCAGGTTAAGAGACTTTTTGCTCTATAAATACTATCCTAGTGTCTTACAAATTAAACAAGGTGGAAAAAAAGACTAGGCAGAACAAAAGCCTTAAGAATTACTGTGAGCAACCATCTCCAAGAAATTTCACCATCCTCTTATCTGTAACTTGCCTCAACTCTAACTAAACTACTCAAATAGTCCTAAATAAATATTTCTCCTTTCTCAGAAGCACATCTTCTTCCTCCTCTATGTTGGCAGTCATAAATCCACTCATTAATTTGGTGCCTATCAAACACATTTCTCACAGTTGTAAGCTGAGCATATTGCATGGAGCATCTCCCTGAACAGTCCCTTCCTGATCTTCTGTGCCGTGCTCGTTTCTACGATAAGGCTATATGAAAAAGAAATTTTCTGTGACAGGGAAGAAGTTACATATGTTTTTATTTAGCATGGAACAACTGTGCACAGTTAGTTGCTCTTACAGTCCCTGATATTAGAGAAGGCTGATCAGCATTCTCCCCCCAGAAGAAAAGAGGCACATACAGCTCTTTAGAGCATCACGCTCTCATCAAGGTTCTACCTCTGCAAAGGGCACTGATGCTCGCACTCTTAACACGTGCTTGCTGTCCTCTGCTTATATATAATTTACTGGGAATAAAAATAATTCATGAAAACAGTTCAGGAGGGACAGAGTAAAACCAGCAACGCTTTTCAGGAATTTGCTGCGCAGCTGCTACAGAGGTCAGGTCTTCTAGCCTGTTGATTAGTTCAATACATTTTTTCCCACAATAAAAAGCAGAGTTGAAGGTTTTTCTGTACTGACACAAGGACAGATTATCCACTTAGTGTCCACAGAGTGAAGCAGAGTACCAGAAACCGAAACATGAAACTAATTCAGCTCCTAGTCCAAAGACACATCCAAATGTCACATGAAGTTGAACAGACACTCCATAAAACACAATTTTTAGCTTCTTGCCCGAGCATCCTACAAACACATCAAGTTGGGCAAAGTAGTAGAAAAAACATCTTTACAGAAACACACCATAATAGCCTTTTTTTTCAGACCGGATGGCCTGAGAGCAAAGCAACCAGACCTCACTCTGAAAAACTGCATCTGTTGCAATGCAATCTCTACACCAGCAACCCTTTCCTGCACAAGGGCACCAGCTTTTCCATCCGCACGTCATACATGTTTTTCTGTAGCTTAAGTTGAGAGACAACAATAGAGGGCTTTTTTAAGGAAAAAAAAAGAAAAAAAGAAAAATCATTGTACATCTTACATAGAGAAACCTGATTCTCCCTCACACAGCTCTGAAGAGACTGTTAAGAATTATACAAGCTTTTCAAAGATGTTTTCTTAAATATTACTCTTTCTCCACTATTGGCAACTTGGTTCCAAATGGGACTAACCAGTTCAACAAGGATCACTACAATTTACAGAAAAGAGGAAGAGATTATTCTCAAATCTAACAATGAAGAGACACACACACAAAACCAACTCCACGCAGCTGCTATAAAGGCAAATTGTCCTGCCTGCAGCTTTTACTTTGAAGGTCAAATATTCTCTGAGTCATCAAAGAAATTGCTCTTCAAAAGGTGAGAATAACAGTTCCTGTATACAGAAATGTTCTGCCCAGCTATTTTGTGCGGAGGGGACCAATGATAGCCTTTTTCACTCCTAGCTGGGAACTGCAGGCCAAATGTCATGCTAAGATAATAACAGGCTGATTTCAGAATATTGAGAAGCAGCTTGAAAGTGAAAAACAACTTCCACAAAACCAAGAAATGGCAGCCTTTCCGTACAACTGCAGCCCGAGATGATTTAGGGGAGTGATTAGATTAGTTTCAGCATCTTTGTTCCTCTAATTTATCAATCTGCAATTACTGTCATTGTCATAATAATTTGTATCAGTTGTAATTTAGCCAATTAAGAAGGAGGCAGATGCTAAAATCCAGATTACATAATTGCAAGTAAGAACGTTGCTGATGCTGTGTGTGTTCCAGTTACCCATGGCCCTTAAGAGTGGACAGCTTCTGCTCATCTCCGTGGAGGCAGAATTCCATGTATTTCTATTTTTTTTCCCCTTTTAAACAAACAATAGTGAACATGGAAAAAAAACCTCCCAGCTATAGAGACTGCTCCATTGTGTCCACATGAATAATGCTGAGTCTTAGTATGCAACTGACTTCCACGAGCAGTTTAAAAAGAAGTCAAATTCAACAGGAAAAGAAAAAAAAGATATAGAACTACAGTGACCTGTGCATTTCCACTAATAATACAGTTTTCCCAGTGCAATTTTCCTGAGTGAATGTGGGATGAACATTTTTTGCACCCCCTTTGAGCCGCTGGCTGCTGGGACAGGGACCCCCACGCCCGGGCGCAGGTTTTTGGTAGGAACTCAGTAACAAGCTTAAAAAAATCTACTCTTCAGCCTTTTCCTTCCAAATCAACGCTGCCCCCTTCCACTTCCTAAGAACTTGCATCTTGGTTGATTAACGCCCTCCCTTTTTTTAGCACAAATAAATGAATGTATACTTGAGCTCTCCTTGATGACCGCTGCTGACCTGAGGAGCGCAAAACCTCCGTCATCTTTTCACCTTCGAACCCTTGTTATGAAGAGGAGCAAAGCTGAAAGACTGCTTCGCCTCTCAATCTCACCCTGACTAGTCAGCACACACAAAAATTCTGGAGTCACTCATGCTTGTTTACAACTTAGAGCCCTCTAAGAATATTAGAGATATTTATTTCCTTTCTCCACCCACAATCAAGAGGGAGTCACTGCAATTTACCTCATTTGTCCCGTATTTCCACAGTGACATGACTCATTTGTGAACATAATTTTTCTCCAAACCAGATCATGCAGCAGGGGAATGCTGTTCTCCCAGGGCTGCTGTTAAAAACAGGGACTGGAAAAGGATGGAAGGACTTGCCTGTGGCCACAGGACTGCAGTGTGCTGTGGTTTCCATCATCCTTGGACGGTCTTTCTAAAACATCTGGTTTAAGACATCACATCCTACCATTCCCCCCTCCTGCAGTTAAAGTTATTTATCAACTGCATCCTACAGAAAGTGAAATGTAGATTTTCATTTTTTCTTGAAAATTCAGAAGCTTGAAGGCATTTCCAAGTCATTGGATTATGGAGGTTTTTGTTTAACCCTTTCTCAATACATGGATATTTCCATACCTTAATACTCCCTTTTCACAGTGTAGGGCAAAGGTCATCACAGATTTTGAACTGAATTATTTTCACTAATGTCCATTTTATGCCACAAGCAAAACAGTTAAAGGAACTTGCAGGAAGACACGACAAACTTTAGTTACTTTCTTTTTAACTGCAGCAGCCAGACACGTGCCTGTCTGTCCTGTTCCTGAGAGCTGTTACTGCTAAAAGGTAATTTAAGTGAACCAGAGCCTTCAACACATGACGCAGATGCCTATAAATAATGCAAGGATGCTGAACGTGGCGGAGCTATCACAAAACATTCGCACCCGTAAGTCCAAGTTGTTGAAACGGCTGTAGGCCAAGTCATGCTTTATATACATCTTCACGACTCAGGAATTCAAGACTCATTCATCAGCGTATCAAATTCTTCTTTGTCTATCTGTAAAGCAAATAGCGTGCGCTCTTGCAAATTCCCTTAAAGTTCTCTTTCTAATTATGTTGCTCGCTAAAACTTTAGCTGAGTACTTAAACTGGTAAGCACTGGGAACAATTCACATATCAGCTGAAACATAAAATTGTCAGGGTTGGAAGGGACCTTTAAGATCACATCACGTTCCAACCCCCCCGCCATGGGCAGGGACATCCCCCACTAGATCAGGCTGCTCAGAGCCCCATCCAGCCTGGCCTTAAAAACTTCCTGGGATGGGGCTTCCATCACCTCTCTGGGCAACCTGTTCGCATTTATTACACTACAGATTATCACATGAATGTTCAGAGAATGAGAAGTCTTTTTTTCACTTCTTTTTTTTTAAAGGGTGGCAAGTGTGGAAGAGTGTGACATGGGAGAAGGTTTGCTTCACTGCTAACTTCCAACCTGCTGTGTCTCTGTCAGCTGCATTGCTCAGTTCAGCTACTCGTGCTGAAATTCCGGTTTTAGGGGGAAAGAAATTTAAAGAAAAAGATGAAAATCAAGACTTTTTATTTCTCTGCTTTAGCTAGTAAGAAAGCATGGAGGTTTATGTTCCCGATTCCTTTACCAATCTCCTCTCCTATTTGTGTGTGTGTGTCTCTGTAGCACACCCTTAAGAGCAGCAAAGAGCGCTAGAATATTTAGCTAGCATATCAGAGTAACTTCTGCATTTTACCAGCTTTAAATAGATTTCAACAGCAATCTTTTCATTTCAATAAAAGCTTGCGTAGCCATTTTGCAGAGAAAAAGCCCAAAGAATCAAGCATCCGTCTCAACTTGCAAAAGACTTGATAAGCACGTAAGGATAGTCCATCTCTAAAAAAGAAATGCTTTAAGACTCATTTAAAGCCATTTCACCACTTTTTTTTTTTTTAAAACCATATGTTTTCATAATCTGCTGCTTGTATAGAAAACTTACCCGTAAAAGAAAGTGCAAATTCATGTCATAAACATCAAGTCTTTCAGGTTTCCACCAAGTACAGAACAGAAATAGCCGTAAGTAGGTAACCATTACTTATCCCCAGTTGCTGGCTTATATTTTAAAGGAAGTTTGGGATTCATACTATCACTAAACTCAAGCACTAATCATCTCAAAGAAAAACTTCAAGTAAATACATTAAGCAGGCTCCAGCTCTAACCTCTACCCTCCAGCAGAAGCAGTGAGAAGTATACCTCAGGGAGAAGGATATTAGTCTACCTCTCAGCTTCAAGCACACCTGGAAAAAACATGAGATTTAAGAGAGCTGGGAAAGCAGTGACAGGAAAGATTAGCAGCAATGGCAACACTGGGGAAAGTAACAGGAGATAGAGACAGTGGATGCAAGTCAGTTTTTCCTTAAAGTAAAAGGCGCTTCTCATCAGCTTCCAATTTTAGCATTTCGAATAAACAGCAAATATTTTCATTTCAAATATATTGACTTCTCAACTTTATTTGTGTCTTTCCATTCCTACAACTACGCAGCTGTCTTACCACGTATTGTCCTAACTGGCTTTTCCTCTCATTCAAAAATAAGCGTGTCACCTTCCCCTTTTGGGGGAAGCTGCCAACAGCATGTTGCCATTTAGGAACAGTCCTAGCATCACTTCACCACTTGGGAAACAACCCATTGAAATATTCAGATCACACCACTTTCAAGTGATGTAAAACACAGCTCCACTGTAGTTGAATCCTCAAGCTGAAGGAAGCATCGCCATGCTGACCCTGATGGCTGCACTCTGACCATTCCCCAAGCTAAAAAATTTCCTTTCAGTTCTAGTCCTGTCCTCTCCTACCCGGTCAAACACATCTGGATTTTATAATCTGGATCATGAAGCAGAATAAAGTCAAGCAGCGTACAGGCTAGAATCCCCACAGTATTGCAGTGCTGGCATTTCCAACAAATCACCCCAAAATCAAGTCACTTCAATATATGCAGAAAGCATGGAACTACCGTAATGTAAAAATTAACAGTTGTTTCGATGACTACACAGAAGAAAAGAACTCATTAAATAACCAGGCACTACCCAAAGTCCTTCTCATCCCTGTGAACAGGTGGCAGCACGTTAACAGTCTCGGCGATCCGATTCAGCTCAGTTATTTTTTATTCCCCTTGAGGCTTCCCTGAAGCAGTTCAACAGTGTTTAAGAGAGAGGGGACACACAATTTCCAGAACACTACACTTTGAATCTGTCCTGAAATTAATAACCGCATGGAAGTTTAGAAAATGAAAAATATCAAGCTAGCCTCTTAGATCCATAATTGAATGCCCCATGATGGCACAAGCTGGGCAATTCAGCCATAAATTTTTACACCTTAAGCTTTCAAGTGACAGAATGGAGACTTGGGAGATATTTCTGGTTCCAGCTATCTACCATGCAGTTAAAATTTGCATTAGTTAGCATGTCTAATGCCAGACAAGACCCACTCCAGCCAGACAGTAAAGTGATGCTACTCTAAAACTTCGAAGTGAGCACCAGAACCAACGCTGCACCGCGCCAGACACTTTCCTCGCTAAATCCCGACCTTCCCGCACTCCTCCTGCCACATGGAGCATCTCGGGAGGTGTCAGAGCACACAGAGCAGCGCTTCCGATGAGCAAAATACACACTTCATTAATCTGCAAGGAGAGATTTATGAAAATCAATGTCATAGTGTCACTGCAAAGCGCCTTCTTCAGTTCTTTTCTTATTCTGGTATCCTTGGATATCACGGTCAATTGGGGTTTTTTTCCCATTTCCCCATTGCCCAGCCTTTCAGGAGAGCACACTGTATCCTACAGTCCTCCCTTCTCTGCAAGTTTTGCTTTGTCATGGATCTCCTTACGCTACCAACCAGAAAGCATCTACTGCTTCTGATGATATTAATGACCAGGGCAATTGCATTTCAATATTGATTTTCCTGACAACCCTGAATAACGTTGTCCTATTAATAACTCATGAGACGGGGCTAAACATGTATTCCTTAGGCTAATAGCTACAATAATCACTACTATCTATGATCTGCAGCCCAATGCCACTTTATTTAACCTAACAGGTTATTATATAAACAGCTGTGTATAGAGAAAGAAAAAAAGTGACTTCACCTAATTATTTAAAAAAACAAAATCTGCCTTCCTGTGTGTAGTTTTGGGTTTGTTTTTTTTTTTTGTGTATATATATATATATATATATATAAAAAAAAAATACATATAAACCAAGGAGCAGAAGCACACCAACCCAAGAAAGTCTGAAATTGAGTTATTTCAGAACAGAAAACTCCAATCAGAACATAATATGATTGGTCACTGGTGACTTTTGGCACCTGGCTGTCAACAGCTGATTGCGTGCAATAGCTTGCAAAATCTAAAAGTTAAATTATTTCATAATTACCAGAGCTATTTACTCTTCTGAGCTGCTCCCCTGTCACACCCATCCCAGAGTGATTACATTTTGCACAAGCACAGACAACGACGCTCACCAAGAGCACTTCCTCACCCGCTTTGAAATTTTCAGTCAACCTCAGCCAAAAAATCTCCGGACCACCTGGGCCCTGCTGCAGAAGCAGCTTCATGCCATGTTCTTTTTCATTTGAATGTTCTGCTAATCAGGCCCTTAGAGTTATGTACAGTTTGATTGCAGGTCATTAACTGACACGAATTGCATTCAAGCTAACAGGAGGTAAGTTATTGAACTCCAGGAAGATCAGTGCCGCGCTACAACAGATCTGTCCTTCCATACAAACAGATGCCACAGTTTCATCCTTTGGCACTACAAAAATACTGCCACCTCTTAGGCAGCTATCTTTATGTACAGTAGAAAGTAAAAGAGCCAAACTCAGAACCAATCAACATCCAGAGTTCTATTAAATAATGTAATTTCACAAATGGCCTCCTTAAATCTCTGAAATACATTCCTCTATGACTTTTTTTTCCTTTCACTCCGAAGCAGACTGAATTATTACATCAAAAAGGCAGCTAATGTAAAAATTCATACAGAAGACAGTAATTTAAACAGAGAACTAGCAAAAGAAAAAAGTTGTAGGTGGTAAACAGATTATATTCCCTTTGTTTCCTCTGAAAGGAGACAGGAAGACCTCAAATAAATAAAAGAGCATATACATGGAGTGGTTTACGGTAGCAGTAATCAACCTTTTGGTCTAACGCTCTGCTGAGAATCAGGAATATGAAGCTCATTCAGACATAAGTTCCACTAAAAGGAAAAGCTCTGCCATGTGGGGCTATAAACACGACTTTTATTCCCACTGGAGCCAGCAGCACAATTTCCATGAGCACACGGTTCAACATCCAGACTGTTGGATCGGGAGCTCCGGAGAGCAGGAAGGATCAAGCGCCCCCCCCCCCACTTCGACCGGCTGCGCATCTGCACCCAAACAGCTTAACAGTCAATGGGGTTTTGTTATTTTTATTTTTGACGGGCAGCAGAGCAGTGGATTGACATTCACAACTGGTCAAAAGATGACTGCGATAGCTTTATAAATGCTAAAAAAAAAAAAACAAAAAAAAAACAAAAAAAGGTTACAGGAGACAAAATCCTACAGAGTATGTCCAACCTTTTATAGAAACCTCAGTGAGGGTCAGCAGAGCCCAGGGCCTGTCATTCCCACCGCAATTACGATCTCTGCCAGGGTCCAATCAGCATAAACCCTCCAGGGTATTAGTGAGAATCTGTTCTTTTGACACATGACTTACTTATTGACCAATGCCGAACAAGTCAGAAACTTTAATAAAAAACTTCAGGAATTGGTATTACAGGCTCTGAAGTAGGAGAAAGGAAGAGGTGGGGGCAAACCTCACACTCGGTGAAGGCATCCCGCGTTCTGACAAGTCTGGAAGTGTTTTAGGATGCTTAAGTGTCAACTTCGCATCAACGAGAAAATAAATACAGAGCCAGGGTAAACTTCATATAACGTGATGCACATAATATTGGCAAACTGCTGTGAAGCAGTGTTTTTTTTAAAAAATGTATATACAAATATGCCTATTGACAAATACACTACTAATACATATGTGTAATATATTCATACATATATAGATACACATTTTTATATGATAAGAGCTTTTTTGGACATAATTGGGGGGGGTGTTCCTTTTTTTTAAATTGCTCTCTGGTCATTAAGACACAGAAAACCACTCACCTCTCCACAACCCTTCGAAATCTCAGAAGTTCTGAAAATATGTTCTTGAATAGAAGATAAATGGCAGTATTTTCTTAGGTTAAGCAGAAAGCCAACTATAAACAGTAACTAAATATGATGGATCAATTGTACCAATGTTTCAGTTCAAGTCAGTCATTAATCACAAGAATATACCTATTGTCATAGTCACAGGATTCTAATAGAGACCAAAATTAAAAAGGATGTGTAAGGGTCTTGATTAATTACCATTTTCACTGACAGTTGCTCCAACATAAATTCTGTCCGATGCCTTTCAACACAGCCCTTCCTCAGCATGATAGCTCTTTCATTCTCACGCCTTTTCTACAGCTCCTCAGTAAAATGAGTATTGCACCTTTAATTCAAATAGTTCTCCTCCGGAGAACTGCACAGCAGCAGAGTGATGCTCAGTGGCTTTAATACTGTCACCACAACACAACTGAAACTCCCTTGATGGTGAAGAAAGACTCCACCAGACACTACAGTCAAGGTAAACTGTTTTTATTTGGAAACGATTCTACACTGAACACTGCCAAAACTTATGCTTATTGCTTGAGGTTCTACCCTTCGAGCTTTCTCAGAATTGATAGGGTTTATGTATTTTTTTTTCTTAAAAATACTTTCCTCTGCAGCCAACGTTATTTTTTGTGAGCTTCGTGAAACTGTAATGTTGGCAGAACGCTCTATGACAGACAAATACGGTAACTGGGAATAGCTGAGTAGTATCCTGTTTGTCTGAAACAGTCCATTCACATCAAAGATTAACAGGGTTTCTTGCAGGTTTGTTTAGGGTATTTTTTGTTCTTTTTCAATTATTATTAAAGTAGCCTAAAATGTAGAATCTCAGAAACACAAAAAAAAAATCAATCTTTCTCTTAGCTCATGATGAATATTCAGCAGTTTTCTCAAGGATACTAGTCATATTGGACAACACTTGTATATCTTAAGGATATTTAGAGATTTCTGCCATATTGATGACCTTTGTGCAAATTACTTTGATATCGGTCAGCTCTTTGAATTCCCTTTGACACAGGGCAATTATAAACATTTACCTTGTTCTACAACAAGTGCTTCGTCGTTCAATAACACAACAGAGCACTTCTGAACATACCAGTACATCCGCAGCCCTCAGCCAGGTAAGATCTAAGGTCTTTATCAGAAGTGTAACTATTTTTTTTTAGCATTTGCTGCATTTCAGCCAATTGACATCAGCTATTAATACCAATTACTTGCTAATGAGTACCAAGGTGCTCCAATTCCACTCCATAACCATTTTTCTGGGTTTGTTTCTAGAACATGACTCAACACCCTCTTCCTGTTAGGACCTGAGCCGAGAGGAGCACAACTTCTGTGGGGAGGTCGGTCAGGGTGATGGTCGCAGTTTTGATACCGAAAGGCGGCGCAAATATTCACAAACCCAACTGCCCTTCAGTTTAAAGAGAAGCACTGTATGAGGAACACCTCTAACAAAAGACCAGGTGGCCCAAACAGCACAGCCATAGCCCCAACTAGGTTAAACAAGACTTGGCTGAAGCAAGACAAGGACTGGACTGCAACACGGGAAGGAAAGCTGAGCAAGGGATTCTGGCGTGGATGTCCGTTGGGTATAGAAGAACAGATACTGGCTACAGATCCCGGTGTGGTTCTTAATAAGGTACTGATTCATTTTTTTTTAAACTTACACTTCCGTATCGATTCAATATTTCGCCTCACAGCCTCCAAGACATAATGAATCAACATGGAGAACAGTCTCCTTTTTAACATACAAGCAAATTTAATTTCAAGGAATTAAAAGAATGACCCAGATTAAGTTTGGTTTTGAGACTCCTAACTGATCTGTAGGATCCCAACATCATGCACTGGTTTCACTTCCTTGCTTCTAAATAAATCTACACAGACAAAGTATATTTGCAGCTTTTTTTCTTCTTTTGTCCAATGCCCAGAGTTCAAACCATTACCCATTTTGCAGGCGCAGAGAGATAAAGATCCACCAAACTAGCACAACACTGGAATAAAGAGAGAAGCAAGTTTTAGCAAAACAGAGAGGATTTTAGGAAGTGAAGAGAAAAACTTTCCAATCTCCTTTGAACATAACTTCCACAGTAGTTTGCTCAGTTCTTAAACAATTACTTCTTCACTTAAGTTTACCTACCAGCTACACATCAGAAATTCTATTTTTAATATCCAATTATAGATGACATGACAGGAAAGTACACAGAACTATATGGAACTGGGTATTACACAAGCCTTCAGCACCACTACTCAAGGTGTACGGAACATTAAGGAGGAGTGGTGACAATCACAAGGATTACTGCGCTCAAAATTAAGCACCGCTTAAGAGCTTTTCTCATTGAAGCTAAATGCAAGTTAATCACGACCAATAAGAATTCATTACCTCCTGGTTCCCTCCTGATACGAGACTGTATTTAACAAAATGAAATAAAATTGCTCCCATTTTCACAGAACTTCTACATGCTTAAAATCAGATTAATGTCACTGGGGAGAAAAAATAAAAATCACAAAGCAAGTATTTCACACCGACCTGCGATTCAGTAATGTTTGGTACAGCAGCACTTTAGAAGCCTGTTCCTCTAACTTAAAAGTGTATCACTGCATAAGCAAATAACTTGTTGAATAAAACACCCTTTTAAGCAGATCCACCAATCTTTTACTGTACTTAATAAAAGGTGCAGAGGAAGCTCAGAAGCCTGCCTGAAGCTGACGGCTTTTGGTACTTGTTGATGCATACCCCATTTTATCACACTTTTTTTAAATGTAAAAAACCATATAGAAATTTTTCACCATAGTCCTGGGTTAACAGGCCCTAAATGCAAAAGTACTTCTGAATGCAACCATGAGCATCAAGACTCCTTTATTTAGGCAGAATTGAACTGCCTGGTACGAGCTAAGCTTGATAAAACAACCCCCACAGATAACAGCGATGTTATTTTGGTCAGTTGCGTTGAGTTCAAGAAAACCGTCAAAATAATTAATTGACCAAAGGTATTTGGATGATACGGTGTTCTTGTTTTCACACGCTCGTGTTCTGAATTCGTATTCTTTCATATTTATTTTTCGGAGCAAGTTGCAGGCTAAAATTCCAGTTTGCAAAGAGGCCAAGATACTTCAGCAGACAACGACAGGAGGACGACGACGAAGCCCGGCTTTGGGGACTCTGACCTGAAGACCAGGGCCAGCACTCCTGTCAGCTGAGCACGGAACTGGACGTAAGGCAATGAAATCACTTGCAGAGCTCAGGTAACTTGATTGCTGCCCACACAACACCCCTTCGTGCCTCTCTTCAGACCACCAGGAACGTGCAACGGCGGCAACACCGAATTTGGCGACAGAAACCTGCTGCCTTGTGATTGCAATCATGCTGCTAGTGAACACACAGACAAGTATTAATTTCATGGTACAGTGACCAACGCTCTGGTCGTCTCAACTTCATTGTTTTGGTTTTTCTCTATTTTTAAACATGGCACAACTCCGGTTGTTCTGTCTGGCAGGACACACGCTTCTCCAGCCAAAGCCCAAGTGGAACGTTGCCATCCACGAGGGTTCCTCAGGTCCCTTCTCGGCAGAGGAAACCTCTCTCCTCCACATTTTCTCAGCAGTGACAAACAGAGAACTGTATTACTGGTAACCGTCGAGCTTTCAGTGACAGCCACGTCAGTCCAGTATATTCGGGGGGAAAAAAAAATAAAAATAAAAAAAAAAGCAGCTGCAAAATCTGACCTGTTGCAGGAAGGGCAAAATGATTTGTTCCCATAACAGAACTAGTCTCCATCCCACTTCCCAGCACCTTCAAGTACTGCAGAGCACATGTTTTTTTCCTCCCTGTAAGAATGACAGATGTAGAATGTGCTAAGAACTGTTTTCTACTGTTTGAGCTGCATTTTCTTTCTCACCTCACACAACACTTTGTCTGGAAGAGATGGATAAATATTTGACATGGCACCACTCCCAATGCTCCCCACAATAGAGAAGTTTTAAAAAATTTAAATGTTTTGTTTTCCTGAGTAATAATTAATGCAAAAGGGTTTTTTTCTTGCTTTTGTATTCACTGTAATTACAAAACAAATTACATAATTTTGCCCACATAAAAATCCTCTGACATTACTTTACAGGTTCTGCCAGCTAGGATTTGAATAAGAACAGGATCCCAGCTAATGAAATCAGCACTAAAACCCTCATATAATCTTTCTGAATACCCAAGGACTTCCATATGGAGTAAAAATAAATCATTTTTATGGCTTCTTTCTGACATAGTTGGGAGGAGTACAAAAGAAGACACTAACTAAAAAAATGGAAGAATTATGAAACTGTCAGATGTATGATGAGAGACCAGGATGTGAAGAAGACAGTAAGAGATTAATACAGTGTAAAAAGATATCTTTGGGTTTATTAGGTTTGTGCTGCATACTTAAAGATAGTTACAAAACTAAGTGCTGAAACAAAGTTTTAAAATCTGCTGTGACTTCAATCTGTCACAGACTAAACTTAAGACCAAAGTCTTCTTGCCCTTTCTTTTTTTCTCTTTCTCAAGTCCATGAGGTAACACACCAATGAATGAAAAAAAAATATTTTTTTAAGCAAATAATTGTATTGTGCTTCAATATGATTTCCAGGTTTTCACTCTGTAGAAGGAAGTGAGCAGACTCGGTTTAACAGTGCTTTTCATCCTGCAATGGAAACATTTAGGAAACAGAGGAAATGCCCTCCCCGAAACCACACGGGCGCCTTCTGCGTACCCCGGGCAACACCTATCGCCAAAAATCTCAGCAACACACAACAGCTGACAAAACATTATTTCTCCAAGTCCTCGCCAAGTGTCTCACCGTAACAACTCCACTGATCGTACCATAACATTTACAAATAAATTTAAGTATGCTCATAACTTCTTAGTGGCCAAATTTTGTTCCACTCTCGTGGATTTGCATGAGAATTTGGTTCCTACACTAACAAATATATCACTTTAAAGATTAAATTTTCTGCATCATAAAGACAACAAGAGGCAGCACTACACATCCTATTCCTAATCTTTTGACAATTCTTTTGAGTGTTGGGGTTTTTTTTTGTTCTTGTTATCTGTTTGGTTGTGTGGTGTTTTTTTACACTGATTCGATCATTAACTCAACTGAAAGCAGATACGTGCAATGAAGTTCCTTCTGGTCAGCAAAATCTGTTAAAAATCCTTTTCTCCTTCCAATTCCCTTTCATTTAAAAAGTAGAAAACTTAGACCTCAGCTGGCTGCATAACTTCCACAGATCTCCAAAAAGCAAACTGTGGTTTTTAACCACAGATCTAGAAGCAAGGAAGACTTGGACCACCACACATACCACTAACTCAGGCTTGTTACCATTTGACCACGCTGCTGTCAATGGAATTATTCCATATTCTCACAGTCCTAACTTCTAAAATGACAATTTATTTTTATAGGGAAAAAAAAAACAAAACACTCTTCTGGCATGGAGCAAGAAAGCTGCATAAGTGAGCACCAAAAATCCCCCCTCAGAGATCTGGAAGGTGGGCGAGGGCTTTAACTCCCATCCCAAAATGCATTAGAAATAGCTATGAAATTAGTAGTTAATATTAGATATTCACGCCTCTTTTATACACTACCATTGCTCTTGTCAGTCATCTGAGGACTATGCTAGGCTTTTTTTTTTTCTCCTGAAATGGTTTTATGCTTTACCCTGGAATTAACTGTCTCTATAAAAAAAGGAAGCATTAAGAAAACGTTTAACAGCTGGATACAACATCTGCCTTTCCTAGGTCATTAGTATTTAAGAACAGTTAATTTATGAGCCTACAAGGTTACAAGAGAGACTGTTAATTAGAAGAATCATACCTTCTACTTTAAACCTTGTCTGCTGAGTATTCCCATTAAATACGGTCTTGTTTTGACAAAAAAACCCACAAGTTATGCCAAAGGGAAAACCCCAGAAACTTTTCAATATTCCAGTATCTCTGCCACAAAAATGAGTCATTTTTCTTCGGACTCCGTTGCACAGAGTCATGTGGTTTCGTATGGTGCTTTCACATCTCAGATTCATGCTTGCAAGTTTAAAATATGGACTTGAAAGGTTAGAGAAAAACCAAGAGAAACACAGAAAACTATCTCACATTATACACACATGGCCTCCTTCTTAAACACCACAACTTAAGGCAAATAATTTCTGAGTATGTACGAGGCATGTGGGACCAAGACCCTGGTCAAAAAGCAACACCCAGCCTTCACACCCTTGTAGTCTTTTTGTTTTCTGTTTCACCTCTCACGCGTGGTGTACTACAGGCACACAAAGTAAAAAGATTACTGGGGAAAATAAAAAATAAAAATCACAAACTACCCAGCAATTCAGCAACACGCTTACGAGTACAAACTAACTTTACCTCATTAACAGACCTCCGATTGCCAGCACCTTTCTTTCTTATTATGATGAGACACAAAATAAAAAGGTGATACAGTTCTTGCTCCCAAAAATAAACATCACTCCATAAAGAGTAAGACAGTGAGCCTGAAAAGGGTACATTCAGAATACAGCAAAAAAAATAATTGTTTTGAAACAGTCCAATTACACACTCAATAGGGAAGCACTGGTTCCAATTTATAATGAAGCACTTAAAAATCTCTGTTGTCAAGCTCAGAATACTACACTACTGTTGAAATAAATTCTCTGCCCAAAGTAAGAAATTTGAGTCTTTTCAGTTCATGGTTCGAAATCTAAGCTTTAAAGCTTTTTTTTTTTTCTTCCTTGTAATCCCAGCTCCAACAACACTGATGGGGACCTATACCTGGCACAGGTACGCCGGTATTTCCGTTACCAGGGCTTGTTAAGAAAACAAAATATTCTTTGAAGCAGCATATTGATATACGAGTGTCTCGGTGTGAATAAAAGCAGATTTTACAAAATCTGGCATCAGAAGTCACTTTTGCAGAAACCAAAGGAGATCAAAACCTAACTCACACACTCACACTCATACAAATAGACATTTGTAAAGTCAATGAAAGAAAAAGGGCACCAAGTATGTAAAGGGTAACTGAGTACAAATTAAGGCTCAGAGGTGGACAGAGAAGCCCGGGATGCAGACACAGCCTCTGCTCACTCTCCATCTTCCCGACTTGTGTCCCAAACAGCTGTTGGTGGAGCGAGTTTCTTCCCACTCACATTTCAGTGCAGAACTAGGACCTAAATCTGCTCTAAATTATGGCTGTAACTTACACTTGCTGTTACCATTACCCAGAGCAAAGCCTTCACTGTCTCTGACAAGAACAGCGCGTCACTCTCACACACCCAGTACTCCCCAGCAGCCCAGCCCTTGATCAATATAATATTGTTCACGTAAGAAGCTTTACTCAAAAAAGAAGAAAAAAAAAAATCCATTCTGGGGGCTGCAGGAATACATACTGGAATGAGAAACAAAATATACCCTGTCCCCAAACATGGGGCATCTAGATTACACAGGCTGCAACAAAACTCATCCCTAACTTCAGCCAAGAAGCTGCTTCCATTTCTCTAACCTCTGGCAGGCTTTGAAGAACAAGGTTTAGCTTCAGTGCCAGTCCTTCTCCTGAACCAGCTGCAACTCATCATACTACAATCCCATCTTCGATTGCTCAATCCACCCTTTTCAGCGCACATTGCCTTGTGCTAAGCCAGTTATTCGCCTGTGCTTCCCCATTCGTTCAAGCTCTCCCAAGACTTGCTCTTTTAATAGGCAGTGTGTGCTTGTTCCGCACAGAGTGCATTAAACAAATGGGTTCCATCGCTCCTAACGTTTTAAAAATGTGAACACAGACATGTGGCCTAAGATGCCTGTTACAACCCACACGTCCTACCGCAAGTCTGCCAAGTTCCGTTCTGCAATCCTCGAAGCGGAGGAGGAAAAAGTGTTAAATCAGATGTTTAAAAAAATAAAAAATAAAAAACTGCATATTCTCCTATGGTGAGAAGTTTCATGATGAGATTGGACACAGGATGCACAAACTTTTATAGTTAAATAAAAGCTCTGAAAATAACTTTTTTCCTGATGGAGACACTGAAACACTTCACGTGCAATAGCATAAACTGACTGTCCTGAAATCCTCATCGGTGATTTGTGTGAACCACAGCTAACAGTAGTACCACACACAGTAATATCATATCCTACATTAATGTAAATAATATCAATATATGCTACACAGTTATCTAAGAGTGGATTTAGCAAAACAAAGATAGACTGAAATTTATAAGGAAATGGGAGAGAACTCAGAATTTCCATTTGGACTCCCATCTTTGTCAGTTCACCTCTATATTCCTGCTCTTCTGCTAAGGAGCAATATGTTCTGATTTTAAATTCTTGCGGTGTCCGAGCAGAATAGAACAGACACAATGCAGAATGACAGGGAGGTTGGATTAAATGATCTCTAAGGTCCCTTCCAGCCTAGGCCATTCTGTGATGATGAAGAAGAAGAAGAAATACTGATTTAAGTCATTTGTACAACTCAAACATCAAGCACTATTTTTAAACTTTCCAAATCCTTATTTCTGTCTTTATTATTTCCATTTCACAGGGAAATTGTTTCAAAATCAAATTCAGGTTTCAGAAGATCAGTATCTATTGATTCTAGTAGAATATTCAGTAAATTGTTTAGTATAACTGAGGTGCTTGCATGACTGTGCAGACGGCATATCTACATCCAGAAAATGCCTTTAAATCCAGACTTCAAACACACTTTCCTAACAGAAAATTTGATATTCTGCTCTTCTGGGAAGCAGAGGTTTTTTCACGTTTCACCTTTGCGAAGAGAACAGAAATTAAAGCTTCTCTAAATGTCACTGAGAGACCCTCATGCACCAACCCACCAGCCCATATATGTAGAGACCAAAGTATTGCAACCACGTCACTGCAGAACCTGGAACGCGGCACCAGCTGCTACAGGCAGAAGCTCAACCAGAACACCCAGTACCTTGACACAGTAAAAATGTTAAGGAAGGACATCTCATTCTGCAATTTCTTCCATATCTTTAATGAAGAAATCCATAACAGACCTCAATTCTATTTATCATCAGACTCTAAATGGCTACATCTGCAGTTAGATGTACTCTATCAGTATTTCTCTTCCATAAAAACAATTCCCAACCTTAAAAGTCACAGTATTTTCAGATTTAACCTGGCGTGACGCAGGCGGTATGTAGAGCAACAGCATCCTGAGATGCACGCGGTACACACACACCACATCTCACATCTGCACACAGCCCTACCTTTCACTTCTTTGCGTATGGTCGCTGCTTGTGCACCAAGAGAAGAGACTTTTTTCGTCACTTTTCAGAGAAGTTGGTTGTCTTCCACACTTGGACCATCATTTAAAAGCTGTCAGTGGAATCCTACCTCGTCTATCTCGGCAAATACTGTGCCCCAAAGACTCCCCTAGAGATGTCCCGCCTTGCTGCCTGTCCGGGGGCTGCGGGCTCTCGCTTGGGCAGCCCGTGGCCACGCAGGATCACAGCTCCCAAACGCCGCTCCCACCAGCGAGACAGCAAGTAGCAGACAGTTCATTTTACAGAAACTTAATGGACTGTATGGCCCTGGCTGCTTAATACAAGCACTGTCAAGGCATCTAAGCAAAAAGTCTCAGCTGTCACTGCTGACAAGCTGAGCAGAATTATTTGTCACACTAGGACAGATAAGAGGCCAGTGGAGTGCTGTATGGTGAGATGACCATACATCTCCACGCCGCCGTCTCTGGCAGCAGGCATACGGTTTCCTCCAGCATGCTGGCAATATAATATCATCTTGCTACAAGGCAGTTTGGTTAAAACGTTCTTTCGTTCTCGTATTTCAACTACATTACCCTTCTTTTTGCTCAGTGTTTTACATCTCCTGAATAAGTGGTCTCTGGTTTTCCCTTCATATTTTCTGAAAAATACAGTATGCAAACCCCTGAATAATCTCCAGGTTATTAGCAAGTGTAATCCACGCCATCAATATGTCAAATTATCCCAGCTAAAGAACTAACCTGATGCACTTGTTCTACAATATAAAAGCTTTCACCTGGATATTTCTTCTAACCCCAACAAAAATGCTAGCATTTATAATCTTTCAGCACGTGTGTACTCATTAACAGACTTCCAAAAAGGTAATTCTTTCCCCATCGGTGTTTACACACCAAAGCTCTCACCATCCAGACTCCTGAACGTACACAGTAGTAGGACATACACCAGCCTCCCACACACAGATATGTGGCCTTAAAATTCTATTATTCCTCGCAATAGAAATGAATATTTTTCCTTTATCAGTATTCACCCTGGAAAACCACACCGATAGCAGCACTGAATGACTGTAACCAAAGGTGCACATTCTCCTATAGACTCATCAATTACGTGAAACTCAAAAATTGTTCAAAATCATCGGTCAACTACAAAACAAATGACTCTGGACAGAAGCCAGGCACTTAGATCTGATGCACAGGTGTCGATCTAGTCCTAGTATCTACTATGACCCTAAAACAAATTTACTTAATTTATAACCCTACTACAACATTGCACTACCATAGCCTTCATAACGTGATTTTCTGTTCCATCAGCCTGCTGCAGCTCATCAAATCTAATACGCGAGCTATTCTGAACAAATGTCTTTTTATGGAATGATTCTTGGCAATAAAGCACAGGAGAGATCAGGTCCTCGATAAAGGCCTCCTGATGTTAACATAATATGTACAGCAGCATCGCTGCCCAACTAATACACATCCTGAAATGTGTTTTTCTTTTTTATCTTCTTCAATGGCCTGACAGACAAATGTAGGTCTGTATTTTTGTGCTTCTGCTCATACCGTTGACCTGCCTGGTGTACTTAGAAAATAAGCCCTACAGGTGATGGAATTCCTCCACTGTTTATACAACACCTTGTAAAAATAACAGGCCCTAAACTGGACTAAGCCATGTACTCTAGATTTTCCTATAATATCTACAAATATTTAAGCCTTTATTAACAAATTCTATACTATCAAGGAGCGTTGTGCAGAATGTGCAAAGGCTACAGATCTAAAATCATTTAGGATCACTGCAATCAATTCATTCTCTGATATGAAAGACAATGAAGTACCTAGAAACATTCCTAGTTTGGAATATTTCTTCTTTTTAACTGTCTTAACACACTGAGTAGTATATAAATGAAAATTAGGAAGCTACACCCATCTGAACTTTATTGAAGTTTACTAAGTTTGAGAGTGTACTTATATTTGGTAGCGCTTAAAATGGTATCTTAAAATCAAATTTCAAATATCTGTAAATAAATTGTCAAAACTAGTATAATGAAGGTTATTTACGAGTTCTAGTCTCCACAACTGATAACTGCACCAGAAAAATGACTGCAAGACAGTATTTAACAGTCAGCAAGAGTTTGTCAGTGACCAACAGTTAAGTTCATGCACCCATAGGACAACTACTCGGCGATAAAAACTTTGCTATTGCACCTCTCAGTTTTAATTCATGCAGATTGTACATGATGATTCACTCCAGACTAAGTGAGGGCAGAGGGGAAATGAGGACCATTTAAACCTTCTCCTTTTAGGCTGAAGTAACTTAGGGTAGTAGCATGACCAAGGGTTTATGCTCATATGCACTACTCTTTATGAACATTTTGTAAGAATATTTAAAAAGAGATACTGTCAGCACTGATATCTGCATGATTTCTGCATGTGACATTGAGTAACCAATTTGTTAGTGACAAAAGGGCTGATGCCCAGTGGGAAAACAAGTACCAATGAAGAATGTATTTTAAAGCAACTCTCTCAAACCATTCTTAACTTACTAACACTGGCAAACGTTCTCACACGCAGATATGCAAACTCAAGATCTACACAAATTGCAAAAGGTAGCCCGGATCAGAAGAGCTCCACAAAAGCAAGACAACGGCGTGAATTTGAAGTGCCAAATCTCCTTCTTTTGGTCAACACAAAACCCACGTTTCCCCTCGGACAGATTTTCTTACTCAAAGTTTTAAGAAAAGAATCTTAAAGAAGAATGAAGTAAAACCAAAGTAGTAATACAGAGTCAGTCAAGTCATAGAGGATTGTCGGGCAAGGGTGAGAACTGTATGACCCAAAATAAGCGGGCGGAGGCAAAGCTGTCTGCATGGTACAAGCGCCGGTTTTGCTTGCTCGCTCCTCGCTTTACACCTCGGGTCGCTGCTGAACTGTCAGCTGGCACGAAGCCGGGCTGCTTCAGAGGCACGGTGCCTCAATCTGAAAAATGCCAGGAGGTTATCACTGGACACGACACAAGGACTTTGCCGCACCACCTCCCAGACAATGAAACGGTCCCAGTATCCCAAAGGCAGTTCTTTCCCCCACGCGTTTTCAAAGAAAAACAGACATTTCCTGAAATGATCTTCCTCACAAAAGCACTAGAAGCTACAATTATTGAAACGTTAGCATGAAAGGAAAAAGCCCAAATGAATCAAATTCAGCTAAAAGCATCATTATCTAGTCTTCTATTTGACATTCATTACTTTTAGGAGTTTGATTGTTTCAACTAAAATTAAAAAAGAAAAAAAAGGAAACTTCAGCAAGTCGTCCCATGTTTCAGAGACCTTCCCCGCCTCCCAACAGCGAGTATTTCTATAGTATTTTCTACACACTGTAGGAAATTAACAAAGTTTTCACTTAATCTACACAGTAGGCAACCTAAATTAGAGATGAGAACAAAATGATTACTGTGTATTACTCTTCTACATAGAAACGTACATACATTACACACATTTGTACATACCTACAAAGCTAGGACAAGAAATTTCATTTAAAAAAAAAAAAAAAACAAAAACCACAAACAAACAAAAAACACCCAAACCACAAAACCAAACAAAAACCATTTGTCTCATCACTGGAACTGAGAGTCATTCCCCATGGCTGAAATTCATTCATCAACAGAAGACATGTACATAGTTGAAATTCTCTCCAATTCCTCAAAAGACGGCCGCACACACACACGGGGACCCTCCGCAGAGTTGATTTTACCTCCCAGCTGAGCCATCAAATTTCTGTAGCTCTGACACAGCCTGCTCCTTCCGTCCCTCGGACTGACAGAGCCGCCCTGGGCGCCCACAGACAAGCGTTTACACTCATGACCAAGCAGCAGCGATGAGGTAAAGCTGTGGGGACACGGTGGGGACACAGTGCTAACCTGAAGCATCACAAAATTAATATTGAGAATTTTCAGAATCGAGGCTGCGGGAGGGCAAGAGGAGATACAAATAATCACGAAGAAAAATTGTAACAAATATGAGAAATGGGTGCATACAGTAAAGGCAGACGCCTGCTAAACCGCACTGTTGAAAGTGCTCAAGGAGTGAGCAGCTCACCTACTGGCAGGGTGCTCAGAGGACCTAAAGAAGCCAGCACAGACAACATTAAATTTCATTAACTCCCATTTCCAAAAAAAGGCTCTGTCATTACGCAAGCAGTAAATCATGTTTTTTGAATGCAGTTATTCAGCCACACGACAAGAACAGAGGAGCAACTTTAAAAATAAACGCAAGTATTTCAAAAGTGTTTCTTTACACTGCTGTTTTGGGGAAAGATGCTTAAATTCTACTCACTGGTAAGTGAACACCTCACTACCAGTTTAGCCAATCAGTTAACAATGTTATATCATACTTGCTAAAAAGATATCATTACCTCAGTCTCACAGAGCAAGAAACAAGGAGATTACAACATCCTAATTACACAGAAATGCGTAAGATCAAATGGGCAAAGATAATCACATAATTCAATAGAAAATTAAGAAGATAAAACCACCAAAAATTTAAAGCCAACGTAACAAGTGTAAAGTTAGAAGACGTTAATTCAGCTACTAAATATAAACACAAACTTAAGATTTTGGTCTTGTACAGACAGAAAACATCAAATAAGACAAGCTTTATCTGTAGATAACCTCTATCAGGAATCGATGCACAGTTACAAACTTTTTGGTCCACGCAGTTCTCCCTTTCCTCCAAAAGCTTCAAGGCGATTTTGCGGTATCTACCCAGAAGCACTGGGCAAGTTTGCGCTGCAGGATTTCAGGAACGACGTACGTTGGCTCAAGTGAAGCGCAACACTCTGGTTGCATCATAAAAACGGCAAGACTGACATTCACACTTGCAGCAACTCCTGTCGGGTGCCCTGCAATACATCTTCACTTCAACGCCTAAAGAAACGAAGGTCTAAGCACTGAAAGCTCACTGTGTGCTGGCGAAACAGCTCCACGATTCCATGTACGCAGTGAAAGGAAAAGATTTAACCTTAAGAGCCTTCATCCCATGACGGAATTTATGCAAGGCTTCGGGGTGGTTGCTTTGGAGTTAAAAATGAGAAAGCCTCTTGTGACCAGGAGATAACGCCAAGTCGCAGCAGCGGCGGGGCCAGTGATGTGGCTGCGTCATCCCATCCTAAAGATCCTGTCACGGCCTCTGCTCAGCCTGACGCTCACAAAAGGGAAGCGAGCCCCAAGTGGGTTCTCCTCATCACTTTCCTGACAGCTGGTGAAGACTGAAAGAGGGTTTCCTGGCAAACAGCGCTAGGAAAAAAAGAGAGGTTGGGCAGGAGAGATCACCTGAAATCACTTCTCGCTCTCCCACACCCCATCCCAAACCTCACACACTCATAATTACTAGGGCTTCAGGAGATGAAAGGAGAAAGCAGAGTGGCTTACCTGGAAAATGAGAAAGCAGTAACTAAAGCAGGTCATTTCTTCCCCTTTCCAATATCCCAGCTATTTCTGAGTCTTAATCAGCCATCTCCTCCCCTAAAACCTGCCACGCAATGAAAGGTATCCCCCTGAAAGGAATTTTTAATACTGGCTCCTTGTGGGACAAAGCTGATATATTTTAGCCCATTTCTTTTTAATAAATGCAAAGATTTTAATCAAATTTGTTCAGAGGACAGAAGATTAGTTAAAGAAGAGAAGTAAATGAAACATTAAATGAAGGTATCATTGGGAATTAAAAATGTAATTTTATGTTATTATCAGTGGTATATTATGAATAAAGAATATGCAATATGCAATTAATATGCAGCACAATATGAGCAGCATCTGAGAAAAATGAATTTGATATGTAGGACAGAAAGGTCATCAATTCTTAAACCTGATTCAATTTGCTTTACTCCATTCCATTTTCCCATGGGTATCTGTTTAAATACTTCCAGGTATGGGAAAAGCCACTACTGAATTCTGACATATTTTAAGGCTTTTAGGGTTCATGACAGGCAACCCTGGATATTTCCTATACAAATCAAGGCATTACTCTTGTAAAAGCTTATTTTTGTGGGAGCAGATAGCTGCTTCCCACACAGAAAGCAACGCGACGAAGACCAGCACTTCATAAGTCAGTGGAATTACGCCATTAAAAAAATTAAAAAAGCAAAACTATTCCTAAAACTTAATCTAAACTCCCAGTTTATCCAAGGTTAAAACATATTATTCAGAGTGACTAAACCAGGGCACAAAGTTCCATTTTCCTAAGCTACTCACTCTTATGCTTATGGATATTTTGAGGGAGAGGAAGTAAAGTTCTATACAAGTAGCAGAACATTTCGTCTGTAAGTATCGCCATGGAGAACAGTAAAAGTACCCAGAAAACAACACAAATATATGCTTGACTTCAGCATTTTTTGTGTAATGCTAATTTCACTAATGATTTAACCACGCTCTTTCTGAACACTAGAAGTTTTTCACAGCTTGCTAAACTACACCCAAAGAATACCACCTAAGTTCTGAATTCATGTGAAACTCTTCAGAAAAGAAATTGTCAATATAAAGGTTTCTTTTACTGCCACTTGACTCCACTTGGGTGCAACTGGATAAAAAAAAACAAGTGCATGTGTGCACACAGGCATGGGCACATTCTGACTTTGTGGGATGCATTAACTGGGCACAGAGTGGGGTGAGAGCAGCCCTGAAGAGAAGGACTTGGGGGTGTTGGTAGATGAGAAGCTCCACAGGAGCCGGCTGGGCGCTCATGCAGCCCAGAAAGCCAACCCTGTCCTGAGATGCATCCAGAGGAGTGTGGCCAGCAGGGCAAGAGAGGGGATTCTCCCCCTTTATTCTGATCTTGTGAGACCCCATCCAGTTCCGATGTTCCCACCATAAGAGGGATATAGATCTGTTGGAATGAGTTCAGAGGAGGTCACAAAGATGATCCAGGGGCTGGAGCACCTCTGTTACAAGGAGAGGCTGAGGAAGCTGAGATTGTTCAGTCTGGAGGAGAGAAGACTCTGAGGGGACCTTATTGTTGGCTTCCAAAGCCTGAAGGGAACCTACAGGAAGGCTGGGGAGGGACTTTTTTACAAAAGTGTCCTCTCATAGGACAAGTGGAGATGGGTTGGAGTTAAAGAGGTTTACACTGGATCTTAGAAAGAAATTCTTCAGTACGAAGATGGCAAGACCCTGGAGTAAATTGCCCAGAGAAGCTATGGCTGCTCCCTTCCTGGAGGTGTTCAAGGCCAGGTTGGACAGAGCCTTGAGCAGCCTGATCTAGCTGAGAGGTGTCCCTGCCCATGGCAGGGAGGTTGGATTAGATGATCTCTAAGGTGCCTTCCAACCTAGGCCATCCTGTGATTCTACGATGATTTGTCAGCTTGTTCTCAGATCCCTTAACCTTCCCTTTCCTGTCCCTTCCCTTTTCTTCTTCCCCAGGAGACTGAAATGCGTAAGCACGCTGGAGCTCAAATGAAAGTTGTACGCATGGAGTCCTAAATAAAAATAGAAGGAAAGATACATCCAGCAGTTTTGTAAGTCTCAGTCATAATTGCAACAGTCAACTCTATGTATGTGTTAAAGTTTGAGAGGTTTTTTTTTCCTTAAAGATAAACCAAAGTTGCTTTTAAGATTACATAAAACCAGACATTTTTTGGCACCAGTTTCCTAAAGCCATTCATTTTATCCATCCCATCTAATTGCATAAGTTTCACAATTCTCTGCTTATTCCAATCCACATAAATCTATTGACACCTCATTTGTAACAAATGCTGTTCCTTGCTTCTTCAAATGCACTCAGCTGAATGGTGGTTTTTGACCAACAGTATTCCTAGAGGGCAACTGGGATCACCCAGAGTGACCGTCTACGTTGCACAGGCCAAAAAATTTAACTCGGTAATTTCTGTGCCGGACCCATAGGCATCTAGCTGAGCTAGATCACATCTTTTAAGAGTGAGACACAACCTTGAGTTAAATAATTAAACCAACAGCAATACCATAATGTTGTCACACGGTTTTGATTTCTCTGCCTGTAGCTGCGACCCTCAGATTCCAAAAAAAATAGTGAACTAATTTCTTCTATACATTTAGTACACAGCTCAAATTTCCAACTTGATTCCTAAGGTTCAAGGATTTGATAAATCCTCCTAAATTCAAAAGACAATTATTACTTCTAATCAGTTCTGAGGCCCAATATTAGACCCTAATTTCCCTTCTACGCAAAAGGAAACACAGTGAGATGCTTACAGCTATCAAACAAGATAAAGTTGGCTAATTTATCCACAAATTATGTACAGCAAAAGCAGGAAGTGTCAAACACCACTAACTACCAAAGACACACTGGGATACCCCTCCTCACAAGTATTACTGCAGCTCGGAACTCAATAATTCTGTGTTTAATCTTGCCAGGTTATAACATTAACATCTTATGCACCAAACATCTTAACATAGATATCAAAGTTCCATTTTCAAGAGTCTCACAAAGAGTGTTCATGGAGAGGCTTATGAAATACTTTTTCCAGGGGTCAGCTATAGTTTATATTTAAATTTGTTTGTGGGTTTTTTTTTTTAAAAAAAGGGAAACATCACTAATACATCTGTAAAACTCCAGGTGCAGGAATTTGGTGTTAAGTTACAAAATCAGCTACATGTTCCGAAATATAACTAGAGACAACATACTTAGGTCACACAACTGGCACAGCCAAGAAACAAGAAGTATGATGCTTAAAGATCTATCAGCACTTGGCAACAGGGACCAAGGTGACACTGACTCCACTTAGAGAGAATTACTCCCGTGGTTCTGTTCATTACCTTTCAAGTACAGTAGCTCTGGACAATTATCTGTTTCATGGCTCTCATGAACAGGACCACCCTGCCATTTCTCTCATTTTGGGTATTTACTGAGCCATAAACTAACAAAGTGTCCTCGACAAGCTGCCACATATCTCCATATGTTCCAGTCTCACCCATGGTAACACAGGATCCAACCAAGCACTAGAGCAAGAAACTAAGATAACACTTTTATTAACAAAAGTCTTTCCTGGATCAGAAACACTTAAGTTCAACATTCAAAGAAAGTCTTTGTCAAGCAAAAAAATTCACCTGAAAAATATGTCCTTTATTTTGCTGTTAGCCTGATGTCTTCTGCAAAAAACCCAACCCACTCAAGCCTCTCTTTTTCATTATGTTATAGGGACAAGCATGTTTATGTATAATAGCTCTGCTTCACAGTTTGATTATTTCAATGCATTCTTGGTTAAGTCAAATCTTACTCCTACTCAGAAAAGACAAACAGTTCAGTTATCTTTTTAAATAAGGGTGAGCACACGCCACAGAGACATTTTCTTGAGGAAATGAGATGGCTCTGAAAATTTCAAGAGCAAATTTTAAGTCATAAAGCTTTTATTTTTCAAAGCATTCAGTTATAATTTGCCTTTACCTCACCCCTTACTTCATTACTGCACTTACTTTAGATGATCGAGTTTAAGAGAATAAAAGCAGCACAGTAAAACTGCAAGTAAAGGGCAGCAAAACGTTTTCAGTGACTAAGCTTTGCCTTTGAAATTCAAACTCACATGTGATTTGGTGACCTAAGAGTCAACAGGAAACAGGCAGATTAATGATACTTTTCCAGGTGAAGCATATTTTAATAAACAACTCACATCTTTTTGAGATATTTATTTACTGCTTGCCTTGCTTTCTTTTTCACTCCATTAGAGAGCTATATAGAATCACGATGTGTTTAACTGATTAGACAGAGGTAGTGAGTTGGTAGTGAGCACCTCTCCTATGAAGACAGACTGAGAGAGCTGGGGTTGTTCAGTCTGCAGAAAAGAAGGCTCCGAGGAGACCTTATTGTGGCCTTCCAGTATCTCAAGGGGGCTACAAGAAAGCTGGGGGGGGGGGCTTTTTAGGATGTCAGGTAGTGACAGGACTAGAGGGAATAGATTGAAGCTGGAGATGGATTGGTTCAGATGGGACGTTGGAAAGAAGTTCTTCCCCATGAGGGTGGTGAGACCCTGGCACAGGTTGCCCAGAGAGGTATTGGAAGCCCCATCCCTGGAAGTTTTTAAGCCAGGCTGGATGGGGCTCTCAGCAACCTGATCTAGTGGGGGATGTCCCTGCCCATGGTGGAGGGGTTGCAACTAGATGATCTTTAAGGCCCCTTCCAACCCTGACAATTCTATGATTTTCTGATCTGCTTAAACAGAGTTTAAAACTTTTGCTTAATCCAGCCCTTAGGACTCAAGACCTGTCAGATAAAAACTAGTGAATATACTACAGTTTGAGCATAAAACCATACATAGAGACTACTTTTAACTATCAAAAATAATGTTAATTGTTGTTGCATTCACAGTAGAGGTGTGCTACCGGCATACACAAGCAAGCACAGATTGTTCAAAAGAAAGGACAGGCAGTGATTTTGAAATGTTAATTAGAAACACAAGGAATATGAGAGAGCAGTGGCAAAAAAAAACCCTGAATGTGCTGATTGTGAGAAAAAGAGAAACCTTTCAGAGCAAAGCATACAGCATAACGCTTCCAGGAAAAAGAGAAACACGCAGCTGGCAGAATAAGGTACGGACATCAACCGCGCCTACAGAAAACCCTATTCTGTGCCACTGTGCAGTGCGCCGAGCATCAAGCCACCTTTCTCCAACACAGTGCCTGTAGACACAGCAGGTTTACTACAGGCCAATCGCATCTCCTGTGGAAATCGATAAGATTTTTGCCACCGGATTGGGCAGTCATGGAAAGCAATAGCTTTATTCAGATAAACTGTACAACTCTGCTTAATCACAAAAAATTGTAAAGTGGGAATAACACTTGCTACCCAGATTTTTTTGAAAGATGCAAAGTAACATCTTAATTTGAAATATTTAAGATACAGGAGATACTATTAAGCAGCAGTTTGCCTCCACTGTTCACTTACACGGAACTTCAAAGTCACAAGATGTCTGACAAAAAATTTCTCTTTTTCTGCTTTTATCTTTCATGCATCCTTTTTATCAAGATGCCTTCTTTCAAGCTACGCTCAAACCATAAAGCAAACAAAAAAAAAAACAAACCCACAAACCAAACTAAATTTAGAAATTTATCATAAATGAACCTGAATCTAATGCTGATTGGCAGAAATTGCAATGTCAGTTTAATCCTCCTCAGACTAATGAAATACAACAGAAAAAGTGACAGGCATCAGACACCTCTGCTTGTGTCCTTATCATAGAATCACAGAATGTCGGGGGTTGGAAGGGACCTCAAAAGATCATCTAGTCCAGCCCCCCTGCCAGGGCAGGACCACCTACAGTAGAGCGCACAAGAACGCGTCCAGGCGGGTTTTGAATGCGACCAGAGAAGGAGACTCCACACCCTCCCTGGGCAGCCTGTGCCAGGGCTCCGTCACCCTCACAGTGAAAAAGTTTTTTCTAATGTTTTGTGGAACCTCCTATGTTCCAGCTTGTACCCATTGCCCCGCCATTGGACGTCGCTGAAAAGAGCCTGGCTCCGTCCTCCTGCAGAAGTGAGGGGCAAAATCAACTCTTTCCCATTCTCTATTGTGCCACTGTACACACAAGTCTAAAAATTCTTCTTATGTAAAGAACCAACAACAGGAAGAAAGTGGCAACTAAGCATGTTTCAAGAGACCAGCAGGTTTATGGGAGTAATTCTCCCCATCTGCTCTTGTGAGACCCCACCGGCAGTGCTCTGTTCAGCTCTGGGGCCCCCAACCGAAGGACATGGACCTGCCTGGGAGAGTCCAGAGGAGGGTCATGAAGATGACCAGGGGGCTGGAGCACCTCCGCCATGAGGACAGGCTGAGTTGGAGCTCTTCAGCCTGGAGAAGAGAAGGCTCCAGGGAGACCTTATAGCAGCCTTCCAGTGCTTCAAGGGGGCTACAGGAAAGCTGGGGAGAGACTCTTGGAAGGGAGTGTAGTGATAGGACAAGGGGTAACAGTTTCAAACTGAAAGAGGGTAGATTTAGATCAGATACAAAGAAGAAATTCTTTCCTCTGCAGGTGCTGAGGCACTGGCACAGGTTGCCCAGAGAAACTGCAGATGCTCCCTCTGTGGAAATGTTCAAGGCCAGGTGGGACGAGGCTCTGAGAAACCTGGTCTAGTGGGTCGTGCCCCTGCCCATGGCAGGGCGGTTGGACTAAGGGATCTTTGAGGTCCCTTCCAACTCAAACCATTCTGTGATTCTGTATGTGGGTTGATCGTTTCATTACGGAACAGCAATTCACAAACTCAAATACAGACTGGAAAGGTTATCAGTTGAAAATGTTAAGGCTGCTTCAGATAACAGTATCAACACACTAGAGCCACTATCCCAACACCAGCGCACGTGCAACTACACGATCTATTTGTTTCTTTGTGCTTTACTGTCCTGTGAAGCAGGGCCAAGAGCTGGTCTCAATTTGTACCACATCCTTGTACAAGTTTAAGGGTGTAGGAGGAAAGATCCTGCAACACAACTGCTGTGACTGACCAGAAATTAAACCAAAACTAACATCCATATTTCTTTCTTTAACAAAGAGAACCTGCTTAGAAACCTAATTCTACTTTTCGTTATACTGATCCAAGATAGAAGTAAACTCATTAGATATTACCAACTACGCTGTAAATAAGAAAAGAATCAAACAAGCATCATAGTAATTCCCTGCTGTTGCAGGATGCAGCAGATTATTTCATTTTAATTCACACTGATTTTGTGCAACACAGCACACTAATGCAATATAGCACCAACTAAATGGGTTGTTCTGAAATAAAATCTTTACAATTAAACATGTTGGATTTTATCGATACTATTTTTTAAGACATTGGAATCGCCAATTTTGTTACATTATCAAATAACAGTTTAGGACCAGAACCTGAGGATTATACACTTGCGGTTATGGCAAATAAAGTTAGTCTTTCAGAATTCAGAATATGTTTCATTCATATCTAATTTCATCTATTACAATTAATGGATCATAGAGGAGTAGTTACTAAACAGATTAATGGCATCCTAATATAGTCACGAACATTATATTGTCATTGGGGTCTTGCACACAAAACCAATGGACTATTAAGCTTCACTGTTTCAATGTGCAATATTGGAATTAGATTATTCCTTTTCTAAATTAGTAATTCCAGACTGACCTTCACAGAAAGAAAAAAATGTTTTTTGCCTATAGGCACACAAAAAAATACACCTGTGTATACATACACTTCTTAATCAAGCCATCCCTATTTCTAGGGGTTGTTAACAGTATCTTCCTCATTGAGCCATCATTCATCCTTACAGAAGAGCAAGACAATAAATTCATTTCACTAGTTTTCTACTAGAAAACGAATGAAAAGACATCTCACAAAATCTGATCCACACTTCCCATCTTTCACATCGGGGTTGAATCCACAGTTTGGGTGGTGCAATAAAGCAGAGACACGATAAAGGTGCAGCTTGGGAGTCAGTAGCCAGCGATGCCTCCCTGGCTGGCTGAATACCAGAGCATTCTGTCCCCGTCTGAAGCCTAATGATACTCCCGATTCCAGTTTACTGCTTTTTGAACAGGAGACACCACACAAGAAAAACCAACAGCTTTAAGACAAATTGTCCCCGTAAACTTGCAAATTATTATTGCCCTGTCGAGGAAGGAGGCTGAGACTGAAGCCAGGCACACCTGCTCGCCTCTGCTCCTGGGCTCCTGCTGAACAGACACACCTCGATTGCCACAAGAGGTAACAATTTTAAATGCAATGCCTTTAACGCCGACACTCACCATTCTCTGCATTTCACTCGGATGTTAAAACTGTTTCATTAAGATTGATTCGGTTTTGTTTTGTTTGTGGGGTTTTTTTAAACAAAGATTATTATCAGATAATAACTGGACATAAGCACACATGCATGCATGCAAATTAATGAAGAAATTCTATTTTTAAGGAGGATATAGAGCCTGTAAAGTCAGCTTTGCAATGCTTTTGCCTTTAATTTCTTGAGCCAACTTCAATAACACACTATTTTAAAGAGGCATATCTGACGGTTTAATATTTAACACAGCAATCTGGCAGCACCCCGTTCTTTAAAACACATCTACGGAAAGTGTCTAAAAAGCACAGGTCACTGAATCACAGGAGGCATTTCAAGCAAAAGCTGTAGATACAGCTTTTCTGACACACAAGAATTGTTCATAGTAGGGTCCTTGCTGCATGAGCGCGCACACCTGTCCATGAACTGAAACAACACAACCAGAAGGTCAGTGCCTGATGTTTCGTAACCGCTTTCACAACAGACCATTTCTGCTCTAATGGAAACACTAAGAAATCTAGAATGTACAAGAAAATGTCCCTTAATACTTCTTAAAAAAATCAAGATTGTATTAAACCCTAAAAATATAATGATTTAAAAACAAAACTAAACAAATCACACGTTTTTCTGAAGGAACTCTACATTTCAATCCTGACTTCAGGGGCGCTGCACTAAACGCAGACCTATTCTCGCGGGTCACAATTCACATAATTGTCCAATATGCAAGACATGAATCACCTGATCCCGGATTTTCAAACGCGTGTGAATGCACACACGACTCAGGCAGAGGACCACAAACACACGCCAGCGTGAGTTTCAAACCCAATTTGCTCTGTCCCCCACTAACTTGCAGCAGAAATACCATTGATCAGAGCCTTGATGAGTAAGCCCTCCCCGAGCTCGGAGCCCCGTGTGTTGCTAAGTAAGAGGGAGATGTACAGCTGCACACAGCAGTAATCAACAGATTTGTCCCCTGCTGCTTCAAGGCTGTTATCTAAATCTACGAATCACATCACTATGCTCCTTTTTTGAGAATCTAACATAATAATAAAGATTGAGGGCTCTGGGTAATTCAGTGAAGAGCTGCATTGTTTCTTAGTTAAGAGGATCTGCACAGGGTGTCATCTTCCAGAGTCCGCCGAAAGCCAGCAAAACTGCTTTTTGAAAAAACGTCCTCAAATCCAAGCATGCTTTTCACCATGAACTCGCTATCAAGCTCCTTCTCAGAAGGAGCACAAACAAAAGAACTGCTACATCTCAATCAAAGTTTCAGAAGTAGGAAGGACTGACTCTGCTACTGATCCTGTATGGAAAGGCTTTCACAAATTCTGAGAAAAGATTACAGTAAAATATTGCACAAATTAACAAGCAGTCCAGATTTAAAAAGAAAGAAAAAAAAAGGAATAGGCAACATTTGAAACATGCAAGAATTACCACCTCCTTCCACTTGCTTCAAATCCCAAGAGCCCAGCGCTACGAGTCCATCCTGCACGCGCTTACATTCATGTGGGCAGGGGAAGAAAACCTCAGACCACAAGTGGCTTCAGCGGCTTCGGGAACCTTAACCTGCCATAAAATTAAGAACGAGAACATAACACCATCTGACTCCTGTTTCACCCCAGTGGTCACTTTGAATGTTGCAGGCCATAATCTAACACAGACGGCCCTGACAAGGCTCGCAGCGGGTAAAGAGACCTGGTCTCCAGGTTTAAAGTGTGAGCTGATCTCAACATCACAAGACGTTGCAGATGATGCATCGAGGGCAAACGTAAGCTAAGCAATTTTGTAGGTAACATAAAACACCCTATTACAGGTTAATACGAAATTTTTATACTGGTACATTACTGTGTCTGGGGCCACTGGAGTTATGCCACAACTTCTTTACCAGATTACATTATATTTCTTCACAGTTCCTATCTACTTCCAAATTTAAGCAAACCCCAGGGAAGCAGCCATTTGGTACTTTTGTTGATAGCTTAGCTGCTTCGCCACCATCTCTCTCAAGAGAGCTTGTTAGATATAGTACCTAGAAAGGGTTTAAGTAACATTTTGTTTCAAGTCCTGAGAGAAGTCAACATAATTTTGATTGTAGTCTCATTTCAATGCCAGGCCATCTTTATTATGACAACAACCAACTACATTCTGTACTGCAACACACTTTGAGAAACAAATGAAAAAGCATTCCAGGATCCTTAAGCTAGGAAGGCAGTTTTAAGGCAGTTTTATTTATTCAGCAGTAGGTATCTGAAATGCCTATCGTAAAGAAACTATAAAAACATTTGAACAGGTATTTCTTATTGCAAAGGAAAGCAAAAGAAAAGTCTGAAGTGTAGCTTGAAGACAAACTGCAAGAGCACCAGCATTTGTTAAGCTTCAGCTGATCCTGAGGTATAGGAAAAACACAAACGACAAACACTGAGAAAAACAAAGGTAGCAGCTTTCTCGCATTTGGTTGATGGAACTAAAATTGCTATAAAAAGCAATAAAACACGGCGCTCGTGCTTTTTTTTTTTTGTCGTAAACGTATTCTTATAAACATTGCAGAACCACCAAACTATACAGAAGTAAATACCAAGGACCACATGCCCTGTCTGCTCCTCTGTCCCTGCCAGCCACTTCGGTCCCATCCCCAGCCTTTCCTTTATTTCTACTCATGTCTCAGCCCTACTTCTCAACTCTACTCAACTTCTACTCACGTATCTATTAGGCAGCTTTTTCTCCATGTGTGTGTGCGTTAAGAGAAAGAGAACTAATGGATAAATGAAGAGATGAGCATAATAGGCACAGAAGAGCAAAGAAAATGGACTAAGTTTTAGGAGGTCTAAAAAGGAACAGAAGGTGTTTATTACTTTCTCTGTAAAGGGGGGGGGGGAAGAATGCATTTCCAAAATCCAGTCTATCATTTTCTGAAAGAAATTAATCATACAGGCGTTCACTAAACAGCAATAGCACTGTGTAGGACAAAAGGATCCTATTTACCTGAAAAAAGTCATATTTTGTAACGGTAACCCCGACTATAAAGTCTGTAACACACCTTACTCGGTGAACTCACAGCACATCCATCAGGTCTGCAGTAACAAAGTCAGTGACTCCAAATGCAGAGTTTTAATGAGACACAGCTGATTGTGGTACAAGGCACCGGTGGACTTGAAGAAGCAGAGGTGAAAACAACAGGAATGCTTTACCCTCAAAGAGAAGCTTCCTAAAAAGCTGAACCTGCCTACCTGCAAGTCCCTCAGCCCTGTCTCTGAACAACACTCTGAAACCTCAGGCTTCCGAGTTCCACTTTCAGCAAGCCTCACATATTGGGTATCCTCCTTGCTGAAGCTGAAACCTCCACTACTTTAATTACATTATTTATCTGCTGTGCAGGTGTTTTGTTGGAGGACAGGAGCTGGGTGAGCTTTTTTTTTTTAATCAAAAATTGAGCCATAATTTCTCGGTTATGGCTTTAGCTTTCATGAAGATAAAGCTATTGCAAAAATATTTATCTTGGTAGAGATGAGCTCTTTTCCATAATGCATTGAGATGCCTCAGAACACTGAAAGTGTTCATTCCAAGGTTATGAAATATTTTGCTTTCAGCAGCACTGTATCTATACATACAAACTGAATCTCCAGCAGAAAGATTCACAATGTTGCGGAAAACCATCAGAGCTTTCTCATCGGCATCATCATGATGAAAACGGTTTATTCATACAGCTACAGCCATATTCTTTTTAATAAAAAACCAAACAATTTTTGTTGCATGTTCCCCAAAGTCTTTGCCATAGCCAACACAGTCCTCTTGTGTTAGACCACTGGTCACTAATGAAAGAAAATCCAAGACAACTCCAGTCAAAGTCAATTTGTCTCAACTAGACAAACCTAGCTCTCCATCCACCACTGGGAAAAAAAAAACTGCTCAAAATTCCCATCCTTTAAATTCACAGTATGCAGGTATCACTGTATTAGTTTACAGTAGCTGCAAAACCTCCACATCACCTGTAAAAAAACAGATTCTCTGCTGGCACAGACTTTCTAATAGTCTTCAGCAAAGTACGCAGCACTCCATGTCG
Organism: Trogon surrucura; assembly: GCA_020746105.1. Classification (NCBI taxonomy): domain Eukaryota; kingdom Metazoa; phylum Chordata; class Aves; order Trogoniformes; family Trogonidae; genus Trogon; species Trogon surrucura. The sequence continues at coordinate 6,456,668 of CM036625.1, read as the reverse complement.
ATTTTTAATTTTAAGATAAATATTTTCACTTCCAGTTTGCTAGAAGGAAAAAAACCCAAACCACTAGACATATGCCTTTTAGGAAATACGCTAGTCTAGAAAAACTATGCTTTGTTTTAAGGATTGTTTTATAGTTCCACAGTATTTCTATGGTCAGTTGTACGCTATTGTAGTCAGAAAAGATGAATTCAACCTCCTAGGGAATTAATATGCAAAACTGAAGGATTATGTTATGGTCTTCTAATTACTTTATGGCACCCCATGGAGAGAATCAACTTTAAACAGCAACACGTTTCTGTCGATGAAAGCATTGCTCTATTTATGTGTCATTTCAGAATGGCAGAGCAGGCTGTCACAATCTACCTCCCGCGTGCAAGTCAAGTTTTTACAAATGCTAAAAACCTTAATTACAATCTCTATACTGAATTCAAGAACATTGAGCCAAATTCTTCCCCAAAACAGGAGAAAACAAGGGAATACCCCTAACAACAGATGGTGGGGGACAGAAGGCTGTATTTGCTTCCTTTATATGAAGATGATGTGTGAAATCTCGGTGTTGCTGAAGACCTCCGGAATCAGCAACAAGTTTGCAAACCCTGTTTTTAGAGCTACACAAGTCATAGGAATTTTATTCAGCCACCATTAATTATAGTTATAATTTTCAAAGGAGCCGAAGCACATGTTTATCAAATAGAGCCAATACTACTAACTCAACGGCAATTCATTGATTTTCTGAGAGTAATTCAAATCTATATGCAGTCATTTGTACTTGGGAAGCAGTTCTGAATGGACTTTCAAACAATTCTGTTCTAATAACTCCAAAACAAACAAACAAAAAAACCCCCAAAAAACACAGCTGAAATTACTGCTATTTGTTGCTTAAACAAATATTACAATTTCATGGGGAAAAATATTAAAATGCATTAGGTCTTCCTAGTGCTTTTGAGTGCTGAAAATATTCCCAAGATGTTCTTGCTAAAATAATGACTTGAAGAAATGTCGTCAAAGACACTTCCCCTCTACTCCCAAACATACCATGCATGGACAATCATACTACACGTATTTCAAGCCTCTGGTTTGACTAAAGTCTCTTTTGGAGTGTAGGGGTCACCACATGAGCTTCCTGCACTGCTTCTGCTCTGCTGATTAAGCAGCAATTAAGCTATTTCACCATTAAGCTACTTCATCGTATTTTCCTGGGCAGTTTAGGGGATTTTCTGATGGTTAATCTCTCTGACCATCATTAGCACGTTACAGCTAGAGGCAAGCATGACAGAACGATCAATTAAGCAAGTGAATAGCAGCCTCCTTTGCCCTTTCCAACCCCCGAAAATTAAGTGGTTCAGGCTTGACCACCGTGCGACAACAAAATTTAATAAAACGCATTTTACCTCATTATTCCTGTTTGAATAGCAAATTACCTAAAAACCAACTCATTGAGCCCTGGCAATGAGGATCTGCAAATTGTTTGTTAGCATTGGCTTGTGGGCATGTCATCTTCACGTGTCCTTTCTGCTACGAATTCTATTACACCTCTTGAAGAAATGCTATTTATATAGCAACTACGTGAAACAGTTCAGAGGAAACCAGTTGGATAATAATGTTTGCTAACATATAAAAGGCAGCAGCGGCACAGAGCGGAGACTCAGATACAAAGAGGCCAGGAACAATCTCTTTATTCAAGTTATTTCCCTGAAGTCAATGGAGTAACACCACCACCCAAGGTGCTGACCAGAAGAGGTGCTGGAAACCAGTCTGGTTTTAAAGAGCAAGGATCTTCAGGGTTTTAAAGCGCATCTTCTAAAAATGAAACTGTAACAACTTAACTGACAAACTCATGAATGGTAACTCCTCCAAATCTTACCCTTTCCCCACTTGACCGGGTTCTCTTTCCTTACTCCCCCACCTTCTTCAATTACTTTTTCTGCATATATAGAAAAGCCACCTTATGTCATGAGGAGTCATGTATTTGGGGCTTGGGAGGGGTCTGCGATTCATCTTGTTGAAACATGACACCCTCATATCCACATAACCTAGAAATACAGCACCTTTTATTAATTTAAATCAGAAAAAAAGAGAGACATTTGTGCATGAAAAGGGGTTGAGGATGATGCCAAACAAAAACCATCATCATGAACAGCAAAGCCCAATTACTGGGGAGGTACACAAAACAGGGGGACCACCATCATTGAAATTGAAATTTTAAAAAGTTTTAACATTTTCATTTGCAGTTTAAGAACAGAAACTGATTCAGAAATATACAGGTTCACCTCCCTATTCCTTTGCTCCTGGCTGAAAATGAGTTTACTGGAAGCCTGTATTAGCAGCACAGAACTGTCTTCATCCCAGTGCCAGTAAGAGTTCTCACTGGAGCGAATGCTCTGTGTATCCCTTCAGCTCTTCCCAGCTTCATTCCTTATCTGCAAGCTCCTTGGTGAACTAAATAAGCGGTGGTGGTGGTCACACTTTTTTTTTTTTTTAAATTAATCTGTGTTTGCTCATAGTTGGATGGAGATCTTGCAAAACCTCCCACTTCAGTTAGAATATAACTCACGGTCATTTTGCTGATCCATCACTCGTAGGGGCATCCAGAAGTTGAAAGAAACCTTACGATTCAGGCTAATACACGTAAGTAGCTCTCACATACGCGACCAGCTGACGCACGGAGGTGTACGTATGCAAAACCACGCACCAGAGTATGCCCAGCTCCTATAGAAAAAGCTGGGACAAATCAACATCGGTAACATTATGAAACTAAACACCCTGTTTATCTGCACAGATTGGGTGATCAAAAGTCTAAGCTTCTGCAAATCTGTCAAGTCATATTTAGCTAATCCCTTGTTATTGTTTCAAGACACTTCCTTTCGCAGCACTCCTAAGCGCGTGCCCCATTTAGATTTCAAATGTTACAGGCTCACAATTAGTTTCACCTCAAAACAATTTACCGTATTGTTAAAGTCAAATGGTGGGTGGAGTTTGGGGAATGGGTAGAGCTCAAATGCTGCCGTTCTACTTCCCTTTCGTCTAAGTTTTCTTTCCTTCTCTCTTCATTTACAGTAACAATAATAATAAATTACACAAATATAATGGCCTGGAACTGTCTGGTTTATTCATTGAAATTACAGCATCAGTTTTCATGCTGCCAGAACTCATTTTCTGTCTTTGTGCTAGATTCATCGCTGAGATTTCCTTCTAATATAACCAGAAGAAAAGCAACACTGGGCAGCCCACTGTTGGTAACACAGAGCTAGGGATTGCCTGAGAGAGCTCTGTCCCAAAGTCTGTACTAACACGTAAATAAAAGAGTCCAAAGTAAAAATCAAGGATGTTCTTTGGTAGTTTTAGCGAACAAGTTTTGATTTCTAGTTAAAATAACAAAAGCTATAAAAAAAAAATCTAAACTTTTAGGAATGTTAACAGTTATTTTAGATATATATTTTTAAATTTGCTTCAAAACAAACTCAACACATTTCATGTTAATTAAGTACATCAGAAGTGTAAAAGCTGGCTGTGCATGTAACAAATGGAAAACGCTCAAACAGCTGACAAACACGCTACTGCAAAGAAATTTCTGCTGTTAGAAGCAGAGCTAATTGGGCTACTTTACAATACCCCGTAAGAGAGGAATAGAAAATAAACGTCTGTATAGAACAGGTGACACTGTAAACTGTTCTTGTTTTCCCTTAAAGAATCCAATTCCTTCCTGGATTTCCCAGGAGTTTCCAGAGAACAAAAATGACAACAATGTGATTTTCTTTAGTTGTTCTGGTTTAAAAAAAAATCTGTTACTGGCAACAGTGACAAAACGCAACTTTTAAAAATGCGCTTTGATGACAAACAGCACTGAAACAGAGGCCGTTTGCCAGACTGCAAAACGTGCGTCAGTTGTTGCTGAAGATTCCCTTCAGAAATACACAAAGTGTCACAAACCAGTTCTTTCTACACACTGCAAATTTAGTTTCTGAAGTTAATGGAAAGTAGTAAATTCTTGCCCTATTTCTACCTTACACCTCTTGGACATGACAGAAAAGAGGGCAACAATTATTCGAGTGTAGCATTAGATCTGTTACTTAAACAAAACCTTCATCTCCAATTTAAAGGATCACAGGCATTTCTGTACATCTTAATGAAGTTTCTTTCACAGCAGTTTTACCAAAACGTTCCACCTGTACTTTTGACTTCTATTGCAAAACTAAAGTTCAAGGAGAAAATAACTAAGATATTTTTTATTAGAAGTAATAGTAGTTTCGACACTTCACCGTATCTGAACTATCTCAAGTATTTCTTGTAATGACATTCCAAAAGCCATCCATTCTTACGCTGTCACTTTTGCATTTAAAGGGGTTTACTGATATTGCCCATTAGGTTCACTTACTCAGCCCACAAATACGTAAGAAAAACAAGTTACCTTTTGATATGTTTACAAGCAGCAATATGCACTATAATAACCATATAACGTACTTTGAAAGAGAATGAGAAATTATAAATATTGAAGAAAAGAACACCATTGACTTAGCAGTACATATCCTTTAGAAACAAATAAAACCATAGAGTGACACATATTTTCTGTGGCTAATACTGCTGCGTGCAACATTTGCAAAGAAATTACCATAATTCACAAAGAGTTCTATAGAAGAAACTAAGAAATAAATCCATTACGTTAGTAGCATTCTCAAGTGTGCATTGTACTATGCTGCTTTGATATACATTCTCCAGGTAATTGGTAAGAATTTCTAGCATTTCATCCTTTATAAGCACTGAAAAGTCAATATTATTTAACTGTTGCACAAATAATAAAAAGCCATAATCCAGGGAGCTTACCCTGGGTCAACAGCAAAAAAGCCCAGAACCACCCAAAGTTATTTCCAACGTCCAGACAAGAGATCCAAAAAGGAGAATAACAAAGGGTGTGTGACAAAGCTGACACCGAGTACTCCGAAAGAAGCAAAATCAATTGTGACATTTTTCATTTATTTGTAAATGCCTCTTTGGCAGTAGGCTCACTCAAAATGACAGTTGACTCCTACAGAATAGGGGAGGTGATGGTAAAATAGAGGAACCCTGACAGTTGCTTTAATGAGATTCTGCATTAGGACCACTCTGCCACTTTCCCTCAACAAGGAGGATGCCCTTCACTTGCAATCTTACATCCTCCAATTTGGAAAGCGTTAACCCTATAAAAAAACCTCTACTCAGCCTCCTCTGATCAGCATCACAGCTCTTCCTTCTACCTGCTTTGCAACCTCACAGACATTTACGTACGGAGCCTGCTCACAATTTTAAATACACCTAAGTAGCATAAGCAAATTAAACTTCGACGGGGTAGTGTTACTTTAATCAAAGTCTAGTTGTGGTGTGGGTGGTGAGGGGAGGACAAGACTCTCAAGACAGATCTTTGCTCATATTAGGAGAGAGCGTTGAGCCCACAGAGCGTCCCTTCCAGCTCTAGTAATTATGCTGCTAGAAGTGTTCAAAGCACGAACCTGATGCTCTACTGCAAGAATAAATGGGGAAATTTGCAAGACGACAGGAAACCTGCCCTGCAAATATCGAGAGAATAATCAGTGTGGGAATACAAGCCGACGGGGAATTTTAATAACTGTAGTGTGCAGCATGAGACCTAATATTTCAGGAAGAGCCAACTGGCTTGAGGTTCTAATGCTTGAGTGCTCTTACCCTGCCATACCTCCGATCTGAGCTATTTCATCCTCTAAGTTTTCCAACAATAACACTTTTTTTGTTGTTCAAACTTGTTTTCTGGCACTGTATCACATATCTTCCACTGGAACTAGGTGACAGTGCTGAATATATCGTGGTAGCCCCAGGCTGCACTGAAATTAGTATTTCATCCTCTTTTAACATCAGCAGAACATTTGTTATTACAACATAAAGGGGTTTTTTTGTAAACAAACAAACAAAACACCACAGCAAAATCAAATCTCTCATATTGGCATTCCTAAGAGCTTGAATCCTAGCTCTTTTGCATGAGGTAAACAATTTTGAATTGAATAAAACTAAAACATCTGCAATAACACTGCTCAGTCTGTGTTTCAGAAATCAGCTCCATATCCCCTCTGTATGTAATCTCGCTAAGTCATGTTTGGAGAGTTCTCAATGAATTCATCAATATCATAATTTGCTAGACAATTTGACTACATAAACTGTGATTAAAGATCTTCCATTTCTAGAAGAAAGTAGGAGGGATGGGTCATCTTCATGAGTCACAGAACAGTTTGCCTGGCAACCTTCAGAAAACCAGAGTAGTAATCCAGGGCTCAAACTGAACTTCAACTTTCCATTTGATTCATTTGCTTCAAAGAAGCCCATAACTTTTTAGAGTACGACAGAGCTTTCTAATAGAAACATTTTTTTGCAGCTTTAATTTGAGGATACAGACTAAAAGTGTAACTTAAGTTTTATGCAAAATCCTTTCTAGCACATAAGATCTTTCAAAAAGTGTCAATTGATAGAAACAAGGACTGTGATTCATTCAATATCAGTTTATATATTCTCTGAATAAAGATTCACTCCTTACTGAAACATTTTATAATTAGCATGACAAAGCCTACTAGCACAATATTAAATCACCTACTGAGCATATCAGTCTGAACTAACAAAAATATAGAGTATACTTCAAATTCTCTGAAAGTTTCTTCTCATTGATACCAACTCGACGAAGGTAAAGACCCCATATATTTCACTGTTACTCTGAGTCACCTTTCATACCTGGAGGGAAGGCAGAAAAGGCAACATTCTGACCTCTGCTTCAGTTCGGGAGCGCCAATGAAAAACAACAAAGTCATAGAACAAATCATAGAATCACAGAATTTTTGGGGTTGGAAGGGACCTTAAAGAAAAATGTTTATAAATATGTCAAGGGGGAGTGTCAGGAGGATGGAGCCAGGCTCTTCTCAGTAACGTCCAATGACAGGGCAAGGGGCAATGGGTTCAAGCTGGAACATAGGAGGTTCCACAAAAAACATTAGGAAAAGTTTTTTCACTGTGAGGGTGACAGAGCCCTGGAACAGGCTGCCCAGGGAGGGTGTGGAATCTCCTTTGGAGACATTCAAAACCCGCCTGGACGCGTTCCTGTGTGATCTGCTGTAGGTGATCCTGCTCTGGCAGGGGGGCTGGACTAGATGATATTTTGAGGTCCCTTCCAGCCCCTAACGTTCTGTGATTCTGTGATGATCTAACTCCAACACCCCTGCCATGGCAAGGACACCTCCCACTAGAGCAGGCTGCTCAAAGCTCCGTCCAGCCTGGCTTTGAGCCCTTCCAGGGCAGGAATATTCACAGCTTCTCTGGGCAACCTGCTCCAGTGCCTCATCATCCTCACAGGAAAGAATTTCTTCCTTATATTTAACCTAAATCTACTTCCAGTTTCTTATAGGTCCCCTTTTAAGTACTGAAAGGCCACTATAAGGTCTCCCTGGAGTCTTCTCAGGCTGAACAGTCCCCTCTCTCAGCCTGTCCTCACAGGGGAGGTGCTCCAGCCTCTTGGTCATTCTCATGACACTCCTCCAGACCCACTTAAGCAAGTACAAGGGCTTTTTACATTGGGCGCCCCAAAGCTCAACACAGAACTGCAGGTGGGGTCTCAGGAGACAGAGTAGAGGAGGAGAATCACCTCCCTTGACCTGCTGGCCACGCTTCTCTTGACCCAGCCCAGGATGAGATTGGCTTTCTGGGCTGCGAGCACACATTGCTGGCTCATATTCAGTTTTTCATCCACCGCCACCCCCAAATCCTTCTCCTCAGGACTGCTCGCAGTCCAGTCATCACTCAGCCTCTATTTATGCTTGGGATTGCCCCGAGCCAGGTGCAGGACCTTGCATCTGGCCTTCTTGAACTTCATGAGGTTCATATGGGCTCACCTCTTGAGCCTGACAAGGTCCTCTGGATGGCAACATCCATTTACTCTAGAAAGGAAAAGCAAACACAAAAAACCTACTTGGCTCCAAAGAAGGCTGTTTTATAATTCAGGTAAGTGATCCGGAGGCACAGCACAGCAATAATGACTTAGATCACATACCAGAAGAAGGATAAATTTTAATGGTACCACTCATAAAACCCACATTTTAAAGGTTACAAAACGGAAACAAGTTTACAAAGAAAATCCATAAATCATTCAAGGTGTTGGGTTCCTACTCCTTAGCTATTTTAGGAATTAACAGTCTGTCCATCACTAAGTAAACTAGAATATGCTATATTTATTTATGGAGGACAAGAGGAACGTACACAAATTGACCTGAGCTATTACTAACACTGCTGGAAACATTAGGTACATTATAGTTTATATCTGTCTGTTACTAGAAATGGCTACATCAAACACTAACAGTAGGTTCAATATGCAAATAGAAATAAGTAACAGCTCTCCAAACCAAAAACTTCGAGTTAACCATCCCACTGTCCTGCCCATCCATCCTTCATTCTATCTGTTGTTCATAAATCCACTGACTGTTATTCATGCCTAAAACACCCTCCTTGTAATGCCAAGCACCAAAAACTCTTTACCACCATAAGGGCTCAGTCAAGTTCAGTCTAACCTATATCACAGTCGACCTCCCTGAAAGGACAGGGTGGTTTTAACATTACTTTTCTTAACATCTTTCTATGTTTGAGCTGTTTAATGGATAACTCAAAATTGATTCTTTTTTTTCATAAGCAGACAAAACATTAAAAGACACTTGAACCAGGTCATTTTGCCCTGCTGCAAAGTCCAGCAAGAGCATCAGATAAGGCCTCATCCAAAATCCGCCGGTATCGAAGGCAATATTTCTACTGGTTGGACTTTAATGTGGAACATAGATTTGGGATCTGGCCTCAATCCAAGCAGGAGTGCAGCAACCACGGAGCTTTCACTGGCAATGCTCATTGGATTTAAATCTGCAACCTTGCACTTGAGATTTCTGCATCCAATTACCAGTTATCAGAGGCAATCAATCTCTTAAAACCATACTGGTTAAGGAAAACTCAGTATTTGGTTTACTATGGCAATAAACATTTCCCATAAGACGTTTTCCTTATGTCATGTCCTTAATTCTGGAATCTTCTCCTGTAACTCTTGAGGAACTTGAAGTAAACCGCTCACATGTTATTTTTTCCAATCTTTGTTTTCTTTAGGAAATTATTTAAGAAGAAAAACCTTGAACTGTGATCTCAGCATTCATACAGCAGTGAACTCCAGCTACAGTAATTGCATTGCTGTGAGCTATGCCGACTTTCCCATGGGGGAGAAATGACCTGGTAATTCAAGAATGACAAAGTCAAAAGCAAGGTAAGCTGGGGGAGGGAAAGGATTTCCCCCTAGGATGAGATAAATATAATTTCTCACGGCAGTGTATATCTCTCTTAAGCCTCAGGTGGTTTTAAGTTAATGAGATTAGTTCCAGCAGGCAGTGAAATCCCAGGATATAGGATTTATATTTCAGCAGTTTTCACTTCATCCAGCAAGTACAGTGAAGTCAATCTTTGTGTCATTCTGTTATTGTCCTGGTTTGGTTCTCGTTCTCTGACTCAAGCCTGGCTAAAGCACCTCGTAACTTTGACTTGAAAGCTTAAGGATCATGTAAAGAGTGTGTTTAAATGTTTAAGACGGAGGAGAAATGCAGCAGTCTTAATCTGTAGGAAAGGATTTTTATTTAACTTTTCAGATGTACTCTTATGCAATGGAATGTGATCTTGTACTTACTTTTTTAAGCCAAGGTCATAAACATTTCACCCTGAACACACACCCAAAAAAAGGCAGCAGCATGCATTGCTGGAAGAAAAACTGCTTCTTTAAAATTCAGTCCCTAAAACAGCTTAAGAAAACCAGCTGGTTCAGCATCATCTACTTGCTGAATGAATGTCACCCAGTTTGGTAACAACCAAGATGAACCCAAAGCCAGTGACTACCTACTGGACGTACAACCTGGAGCTTCACTCCAGCCTCCAGTTCTGCTCACACAACAAACCCTTCACTCCTGCTGCAGCTCTACCCTGATCACAAGTTAAACCGAGGTACCCTCATGCACTGCTGGGAGAGGGCAACATTCTGTCTATCTGATGACAAGGCACAGCAGAAGGATTCAGACATGTACAGAGTAAGTACTTGGAGGTATTTGCAATATAAATCATTATACAGAGCTGTTAAGCAGAAGGCTTTTAGAAGATAACATAATAGGAAAAATCTGAGGTCAGATGATAACGCTGATTTCCATGAAGAACTCTTCCACACCCAGCCTGATTTTGGCTTACAATCACTGCATATTAATAACTGCTAGTTTAACTATTGCTTCACACTCTGGGCATTATTTTAGCTGTGAATGTAAGTAAAAAATGTAATTATTTATCTAAATAGCATTGCCAACGTAAAGCAAATGAAAAAAAAAAAAAATCTGGTGCTGACAATGGGCTTTAGGGTAGTTCTTTCCCATCCAATAGGAGAATGACCACAGCCCTTTCTTCCTCTCTTGTGAAACCAAATGTGTAGGCATCACATCCAAAAAAATGCTCATATTAGTCCCAGGCTTCTTTCCAAGACAGTCTGATTAAGCTACATACCCAGAAAGCACACAGAGAAGTTATTTTCATCAAGGTAATTTAACCTCAAAACACAAGATGAACTCCATTCAAACAACTTCTCCAGAATGCCCGAGTCCATCACAGGAAAAACAAACTTACAAGCCTGACTTTAATATAGACAAATCACACCCACACAGATATCGCTGTTTTAACTTTTTTTTGCATTTTTTTTCCCCCCTCACGAACCTGCCTTCTCATTCTGTGCCAGTGCACGACCCCGTTACCTTGATTCTTCATCCTCCACAGATATAACCTCCCTACTTCAGTTTTTGGCACCTAATTACTCCGGTGTCTTCAGTTACACATGAAAAGTTCAGTCACCTCTTTGCCAAAGGCAAGGGTCTGTTCTATCACAGCTCAGGGTGAAGAGTGGCAAAGGCTAAGTAAAGGGCAACTCTTCAAAGTTGGGAGATCTATTTCCTTTTTCGGCAGAACTACTGGCCCAGAACCTTACCTGGGGCAAAAGTGTGTAACTTCACTGAACAGAGGCAAGATCAGCAAAAGAATCTGAGGACACAGAAGCCAACATCTGGCACAGCCCAAAATTTCACAACCATTGGAATCCGATATTTTGAATAAACATCTAAACATTCGGTATCCATCGCTACTTGGGCTGGCTCTAAGGTGGAAAAACACAGCTGTAAAAGAATGTCGCATCACATGCAAGTGGTATTAAAATGCCTTCTCCTGTCAGGACGGCTAAATGTTTGCTTACCTGTGGCATTTGCTCTCAAGTTAAACCCAATCAGTATTTCCAGATGTGCCCAGAGCAACGCATGTCGTTTTCAATTAAATATAACATGCAAATGCGATTTCCAACAACACGAAAATTAACTACTAGGGTAATTGTTCCCAAAGTACTGCAATTTTAAGTGTCATCAGAATGCATTATGTTTTCTGTTGGCAAAAGAATTATTTTGTAATGGGTCAGGGAACTCCTTTCATACACTTTAATCATCAGCACACAAGCTTCAAAAATGAAATATTTTTTAAACCTGTCCCATCATTTCACTATCAGCTCCCGAGAGTAACAGACCTACCGGAAAAATAATTACAGAAGTATGATCACATGGTGAGTTACCTTAAAATGATGTTTTCAAAAGAAAACAAAACAGAAACCAACAGTCTGCAAGTATTTACATTTGTTTTAAAGCCAGAATATTCAATTAAAATGAAGAATTTGGACGTCTTGCACAATCACAAGTTAAAAAGCCCTCATTCAGCAAAACCTGCCACAAGAGAGAGGCTTTAAAAGAAGTGTTCACTAACAGATTTACAATGTTCTAGAAGATTTTTGCAGGAAAGCAGTGTAGCTTTGTGATTCTATTTTAAAGTTTTAATGTGTGTTCAGTGCCCACAATCTACTCTGACTAGCTTTAGGAAAAAAAAAAAGGCTAAATATGCACTTTAACCTTACCTTTCTCTTGGTCAAAACTATTTTTGTTACATGCAATTTCATCGCTAAATGAATCACAGCACAAAAGTTCCCTTATAGAGCCTATTATAAGCATTTGGCTGAAGACAGCGCAAAGGAATTAAGCTTCCTGAGAAGCAAAAAAGAAGCCAAGCTCTATCGTTTCACAACAGTAAGCAAAAACAGCCTGATTTGGCAAACAGGCTTCTGCACCCCATCTTAGCCAGCAAAAAAACCTGCAATTTTATGACTACAAGTCATAAGCCATGGATGCTATCTCCTCCATCCACAAAGTACTACACATCCATACAGCTGGACATATGTAAGTAAGGACAAGAAGTTGTGCCCTTTCATTTCATTCCCATGAAGAGGACACAGAACCAAGCATCTCAAACATCTCTGCTGCCGTAAACAGAGCAAAGGGACAATCAGACCATTTCTGTCCCGGAAGGTACGAGGATAAACAGTTGTCCAGCTGTGTACAGATGTCTACCTTCTCTACATTTTGTTTCTTCTTCTCACCTGTATATTTATCTATTAATATGCACAACATTAAAAGAAAACCATTATCACAGAAACGTGACTAAAGGTATGTTTTACAGAAAAGGGGGAGGAATTTAATCTCCACTAAACTGGTGGAAAGGGTATATACATGAGAGCACGTACACTTAAAAATAACACACACTGAGGCACGTTCTCCTGCATAAACAGAAACCAGCCTTAGTGTAAGTGGGGAAAGTATCACATAGTTCAGTGAAGAGATTCCACTTTGCCTGTGAACGTATCGTAGAATCATAGAACGTGCTGGGCTGGAAGGGATCTTTAAAGGTCATCTAGTCCAACCCCCCCGTAGCAAGCAGGGACATCTTTAACTAGACTGGGCTGCTCAGAGCCCCATCCAGCCCGACCTTGAATGCCTCCAGGGATGGGGCCTCCACCACCCCTCTGGGCAACCTGTGTGATGCTAGAGCACGGCAACACCAAAGCCGCTCTGCTTTGCTTGCATTGCGAATATCCGACAGCAAGACTACTTCTGAGGAAGAAAAAAAAACAAAGCAAGGTCTTTAAGCCTCATATTCCCTGAAATTTTTGCTCCTAGGTCCAGAGGTCTGCCTGCCACAGCTGCCTGGATATGTCAGGAAAGATTCAGCTTCCTTTTGCTGCAGGAATGCAGCCGATTGACCAAATGCATCAGACGGAACCTTGTTTGGGAGAGGGCAGAGCTGCTGGCATCAGCCTGATGGATATCAAAGGCGACAGGCTACAAAGTTTAAGGAAGTGCAGAAACTTTAAGAGACAGTTTGTGATTAGAAAAGATATAATGAAATGGACAGAAGTTGTCAAAAGAATTTTCATTTGGCTTTACGTTTCCTGAAATAAGTATTGATTGATACATTCACAGTTTCATTGCAGCAAGCATTAGATTAGGGCTATTGAACTAACTCAATATGATGCATCGCATGACAGCAAGAAAAATTAAACAGTTCAAGCTGTGATCTTGTCAGATCTCAGAAGGCAGATACGACATGAATGATCTGATAGGGAACCTCCACAGGCAGCCAGGAAATACAACTGGGGATTCAGCTCCCGTTCCCACTGAGCAAAGCTGGTTCTAGAGGCTGAGACTTTAACTCGCGGTTCGGACCACGGTGATCATTAACAACCACCAATAACACCTCCTGCAAGTTAATCCTCTTGTTCTTAAAAAGGAACGCTTTTGGTTCACCTTGACACAGAACAGCCATAGCTTACACAAGCTCACATATACAGGAATAAAAATGAATGCTTTTGGAGAGTCCTTGAATGGAGCTGCTCAAGTATTTTTATTATTTTAATGAGCTATGTGGTTAGAAAACAGGGCAGTTACAAATAGGGTGCTTCATCAATCTTCCAGTAAGAAGTGCCCTTCACTCTCCGTGCAAGACAGAAGCACTGTGCTCTTTTCTGCACAGCAACAACTCAGTGGCTGAAACACAATTACCCACAGACAAGATATGTCAACCACCAGACCACCAAATCTCCCCAGAACCACTGTGTACACGACTCGCTCTTATCAGGATGTCGCATATCCTTCATTAAAAGCACCACAGAACCACATTAAAGTAACTGCACCACCCTTCCCCCTGCAGGTCTGCAGCGGGAGTTCCCACAAGCTACTGGTATGTTCCATCCGCTGAAGAACGGGCTATTTGAAATACACGACCGTGTGCCAACGCTTTGCAAAGGCTGCAGCAAGGCTCACTCTGTAACATTATGATGATTGTGCAGATCGTGCTGGAGGAAGTTAAGTGCTGCTACAGTTCACTAATGATTCTCAGATCCTGGATTCCAGTCAGGTGCTTTGGTTATTGCACAGGACTCAACCACTTACAGTACATCTCGTGTTTTAGCTTGCGATAGGTTCACATTCCTTAAGAAACCTCGAAAATGTGAAACATAATCCCTTTTAACACTATTATGTAAAAATCATCACATGAACATTACCAAGAGTCTGCTCCAGAAAAAAAAAAATCTGCCAAGTTGTACCTTCTACTTTCAACCCCTTCGTCAGCCTCACTCCACTGTGAGTTTTCATGTCACATTAACTTTATCACTGCAATAAACGACAGCAGAGACTTCCCACTTCACTACAATGGAAATAATTTCTGTGCTCTGTCGTACACAAATAAGCAGGAAACATGATTACTTTTGATCTGAAGAGACTGACAACCCTGAGTTTTAAACTGTACCTGGCCTTTCTCTGATCTTCACTTGCCATAAGAAAGGTAGAAAGTCTTCAACTGCAAATTACTAAAAATAATCAGCTGCAAGATGTGACCTTGGGTAAAGCATTGTTAAATTGGCCAGCAAATTTTTTCTCAGGCATCACTGTTATTAACTTGCAATTTTTTCATTTCAATCTGCCACTGATGCTTGGCAGGTTATAATTTTTCATTTTCTCACTTGGCTGATGCTCACTCAAGTAGAGATTATGGAGATAGTGGTGGAGAATTTTTACAAAAAGTCTTTTTACCCTTTCACTCTATCATATCAGGATACTAATACGAATCGTCTTTATGAGGTGGGTTACCTTCTAGGTATAACAGGATTACTGGTAAAAAAAAAGGTTCTTTCAGTACTCCAACAGCAGGAGCAGTTCTCATCTCAATGGGAATTCGTGAGCTCTCCCATGTGTGAATGGACAGTCGTACAACCACGACCTGTTCGGTGCATTCCCGTCAGACGTGACGTGCTGCTTGGACTGCACTTCCAATTTGCAGTTAATACACATAAAAGTTTTACAATTTCAGTGAATTAGCCCTTTCCCTTGAAGCAACCACTCCTTCCTCTCTTTAAAAGAAACAAGAAAAAAAAAAGTCATTGACCACTTTCAGTGTTTGAAGTTTGGGTGTTTCAGGAGTTTTTTCCTAATATCCTTGGTTCACAACGAAGATGCTCGGAATACAAACATCTCACTGAACACAAACAGGTCCAAAAATTTGATTTCATTTAAGCTGTTCTGCTTCTGGTGATGCATCAAAGCATCCTTTTGCCAGAAGATCCATTTTGTAACATTTGTCTTTGACTAAAAATACTCGTCCCCCAAGCAACTCTGATGCAGGAACTGTATGTGATACGCTGTGAATATTTGCAGAAGTTTCCTCATTATCAAAAGAGATTTTTCGATTGCTGTTATTCTAGCTAGAGCTTATGCTAGAAGATACATTGTGAGGGGAAGTCGAAGAACACATTAAAGGCTCGTACACAAGAAGCATAAGTCACGGTGGAGTGCGCTGTCATCGATCAGAAACCACGGTTCACATGAAGCTGGAGACACTACGATGTTGTTGCTACTAGATCAGCATTAAGTTACAGCCCAAAGGATATCAACACAGCCTGACAAAACATGTCACTGCCTCCGTAATTATCCACTTTTAGCCTTCCTATTCAAACCATGAATACTCAGTACAAAGAAGCACAGACCTGTTCCAATCATTGACCTAAGCGCACAAAGAAACAAGGGCACACTTCTTTATATTGCCTTTGTTTTGTCGTCTTTAATTATATTTTCAAGTATTTACTGTCCTAGCAACTGTCTCGGCACACATTTCATTCCTGATACATCGACTGCCGTTGAGAATAAGCTTCATCGTTCATTCTATGAGATTATTGCAATTTTGGCCGATGTGACACAGTAAGGTTCCTAAAGTCCTGTGACTGTAAAAAAACTAATTCTTGGATCTAATTCACTGCTTTTGACTACAATTTCTGAAGTTTCCAAAGACAGCATATCATCCCTTATTTCATAGACAGGGAAGTGAAGGCAGAGGAAAGAAAACAGCCTTGGCTAAGGCCGTACACAGGAAGAGCAGTTGTATTTGAATATTGACCGAATCCAAGCTAGTTCGCTCTTGTGTTTAGTTCGACATTCATATTATCACAGAATCATAGAATGGCCTGGGTTGGAAGGGACCTTAGAGATCATTTTAATCCAACCTCCCTGTCGTGGACAGGGACGCCACCTCTGGACTAAGTCAGGCAACACGTGAGAACCAAACAGGAATCGAACCCGCGACTTTCGGTGTTTCAAGCACCACGCTCAACCCACTGAGCTAAACCGGCCCTCAATTATGAACATTTTCCTTGTGAGCAGATCATATTTAAAAAAAAAAAAAGAAAAAAAAAAACAGTTCTTAAAGAAGGAGCTTGAGACATTTTTCTTAAAGTTCATGACTACATTTCTAACAGCCACACGGTCTAGAGAACAACAGATTATGCCAGCTGAGGAGCACCCCAGCTCATCCCCAGCTTTAATGGAGCTACTAGTTTTCTTTTTCCCGGCTTACAAGCCATGCGAAGCTGCTTCTAACGTCTCCTGGTCCCTTTAACATATTCAGCAGCTCCACAGAATCAGCACACAGGGAACTGCACACGTCTTGCAGCCTCAGAGCACCATGCAGCCCCGTGGGAAGCTCCAGCAGGTAAGGAGGCACAGCTGCACCGCACTAAACCTGCCGTGCAGGATCACAGAATAAAAGAACAGTTTTGTCTGGAAGAGACCCTTGAGATCACCGAGTCCAACCTTTTCCTAGCCCTATCACCACCACTAAACCACGTCCTTCAACAAAACATCCATTGTTCTCTTAAACACCTCCAGGGACGGTGACTCAACCACCTCCCTGGGCAGCCTGTTCCAATTCCTGACAACCCTTTCAGCAAAGGAATTCTTCCTAACATCCAACCTGAACTTCCCCTGGTGCAACTTAAGGCCATTTCCCCTCGTCCTATCACTCACCACTAGGGAGAAGAGTCCGGCCCCCACCTTGCTACAACCTCCTTTCAAGTAGTTGTAGAAAGTGCTAAGGTCTCTCCTCAATCTCCTCTTCTCCAGGCTAATCAGCCCCAGATCCCTCAGCCATTCCTCAAAGGACATACATTCCAAATCCTTTGCCAGCTTGGCAGCCCAACTCTGTACCCTCTCCAGCACCTCAATGTCCCTCCTGTAGCCCAGAACTGGACACAGTACTCGAGGTGGGGCCTCACCAAAGCCGAGTAGAGGAGAATAATCCCCTCCCTGCTCCTGCTGGCAACACCATTCCTGATCCAGGCCAGGATGCCGTTGGCCTTCTTGGTCACCTGGGCACACTGCTGGCCCATTGGCCACCTGTCCACATTGGAGATGTAGTTCTGGCTTGACCGTATTGAGTTTGCAGAATCATATCACTTCTACTCAGACAAAACATTAGTTCTGCTTTTGATATTTCAGTTCTCATTCCAAGTAAAATATTTTTTCAATTAACTCAGAACAACATTGGAGTAGCTATACTTTTATACACTACTTTATAAATAGGGGTTTCGGGGTTACATTTTTTTCATTCACCTCTCAAATTGGGCTCACTCTATAAGCTGATTAACACTCATTTATCCCTGTTAGTGTCAACTTGTTCCAGTCAAAATGTACCAAGTGATGGAACTAGGTGTGGAAGCAAAAAAGGACACCACTAACTTCTATCAGCTAAGCTGGTGTTAGTCAAAACAGCAGTACAAAACAGTCTTTCCACATCTTGATTTATACCAAATAAATTCTCTTCAAACTACCAAATTTGCAGAAGGTCTGGCCTCAAGCCCACTATGTCTGGATGAGAATGGGCACGAATTACAGATGTGGGGAGCTGCGGGTCTGCAGCAAAGGGAACAATTTTCACTGCGAGTTGAATTTCAGACACAAAAAAATTCCACACAACTGTTTGAATCCTTATGGGCCTACCTAAAGCTAATAAACTCATGCATAGATCACATAAAATCAAACTGAAATAAGCTATTCATTAATCTTTCTTACTTATATTTAAGACTTTCACAAATTCTCACTAGGAATCCAGTTCAGAAAGCTATTCTGGAAGTGAAGAATGCAAGAAAAATGCACTCCAACTTCCAATGGCTTTTTTTTTTTTTTGAAATCTGAATCCCACCCTAATTTCACACTATGGCAACACATTTCAACAATTCAGACTTTTCTTAGGTACTCATTACCGTAGTTCAACCTTTACAATAGTCTATTCTGCGTATGATATTCTATTCTGCATAACAAGACAAAGACCTCTCTCTCTCCACCTTGTAGCATCTTTTATTATTAACTGAAAAGACTCCTTTGATGCCCACTGATAGGAGAAGATGCAAGTTTTGTACTCTCACACGAGGATGGCATGCTCACTTCAAGAATCAAAGTAATGCTCATATGCAACCTACGTGCCCAAGGACTACACGGAAGGGACCCTGCATGTGAGAACTGCAGTTATTCACATTAGCTCTTGACCTTCAACTAAGATCAGACCTGACTATTAAAACAGCCACAGCACTAGACGGGCACCCCCGACTACCCCATATTTTGGTTTAGCCATTTGTGAAGCATTTATAATCATTTGAGTTAGCCAGCAATGGCAGATCTTTGTTCCGGAAAGCAGTAATTATCTCCTCACTAAGAAGTGAGGTCAGTGAGATTTCAGAGAAAGCTCTTCATTAACCTGTTGAGTTAGCAGAGGGAAGCACATAATCCCAAGTATGAATGCTTTGCTGAGCAAGAGTCCCCATTTAAGCACTGGGTGGTCAACCTGTAAATCCAGAGATCTAACTTTTACTGCTCCCAAATTGGCTTGACTGAAGCCCTCACTACAAAAGCCTTGCACCCCAGACACCAGGTACCCAGGTTCAGGCTGGATTGGTACACGCTCCCGGTGAAGTCTTTCATTTTTGCCTTACACATCCACACAGCCCCGCCCTGGAAACCTGGGCTTAAAAGGATGTCAGAAGAAACCTAAGGAGAAACAAATGTTAGTGGCTAGGAGAGGAATAAATCTTGTCCAGTTTTTCACATCTAAATAATGGAAAGATGCTGGGCTGCTAATAAAAGTTAAAAAATTAAGGCATGTATTTTAGTAGCAGGTTATTTTAAAAAAGAAATTGCAATGTTGAACTATAAATCATTAAAGGAATAAAAAAAGAACACACACTGACCTTTTCAGCAGTTTAACTTCACTACATCCAACTGCAAAATCCTGCAAGTTTTAGGTTGTGTATATTTATTTTGTTCAAGCTTGACCTGCTGTTCAGACCACTTGCCACAGCTAAGGGAGCACATAAAAAACAACTACTACAGAAATGCTAACAGCCTTCAGCAATGCACCCTGGAAAAGTTCCAGAAATCTCTCATCTTAGCAGTACCTCCGACAAACACTGAATCCCTCTTTACTTAGTATTGCTGCTCTCATTATGAAGCCCTGATAAACCAGGCTCCCAGTACCGAGCCTGCAGAAAGTACAAGAGATTCCTTTCATGTTCATTGGCGCTTCCTTTTAATTTTTAACCTGCTGCAATAACCAACAAAATACAGTGCAGACCTCTGAAAACCCTGATAAGTACACCATAACAAAGAGGATTAAAAAAATGTTCTGAAACAAAACAGAAATCACGCACACACTACCGCATGTTACGGTGCAGGACTATCAGAAATTAAGTCTTAAGAAAAGTCCCAATTTAAAAAAAGATTACCAGGGAACACTGATGTTGTATTTACATTAGCTTCTATGAATCAAGGAACTTCTTGGTGCATACAGAATGTTTCTAGGAAGAATTATTTAGCTAATAACAAGATGATTCTTATGAATAGATTTCCCTCAGTGAATTACTCAAGTTTTATCTGTTTCCAGACTGGTAGCTTCCTTTCGTTTGCCAAATATCTACCCAAATTTCCACTCCGAAAAAATCAGGACAAGGATCAGGCTGTATTTTACCCCAGTTCGTGAGGCACTTCTCATATCACTGTAAGACAAATTCCTTTATATAGTTTCAAAGAAAATTCTGAGGGTTTTTTCAGTTTTCTTCATAAACTGGTATAACTTGGTGTCAATCTGCACTTTAAACAGAGGTACGTTCACACAGCAGGTTGGAATACTTCACATTGCAAGAGGTAACTGAATAAAAGTTTCTAGATGGAACACCTCCAAAGCTCAAGATAAACAAGAAATGGATTAATATTCCCTGGGGAGCGTCATCATAATAATAATCTTTGAAGTTTTTCTACAGTTTTCAGTTGATTTATTCTAGAACCCATAGTGTAAATGCAAGCCTTCTAACAGAATAAAAACCAAATTTCCACTAATGGGGCTTTAAGATCTAAGTATCTTGACAGTTTCCCTTTAAATCACATTTATTTCGATTCTGAAAAAAAGGAATTACTTTGATATATTTCTTACGCTGGCACTTTTATGCCTCCTCAGGACATCAATGATTTTCAGACTTTTGAACTGGTACTAAAAATAATTATGCACTAAAGGTCAAGAAAATTTTTCCCCCCTTTCTTTTATTGGTAACACTTCCAGCTCATCTTTCTAGGAAGTGTCATTAATTACCTCCTTTCAACAAAAAAAAGAAAAAAAGAAGTGTCTCCATTACACATAGAAAGAATTGGACTTCAAAACTGAATCAGACAAAGTGTCTGCTAGAAAAAAGGAATAAATTACTTAGGCTTTGCCACTTAGAACATATTACGGGCTTAGAAAGACATTTTATTTTAGAAAGGAAAAAAACAAATAAGCCAATCGAAGAGCAGAAAGCAGTCCTTATATATCATTATTATTTTTCAAAAGTGCACTCAATCTTGACAAAGATGGAACAAGAGTAAGTTTCTTTTTCAACTCTCTCATTTACACTTGAAGGACACACCAAACAAAAAACAATTCTGCATTAGGCAGCAGCATCAAGAGCCAGTATTTCACTTCCAGTAATTCAACCATAACGTGAAATTCACTTTTTCACCCCGCCCCGTTCTCTCACATATTGGAACACAATTTTTTCACTGGCAGAAAGGTAACAGCTCCCTTCCCAAGACAGTCAGTACGTCTGCTCTCAGATACCAACACGCAAAGACAACGCCTGATCTCTTAGCAACCAGACAACAAACATGTTTCCATCTCAGCATTATATATGCAGCGTATAAAAGAAACACCCCTACTTCAAGAAGACCATCTCAGGTTACTTCCGTATCCTTTGGCATACCAGGTCAATAATTGTTCAAACTACATCTTCCCTAAGAAATGCACATTTCCTTTAATACGTCTCAAGATTCCTCTTAGGATGGGAACTCAGAAACATGCCTGTAAATACTCTCTACAACCTTTCCAGAACTATTTTCAAATTCAGAAGCCACAGGCCTATCCAATCAAGATTGCACATACACAAATAAATTGTTTTATGTCTACATACTTTAGTATATAACCACTTACACATATGAAAACGTGTATTTCATTTCAGCTACCTGTACTCAGAGATGCACTGATCGTTTCTATGTGCAAGAGCCATCTGTACATTACTCAGCAACACTGCAGTGTGGTCCTTCCTAGTACTGAAAAAAGGAACAAAAACTAACTTTAGGGAAAAAAAAGACCACCAGAAAATAAAAACAAACAAACAAAAACCCCAAACAAAAAAAGCCCCAAAAAACCAAAAAACTCAGAAAAAACCCAAACAAGCAAAAAAAAACAACTCTACACTTGCACCACAACAGTATCTTATGCTTGAACACACAGCCCAGGAATATTTTTGCTGCTGGAAGTTTCTGGATTTGAAGTGCTGGACCTTGAACTTCCATAATAATTAAAAAAAAATAAAAAATCAACTGAAATGCACTCTATTTTTTCTGGCAGAGCAGATCTTACTCGCTCTAGAAAACTGAAGTTCTTGAGAACTGGTTTAAAACTTGAAATCCATGTAAAATACACGTGTAAATTCAGTGAATTTAAACTTTCACAGTTTCAAAGTTAATTATCCACTAAACTTCAAAATGTAGA
Organism: Trogon surrucura; assembly: GCA_020746105.1. NCBI lineage: Eukaryota > Metazoa > Chordata > Aves > Trogoniformes > Trogonidae > Trogon > Trogon surrucura. The sequence goes on along the minus strand of CM036625.1, from coordinate 6,434,363 downwards.
CTTAATTTTCCAAGTGCTACAAGCAGGTGGATGAAGCAAGTGAAAAGAAGTCACAAGTCACTAATCAAGAAAAGCTCTGGATTAGAACTGCAGTCTGGGAACAGATCACAACTAGACATGCAACTTCTTTCCCCCCCCCCCCCAGGGGAACACCATGTTCTCCACAGCCTCTTGCTCACTACAATATTTTTATTTTTTTTTACACTATTTCCACAGACAAAAATCAAACCATCTGGCTTGTGCCAGACATACTTGCCCATGTTTTATTTGTTTTTCAAATAGCAGACACTCATCAAGCATCTAATATATGTGATTAGCTGCTAGGAAAACAAGAACTCAATCTGATTTAAAAATATCTTTGCATTTGCTCTCATTCCATCCCGGGAGAAAACTAGATACTTCTGCACGCTTGTCTGTGACGGAGAAAAACGACTGAATAACCAGTAGTTCAGTATGTTGAACATATGCTCACGTATCAGCTCTGGGCCAACACTTTGGCCTGAAAACAAGACCAGGCTTCTCCGAGTATTTCAACATATGCTTCTCTTGTGTAAGCACTTATATAAACAATATCGTATAGGCTTTATTCTCAAGTGATGCAGCAAAAATATGAAGTAATGCAGCACCCCCCTATTAAAATAAAAATTTGAGGCACGTGTTTGACACCATGTAACTATCTACTCTTTTTAATCAGAATTCTTTTCCCCCCGTGGTGCAGGGTCCAAAGGGCTGTTACCCAGAACGCAGGAGAGGGCACTGCATCACAGCTGTCTCCTGTAAGAGGTAAGAGAAGCAGCAGCCTGATCCCTCAATTATTTTCTTCCACAGGTATTCTCAAAGACTTCTGAATGAGTAAATCCACTAATATTTTAACAGGCTTCCACAACTCGGCCTCAGACCCAGTCTATACCACTAGTCAGAGGCACGGCACACGCGGCTTTTATAGACAGGTGACCCGCAAGGCTCCAGTGTCCTCCTCGAAGCTCCTCCTCGTACTGTAGATGCTCTGCAAGGGTTCCCACAGCAACAGCCAGTATCAACAGCAAGATTACAAAATTCTCCAAGTCCCCAGTATAATCCTTTATTTGCTGTACATATACAGTATGTATCCACAGCAGTTCAATGCTCTTTGCTGCCTTCTAATCACACTTTCAAACATTCATGCACAAAATAGTTTTTGTGCCAGAGTTCGTGCAGATTTCTTCCTACTAAAACAGTACCAAACCCAAGTTATTTGAAGCAAATCACTGCAAGGAAATTGTTTTTTAACATGCCTAAAATATTAAAAACGACAACAAACTAAGTGGCAAAAGATAATTAACTAATTTAGACAGCAATACAATGCCCTCAGTCTCACCCAGCATGACGTTTGTGACTCACAAATGTCAGTCTCTTAGAACACATTTAATAGTTGTTTCAACGCAGCCTGCAGTTCCCACCTATGAATTCCTCTGCCAAATTATATTTTTCCCCCCCTCACAGCTGGTAAAACCAGTGGATTTCAAATTTAACATTAAAAGACAAATAGAAAAATTAATAATCTGCCAACTACTTTGGGGAGGAGGGGAGAGGTGACGTATCAAATTTAGTGCCCACAAAGTGCATCAAGTAGATGGCAGGAAACCACCTGTGGCAGTAGATGGGATGTGTCCAAAGGTGTTGAAAGAGTTGGCTAACGTCACCAAGGGACTGCTTTCTGCAGAGCTGTGATGACTGAAGGAAGCTGTGAAGAGTGGAAGAGTCGAGCGTTGCCATCCTGTGTAGAAAGGCAGGAACGGAGACGCGGGAACTCGAGATCATTCAAGCCTCACCTCAGTCCTGTCTTGCCAAAGTGCAGCACACAAGAAATTCTAAGCAAGCACCTCCTGCTTGCACATGGACACCAACCCATATTATACAAATAAGGAAATAAAGCTACAGAGGGTCAACATAACTCCATGCTTTGCTGATTTTAAAACATATTGACATCGTGTTAACAGAACCCGGGGTGCTCCGGAAGAGCTAGAAACACTAATCTCGCTTGGACAATCCGGAATAAAGCAGCAGCTTCAAAGTGTAAAAAACTTACTTGAAGCCCCACATACAAACACCATCTGCTCTTTTGCAAAAGGTACAGCATTTGAAACAACATTCTTTTCCTCTTCCTCTTACTACATGCCATCACAAAGAGAATAATTTTATTTATATAAAGAGCCTGCAAAATTGAGTTCCATAAAAACAGGAACATATGGCCCAATAATTCTGAATAGCAGTTAGCATATTCATCCGTAAAAATAAGAACTATAACGGGTAGATAAATACACCCAAGTCTACTTGGAAATTGCCAGCATACACACGGTTTTCTGCAAATAATTATTTTTTTTTAAGAATTTCTCACCCATCACTCTACACAAATACTTCTCATTGCAGTTTTGCCAAAGTTAATCTTTCCAAACCACAAACTTGGCTTATACCACTTCGTATCATACATATTAACAATACTCTTAGGCCTAACTTAGTGCATAAAAAAAACAAACCTCTCTTTCATAAAACTTAATTTTTATCACTATTGAAAGAAAGTTTGAAACAAATTTAGGCAAACCATAACATGAATGTAATTATAAAGTAGAAAAGACAGAACTTTCTGTGGAGCTTCTTAGAACACTAAATAAAATGCCTAAGTATAAACATAAGAAATAATCCTTTAAAAAAAAGTCCTGAAGAAGAATATGTACACATCTATGAACTACTTTCTGTTATTAGTAAAGCGAAAAACAAAGCACGGTCAAACATCTCTACTTGCACATGCACTCATGCCAGATATTCTGTAATTACAGAATTTGAAATCCCTTTCTGTTTTTTTCAGGCAATACATCTACCATCCACTGGTTTCTAAGCCAGCAAATATTTGCCCTTGCACAGTTTCTTACTAGTAAGTGGCTTAGAATTTGTTGACTGAGCCCAAAAAAACCCAAAACAAACACACCCAAAAAAAAACCCAGTCACTTTTGCACTCATTTCCAACTCTTCCGCTGATCAATACTACAACAAATATCTCGCTTTCTCTTCAGAATGCATCACAAAACTTTCTGGATACTTGCACATCATCTTGAGACAAGAAGCACAATCTTTTTTAGACTCTCAAAAAACCTTCCAGCTGCCAGCTTTTCCTCCTCTAATTTGCTGCAGTATTAGAACCAGCTGGTTCTACCTGTGTACAAGATTCAGCTCCCCAAACCACACTCTTCAAACCGATCATCTGGTCACTTAAGCAAAAAGGCTGGCTTCACTGAGTGATGTGGATCCTTCTCATTTATTTCGACAATAGCCGCCCCCCAACATTTTGAAGGTGGATTCCTGATGCCTTTTCCAAAAAGTTGAAGAGTTTATTATAATAAACAGTCACATTTTATCTGACTTGTGCCTCAGCTTGATTTCTGCTCTTCCTGTCAAGCATCAAAAGGAGGTTCCACTATTCTGATACACAATTCTCCTATTTTTCCTTATGCTCCCTACAATTCCACGAAGCCTAAGATCTGAAAGCATTCCCTGCTAAGGGTATGTAAAGCTGGGCACACTAAAAACCTCAGAACATTCCTGCTGGTTCTTTGCTGCAGGAGCTGTATTATCACACAGCTTTGCCCAAAATCTCTGCAGGATCTACAAATTCTTCCTTACACACACACACAAGGTTTCTTAATGATTTTTTTTTTATCATCAACCCTCTGTGTTTCTTCACTACTTTGACAAAACCTTGTAAGGAATCTTAGCAACTGCATGTTAATCTAGTACTTACAATGGCCAAGACCTACTAATGCAGAAATCTAGCATAATGACGTCTTTTTATTGCTGAAGAATTTTGTTGCCAGCATGACTTAGTGATCTTCAAACTTCAGCACAGAACTTATACAACAAGGCCATTGTTTCCAAGCGTTTTTAGACATTAACTACCAGGTCTGTTCCAACTTCAACAGCATCCTGAGTTAAAGAACCATATTTTGTTGTTTACTTTTTACGTAGATTTATGTACCTAGATGCAGAAAGAATACTGCGATCATCTACTCTGACATCTATAGAATATGGACAAACACTGTCAATTAATTCATATTTTTCCTTTAATATCTACCTAAATCACATCTAAAATTTTCCTTTGATGAATATTCTACTGTAACCTGCAATAAATTGTCCTCACTGCTGAAGATGCATTTCTTATTTCTTCTGCAAATGTGTCTGGCTCATATTTTAGCCAATGGATCTTGTTATATCATTTTCTGCTTCATCTTAGATTTTTTGTTAACAATGCATACACTTAAACATTGCAATCAAGTCCCTCCTTGCTTTTATCTTTGATAATATTTAACATACTGAGCTCTTGGAATTTCTCCCTCAGGAGCTATTTTCAACCCTTACTCATTCTTACAGTAGCTCTCTGAATTCTCTTTGACTTTAACATCCTCCTTGAAGCATGAACACCTAAACTTAACAGACGATTCTTGGTGTGATCTCACTAATGTCAAATACAAAGGTGCTGTGCATTTTCTGCTCATACGTAAATTGGATCATATTGAACCTTTTCCTCAAGATCTCCCATAAATTAACCTGTACTTACATGGAAAATAGTTAACTGAGAAACACAATGAAGAGAGAATAAAGGAATGGACCCAGTGACTCTACCAATTCAGCCTCCCAGATGACTCTCACATATTTGCTTCCACCTACACATATGTGCTTCAGTGGCATTATCTCTGATTTTCAAGCACAAACTACAGAAGAACTGTGTGATGGCTCAATCCTTTGACCCTGTATGAAGAAGGAATGCTGTACTTATTACTATAGAGAGTTTAGAGTTGACTGAGTTAGAAGTCAAGGCTTACTGAGGTCAACAGCCAATACTGACCACCTCAAATATAAGACCACACCTCAAATACTGTGGACAGTTCTGGTGTCCCCACCATAAGAAGGACATAGATCTGTTGGAGCAAGTTCAGAGGAGGCCACAAAGATGATCCAGGAGCTGGAGCACCTCTGCTATGAGGACAGGCTGAGCAAATTGGGATTGTTCAACCTGGAAAAGAGAAGACTCTGAGGGGACCTTAAAGCTGCCTTCCAATACCTGAAGGGAAAGAAAGGCTGGAGAGGGACTTTTTAACAAGGTTGTCCAGCAAATGGACAAGGGGAAATGGATTTAAATTCAAGGAGGATCCTAGGAAGAAATTCTTCAGTCCGAGGGTGGCAAGACTCTGGAATAGATTGCCCAGAGAACTTGTGGATGTCCCCTCCCCGGAGATGTTCAAGGCCAGGTTAGATGGGGCCCTGAACAACCTGGTCTAGTTGAGAGGCATCCCTGCCCATGGCAGAGGAGTTGGATTAGATGATCTCTAAGGTCCCTTCCAACCTAAGCCATTCTATGGTAAGTCAAGGTATTGATCTTCAACACAAGTAATGGATCAATAATAAGTAAGAGCATATTCACACTTTTATTCAGCTCCTGTACATTTTCTCCATTTCTCAGGCACTCGCACAGAACTGCAAACAAACTGATCACGAACTTTACTTGATTACTCCTTGACTACATTTTCATATATTCCAGCCTTGAGATTTTTTCCCCTGCTAGATTCCTGCTGACCAACAGATCTCAAGGGTAGTAGATTGCTCACAGAAAATAAATGTTCTTCTGCACTTGGTCTGGACTGCAAGAGCTGTACGTGATTTTTGCTTCATAGGAACCACATATTTACCGTGGAATGAACGACAACCTTTCCTACTTCCCTACACGGTGATGTTAACCAAGCATTCACAACTGACAGAACCAGCAGATGCATATTTGAGGAGAAACAAAGTGCTTTAATGCACGTTGCTAAGGCTCCAAGAACAGAGTGCATTGTTTTCAACTGATCATAACTCAGTCAGAACACTGAGTTACTTCTCAATGGAGGCAATTTCCACGTCAAATTTCAACTCTCAACCTCCTCAGCAATGCAGTAAAGAAGCATGAAAATCTTAAAGAAAATTAGACGGAAAAACAGGAGAGAATAAAGTGTTTCTTCTCCTCACTTGACTTTATGATTTAAGTGTACGGTGGGAGGCGCAGGAATTGGGGTTTTTTTGCTGTTAAATAGTATAGCTGTGTTGATGTGAGGTTTTTATGCTGACATGCTCTGGAAATGTAAAAGCTTCTGAATCCAAAATCAGTTCTGCCTTTTAGAAAAAGAAAAGCAACACACAAAATCAAAAACCAAAAAACCGCATGCAACCACAGAACTCAGGAACAAAACCAAGTGTTTTCTTCACTGCTCTAGCAGTCTTACTCAAGCTTCTGGAACAGAAATCTAAGTGGACAGAAGACGAGACACCATGCCCAAAAGATTGATTCAAAGAAGTTTGGTTTGCCATCAAAACAACACATACGTAAGTTTCAAATATTTGTAACACTGGAGGTCCAAAGAAAAATGCAATTATCAACAAAGCAATTTGCTGCAGAAAGTGGCATCTGGCACAGAGAGGTCTTGTGAACTAAGCTGTGGTCCACACTCCATGGAAGTGCTACTGCAAAATTTTATATGCATAAAAGTTTATTTCCTCACATCAACATGTAATGCCTGCTATTAGCACCCCATACTCAGACCCAGTGATTGCTGCATTGCCCACAGTCGATAGAGAAGAGAAGGTTTTGGCATACAGGAACAGAATAAATATAATAAATGTGACTGACATTCCAGACATCGGTTACTGGTGTCAGGAACGAATCAAGCAAAAAATAGTCCCAGAAGTTCCAACAGATCAAACACAACAGAAGTCAAACCCCAGTGAAAACACAAATGGCACTACTGTATCTCTGCATGGCAGGAAAAAGAAACCAAATGGCAAGGGGAAAAAAAAAAACAACAAAATCACAAAGACATTCACTATCTGTTCTCTATCCCGCAGCTGGAGATAGCACCTATATTTCATAGCTGAACTAATTGCAGTTGTCTTCGGGAAATTGTTATGACAAATTGTTTTACAAATCAGCAAACCAAAGAGTTATCTGCACAGGAAGGCAACTTACAGGATCCCAGTTTTCAGTTTTATCACTAATTCAGAGCCATCTATCAATGATTTCCTCACATTACATCGCATAGTCCCAATGCACTGTTTATAAATATACGTATCTATATAGCCGCCTGTGTTTAAACACCAAAGCAAATGTTGTAGCGGGAGAAAAAAAAATAAATAAAACCCCAACACCAAAATCGCAAACAAACAAAACACCCCACACCAAAACACAAAAGCCTAAGCACCAATTCTATACTAAAGAAATACATCTTACTGCAGAGACTCTATCGTGGCCAAAAGTGCATTTAGAGTAGAAGCTGCAAAGCGGGTGAGAAAGGCTGAGGATCCCGAAGACGCCTGTTTGACAGATTAACCATAATGAAGATCTACAGCCCACGATCCCTGGAGGGTTACATGCGCATCACTAACAACTACTCTTCTGAAACAAATCTATTTATTAAGGGGGAGAAAAAAAAGCACTTGAAAGGTCTATTTTTGTCTAGTTTGCATTCATGCCCGGAGGCTATTTAAGAAGGAAAAAAAAAATGCAGGTATGTACCATAGTAAGTGACAAACTAAGACTTCAGCTGGGAAGATTAACAGAGCGGGAAGTCATATGATTCAGCATGACTATTGCGAGCTGCTACCACAAAAATATCTGCAGCTTGTGACATTCATATGAACCATGAGCATCTTTTTATCGACTTAAGACAATTCCGGTATTTTTACCACCTAATCCTTTTTTCTGCTTTAGATAAAGAACGTGGATCAAACTTTTCAAGCCAAACAAGCCAGCTTCCCATTAGCACAATCAGAACTGTTGCTTCATTATCAAGCAATTTAGCCTGTTAATATCGTCTCAGCTAACATCTTCCACAAGGTAAAACTTTTTAAGGATGTGAACAAAAACCACAAAAAAAGTTAGGTTGAGACAGACACACAAAACTGATGAAACTTAGAGAAAAGTGGGTTTACGCAAGATATTTTCTTTTTTTTCCAAGAAAATGTTGTACATATAGCTCTACAGCTTTTAATTAAAAAATTCCAGCTGGAAAAACCTTCAACAGGTCTGCTACAAAAGATCATTCTTTGGCTTGTTTCAGGTGATTAACTTCAAGGTAGATTATCATATAGTCAAGACATCTACTAGGAACGTGACCCAAGACCAAAATCCAGAAGATACTCTTTAGTCTTTTGATGATATGGGAGATAAATGCTGTATTACAGATGCACTGGGACTCACATAAGACCTCTTTAGATTAAAATTCTAGATATATACATATATAGTATTGCTTGATATACAGGTCTCCGGCATCGTTACAGTTTCAGTCATCTAATGCTTTCCATATGCTAACCACTGAACAAATAAATGTGCCTGTAAATGCAAAAAATACTGACCGTGTAATAAACAAGCCAACACGAGACAGGTTGTTCATATTAGGGTAAAATCTGAATTCTTTACTCCTTCCCTGAATATTTCTGTGGGGATGACTCAGCAACAAGGCCGCAAGTTTCAGCCGAAGCCTGCGAGATGCCTCGGTACCGCTACAAGTGTCGACTGGCCAGTCTTTCCATTTTAGCCACAATTTTGAGGCCATCTCAGCCGAGGAAAACGCATCGTGCAGAAACCCACTCGAGTCAAGCTGCGCCACGTGAATGGAGAAACCAAGACGCTGCGGATCCCGACCACAAAACCAGCCAAGTGACTTATTTGTGTTTCAGACAATCTGAGCACACACAAAACACAGGAAGGGAAAGCCTATTTCCACCCAGAAAGTTTTCAAGACCTCACGTATCGGTGAGTCCCAGGGTTGTGGGGTTTTTCTTTTGAACGTTTAAAAGCTTTGAAGAGCTGACACCCCGCTCAACACATACTCCAGTTCCTCAAACCCAGCCCAAGCAACACTTGGCGACCAGTTTCGCACCGCGAGCAGAAAGCAAGTAATAAAATACCGAGAGGCTCCACGCGGTAAGGCAGACAAAACACAAAATACATAAGAAAAGGGGGGGAAAAAAAGGACAAGCGGGGGCCGTGCCGCGGCCGGGCAGGGCTGATCCCGCCGCGCTCCCGCCCGGCGCCGCTCATCAGCGCCCGGCAATTAGCGCCCGCGCGTGCCGGGGCGCCGCTCCCCCTCACCTCAGGGGGAGCAGCAGCCACCGCGGCTCGGAGCTGCTTTTTTTTTTTTAATTATTATTATCATCATCACCGAGTTCGGAGTTACTTCGTACTGAACTACCCACAGGACCGCCGCGCTTTAGCAAAGTTTCCCCCTCCCCTCCTCCCGCTGCCTGAGGGGCTGGGGTGAGGGGGCGCCCACACACACACACACACAAACCCGCCCGCCCACCGCCGGCTGACAACCGGGCACCGCAGCGGACCGGCCGGCGCGGGGGAACGCCGGTACCAGGGCTCGCCCGCCCGCCTCCCCCTCCGCGCCGTTACCTGCCCGCCCCGGGCGCCCCGCCGCCGTACGGCTGCCCCGCGCTCGCCGAGGGAGGTTTTCAGCAGCCGTAAAGCGGGGAGCGCGCTCTCCCCCAGCGGCCGGGCAGGGGCCACCCCGGGGAAGAGGCCCTGAGGGCGGGCGGGCGGCCCCGGGGTTTTCGCCCCGCTCTGCGGGCGTCCTGCCCTCGCTCGGCTCCGTCGGGCCCGCCCCGGGGGTTGCCTACCTGCGCGGAGAGCTGCTCCCGCCGCCCTCAGCGGCCGGGCCGGGCCTGCCCGTGTCCTCGTAACCCCCCGCCCCCGCCAGCCGCGGAGGAAGCCAGTGGGACCCCGGCCCGGGCAACGTGGGGAGAGAAAAGTCGTAGAAATTATTTTTTTTTTCTTTTTTACACGATGTGACAACAGGTTGTGGCGAGGCCAGTGCCTGCACTCAACCTGCAGAGCCTGACTCTCCCGCGGGGCCAGAGGGTTTTGCTCCCAGCGCCTGGCACATGAGCCCTGTTCGAGCCTTGCTTTAAGGCTTTTTTTGGGGGGGAAACGATAACTTGCAGGGATCTGTGTATATACGAGGTAAGATACTCTCACCTGGGAGGGAAGATGAGAGTAGCCGAGTGCACCCACAGCCAGGCAGGACCCAGCGAGCCCAGGCTGACACCAGGATCAAAAAACCACAAGTGGAGAGTTTTGTACGTGTCTGAACAGCTGAAGCGACACTGCTTTCATAAGGGCTCTTCATGTCCATCGGTAAACTTTGATCTTGAACGAAGTCACATTACAGTACCGTCTCCGTATAAAAAGAAATTTTCTCAATACAGATTAATGACTTAGTCTGCTTGGGAACATTTTGCCGTTCATTCCACCCTAAATCTAGAATTTGTCCTGTAATCCAGGACGCTACAAGCTGCACAGCTCAGCTGCCTTCAAAAAAGGCAGGAGAAGTAACAGCCTGTTAAATTTCATTATCTGATGTCGGGGTTAGTATTGTTTACCCTAAGGGAATTAGCGATAGAAATGTTCATTTTACAGAGGGGAAATATGTCAAGAAGCATCTCCCAGAAGGACAGTTACGACACATTTGTCCCCATGGGACGGAAAGAAGGAAAAGAAAGAAAAAAAAAAAAGATAACAATTAAGATTTTTACCCTACTGGATAACAAGAACTACCAAAAAAAGAATTTTTATGTATATGTAAAAGGCTTCTTAACACATCAGCTACTGCAAAGAAAGCTGAAAACAAAACCTTTCAAGTCTTCCATGTACATGCTACGCAGCCAGAGAAGCAAATTTCAGGCATTTATAACAGAAGTAGCTTCTCCTAATAAAGTATTAATGGGAAAGTCTGGCTGGACTGCTATAGCTCTGAAAGCAATTTCAAAAAGCACAGAGCAATGCAATCACTGAAGAGCAGGTGAACTAATCTACAGTCCTCATTAAAAAAAGTAGTTTTTCCAACATTAAGCAGAAGCAAAACAACTGCAACTGGAGGCGTATTTTTCTTGCCCAAAGGAACACAAATCTATCAGGCATTTAGGTGTACCAACACATTTAGTCAAAGCACGACTCATCAGGTATTATTCACAATTTTCTCTTCTGCAAGAACATGTTGCAACTCTGCTCCTTCTTCCCCACCATAAGTACCGACTTGAGGCTTTCTTTGCACTATGTAGCTTAAGCTAATCATACCCCTTCCATATGAAAGGTTGAGACTGAAGTTCAAAACAGATTCACCACCACCACAGTTATGCATTTCCTTGCTTCAGCTGTGAACCACTTCTAGATAGTCCAGAGTCTGACACAAGTGTGAACCAGCACTGCTGCAGAGAAACCACCTCCAGCAGCGTACCAGCCATGACCATGGCATGCTTTCACACAAGGGTCCAAGCTGACTGTTTAGAGTCTTGTACCTTGCTGCATCTTAGTAAAAAATGGCTGGACAGGCCTTTTAATTACTCTGAGTTGGAGCTGTTGAACCTGGAGAAGAGAAGGCTCCAGGGAGACCTTATAGCAGCCTTCCAGTACTTGAAGGGGGCTACAGGAAAGCTGGAGAGGGACTCTGCCAGGGAGCATAGTGATAGGACAAGGGGTAACAGTTTCAAACTGAAAGGAGGTAGATTTAGATTAGACAGTAGGAAGAAATTCCTTCCCGCTGATGTGGTGAAGCACTGACACAGGCTGTCCAGAGAAGCTGTGAATGTTCCCTCCCTGTAAGTGTTCAAAGCCAGGTTAGGTGAGACTTTGAGCAATGTGGTCTAACGGGAGGTGTCCCTGCCCATGGCAGGAGGGTTGGAACTAAGTGATCTTTTAGGACCATTCCAACCCAAACCGTTTCGATTCTGTGAATGTTGAGGAAAACAAACAAAAACTTCACACAAAAAAACCCAAACCCACACAACCAAAATGCATTTACACTGTGAAGACAAAAACCTCCAAGCAATTACCTTTTTCAAAAAACTTAATGTGACAGGACTGCAAAAGAACATGCAGGACAATCAAATATAATCTTAAACCTTCCATAAAACTTTTAGAAAAGGAAATAGTGCATAAAAATAGTGCATCCGTAGAACACTTGAGTATTTACGTGCATCTTACCTTATGAAAAGGATCTCAGACAATTTGGCAATGTTCGTGGGAACATGAAAAAAGTTGAATCTTAAAGAGACTTCATTTACATTAAGTCAGTTTCAAGATGATGGATAAGGCAGAATGAAAAAGTTTCTGATTCACAAAAAGGATAGGTTGAAAGGCATTCTTTTGATGGTTTTAACTACTGACTTTAAATTGCTGTTCACTGCAATAGCCCTGTTTTCCTTCTGTAGGTTAAAGTTGGGTTTGTTTGTTTCTTTTTCGGTTTTTTACCAGCCTGCCAAGTGATTGAGCTCTAGTCCTTATATGAAGCAGAAGTGCCATCTTGTGGCCTATTAGCAGTTGCTGGTTAAGACTGCCTTTTCCGGTCATATTAGAGGTACTAGCATCAAAATCTGGTTTTTTTTAAAAGAGTTCAGCCTACAAACGATTAAAGAAAAATAAAAAAAAAAAATCCTACCTAGTTCACAAGTTTGTAGACTGACACTATGAAGAGTGATGTTCTCCAGCCCTTGGTGAAGGACATAAATCACTGTACTTGACAGGACTATTTATTCCATTGATATTGTCATTTTAAAGGTCTGAAAGGGACCTAACACTCCTTCCCCTTATTGTCCACTCCTTCGGTATTTAATCAAGGAAGCTACTGAGACCAAGACAACTTGTAGGCATGGCTGGAATGTCAAGTCTTGCTTCCTCACATAGGCTAAAGACACCCAGATTTAAATAACAGAAAGTCCGCCTGTGGAAACACGAAATTAAGTACTATTAAAAGCGTCTGCCAAATGTAGTTTGAAGGTCTAAAATTTTTTTATGAGCAGTCTCTGCTTTTTATGCTGAAAAATTAATTGGATATATGTATTTTACAGAACTAATCTATGATTCAGCAAGAAAAGTAATGAAATGAACAGACAGTTGGAACTGCTGCCAAGAGCGGTCATTTTAGACCTAGCAACCTTGGAAAATGACCTTTTAAATAATGATTTTGGAAAAGTATGCTACAAACTAACAAAAATGAGTGCTATCCACCTATAAAGTCTGCGAATAGCAATAGCTGCTAAAGAATGAAGACATTAAATTGATGATATCAAATTTGCTGGAGCTGCTGTTTATGTATCAAACATCCTAAGCATTGAACAGACCTGTGACTCCAGTTCTGCTCAGTATGTTTTTTTCCAGTACTACGATCCACTGAGGCCAGTAGGAATGCAGAGCTCTAGAGCGTTATGAAAGTGAGAAGATTGCAAAATTAGGACTGGAAGGCTAGCACGGCTTCCCTAAGACCTCAGAAAAGGGTAACTATACAAGAAGTAATGCAACATATTTAGACAGTGCCCTGAATTGTTCATTATCCCATAAGCAGTGAAATACTTCCTAAAAAAAAAAGGCATTTAAGCACACATGCTTTACACAATTGAAAGAAACAGTAGCTCAACATGAATTAGATGTTAAGTAGTGCATAGTGATGTAAAAGAAGTGGGATGCTTCTGCAGTTAGCCTGGAGATTTTTTTTGTTCCTTGATGAATGCCTTACCTAGTAGAATAACTAGCAAAAGTAGCTAGTGCTGGTGTTTGTCCAAGTTCAATCAAGAACCAGACTTTTCTGTAATGGGAGAGGACTCCCTACTTAATGAAATATCACACTTTCTTTTAACTTTGATAACTGTCAAAATGAAAGTCCACCACTTCTAGCAATACATCCCTGCAGTGGACTTTCTCAGCCCTTTTCCTCCTACTCAGGAAAACTGTATCCTAAGCTGAAAAAATGTAATTTCCCAAAATCTGTGCATAGAATATTTAGAATGTTTAAGTATTCAAAGCTTGCAGTTTTTAGGCACCACAGGATCCGCGCTAACTTTTTGGCTTCTGATAGCTGCCCAGGATAGACAGCGGTTACAAGTACAAGGAAATACCTCTGGTACAACTTCTACTTAAAAAAGAAAAAATATTCCATTAAAAAAAAAAAATTGTAAATCAGTAAGTGAAAACAAAAATAGTCTTCTCCTCCCACTCCCTCCTGAACTGCCTGTTCCTCCATTCTCCTGTCTTTCATGACAACATGAAAGAGAACAAGATGATTTACTGAAGAATCACTCCTATGCTCAGTCTGGCTGCAGGACATTATCTATTAGAAAATAATTTTTGGAAGACAATGTCCATAATGCTACCGTTAGTTAAAAATGTTGCAATTTTTAAACTAATGAGAAACACAGGAAGTACCATAGATTCTCCTAATGTCCTTGAGGCCATTATGGACAATTTCATGCATTACCAGGAGCAAGTTGTTTTGTCACTGACTTCATACTATTGGGATTTGGGGTTCCTAACAGGTAATTTTAATTTATTGAAACAGTACAGGGTGCATATTTCAAGATGTTCATAGACCAACTCATTAGAGATGCAAATAAGTAAATATTATCAATATCTGATAAGCAGGTCTCCACAACAAAGTTGTTTTCCAAGAGAAACAATTCCTATCATAAAGCTTATAACCACAGACTATGGAGAAGAAAATGTGCCTCCTGCCTTTTTAATTATTTAAAGAATAATCACTTCAGTGGTGGGTTTTAGAAGGTGTTTGTGAATTGAAACAGAAAATGAGAGTGCAGAACCTGAGCCTTAATCCTCCAATTTAATTTCCCTTAATCTTGCTTATAGAATATAACCTCTTTTTTAGCTATCCGATTTTTCACCAAAGCCTGACAGTTTCAGATCTTCTTATGCCTGTTTTACCGGGAGATACACGCATTGCTGTTCTCCAGACGGACTTCCCTGCCCTCATCTCCAGGTTTCCCCACCTTGTGTTCAACACAACCTTCGGCTTCTGATCTAGGGTGGTGCTAACCCAATAAAACCAGAACAGGAGCAGAAGAGAGAGCATTGCAAGTGGTCATTTGGCAACCCGCAGGGCTCACACTTAGCACAAATGCTCAAAGCACAGGTAGGGTGGCTAACACGACATTAAGACTAAATAAAAAACAATTTATATTCACCCCAATTGAGGTTTGAAGCTGGGATAGGTAATTTGTTCCAAATGAAGGAGGAACACTGCAGACTTTAGTGCTCCAGGCTTTTCTGGGTCTTGATCATTTAACTCATCATGGGGTTTCTTCACATACCTCTTTTGAACAAAAAACAACTGGAGATCAAGTTAACTGCTGAAGGAGATTGTGGAGAGAAGAGGAAGACAACCCCTAAGTACTTAATTGGTTGATTTCATCAGGAGCTTCATTATAATCAGTATTTAGCAAGAAAAAGATACTTGAACAAAACAGCAATTTTTAAACTAATACAGACACGAGTTTTTATTCTTTATTAAGTCAAAATATTTTGATTTATAGCAGCAGGGCAAGCAAAATAAGGGACAACCTAAAAAAAACCCAACACCGAAAAACCCACACAAACAAACCAAAGAGGGGCTTAGACAATCCATTTGGTGTGATTTTCTTGCAACATATAATTTACTTCAAAGGACAGTAACTTATAGCCTATGATTTTAATGATTGTCCTGGAACTGATCATTTTGTGAAGTACCAAATAAAGTGCAGTTAGACTAAATATTATTCTCTTATCCTTCCAGAGAGCAGTATTTTATTTAAGCCATTCAGATAGAGGCAGTTTTGAGGGTTAGTGGTAGATTTGAAAACTTGTTTTTACTTATATGAGCTCCAAGACCTCCAAGACCAGTTCACATGTTTAGAACTTTTCAGAAACTTTAAAATCTCACCCGTTTTTAAAATGCTCAGCTTTAAATAACGAAACCTGCTACAGGGCCCAATTCTGATTTTGCATATACAAGTACTTTTAAATCGCGAAAACAAACTTCTTCCATAAAGGGCGAATCTTGTTCTTTTACCGCTCAAAATTATTATACTGCCAGCACTCAAATCAAGAAGAAAGATACACAGGCTTTACTCAGAGATGCTCTGATTTGCCTGTACAGAGTTAATTGGAGGACTGACATCTGAAAGAGCTCTCTGTCTCACAGGACTCATTTCCTCTTTACTCATACTGCACCAACTTGAAAGACAGAAACATTTAATAGACTGGTCCCCAGACATGCATTGTTTTTACTAATATTTTCACGCTGTGGTATAGTAATCCTGCTCAAATCCTCATGGCAAGTGGTATCTTGAACATAAAATATATACGGTGCCAGCAGAGGAAATTGTCTGGTTCGTTCTTACCTCCCAGAAGTATCGGTGGATACCAGGAAACAATGTCAGATATGCTCATCAGTCACAAGTAATTACAGATCCCTATCATCATTGTTTTTCCACACAATCACCGTATCTCTGACAAGACACACACGAAAAAAAAAGCCTACACATTGTGGGAAGGATTCATTCCAAGAAGTTTGCTGTCCGAAGAGTAAGAAAATAATAACAGCATTGTCCAAAAGTTTTTACTGTTGATTATAACCAGGAAGAATTTTGTTTATTTTTAAAATCAAATGTAAGCCTGACTAACTTCTAGGCACCTCGCTACACTTGCCTTTAAGGTTTTCAAGAAGGTACCCAACACTGTTTTCCTAATGTAGTTTGTGGTTATTTTTCATAACATTTTATATAATTAAAACCACGTTGCAATCAAAGTCCTAACGAATACCCAATGATCCATCAGGAGAGTGACTAGAGCCTATGTCCTGTGCAGTGCTTCCCTAGAGAGGAATCTAATTAAACAGACTATATGAATGAGGTGACCATATGAAACATCTGTAGTGGACAGATACTGTAACTTGGAGGCAAAACTATTGCAAGAGGTTCAAAAACATTCTTTACCTTGAAACAAGGTGCAAGTTAGAAGATACCTGATGAATATTCAGAAAATTGGAAGAGGAGCTATGTTTAGAAGTGGAGCGTATCAAGAGACAGTCTATACAAAAGAAAAAATGTGTTCTCATGAGGCATTCCAGTTTCAGAAAAAAGTCACAGGAACAGAAGAATTTAATTTCTATTTAATACCAACTGGAATGGCCACATGCTGTTCTGTGTTTGTATTTATTTTGTATTTTCATTTGTGCCACCAGAATATAAGCTCTTCTAGGCAGGGCCTGTCTGTCTGTTTGTCACAAACTCCCCTATTATACAATACTGGGTACACTTAAATAGGAGCTCTATGTGCTATGTTAATCCTCTCCCTGAAGCAGGCTAATTAAATCAAAACCTGATAAAATGTTTTCACATAAATCAACAGAATCAAGGACATTTCTGTTTTAACTCGCCGGGGGACTGGTGTGGAAAAAAAAAATGAAATAGTATTTAAAAAAACCATAATTGTAGCAAAACTGTGATGTAGGAGTAGTGACGGAGTTAGACTCGAGCCTCTGTGTACCCATTGGGAAGCTGCAAATCAAGTCATTAGTTGCATCCTATTGACACAACAGGACCTGTCAATAAGGTGCTGAGTACAAGCAGAGGAATCTAGATTATGGCTTATGTTGCAATTCCTTGGCATGGTTTGCTTTCACTATAAAGTCATGTGAAGATTAATGGGTCAACTCGTATTTCTATTCCAGACTTCTTAGCTCTTACAGATTCCCTGAGAAACCTTATCTGCGGCAGGAGTGGCCCATCACACCGCAGTAGGACTGGTTCCCTGCACCTGGCCCAAGTTGTGCTGCGAGAGTTCACACATTCTTTTATTCTGCTGCTGTCAGGAGGCCTGTGCCTGCCATAATTCAGACCGAAGTATCTAAAAAGCCTGGAGAACACCCGAGTGCTGTACTCTCTTCATTGTTTCCATGGTATTTTCTGCCCTGTCATACGTTCAATACCCACAAGGGAGCAGGTTCTGTTACACAGAACTCCTCTATGTACACGCATTCACAAAGCCTCCATTTAAATCTGTACTTAGTCTTGTGATTAAACCTAACCTTCTGTTAGCTTAAAAAAAAAAAAAAAAAAAGAAACCCAGGGTTTGAATGTATTTTATTTCCTCTGCATTGGCATAAAAGACCACATAAGTTACAAGTGTGGAGGAGAGATGTGAACTGCCCAACTAATTTCAAAGGCACCTTCAGGTGATCAGCATGGACCAGAGGATGTCTGTTAATACCTGTCACGATATAGTTTTACATTCAAAAACATGAGCTGGTGTGAAATCTGTGCAGTCAAGTTTGTTCTGTAATTCAGTGGCTGTAATTCTTCATTGTTTTCCAGACACACACCCAAGCAAACTATAATAAAGGGAGTGAAAGTGTACCAACGCTAAGAGACAATTGCGAACTTAGTATCACACCAGAATTTCA
Source organism: Trogon surrucura (assembly GCA_020746105.1). Classification (NCBI taxonomy): domain Eukaryota; kingdom Metazoa; phylum Chordata; class Aves; order Trogoniformes; family Trogonidae; genus Trogon; species Trogon surrucura. Next base: position 6,416,076 of record CM036625.1, on the reverse strand, counting down.
TCAAAATCATATCCGCTTCTATCAGTGCTACCCATTTGTTGCATAGAGCAAAAGTAAAGTCATGCCAATAAAAAATCCTCAGCCCAGATTAAAGTAGATAAATTGGGGGGGTTGTTTGGCTGGGACTTAGGTTTTCTTTAAAGCACAGCTTGTACCAAATTTACTTGTCCTAATGCAGGCCAGTGCAAAGAATGTTATTAGACCTTTTAATTTCAAACACACTTCTGTGATTGCAATTTAAATGAGAACACATGACTCTGAATCCCACTTGATCTCTTCGCACTAGTTCTGGCAGAGCATGGGCTTTAATTCTAATCAGGATAAACAAATCTATAGCCGAGACTGGTAAAGAGAAATACATGCCAATTTTATAGCAAAATCTTGCACTTTTTTGTAAATGTTGGGCAAAGGGAGCAGTAACTGGAGATGCTGGTCTGAATAAAGAAACAAAACAAAATAAAAAAAAAAAAGAGGTGAAGAACAAGGAGGCTGAAGAGATCCAGAAAAGACCATGGGAGAGGTAGCACTGTTTCCATACTTCTTATCAGATGGCAGAAGGGGTGGCTTAATGTTTTCATTGATTCTCATTTCAGTTGCTATTGTCTTGGAATATTAACAGTTTTACTCCCTGTGGCCAAAGCTTTTAAAACTAAGGGCGATTAAATTAGCTTTTAAGCAAAACACAACATGCTGACTGAAAGGTAGTAGAGATCTTTTCAAATTAACATAGGCCTGAAGATGCCATTGTATAATAAATAGCTTTTCGCTGGGCTAGTTCACTTTCATACTAGGCAGTAGTGCATGGAGCAAGACAATTTGGCTCTGAGTGATCAATTTTTTGAAGTGTGGTGGTGTAGCTGAATACTTCCAAGAATAAAAATGCTGTCAAAGCAGCACAAAAATTAAAGCTCGTAACTGGAAGGCTTATCAACAAGATTGTACTTTTGTAGAATAAAACCAGAATTTTTTTTTAAATGCTGTTCATGACTCCAAGGGGAATATAAGAGTCTCTTACAGAACTAGTAGGAGAAAGCAGCAAGGACAACAAATGTCAAGTTAAAGCAGATATATATGCTGGTGGGTCATTTAAATTGTGCCTGAAGGTTGATCCCAGCAAGATGGGTATTTCAACTTCATTTAGCAGTGTCCCTAGCTGGGATAAGGAGATCTAATCACTATATTAGAACGACAACTTCATTAGAGGAGAATTTGGGAAGAGGAAGCTATATTTGTATTTTTTTTAAAAAAAAAGAATTAGTTTTTATAGAGATTTAGCAAGATAAGTTTAGCAAACAGCTTGAAACTGTGGAGGTTTATGATTTTAGCAATTAGTCTAACTTTGTGGTGTGCCAAAAGGCTGACTGTGCAACAGACTAAGAATTGCACTGTTGTTGCACATAAAAATACAAAAAGTACGTGCCATATTTCTATTTTTTAACCTCTTATGTTTTAAGAACAGCAGAATATAGCCCATTTCCTTTTGAACTTTACATTTTTTACATTTTACATTGGGAGTAGCAAGTAGGTCAAGAGAGGTCCTCCTGCCCCTCTACTCTGCCCTGGTGAGGCCGCATCTGGAATATTGTGTCCAGTTCTGGGCCCCTCAGTTCAAGAAGGACAGGGAGCTGCTTGAGAGAGTCCAGCGTAGAGCCACAAAGATGGTGAAGGGAGTGGAGCATCTCCCTTATGAGGAAAGGCTGAAGGAGCTGGATCTCTTTAGCTTGGAGAAGAGGAGGCTGAGGGGTGACCTCATCAATGTTTATAAATATGTCAAGGGGGAATGTCAGGAGGATGGAGCCAGGCTCTTTTCAGCGGCGTCCACTGACAGGACAAGGGGCAATGGGTGGAAGCTGGAACACAGGAGGTTCCAGAAAAATATGAGGAAAAACTTTTTCACTGTGAGGGTGACTGAGCACTGGAACAGGCTGCCTAGGGAGGTTGTGGAATCTCCATCTCTTGAGACATTCAAAACCCGCCTGGACGCGTTCCTGTGCGCTCTAGTGTAGGTGATCCTGCTCTGGCAGGGGGGTTGGACTAGATGATCTTTGAGGTCCCTTCCAACCTTTAACATTCTGTGATTCTGTGATTTTTTTAGAGCAATACACTCTCTGCATCCAGGTATCTTCATTCCTTTTCAAGTGGTACCTAGGATTCAGATGACACATTAAGATTCTTGCAGTTTGACCTTCCTTGCCTTTCATGCAGGGCTCTTGTGACTCTGTAACCAGCAGAGTTGGGGACACAAATAACAGAGTCTTCATTGCAGCTTAGTTGCTTCTGGGGGTATCCTCTAACAGAGTATTAGTGCTAAGTGTTGCAAACAGACAGTTACACTAATTAACTCAAATTGAGTTTTTATACTGTCCTTTAGCCTCTTCCCCCATCTAACCACCTACATCTGTGACAGACCACACAGTGTCACTGGCTTCCTCTGTAGTGCTACATTTTCATTTTTTCTCTACTGTGAGGAAAAACTACTGATAAAATGAATGCAGCATTATTTTCGGACATTACACTTTTAACTGGAGATTCTCTCTCTAAGAGCTACTGAGTAATTAGAGCACACCTGAACCAGGAATTGGAACGTAAAATATTTTTTATTCTAAGCTGTGTACCTCTTTTCATACTGAAGGGTCCATAGTAACATCTTGGAGTGCACAGTAAATGGATGCTCAGAGCCCCACCCAGCTGAGGAACAATGAGACTATAAAGCTTAAAGCAAGAAGTGCATACATTTGTATACGGGGTAAGGATAACAGAATTTTCTGGTCCTTGCTTGTTAATGGATGGTCACATACCACTTGTTTTTTGGAAAAAAAAAAAAAAGCCAAGGAAAGCTAAAATCAGGACTGCATTAAAAATATACCCAGAAAAATAAGTGTTTTCTGTAGCACACAGGGAACAGAATTCAGCATCAAAAAGTGAGAAATTTGACATGCACCATGCCCACTTCTTAGTTTTTTAACAGCCTGGAGTGTGATTCTTAAGATGAAGATGGCATGTGGCCAAAGCCATTCTACAGACTGCCTGGCTGCTCAGAAAGGTATATTCTGGGCTGAAAGCATCATCATTGTTCTCAATGGTCTATCACTTAAAATAGACTCACATCAGTAAACCACAATCAACAGCTAATAGCTGCTCCTCTGGGTCCCCCTCCTCTTTTTATTCATAGAATTGAAAGAGAAATAGCCTTGGACAAACATTTTCAAACACTTCCTGCTCGAAAGTCATCTCCAGCATCACAATGAACAACTGCAGCATGAATTAAACCTCTTAAGGTATGACTTTTGCCAAGTATCATCATCTGGATACTTCAATCCGCAAAAGCTCTGCTACAGGGGCCAGCACGACACTTGCATTTCTAGATGTGGGAAATCACCCACTCCTCAAGTGCATCTGTACTTATTGGTGCAGACAAGGTGCAAATTACACCAAGATACCATCCAAGGTAAGTCAATATCAAAGAGCCTGTTCATCTGGTCTATGCTCAGACTGACCACTGACAAGCTCTTAAATACATCGTATTAGCAGCAATTATGCACACTCATGTGAACAGCCATGAAAGAAGTCTTTGTAGCCCATTGATTTTGCCTCCTCACACTTCTCTACCTGAAGCAAAAGAGTACTCGAAAGGCAAACAGGTACAGGAAAGTTGACTGGTTTATAATGTAGCCTAACACAATGTGTATGTGTGGAGGCAGAAAGTTCAAGCTGCAAGCAACTGCCCTTTTTCCATTAACACTTTCCGTTATATTTGCAGCTTAGCTTAGACACTTTGAACAGCTTCACTCACCGCTGATGCCAGACACGGTACCTCTACAGCAGTTGTGATGTGTATTACAAAATAGGCTATATCTGGAGAGAGGAAAAAAGGTGGTTTACTTGCCCTATTTCTAACCTTTACTGCGAAGAACAACTTACCTGGTTTACCTTCCAACAGTCCAAAGAGAACAGTATTTTAGAAATTCTCTCAAGTGTATTTGGGGTAAGCTGGGTGTGATGTATACAGAGTGAGGAAGTCACCATGTTGTGCTAAACCTACTACATTTCTGCTATACATCTAGTGTTAAGAATATCATCTTCACTAGAAAGTCAAGAGAAAAATTTCTCCAGGCTCCTGAGCTACAATTTTCTTTGCCTGCTACTATACCCACATACATCAGAAAAGTTTACACATGTGCTCCAGGTTTTGACAAAAAAAGATGTTAGATTATGATCCAAACCTGCTGTCTGCTGTAGTTGCTCAAAGCTTTATCCATTTGGGTTTTGAAAAAAATCTTCACGTTTGGAGACTACACAAACTCTTTGGGCAAAATCTCCTCAACTAGCCCAACGATGAGAAGGTTTTTACCTTAAATCCGACCTAAACCTCTGTAATTTCGGTTTATGTCCATTGCCTTTCAGCATCCTGCCATGCCCTGCTGTAAAGAACCTGGATCTGTCTTCTCAGCAACCTCCTCAAAAGGCACGAGGCCGCTGTCAGGCCCCCCATGGAGCCAAATGTGTCCCAGCTTCCCTGTCCTCAGTTAATGCAGCATCCCGTGAGAGCTATGGTTTATTTTACGAGTTGCAGCTCTATATACAAAATATGATTTCCAAGAGAAAAAATACAGCAGTTTCATCTAGAAACCAAAGAGCTCACATATTTGCCAGCAGGAGAAAAAAAAAAAAAAAACAGCTAGAATTAGGTTCAAAAAAAAAAAAAAAGCAGCCCTACTTGCCAAAATGTTTTTTTTAAAAAAAAACCCACACAGTCAAAAACTTACAGTAATGCAGTGCTAGGACTAGAACACCCACCTCCTGTTTATCCCAGTATCTCAGCCATAAGACTGTTCTATAAGAACAGCGCCACATTCACAAATAGAACAGTAAATCCCTAGTAGCATTTATCCAAATATGGAAGAGACATATTCCATACAAAAGTTTAGCAACAGAAACCGAGAAGGTCTGATTTAGTAAATCCAGTTTGCCTTACTTGTTATTTAGCAAACACCTTCTACTAAAATCCTACAGTTTGTTGACAGCAATCTGAAATGTGTTAAAGTAGGATACACATACAGAATGTCTTATTTACTAAAGCAGAATTATTTTTGGAAAAGCTGAATGTGGAACAAGCTGCATCTTGCTCTAATTTACAGCTGAGCATCCTGTTTACATGCTGATGTCCGTGTTTACTTTTTTGGTTACAGGAAGCGATGCTGAAAGACTTGAAATAATTTTGTCTTACACTGCCTATCAAGTTATTCCACTCCCATAGGAAACAATGGCTTGGGGTCAAGTTAACTCATGCAGAGAAATGAGAGAAAGCAGAGTTGTTTCCCTGCTCTAAGACAATGCCATTTTCACAGCTTTGCTACAAGGATTTTCTTTGCCAGGCTTCTTTGCCCAATCTGTCTCTCTGAAATATGTACGACTTCCTTCTGGCACTTTTGCTCAGATTATCGTTCAAATTTGTCCTTCTATCCAAACACTTATTCCCCTCTCCCCCCCTGTTTTACAGTGCAAAGCACTAACATTTTCACAAGATCTGCCCTCTGTCTTCAAGCAGTCTTAACCATCTCAACTATAGAGCTGTACACAACAGCAGCTTCTACATTATATTCTTACCTTTTTTTTAAAATGTAAATCCTGAAACATCAAATGGCTGGCCTTATAGAGGGTTAAGAGGAGGAAGCCAAAAAAGTTTTCCATATGAATCTCTGTGCAAGTGCCAGCTGGATTTCGCAGCCTGGTGCTCAGCAAAGCACAGTGGAACAAGAATGCTGTTAGTATTCTTAGAGTGCTCTGAAGAGGAACAGGAAAAGGCAAGAAAATAATCTTACTTTGTACCAGGAAGAAGCGCTGGAAAGTCAAAAAGGAGAACTCAAGCTCCATCCTCCCCCACAGCACACAATCAACATCACTCACAGTCACTCTCATGCATCACGGTGACACCAAAGGTAATAAGCTGAAAGCAAAAGAAGGGAAATACTGGAAAGGTGTTGCTGCAGCACATCCCCCTTTCCTCTTTCTCTCATGCCCTCCAAATTGCACATTGCTTCCAGAATGCTCAAAACACTGCTTGCTGAAACTCTGCCTGGGAGGTCACCCACCATGCACCCTTTCTTGCTATTGAGATACAATTATTAATGATTTATAGTAATACCCCCCTTCAATAAAAAGAGATTAGTGTCTCAATTAGTGGCTGATTTGCCCTATCTTTGATTTGCTGCTGAGGAGCATGAGGCAGTCCTAACCACGGACAGAGCTCTGAAGTGCAGGCGATGCCAGGGTGATACAGAAATGTTGGCCATTCCCTAATGCTTTGAACAGGTCGTGCATAATGCTCAGAGCCTCTGGGCTGGTCCTGGGCACACAGACACCTCAATTCAAACACCACTGACTTTTTTTTTTTTTTTAATTAATTCTTTATCCAGAGCAATGCAAAAGAGATCCAGAACAAAATCAATCAAATCCCCGTTTTCCCACTGTAAAGAGCACCTGGATAACCGTCCTGCCCCATTCCTACTACTCTTGCCTGCCTAACTACAAATAGGCACATATTTGCCCCCATGATGCTTAGGACATCCCAAATCATTATGCTTCTCAGAAGCACTGCCAATTGGTCCAGTAATGCACACAAGGAAAATCCCCCAAATTCCAAGGTTGTGCAGAAGGGGAAAATAATACCAGTTTCTTCACCTCAGGGGTAAAATTGGACTTCACGTGTGTGATGGACTGAATAACACTTCATCACAAGAGCCAATTTTCTTCCAACCCCCCTGCAGCTCTTAAAACATAGATCTTAGTTTTGTACCTGATTTGCTAAATGGCTTTCCTCTCTATCATGCCTTCAAAAAAATAAAAAAGAATGATAAATGCATAATTTCATGATTTACTGTGCTCACCAGAAGGTAGATATTTTAGGAAGGAGGACTGTTCTCACTTAAGAAATATATACTGATATAAAAATAAAGTAAAAAACCCTCACATGTCACAACCCCTTTTTCACAAGGAGAGAAGGGGTATTATTTCCTCAGGGAAAACAAAAGCCATAAGAAAAAGCTAAGTAGTTATTAACATAGAAATAATCTTTAAAAAACCCAACTGTGACGTACAACAGACAAAAAGCCCTAGTACAGTTCTATCTCATGTACCTTAAAGTTTAGTGCTAACTGTAGTAAAATCGTAAAGTGAAAAACAGATAAAACAAAAAATATATATAGCACAAGCTTTCAATCAGTAATTCAGATCATAAGTATCCTAATAAAGACAAAATTTAGCCATTTTTCTGCTACACATGACTTAGAAACATGTATGACTTCTTTCAGAAAAAACACCCTTTCCCCAAAAAAACTCAGTTCCTTCACTGGAGTCATTATAATGCTTGGCTGCATGAAAAGCAAGGTGAGGGGGTACAGCTCCTTGGCTACACTTCTCTTAACTCCCCTGGTTTACCCCCACTTCAAGACACATCCATTCAGGGGTGTCTGTAAAATAACCGTATAAATGCTTCTTACCTTCCCCTTCAAGCAGTCAGCCATCCACACCCACTCTGGGGAAGGACCTTCTCCCCTACCTGAAGAGAGCCTGCAGGTCTCACTCTTTTAAGCCTTTCTTCCAGCCCTGCTTTGCAGCTGGTGGCAATTAGGGCCCCAGAGCTGTAGCCCCTGCTCTGCCATCTGCCCATTTCGTCTCATCCTACACCTCCTGTTTTGCACCTCTTTCTGGAAGTTTCTTTCCAGCAAACCCTCACAGGGGAGGAAAGGGGCACGGCTGGCATGTACCAGTTTGCCAAGCTGCAACCACTGATGCTCATGGGACTAAACCAACCTATTCCCCCTTTAGCACCTCTGTGGAGTTCCTGAGCCCCCGCTGAGCTCCCAGATGCAAACACTTGGCTGCAATGACCTAACAGGGGCCTGTGTCATCTAGGCTCAGTCTTGTTTTGACCTCCTAAATGGGAAACACTTGGCCACAAGGGCAGAAGAGGAACCTCATCAACAGGACTAACCCAGGACTTGAGGGGTGACTGAGACATCAGCCAGGTACCATGCTCCGTAGCATCCTGCCAGGCTGTGGTGCCTCGCAGCCTCAGGTCTGAAGAAAAATCCTGAGCAACCATTTGCAGAAACAATTCAGCAAGGCTGGACCATGGAAGCACCAGTGCTGGGGTTTAGGCAGCTGTTTTATTAATTCCTGCCACCACTGGTATACCCTGCCCAGCTTCATCAAACGTGTAGGATAGCCTCTCTTGCAGAAACAGGCTCTGTGTTTCATGGTAGATCAGCAGCTCTGCAATTACCTCTGGTAACATCCAGTCCTCTCTGAAGGCACATCCAAAGTTCCTGATGACACTTTTTCACTCTCTGTGAAATGCAAGTTTGTGTTTAAATTAGGAAATCTGAGAAGTTTAGGTGCTTATTGCAAGACAGCAGAGAACAGAAATTGCCTAGAGTTAAAAGATTGTGGACATGGAAGCTAAAAATCAGCCAGGAGGTTTTAATTTCTTAGATGCGAGTATCATCATAGAAATTTTATTCATGGAATTCAGTGCCATGGGATAAAAGTTGGGTTTAAAAATGTTTGATAGCTAATGCAAAGCTGACCACTGGCAGTGGAGATTAGGAACCAATTTGAAGAAAGGTGCTTGATTAATTTGCCTTTGCTGTTTTTGCATAATATTTTGGAAACCTAAAGGTATCCAATTAGAAAAAATAAAGTTGAGAAAAAGATATAAGATGGTCCAAGTAAAGGTCCCTCACTGCTTTCAGCATGTTACAAAATACATTACACCTTTTATAAATAATGCGACAAGAATAAAACAGCCTTTCACAATCAAGAGGAGACAGTATTACTTGTTCTGGTGCTTTCTGCCTTTCAGGGGCAAATGAGTTCCAAAATATTGTCTCTTTTGTTGCTTCCAATACGTCAGCCTGGAAAGGAGATCGCAGAAGTGCGATCAGGCCAAGATAAGCATTTTACTGCCTCCCGCCCACCCCCATTCTGATTGCTTTCTGGTGTAAATTTTAGTATCTCATACCAGCCAGACGAAGCTTTTTACTGGGCTCAGTGTCCTTACAAGGTTCAAAATTTGACAACATCATATCTCATTTTTAGCTATTCCCCAGCAGCAGTGTCTTTTAACTGAAAAATAATCATTATTTAGATATATCTGTGGTTCACACTCTGGAAGAGGTCCTCACAAAATCATCGCATCCCAAACCACCTCCGTAGACCCAAGTCATAAAGTTTTATTCTCTTGTATGCTCACCATGATGGGAAGAAAGACCTAAACCAGGTGTGGCTGTGCAGACCCGTGGTGCGGCACTGGGCTGGCAGCGCACCGGAACCATCCCAGCGTCTTTGCCTCCGAGCCCCAGCCAGGCAGCTCTGGGTGTTCCTGGTGCTCTTGCTTCATCCTGCTTTTTTTTAAGGGAATCTCACCCATACAGAAATAGTGATTTTCTTTAATGCTGCCTACAAAGAGCTTCTCAATTTTTAGTCCATTAACAAATCTTTTCTGGGATCTATTAACATGTCACTATGGAATTCCTTTTTCTTCAAAGTTTAATATGGCTTAACTCTGAATCATATTGCTCCACTACACTTTATAGCCTGCGGCTTCAGGGAACCTTTGCCTTTTATTAGTACCCATATACAATCATGATGTCATTCCAAAAATCCAGTGCTGCTTTGGGTTTCATAAATTCTGATACTTTTGATTTATGTGGTGTATCTGCAGTTCTCTGAAAAGAAAGATGTGCAGGCAGGGCAAGGAATGAAATGTTACAGTACCGAGTCGTGCCAGCGCGTTGCTTCGCAAGGAGGAGCTGTACCTGACGGGAGATACGGTCACTTCTTTGCTGCAATGATGCCCATCAACATTAACAGCAATACCAGCTTGGTCAAATTCTTGGTACTATCAAGGTGAGTCTTTACAGTCAATAAGAGCTCACAGACTTCCATGCTTGCAACTTTGCTGTGAGCAACTGTTTCTAGCTTGACAGCGCCCCATAAAGATCATCTCTCCTGCCAGTCTTGCCAGAGGTTTGGCCCATCGAGAAGCTCTGGTGACTGCTTTGGGGGAAAGGATGGGAGTACCTGTGTGTCACCTAGTTTGGGTCTTCCTTGCCTCCAGATTAGGAAAAAGAGGTAAGGGACTGAAAATCCTTCTTAGAAGTGCAGATTCAGCTTTATCTGTTTTTTTGGGGATGATATTTTGCACTTAATGGGATGTTTATTAGAGACATAAGGACGTTTCAGTGTGCTAAATCTATAGTCTCCATCTGATAAGTATCTTTTATTATATGAGGTGACAAAACTAAGTAATTGTCCAAAAGTAGCTGTTGACAATTCTGTTCACTTTTCCAATTCCCTTTCTACTGAGAGGCATATTTTAATGCAATTTAAGGTACTATAGTCCTAGGGGTATGAACAGGATGGACTCACTAATTAAATGGAAACAGGCTGCAGCCTGCCATTTCTAAAATACAACAGATCCCATCATATCCACATGCTTGTCTCCCTGCTATTCCAGGTATTTGTCATTTGCAGGTGCTCGGGTTCTGTCTTAGCATTGCATCAAAGAATCTGAAAAACGTCTCATCTATGTCCTAATAAATCACCATCTGACTTTTTTTTTTCTTCCTGGAGTAGCCTCCAAGTAGGCATTGCCTAGTTCTTCTTAGACATTTCTTCCCTTTTCTCACTTTCTTTACAAGAGTCTCTTGGGTTTTTTTCCAAGTCAGAGTTGCTGCAATGTTCTGTGTGGTGCAAGAGTTTAAAGGCATCAGGAACGTGCAGCTTGCACAGAATGCAGCTGCCTGCCTGTGAAATGGTATTAGACACAGAGAATACAGTGCATCGATTCTTTGGCATCTATATCAGCTTCCTGTTTGTTTCTGAGTATAATTTAAGTCCTAGTTTTTTACCTGGTTGGAAACCCTAAATGTTACTGCTTTTGTCTATATGAATTGCCATAGCAACTGTGGTGCTGGAGCAAACAGTCATGAGCTTTAACAGCCTGGGGGTCAGCAGCAGAACACTCTTAGAGACCTTCATCTCTAAAATCTGGGTTTCTTTACCAGCTTGATTGATCTGTATTTTCTGTACTTCAGCTTCACACACTTTGTGATCTGTGGGCTACAGCATCCTGATTTCCACACGGCAGGGAGGGAAGAGATGCGAGTTTATGTTTGTTTGTTTAGGAAGGGTTACATTCGTTTTCATTTGAGTAAAGACCATATTTTTAAAATCTAAAACAAAGCCCAAAGTATATATTGACTTGTGTGTATATCTTGATATAAAGGTTACGTTTTTTATTGAAAGCCTGTGGCTCAGGTCCGAGGCCAAGATGAGACATTGAGCACTACGACATTGCATTTACTTATGCTAAAACTGAATTCGGCCTGTCCTACCGTGTCTTAGTGCCTCAGCCTTAGCAGTGCTCAGGGGCTGCTGTTTGCAGCTCTGTAATCTTTCACATCAGCTGCTGAGGGAGTGTTTTCCTGCTGTTGTCCTCACCTCTTTGTTTATTGTTCCCATAGCCTTGCACCTGCAAACCCCAGCAATGTTTTACGGCGGTTTCTCATGGGAAGCCATCACCACTGGTGTGAAAATCAGCCCCTTCCCCCAGCCTTTTCACACCTGATTTTGTAGATGTTGGTTTATATTAGAGACAATTAAAACACAATTGCACATAACAAAGTAGTATTTGTATACTAAACACTATTAGTACTTTAAATACTGAAATATTATCCAGTAATGCATGTGCACAGAAGGTTAACAACCACGGTGCAACACCTCTATCTAATTTTTGTACTCAGCTATAATCATGCTACAAAGAGGAACATGCAAGAGGGAGTTTGAGTTGATCGCACTGAAGAAAGCGTATAATACATAGTGGAAAATCATGCCAAAATACATCACCATCTTTTTCCTCACTGTTACTGCACAGAAGAGAGCCCCCGGAGGACATTTACCTGGGGACCTCACCACTGCTCTTCCCAGCTTCCTACGGAGGAGTTTTGCCTTTTCCTCCCATGAGTTCTCAGCTGCAGACTCCTCTAATAACACCCTGTGCATGACAGCCAGTCTCAACATCCTGCGTGCAACAGCCCCAACAGTGTGAATCTGAGAATTATGTGCTTGAAACCATGAAGGTAGGGAATGTCACAACTGGTGGTACTTCAGATTAAACCACGGGGCATTTTGCTGTTTGTCAGCGGGTCTGCCTCACCCTTCAGCTGGCAGAAAACCACGGCTACTCGTATTTTATGCGACAAGTACCTTGCCTGAAGTAACACACGATTTATATATAATGGCAGATGCATAGTTGGTCATTTGACCAGTGCTCACGTATGTCTATCACCCGTAACAGTTTTGCCTGCCACACTGCACATTTTTCTTAAAATTGGTGCAGCTGGGGATCTTCTCAATGGGAACAGCTGAGTGCCAAAGTCCTTGTTCTCCGCAGAAAAAAATGCATCCTTGACTGATGTCTAGAAGCACTGTAAGATGTCTCTGGTCACACTTTTTGTTGTTCTGGAACACTCTAACATGATTTTTTAGTGATACTGCTGACCTAAGTGGTGAAACCATCAAAGAGTTTTCCGCAGCTTGCAGGGGCCTTGTGGTTTTGTCTCCTGGGTAAATCTTTTCCAATCTGATTGTTCTATGACTGCATTCCATGTGTTTCATCAGGCCTTTAGGATTTAACCAAGACTAACTACACAGCTGACCAACAGCTGCATCCATCCCCAGAAATTTGAAACCAAACTTCCCAAGTATTCTGTGTGAGTACCAGAAGCAGACATCTGCCCACTCACCTTTTGACAGGCATAGCTTTAGGTGGCAGTTTCTGTGAATTTAGATATTATTGAAAATACTGCTTTACCATTCACCTGGCTTCATCTTTACCACTGATTCAGTGTTTAACAGGGGGGGACAATCCCATATTCTTCAGACGAATGATGTCTACCTCCCTTCTTCCTAGAATAGAAAATATCAACCATTGGAAAGGGAGCTAAAATGGCGCCCAAAAAGCAAATTTATATGGCTCTGGAGTTGCCATAGATGCAGAACTCTTCACTCATGTTACATTTCCCTGACCATCATTGCTTGCATGTAGAGGAACAAGTCCCAGAGAAGTTACTCAGCTTCTGCCTTTGGGGCAATCCCCCCTGCACTTCTTTCTTAGAAAGCTTCAATGCAGCTATTTTCACAACCGAAGTGTTAAAAGAGTAGGATGCTGTGATACAGCGAGTGAGGCGATGGCTCCCTGGCCAGGTGGCTCTGTCAGAAACAGATTTTGGAGAAACATGGAATGGGGGAGGAAAAAGAAGAGAAAGTCTAGAACAGTTGTGGTTTTACAGTCTTTTTTTTTCAGCTGGCAAACTGGAGATAAGAGCGGACAAGCTTTCTGACAGTGTGGAGAAATCAATATGCTTTTATTGATTCTTGTAGATGCAGAACTCTCACCCAGCACAAGTACAGGGGTCAGAGTCTGAGTACATGACTGTCCTGCTACACTACGAGTGTGCTCCTCAGAAATTGTGCTATTTGATTCACCAAGGATGAAGTCTGCTCCATTACACGACTGCAACAAAAGCAGCTGACCCAGGTTTCCCTCTCAGAAGGGGAAGTTTGGTGCTGCAAATTATCCACTGCACAGGCCAGAAGCTACAACAAAGCTAGCAGCAGCTGCAGCTGAAGGCACAGCTTCACACAAGGAAAATGCTTTCTTTAAAAAAGACTATTTTCAAGCAATTATGCAGAGCTTATTGAAATAATGTACGTTATTCCGAAAGAAAGAGGTCCATGAAGTTGCATGTGAAGAAGACACAGAAGTAGAAACATCAAAACAAAACAACTTGGAAAACTAGCTAAGAAGTGGCGTAGTCAAAACAGAATGAAATTGAGAACTTGGAGCAAACATCTAGTTCTGAAACAAAAGGAACTGGAAAAAAAAACACCAGTTAAAATTAAATGAAAATTCAATCAACAAAAACTTGAGTATGAAAATTAATTGAAGCAGACTTGTAAAGTTTACATTTACTTTACGTTTTTGTAAATCCTCCAAAACCATCAGTGAGAATCTTTCCAAGTTGTTTTGATTTTGCGGAAGCATTCATTGCCTTAATTGGCATTTTCAGCTTCTGTTGGAAAACTTCTGACCTGCTTTAACCCTACTGAGAAGCTGCTTCATTAACAGGGTGTGAGGTTCTGTCACCATCTTCAGTTGCTGTGAAGCTGTCAAAATGGCATAAAACTTACTGGAATGTCCTTTTAATATTATAGCCCACCTTTGCAGGTGACATTTTATTGTTGATTCAATTGTGCAGCAATGGACCTGACCTTTGTGTCCTGTCTTTCATTCTCCATTTCTTCAGCAGAGTCCATTTTCACTTGTTCCAAATTCCTTCAGCTCTTCTCTTTGACTTTGTGTTGCTTTCCACTTCATTCCCAGATTGCACTGCCTACCACTCTACACCTGCTTTTGATGTCACCAAATAGGGACAATGACTACAAAGTTATTTCCCTTTACAAGTCAAACCTGGAAGGTCTCTCTGTTGTTTTGAAGGTCTCTATTTCCATTGCCGGTGTAAGTGTCCTTGTTGTTTTTCCCACTAGTGAAGAAAGGGCAAATGTCATATTCACTGAAGCAAAGACTTTGCTTTGAAGCAGTATTGATTTTTCCTCTTCCCTTCTGAAGCTTTGCCAGGCTCCATAAAAGCATGTCTCTTGTTCAGAAACTCTTTGGACTGAGAGAGAACAGGGGCAGCAGAGCCAGCGGGGCGCAGTGGGAAGTTCAGGCATCTGGTGGGGAATGACAATTATGACAGCAGCTAGAAAAAGAAAGAGGTCATTTTATTTTTAACCATCCTGCGAGAACAATTGGGGATCAGAACAAAGCCAAATGGGAAACGTGGTTTTAATTCCAGCTTGTGATTCCTCCTTGTCTAAACCTGATTATGAACATTTTCTAGGGTTCAGCTCTCAGTGGCAAGACACTGAAACCACCAGAAATGACATCTTGACTAGAGGCTTAACCACAAAGATGGCAACAGCATGACTTTCTGGCACAATGCTGTAAAAATACAAGCCTTACATGGCACTATGTTGGAGCAGCAGAATCATATGGACCTGCAGAGAACTTCTGAATGAAGGTCCAGTGCTACAAGACTCCCGTTCAAAAGATCTGAATTACTTTGTTTAGAGCTCATGCAGTGCAGAAATAGCTGACAGCATTTATTAAGCTCACACATATTGCAAAGGACAAAAATGTCTTTGTTTTTCATAGATTCCTTGAAGTCTATGACTACATATATACATGTATGCTCTATGCACTGGAGCACCTCTCATTCTTAATCAGAAGATGGGTGCTGGCTTTCAGCCTTATTTAAAGCTGGTGCCTCCAAGTGCCTCCCAACACTCTTCCAAGGCATTTTGTTCACGCTGACTCAGAGGAAAGAATGTCACTTATTGAAACATCAGTGCCACTTTTTGCCATGCTTCTGTATTTCTTGGAGCTGTCAAGACGAGAGAGCTGGTTTTCCAAGGCTCCTTAGATAAACAGCTGCTGATGGAACTGCATGTAAAATTACAACAGCTGCCTTTTGCAGAGTAGGTCAACTAATAATTATAGCAGGTTTTCCTATAGTTTTTGGGTTTTGTCAAATTAGTACCTACCCCTAGAAATTAAATACCAGTGATAAGAATTATTCCTAATGCTAGTGAGTGTGGTCTCACACTCACAAGAAGTAAATCAACCTAGTGCATCGTCTTATTGCCTTTTCCTATTCCGTCCCATCTCTCAGTCAGAAAGACCTTTAAAATCTAAAAATTCATAAAATGGCTTCAAAATTCTCAGCTATTTTGAGAACTGTGCATACACAACAGCTGGAAATGAGATTTTTTTTTTCTTTAAACACCTGTGAAAAAAAACTCTTATCAACAGCAATGAGAGGGTTCTGTTGATTAAAGGATGTTTTCTGCTACTCATTTGTAAGGGAAATGATTCATTAAGTGCTGTCTGAAAACCATCTTCGTACTCAATTAAAGGAAGATGTTTTGTGGTCACCGGGGCTTACAGGAATAGCTTGAACCCAAACCACCACCATCTCTGATGCTGACCTGCACTTTCCACATCAGCCCTGCTCCAGCTGGCACTGACACTTGGCAATGCCCTGCAGCCTCCCCCGGCACAGCCAGCACTAGCTGCTGCTTTTTCTTCCCCCTACAACCAGCTGTACCTGTCAGTGCAATTTTGCAGTCTCTTTCTCCAAGGATAGGAAGTATCTTACAACTCTGACACCCTGCACAGGGGAAGAAAAGCATAACTGATACTGTTTGCCCTATCAGGACCCAAGCACAGCAAGGAATAAATACACGGAAGCTATTTCAGTGCCTGGGTCAGCTTTGACTTTACACAGCTTCCTGCAATACGTTTTGGGGCACATCACACCGTTGCCTTCTATATGGGTGTTCCCTGTCCGGTTCTCTGTGTACATCTGTTTTCATTATTTGTGCCCTCTCCTGCTGTTTTCTTCTGACAAGCTTGGGATCTGAAAGCTGCTTTGCCAGACCTTTAAGTAACAACCTATCATCAGCTGTACTGTGTACGGATGGCAGCAGCTTGAATTTGTTTTCACGAAAGGCACATCACAAGACTGCCTAATCAGCAGTTACCTAGTTTGCTCACACCAGACAGAGCCAATTTACAGAGCGTGCCTGCTGCTGACCCTGCTGTCTGCTCTGGATTATTCCAGTCTGTCTCCATTTTCTAAAATTAAATGTTAGTATTTTTAATTGCTGATTTTAACTCTTGCCTAATTGGGCACAAGCTCATGCTGTTACAGATCTCTCCAAGGCAGGCAAGAGGTTCTGGCGTGCAAAGGAGCTGGAGTGGGGTTGCTAGTAGTAACAAAGTGGGTTTGTGCCGTTCGTGGTCCTGTCCATCTTCCATAGATCATTGAATGGCAATGAAGAAGGTCAGGTACCGCCGTCCCCTCGCTACGGTTCCCAGCCCAGTTCACACGGACCATCACGTCGCAGAGATTCCAGCTCTTGGAACGTGATGCCTCTCAGGACTGCCAGCTTAATTCAAAGCGGTTCTGAGGCTGCTGCTTGTTCATGTTGCAGCTGAATGAGCTTGCAAATGTTGGAGGGTATATCTTGTGGGCAGGCTTCTCAGGCTTGCATGTGGTAAATTCTCTGCTGAGACCACGATGTTTTATTGCTATTCTTTCTTTCCTTTTTGTTGTTGAAGACACGTAAAATGAAATTGGTTCACTGAGAAAAACTGCAATATTATTTTGCAAAAAAATTTAAAAATATAGGCTCTCTATATTTCTTAAAGCTATTAGTAAATTTGACCAAAGGAAATATGAAAACTGATTTATTTTTTTGAAACCAAGAAACAAATGACTAGTGAAATTATTACAGCGTTTTTCTCTCTGACCTTTAATGAGACCTTTCTGTTTTTTATGCAACTATCTCTGGTTGATCCCACCTTAAAAACAACTTCACGTTGTGGGAAAAATGCTGCCTATCCTATGTAGTTTGCTATACAGGGTTCCAAAGGTTTGCAGTCTGCAAATTCCAAGTTCAGGTCCTTGTAGTGTGATCAGTTTTCTCTACCCATGACCATGCTCTGACCATAGCAGCACAGACCCAGGATGAACATTCAGGAAACATAAGCTCATCACCTACCTGAGGGATTATTGGCAGGTCACAGACAGCAGAAATGACGAGGCTGAAGAAGTAGCTACAGATGTGCTCTAGTTTGGCGATGAGCACCTAAATACTCCAGCCACTGTCACCCCGTGTGCGGCAAAAACACAGTGAGCCTGCTCTAACATCTGTGAGTTCAGATCGTCACCAAGCCTAGAGTTCAGATTAAAACTTTAAACTCAGAAAACGTTTGCTCGATTTTCCTTAAGATTTTACCAAGATTTAATGTACTGCGTTTATTTCCTTAGCACACCAGACCGCAGACCTAGATCCATTACTGTCACGGCAGTGATAAAAACCTGAAATAAGCTTTTTGGTAGCTCCCTACTGCTGCACATCATTCCGATGCCTACAAACGGCACATGGAAGGGTGTCCAAGGGACTCAGCTGGGCTACAACCACTTATCCTTACAAGCCTGCAGAAAGAGGTGCTTTCCAGTGCCAGTGCTGCTATGAGACTTTCACATGGCCAGGACAGCTGGTGGAGCTACAGAGTCTGCAGTGGTTTTAGTCTAAAGATGAATGTTGGTTTGACGCTATCATAGTGCTTGTACAGCACTGTTGTGTTGCAGCCTGACTTGCAATGACCAACCTAAAGCATATCTGCCCAACAGCCTCATAACATCCTAAGGTTGTGTGTGTCACTAACAACTGCAAGGCAAAGACTTTTTTTTACTGAAAAATTGAACAAGAACATGCAAGATTTCTTGTTTCATTAGCATATACCTGTAAGACTGAAGAGAAAAAAGAAAGTAGATATTAATGCAAATCTAACTGCAGAAACACCAGCAAAGAAATTTCTATCATCAAGGATGAAAGACAGGATACCTCCCATTTTCTACAAGTGCACTTTAACTTTGTGAAAGCCAAAGCTAAATGTGCAGGTAAGCAGGCTGCTTATTTCTTGCTGATCAGATGCGAACAATGTGTAATCATACCAACCTTCTAGGAACTCTTTCATTTATTTGAAGAATTTACCAAGAAGTTGACCTAAAGCAGGCTGTAAAACAAAGTTCCTAGAAGATCTTAGAGCCAATGAATCTCAGAAATGCTCACAGCTGTTCTGAAATTCAGAATATTCTAGCTTTGACCTCTGATCTGAGAAACCAGTTTTAGAGAAGCCTTATAGATCAACAGGAGGGACATGCACTTGATGGTGATTGCACCACAGGTAGTCCCCATTAGCTGATGCTTTTCATGTTGATCTCTCCTCTAACTAGATAATGCTTGGTAGTTTCATAGGCAATGAAGCCATCAATATCTGTCAGTTTTTATACCTGTCTGACCTCAGCATGTGGCAAATATTGCTATCAGTTTTATCTGTTTTGTTCCGTTTGGTTTTAGTTTTTCAGTTAATCTGATTGCAACACACAGCATGAGGCTCAGAGCTTTGAACAAATACAGCCAAGGCATTCATATAACTCCTCTCTAAGACATAAATGATCAGATTTTGTATAGTTCTTTTAATATTACTAACGATTTACAGGTCAACAATCGGTTATCTCACCAGTAAAGTAAGTTTACAATGATTTAATTGAAGTACTACTCTAAAGCATGTTTTATAAATCTTGTGGTCTTAAGTGCTTGTCAAATAGATGTCAGAGATCACACAGAAGTCTAAAAATACTCACATAAACCCTTCTTCAAGTGCTTGACATCGATCAATCTTTTGTACATCTTCATGCTCAACACGGGTTAAAACAGTGCAGTTCAGTGTGACATTGTAACTAGAGGCTGCTAAACTGACAGAAACAATTTGTTATGCTGCTTACAACTAATAAAACCTCTTTTGCTTTTGGGCTGTTTTTTGAAAATACAACTTTCATCCTTTTCACATGTGAGCTCTTGCTCTTCCTGCCATCTATTGTAGTCCTTAGACAAATGTTTGAAGCCTACAAACGCACTCAAAACTAGGAGAAAGAGGAATCTCTGACTACATAGAAAAAGGACCTCACTGCACCAGAAGAGGCAGCTAGTCTTTTTTGTTAAGTATAGCTATTGCGTGTTAAAGGCATCTAAACCCATACTAACTTCTGAGAAGAGTCAGCTTACTTGATCAAAGAAGCTCAAACTGGCAAAACACAGCAGTGTCACCAAGTGCTACAAGAAGCCTCCATTTCTGCTGGTGTGTCAGACTGCTCGGTCGCAGTTTGATCCCCAAAATTCACTCCTCCGGGCTAATCTTTTTCTTCCAGCTGCTCTTTCGTGCTTTCTCTCCCCTACGGCATTTCTCTGTTCTGCATCTCCAGTTTGGGAACTCACTCCTGGTGAAGCTTACCCCTCACAAAGTAATATCACATGGAATAAAATAATAAAACAGTGTCGTGGAACCAGCAGTTCTTGTAAATGACATAACTGTGCCTGACCTACTAAGAACCTTGGTGCTATTTAGAGAGAAGGAAGAAATAAGAAAAACAAAATCCCAAGCCCACCTAGCCATCCCAGGCAGAATGCGTTCGGTGCTGCAGGAGCCACATGCAGCCTTCTCTGATCTTAGCTATGCTTCCTATGGAAAAATTCTAAAACTTTAAAGTGAGGATTGTTGATTACTTCATGTTGCCTCAGTCTTTGCTATTTAATTCTTATCACTGCTGGCTTTATTCCCTTAGCCATAGGCACTATTGCAGCAAGATAAACCATGGGTGTGAAAAGCTATCATTCTGATCTGGGCAACTAAGAAAAATAATCAATAGCATTCATATATATATAAAAATAAAGGCTTTATCTCATTGAAAAAATATTTCAGGCTTTCGTGGTTAGTTAAGTGTATCTAAAGGACAGAAAGGACAGTAATTATTTTCACCTACTTCTTGCTCCTTCTTAGTCAACAGGGAAAATTAGATACCAGTAGAGTATAATTTATCCAGTACTAAAATTCCTCCTCTTACAAACTTCAAATAAGGTCTATTCAGCTTCTTTATACTGGACACTTAATATTAGTAGTTTAATTTAAGAAGGATTTCTTCCTGCTAACCTTCTATATTCAGCCAGAAATCTACAGCTAAAACACCTCCCACAGTCCTATCCAAACTACCAAACCCTCCTTCTGCTCTCTGAAAAGGGAGGCAACTGTTTTGAGTTATAAAACAGTAAAAAATTGGGTTTAATGCTCCACATCTGTAATTCATTCCCTTCCTCTATGGAAGGTGCTCATCTTTCTCAGGTGCAGTCAATAGAAATTTTGGTGTTTATAGCACCAGGAGCTCAGCTGTAGTCCAGATACAGGCACCACCACAAAGACCACCTCCGAACAAAGGTCTTAGTGCCTGCACAGCCAAGAAAAATATATCAACACTTGTCTGAAGTGTGACCATGAGCTAGAAACTATTCATAGCCTCTTTGAGCTTTTTTTTTTTTCATCTAGAAAGCAGCAGAGTTTACAAGTCACTGCTTATTTCTGGAGGCACATGCTTGCCTTAGCTTGAGGTTGGCTTTTTGTCTGTGAAATTGCACCTCCAACATCTTTCAAAGGGAAAAGTTGCCATCTGGCGTAATGTGTGTGAGGATCACTGATGGATGGCTGTGAACTTCCTGGCACATGCCTGTCGTTATTGACTGAAGGGATTCTTGTACCTACCCACAAGCAACTGGTCTTGGCTGTGCTAGATGCTAGAGATACTAGAGCAGATGGATTTCCATTCCCACTTGGAATAGCAATTCCTCTGTGGCTGAAGTTCATGTATTAATACAGGTGGTTTAGTCTCCAGAGCTGTAGTGGAAACTACTTTCATAGAAAAAAAAGATCATCTTTGAATAGCCCTGGGTATGCAACACCAAGAAAAACAAGATAAAGCAAAATTCCGAACAGGAGGAACAAGACAACTCATAAAACAAGTGAAGAAAACAGATATTTGAATTATTTCAAATATTTGCAACTGTGTTAAGACAGTAGTAACTATGCAAGAGGGCATGAAGAACAGAGTTGCACTTATCACAGAAACAGTTAAAAAAACCCACACAGAAACTTAAAGAAAGTAAGGGGGAAAAAAAAAATCATAACTGAAAGGATTAGGGTAATATATTATTCAAGTGCATTATGAATTAAGAGAACAAACTGCACCTAGGAGTAGCCTGAAGTAACTCAATAAAAACAAAGAGTTTCTCGTATTAAAATAAAATCCCCCAACTGAACTGCAGAGTGGAATGAGGAGAAACAGGACAAAGGGGAATTCACAGCCAGCCCAAATTCTAGTAACCAAGTAGTTCTTTTCAGGTTTAAGATCAACTGTACTGTTGAGAGAGGATTACTTGTTTTACAAAAAAAAAAAAAAATTAATAGAATCTCAAATATACAAATATTACCAATATTTTATTAAATATCACAATATATGTTCCTGTCAAACACAGCAGAATTAGCAAGTGGTTTCACTCTTCCTTGGTGTGTCTCAGAGCTACAGCTGGGAGTGTTTTTCTGGAAAAGTCACCTTTCATGAACTTAACCTTGTCCTTTCTTCCTGGACAAGGAAGGCAGAAAATTCCCAACCAAGCTCCTGGCTGTAGTGGTTATGGTTCTCTCCTTTCTTGAATTCTTGCTGTCAGAGAATAAAGATATCCAGATGTGCCTATAGGAAAAAAAAATGCAAAAAACCCCCCCAAAACCCCAAACAAATCCAAAACCCAACACTTGGCTTGCCATTTTTTTTCTTCTATTACATTTTCTGATCTTAGACACCAAAGTCAGGATTCCTGAGAAGAAACTAACAGCACCTATTATCTTCATCTTTTATGGAAAATGCAGTACACTTAATTTTGTTACTGACTGGGGAGAGAAAAATATATTTATGGCAAACTGATGAACATTAAAGAAAAAGTTATCACATGGTTTAACATGAGAAGCTCTGCCAGCTGGCTGAGAGTATTTGGGTCTGGATATTACTTACCTTTTTTAGTGAAGGTCCACGTTTCCACTTCCATGAAACTGTTCTAGACTTACCTGTATGCAAATGAGATTATTTATTTATGCCCATTTATTCATCTGCTTAGCCAAATTTCACCACTACATAGGAGTAGCCCTCTGAAAAGTATAAAAGCAACGCTGTACAACCATATCTTTATCATCCATCAGTAAAATATTGCATGGCCTCTTCTGAAAAATATATTTGGTGACAAAGGAACCATACATTATTTTCAGAACCTTTCTGATAGTCTTAATTGCTGTAAATTACTGCCAAAGTTATTTCTACAAATCAATGGGTGAAACAAGTACACTGTACATCTCACTCTCCCTAACTGCTGCCTGCCAGAAGGTTCTATCCCACCCGTCATTTTATTCCAGGGAAAATTTATACCAGGAGATGGCACCAGGTCTGGCCCATGAGTGCTTTGCAGTCCCAAGCTTCCTTCTTCTGTCGTCACACCCATGAGCTACAATCATGCTCCAGCCCATGTGGCCACACTGTCCCAGTGCCAAGACCAAGCTGAAAAATAAGCTATGTTAGCTGACTTTGCAATATCATGAAGATGCATCTTCTGGGGAAGAATCTATCTGTATTCGGCCACCAAGCATGAATACCTGAATATACAGGCTTCTCTTTGCAGAAATACAGATAAATAACTCAGGGAGGTCTGGCAATATCCAAAGGCTCTTAGAAGTCATGACCGTAGCTGTTTAACTTCTATGTGGACCTCACAGGAGTTGATACAGATTTCTGAACTTCTTTTAGTAAAGCCAACAGTGAAATTATCAATATCCACAACAATTGGACAAAATCACTATATGCAAAACTTATCTTTCTTTTCCTTTTTTTTTTTTTTTTAATAATAATGCAGTTAAACTGTTATTAGTTTGTGCAGTCTTTCATGAACCTTTTGTTAACTGACCTCTAATATTATCATTTCTGGCCACTGTATTATCTTCTGTTTGAAAAAAAAAGATACTGGCTCTTACAGCTGTAAAGCAAAAAACCTGAATACTAACTGTCCAACCCTATAGACTTAAGAGTTCCACCTCTATTGTTTTTTACATGGCACCATTCTAAGGCTAAGCTGAGTGCCTGGCATTGCTGATACTGAGAGGGGAACATTCAGACAGCAGAGAAAAATCCAGCTATTTCTGTCCTGAATTTGCAGCAAGCATGTGGCTCAGTTGTGTGTCTCTTCCAGACTGGAGTAGAGCAGAGCAGGCTTACAGCTGTAATGTGTCGTTGTGCCTTTGACATTTAGGTCAACATATAGATCTGAGGCCCAGACAGAACTGAATGTTCCTTTTTAAAAAGATTTTAACATAAAATTTACTATAGTATGTTACATGTGGTACAAACCTTTTCTTTGCATCACTGCAATTTCCAGGTTTTTGGTTTTTTTTAATGTAAACAGCTCTTTTTTTTCCTGAATTTTGGACTTACGTACAAATATCTATAAGCATATTGTAAAGCATATTTTAGTGCCTGATAGTGATCATAAATCCGGTAGTTATGCTTGTAATCGTTTCTGTGAGTGGGTGTTCATGTCCGTGAGAAGATACGCAAAATTGGACAGTGAGATGAGCCATGATGAACATTAAAGGTCCGGAATCAGATCGATAGCCGGTGTAAATTGCCAGGGCTTCACTGATTTCAATGGTCCTATGATAAATACTAATTCAGCTGGTGCTAAAAAAAAAAAAAAAAAAAAAAAAAAGTCCTCAGCTGAGCATCTGGTCAGTAAGACTGGAGAATGCAGAATGAGGTGTAGGTGTTGCCTCCGCACGGAGCGCTAGCATTTACCTTTGATTTGACACTGCATGGTGCAAAAAAGGGTGATATTCCCTGCTCACCCCCATTTTTTGAAATCTCTGTTGACTGGAGTAGTGCATGCGGGTATGCACACAGAGAGAAAGGTGTGTATGTACACAAGAAGGTATTTTCTGTGACAAACAAATGCTTACACAGCTTCTACTGCTGTGACGGTACTTTCATCTTCACATGAAAAAACCCCCACCTTTCAAGATACTGTGTGAAAATTACTTGTACAGGCTTGTTGCACTTGTGTGAGGTTTTTCATTCATCCCAACAGCAAGGGGATTACTCAGATAAACTCAGAACAGGCTTTAATCAGCAGTTTACATACAATAGCTAAATTCCTTTTAGGATCTACAGCTTATTACAGAAATGATAGTTTCCCACGTGTATGAATTACTGGGAATTATAATATCCACGAAAAGGAATAAAGCCAGGTTGCACATAAAAAAATCTACACTTCTTAGGTGATTCTCAACAGTTTTTTCTAGGCATTTTCCACCAGATAAAGTTCATTACCTTCTTCTAACCATTTCACAAAGCTAAGGTTTTTTTTCTGAATCTGTAAATAAGAAATCAATTATGCAATAGCATTAACAGAACCTAAGAGAAAAGAGACTTTGTGCATGGCTGGTGCTTAAGCCATTGATTCTGCTGCGTAGTTCTCTCAAACGCCTTATCAAATACCTCTAATTTCTAGTCTGCATGCAAATGTATTGATGTGTCAGAAATAAATTAAATTAGAATGTTTAGAGTAAAAGCCTGTTTGCCATGTTTCAAATTGTTCGTATTTATTTGGAGGCCTCAGAAGGCCATCTTAATCTTACAGTGTTATTATTTCAAATAGAAAAAGGTTTTTAATGTTATTTGGAGAAAGAGCCTTAGCTCACAGGCTGGGGAAAAAAAAAAAAAAAAAGCTGAAGTGTTTCAACAGATATTTTGACAAGAGCTTTGAATGAAAAATAACAAATCCTCTGCAGGGAATTTCCCATTAATCTAATTTATTTGGGAACACATTTTCAGAATAATAATTAAATTATCTAATGGCCGCTTACATTAAAAAGCGATCATCTGTAACAGTTCATTACTAGAAAAAATGGGGTAAGAAAGGCCAATATTTTAAAACTAACAGCACAGGCAAAAAACCCAACAACTTACAAACATCAAAGGAATGCCATGATGTTTGACAGGTTCCTATGAATTCAGCTCTTTCACCTCTTAGTGAAGTTGGCAATGGAAATTCTGGCATTTTCTGTGCAGTGGTATCTTTAAAGCTGTAGCATGTTTATATTCTAGACCTCTATTCATCCACTTTTTTCAGGATGTTTCGATAATCAAAGTATCCAATCATTAAAGTCTTGTGACACAGGAATCCATGTTTAGTCCAGACAATGAAAACAACGACGACATTTTCCTATAGAACGTTATATTCAGGTAGTTCATCCATGCCTTGGAGGTCTTCAGTGGGTGGAGAATACCATGTGTAACCAACTGAGATACCATTGAGCAAAATGTGGTTTTATCTGCTTTATTTCTCCTAGAAAGGTCAGCACAGCACATCATATTGCCTGTAATTTTAATAGATAAACGAGACAATGATTTCATTGTTATTTTGTTTTCTCAAAATGGTAGAATACATTTTCTTAAAAAGGTCTGCAAACATATTTACAAAAATGTGAAAGCAATAAATGGAGGCCTTTTATATTTTTACTGAACTTCCAAAGACTGACTGATATCCTAATTTTATTAGAAATCTGGTCCAAGGATGGTACAAGAAATTAAATATCACACTCAGTTTTGCTTTCTTGTAGGCTACTGTGGAAAACAAATCAAACAGATAAATATTTTGCAAAGGACAAACTTATATACCATGAAGCATAATGAAGATATTCCAAAACCATTTCCTATCATCTTTATTTTGTTCCAACTTTAAAACATTTCTTGGTCTTTCTTAATGTTGTGTTAAAACGTGGGACACCATCTTACTTTTGGAAAGCCAGCTGCTGTAATGGAATTATAAAGTAGCCACTAAAATATCATTCACAGTATCTGCATCACAGGAACGGACTTTTTTTTCTTTTTCAAACAGGAGTGATAAAAATTTGTGTTGTTGCCTTCATCTCTCACATGATAAATACTGTTGGCTGACAGAAATAAAGTGTAGTGTCATGCTTGGTTTACCTAAATCGTTTATTTTGTAACTAATAAAAGTAAACAATTACCAGATACTGTATATATAGAGATATATAGATATATGGCCACAAATAAACTATAGTAGAAAGTTATTTTGGTTTTGATAAAGAAAAGCACATAAAATCATATTTCATGAATATCTTGTTTTATGGCCATCAATATTTTTGTATTTTTTCGTTTTGTTTCATCAACATAGCAAAATACAATCTTCCTATTAAACAATAATTATCAGATGGCAGACAATTCTTTTTATTGGTTTACATTGGCAGGTCACAGTCTAAAAGCACAACCACATCAGGCAGAAATTGCACACAGACCGCCCTGGATTTTGAAGACTATTTTTTATGCTTCTACCAAAAGAGCTTAATTTAAAACTGGGGACTGTAACAACACTAATTAAAAACATGGATTTCTTCTTTTTTTCCCTTTTTTTTTTTTTTTTTTTGACTAGCTACGTAAAACGACTGAAATTGCAGTACTTCATTTTGCTTTCAGCTTCACTTTTAACATTTGTGCTTGCTGTTAGCAAACACGCTTTGAACTTCCCAGGAATCGTTTATGAAAGTTCAATCACCCAAATAAAACCCAGGCGATTTTTTTTCTCATCATGGAATGCTGCAGATTTATTTCATTTAGGCCTGTTCCGTGATTTTTTTTGTGTGTGTGTGTGTGTGTTGGCATTGGCATTTTTAACTTGCTCCTGAAAACTAGGGGAGATTTGCATGTTATACTATGACATTGTACCGTCACAAAGTCAGTATTTCTGTAAGAAATGGTTGCAGGTGGGACTGGCCCATAAATGTGCAGTTTCATTAGTCGTAGAAGGCATGTTCATGTCTTCAAAAACCAGACTGGTCTTAAGATATTACTCTTTATTTGAGACAGTTACCATTACTTCATTAAAAAATGACAAAACAGCAATAAACATTTTAGCTCTTTAATGAGCAAAGATCAGGTCTCTTAGCATTGGAATAATATTTGTTATCCAGATTATCTTTATTTCACTCAGTGACCAGTAATATGGCCAAGAAGTACAAAGTAATTTTCCATCAAGTAGTATACAATTTTTGTGTGTAATAAGCTTTCATTCTTGAAAAAGAGTAACTGAAAAGAAATGTTTCTGTTACTGCAGTTAGTTTGTCAGAGAAAGTTCTTCGCATTATCTTACAAACTATCAAAATTGCTAGTAATTTGAAAAAATGTAAAAAAAAATCACATAACTTTAGTCTAATAGAAATATAGTACAGGTAAGAGAGAAAGTATTTATCAGGGATGTGCTCTTAAGTCCATCTCAATTATTTTTTTTTTATATAAATGTACATCTGATTACATATACAAACATTTTGAAAGGACCGTGGTATATAATTACGGGAAAGCAACAGGGGAATGAAAAATTTCTTGTGATTTTAGAACATTCATTTCAAATCACACAAACAAATGTAAGTACTCAGATTTTAAAATTTCCAGTTGTTGGCTCTCTCCCCGTTCTTACGTACCCTCTTTTTCTACACTGTTGCCATCTGGTCTAGAGAATTCATTTGAATGGCAAAGCTAATGTATAGCAAAAAGGGAATTAACTTCATATTAAAGTATAATAAGTAAACTTTGTAACATGCATCATGAGTTTAAACAATAAACTGAAAGGCGTAATCAGAGCAGTAATACTGGAGCATTTTATCTTGCAAAATAACATTGGAATTAAATCTTTGGACACACTTTACCTTACCAATTGGAACTAAATATATTGCAACTAAATCACAGCGAATTATAAACCCTTCATCAAAGGAGATTCCATTAAAGTTATAGTTATGCTAAAGTTAGAAATTATTTAGGTGGAAAGGAAAAAGAACATTAATAATACAGATTTTTTTATCTGGGATTTGTATCAGCGAGGGTTCACCGCTGTATACCTAGAATGCCACAAATACCTTTAGGAACTGTTGTAATTCCATCTATTTCTGAAGCTACCACGAAATATTTTACTGTAATTACTTTTGCCCCTTTAAAAAACTTCTTTAGGTTGTGCCAATTGATGGAGAAAGCTTCTATTAAAAACTCCAATGGGATGAGAAGAATTTTAATTACGGCTTAATCAGCAGCACAGCCACCAAGCATATAAATTATCATGCACATCGTGCTAAAAATATCCAGTTTCCTTTATTCCCACAACTTTTATACTGACAGCACTTATGTGATAATGTTGTACCTGCCAGGCTGTAAAACTCCTTTGACTGGCAGATTTCAGCATGAGCCCCTTTCTAAGGCCTTAACAGCATTGGTGCTTTGTGTACTTATTCAAATATGTAAATATGGTCTACACAAGAAAACAGGTCCAAATAAAAATTGGTGAAAATTATCTGACATTCCATTAGTGTGTCCCTTGTGCATATTTATAGGTTTTTAAAATTTTCAGTCATAGTTCTTTCCTGTTTGTGTTGCACATGCCTAATTCCATTATGTAACTTAAATCTTCAAAAAAATTAATACTTGAATGTGAATGAAAAAGTACCATTCAGGACAACTGCTTCAAGCAATTGCAAACAGCTGGGTTTTTTGTTTGTTTGTTTTTTTCTTTTGTTTGTTTCTTTCTTAAGTTCATTTGATATATGTACAATTCATTTTTTTCCAAAACCCCAGAAGTTCTTGATATGTATATTCACATAATATTCCTCCATATTTAAATAGTAAGAGTCTTGTAGGTTGAAAGCCAAGTAATCTTCAGTAATATCACCTACTGTAATCCATCAAAAAATAAAGTTTGTTTCGTCTTGTCTGGCTATACCCTGGTTGTTGAGTGTGAATGGGGGTGGGGATGAGGATGGGGCAGAGTATTGTTCTGTCCTCCAGTAAATGTATTGAATGTGTGTAGGGGTTGAATCCCTGGTATAGTGTTGGGGATCATTGTGATGGTGTTGGGCGTCATTAAGGGAATATCATCAGGAGACCTTCTCATAGCTAGCGTGTAGTCTGGGGGACAGGCGGTCCTAAGAACCACCTCATGTGGATGGATGGACTCACATTCATGATCCAAGTCAGTGTGCTTCATTTGGAGGGACATTATCTCCTCTTCTTGTGCATGGGTAAGATCATTGGTAGTAGTACGCTGTGGGCTACATCTCCTATGAACATCATGTCTCCGCTTGTCTTTTTTGTAGTACAACGCTGCAAAGGCCAAAATGTTCAGGAACAGCAAAGATGCACCAACTGCAATAGTAACACTCAATTCTGTTGAATAGTCCCTTTGATCCACTGAAAACGGGCTTGGCTGTTGTTTGGGATCATCTTGTTTGGCTGTAGGAAAGGCTGAAGTAACAGAAACTGAATTTTTCCTTGTTGGTCTGAAAGTATTATCAGTTGATGGCACTTTAGTTGTGGTAGAGGTATACTGTGAAATGTCGTTAAGATTGTGCAGATGAGGTACCAGTTCCAACCAAAGGTTCACTTTATTGGCCCTATAATGTTCTTTAACTCGTGGTTTTAATCCAATGTGAAGATACAGTTGGTCTTTTTGAGAATATCTGGTCCATGCTACTTCTTCAAAACGATTTGGTTTTGTATGGATGAATTTTGTATCTTGCGGCACTGGTTGATTTGGGTCACTAAAAAAAAAAATAAATGAAATCATCTCCAATGTTACAAAGTATTTCAAAAGGAATTATAAAATTATCATAATTAAGATAACGTTTAAGTCTGCCTTTGGACAGGGCAAAATATTTCCTAAAATTAGAGGCCTTAAAAACCTTGATTAGAAACAGCATTATGCAACAAACCCTTCTTTTACATAGACTTCAGTGACTTCCCTAGCTCCCCAAAATGCTCGTATCTCACACTGAAATCTCTTTTGCTGCTGAGGACAGGTTGCCAGCAGTGTGGTAATGTGGACAAATGTCTACGAGAGACCATTTTAGTAACATAAAGCTCATAAACTCAGCATTTCAGTTCATATGCAGCTATCTGTGGCCTTCCAGAGGTGAAAGACCATGGTAGGGCGTAACTCAGTATAACACATCGAGTCTGAAGGTAGAAGTGTTTTGAACTACCAGTGAAAGAATCATAGAATAGCCTAGGCTGGAAGGGACCTCAGAGATCATTTATTCCAGCCTCCCTGTCATGGGCAGGGACACCTCTCAGCTAGATCAGGCAACACATGGGGATTGAATGGGGATCGAACCCGCAACCTTGGTGTTATCAGCACCACACTCTAATCAAGTGAGCTAACCTGCCCCCAAAGAATTAATGAAAATAACAAAACTTTTCAAGTTTAAAGTTGCATGCTGTATGGTCAGAAATGTCAATTTAAACCAAAATGCATTATTAAAATAATTAAAATATTTGATGCAACATTTACGTAAACTTCTGCCTCGTTGGGTGACAGTATTAGTGCTGAGGTAAATTCGGCTACTGAAGTAACCATTTTTAACTATACCCACGTGGTAAGCGCTTAGTTTTGCACTTTTCTGGGGATTCTGTAATTATTTTTGCATGCAAAATATTTTTTTTAATTTCTTCACGCAGAACTTCAGCAAAGACATTTTTTCCCTCTTTTTGACAGAATTTGTAAGTGAGCTGAGGGACATTACAACAAACATAAATATCCCACCCAATTCTTTACCTCTTATTGTATGAGTACAGAAGTATTCCCAGGGGAGATAACCGTGGGAAAGCACTGCATCATTATATGTTTGGATACAAGACTATTCATTATTTGATACTCACCCAGTTTTTGCAAAGTTTGTCCAGTACGTCATCACCACCGCACTTAGCATGACATCATTTTTTGAGAAATTACAAGGAAATAATTCAGTAGGACCAATCATGGGGATTCCTAGTACGTAAGGAACCTCATCTCCATGGGCTGCATCTGCCCATGCAGGTACCTGATCTGTCTGGCAATGATGGTAGAAGGCATAGAAATACGTAGGCGATCCAAAATTTGAGTGAAGATCTGCTGTAGCCACAGCTGGTGCAACCCACTGGTGATCGGTAAACAAAGCCAGCAGCGTTTTCCTCCTGGTCTCAGGATTGTGTCGATCTGCCCAGTCCGTGTACATAAATTTAATAGTTTCCCTCAATATATCTTTGCCTTCAGGGTACCCGTATAAGTTATCGACAAAATTAGAAACTGCAAAGTCAAAATCACTAGCCGATATGCCATCTTCGCTATCCACGATATTTTCAACAAATTTTAACCCTTCCCCTTGGTTAACTCCCAACATGATGTCGTAATTGAGGAATTCTCCTTGTTCCATCAATATCTGTGGATCATCTGGTATCACGTCGCCGTCAATTACCGGTCCAAAGGCTATATGGTATCTTGCTGGTTGAATGTCCTGGTCGACAAGTTCTCTATAAGGCTTCTTCTGTAGACATTCTACCAATTCTACGGTGTCTGACATGTTGCAACCGACTTTTGTAGCCAACATCCTGGCGTACTTTGCAGGCTGGAAACTAACTGCCCAGCTGGAGAGAGCTGTTCCACTTTGAGCTATTGCTCTTTGAAAAAGTCCTGTGGGGAGAAATATTTAAAAACTACTGAAGTGACCTTGAAGCAGCTACATACTTGAAAGATTCCAAGGACTTCTTTGAAACAATAGAAAACTTGAACAGAAAAGATACTTGATTCTTAATAGTACTTAAATACACAAGATGGTGAGATCTGACTGTCATTGCACCTACGGGTAATGTATACAAAATAAATGCAATATGTGCAGAAATTGAAGCAAATGATTCTACCTCGATGTAGTCCAGCTGAGGAACAGATTTTCAGAAGAAACTCAGGAAGAAAAAAGGAGTGGCATTACCTCATATGGGATAACACCATAGAAATTCTTAAAGTTAAACCAATTTACAGGTTGGAGCAAAAGCCAAGAAGTCTCTGAAATGGACTGAATTTCTGGCTATTGCACAAGCCATCACCAGCATGCATGCATAGAACTATATGTTAAATAAAACCTAATATACTGCTTTTTTATATTTCTGTTTGGGATTAAATTCGGTTTGAGAGGTGCAGAGCTTTTGAATTGCAACCTGCGACACATAGGAAAGGTTTATATTCTAGAGTAACAGATGAGAAGATATTAGGCTGCTATTAAATTTACACGTCTAAGAGTCAAGATCCTTTCTTGTAAGGAGTCTATTTAACGATGGCTTATAGTGGTCACACTTACATAAAAAGAGAAATTATATATTTTACACTGTTTAGCTTTGTAATTCAGAGATTTAAACATATGCTCAGGCATTCATTTAGGGGAGAGAGTATGATCTGAAGCTGCATATAAAATTGTAACAAATCCCAAAGTTTTAAGCGCAATTAATTTGAATTTTTGCTGATTTAGCTAGCACTCTGGACCAGGAATTCAATTCATAGAAATAACAATATATGTTTAAATTGATGTTTTCCTCTCCTGTAAGCATTTTTGAACACATCATGGTTGAAAGCCTTGCAGCCAATAAATCAATCCAAATTTTTTGCTATTGACTTCAATGCAATCAAAACTCCACCCTTCTCCCGATCCTGCTTGTGCTCCCTTTGTGCTGGGGCTTTGTGTTTTCCTGTTCCCTTCAGGGAGGGTAGGTCAGGTTCTGAAAGAGATTTTCCGTATGAACCTTGTGCAAAATAATGCTCACGTCTAATGTCAGAAACTTTAGACTATATTTAGATAACTGTGACCTTTCTGGCTTTTGCATTTTCCTGGAAGCGTGTCCACTTCATTTTGGTAGCATATCATTTGCAATAATAACTGGAAAATATTTTCTACTGGACCCTCCTGTAGCTCACTGTGGGTAATACAAAATGGACTATAGCATATGTAACTTATGCAGATTTGAGATATATGGGTCAAAAATTGGTTTTACTTATGCTGATAGGCACTTGGAGTAATTCTATGGTAGAGTTGCTTGGGGACTGAAGTGACATCTGGCATGACTCAGTTTTGCTAATGATGGACTAATGCTCCATGAATAGCTGGATACTCCCACTAAAGAAATTGGAGTTAAGGGTGCTCATCATAGCACGGAGTTTTATTCCAATAATGCAGAATATGAGGTTTACTTTGATAAGTGACATATTTCTATTGACACAAAATGTCTGTAGCCTCTAAATCAAGTCACAGACGTGCCCTTACAGCCACTTTTGCAGCACCAGACCCTGCACACTCAGAAGTTAGTTGGAATCAGTTGCTGGCAGGAAAGGTTTTACAAGCTTCTGAGGAATTTTAAAATCATTCTAGACTGTATTAGGTCCAAATCCAAAGGTCTTAAAATGAGATAGGTGTAGGGACTGAAAAATGTAAACTCAAGCCTTTTCTTAAATTTATGAGAAGTCATATCCAAGATATTATTTCCCTGTAAGATATGAGTAAATATATGAAAGAACTTGAGCTATAAAGCAGGTAAAAATATATTTGCATGTTTACAAGGTCAGATATTGAGCTAGTATAAATCAGCTCAAAGTCAGTGGAATTACCACGGAGCACCCAAGCATTGTAATAAATGCAACTAAATGACAAAACTGAATTTTTGCAAAGATGTATTTCACGATACTACATAATGTTTCTTTTTTTTTGCATATTGTATAAATCTATTTTTATTGCTTTATTAAATATCTCTGAACAAGGGCAGAAAGTGTAAGCTATGTGTTAAGAAAAATGCTGATATAAACACTGTGGCTTGCTAAGTGCTGCAAAAACATTAAATGTTGGATTAAGTAAAAGTGGCAAGTCTGGTGGCAATAAAGTTATCTTAGGAAATGAAACTAAACATCCTTCCTTCTGCTGAAGAATGCCTACGGAAATATTCATCTTCTCGAACCACGTGGTGAAAAATGAGCAACAGTATGCAAAATTATTTTCATTCTGTCACATAATTCCTGGCCGAAATCGGTACCACACAGGACGGAGAACGACATTTTTATCTGATAATGTGTACGATTATTACAGCTTATGGGCTTCAGAGTGATGGAACGAAGATTTAAATGTTCAATGGACCATATCACTTTGTGACTCCGATTCAAAGCCTCACCGAAGTAAATAATAACAATTTGCATATATTCATCTACATTTTCAGAGCCCTTTCTAAAGATGGGTGCTGTTCTGCCCACTTGCAGATGGGCAGCAGTGAACAGCACCATCTTGAAATAGGCTGAATGCTTCCTCTCAACTAGCAAGGGATCCTTTCAAAGGGAAATGAAGGAAGCAAAGAGAGCATCTGAATTTACAGCTTATGAAAGAGACCGGTTAAATGTGAAACAAGGGTTTGGGGTTTTTTTTTTTTGAAAATGTTAAGATATCTGAAAATGTTTGAAAACTTGAAATAACTTTTCTTTTTAGAAGCTCACCAATTTTTATTCTAATACTTGTTATTAATGGCAGGTCTAAATATCACCGAATCAAACATAAAATACATGGGGGTGTGGCACGTTGTTCTGTTTTATCCCAATTTCAGTAAAGCATGTTTTTGCTTTCATATAAAAGAAATCCTCAAAAATTTACTTCTACAATTGGGTTTTAAATATCAATCAGTAAGCCCTCTCCAGACTCCTCCCGAATCCTTTGATCTGCTATACTGGCAAATTACTGCATTAATTTCCCCAAACAAATTCTGCTCTTGGCAGAATTCTCGCCATGTGTTAGAACACAACAGGGTGAAAATTGCTGTTAAGAGACAACACATGACTGTCCAGATATTGTAAATACGACATTTGCATTAATGTCATGTTACATCAAGAAGATCAAGATTAAGATCAAGTAAGAATTACGGGAGGATAAACCAGGTCTCTTGATTCAACCTTAAGCTAAATTCTCTAAGACAAAACTTATTCATGTGAGTTCTGATGAAAAAAGATGGTGCAATGCAATTATATAGTGTAACAAGGAAATGCTTATGTCTTCTTCTTAAAGGTCCTATTTAACTGCAGGTAGTTACGGAAAAAAAAGAATACATTAAAAATTAAATGGTGCAAATAGACTAAAATTTAAACCGTGGTCTATCTTCCACCAGACCTTTCTTGTAAAAGCTATATTTGTCTCTCATTTAAAATAGCGTAAAGGCCTGATCTAAAGAATCTGTCAGTTCTGCTGAACTCAGTGGGCTCTGCATCGTGACGTCGGGTAAATGCAGCTCTTGTCATGTCAGTGGAGATATTTTTTGTGACTGGTCAATTAGTCTCCCATGGAGACAGAGCAGTATAAATTAGTGGAAGATTGTATGCACAGGGCATAGTGAAATGTCCCTGGTAAAATTAAACAATACAGATAAAAATGTGTGAAAACAGTGAGACAAAAGTAATGTGATCAATAAGCAATAGCCATGCAAATGAGAGAAACTGTGTGGAACTCTGGTGCAAAAATCATAAGAAAAAGGATTGGGTGCCTCAAACAGCATCTTTTTAATTTCCTGCTGTCTGCCTCTAGAGAGAAAAGGTGTTAGTTATGGAATAGGAAAAAAACATATAGAAGAAAATCCATTTGCAACTTGGATGCTTTGACAATTTTGGATCATGCATGCAAAACATTCAACCATTCTTTTATTAGATGACAGCAAGTGAAGTTCATGCAGTTTCAGACAAAAGATTTCTGAACTAGGTACTTGTTTCCTTCACACAATATAATAGTTTTAAGCATTTCAGCTGTTAGCCTGAAAAGAGAAATTGTGTCATTTTAGTTTTCTTTAAATTCTGCTCCTCATGAGAAACTAAACATGCCTTTCATGACTGTCTGAATATAGACGACCTCATCTACTGTGAGCATGACTGACTGGTTTTCCAAAAAGGACACCCTTAGGTAGGAAAGAAAAGAGACAAAAATGATGCACCGAGAAAATGCTGCTCAGAAGTCTGCTATAAAGTGTTTCTACAAAGCTCCATAGGAAAAAGAAGAAAGTGACCCAAAATTTAAACATGCACAGAAGAGCTGAGGGAGAAGGCAGCTTCTACAGCCTTTAAAAAGTTTGCTTAAATATTGAGCTGAACTCAACAGTTCATAGGAACAAAGAGAATATACAGAGCATCACATAGTACTAATGGTGGTGGCATGCAGACACCAAAATTGTCAAAATTTGCAACCTGCATAATACCTTTGGTTGAATTGCTCCAACGGTTACCTTCAGAATAATGGGATAAAGTCAACAGATTGACGCATGAACCGCCTGCACCAGATCCAAAAACAGTTATTCTTAATGGGTCACCACCAAAGAACCCAATATTTTCACTAGTCCATCGCAAAGCTTGAATTAGATCAAGGAGGCCATAGTTTCCTTTTGCTGCTTGGTCCCCAGTGCTCAAAAATCCTGTGAACGCAAATGAAAAAAAAAAAAAGATAGGGTTAGCAAGTGCTCTTCTGAGTAATCTTCTAAGTAAGATTTCAAAAATATATGCCATTAAATATTATGCAACTACGTAGTTTCCCATATTTACCAGACAACAATTTGCCATTTTGCATTCTTCCTGAAACAAGTTACTTGGTATTCACTCTTTTGGCCATGATACGTTAATGTAGGGAAGATGAAGATGCATCCCAGGCAAAATATGTGTCTAAGTCTTAACAGGTTGCAACGTATTACTCCCAAAGACCTCACGTTGATTGTACTAAGTTTAAGAGTAGTAAGTTTAAGATTAAAGGTTTAGCAAACAGATATGGTGCAGTCATTTCGTAAATGATTTGGTCACCAGTGTATTGCATTTCTGTACTTAGAGGCAGCCACGAGCTTTGCGCATGCCTGAGAGGCAACCTCTCTGTAGACTGTGTTAAGTTATGTCCTGACAACACGCTATCGTTTCCCTTTTTTGCCTCCTAAAAATGCAGATTATGCCACAGGACAAGTCGAGCTGAATGACATGAACCACTCTCAACTCCCTGAGCTCCATCTCATAGTCACTAACCCGCGTTAATTGAATCTACATTAAATGGATAAAGAGAATTTAATCTGTTTCCATGACACCTTAACATCGAAAAGATAAGAGCTCGAGGGTAGCCTGGAGAGCACAAGAATTGTTCCCTTTTATTCATACTGGAAGAAAAATGGCAGAACATGTCAGGTGTGCGAACGA
Organism: Trogon surrucura; assembly: GCA_020746105.1. Taxonomy (NCBI): domain Eukaryota; kingdom Metazoa; phylum Chordata; class Aves; order Trogoniformes; family Trogonidae; genus Trogon; species Trogon surrucura. Next base: position 6,378,408 of record CM036625.1, on the reverse strand, counting down.
CTGTTTTATACTTTACTCCCAGCAGTACCCTGGTATTTAGTGTTGCTGTTACTCTTGTCATTAGAACCTACTGGCTCTAAAAGGTGGACAATAAAAGCTTTGAAGAAAGTCTGTTGATAGAATACATTGCTTTGGTTTTGGCTCCCATTTGTTGACATGTCCAGTTTCGTGAGCTTAATGAACAAATGTTTAAATAACACCAGCATTATGAAGTAGCCCAGCACTTCCATTTGCATATCACACTAATTTAATGCTCACTAAATCAACAGTGTAACTGTTTTTTTCAGTTTCATGCTTTGTAGAAAAATGCAACCATTACAACAATTACTTCCACATTAATTAGATATTAGTAGATCTAGTCTCGTCAAAGTTCTACATATCTAATTCTCTTGAGTGCAGACAGCCTACTCAAAAGAAGTTTACAGTAGTTTTTCAGACAAATGGCTCTCAAAGGAGTCCTGCTGTTTCATTATGACAATAAAAGCAGCTTTTGAGACATTTCTCAGCAGACGGACATGCGCGTGTACATATATAAAGTAAGGATTTAACAAGAATACAGATAGGTGCGTGCACATACCTATATTCATGCATATCATGAACATGACATTTGTTACTTTATTATTCTTCTGTTTGACTTCAAATGGCAAGCTTACATTTGGTATTCTGCCGTATGTATAGACATTTATACCAATAGACCTTCTTCGCTGTAAACTGCGCTGAAAGCTAATTGGCCTCGCTGCCTCCGTAGTTGAGCCCTGCTCCGCTTAGGGCGAGCAGCTTTGTTTGTGTAGGTCAATCCTGATTTTTGTTACCATGGAGAGGGAACAGGAAAGTGGCATAAGGTGCCAGGCCAGCAATTTTCCCACTTCCAGACCTAATGTACCAAGTCTAATGGGCATACTTCATTCACTGTAGCCGTAGTAAATTGTTGCTCTGCTACTCGACTTTAAAATAACCACTATTCTGCAACTCAAATCTGCCACATTTGCTACTTAACTGCATAAAAAAAGCAAAGTAGCATCACTACCGTAGAAGAAAACAGCACCTTGATATTCAAGGAAAGCCCAGAACGGAAGTCATAAATATAATTAATTCATTTTCCTTTTACTATTACAGCTCAGTACTGAGTTGACAAAAATATGATGGTCTCTTACTCTGCTTCACCCTCTTTCATTTTCTTCTGGGTAGCCAGAGGGGCTGCTATGCCTCTGTCAAAGGATGGCCTTCCTGCACAGAAGCATTCATCCCTGTCTTCATGCTCCAGTAAAACACTGCCTCCCATAAATAGTTTTTAAGGGCACCGAGAGATGATGTCTTTGAATCTATGATAGCAAATCTAATGAAAGCTTCCTAACCACTCTCACTGCCTCTCTCAACCCGCCTGGAGTTGAGGGATGGTACCAGTGACAGTAACAAAATTAAAATGTAGGAATTTATGGGAACTACGGGATCCTGTAGCTGCACACGCTGGGAAAGTCTTCCCCTTTCTTTGCGTCAGTGTACGACTGGGGAAAATCAGCGACGGGTCAGCTCATCATATCAAGCACATAAGTGACTGCACCGATTAGAGGAACAATTGACACGGGCAGCCCTCGAAACACAAGCAGTAACGAGATGAGTGCAGTCACCAAAACTGTGCCCTAAACAAAGTCCTCTTTGCTTTTTTTGCCCTTTCCCTGGCTTGCAGATTCCCTGAGCCTCGACAGGATCTGCTCTCAGCAGAGCTGCATCATTGGTTCAAAAAGATCCTGTAGATTTCTCAAAGTGATCCCAAGGCATTTATTAGGAAAATCAATGGTAGGGTTATAGCTGGGATCCAGCGATCACCCTGAAGGAAAACAAATGTTAACACTCAAACTGTCTGAAACAGTTGTTTTTTATATTCTGTATAATATGTAGCAAAGTTGAAAGCAATTATATCTTTGCCTGGAAAAGCAACAGATTAAAATTATAGGTAAAGACTTAGAGCAATCCCTTGCTGTTAAATGGGTTCACATCGAGCCCCGAAGCCTGACGGGGAAATGGGAAATCCTAAGGAAACTACAAATATACTACTTTTAAAGAATCTCTGCAAAAAAAGGTCTTAAAAAGAGAGCAAAAGAGGAAATGCGTCCTGTTGCCGACAAGTGACATCAGGAACCTTGTGTTCAGTTCAGGAGACGTGCCAGAAGGGGGAGCTTTCAGTTTATTAAAAAAAAAAAAAAAATTATTAGTAGTAATACCCTCCTCATTCATCTATATTAGACAAATTATGACTTGTGTCCAGAGCAACAGCTCTGATGCAAAAGAAATATCTCACGCCTCCTCGGCAAGAACCACATTGGCTGACTTCCATATCTACATAAGATGGATGATTATTGATGTTGACTTTCATGACATGAAACATTTCTATCTCATTTTTCAGAACCATAAGAAGCCTGTTAATACCGCCACCTGTTCATGCCTTTTTTCCCTGCATGCAGTAGTATCAGCATGGCTTAGAAGCATTCAGAATGTCACAAAATCAGAGATAGAACTGATAAAGCAGATGAGGTTTTTCTTTCCAGTTTGCGGTGGGGTCTTTTGTGGTGGTGTTTTGGTTTTTTTTTTTCTTTTTCTCTAGCAAGAAGTGTCTCAATACAGATAAACTCATCTAACTAAACACCCGTAGAGAAATGCTTTAACACACAGCAGCATACCCAGTCTGTAGGTGCAAGTACTTATTCCTATTTTTCACTTAGATAAAATAGAGATTGCAACAGTATGCTTTGTCTTTATCCCAAGAGGAGCTTTCGGTATGTAATTAATATAGATAACATACATTTTTATGCATTTCTGTGACACGATCATAAAACTATCTGGATATTAAGCTAACAATTTTGAGTCACAGAGGGGAACCTGCTCTAGCTGAAAAGGGCTTATGTGTCTGTTTTTAAACTCTATCAGCTAGTCTATTAAAATATACTATGCTTTTCTGCAAATGCTGTTTTATTATTATCCTTAGACTGCCATCTCACCAAGAATGCTGCTATCATATGCTACCACCTTTTTCTCTTGTAAAAAAGTGAAGTAAATTATTCCTTATTTTAGTTATTACAGGAAGACATTTGCAAAAAAGAAAAAAAAAAACCCACCTTATTTTTGCATTATTCTCTGAAAAGGTCAGATTGAGCTAATTTTGTGCCATAATTAAGTCCTTCTACTGGAAATTTTCCAATAATCAGCTGAACAATTGCTATTTTATATTCTGAGTGGAGAGGTTATCTCTTCTTTTATCTCCTCCAAAGGAGAAGACTGTAATAGAATTATGGAAGTGAGGATGTGGTCTTTTGTGAGTTTAAGAAAGAGATTTATTAAGCTCATTTGGACCATTTCTCTGTAACATGTCTGTTAGACAAATAGGCAGAGTATGCCACAACCAAGCCTGGTATTTTGTGTTAAGATAAATTTTAATGCTTTATAGGCTTATCTGCCTGGGGAATGATTTCTGCTTGCCATTCAGATAAATCTTTTTCTAATATGATTCCAGCATTTTTGAAGAGTAAATAAAATAATAGAGTTGAGAAACTTAAAATATTTTCTTGAAAACATCAGTAGATTAAATTATTTTAAGCTCTGGCTTAATTTGAATATTCAAATTAATGCAGAGGGGAAGGCCAAGATGGAATTTGTCCTGACGTAAGGGACTGCCACAACCTGATCATGCGGCAAAAGACTAAGTGCAGGCTGGTGGGTACAAAAGTGCCATTTCACATCACAGAGAACCAAACCCTCCCTCTGATGAGTTCTGTCCATATAAGTGTTTCATAACTCAGCAGCCTTCGTAGCTGGATGAAAGTAAGGGGCAGAATGTCTTCTTGGACAAAAAAAAAATAATATCTGCCTGCAAGAAAATACACAGCTACAAATGCTGCTCTAAAAATAAAACAGGAGAGCTTATAAAAACTGGTTTGGCATGCTTAAAGGTTCTTTCTCAAAAAGCTGTGTTGCTGAAAGAAGTAGCACTTAAGACTTTAATATTACCCACCTGTTTAGGCATGTGTTATAATAATTTAGCTATGTTTCCAGTTACAATTCCCCATGCAGTCAAATGTCATCTTTTATTTTGTTAAAATCGAATGTTAAATCGTACAAGCACAAATGCATCAATGCGTAGTGGAAGAATACAGGACACATTTTGAGGGAAGAATTTATATTCTTTCTGGATTGCAGTTTCCTTGGTTAGGACTTCAGTTTGACACCCTCCATTAATATTGAATGATAATTGCCACGTACGAAAAATTTCAGTTGCCCTTTAAACTATACCTACTCAGTTAGAAACGTGAGCAAGATAAGCAAATTTTAAGCAGTATGGTTAAAGAGCACATTTGTTTTCATCTTGGACATCTCCCTTGAATTCGCATCCGCTAACTAATCTGAATGAATTACGTGGGCAGCAGCGCTGTGAACGTTAATGTATATGTGATATTCATGAAGCAGAGGATACTGTTCTCGCTTTGCTGACCAGCACATCCTAATATTAATAGCACATTTTAGTAATGGATAAGGGGTAAGGTGACTAAAAAGACTGAGAGCTCCCATAAGGAAGATGTATGAGAATATAAACTACTCAGTACAAGAAAAATATTCCTTTGTAGAGATCTGCAATACACGTCTGCTCTAGAATCAGCTAAGCAAGTCTTCTGAAAATGCTGCTCAATCAGGAGTTTGATATTTTTATTTGATATTATTTGATATTTTTAACTGTCTTACTGTAAGAACAGTACCTCAAGGTTAAGTGTATGAACAATAAACCATAGTTTAAGTAACACAAAAGAACTGCAGTAATGTATTAGCCTACCGAACTCTAAAATATTGCAACTATGAGGTGGAATTGCTCAAAAATACCAACAGTACCCAACTTCGCTGGCCTGTGCTACTGCCCCAGCCGTCAGCCTTGGAATTGCCCCTTCATTTCACCAGCGTAAACAATTTACAGATTTAAATCAGTAAATACAAGAACTTGTAACTATATCCTTTGGCATTTTGAAAGTACACATGGAGAAAAGTGTGCCATGATGCATAAACTCCGATGTGGCTTTTCAGCATCCCTATTTAACTGCTGGAATTTGTAACACTCCTCCTGGAGTACCAAATCTTTTGAATTAATATTAGTGAAGTGGACAGAGCCTACAAAAAAGCTGTTTTTTCCTTGTGGCTCTCTGAAACATGGGAAGTTTTCACATCCTTGCACTTGGCTTAATTTATCCTCCCATGAGAGGCTAAACGAACCGAACACCGCAAGTCACAAACTGAACACTCTTACAGCTGTTTCAGTCTCGCATGTGTCACCTGCCAGCACCAATGGATTACAGCAAACTACTAGTACAGGGGAGGATTGCTATAGAGCAAAGTGTCTCACATGAGAGCACGTTACTTCATTGTCAAAGATGTACTGGCACGACTTCACTGGGTGTAACTCAGCCCCAAAGTAGGCTAATCCTTCTGTCTTTTTTTTCAGAAAAACACAAGTTCTCTTTCACAGGCTATATCAAAGTCCTTTAAATGTCAAAAAAAATCTGAATGAAGACAGATTTTTTTCCTATCCTGGAAAGATTATCCTCAACCTTACAGAAGGAAGGAAGAACGATGCTTAGATTTACTGTGATATTCTTGGCAAGTATTGTCATTGATGTTGAAACAGTCTGAGATTATAATTTCTAGCATTCTCCGAAGGCTGTGAGAAGAGGGTGACTTTCTTCGCCTTTAAAGTTTCAGACGATGAAAGTCTGAAAGTGCTTTCAAAAGCTCCAGCTGGCTTTTCTTCACGCGGTCAATAGTTATTTTCCATTCTGCCCTGTCTGTCGTGTCGGAAAAGTTACGGGCAGCTTTTCAAATTCTGAGTATTCTCAACGTCCGAGACATTCATGTGCCGGTCCCTGTGACAATCCCACGCTTTCACATGGGGTCACAGGATGGGGCAGGCCAACATGATGAAGCAGGTCAATGTTTGTTTGTAAAGCACCGAGCTGGCTGGTTTCTCTGCCTGCAGCACGGCACGATCTTGTTTCTGTCCAGCTCTCCCAGCCCACACGTCAAGCGTGACCGGTTGGTGGGTTGCAGCTCGCGCGGTGTGTGGCAGGGCTGTCAGAAGCGGGGCAATGGTGAGAATACAAAAAGTCAGACGTCTGTTACAGCACTGTCAGCTGTTGAGACAAGCTGCACAGAAGCAATTCTCTGAGCCTGTGCGGTAGAGGGGGTGTCGGGGTGGGAAAGGTGAAGCGATGCTGTGCTCCGCTGGCAGCTCCTGCAGCCAACCCATGGGTTCAGCACCGGGAGCACAGATAAAAGGGGCTTCGGGTGCCCTCTGCTTGTCAGACCTCTACTCTAAGTATGACACAGCCAGTCCCAAACCCAAGAGATCAGCTCTACAGTGGCTTATTCTAGATGATCTTTACTGAAGAGTCAAATGAAAGTCCGATAACAATCTCAGTGATGCTTTGAAAGAGTTATATAAGCAACAAGGCTAGTCCACTAGAAGTGATCTTTAATACTGATTTTTGGATACACAGTAAAAGGAAAAAAAGAAAAGGAGGTGGCAAGCCTAGTCCCAGAAATACAGCTGCAGGAAGTAATTTTACAGGATTTTAAGTGGCATGTGCTGACACACATAGGAAAGTAGAAGTAAGCCTTAAGAACTGATGAATGACATTTGGAATAGCTGGATGCAGAAGGTAGCTGGAGTATATTTAATTTGACTGTCTCCTCATCCTCTTGAAAATATGGAAAAAAAGGGGATTTGTTATAGAAAAGAGTAGATATCTATGCATATTTTCACTTTGAAAAAATAAGCAATTCTGCTGCCAGCAGAGAACATCTGCTTAAATGCCTTCCACAAGGTAAAAATCATAGTTGCTAGTACATGGCTGAGTCATGCTCTGGAGTCACACAACTTTTAGTTTAAAGTATTTTTAAGTTGCATACAAACTTTTCATGTACAACAGTATCACCAAGTAATAGCAATGCTCTTATGAACCACTGTCTTCGAGAAGTTTAACAAAAATATAAATAAAATCAAGTATCTGAAAGACAGCATAGGAAAAACCAAGTCTTATAGGATAAAGTGTGGAATAATATAAATCAAACACATACTGATCCTTTCAAATATACTCAGCCAAAGCCCAAATGACAAGAAAAGACTACAGGAGAGAACAGAAAAGTCCATAGCCAAAGCCTTCGCTTGACTTTCCTACTTGGCAGAGGAAAGCGATGCCTCGAGGGAGAGATTCTTGTCTTTACCAGGATTGAGTGCACATCTGTTCCAGTCCTACTTACTTCAAGTAGTGCAATATGCAAAATTAAGTAGCCCACAGCACATTGCATCAAATATCTGTCCCTTATTATGGTCTTTCAGCATTCCCATTTTCACTAGCAAGATCAGAAATGAGGCATTAAGATATGCTAGCCTTTCATGTAATATGCCATAACTTTTAAGTTTAGATGATACAATTAAAGGGAACAGCTACAAACCTGGAAAACGTTCTTGTGGAGAATTAACAAATATCGACGCTCTTAATGTGCGAGGCTTTAAAAATCAAAATTGACCCCATAAAAAAGTCTACTTTCCATTTTCCTTCAGGATTTGAGCAAATGAGTTCATTATCTCAAGATGGCCCAGATGGTACTTGAAGATCTTTCTACCCAATATATTTGAGAAATTTTTGCTATATAATGAGCTGTGTAATATGTGCAGCTAGTTAGGATTACATGTAGTTCAGCTTTCAAGAGCATCTTTCAGGTAACACCTTTAATTGATTGTTACATGCCAGAGAAAACTTTTTCTAACTTAGGCCTGGAAATCATCTTTGCTTTATAATGGTCACCATGGTTTTATATTAGTATATGATTTCAGTAATATCGTGCAGTGTCTCAGAATTTTGAATATGTATGTGGAGGAGAGGAAGGATGGGTTTAATTTCACTAGAAGGGAAAATTCATACTTTAGAAAAAAAAAATTATAATTATGAGTTCCATTGAGAGGGACAGCACCATAAATTTTGATACTTCTTCACAGTGTTGAGATTTGCAATGAGGGTCCAATCAATGCTAATATATATTCTATGAGCTGATGAAGAGGAAGTCAGAAATCTTCATGTAAAACTGTATATGCAAATCACTAGTTAGAAGCCCAGCAGCTATTTGAAAGTGCAATCTTTCAATCAGAACACAGAAATTATGGTGCTAATTTGCTGTGAACTCAAATCTCCTTATTTGAAAATAAATAGAAAAGATTAACCATTGGACCAATTTACCAAGAACTGCATTCAGTATGTCATCACATTTTTAAATGAGAACTGGAGGCTTTCTAAAAATGTCACAGTTCAGATAAGATTTAATTCAGGAAAGTTTTATGAACAGCATAATACAGGTAGAGGTCATACCAGATCATTACGAAAATGCCTTCTCGCTTTTTCAATGTGTGAGTTAAACAACACGTGAGACTTAAATAATGAAGATCTGACTTCTGTGGCTTGATCAGTGCAGACAGACCCTTTAAATGTACTGGGAGTTTGAAGAAGTTTTCAGAAAGCCTGAGAATACAGGTTTTCTATTGCCCTTTTTGTCTTCCTCTCCCATTCCTCTTCCCTTCTCTTTTTGCAAAGCTTAATCTTATCTAATCAATATCAACATTACTCTTGGAGTTCTGTTCATGTGAATTTGTGTATGTGTCCACTCTGCTCTTTGAAACATACTTGAGGGCACACGATCAATTTACCGCTTGACAAATCCTCGCGAATACCCGGCAATCTTTTGACCCCCGTGCTAACGATCTGCCACGCTCCCTACAGATGCTGTGTGGGTGACCAGCTCCTTGACCCACCTGTGGCATCGCGTCCACATCTGCTTCCTTGCCGCAATACAACACGCAGCACCGTGATCAGAGATGACATTCTGCTCTGTCCCTTTAGACACCTGGAGGCATGTTTGTCTTACGGAAGATACTGTATTTGTGGCTATCTTAGCAAGAATAACTTTGGATTATTTTTTTTTATAAAAAAAGTAAGTAGAAAAAGCAGCAACCTAGTTTCAGTTGGAATTGCCTGAGTGAGGTACGTTGGAGCACACCACAACACCACCACAATTATAGCACATCAGGTTATGTATCACGGCTGGCATTTGTGTTTATGATGGCAGAGATGCTGAACCTATTCTTACCCAGAAAAAAAGACTTATCCAAGAGTGAGAAAGCTAAGAAATATAGCAGCTGTTCGACTTAACACCTGTGCACCTCCAAAAGTCTGTGGACTCCTTCTCGAGGGCCAAAGATCACTAAGAAAAGCAAACCAATTAAGAGCAAACAGGAATGTTCTCTATGACCCTCTGAGTGCCTAGGGAAAACTTATAGAGCTCTGTAGCAAAAATACGTTGCAAACAGCTACCTTCACACACAGACTTATGCTAGTGAGACCCTTATACAGTTTTCATTGCTATTAACTGAACACCAGAAATATTTGTAAGAGCATATATGCCTAGACAGAAGCATCAAATCTAATTTTCTGGTAAATATCTATCAGTTCTGCTAAAACGTGAAGTAACTAAGAATTAGCTGGATCACCATATGCCTGTTCCTTTCTTACACGGCATCCTGCCTCTCCTCGTGCAATTTTTGCTTTCTGCTGTGTCTGAATTTCCTGTTCCATAGGGCAAGATGCTTTATCTCTTCGCAATGATTTTACGGCGCTGCAACACACATTTTGTGTCTTAAAGGCAGGGAGCCGAAGAAAAGCCACAAATGGGATGAGGGTAGCTGTTACAGAGACAGTAACTGCCATTTACCAAAAAAAAATGATTGCTATTAAACTATTCCTCCCCAGCAGAATCCTGAGGGATTTGGCCACTGCTGACTGTACAGCTGTTAAACAGAACAGTAAGACATAAAAGATATGTATTAATATACAAATCATACACACAACTCCTGTGTATCTCTTCAGAGCAGTCTTATAAAATACCTGGTCATATGCATATCCCTTAACTTTTCTAGCAACAATTTAAATAAATACAAGCTGTTAAAAACGTCATCCTTAGTCCAAGGAAAAGCAAGGAAAAAAAGCCTCAAATCCACCCAAAGTTAATTGAGGCCAGAATCACTGCAGCTCCATCCATTGCAATTTCACATTGGTGCACTTCAATTAAGGCATAATAAGAGTGCAAAGTAATTTATACTTATAGATTAGATGTCGACTGTGAAAAATCACCGACTAACTCAAAGTAGGCTTCTGGAGTACCAGAAGAACAAACGTTGTACTACTGTGAGTTTTGCTTTTCAGTTAGCACCTTGATACCCCAAAAGCAAAGCTAAAATACCTTTATTTAGAGGTATTAGTAAGAAATGCTTTATAGACATGGGCACACCCAGACACATGCTATCAGAACATTGATCTTCAGGCTTCACTAAATAAGGTTTCACTAAATAAAGTTTCATTCACAAAAAATGCCTGTACTGTTTCCAGTAATGATCTCAAACATTTATTCAGTGGCTGAAAGGCAACTTTTTTTTACTCTGTTTTGATACAATTAAAGTACTCTTTGAAAGATTGCCTACTGCAGTCTCGATTAAATGAAGAGCTCTAGTTTTCTGTAAGATGTTGCATCGTTTCATTCCACTCTGCAACGAGCATCACATGCATTGCCACTACATCATCAGAAAAAATGCATATACCCATCTACAGATGGACTGGGCTCATTGCTATCCTAAATCTAACTAATTCTAATGAAGTCAAGAAAATCTGCCAGTTTAAACCAAGCAAGGATGTGATTCCAGGCCCTTAATCTTCTGAGATATGTAAAAGCATGACATTAGTAAGTGCATTAATAGATACCGCATCAAATATACAGCGTCAACAAAGTGGCTAAATTAAGTAATATTTAATGTGTAGCAGAAAATAATTGATGTTTCAGATAATTAAGTATGTGAGATGACTGGAAGCTGAAGTAGGATTCTGGAAATCTTCGAAGAGAAAAATGTCTGTACATATGACATCCAGCTCCCAATAACCGAGATTGCTCTGCACTTAAAGATTTCTCCAACAAATCCAATGAAAGAAAACCAGAGTCCAGCTGAGGTAAATACACTGCTAAAGATGCTAACTTTGCATTTACTGCCCCTCCATTCGGTCCACAGCAGGAAGCCAGATATTCAATATTGCCTACTTAGAGAGCATCTCCTATCAGCCTCATCCAGCACGGCCAGTTTCAACTTTTTGCTGTAAAAATACAGAAACCTGGTAAGTAGCAAACTGAGGAAAATAAAAACAACAAAACCTAAATTATTTCATGTTTCTGTCATGTATTTTAAAATCTAACACTTTTTTGAAAGCTACTCTACAATTATAGAGTAATACTTTGATGCAATACAATTACACGGTCCCTGAGTAGGAGGATTCTTTTATCAGGAGGGTAGTATTCTTCCGTTACTCACATCTGGATGAAATTAGGTGTCTTGAAGCTTATAATACTCACTGACAGCCAAACTGAGAGAAGGAACACGAGTCAGAGGTCACAGGGAACACATTCTCAGTCCTGATCAAGAACTGAATTTATACAAAATGGTCACGTCTAACAAAACAGTGCTCAGGAGAGGACAAGAATTTCAAGCACTTCTCTAAGGCAGCTAAAAATGTTAAGGCAAAGAGTGGCTCACTCAGAGGCATCAGTCTTCTATTTTGCTGTTACAATTCTTACAGTTTACTACAAATTGAACTAATATGCACAGTGTTCACACAGTAAGTAAAGTGATGCTGATTTGTTTTTAATGCTTAACCAAATACTACAGGTTCTAAAGGCACTTTCTTAGCCTCAGATGAGTTGGAAAATCTAATCTGTGCTAATTTTCCCAAAAACAGATGGTGCATGAATTAAACTGTGTAGACCCTTTTAAGCCTCCATTCTCACTAGGTCCCTTTTGGGATAACTAATGTTCATTTCTTAGGGCTCTATTCTCCTGCACTTATTTATCTTAAATCACTGAAAAGAGCCTCCTTAATTGTATAGGAAGATACACTCATTGGGAGAAAAGTCACAGAATTCAGGCCTTCAAGGGATTATATTACACACGCAAAATTTATCACTAAATCCAGTATTTTTTTTGCAAGGACGGCACGATGTTATCTGTCTTATTTACAATGGGAAAATATTTCATTCCAGTTCAAGAAACATTATTACCTATGAAAAGCAAATAAAGCCAAGAGACACTGCCAGTAAACCTCAATCGTGTACATTCAATCGTGAAGGTAGACAGTATGAACTCATAGGACTAAAGACCATCTCATCTGAAAATAAGGATTGTAGACAGTAGGTATTAAAAGTGATTTTAGCTGTTGCTTATTGTTGTAAATGTCTTAAAACCTCACCACAGCCCTGGGCTTAACTATGTTAGAGAAGTAGCAAAGGGCATTCTTAGGCTTTGCTAAGAAAGCAAAGGAAGCAACAAGTGGAAAATAAAAGTTGGGGAGGTAAAATAACATGAAAAGAGAATTTATTAAACCAACATGACTCAGAGTTTCTCAGTAGTCTAAAAGGAGCAGACTTCTGCCCATGCTATTGCAGTACCATAATCTTTTTTGAGGGAAAAAAAAAAAAAGTAGCCAGTTAGAGGATACCCTGTTCTTGCGGAGCTGCTGCACCTCCTCGCACAACATCTGCCATCTCTCCCTCCTCTAAGTCAGACATTTCCATATGGTGTGGAAACAAGCCCAATTCCCAAGGTCTACTCTGTCATGATCTGCTCCTTAAGGGAGCAAACTGAGGGAACAAAATATAAATAGTCTCTCAGCATTCTTCCTTTCTATGACATTTATACATTGTCCTGAATTACTCTGGAATCAAGATGGTTTGCAGTATGTTATGTTTTTATCCTCACCCTGAATAATACGGTGGCAGTAATACTCAGTTCCTAGGAACAAGTAGATGTAGCACAGAGAGGGGAGTGACACAGCCAAGGTCATAGAGGGAAGCTGTGGTGGAAGAGGTAGTTGAACCTGTCTCTGAATGTCGAGGCCAGAAACAGGATCTGGTAGACTCAAGCAATGAAATAGCTAGAGAATTACTGCGCCGTCACATTCTGATTTTTTTGCAGCGACATGCCCACCTTTAAAACTCCGTTGTGAACATTCTTGTAACACACTGTATAACATAAGCTGGGTGCTAACTGATGAACTAAATTGGGTTTTAATAGACTTTGCTCAACAACACACCCCAAATGACACATCAGTAATTACCATCAGATCTCAAGCAACATCCTGACAAAGTTACTGAATGTAAAGCGCATCTGCTAGATTGCAACGGATTGCATTCTTGGTACGCTCGAGATTTGTCAGAAAATGTATTTATACTCAATGTTAATTCTGCTGACTCTGAGGATTGTTTCAGTTAACAAAGGCATCTCTGACACTGCAATATAGAATCGTGTCCCATTTCTGGCAGTGTACTGCTAGCAAAATACCAGCTGCTTTCAGTGGAGGATCAGTGGGATACAATGAGTTGATGTGCTGGCTTGATTAATCTTTTTTATGAATTCTCAGCTTCTAACGTAACATGTGCATAACTATACATTTGTAGTCAATGGTGTAGAACATCACTTGACGGTTAAAGTACTTATGGTCTTGTGCTTTATGCCTGAGACAGTTACTGAAGAAAGAAGGTTCATCTCTTTTAATTTGTTAACTTCTGAAAAGAGCAGTGATGGGTTGACTACATTGACTGTAGAAAGGAAGAGAGGGTTCCATGGCTAGAAGTTTCATTTACTATCATTCTGTATATCACTGCTGTTTTCCTCCATCAGAACAGAAGGCACCACATGGTTTTTGGTTTTCCATGATCTGTCAGTCAAGTTCAAAGAAAATGATGGATTGTAATTTTTAAATATTAATTTTGATTTCTTTGCTAATTGTCATTTAAAAAAATCACCACAGAAAAATCACATATTATTTAAGAAAGAAGTAGAATATGTCCCTAAATGTTTAGAACTGGTGTCAGTAATTTAAAGACAATGTATTTCTTTCTATGATAGAAACTAGAACTCCTATTGTTTCCTTCTTTATTCTCAAAAATATATTTCATTGCTGTAACTTTGGAAGACTATTTAACAGCATTACAGAAGGCCATTTAAAAGCATTGCAGTGGCCAGAATAGCATGCTTGCCTCTGCCGTCAATAAGTCAGTCTCCAGCTATCACAGTCTGTATGGAGGTAGATCTGATTAAACCTTGAACTGAGTTCTTTTTCCAATACCCTCAATCCTTTTTCAATTATTTAAATATATAGTTTATACTGAGCTTCCCCATGTTATTAGTTATATGTTAAAAACTAAAGCACAAGTATTGGTGTCTGCTTCATTCTCAACTGTTTTTAAATACTGCTGTGCACTGTCCCAGCTATTATTTCACAATAGGTATACATCATAGTCAACAACTTGTTATATCTCGCACTGAAAGTGACTGAACATAAATAATGCTGTGCAAAGTATGAAAAATATTTACTTTAATACTGTATATCACTTCTTGATAGCTTTTGGGAACTAGCCATGCAGGAGAGTTTATGCTTCCTTCCAACTTCGTCTTTCTTCCCAGAACTGTGTCAAATAGATATAGAGCATGGAGAAAAGGTGCTATGTACTAAAAAAAGTGCTGAGTAAGAGAATGCTACAGCTGGACTGTCAAAAAATTAGATATAAGAAAAGCAAGCTTGTCTGGACCTTTGTGTAGTGCAAGACATCATTATTTGTAGCTATACAGCCATTATTTTCATTGGTGCTTTTGCATTCACAGTGTTCTCAGTGTCTTAAAAGCTATTTCTGATAAGCTCGTTGGTACTGTGGGTTGCACCTCAGTTCACACAGCAAAGGACAACATCCATGTCTAGATCACAGTACTGATTGTCTTTGGCTTGTCATTGTTTGGGGGCTTCAGGCTTCTTACATTTTAAATATGTAAAATGTTAAGCCCTTTTCTTGTTCCATGCGTAGGAGGAGTTGTAGAACTAACAAGTTGTTCTCTGCTTTCAAATTGTGAATTTAACTTCTTTATTTATATATATATAAGGATCAATGAGTTTCATTGCTGACAAATAAAGACTGGAGAGATTTCCATACATCACACACCAATATCTCAGACGCCTTTTCCCCCCAGAGATAGAGGAGGCACTGCCTGGTGTACAAAACAGAGTTAATAAGGATACATGGTTTTACCATATGAATTGGGAGAGATCAGATAATAAGGTAACGAAACTGGGATATAAGATTGAACTTACCCAAGACCTGTATGGCAAAGCCATCCAAAACTGAAACCTTTCTCCATCCATTCCTGTGAATTTGCTCATAGGGATTTTGCAATGCTTTCAAGAATAGATGATTGTTTTCTGAGGCAGTGAAGCCAGTGAACTTAATGAAGATACTTCCATTAATTTCATAGACTCTGCATTCCTCATTTAAAATAGAGATTGAACATTGGTACATTTCCTGCTGTGTATTGTTGTTGCAGCAAAATCTTGCATATATGTTTTAAAATCAACCCCCTGAAGCTATTTATTCCGAAGTGATTAATTGATTGAAGAAGACGCTTATTACAAAATAATGAAAGATTTGCTTCACGGCTCACCTATTGCATCTATTTACTATTTCCAATAACGCAAAGGGCAGAAATGGAAGTATCAGTTATTTCATCACCATATTGGTTACTTGAATCTGTTTTCAAATTAGTAATCACATTACCTTTTGCCTATATTCTTACTATGGAGGGGTGAACAGAGTGAACTTTTCACCCCTAGAATCTTTTATATTCAAAGCATTTCATTTCCCACAAGCTAAAGAAAAAATAATTATACAATCTTTGTTCCCACTGCAGGTACCTAGCAGGTTTTAAATATAATAAATGCATTCTGGCAAAGTTAATGTACCATAAAATCAAGCAGACTGTATCACTCTTTGATACATATACCTGGTAAACCACGGCTGAAAATAACAGTAATTTATGCTAACAGATTATTCATCCATAGCAGATCCACCCTCTGTCAGGAAAGGTATTTTGAGACACAAAACCATAATCCCTTCCTCCTGTATGTTTTCTCTCAGTCTATTATTTACCGAGGATGCAGTGTCTGGTTTAAGTCCTGCTTTTAGTCAATTTTACAGCACGACTGAAACACTGGAAGTCAAGTGACTCAATGCAAGGTCACACAATGAATCTGCCCCTCCGTGCCAGCCAGAGCTCGAACGCAGCCAGCTCCTGCTCCTTTGCCCTAGATCATCCTGCCTCCTCTTTTAAAAGCCTTAGCCTCAAAAAGAAGTTGGTCTTGCAAATTCTGTTCGCGGTCGCTAAGGGCGGGCGAAGCTCCGCTCAGGAGGAGCAGCTAGTGCTTGTGAGCGGGACGGAGAGCAAACCGCGCTTGTAAAACCAACTGAAAGGGTTGCCGGCGTCCTCTTTGTTGTACTTATCTTTCATGCTACGAAACAGGGTGGATACCAAGGCCATAAAAAGTTTTATATGGTCGTGCCTGCCGTCTCTTCAAGGTGGGTTGGCAAGGCGAAGGGCTACGGGCAGAAAAATGGAGTAATAAAGTTTAAGTAGTGGGCAATAATATCCATCTGCAGTGCTGCAATGCCGATTAAGAGATTGAAAAAACTCCCTGTGGCTCTAATTGGATTTTCTTGTGTTGTGTACAACCCTTGGGGGCCCTATGCTGATAAAGCCTGCTTGTGCTGCCTGTTTATCCTACATGCGTGACACCGTATAATGGATTTATCTGTAAAATGTACAAATTCTCATGGTGCTTTGGAGCTCTTGCAATACCCTTTAGAGACCACTGTATATTACTTTGAAAGCCACAGTCAATTAGTATCACATGATATAACACTAATGGTCATCTAAATATGTCTTTTTTTACACTATAGTAAGAACAATAAAATAATCAGAATGCAGAAGTCTGTGTATGGTTACCTAACTTAGGTAAATTCCTCTTAGACCTTATACATTCCCAACCATAAATGTGAGGAAAAAAATATAAAACACATGCTAAAAATTATGGTTTGAAAAATGATATTTGTCTGGGAAAACAAAAAGCTGTAGTATTTGAACAACATTGCCTTCTACTGAAACAAATCTTTTTTTTTTTTTTAAATTTACTAAACCTTGCACTCTAAATAAAATTACAAAAGCAAAATGAAGATCGTTCCTGAGTCTGCAGACAGCCTTCTCAAATGCTTCTTCTCACAGATTTCCTAAACCACAGACCAAAGCAATGGACTATTCCTGTTCGCTCCTAATTTCCAACTTGTTAAACAGGAGAGAAAGCTGAAACCATTTCATTCAATGGAAAGAATACTGCAACTGTTTAGTGGGAAGAAAACTCCAACACAAATGAAATATTAGAAGACTGGGAATGCATTTATACTTTTGTTACAAACAGAAGGAAGCTAGAAGGATAAAGTAACAAACCTCTCACTCACCATAATTAGTGTTGAGAGTCAGGAAGGGGAAATCAAGAAGCTGGGAATAGAGAGGTACATCTGTGATCCATCGACACAGAGCTGACAGTTGTATTTGTTTGAGATTATTGAATGCCCTTTACCAAATGTTGTTCCTCGCTTATGAATGTCTGCTTTTTTCATTCATAAGCTTATGGATTCCTACGTGACCTGAAGATTTCATAAGTTCTCATGGACTGGGCTCTTAACATCTAGTGGTTTTTGGGAACCATATTGGTGGTAAAGGCTATTAAAGGGAACATCACAAAAAAGAATGGGGTTAGCACCTCATTTAAAACCCTGACAAATAGTGAACAAGGAAGAAGATCAGTTAATTTAACCAACAACACTAAAAAGGAAAGGGGCTTGTGACCACAGCAGCAAAAAAACAGAGGCAGAGAGTATAAAAACACTGTGAAGAAAGATTAGCTTTAGAAAAAACGTGGACTGTTAAATCTGAGGAGAAATGGGAGAAGGCAGGATAACGATGTTAGAGATTTCTCCACTTCTACCCCAGTTAAGTCCATCACAGGTTTGCATTGCCATCCAGCAGCCCAAAGTGATGCTTCTGCAAATGCAGCTCAGCACTTGTTTAGCAGTTGAAAGGTACTAAACAACCCGGGTGTCACAGTGTGTCTTTCTTATCTGGAACACAAAGGGAAAACAAATGGGAGTGAGCTCACAAGAGAGAAACAGAAATGATAAGGTGCTGAAGGGGGAGGCATTTGGGAAAGATTAAAAAGTTGGTAAACAACACAAGGTAAAATGAATACAGTTTGGTCAAAAAAAAAACTGCTCTAGGGATGACAGTTACATTACAGTATGAATTATTCAGGTTGCCACATCATGTTATCACTAGACACAATGGCACCAAAACAAGGACAAGAAACAAATATACTTCTTGGTTGTGAGAAAAGCTAGAAATGAGGGGAAATTTCCTGCGAGAAATGGTGGTACACCTCAATGATCTAACTTTGAAAACTAAGAGACATAAAGCACCAGAAGGTTTTGCATTGGTTGGAATAGGGAGATGAAAATAGAGCTTTTCCCTGTCTAATTTCTCTAGTTCTGTGTTTCTGCAGCTTTGCTGATAGCATGATTGATAAATGATCCCTACAGTATTTCACCATCACCATGCTCCTTCTTTCCAGTAATGAGAAGACTTTCCTTAAAAGGGCAGCATATGGGAGAATTTCTCTGCTTTATAAATTTCATCCTTGAAGCAGGCTGGCTGCCAATTATTGCAGAAGGTTAGAGAACCTGGAATGTAAGAGCACAATATGCTTCAGATCCTCTATATAGCTCTCTAGAATAAGGCTTTTTCTTTTTAATAAAGGATGTTGATGTGATTTCAATAAGGACTTAGAAGCAAGGGTCAGGCTTTTCTAAAGAATTTTGCATTTTCTGTCATGAACTGCCATCTAGGAAGCCTCCCCTTCATGACTCCCTTTAATTCCAGAGACAATAAAATTAACTCATTATGCAATTGAACCAAGTTACCAGATTTTACTCTGATAAGTAGCTCTTGTCCATTCCTACTAACATTTATATAGCTACTGCTATGTGTTCCCTGAAAGTAAAAAAAAAACAGAGATCTTGGGCTCTTGAGGGGGTCACATAACCATTAGAGAAGGACTCAATCATGCAAATTTTCTGAAACTGGGGGAGGAAATGGCTCCCAACCTTTTCATTAAGCAAGCAAACATCCAAGCATGCTAACAAGCTTCAGGCTGAAACAGTATCTGAACTGATTGATTTTCCTTTTCCAGTGTAAACGTTGATGCATTATGTACCTTGGCAGTATCTTTTCAAAGTGGCTACAGAAGCATACGAAGCACTCCTGCTGTTTACCAGTTAGAATTTGGCAAATAACTCCTGTTTGCAGGCATTTAGGATTAAAAATACATTATTAGAAAATGCCTCTACTCAAACTTCTGGTTTTTGTTAGATGGTGAGATCAAACCCATAAGAGATTAAAACTGCAAGCATGATAGTTATGCTTATAATACTATGAAAAAAACAGTTGTATTTGTAATAGAACTGATTAGTTCTGTGGTCAGTCAAGAGCTCTAGACAACTAAAAACCAAAAGAAAAAAGGGTAGTTTTTCAGCACCTGCTATTCAACCCCCAGTTGCCATGTTCATAAATCCTGTGCAGCCATGAATGCCTGCAAGCATACTTCAACACAACTGACACCTGCACACACACATCAGCAATGCTATTAGAGCCTGAAAAGAGCATTTATGAAAGCTCAAGGGGATAAACTCTAAAACCCACGTGCACTTTACTATTGTGGTTGTTGACCTGCACAAGTGTAGCTGCAAAAACCTCTGTTCACGCGACTGGAGGAGCACATTTTAGAAGGAAACGTGGTTCGAAAATTTGGTTTCCAGCACACAGTGACTGAATACAAAACTGTGAAGCAGGTGTGAGGGTCAGCACTAGTCAGAGGAACAAACTGGTGTCACTTTTTAACGCACTAAATTCTCATCAGTGAAGACCAGGGTTCAATATTTGAAATGTATAGCCATCTGTAAGCAAGTCAGTCTACAGTCCAAAGGGCTGAATCCCTCCTCAGTGTTTGGCAGTTTTTCTGGCGAGTGGTTGTCAAAGGAAGATGCTGCTTCAGCCTGGAAATAGGTGTGCTTTGAAACTGGGTTCAGTACCCACTGAAGTCAAAGCAAATTGGATCAGAATCCTACGTAGGGTATTCGGACTGTACGCCTGACACTGTCAAAATACTCTTAAGTTTCTCATTTGCAATAATGAATAAGACACTTAGAGACCTGAAGTGGAAAGCGTTTTCAAACAACCTAGGAGGACTTCTATATTTAGCCTGTGTAAGTACAGAATAAAATCCAGAGGCAAGAATGTGCCATTTAAGTGGCACACGGGCAGGGAGATAGCTGTGCTCAGGAAAGACCTTGGCTTCTGCTGCTCAGATGGTTCTGCCAGCCCCGTTGAGGGCTCCAATTTACTGCATATCTGCTAAATAGCTTTGAGATGATGTCTGTTCAGAGGGCGGCACTTCCACTTTGTTTAAAAACCTGAGGCGACCGAGAATTCAGCATTTAGTCCTCAGACCCGATTCAGTGAGGAGTTTGAGCACCCAAGTACTTAAATTTAAGTGCTTTGCCCAATCACGGGCTAAATGTTGAAAGTGATTAAAAGCCCCTTGTAGTCTGAAGGAGAAATCATTGCAGTGCTCTTGCATAAATTTAGATTAAATACATCTCAAAAAAACCCTTAAAAGCTTTGGAGCCAATCTGTAAAAAAAACAAATGGCAGTACAATTAGTGAATCTTGCAAGTCTAAACATCACTGGTTCTGTTTTTATAAGCATAAGGAAATAAACCTTAGATCTAACCCCAGGCTAATTGTATTTTGAAACGGGTTAGATGGCTGAAGCAAAGCAAAATGTTTCATGGCTATGTTTTGAATCTCAAGGCTCTCCTCAGAGGAAAATAGAGAGTGGCTGCAGCTGAGAACGAAGAGGGGCATGCATTGCGGCTATTGCTTTTTTCTTGCACTCTCAGCCCAGGCTACTTTCTTTCCCACAAATAACTCAAAGGTTATGAAATGCACTCTTAAACAAAGCCATGGTACATGAGTCATACTTGCATGTCTTATTCATTACTGCCAGTGAGAAAAGTTCCTCAACGGTAAGTCTATATCACTAGGTCAAACATAATAATATGAATAATTTTCAACATACTCTTCCTGTTGGCCTTTCCCTAGCTAACACATTTAAATCTGTCCCTAATGAATCCCTACAGACTAGGAAATGATGTCCGGAGGCAGGTAATCCAAAAGGATTTTGCAGGAGCCATCTGCAATAAATCCGTTTGAAGTTTAGTTAATCTGCATTTTAATAGTTCATCAGCCAGGAAATTCAAGATTTGGAGAGCTGGCGGTTGGTAATACAGTAAGCTCTATCAGATGAAAGTCTGTAAACATTAACAACCCAGAACTCTTACCCACTATAAAGAAGCTCTCCATGGACTTCAGATGAGGAGGTGTTGCAGGACTTGGATAGCTCTACATCCACAAAACCTGATTAAGGTGACTGAATTATTCCCCTGTTCGAAGTACAGTTCACTATTTGGGGCCTTCTGCCTTCATCTGCATGACCATCAGCTTTCATTTACCAGCCCTCTATATTCATCTATAGCAGCAATCAGCTGAACTTTGCTGGCTCTATAAGGGAATCATTTGTCATTCAAGGTGGAGAGGCACTTTCTGTGTCTGCCTGGCAGCAAGCCACCTGCCAGCTAGCCGGGTGGCTCCAAAAAGGTATTGTCCCCAGAGGTTATGGACTGTTAATCCAGTTTCTGGTCAGTTTAGCTACCAGCACAGGGTGGGTTTTTTTTTCATTGTTGGTTTTGTGGGGTTTTTTTTAAAACAAAAAGGGAAGGAAGCTGGTATTTGCTAGTTTTCATATGTTAAACCTCTGAAGAGTCAAAGTTCGTCTAGGCCTGCCTTCAGAATGACACTGATGTCTGTAAAGCACCAAGTATATCTTTGCTAATCATACGGGCAGGTAATGACACTAAAGTGTGAAGAAACCATGGTTTTCATGTGGGGGTACTTCTTTGTACCCCCTTATTTTCATGGCTCCATAAGCCTTCATGGAAGGACTGTTAAAAGGAGTGCAGACTTCAGTGTTTGGACCCAATTAGATGAAGATCAAAAATGTTACCAGAGGTATTTCCATGCTGTGTTACAGTTCTGTTTCAATTAGTGATTTCTCCTGTGTCATAACCTGGTTGCTCCCTCTTGGCCTTCAATCCTAAGTGAACATGTGCCTTATTTTGCAACGGACACAAAGCCACGGACCATATTTTTTTGCAGACCAAATTCAGTCTTTGTGTGATCAAGCAATAAACCCTTGGGTTAAAGGCAGCTACGGCCTTTACAGCAGCTGCGAACTGGTTGCTTAACTTGACCACACAAAAACACAATGCAAAATGCTTCACAAAACCTGGCATATGTATTAATCTCCTTATTGGGATGCAAGAAAAATCACCCCAGGGGAGGCGAATAAGTATTTCTGAGTTTAAATCTCATTTTTATCAATAGAGAAACTAGGGCTAAAATCCTACCTAATGTCAGAAGTGCCTATCTATGCACGGAATGTTCTTGCATTTTCCTCCTGTATATTGCTGTAGATTATCTTAGCAAGCACAGGACTAAGAAATAAGCAGCTATTCAAGAGCACTGCTTGAGCATGTTAGGCTACAAAGCACCTCTCCAGCAGCAGGTGGCAAGCCTCTCTTCATCTGTCGGCTGCATCCTCTCCTCTTAGCTCGACACAGATCATAGCTCCAAGCCTCATTTTTTTCCCGTATTAGAGATGAGGATTACAATTCTGCCTTTTGAAGAATATTTGATGTTTACTGGTATAAAATGATATACCTATAATTTATTAATAAGACGTGTTTGTAAAAATCTTTGAGATTGTTCTAAGACACTTAGATTGAGGTCCTTTGCCAGGGAGAAAAACAAACAACAAAACATTAAAACCCTGGAGGATCTAAAGTGACAGTAACAAGGGATAATACAGACAACTCAATCAGATATTGCCTTTAAGAGACATTTCAGGTTGTAATAAATACAAAACTTGTTATTAGCATGGCTATCCTAGGGCCTTCTCTAAATCCACACCTGACAGTCAGTTATTAGCACGCTGCAGATGAATGACTCGTTACCTCTCAACCAGTTATTTATGAGGCAAGATTTTAATTTTTCAGTATTGTATTAATCCAAAGATAAATACTGCTTCAGTCTCGTCGATGCATGATCTCTGCCTGCTCATCAGCTGCACTTGTAACATTTCTTGTTTGCTCACCAAAGCAGCAGAGCGAGCGTGACAGCAGAGAGATGACATTTTGAAAAGAGGATCACTATATAGCATCTGTTCTGAACTGTCTGGTTTTTAAACTACCTTGCAACCAGCAGGTTATTTTTTACATATCAACTATTTTTGTGTCATATTTTTACAACATCAGAAGCCTCCTACTCTGCCAATTATTGCATAATTAAAAGAATGGGCTAAATCAAATCAAAATTTTAACTGGTTTTAGAGATTGACTGAGCAGGTATGTTTTCTTTCATCATGAGAGTAGAGGTTGGAAAAAAACAGAATTAAAGCTGGAGCTGCAGGATTCCCTTCTTCACACACAGACAGATCACAGTCACTTACGAAAAAGAATGACAGCTTTGCTTAAATTCATTCTGTAAGTGTTTTACGTATGGAAAGGAAGCTAGTGTTGCTAAAGACAAACCCAAAGGGCCATATTTTGGCTACCATTTGCCAGCCAATGCAATACTGTTGATTCAGAATTGAGCTTCACTTCAACAGTTGTGTAAAATAAAAAAAAACCCCAAAACCTAGATCCTGGCTTATGCTGCACTGCAAAAAATACGAGAAAGATCTGATTATATCCTCAATGGATGGCTCCATCACCAGGGCAGCTCCCGCAGTGCCAGCTGCCCAATGCCCCCGCGGCAACTGGAGACATACGAGAGGCAAAGCTGGCATCACCCCGGGGCTCCTGCTATCCCAGTGGTCCATGGCAAGGGGCTGGTTTGCACCACAGCTTCCTTATGGGAACACGAGCTGGATACCAGACTCCAGGTGCACTTGTATTTGTCAGTTTTTTTAAACAAGCCTGGGGTTTATCAACAGTTGATCACAGGTATAAAAAGTTTATCGCAGCTGTAGTTTGAATTGGTGAAGGGAATTTGCAACAGTCAGAATCAATATTTCAAATACCACTGTGAAACTGTTGTCTTCTAAATTTTACATGAAGTGACCACTGCAACATGTGTTATTTAATTAACTGTCATCTACGTCATGCTCTGAAAGCATAATCTTTTTTAATTTTATTTTTTCTTCAAAAACTAGCTTTAGTTTTACACATATCTTCTCTTCACAATAGTCTTACCACATTCTGGTTTTGTTTTCTAAAAAAATCTTTTTAATACAAAGCCAACGTAGTGTTTCATTAAAGAAATGTAAATAGCCTCTGCAGATAATTTTGTTCATCTGAGTTGGTTCAGACCTTGCTGTAATCTAAATAACCTGATTTAGCTGTGAAAGATGGAAATGAGGGTGCTGAATATAAAAGAGAAAGCATTATAAGAAGGTTTTATTCTAATTCTGATTCAACAGCAAACGTGTAGCTCTTGGTATTTTTGGAAAAGCCATTGATGGCTAATCTTAGACTTGATGAATGGAGGTTACAGTGCTTTTAGGAGGAAAATAACAGGAGAACAGAATATTGAATCAAATGAATGGGCACATCCTCGTGAATAAGCCTGACAAAAGAAACATCTGGATCAAGCATAGAGGAAACCCACTTCTCACTACCTAGGTACCTATGCATCTGGTTCATTTATTTTCAGATCAAAATCCAATTAAAAGTAAAAATTGCACAAACTGCATGTCAAAAACAATAGTTTGTTTTAGAATATACTAGTTCCTTTTTTTATATATATATACAATGGTGGCAGCCAGAACAACCAAAGCAAGGGTAGTCCACCGGGGCTGTTCTCTGACCCGAGATGAACACCATGTAGGAATATACACAGATTCACAAAATCTGCCACTGACATTTTCTGTGAGTCAGAGAAGAAAGTTCATCTTTGCCTAGCAAGATATTTAAAGGCCATACACAACGTCCTTCAAAACGCTTCACATAAAAGAGATTCATATTCAAGCAGCCCTTACAGCAGCGATGAGAGACAAGGCACTTTCAAATTTTTTGAAATCTCCCTTGTAAATGCCTCTTTTAACTAAGTCAGTAAAAAATCCATACCTTCCACAGTTCCGATAAGGCACACCAGCGTAAGATAGGCTCACACACATGAGAATAAAAGAAATGGCTTGTCTGAGGATAAGCAAAACATCACACAATAAACTGAGAATTGCACATCCAATATCTGTGCAGAATGGGTAACAGAAAATTGTGACGCTGGCACTTTATCAAATTTGCCCATAGATAGACAAAACACATCTGTATGTACCTACACAGTAATTTCAAATGAGTGCAAGACGTACTGTAAATTGAGTCACATACACATGTACCTCCTTCTTTCCTTGTCTTAAAAGGTAAGAAATTTCAAGAACAAATCCCCTAGTACTTAAATACGTTAAAAGTTAAGGTTTATGTCATTTGGCAATTTAATTGCAAAAGTGAGTTACAATGCCACAGTTGGCGGTGTTACACCTTTTCACCCTGACTCTGTCCCAAGCGTTGTTATGTTCCCATTTATTGAACCCCCTGGATATTGATGACATGGTTGCAAATTGGCTTCCCTCCCAAACTAATAACTTGGAGACTCCCTCTAAAACAAATGTAATATTAAAATGCAGACAAGTGACCTAAAAATGGCCCTTGAGGGCAGGTCTGCAATTTCCTGAATCACACTTTTCTTATTCCCTCATTTGTTAAGTTTCGCAACATCAATTTTTATACTGTTGCTGTTTTATTCTGTCCAAGTGATTGCTGAATACTAATGAACTGTCTCTCTTTGACAAATGAGTTATTGTTTGATATATTACATTAGGGACGTAGAGACTAAACTACTCACAGATACTAGACATTTATGGAAAATACATTTACATAACAGTATACTATTAGCCTAATGAGGTCCCATATCTGGAAATAAATAGGGGTTTCAATAAACAAAAATTTTGGCAGTTACTCTAGTAATGTTTTGTAAAACAAATGTACGGAAACCACAGAAAATTACTTTCTTACTGATTTTTCATTTCGATGTTTTATCCTACACTAGTCAGCTGTGCAAACACACTGGACATTACAAATACGGTAACATCAGTATGCTTTAGCATGGTTCACCACTATGGTTATCATAAAGTTTTGCTTTATAATGTAAAGATAGACTAGTAGGACCTGAGATCCAGTGCATTCAAATTACTCACCGGCAGCATATTTCATTTGTACACTTTTAACCACCTTCTCTCAGAAGACAGAAGGAACATGCTCAGAAAGTCTTGAGTGGGCTAGACTCGTTTATATAATGCATGTGCTCGTGTTGGAACTTCTACACTGCTCATTATTAACCGCCTTTTAAAAAAAAAAATTCTGTGGAGAAATCCCCTCTCCTTTGTTATCTGTCAGAAGATACGTATCTGTACTCTCAGAGCACATAAAGGGAGTCACTGATCCTCCTTGAAGACTAACTAGTCTTCTTAAGGTCTGGCTACATTTGCTTTTGACAAAGTATTTTCTCTTTTTCCACAGCTAGATTTTTTTTTTTTTCCAGTTGGAACTCCTCGAATATTTTACATTCCCACTGATTATAGAATTTTGACTGTAAGTCCTTTCTGTAGTCAAAGTGCCTTTTCCCTACAGCTTATCCTGAACATATATATAAGAAACCAATATTGTAAAATACTGCAGTCTGTACTGGCTTCGTTACCTCATGGCAGGATTTTCCAGTTCTGATTGCTGTGCAAGAGTGCACAGATGTGAGCTATCAGAAACTGCTGTAATACAGCTTGTAATGGAGCTTCCTCTTCCACATGAGTAGAAGACCGAGATCCTAAAAATGTATAGGTTGTTTTTCCTTTGATTTCAAAGGTTTTTTGTTTATTAAGGCATCAAGATCTACCTTTCGTACAGTCGTGCTTGCCGTACGTGTTTTGGTTTTCCTTTCATAAGCTACTTCTAAACAAAATCTATCTTTGCTTTGATTGACTTTATTAATATTGGCTGGTCTTTCTATTTGAAGCTCCCAGCTAAATAAATTTTTTTCTACTTTGTGGTCTATGGAGAACAATGCACCACCTGAGAGCATGAATGGAGCTGCCCATGTACAGCAGCATATGTTTGTCCCAGGTTCAGATCACCGACTATAAATGTGACACAGAGGAACGATCTTTGATTTTTCAAACCTTTCCGATTAAAAAGAAGGGGAAGGAGGTAGATGTGATGCTCCCCTGTTCAACTTATGTATTTGTAGCCATCAGGATTTGTTTACAAGATTAATTTATTAGAATTTCTGTATAATCAGTTCTAGACATACAATGTGAAAACTAGCTTCCCTAGAAATTCATGCATTTTAATTCTGTCTACTTACATCTTCTCTTTCTTCTTTTTGGATTTTACATATAGTCATTAAGACGGAGGAATAGTTCAACTCAGTAATGTAAATCTTTTTCTTCTTCTGACAGTTCCCCTTAACAAAATGCTGAACTTGAAATATTTTTCTTCATGTTTCTTCCACATAGTTGAGTCAAGTAGTACTACAGATACCGAATTAACCAACCAGCAGTGTTACGGTGCTCATTAGAACCTAAATATGTGGACTACAAATTTTACAAAGCAGTAAAGACTGGGATGGTTCATGAAATACTCTAATCACTAGCACAGTCAGCGACACTTCTAAGTACACGATATTGCCATCCTTCAAGTTCTGGGCCAACTCAGCAGTGAATGCATGTATTTAAATATGAATAAATTTATAATTTATAATGAATTTATATAGAAATTTCCCAAAGAACCAATTAAAACGAACACCTAGTAGAGAAGATCCTTCAGTTAAAAGCCAAAGAAGCTGCTTTTTATAGTGTATTTACCTGGCAGTGATTGGTGTCTTTTATGCCAGTTTTATTTCATTTGTTACAATTAAGGACTATCCCCCCAGAGCTCACAAACAGCAATTCACACAGAGATTGTCTACCATTTACTACATGCAAGCAGATTGATCTGAATGAATGGGCAAATCCACATACACAGAAACAGAGAGAAAAAAAATGCATCCATAAACATACATTCAAAATACTGCACCTCAGCAACTAAACAAGAACTCTGTAAAAGTATATTTTGATTCCTTCTCAATTCTCTTGTCAAACGTTGTGCTGATCCCAAGCTCTTGTTTATCAAGTCCCTCACGGGTCAGCATTTATCTTCCTTTTGCTATTTCATCTTTGTCATTGCTATTCTACCAAACGCTAAATTCTCTTCTCCTCATTCAATGTCTTCACTAAATCTCAGTAAGAAATAGTCACCTAGAAAGCTCATTTGTACAGCAATCCATACTTTATGCCCAAACCACTACGAAATATGAATATTTCTTGGCAAATAAATCAGACTTCTGCATTGGTTTAAAAAAAAAAAAAAAAATCTCCAGATCATGATCTTTCTAAAAAA
Organism: Trogon surrucura; assembly: GCA_020746105.1. Lineage (NCBI taxonomy): Eukaryota > Metazoa > Chordata > Aves > Trogoniformes > Trogonidae > Trogon > Trogon surrucura. Next base: position 6,349,752 of record CM036625.1, on the reverse strand, counting down.
ATTTCCTGTCTATGTAGAATGGCCAAGATATTGGCAAAGGAATGTACAGTCCATGGCTACCTCTTTGACTCCACTAGTGTATACAGAACTAACAATAATAAATCACTATATTGTCAACACACTCACCAGGTTCTGAATTTGTAAGTTAGGCAAATGCAACCACTGCTACAAAGCATGCTACAAAGAGTACTTGGAACAAGAATTATTACAATTAATGTGAGCATTCAAGATGTTGCTACCAGCAAGGAAACATTATCTGTCTCGTTCATTTCTATTCTTATTTTGACCACATAATATTTCTAATTAAGTATGCTGTAACAATTGTATTTTATGAACAACATTTATTAAAGGCATTGCTGCCTTCTCATTTATTCTTTCATTTATTCTGTAAAGGTTATTAAGTTAATGCAGCTGTCACTTTTAAAATGTGAGGAAATAAGCCCAAGGAGTATTATAACTAAAATCAAACAGAAATTAGAGGTTGATATACTACGTATGAATTAATGCTGGATGAATGAGTCATTTATTGAGTGCAATTAAGAGACTTGTGGGATGTTTCTTTTTATTTTTTTTTCCTTTTTATTTTTTTAAGTTCTAAAGCCTTCACGAAAATAAACTATTAAACAAATTCCTTCTTACGAACAGAGCACATCATGAAGCCAATACAGATAGTTCTGGACTTGCAGGTATGTTATTTACTGCTGCTACCCAAACAACGGTGAATACCTGTCCTTAAAAACCTGCTACATCCCATAGAGATTCGACCACCTATGTCATTGCATGCTCAGCATAGAAATGGTACCTTCATTTCCATCTGCCTTCTTTTAGATCTAAACCATTTTCTTCCATTTATCTCCAACTTTATACAGTTAGGGAACAACTATTCAGAAAATAAAACAGGGAGAAGAAAAAATGTGCATCTATACCTTGCTTTAGCTTTTATTTTGGAATTGTTTGAAAACCATTTTTCAACATCTCTTAAGGAAAATATATTAAAGATAACAGGACAATAATAAAAACCTCCTTGGTTTATGAGACTTTGAACATCAAATCCAAATGAAATCTATGCCCAAAGTTACTGCCAGAAAAGAAAAATATCTGTCCACTGGAAAGATCAAAACCACCAGACTGATGTACATGATGAAAAACATTATCTTTAAACTGCTGATCCAGGTCAAAATATCAAAAAGAGACAGCATGTTAAGTGACAGCTACTATAAGTGAATGTCTTCATTAAAAGCATTTTCAAGAATCACTTAGTGATTCATTGTGATAGACAGAATGTTCCACGAACCCCATGTATTGGTGTTTTGGTAACCAGAAACTTTCCTCTTTTATTTGGCTTCTCACTCACATGAAGCCAAAAGGTACCTAGCACATTTTTGGGATCTTTCAGTCATATTGAAAATTGGCCAACAAAATAACTACTAGCATGGGAGTCCAGAGAGAACGCAGCGCAATAAAAAAAGCAGACAGCAAAATCACTTAAGCCTTGTTTGTTCAGCAATGCAAACTGAAAGTTTCCTTTGATGCAATTTTCAACTCAAGCTTGAAAAGAAAAATACCCCAATACTGCAGTCATAAATATAAAAAACACTCTTTTTTTTCTCCCTTGCTTCTAAGACTTGGCTGAAAAAATAAAATACAATAGTAGAACCTGAACTATTGTTTCTTAGATTACAATAAACGACATCGCCGTCAGCAATAATGATGACTTTAATGATACAGAGAGAACTCACCGTAAATATTTTCCATCTTAACACTACCATCTCAAAAATCTCATTTTAATAACATATATGATAGAAGGCTGCTTCAAGTATATTGTTTCTTATCTGACACTGTTATGATGATGTATTACATCAACTCAGAAATGAGGATGCAGTGATTTATTACCATAGAATGTTTTAAGTGTGCCTCTTTATGACAGATGATTATTTGACACATCACAAGGGCGCTTTTGGAAGCCTGGAGCCTGAGACACAGATCTGTTCGGTAAGGTTTGAACTTTGTGAAATTATGCATCTTGCTTCGAAACAATTTGAGGCCCAGGTCTGGAAAACAGACTATTATGAGCCAACATTTCATGTTACTGGGGTCCAGTAGCGCAGGAGAAAACTCTCCATTCCAAAGGACATCCCATTTAAATCACCTGTGCCTCAGAGAAGAAGGCCGGGGAACCATTTATGTTATGAGACTGTGCCCAAATGTCTTCAAATAGTTGGAAGGAAGGTGTTTAAAAAAGCAGCTGTAATGAGGGACTAGAGAAGAAAAGAGATGGAGCAAACAGGGAACTGACATTGTGACAAGTGGATTAATGGGAATGAGGCATAGGAGGTGATGGGGGGGATGATGCTATCGAGATGTTTCTGTAGTCTTCACTACTTTGGTTACTGAATAATACACCTGGAACTGGTATAATCAGGCACAATCAAAAAAAACAAAAAAAAAAGCAAACCAATACAGATTCTGTAGAGATTCTAAAACCATGGACAGACATCCAAGTGTTCAGGAACACATGAGAAAAATAATGGGTACAGTTTTTGCTCCTAGAGACTGATTTCACACAATGGAAAAGCAACACAAGAGCATGAGCACTAAAAAAGTAAAAGGTCCCATCCTTGCATGAAATGTCTTCAGTAATTGGGCACAAGGGAATAATACAGCACAAAACATGATGTGCGTGGAATATTTTGTAACTCGGGTTTCCAAAACGTGAAGAAAGCTCACATTTGAGTCTAAATGAGCGAATTCCGGCTTGCTGAAAGTCTCCTATTAGGCTCAGTATCTGTCTGAAACAAATGGAAGCAGGAAAAGTTCAGAAGGAACACATCAAATATAACTCACGACTCCCTGACAAGTTTTGATTTCCATTTTATCAACAAATCCAGGGGAAGAGACACACAGCCGCTTCTTTAGGAAAATATCGAAAGACCTCAAAGAGCCTCAACTGTTTCTCACGTCTGAGTTGTAAGCAGACTGCAGGGCTCCCTGAAAACTTCTACATCCGAATTTACAAATGGTGCAGGCCTTTATAAACACCGTCCCTCGTTTCACACAGATTAATAGGTCATTTGTCTCCTGCTGCTACCTCTTCTTCTTAAAAACAAACACACACAGAGCTTTCATATGGTTTGATAGTCTTCAGCTAGCTTTCCTCTCTGTTTAGATACTTGGCTTCTGTCATGAAGCTGACTTTCATACCGAGGCACAAATCCACCGCCCTCCCACGGCGATGCTTGGCAGTAGGCAGCGGGAAGCTGGAGCTCTGATTTCATGTTAGCTCTGGCTCAGCATCCCGACAAGCTTCCCAGGGGCCGGTACTGCGGGGAATTCCTGCTGAGGATTCAATTAGCACTACGCAAAAGTGGAGCAGTGCCAGGCGGTAACACGTCAGTCCCTATCCTGCACGCACGGCCTCAAAGTCCAGGTCTGGACCTTTAATTTGCGACTGCTGCTCACAGTTCCCGTTTTAAAGGGCAAGTGTTCAGGGGAAGGGATGCACATTCTGCTATTCTGCTCAACCGGGAGCAGGGTCAGCAGCACACCTGGCAGATTTGTAGGAATCCAGAAGCAAAATAACAACTGAAAGCTGAAAACCTATTTAAAAATAAAACTAGGCAATCTATTTCATTCATTTTTATAGGTCTAATTTTGAATCTTTTTGCATTCTCTTGGTTCGTCATTGAAGGAGTTCTGTTAGATTCTTGAAGTTAATGACAATTTAATTTGTAACTATGAGGAAACTGCTGAATGCCTCTGGAAAATCAGTTTCTTCAGGCTAAGTATTCAAAAGTTGAAACAGATTAACATCATCAACATTTCTCATATGTCTGGTTCTCTGCTCTGGTAACATACTTCATTCTAGCTCTTGAAATAAAAGAATGACATTTCCGATATGGGTTAGTATTTCCCTTCCTTCCTATGAAGTACTTGTGCCTAACCAGAAGATATTGCCCATGCACCTTCTATATGGACCCTGCAGGCAGAGCAAAGAATCAAGTCAGTCAATTAAAGGATGAATTTGGCAAACTTGTCACACAAGTATCATATGGGGCACGCTGCAATAAAATAGTGAACATGTCCACTGTCACAGGCGTAATTAAAAAAGCACTTGGAAATAAACTGCAAAGGAAAATCAGGTTGTAAGAGGACCTATATATACTTGTAACATTTAAGGGAGCTGAAAACATAGTGGAATTAAAATAGCTCAAGACAGTCTAATCTCTGCAGTGATGTGTGTATAGCTCTTACAGCACGACATTCAGTAACACAGGAGACTGTCAGGGCTCTCTGGACAGCTTTAAGATGTGAAGACATGTTCGTGCATTTCTTCCTCCTTCAAAGCAATCTGGACCAATCCTACCACCTGTCTTGCAACAGCCCAATTTTTAAAAACTTATCTGTAAGGAAAATAAATTTACTCTAATTCTCCAATAATTTCTTTTCCAGGACTTCACTTCAGCCTTAACAAGAAATTGTTTAGTCTGTATCTTTAAACTGAGTGCCTAGCAATGACAGAGACTACTGGAGAAGGAGCTAGGGCAGATGGATGCTGAAACTTTCACTCCCCAGCACCAGGCACTATCATTATGTCATTTGGGTCTGTTCAAAGACAGAACGTAGATAAAGATGTTGTGGATGCTTGTAGCTGAAATTTCCCTACTGCTGTGACACCAAGGGGGAGAACAGTTGGCTTACTGCAGTGATGAATGAGAAAGTCATTATTATGAGATACGCTAACATTATGTTTTTTCCTCTATTGGCACTATATTTACCACTACAGATCTTCCCTGAAGAAGGGAAAACCGCTGCTGCTAACTTCATTTTCCACTGTTTCATCTGCAGTCTATGCTGATTCTGCACCGTGGTGTTTTCCTTCAGTGCTGAACAGAATGAGAACACAAAGCAATTTAAACTTCTTTCCGCGGATCCCAACACTCTTATTTGCAGAATTTCAGAACAGAACGGAATGGAATAGAATAGATCTGGATGTCATTTACATCATCGAAACACTCATTATAGCTTAGATCTTGAAAATCATCGTGAAAAAAAAATGTGTGTCATTGGAATATAAATTAGGCATTGTGATTGCTATGAAGCATCTGCATACTATATAGCAGTTGGTAAAAAACCTGCAAAATAATTCAAATTTTAGAGGAAGCTATCAGACTCTTTTCCACCCAAGCTTTTCTAACCTTGATAAGTCTCATTCTATTGTATACTTATGATCATATACAAATCTTCCTATAGTAAAAGAAATTGTGGTCAGTCCCATAATGGAAAAATTCAGACAGTTTTCCCAGTAGTTGATTTACAATAACTTTAGCTAGGATTTTTTTCCCCCCTCCTATTCTGCTTATTCATGTAGACTTTCTGCTAAAAATTTAAATTAAAAAGTTCTCTTAATCTTAGCAACAGTAACAGAATCCGACTTTCTGCAAAACACTGAAAAGACACTAAATGTCAATGCTTGTATACCAGGTGGGTTGGAATGAATTTCTTTAAGCAGCCCAAAATCAAGCCTGCCTTTCACCTAGACTTGAAAACTTACAAATTGAAAAAAAAAAAAAAAGTAAAAGTGAGTGATTTTCGTAAATTGCTTTGTTTTCTTTGTCCAGCTTGACCTGAAACTGAGATTTATATTTTAAAAATTGGCTTTATACTCCCTTGGAGGTTGCCTGAGCTATTTTAAGTACCATGTAAACCACATAGACATAACAGTGTTTCTTCCAACATTGCTATATGAAAAAATTGAAGCTTATTCCCACCATATATTGCTCACAAATGCCTCATTGTCCCTTTGACAAATGGTCTGTGGCAAATTGCTGAAATCATCTCTTGCTGCACTGCAGCTTAAAAGATTCATGCCATTGAATACTCTCCCTCAAAGGCTAAAGTCTAGCTTCAAAATTCCAAATATTGCAGCTTAATAAAATTTTAAAGACTGAGAGACCCTCTCCCGGGATCAGCTGTCAAACATCTTTTGAAAAGAATAGACATAAACAGCCTCCACCCTAGAGTCTGGATGTCTTAGTCTCTGGGAAAAGAAAAAAAAAAAAAGGGAAAAAAAAAAAAAGACACAGCAAGGGGTGTTTTTCACTGAGAAAAAAAAAACAGAATATGTTTTTTGATGTTAAAATGACGTTGTTTTGATCTTCTGATGAAAACTATGGCAGGGATACTTACTTTAAACGTTAGATTTCTGTTTGTAATGAAAAAAACGCAACTGCAGTTGTCTTTCTTGTGGCATTTTTAAGTAACCACTGTTTTTGTGGAACTTTGTTGGGAATGGCATATATGTTTCCGTCACACACACAGAGTCTTCCCCTGATATCTGCCCTCACCCTCACCAGCCCAACAAAAGAGCCAGGCTTCATCTGGGCTTTCCTTAAGAAAGAACAAAGTTCACCATAGTTCATGACACTTCCGATTTTGTTTATTTCCTTCTAATCACGCCTTATCAGAGATATTTTAGGAAGTTTCAGTAAGGCTATTTGTCACCATATGCTTGGAAAGCTAATCCCTCCGTAGCCTCTTCTAGGAGGGAAAACTGACTCGTGTTCGATGAGCAGAGGAAAGTCAATACAAGGCAGCGTTTGCACGGACCACAGCGGGGTGAGCTAACAATCCAGCATCTGTGCACAAAGACATTGCACTGGTGGTTTAAGGTCCTGCATGAGGTCGAGAACTGGAGCGACAGGTGGGGACTCACACCTTGTTCTGCCACCTCGGTGGAAGAAAGGGGCAGTGGACTTACTTTTCAGGAGCAATGTTGATAATTGTCACCACTAAGTGCATCACTCAGAGTGCAAATGGGCATCATTTAGTCGTAAACCACAAAAGACATTCCTCTCCAGTCCCCAAACCCACATCTTTAATTATGAATGTATTTTATATTCACATCTAACCTATGCTAAATAAAGGTACTTCTTTTATCATACTTGTCAAAGTTATGTTTGAATGTGAAATCCATGCAATCTGTTGCAATCACTTTAGACCCTGGAAGAAGAACAGGAGCTCTGAGCATTCCCCACACTCTCAGACATGCACTATGTGGGCATTGAGAGAGTTTTAAAACTTTCAAATTCCAACCTATTAATCAGTACCATAACAATTAGTGGTAAAACTCTTGAGTAATTAATATTTAGCTGAAGTTACAAAGCAATGGGTTGTTTACGCTTTTTCAAGCACACCAGCAAGTCTCCATGTTGCAGCTACAAAGCAGTGCGCAGGGAATCATCAATCATATGTACCAAGGTAGAAAAGACTATTTATTCTGAGTACTAACTGCGGAAAATAGTTCAAAGTACTTCAATTTCAAGCACTTTTTCTATGCATTATGACAGGAAGCTCAGAACCCCCTTCTGTCTACCCACACCATACTAAGATTCGAAGACTCAAAACTCTACCAAAACACTTATGGATTCATTATATATTTTGTAAAAAATAATAATGAAAAATACTCCCTGTGGCAGTTCTGCAATACATTGCTTTCCCAGTCTTTTGGTTCATTGCTAACAGAAATTAAGAAGATAGTCTTACAGCTTCCAGAATCTACTGAGTGAGAACCTTGTTGTTGCCCTTCATTTCACAAAACTGGCAGGTGTGTATCCTACAGAAAATGTAAATGTAAACCAATAAACCTGCTTTGTCTCAACAAAATTAAGACTAGAGACCTAAGTGAACTGCTACTTAACCCGACAATATTTGTGCTGCACTGGTAATTTGGGCTTTGTCTGAACAACGCGATTGCTCAGTGGCATTTCAGTTGCATTGGCAGAAGGAAAAATTCTTTTATTTTTATTTTTAGCTTAAGTCTCTAAGTTCAGCCTGCTCAAATAAAGTATTTGAGTGATGGTAAAAAGAAAGGCACAAGGGAGGGGGGCTATGCATTCATCAGAAATTCTCCTTAGTTGAAGAAAAAGCATTCTATAGCACTCACAGAAAAAAAGGTGAGCTAGGTTTAGTACTGGTACTGATCAGTAAGACAGAAGGACATTCCTATTATATCAGTCTCTTGCTCTATTCCATGTACTTTAGAGAGAGGTTTAATGCTTCCGTGGTGACTCAGATGTTGCCAGTGTTCTTGCCATTTTCTTCGAGTGTTTACTTGTCCTGTATTTGAAATCCTCAAGTTTAAATAACTTGACTTGAATATATCCGATTTCACTGAGTTTACTTAGGGCTAAAGCAGGGATTTTTTTTTTCCCGGACACATGGAAAAATCCATTTTTAAATTAATATTATGTAAGTAATGTATATCTAAAAGTAGACTCTTAAACTCTCTCTATATATATGCTCTCTCTCCATATACGTAGATTTTTATACATACACACACAAAAGACAGAGCTAAGAGAGTCAGCCAACTTACAACTGCCACTCTAAGCTTACACAAAATTCTGAAGCTAGGATCCAAAGTGCTCCATGCTTATAAGTCGTTACTACTTCCAGCATACTGATGAAGAAGGGAAGACAATGGAAGCAATGATCAGATGATCAAATAATATATAACACGAATTTGTACGCAAAGTTCTAGTATATTAATTTACAGTACTGAAGATTATGTAATAATTCAATGCACCTATTAGGCATGAAGAAAAAACTATAATTCTATTGGTGTTAAGTGCTAAAACTACGCTTCCTACAGCACAAACTATTCTCTGTAATCAGCTATACCTAACGTCTAAAAAAATAGAGAAAAGAAAACAGAAATGGCCCTCTGCTTCTCCTGAAACATCTAGCTTTTTGAGACCATCAGAAGAAACAAATTCCCAAATCTGTGACTGCAGCTGGAATCACACACAGAGAATCACACAGAATGTTAGAGGTTGGAAAGGACCTCAAAGACCATCTAGTCCAATCCCTCTGCCAGAGCAGGACCACCTACAGTAGAGTGCACAGGAAAGCATCCAGGCGGGTTTTGAACGTCTCCAAAGAAGAAGATTCCACAACCTCCCTGGGCAGCCTGTGCCAGGGCTCTGTCACCCTCACAGTGAAAAAGTTTTTTCTTATATTTTTATGGAACCTCCTATGTTCCAGCTTCCACCCATTGCCCCTTGTCCTGTCAATGGATGCTGCTGAAAAGAGCCTGGCTCCATCCTCCTGACACTCCCCCTTGACATGTTTATAAACATGAATGAGGTCACCCCTCAGCCTCCTCTTCTCCAAGCTAAAGAGACCCAGCTCCTTCAGCCCTTCCTCATAAGGGAGATGCTCCACTCCCTTGATCATCTTTGTGGCTCTGCACTGGACTCTCTCCAGCAGTTCCCTGTCCTTCTTGAACTGAGGGGCCCAGAACTGGACACAATATTCCAGATGTGGCCTCACCAGGGCAGAGTAGAGGGGCAGGAGGACCTCTCTTGACCTACTTGCTACTCCCCTTCTAACATACCCCAGGATGCCATTGGCCTTCTTGGCCACGAGGGCACATTGCTGGCTCATGGTCATCCTGCTGTCCACTAGAACCCCCAGGTCCCTTTCCCCTGCGCTGCTCTCCAGCAGGGCAGTCCCCAACCTATATTGGCACATGGGGTTATTCTTTCCCAAGTGCAAAACTCCACACTTGCCCTTGTTGAACCTAAGATTTCTCCCCTCCAGCCTGTCTAGGTCTCTCTGAATGGCTACACAGCCTTCTGGTGTGTCAACCACTCCTCCCAATTTTGTATCATCAGCAAACTTGCTGACAATGCAGCTTTATGCAGTTTATAGCTGCATGGTATTAGGTCAGTCACCATATACAGGTCACTTTAGAAGAGAAGAGGTCTCTAAAACAGAGGGCTTGAGCAATGCCACGACATGAAAAATAACTGCAGGTACAGGTTACGTTGTAACTTGAAAACTCAGCCATGCATTCAAGATGTATGGGAGTAATGATGAGGAAAACTCCCGTGGTAATCCAGCGAGAGCTGCATGCTGCAGTGCAGCTTTACCGTGCGGGATCAGAGCATAGCTGGCTCAGCAACATCTGCCTGGCGGTGGGAATTGCCTCACGGACCCCAGCAATGAGCAGTGGGTTCCCAGCACCAGAATATCATGGCAGGCTGCTGGTGAGGGGCAGCTGGGAAAGCTGCGAGATGCCCTCTTCTCCTATTCCTTCCATCGAGAAGTCCGACCTAATCATGTCGTGATGATGTCATGATGACGTCGGTGGCACTGCGGCAGGTTAGTGCTGCTTCTTGCCTGAATTACAGGGGGACGCAAACTTTCCGTCTTTTAAATTTTAGTACTCAGAGCAGTCTTCAACTTCCTGTTCTCATACTCTGGCATGCACAAAGAACTCCACAGAAAAATGGTTTGAACATGGAGTAGGCAGAAAGACAGAGGTAAATAGAGCCAAATTTAAAAGACGGAGTAATTTTGTAATAAATTGGTTGAAGAGTTTAGGGGACACTTGTTAAAAGTTCTGAAACTGGCAGGTCTATGAATGGTATCAGCTTTTTAAAAAGCATTTAAAGCCTAAACGATCCCTGCCAAATACTCTCTGTAAGTAATGGAGAAATGCCTACCATTCATGGGTAATTACTCATTTCCACAAGCAGTGGCAGGAGGTGAGACATGAATTGTGCAGTGTTTCATTACATAAGGACACACTGGGTTTTTTTTGGAAGGTAACCTGCCAAAACCTAAAGGAATATATCTTATTAATAAATGATGCTTTCTCAAAGGCACTTTGCATTTCATAGAATAAAGGACAACAGCCCAAAAGGATAAGACAACTTCTAAAGCTGGAATGATGAATATGATGGGTTTCCTTCCCGCCACATCTGCATTACTCTGCAGCACCATGGCACACAGACTTGAACTTCAGAGCTGTATACTATGACATCTGGAACTTGAAAGGGACAGAGACTTCACTGCTGATGACCAAGGAGAGGTTCCCAAGTCTTGCAGTGTTGAGAGACTTGCTGAATCCTAGACTGGTGTCCCCAGAGGAACATTACCATTCCTTATAGGCAATCACAGCTAGACAGCAGAGATCAGAAAAATGCTTAGTCTGTTGCAGATGTTTTTGTTAGGCTGCCTTCATGCTTTGAAGTTATGGGTGAATAGAGTATTATTATTCATGCTTCATAATGAACAGGCAAGAGAACTGTGGCCACTAGGAGTTGTGACAGCTTAGCTTGTCTCACACACTCTGTAGTTCCTACGAAGAACTCTCTAGTTAGCGTAAAACTTGAATTCCAGAGGCAGAACTTTGCCCTTCTAGACGACCAGTCCTAAGCTCCAGAGGAGAATCCTCCATACTTCGCTACGTGACCATAATAAATAGCTGGGACTAAGATTCTGAGCAGAACTGTGATCTAATCATTGCAGCAGGAATGCAATGAAGCAGGACATTTGTGATGGAGTTATTGTGCTGCCGAAAGCACCAGGGATAAACAGGAGCTCTCAGCAGTGTCACAAGAAGGTTAAAAAAGGAAATGTAATTTCTGTAAACCTGGGGATTCAAATACTATATCAGCATATCCAACATGAGAATGATTTCACATATGAGAAATCAGAAAGGCTGCTTATTACAGAGTGTTAGTCACAGAATCTCCAGATGTAATTGCGTGAAGTGGGTAGGAAAGCTGCAAGTCTAATAACTACATAGAGAGTCATTTCTTGCTTATGGAAAAGGGCAGAACTCAAGGCAATAGATATCAATTAATTAAAAATTGGAGTAACCGCCGGGAAAATTGCCTGTTGTTCGAACAGCTAAATGTGCAATGCGCTGTGTGGGATGGACACAAACACAGCAGTCTTGAAAACAGAAAAGCTGTAGGGCTTTAGTGACATGACCACACTGACACAAGCTATACCCGGCATGTCCAGGGGATGGGTAATTCCCAGCAGTGCCACAGCCAGTGACGTCTGAGTGACTGACTAACAGCACTTCGGGCAAAGGGAGAGGAAGGAAAAAGGCTGTGGATCACCTCGGTGGGTAAGGTCTAAGCTGGGATCCCAACCACTGTTTCCTCTGTCCCCAGGCCTGAGCACTGCACAGATTACCGTCACCGGCAAGCCAGAGCCCCGGCACAGAAGCAGCTGTGACAAGAGAGCTGGGGATGTGGGACTTGACACAAGACGCAGAGACTGACGGGGCAGGCATCACGGAAAACAGCTGTAACAGGGCACTCTGATGAGGGCCTGCCTATGTAACGTCAGAACGACTGCATTTCTCTTAAATAAAAATCTCTCCTGTTAACCCTGGACTCTGCTGGCAAGCAGGCATCCTCCAATCCCAGCGAGGGGTCGGGGAGCGCCCAGGTGTGGCCCAGGTCAGCATTATGTGAGCAGGAAGCTTTAGGAGTTGAATCTGGTCCCTTTCCCCACCACGTATGCTTATCAGTTGAAGGATTTTTAATTTGAAGGATTATCATTTTTGAAGTATCCCAAGCAAACGACAGCTGTTCTCCGAGTTCTCACAGAGCCTGCTGTGAATTGTGGGTCAGCTGGATATTTCAGTTTATTCCGCAACTCTGATAGGGAGGGAAAGGAAGGATCAGGGATAATTCCAGTAATATAATGTCTGCCACTATGGGAAATATACAGCACAGTACATCTCTTAGTATCGGATTCCTGATAAATAAAATGAGGGTGGTTATTTTTAATTTAGTATTGCAGCATGTAGGTCGCAGGCTACATAGAGGCTTTGATGCCTAGAGAATATTTACAATATCATTTACCTTTAAGTTTTATTTGTGTACTGCAGGGCCTTGTTTAAGAAAACCACAGGAAGTCATCCTTAATTTTAACCCCGTATTAGAGTACTGCAGTCATCTAGAGCACAAATGCTTAAGGATATTAACTAATTAGCGCTGCAACTGTTGTTGAAAAAATGAATGCTGCAATTTAAAGTTGTAACAAAATAGGAATGTTATTTTTAACCTGTGAAATCTCTCAACACCAGCTGTCTCAACATGAACTGAAAATATGCATGGCAGTCTTCTCTCTTCTTCATATTCTATACCCCTATTCATCTTTATACCTTATGTTGCTGCAAGCATGTCCTGCCTATTCTAAAGTTAACTGCCACGTCTTTCCAGGTCAAATGCCAAAGCTGCTATGGATTTCAATTAATTAGTGCCCTCCTTTTATTCTGCATATGTTTTCTTTTCTAAGGTCTTGCTTGCTTGTTTTCTTTCAGTCTCCATATTTAGGCATTTTTGCCCCAGCAAAACACCTCAGTAAGTTCCACATAGTCCAGGGGACCAGGTACAAATCAGTTCTCAGGATCTTCAACAAATTCTAACTCATCATTCTGAAGCCTTGGTGAGAACACTAAGTTTTTTCTGTCCTGTATAACCAGTTAGGAATATAACCTTACCTTCATTTGTGAATTTCTTGGAGAAAATAAGTAGCACTCCCTGAAAAATAATTTGATGTCAAGGGATTTTTTTAGGCTTGTTTTTTCCTTTCTTATTGCAGAAGTTTACTGTATCACTACATCAACAGGGGAGAATAACAAATCAATCCCCCCCCCCCCCCCCTCAAACCCTGGAGAATTTTTTTGAGATCTAGAAAGTAATGTCACACATGAAAAAACAATCTTGCAGTAATATTTAATTGCCTACATTCTGTCTTTCTGCTGTCATGAGTTGGGTTGCACCAGTATAATTCAGGGTAGAATTTAGCCCATTATATTTAACTTGTCTACACTTTCTTTTCAGAATTCTCACATGTCCCCGATAATTAATTCTCAGATCTAAATACTGGATAACAGCATATTTCAGAAATTAGGAAGGAAAAAAACCAAAACAAAACAAGACTAGTTGTCAACATCATACTGAGTAATTCAATAGTACTGGAATACCCCAAGGGTGGATATGAATAAACAATTCATGAAGAGCCAGTAAATTACATTTCAGCTTTTGTTTATTACAAAACTAGATACTAGTCAAATACTTAGTTCTATCAAATAAAGATAGCCCACTGGGCTTAGAATAAAGAGTATTTCTTAAGACTTTCTCCGATATTTGTTTTGTGCAGGATAGGTTTCTGGTTTTAAGCAGTCTCGAACACAAACAGATGTGATTATATCAGGCAAGGTCAAAGAGGAAATCTAATGACCTGCAGCAAGCTGGGCTAGTCCTTAATTCTTTCATATTGTACACAAAAATAATGAACTAAAAAGAATATATACTTCAGGTTTTAAGATAATATGATTCTATGAATACGAAAAATGAATACTAATTCAAATACCTTCATGGTATATTTAGAAGCATTTGTGACATGAGATTTCTAGCCGGTGAGCCAGCAGAATGTGATTCTTCTAAGATCACAGCTCATGTTCCTGCTATAACCCTAACCAAAATTAGTTTAACCCTTTGAAGTCAGTCTTTATAGAGAAAAAAAGAAGGAAGGTAAATAAATACTACTCGGTGAAATTGCTGCCAAGGAATAATCTGGGGTGGAAGGGACATCTTCAGGCCACCTAGGAGGGATGACCTTTCAAAGCAGAGCAAACTTTGAAATGTTGAATCTAATTTTGAAGTTGGATCAAGTTGCTCAGGGCTTTATCCAATAATGTTTTTCATACCTGTAAGGATGGAGATTATGAAACACTTCTGGGTAACTTGTTCCAATGTTTGGTCATCCTCATTATGAATGCCTTTCCTAGAATTTATTCAGAACTTCCCTTGTTGCAGTTTGAGCCATGTTTCTTGCATTTATCAACACAAAATCTTCTACCACCCTATCTCAGGTCATGTCACTGATTTATGTAATGCCAGGACAGCACCACTTAGAAAACAGAGCTGGGGGGATTTTCTCTACCTTTATGGTGGCTGTGAAAACCCCATAAGCTGTAAAAATACCAAATCTCCAGCTGCTGGGTCAGATTGCAAGAACCACCTTCTGCTTGTTGAGGAATATTCATCCTGCCTTAAGTGAGGAGCAGAGAAGATTAGAAGAAAGTGAGAGACAAAGGTCACATGAAGGACAAAGCACTAACACTCTGCAGTCTTACCAGTGTAAACAGAGAAATAATTTTTTTATAGTGCTCATTCATATATACTAAGAGTAGTGTGTTCAAGCCCTATTTGCTGCCCAACACAAGTATTTACAAGCCTCATTTGTTCTGCAGAACTGTAGTTCTATAAAGTCATCAGGATGAGGCTGAAATCCATTGTTAACTGTCAAAAAAAGGACCAGATTCAAAGAATCTACTTCTTTATTCCTCGGCAGTAATGCTGGTGAAGCAGTGTCCAAACTCCTAAGTTGGTTGCCCAGTTAGTTCCACAGTGTCCAGTCAAATTCAGAGTTCTGCCCTGTTTTTGCTTTTTGGATATAGTTTGGCAGGAGGCACGAGGTTTGTTTGCAGAGGATGCCCCAAGACTGCTGCAATGTCAGGACCATAAATGCTGTTAGTCTTTAGGGAATTAGTATGAAGGAAAGATAGCAAGCACCTTGCTAGCCTTCTCGTGCCAGTAGGAATGTTCTTTGGGGCAGTTTAGGAGGAGAAAAAATTGAGAGTAAATGGAACAAAAATACTGCAAGGTGAAACATCGAATAAGCCTCGTGGATGCTTAATCAAGCCTTTGCAGTATTCAGTCTTTTTAGACCTGGGAAGAGAGGCGAGGTGGGCCTGTGGGATTGTTAGTCAAGAGAATTACCAAGACAAAACCCGTATTGTTAACTGTACCACAACGCTGCATGAGGTACCAATAAATAACGCTGAAGTGACAATCTCTATAATGAGATTCACAATCATTCTCATCACAAAACCTCACGATTTGGTAGTGTGAATTGATCCTCCAGCTAGAGATGTCCTGACAGGTAGATATTAACTGAAGGCTGTAGGTAATTTTAACAATATTTTCCTGTTCAGATGTTACGTTTGATTTGTTTCTACCTGCTACCATAGCTTATACTGACAGCAATAAAAATGGGTTACTGCACTGTGGTATTTTACAAAGGTTCATGTCACTTCTTGTTACTTCATTTCATGTTGCAACATGACAGAGCACAGTCTGATATAATGCAGTGTGGCCTCCTATATTAGAAAGGGTCAAGCATTTTATAAACAGCAATATTTACAATGCAATGGATATTAACACAGCAGTATTAAATGCTGTATCAAACTGTGGCAGCACGTTATTTTCCATTTCTGTTTAATTTATATGGCTCATACACACACTAGGTTACATCAGCTCGTGCTCTACACCAGAAGATTATTTCTACAGTAATGAGAAAGACTGAGAAAAAAAAACACCACCACAACACAAAACCATCTTTCCTCCCCCCTCAAACAAATAAGTAAAAAATACATTGGAAATTCTTAAGCTTGCAGGTATATACACCCTTCTATGGTTTTAATAAAGTACTCGGACGGGACTGTCCTGTGTAGCTGTGACAAAACACCTGCCTGTTTGTGTACAGGGTGGGAATGCACGTTCCACCAGCCCCGGCAGCTGTTTGCTCTACTCACCTCCCTAGGTTATAAGCAGAAGGGGAGGTCAGCTTTTTCTCCTAGAGCAACAAACCCATCACAGGTACAACCTGAATCTGGGAAAAGCCAAAGCCGTTCTTCTGCATTTCATTTGATTTCTTCTACTTTATAGCGACATAAGTACAGAATTAGCTCCAATATTTACCTACAGACTTGGTGAATTTAAGATCAAATTAGCAAAAGACTCCTGGTCTCAAACAGTGTCTTACTTGCCTTTCTCCCAAATAACATTTCTAAAGGGTCACAAGGTGAAAGTTCAGGTGAAATCAAGTGGCAGTTTCCAAGTTTCCACTTGCACTTGAGAGCTCTGGAATTACAGAGAAAATTTTCACATGGGGGTCTTGCCTGTGCTGCTGCCTTTCCTCACCATGCAGGGTCCCCCTGTTACTCCTGCTTTGAGTTCAGCCTATTTTGTGAGAATCTGGTATTTCCCACTAAAGCTATGGAAAGAAAGGAAAGCAGGTCAGAATACCAAAGCTGAAAAGCGTGATTTCTACTGAAAGCCACAATAAAGGCTGGGGTTTAAAAATCTGAGAATATACAAAATATCAATTTATTTGACTGTATAATATATATCGGGAAATTAGGATTGAAGGAATGGAACATCAAACACTTGGTATTGATAAGTTTCTTTGACTCTTACACTAATTTAAATAGTATTTTATTCTACAAGTAATACTGCTGAGAGCTGAGTACATGTAAGTAATCTTAGATTGTTTCTCTACTCAGTACTGCATAACAGCCTAGAAGTGTGAGCTTTCTGTGTGCTGACTACTGCTGATGGTTGGCAAAAGTATAACTGTTGGTATAAATTTAAACCAATTTAACATAAAACAGGTGCAAAAGATTCTGTTATTTGGGCTTAAGCCAAACTCGTTTAAGGTAATTTCAATCAATATGAATTGACTTATGTTAAATTTAATTAAACCAGGCCTAAAAAAGTAAAAAAAAATAAATTGAAAGTGCCTTGATGAGAAGTTGCACAGAATTAACTTAAATTAGGTTTAAAAATTACATATGGTAAATTGTGCAAGCATCTTTCATAGACGTGTGTCAGAAGCTAACGAGGTAAGTCAGTGATGTGAGAGAGTTTGTGTTCCTGCTGCCTGAATCAGAGCGATGGAGTCTGAGCTAGAGCTCTTGCTGCACACCAGGATGGGAACACAAAACCACTCTGGCCAGTCTCTTCCTCCAGCAATGACCTCACTATAGAACACAGTAAACAATAGCAAGGCCTTTCTTGGAAATTACCCATCAACTTTTTCTTTTTAAATGAAAAAAAATCATAATTTCTCAAATCTTACTATTTTCAAGAAAATATTTACAAAAAAAATTACCCACATATAAACATGTTTTGAAAAAGCAATGCTTTTTAAAAAACAAAACAAAACCAGAATTCAAATTAACTTCCTTCTAAAATGTATTTTGTCTTTTGTTACCTTTGTTTATATTACTGCCAGCAATAGTCCACTACATCTACAGCATAAGAGATGAAATATTTTGCTTTTAAACCATCAAAGACACATTTGGCACCCAACATTGATTAAAACATGTCCTTTTTTCAGGACTGAAACATATCCTGTTTAGTTCACCATGGAACATTCTGATGCCTTGACAATCAATAATAAACAGGTGCTTTAAAATGGCTTTAAAAGTAAAACCAAGTATTTCAATTATACTGTTCCATACTGTCAAATCAAGAGCAGCAGTGAAAAGTATGGCAGATTGCTTTCTCTAACATCACAGCCTGTCTTTTTGTACAAGTTTATAAGAAAACTCCAAAGAATTTCCAGGAAACGTGAGTTTCCTTAGAACTCCATTTTCCAGGAAAAAGCATTCTGCTGAAAAATTCCTGACTAGCTCTTCGCTTTCATTTCTTTCCATTATATGTACTTAACAGCTCTAAGTGTACCTACAAGTTGCAAGTTCGCTGCAAACCAGAAACCTGACTTGGTCTCTAATAAAAAAAAAAGTCTCAATGAACTAGAAAAAAAATTTTCTCTGTATCTTTCATTAAAATACATGGAAAAAATATCTAATTTTGCTCTCAGGAAGTATATCTTTATAATCTGATATCTTTATATAATCTTTATATATCTTTATATAATTTTTATATCTTTATAATCTGATACTTTAAACTTATGACTACCTACCACATTCTCAGAATACCCAACATAGCACAAATTTTGTTATGTAAAAAACTGCTGAAGGTGGGAGGTTTTCAGCTACTTGGCAATTAGTGATTTCACTGGACCTTCCCACCGAGAGGCATCCATCCTTGGGTTCATGCGTCCCGGCTTTGGAGGACCAAGGGAGATCACAGAGGGGCCAACCTCGCTGTTTTACTCCCTCTGGCAAGTGCCATTGAGAGTTAAAGCTAATGAACAGTGAGAATATTCTGTGACAGAGAAAGGGAAAGAAATAAGGTTCAAGTGGGAACCCTGGGAGCCAAAATCCCACCTAGAGATGCCCAGAGCCAGACCCTAGGGAAGCAGGGAGGCCCAGGCATGCAGCCAAATAACAGAGCTGGGCCACCATTGGGCAGGAGCAAGTGAACTCCACCTCCATCAGAAGAACAGGTGACGGGAAAAGGTTGAAGGAAAAGGCAGCAGATGGGAGGAGAAGGAGGTGTGGAAGAGCAGAAATGCAATTTACAGTTTTCTGAGTGGTTTAAATGGTTAGGAATTAAGAACTGCTAAAACTCACAGATAACAACAAACGAGCATTTGCCACCTGTAGATGCCAAGTGCTCCGAGAGGAGCCAGGCAGCCTTAACTCCCTCGGCAGATAACAAAACAGAGATGCAGAAAGGGAAAATAAAACTGTCCTGCAGATTGGCTGCAGAGATGGCAACAGTGTCTGGAAGGCAGCTACAGCTTCATCCCTAGCCTGGCTACAGGTCTTGTGCATAATTCTCCTAAGCCAGTAACTGCTCCTGTAATTAGAAGAATACTCTGTGGATAGAAATGCAGGTATGGGAGACAATCAGCCCATAGGAAAAGGGAGTCTATGAAGCAACGTGCGTCAGAGCTGTGCAGAGCTTGAGAACGCCAGCTTAAGAAATTAAGTTTCCAGAAATGATTATTCCGAAACGGTCTTCTAGACAAACTCAGTGACCTTATCCACTTCAATTAACTGAAATTTATGAATACGAACAGGGAAGGCATTTTTCAAAGATCCCACACTCACATTTTACACGATTTACAGGGAACAGAAGGTTCTCAAACCTTGAAGATAGCCATTAGCATTTCACAATATTTTAGAATTTAGTGTGTAGCCAGGTCAGTTTTAATTACCCAAAGAAGAACTCTTCAGACAGAATGTATTCTAAAGTTGTGTGCTAGAAACGTGACAAAATCTTGTCATTACAGGTGATAAAAATGTGAGCTGATGTAATGACATTTGAGAAAAAAAAAATGTGGACAACATTCAAATTCCAGCAGAAAAGTAGACTGACCTTTCACAATAAAAATGACTAACCACATATTTAAAAAAAAAAAAAAAAAGGCAAAAAGAAGAAAGAAAAGATCAAACACAAAGCATTTAAAAGTGGGGAAAGAGGCAGCAGCATGGCCAGCACTGACTCCTCTAACAGTAACAATAAGTCAAAGGACCGTTGTGGATTGCAGCTCTCTCCCTTTTTCCTACTTTCCTCACTTACTCATTTTCTTGCTCTATTAGAGAAGCCTATTGGTGAAAGCTTTAAGGTCAGACCTTCATGTTCACTAAAGCCAGTGTTCTACTCTGGGTGGAAGAAAAATTCTTTCGTTTTCCGTTTTTATTTCTAGTTTTAATTTGCCTTGATAGCTTGTTGCACTTTGACTTGCAGTGAGTGTTTCCTATGTGAAGAAGTCATATCCAAAAGTTAAAAGGCAGTAAAAATCAAAGTTTCTACACACTGAAGTTCACAGCCTGCCTGACCATGCAGGGACCATCTTGCCCTGGATGTAAAGAACAGATGCCTACAGAAAAACCTCTCTGGAAGGGCTCTTCTGGAATGCTTTGTTCTAAAATTAATCAACCAGAGGCATTAGTGACTATAGAGAGAAGAAAGGAAAATGTATGCACTGAAACCTGTTGTGTGGAATAGCTAAATGGAAAAACCTGGACATTCCAGTTCAACTAGAATGCTGCAAAGATATGAAGAAGGAAAAGCTTTTCTAAGTGCTTCCCAGTTTCGCATTATTGTTCAAAAAACGATTAAAAAGCCCAAAGAGTAACGTTTATGGGGTAGATTTTCAAATCGCACAATGAAAACATTCCCTTCCTCCTAGAAGATCTATTCCATACAAACTAACTTTAGCAATAAAAGTAAAAATATCATTACTCTATGCACCAAACTCAAATAATGACGTCTCAACAGTAGTGTGCTATAACTCAGTGCTTTACATAGCACAACAAAGGTCAAGAATTTATAGATACGCTGATGCTTGTAAATGTTATTAAGTATAATAAGCTTCATTTCATCTCTCCACAGGTTGAAGGTAACATCTAAACTATACAAATCCCATTTTAAAAACTCGTGTCAGATACCACATTGTATATTGGGGACATCTTTTACTTGCTGCGTTATGTGCAGCATTTTATTTGTGAGGGTTTTATTTGTAAAGCACATGTAATGTTGGCACTTGCTCTCCTGAGAAAGCCTTTCAATCTTTTATTCTCTGTTGTGCCAGACACCTCTGCCTGCCTTTATACTGCAAACAAAGGTCTTGCAAATACAGAAGTTTTGAAAAACTACTAGAGAAAGGAATCGATGAAATTTTCAGGAGAAAATACTTCATTGTTCTTTGCACTAGAGAAGTTTCCAAATGCAAGTATTGTTTAATTTAATCTCAGAGTATCATGAAACAGCAGTTATTACCACGTATGCCCCAATGCATTTAGTTTCCTTTCTATGCAAAAATTCTGCAGGTGATTTCTGTTTGAATGGCCAGCTCTTCATGTGGAAAGAAAGCTCAGACAATGTCTTACTGAATAAAACAGGCTTGTTTCATGATTCATTACACCTCTTTTTGTCCTTATGTGTAAAGCCAGCTTCTCTCAGTTCCCTACCAAAGCCGAATACACAATGGAGGTTGGGCAGAGGCATAAAAATAACGCTGCAAATTCTCATGCATACAGTAAAATGCTCAATAAAAATAAGAACATTTTGCAAAAGGTACTAATACGCTCCATTTTAGAGCTGATTTTTCATTCTGCATAAGCTCATTTTTCTTTGTACTTAAACAAAATGACAGATGTTCATAAAAACGATATTAAGGATTCCTTTTGGCACTTCTGTTCAGTGTTCTCATTTATGACTCTTCTGGTAATAGAGTATGCAATGTTATTCTTATGAAACCAGCATCATCAAAATTGCCAGGTGTCTGATGTGTGATCGTTCCCTCTATATGCAAAGCAAAGTGTTTCCAGACACATTAGTCTAGTGAATTCTAGGCTTACGGCTCAATTCTTCGGAGTGTTGTGTACTTTGATTATACACACCTTAACTCTATGAGTTTAATGTCAATAATGTTCAGCCTCCTGCAAGACTGAGCCCTTGAAGAAAAAGAAATTCTAATTGTGATTCTTATGGTGAAAAAGGTTTTGTTCTTGAGCAAATCTATAAACTTGCGTTCCAAACTATAAAATCCAGTCGCATTTTCGAGCTCTAAGAAACAGTCTTTCTGAACTCCCAGAAATGCTGGGCTGCAGAGGAAGTTTGGAGTAGTGTCCGTAGGAATAATAGCTGCCTAAATATAAAACTAGGCATTTAAATGAAGGTGCCTGGAATTGGTGCTGCTTGTGCAACCTTTTGCCTATAAATGATTTATACTGTTCCTCTCCTCCTCCACATCTACTCCTTCTCCCTTAAAAAAAAAAAAAAAGCTCAAATCCGTTCATTAACAAAGTGGATCTCTATGTGGAGAGATCAGGTTGTAGCGTGAAAGATAGCAGCAAGCAGGATAGGAAAGTTGAGAAACGTGGTAAAGGAGGCAGCTGATAACTAAACCTCAGTATATACACACACCACATATGCACCGTACATATCCATGTAACACCTCCTTTATGAAGTTAGCAAGTAAATTTTCACGGCTCGTAGAAGAACAGGACAATCTGACAGGAGCTTTACAGGCACTCAGTGGCAGCAAAAGAAAGAGGACTCTCCGGGGACTCCTTCCAGCCTCTGAAACACCATTTGCTCTGCTAGGGAAACACTCTTTGTGCTTCCCCACATTTTCTGCCTTCTGTTGCATCCAGTCTAGCTCGTTCTTTTCCTGTTTCTCTTCTCGCACCAGCTTCAGTCTTGTCACCTACACTGCCCACCTTATTCACCTTATTTCCCTTACCCACATACTCTCATTTTGGTCACTTTGTGCAAGCAGCCCCAGTGCTGCAGCCCCTGACCTCTGGGGTCTTGTCACCAACATTTCAATCCCCTCTTCTAATCATAGGATGATCCTTGTTCCCACCTCTCGGTCCTTAGAACATCTCATATTCCACATTTCTACCAGCTCGAGCTCAAAGAAAACCACCTGCAACAAAAAACTTTATAAGCTAACTGTTTATAAACTAACCATTTGAAAACTAACTGTTGGTGCATGTTCAGAGGAGGCCACAAAGATGATCCAGGGGCTGGAGCACCTTTGCTACAAGGACAGGCTGCGGGAGCTGGGATTGTTCAGTCTTGAAAAGAGAAGACTTTGGGGGGACCTAATAGCTGCCTTCCAATACCTGAAGGGATCCTACAGGAAGGCTGAGGAGGGACTTTTTACAAGAGTGTCCACTGATTGGACAAGGGGAAATGGGTTTAAGTTGAAGGAGAATAGATTTAGATTAGATCTTAGGAAGAAATTCTTCAGTCCCCAGAGATGTTGTGACTGCCCCCTCCCTGGAGGTGTTCAAGGCCAAGTTGGACAGAACCTTGAGTAGCCTGATCTAGTTGAGAGATGTCCCTGCCCGTGACAGGGAGGTTGGATTAGATGATCTCTAAGGTCCCTTCCAGCCTAGGCCATTCTATGACTCTACGATTTAAAAGAAAATACTATTTTAGATTATTTGAGCCTGTATCTTTCTAAATATTTCAAGTGCTACAACTGCATATTTGCAATATTTTTAGATCAATGACATTCTCCTTTCTTATAGACAAAAAGGCTCCTAATGTCTTCAGTGTCACTATGAGGATCAAATTTACTGGCATATTTCTGGGTTTGGATAAAAGATAATTTTACTGCCTTAGCCACAGGGCAGTTAAATGGTAACAGATTTGCTAATCACTACTTTAAGAGGGACAGATCTGTTTATCTCCCAAATAAGAGAGAGATCCTGCCTCCAGCTACTTACCTCTGCTTCTTTTCTAAAAGTTCTTGTGCCTTCACTGAGAACTGAACAAGAATTTAGTAAAAAAAAAAAAAAAGGAATTTGTGAGATGTATCATAGCAATGAGGAATAGTGAAGAGGCTGGAGGTAGAGAGAGAAATCTCCTAAGATGGGTCAGAAAGAAACTCCATTAACAGCAAAACTAGTTATAAAATCCTAACCCTCCTACATTTGTTGCTGCTGTCTCCATGAAGGCTTTCATCCCTTCATTTATGCCACTTTAGAAATCAACTAATTATGTGACCACAGTCTGAGTGAGAAAGCATGAAATGAAGTAGAGGATGGAAAAAAGTAGCGTAATAAAAAATTTATACTCAATTTTCAGAAGAAGATTACTACTGTAATAGGAGTTGAAATTAACAAAACTACTTAGGAGTAGCACGGCTTCTCCTTCCACCCTCCCCAGTGCAACATAATGCAGAACTAGAATAAAATAGAAAAAAACCCCACAAAAATAGATTTCTAATAAGTTTCTACTGGACTTCTGTGAAAGGTGAAACAGTAGGGACTTTTACAAGGATTATGAAACAGATATTGCTGAAGAAAAGCCATAGTGTAGCATTTCAAACCCATATGTCAAAATATGTTGGTGAAACCATTTTTTACTGAAAGAATTTTTAAGACTTAGTGCAACCAAAACAGCTTTTCTCCTCTGGACTCATACTTTGATAAAAAAAATCATTCCAACTTTCCATTTAACTTGGTTTTCATCACAAGTACAGCACAAAAGTTGTAAAAGCAACTCCGAAAAGCATTTTACCATCAGAAGGATCAGAAAACTCTAGTTATAGCCTACATAATGTCTCTGCCTGCACTGTATACACAAACACATATCTTACAGTAACCTGTAAGTACTCTTCCAAATCAGTATGTTAAATGATATTAAAACTAAAAAAAAAATTAATCTAGATAAATGCTGCAAATCTTCAGACTGTAGTTGCTTAAGAAGGGAAATTAAATACCATTACTAAAGCAAGAAATCAGAGCTTAAGTGTTATGAATCAGGGTGCCCTGTATTAATCCCAAAAAAGAATTTGCTTGTGAATTATATTAATAAGATTCTGCAATTATCCGCTAATACATTTAAGGTTATGGCTAGACATGCTCTGTATTATTTTTTCAGTACAAGCCTTGCAAAGTTAGAGGCCCTGTAAATGAGCAGAGCATCTGTGTGGTTACAGAAGACCCGAGCAGTGCGTGCAAAGCAAAACTGGTCATCCAAAGGTGCATGACTCATCTTTGCATGGACTAAAAAACTCCAAGACCTACAGACAGGAAAGGGTTTGTTTTTTCTTCTCTTGCTATAATTGGTGTATTTCAGCTGCGAAATGGAGATCCAGATTTGCGTACACCTAAGTAAAGGATTTAATCTTAGGCCAAATCTTTATTTTATACATAATTTACCTTTTGCCACCACAAAAGTCAAGGAACATATGTTTCTTCACTCAAAAGGGATAAAATTTAGCAATTAAAAATGACTCCAACATTTCTTGTACTTTAATCTCCACATCATCCATCACTTGTCTCGTTCATTTAATGACAAATATGTTCCTCCTTCATTGCTTACACATTCTTCTTGTTACCTCTGTGAACTTAGAAAAGTAACAGCTTTTTTTCACTCCACGTCAGATGACGCTGTGTAATCAAACCCTGGGTTTTCTTATAAGGTTGTAAGTTTATCAAGGGCAGTTGTTGCAGTGTTGCCCTTGCCTCTGTTTTATAAGCATTAATTATCATCAGTATGAAGGAAGAGAAGTACAGTAGAGCTCTCTTGCTTTGGAAGAGAATGACTCTAATGACTTAAAACAAACGTCACTTCAAGCTTGAAGGGCAAATTCAGCACACAACAGTCATGGAGAAATATTACAAATTGTTCCTCGCTTTACAGTCTGTCTCCCTGATGAGGCTATTTCAGTGTAAAACTGAAAAATCAAAGGTTAAAATAAAACCCTCCCTCACTTTGGGCCAAAACCAGCTTAAGACCAAAATAACTTATTTGATTTTTGTCATTCCATATGAAAGAGCTTCCTCTCTTTCCACAGTTTTATACTCCTCTAGTTCTTTTACTAGTCACGAGGTAGACTCCAGTGTCAATCTTGCAGTTTTACAAGCTGATTGATGCCAAACTGTGCCAACCGCTACCCAGGGAGTTACAGTTTACTCCTTCTCAGTAGTGAAGTGTGAATTTAAGGGCTGTGATACTGTCAGCAGTGCTGCAGAAGTCTTCCAAGCTTTCCAAAGCACTCACAGTGGCAAGAATACAAGATACAGGGGGTGAAGAACAAGAAAAGGTGTGGAAATCTCTCAGGTATACCCTCGGTAGGATGGAGGTCAGACTAGAGGGCTCGAAATCTTTTTGTGGATGGATTCATGCCCCTCCACATCAAAACTGATTATTTTGTGATTACTAGATACACTTAGCATGTGGTCACCTTGCTGTGTTTTGATGATTTCCTAAACTTAGCTTCTGCTTCTACATTTTGCTTCTATACATAAGCTTTGCCTCCCAGCAAGTATTGTACTTCAGATGCTTTTGGGAGTGGTTTGGATGTTCCTCCCTGTTTCTAAGGGAGGAAGAAGGATGTAGCAATTAATTACCTTGCAAACACACGATCATCTCTCGTCATCTATCATCTGTGTAGTGTCTCTGCTATATTATGTTTAATGTTAGTCAGTAGACACATGGGTCTGTCATCCATCTCTGTAACACATCTCTATAGAAGGATGCCTGTGGGAGAAGATGTACGCAAAGCAGATTTTTTGTCTGAGGGCATTCAAATCAGTCACAAAGTCTAGCTTTTTTACTCATGAGCTGCACTGATTCCTATGCATTATGGCCCTCACAATGAACAAAACCGAGAGAGTGGAGTTCAGCCGTGGTTACACTCCACAGAAAGTTCATAGCCCACAGCATGTGCACATAAATAACAGGCCATAATGGTTGAAGGCAAACTGTGTCCGTTTGGGAATTTCAGGGCAAACTGCATCCTAGGACAGGGCTCTGACAAGCACTCGTGGCACTCAGGACTTGAGGACAAAAATCTCGGGACCTTGGGCATAGGAGAAGGTCACCCAGCCTGCAGCTTGAACTCTGAAGCTTTTTCACTCTCCTCCACATTACGAGCAGCCCTTCCTACAGCAGGGGTACGTGCCGGGATGTTGACCTTCATTCTTTTATTTTCCAAGCTATGTAGCACATTAGTAGAGGGAAGCTAATGCAATTGGCATCAAAGAACTTACATGCCCGTCTGATGGGCTGGCAAGCTGCCAAGCCTCTAATCCACCATGTGACTGACAGGACTTCAGTCCCCAGGAGAAAGGGATTTTTAACACAGTTTTCTATTTCTCTGAAGTTATCAGCGGTTTCATTCAGATCATACAGATCAAATGCCTGCAAGGTAAGTGATTATTTAAGGAATTATTTTCAACGAGAGCCTTTGGTCCTAGCGTTCGTTCTGATAGTAGTTGGAAGGAAAAATATATACTTCATTTCTCTGATGCTGAGCTTTTTCGTACCAACTAGGGCCAGATGAGGCTTATGCTACACACGCACACAAAACGGAATTAAATAGTTTCGGATTTTATATATTAAAAAAAAAAAGGAAACAGCAAAATGCAAAGTTCATAGCTAAATATGGTATACATGCCAAGGGTCGCCTAAGCAGATGAAGCCAAATCAGTATTAAAAAAAAAAATAATCTTATCTCCTTATACTGCAGTTGCCAGTGTGTATTACAGCTGCCTACTATTTGGTGTTTGCCTACCAAATGCTCAGAGAGGAATGAAGGAGAGGGATTCAGCAAAGCATTGCAGCATGTACTATCTTTCCTCATAAAAAGTGTCCTGAAGTAATAAAACTAAATCACCTCAGTGGCTTGTAACAGGACTTGAAGTTGGCTAAAGCTTTGAGGTAAATCTGCCTAGAACTTTTCCTTACAGTGAGCTCACAGAAAAGACAGTCCCTTAAAATTAAAAAGGTGAAATATCATCTGAATAAGAACCAGAATAATTAACTCTTTAGGACAGAGAAAAGTCAAAAGGATTAAATAGGACAGAAAACACATGGAAAGTGGGTTGAGGAAAGAATTCCCCCTTCCTCCTCTGCTCTTCCAGGCTGTTCTTCCCCCAAGCTTGGTGTGCCTTTCTGGATTGTAGCAAGCACTGCTTGTCCCCTGAGCTTCTGACAAAATTTCCTTTCTGTGGTCCCAGATGTTGGGGGGTGTCTCTTCCCAGCCCTGCTCAACACCTCTCCATCTTTCCTGTGCTGTAGGGCTTTCTTTTTGCTCACAATCTTTACCTTCAGCCCTTCTGGGCACAGTGGGGACATCCCCTGCCCTCCCCCGGCCCAGCCCATCTGTGGACGAGCGTATTGCACAAACCCAGCAAACAAGCCCGACAAGCTTCCAAGAGGGCTAAATCCAGGAAGCCTCGTATGCTTCGGTGGCCAAAATTTCTCAGTGAGGCATCCACGGGGAGTGCATCCATAAATCTTGATCCAGGACCCGTAAGGAGTGATGCTCTTGTTTAAATCTATGCCCCTCAGAAGTGCCATCGATTTCAAGAGGACGACTTAGGCATGTGAAGTAAAGCACATACATTTTGCGGGCTGTAGGTTTAGCTTTCATATGAAGTGATAAAAGAGATTTATGGCATCGCTTTTTCACCTGGGTTTTTACCCCATTTGTCCATCTGGGTAGAAAAATGACCAAAGCTAGCAAGGAACTGTGGTGAGTGTTGGGACAGGCTTTCACTGCACAGTGATATGAACAAGCTAAAAACTATCTGAAGGTCTCATATTTGCAGAGAGTTTATGGTCCTTTTCTTTCTTTTTAACGTCCCAACCAAGGGGGCTGCGTTCCCAACCAATACAACAATCCTCTTAGACAAAGCACTGAAGAAATGCCTAATGAATGACAAACCCTGACAAAACAGTAAATTAAACAACAAATTTAAATGTGAGATGCAAATAAATGCAGCTATGCACTCTCTGCTCCCAGTTACACAAAACCAAGCCATTCAAAATCCCGTATTTCCATGGAGTTGGTTTTGCTTGTAGAGAATAAATAATTAGGAAAAAATCTGGCTGAAATGCTCTAAGCAATGTTCATTCATCTACAATACAGTTATCTTGTCTTCTAATATACTAGTTCAGCCCTTTAATACATAGTTTACAAACTCTGGAATACAGTGCAAGAGAATCAATTTTGGTATGAGAGATTCAGCCGAGGCATTTGTTAGGGGTCTTTTCTGGAGTGATTAAATACTTAGTGTAATCTCCCATCAAATTATTTTTGGAGTTTAACACAATTCCTAATTCTGCTATGCACTTTGAAGCATAAAGAAGATGTTATACAAATCAATATATGATCATATTGATTTTATTCATGCTTTAAATATTAGCGGTAAGGGGAGGACAAAAGAAAGATGGACTGATATCTACTGTTTCATGTCAGAGAAAAGCACGGCTTCAAAAATTGATTGGAAATAAATAAAAGCTAGCCTCAGGTGCACATTTTATATTCCCAGAGATGGTTTTGAAACATAATAAATTATTGGAAACAGAGGCTTCGCATCCAGCAAATTAAGTCAAAGAGCCCTCCAAGGCCTTTACCACTTATGCTCTGCACATTACTGCCAAAGATAAAGCATTCGTTAAGGCCCCATATTAAGATAACATAAACACGTGCAATATCAAAAGAAGCTGGGTCTTCAGGAAAGAAGTTAAATTATCTATTTACAATTCATTAGCATACATGCTGAACTGCTTTTAGATTATTTTTTTTTTACATCCTATACAAATCAATAGCCTCCATTTAAAATGTATAGACTGCATAAATACACTCAAAAGACCAGGAAGAATGTACTCTCTGAACTTAAACCCAAGGTCAGATAATCTCAACTGAACACAGCTGGAAAAATTCCAGTTCCTTTGAATGAAATGCTAATAAATTGCATTTCAGAATGCACTGTGTAAAGAGAACGTTAACTTCTTTCTTCCTTAAACACAAATTGGATTCATTTTACACAAAATATATTCACTGAAGATTTAGCTCCATTATGCTGCATCATGTCCAATATTCCATAAAGTATATTCTGAATAGAACAATTTGTTTTGTAATATGCCTAATGGAATGTGATTTATGACCCTAAACACAAATTGGTCAGCACGCTCAAGATGCCTCTCTGCAAACAGCGAGAACTCATTTTTAAAAAGACTTTTTACTTGAACTGAAGCAAAAATTAGCTGAGTAAGTTCTCCTTAAGAAGTGCATAAACCCATGTATCCAGGTGGCAGTGAACTTGACATTAAATTAATTTAAAATTTAAGGAGAGAATAACACATTTTATATGTCTAATAATTTATAAAGAAAAGGACATGGGTTTAAATTTTCTCTTTTGTGACAAACTGTAATTGTTCCTTTGACACAGTCTAGTTTAAATTTATAGTTGCAATGAATGTAGCATCAGAAGAATGGGGCTGAAGAGCTCAGTTAAGTATTTATAGAGCTACTAGAATTATCTATATTCTGCTTCAAAATTTTCAAGTATATACACATTAAATTGTAACTTTATAACCTTTTCAGTCTAGTGAGTAAGGTTTTAAGTTGTCAGTCATAGCCTGATCTTCTTTATTACTTCAATTCTTTCGAGTACTGGAGATGGAAATGCTTGGCACTGTTTGCAACCAAAACTGACTCGCACCCGTCAGCGGTGCCGAGATCTAAATCTAAAAGCAGGACTTTCTAAATGTCTATAGAACTTAATGATCTAGGATTTGGGGTAAAAAAATACAAGCACATAAAGGAAAACATTCCCGGGTACCAGAAAGAATAGATGAGGAAACTAAAAACTATGGACATTGCCTAAA
Source organism: Trogon surrucura (assembly GCA_020746105.1). Classification (NCBI taxonomy): domain Eukaryota; kingdom Metazoa; phylum Chordata; class Aves; order Trogoniformes; family Trogonidae; genus Trogon; species Trogon surrucura. The sequence continues at coordinate 6,319,090 of CM036625.1, read as the reverse complement.
ATACAGTGAAGCAAGCGCAAAGACTTTTTCCTGCTTAAATAGCCTTTGGTTCAGGCTGTATCCTACCTTCCCAGGCTGCTGGTGAGCCTTAGTAACGGCTTATCTAGAGCTTAAGGAAGAGCCACTAGAAAATCTAAAGTAAAACCCAATTCTAAAGTGACCAGTACTCCTTCAAGTTACCAGTGCAACGAAAATTCCACTTTCCTGCAGTCCTGTTGAGCACTGATACAGTTACTCTGCCACAGCAGTACTAAATTCCAAACGGCATATGTTGAAAACTAGAACGTTAAGAAATACCACTGAAACACCAGTATCTCAAAAGAATGATTTACAAAGCCACATTCGCACTAGCCCACAATGATCTACTTATTTCAGCGGATCAGATCTCAGCTAGACTGTCAAAAATCAGTATTCCATTTGAAATGGATGTATTCTGCTGACATCAATGAGAATCTACCACAGAATCTCCTCTCCCCGCTGCCCGAAGCTCTTAAGTGCCGAACTAAGATAAGCAAAGAAACCAAAGCTTCAGCCCTCTCAGTATAAATAAGAGGTAGCTGTTCCTGGACTGTCAGTGCTGTTGTCAGTGAGGGTCTCTGGCTGCTGTATTAACTCTATTCATTATTTTAAAAAATATAGACTCTTGCCACCTCTAGTAAAGCTCATCTGTTTAGTTCTTAAAATGTGTGCTTATTTATATCACTTAAATACAGTGTAATAACTTCAGTATAATAATTTCAGAGAACTATTCTACTTGGGTAAGGCCCTTTATTTGGTTTGTATTTCTGCATGTTTAGACCGAAGAATAAATAATTGTGTGTTAGTTCTATTCTTTCTGTGGGGAGTCATACTTGTTGTAGAGTTCAATGTTTTAATTAAAGGTTGTTAATTTTTTTTGCATCTCTAGAGACCACAGGCTCTCTTACCAAGCTGAGCTAATACAACTGCAGGGTCAAAACCCATTTCTTCAGAAAAAGCAGCAGCAGACTCAAACTGATAACAAACCTTGAGTTTGTAACACTATGCCAAATTCTAATTTTATTTTTCAGATGACATAGCAGCAATGAATTGACCAGTTCCTGTCGAGAGAGAGAGAACATGAGTAAGCTGTTTCCAAACTGTATTACAAAACTCTGCAGTAGGACCTGAGCTTAAATCTACTTTAAGACCTGACTTAATGAAATGCTGACCAGTGCCAAAGAGTGTCTCAGAGCGTTCAATACCTGGAGGGTCCAGCCTGCGCAGTGAGACATTCACGACACACCAGAAAATGTCAAACGCTTTCAGACTCACCTTCTCTGTATCCTCCTACAAGTCGATTAGTTCATCATCGTGACAACTTGTGAACTTTTAATGCTCTACAAACGTTCTCCAAAGATTAAATCAAGGTCACTGTACTCATATCTGGTTTTACTAGAAACCACAGCAGATGTGAAGGCAGGTTGTGCAAGGCACTCATTCTAAACCACTGTCACCTGTCATTTATTTAATCTATTACCTGAAACAAACTAACGGAATAGCGCAAGAAACATCCTCAACATATATTTGAAGTATTAGATGGTCTTCTTCCAATACGATATGCACTTATGTAATAAATTTTAAAGTGTATTCACCACAATGTGTAATAAAACCCGACAATAAAATACTACAAGGTATTTTCTTGCGAAACAAATATGAAGAACTTTCATCTACTCCATATTTGAACCTGTATTGAGTCCAGACTGAAGGGAGCTATACTCTTAAACTTCATTTTCTTATATTACGCCTGGTATAACCAATGCAGTAATAGAAGGAAATGAAAAAAAAAAAATGTTCAAAGCAAAAGGGATTTTGATACGAAATGAAGAGCAACCAGTGAGTGGATCTCTAAATGGAGATAAAGTTAAATAAGATATACTAAACAGCAGAAATGAATTTAATAACTTCCTATTAAGCTAAACCATAATGAAGGGAAGCCAACCAAATGAACATTCAGCTACGAAGAACACATACGTACGCATGAAAGAAACAGCTGGCTCATATCACGCAGTGCCTCCTACATCTCTTTCGATACAAAGAATCATTTCAATCCATGTTCTAGTGTATATAATACTGTAGACATAATAACAGAAACATAGAACAGGGGAGAATAAATTGCCTTTCATTTTAACAGGCTAACAAATACAAGAGCCAAAACAAAAGCACTAGTAACCTCATATATAGAAAGTTTCCCTGGTTCTACACATCTAATAGAAATGTCTGGTCTAACCTCTGAGTCTACTTAGAAATTTAGTGTAGATTATCACTTAGAAGAGTCCTGAAAAAGCAAAAACTGAATATTAAACCATTCTCCTTGATCAAAGAAGTTTTTTTTACAGTGTTTGCAAATTTGTGAGCAAATTGCTGCAAAAAAAAATCTAAAGTAAATTCCCAGTCATGGATATATATATGCAGAACCCCTTCTTGATTTTGTCATCTGGAGCATTCAACAACTAATACTACAATTAACTTAATCGAAGCGACAGATCCAAAGTATTAAGAACCCAAATTATATATTTCCAATTTCAAATTGCAATTAACTGTGTATAATACCTACTGACTTCTGTCTCTAAGAAACAGAGCAACGGATTGGCTTCAGTTTGCTACACTGAACAGTTATCACTGCAGGTATGGGGCAAAGGTGGGGATGCAAAGTGAAGGAATTTCTTCCCCATTAACCTGCCTGCTGAAAAATGATGAAAAGCAATGCACAGCCACCTCTGAACACTCCATGATCACCCAGCAGCGCTCAATTTAAACACTGGGAGAAGAAAGGCACACCTTTGCTGCTGCTTATTGCAAAAGCTAAATGTTCTTCTACAAGAAACCTCGAGCCCGAAACACTTCACTTGTTCAATCTCATTGATTAGGAAAGAGATAGCAGAAATAATACTACTATAGATTTGTATGTGTGTGAGCCTTCTGAAGCCCTGGAGAATTTCAGGTTTAATCCAAACCAGCAATTTCATGCGGCACTGAACTCCAGTGAATGTGGGCTCATTCTTAACATTCCCAATGTCAGAAGCACTACATTTACTATCAAGTTTGGATGAGATATGTGCACCTTGATTGAATTAGGCAGACTAGTTACCTCCTGATGGCAAGAAAGAAAACGAGAAGAATGAGAGCTACCTTGTGCCACTGAACTGGCTGGCATGTACCCAGATATGCCGTGCTATCAGCAACTCGGGAATACCATGTTGGATATCAGTAGTTAATAGTGAAAGAGCACAGGTCTGATGCAGAGTAATTCTAAGCAAGACACACACTCATAGGAGCAGAAACTTTCTATTGAGAAAGCTCAGCATTGGCCGATGCATCTACAGTTTTTACAAAAACAACTCAATAACACGCACAACCACAAGCTGCAGTAAGATTTATGATCGTACCAGGCTCAGACTTATTTTATAGCTGCCATATGAGATTTTATTTCTAGAAAGAAGAGGCATTGATAAAGAGGTGTAATTGTCTGTCAGCATGCCTTATGCTGCAGTTACTTCATTTACTTCAAGCCTGAATCTCATTACTACTTCAATTCTCCAGGTTCCCCTCCATCTCGAGGTGGGTGCTTAATTAGAGCAGCCCTGTTAATGCAAGCAAATACGGCAGACTTTCCCTTTTTCTCCCCCTGTCATCCTGACAAATCTAATAGACTATTGATTTTCCATCCCCAAAGAGATCAGGCTCTACTTTTACCATTCAGTCATGATATTAGCTGTCCATTAACTCCAATTCCCTGGCCTGACAGCTTGTGGACACCTCCGAGGCGGTTCAATCAGCCAGTCAACATCCAGACAACAACGCAATTACAAACCTCTTCTAGACCGTAGCCTAGGTCTTAACCTTCTGCTTTCTCTCACTTCCTGAGAAGTTTCCATTCCTTTTTTGTATTTGTTGTTTGTCAACTTAATAATGTTATTGCTTATTTAATTACCGAGCCTGAAAGGAAATGCATTTCTGATTGACAGGATGATTGTGCTATTCCCTGGCAAAATCATCATTTTTAAGTGAACTCATCCCTCCATCTCTGCTGCACCTGTAATGTCTTGAAACTAAAGCAAGCACTATAAACATCTGGTATTTGTCAGAGGAAATAAATTTGTCAAATCTAGGAGTTCTTCATTAACTTCAGCTGTGCAATTTATCCTAGCATTTCAAAAATCACAATCACTAATGATTAGTCCACTAAAGCGATTGCTCAGTATATGGTGAAAAGAAAAGAAGGGTGATAATTTTATGTTTTCCCCTTGCTTATTAGCCAGTCCATTTTATGAAACTACAAGGAATTGTCAAGAATAGTCTGACAACTCTTCTTTCCTCTAGTATTTTGGTATTAAAACGTACATTTAGCTAAACTAACTCTACAATAAGGATATACTTGTTCTTTATAGGACTCACATGATATTTTTTAAAGCTTTTCATTTGTGATATCTTATGAGAAATGGAGCATTCTGGTGTTCACAAGTTTCTGCCTGCCATACTGCATTTCACTCGAATATTTTACAGCTGAAATTCTGCAGGTAACTAATTCTCTATAATTCCACCTCCGTAATGCTGCCTTTAATTATTTGATGATTACAGTGCACGGCATTCTCACTGCAAGTACTAGGGGATGCAGTCAAACTACACTGATCACTTAGGGTAATGTATATAATAAGTGTGGAAATATTTTGGTTCTTTGGTGAGGGAATGTGCAGGTGTTTCAATGCACATTATCATTTAGCTTTAATGAACAAATGACTGGCTTTATATACCTAATTTTGAATATGAACTTTTTTTTTTTAAAAAAAAAAAAAGCCAAAGAGTTCCATTTTAAACAGTAGATACATGTAATTTATTACTCGTAATGTTGTTACTAAGAAATCTGAAAACTTTTTCAGTGCATATTCTATTAACGAGGTCTGTAAACAGATTTTCTGTTCCATCCTAGAGTTCAGGAACGAACTAATGCCACTGGTTATATGACATTCTATTCATCCTATGATCAAATACTTACTAGGTCTTCCAATGTGGGCAAATTAATACACCTCAAAGGACAGAGTTCATGTCCTCTATTAATTTCTCCCTAGGATTCTTCAGAAAAGAATTCCTAACCCAGCAAAACATGTTTCTGTACAAGTAAGCAGATAATAATTGAACTGGGAAGAATGATACTGTCACCACGAACCCATTTGTATTATAATAAATTGATTTTACCAAGACACAGAATACTAATTTACCTAATTTACCTATGGTAAATATTTGACCAACTGCAAAATTACTGTCGTCCCTAAATGGCACAGCAGGTCCACTGTGATATTAATAGTAGTTTAGCGGCTCCCTTAAACACCCCTCAGAGTAGGCCGATTTTAAGATAATCATGTGGTGGCAATACATACAGCTAGTAAAATTCAGACTATATGCAAAAGGACAAACTTAAACCTACTTACCCTCAAATTTTGACATAACTTTCAAGCCCTCACAACCCAGCTAAGGGTAAACTGAGGCTCATCTACTCCCCACAGATATCAGACGATCAGTTTTAAGTAGGTCTGTGGCAGAAATATTCTTAAATTAAAAGCGTTTGCAGATCTTACTGATTTAATTTCCAATCCAGCACTCTGTCCTCATTCATGGACATTACAGCAGGGTAAAATTTGTGTTAAATGAGATTTTTCTCTCCATAATGCAACCAGACAGGAAATGGGCATGATATGTCACCTTTGCTGACACTGTGCCTGTTTACTCCTGAGAAGAGTTTAGCCTCTAAAACATTGCTATAATGTCCTTGGTGAATTACACGAAGTTTGACAGTGTAATATATGTAAAATATAAAATGTACACTAGTGTAATCTCTCCAGAATACTAACGACATAAAGTCCATACTTTATTATGTTCTATACAGATGCTTTGTTCAAGAGACAGCTGTAGTTTGAGAGGACTTAAACTTCCTAGAGAGTAACTGAGGATGGTGCCATCAATGCATTGTTTGATCTGAGACAAATCAAACAGGACCAAAAAAATAATATTTTAAATGAAACTGCTATGATGACCTAAATAATCGTGAATAGATTTTGCAACAGAGATGTAATTTCAAGCAGTAACGGTATTAGCTTGTCAACAAATCTACTAACTCATTCAAATAACTTAAAATGTCAGTGTTCTTTGATTTATGTAAAAACAGCCTTTATGTCCATTTCTACCAGCTTTAGTATGCATTCATAACCAGCCTTCATTCTGATTCAATCATCTTTATGCAGATTCATTAGTGGTTACTTAAGCAGGCACAAATTCAAAAGGACTACAGGGTTGCTTGAAGACTACCAAAATGAGGTATTGTTTAAAAAAAAAACCACAACAACTCGAAACCACACAAACATGAGCCCAGAGAGAAGTCTTCACTGAAAGAAGCAAATATGTAATTAAAATTACACTCTCATTCGGAGACTGGAAAGTTAAATGGAGGGACTGCTCCAAATAACACATTCTGAAAACTTCATGCATAGTCCTTTTTCATCTGCTGACCTACCATAAGGAAAATTGATGTATCTTTTAATAAAAATTACATATCTCATTTGCAGCCTTCCAATCTGTTTCATCTGGAAGCTTTTTCATCTATTCCCTGTAGGTGGAACTCCTTCTTTAGACCTTTAATTAGGTGGTTTTGCCTTGACCACTATAGTTTAGAATTACTTTAGTCTTATAACTCTAAAATGGCCACTTGTGTATTTGCACTCTGATACTGACCCTACAAATTTATCTCATAATTTGCTAGTGCTTTAAAATGTTGGGATTTTTTTTCACCTTGTTCTAGTTCACTGGGGTTATTTCCTAAGAAGGCCGGAATCATTCTTTGATGAACCTTGATTTTTGTTGTCTCAGAATTCACCACTGCCTCTTTTGACCAATACTGAAAAAAGAAAACATTTAATAGAAAGTACCCAGTTCACTTCGATCTTCTGCAATGTGCTTTTTCACACAACTTGGTACACATTTCTGAATTAGCATTGCTACAGGTTACAACCATAACTTGCTGATGTGATTTATCTACTGAATATTTCATGTAATTGATACTATCAATGATAAGATTTTAATGAATTGTTTGCAGGCATTATCTCAAAGACCAGTCAATAATTTTGCCCTTCTGTGACTGCGTTCAGAGTTAAAATAACAAACAAACCCAAATCCTCAACCCAAATATATAGAGGATATCTCCCAATAGGAGATATCTTCTGATTTCTGGTTTACTTGGGGTGATATTATAATGTTGATCCCTAACTTAGGGCACTGTTGCTTCTGAGTGTATTTTGGTTTGTATTTTCATTTGTATGCAAATAAGTCTCTGATTTATGGCACTAGTAAAGATATTACTCAATGACTCCTATTTTTCAAAATCGCTTTCAGGGTATGTAAAATTAGATAATTTTCTCTGAGCCTGAACGTTGGCAAAATCCAGTAAAGTATTAAAGCACTACCCAGCTTTTTGCTTTTTTTTTTTTTTTAAATATAAAAGTCATGTTTTCCAAAGAACTTAATTCTTTAAAAATATGAAGAAATAGATCTATACTTTAAAAAGCTAGGTATCTTTGATTATCTGCTTCTCTGGTATAATAGAAGCTGCCCAGGCTCTTCAGTCACACTTGCTTCCAAGAGACTAAGGGATCTGTAGTAATACTTGAAACTCACACCCGAGTTTTACTATTTATAGGAGAGTAGTGAGTAGGAATAATGGCATATCATTCTTCAACAAAAATCACATTTCATAATAATTTTTTCAACATAAGCAGTCCAAAGTTGGCTTTATACCACTTGCTTTATGCAAAAACAACCATGACACGGCCTAATAAGGGATAAGAGAAGAAACTGTAGAGTTAAATTTTAGCCACGTAAATCCCATTTTCCATAATGCCTTCTATACCTTTAGACATATATATTGCACAATATAGATATATACATTCCATAATACCTTCTATGCCTGTTGATTTATGCTCATTTATACTATTTAAGTTTGCACTGCACCCATCACCTATCTCACAATTGAGCTTCTGGCTGATTACTCATTAAATCCAAAGGAATGCAAAGGAGTAAGGAACAGTAGAGAGGGCAGCACAATATCATTTGTGAAGGAATTTTCTTATATTGTCCTCCCATACTGGAATGAGCTGGAAGGGATCTCAGGTCTGCTGATCTGACATACTCGCTTAATTAGAAATTAAAATAATCTTTTCACGCACATACATGGTGTGATTCACAGAACCCCATTTTATCTGTCACGTTATCTCCAGATGAAGAAATGCTGTCATTAGTCAGATGACTGCGCTTCAGATGAAATGAGTGGGTAATCGCTAATTGCAGCTCAAGGCTGAGTTTTCTCACTGCCACCCTGATGGGAGGTAGGAGATGGAAACTATGTCACCATCAACACTGTCACCACTGCTCCCGTTCTGGTGATTTCTGTAGCCACGGAAGAACCACAGAGAAGAGAGGAGGGAAAGAGTAGCAGGAAAACAGCACCTCTGCCCAGCAGAAAATGGGAAATGCAGGAGCAAGAGTCTGTCCACCTGAAGCTCTGTAGGTGGGCATCAGTTTCTTCCATTGTTTCGACTACTCATAGCTTTAACCACGACTTAACAGACTGATACATAGCCCAGACGCTGAAACTGTATTCCAATTATGCAGAGCATTATGTTTTGAAACGAGCAACTCACATTGGAAAGTGCAGACTGAAAATACTTTAATTTCAACACTCTTCTAAATACAAGGCTGTCATTTATTGTGTATATGGTGTTCTTTTTCATGAAGAAGAATTCTTGTACTTAATCTTCTTTTTTTTTTTTTTTAATTTCCCCAGGGTAGCAGCCAAATTAATATGTTCCTCATGGGAAAACACATGTTAGTAATAACACTGTAGGCAAATTAGGTAGATAACCTGGAATCACAGTCAAAAGTAATCTGATCAGTGCTGGGTTCTATGACAGAAAATGGCAAGTTTTGCCTTCTGTAATATTTCTAAATCAGTTTTCCCTGTATGACCTAAAGAAAGTATTGCAGAAGACTTTATACAGATCAACCCTTACGAGTGAAAACAGATTTTCTTTGCTGAATAGAGAAACAATAAGCTTTTAGTTTTAAATTCAAAGCAGGTCTCGTACTAGAAGAGCATAGAAACAGGAATGTATGAATTGTACTATATCTTCACCACCACCTGTTTCTTTAAACTATAGCCAGAAACGTGCCTATCTGTTATCCAATGGAGTTTTCACCTTGAGCCATGGATAGCTAAGCCACAGAACACTAAACCACGCTGTTCCCAGTCAGCCTAAATTTCCCGGGCTCTGTTATAGCCTATTATGCTAGCTACAACCCTTGAGCCACTCTAAATAAATCTTCCTCTATTTTGTACTTAGAGTCTCTAGAAGTTTAAGACAGTTATGCTTTCCCTCCCTTATGTATTTACAGCCCGATTCCTCCTTCTTTACAACAGCGTAAATCAAGGGTCACTCCAATGAAATCAGCAGATTTCTGCTGATGTAAAAGAGGCATTAGAGATATATCAGGCCCATTGTTCTGATTATGTTAAAAAAAAAAAAAAATCTATCACGGCCAGACACCCAATGAGTACAAAACACCTCCTTCAATATTAGATATTGTCAGAAGTAATTCCAAGTTTGCTGATTATTTCTCATTTTTATGTTCTTATAGGCTACCCATGCGATATTTACTTCCTTCCCTATCCTTCTGAACAAATTGAAAAGGTTTTGTTCACACGAATGTATTTGCCAAGACGGATACAGAGAAGTGACCGCATAAAACGTGAATTAACTCAGTGACTTATTATATAATTAAGTGCCATCTAACATGATCCATTTACACAGAGAAGATAATTTCTTAGTATGAGCGGGTGCTAGAAAGATTATGAATATAATGTCTTCCATTCTTTCAAGTTCAGAAAAATATGATGGAAGAAAAAGGTGAGTCTCAAATTGAAAGAGGGGCAATTGCCAGTCACGATGGGAAGCTTTTTGACCTCTACCAGTGGGTCTTCATGGCCACCAAGAACTCCTGAGAAACGGGGGGACCTCGAGCCACATTTTACAACTTATCCCACCATCCCACCATTAGACTATTACTAAAAAGAGCAGAACAAGGATACCCCATGAACAACTATGTTGTGTACAAGAGAAAGAAACTGTGTTTTATGAAGTCCTTACAACATGGCTGTCTTGGTATATGACACCTTCCAGAGCACCTCTAAATAAGCATTTGGGAAAAGCAATCTGAGTAAATGGTTTTAAAGACAGGTTATTTATTTATTACACAAGACACAACTTCTCACATTATTGCCTCAAGTAAAATGAATGCTGATAATGCTCCCGTCTCTGAAACTGAACACATTTATATTAAAAATGTAGAAAGTACAGTATACACTGAGGTGCAATCTATTGACTATGTCAGTAATAGCAGCTTTTTCATTTTTCCCCTTGTAATAGAAGCCATTGCTTGCATTCAGAATGTATTGTCAAGCTTTATTAATCTCAGCACAGAGGCTATCCTGGGCCTTGAAAGCTATTGCTTTTTTTAAAGACATGGTATTCTTTTTCTATGGCCTACTCAAGATCTATTTCAGGTCTGTCATAAAAAGGAACCTCAAATTACAGGACAACTTGAACAACACTTAGTGATCAGTGATGTGTTTAAAGTCTCTTCCTTGAAAAGCTTGAAAATGAATTATACTATTTTCAATTTTTTAAAAAGGGTTTCTTTGCAAGTTGGCAATCACATTGTAAGATGCTTCTTTGTCTCATTATTCTCACATGAAAATTGATTATTAGACACTGAAGGTGATATTCTAAGCAGAGTTGAATGAATGATCTAGAGAAACGATTGAGAATCATTCCCCTTTGAGCTCTGTAGACAGAGAAGTCATTTTGGTGTCTTAATTCCAGAGCTGAAATTCTGACCCTAGTGAGGTCACTGGCATTTTTGTTATCTAAAGACTTGTTGGCTTAGGTTTTTCTTAACCTATGAGTGCACACAGGAGGTATTTACGCTACAAGTCACCCCAATATCATTTGGACTGTTCCACTCTGAAGCCAAAAAAGCCAGATAAGCCTGTACGTGCTGAGCAAGGGGGAACTGTTATAACACCTATATAGGATTCACACTTTTTTCTCTAATGGGGCAGAATGCAATAATATAAAATACATCAGTAACTTCCCAATAGTCATTTAGATTCAGACTTGTTATACATATAAATTCTCTCCCTGTTTTGCAGCATTAACACTGTAATATTCTTATAGTGGGTGTCTTGTCTGTTAACCACTGAGGGACTAGACACACAAGATCAAAGCCTTATAACCAATTCCAACACTATTGGCCTTCTGATGTGCCCCTGACCTACCCGTATCCTTGTTTCTGCATCTGTTTCAAAAATTATTTGTCAAGTGATTTGCATGAAAGGTCCTATGTCACTCTTATTGCTATCAACAAGGATCAAATAGCAGCATATATTACTAAAATAAAAGACATTTATACAGCCTTTGATGCTTGAACCCCAAACCATTAATCGCAATACAGAGTGGTAAAGGCACTGAAACATGAAAACACCTGTTTAATCGTTTTTATGGCAAATGTCAATAGTCTGAATCACTTGTCTTTGGCATGACTGCATGCTTCTGTTTCCTGCTGTCTTTGGAGAAATGATATAAGTACCCTTAGTAAGACAGCAAAAAAAAATTCGTGAAGAAACTCACAGTTTTGTGGCTTTACATTCAGGTGGCTATCAACTTGTTCTGACTACTTGGATATAAAATAGAACCACTCCACAGAACTAGGTACTTGTTGCTGAAATTCAGTTCCTGTAGAAGCTTAATAGTTTGTGTGTAGCAAGTTAATATCAACACTGAACAAGATTTTCAGTCATGCTGGAAATGAAAGAAACAACTCCAACAGCAAAGTAACTGAGACTTAAATCTTGCAAGTGATGTGTACAAAATGAAATATAAACCAGATACAACTAATGAAATACAAGCCAGCTCAAACCCTCTGTGATTTACAATTGAAATTTGATAAGCCAACAAGTGCTTACACAATCACTTTTGTAATATTTTGAACTTGATTTTAAAGTGTTTTTTTCAAAGATGAAAGTAGTTTCAGAAGTTTAATTGCAAGAATCTAATTCAAAGTAATATGATAGAAAGCTACTATTGTGTCTTAGTGCAAAGCTGACTAATTGGAACTTATTAAATAAAATAATATGATGTTATTACAGTAGAAGACAATAACTTATTACTAAGTTGGCAGCTTCCCATTTAATAAATTTATTTGCGATTACTTTGGGGGTGAATGTTGCTTGCAGAGTCAGTTCAATCAACCTACTTTCCAGAAATATCTTTTACCTTTCTTGCACCATTGCTTAGCTATAGTGGTACTAAAGCTATGCAATAAATTAATATAATCCATTTATTATATTCCAGTTTTTAATCTATCTTATTTGTGGTATAAACATAGCTCAAATATTGATATAATTTGCTATATCTGTTCATTTTTGCACATTCTGCAAACATGAAAGATTATCAACTGTGATTCAAATTCCAGAAAGAAATCCTCCTTTTAGTTGGAATTCCCAAGAAGTACATAGGAGTTTGGTGTCCTGTTCTCCTCTTGAAAATAAAACATATCCTTTACTAGACCTTTGACCTATGAAATTCGGAGTGTTTTTCTTCCTCATGAATTGCAAAATCAGACCTTAAGTAAACGTGTTGAGTAGCCTTTGAGAATAATTTATGCTTTTTTCACAATGGGCTCACATAAAATACAGCCTTCCTGCAGTTACAGAGTAGGTGTACTCTGTCTGTTTAATACAGGCAATTGCTGTTGAAGTCAGGAAGAATTTTTTATGCCAAAGAAGTGTAGAACTGAATAAATTTTGGATAATTTGACAATTCAAGCAATCAAGACACTCTATCATATATTCAGTTCCTTCCAGACTGAAATAAATGATGACAATATCCTGTTTTACTGCATAATAAGAGGTTGGGAAAAATTAATATTCTGGAAAAACTTGTAGCATTAATGTTACCAACAGCCTTTAACACTATACCCTGACGGGATGACATTCTGGTATTTTAATTCTGGCCACAACAATTCTTAATTTAAAATTTCCCTTAATTTAGAACGTCTTTTTAATTTTCAGACTTCGTGTTAATAAATACAGCACTTACTGATTAAATCTCCTTCAAAAATATCAAAAATGTGTCTTTTACCAAAAGAAGACACTCATTCACACAAAATACAGAAAATTAAATCTAGGACAACTGATTTTTGTTAATCAGTCTAGTCAGTCCCTAAAATCAGAACCTGAAGCAAAATAGCAGTTACTCAGCCTATGGATGATACAGTCATGCTTTACACCAGAGAAAATAAGGTCAAAACCTCCAAAGTTATGTAGCATAACTAATAAATTCATCTCCTCTATGGCCTATTTTATTCTGCAGGGCAAATTTCAGACTAGTAGTTGAGTCTTTATCTAGAAATTTTACAGAATCACTTCCTAATATCTTACACGCCTCTCTAAGATCTGTCCATTACCAAGGGTTGTGTAATAAGCTAGAGATACACTTATAGACACAAGCATTTGTATATACCTTTACACATACACTTCATTCTGTTTTACCAGACATAGAATAGAATCATAGAGTTGTGCAGGTTGTAAAAGATCTTTAAAATCATCAAGACCAACTGTTAACCTAGCACTGTCAGGTCCACCACTAAACCATGTCCCTAAGCATCACATCTACATATCTTTTAACTATATCCATGGATGGTGACTCAACCACTTCCCTGGGCAGCCTGTTCCAAAACTTAACAGACCTTCTCGTGAAGAAATGTTCCTAATGTCCAATCTAAACTTCCTGTGGCTCAACTTGAGGCCATTTCCTCTTGTCCTAACACTTGTTACTTGACAGAAGAGATCAAGCTACATCTCACTACAACTTCCTTTCAGGCAGCTGTAGAGAGAAGGTCTCCCCTGAGTCTCCTCCAGGATGAAACAACCCAAGTACCCTCAGCTGCTACTCATAAAACTTCAAGACCCTTCAACAGCTTCGTTGCCCTTCTTTGGACATGCTCCAGCACCTCAATGTCTTTCTTGCAGTGAGGGGCCCAAAACTGAAGAGATGCGGCCTCACCAGTGTGAAGTACAGGAGGACAATCACATACTAACAATTTAGTAAGTACAGTAATTTTATTGACAGCAACAGAATCAGGAAAGACATTATTAGGAATTCTTACGTATTCCCAATTAAAGGAATCCCTATGACACCATTATTTACTTATAAACACTGACCTTTTTACCCATTCATCTGTGGAGCAGCTATATATAGTAATCAAGGCAAACTTACGCACGTGATAGCTGTTGGAAATTTTTGCTGAGGATCAGAGTTGGCAAAGGAGTACAGATCTAGCCAGGAATATGAAGGAGTGGAAAAAATGTATAATGGTCTTCAAGAGTTAAAGAAGAAAAAGAGCAGACATCTTATTCTTTAGTAAAGTGTTTGAATAGGAAAATCAATTAGAATTTGGATTTTATTTTACTGTGAACAATGTCAAGACAGTTCTCATTCAAGGACTGCTGTGTGTAAACTTACTATTCTTTTGCTATTAAAGGCATGTAGGCAAGCTGCAGACCTTCATGAAAAAGTAGTGTTTGTTCATACCACATATAATTGGATAGCCCTTTTAATGGGTACACTATGGAGCTTTTAGGTTAAAGAAAAGTGAAGGTGAAGTTTTTGTGACAGAGACAAAAATGAGAAAACAACTTTCTGTAGAAATAGGTAGATAAAGCAAGTAAGCAGATAATAATTGAACTTCATTTGCCACTTACACAGGTATAATCTGCTCAAACAGGACTCTTCAGAAGCAATCAACACTAGATGGCTATAACGTTATTCCATGGGATAAAGATTGAGCTACTGATAAAACAAATGTCTTCTACTGGATGCTGTACAGATGAAATTGTATCTATCATTAGTAAAAGCAATAAGCATAGGACTGTCTTTGAACCCTGCTGAGAATAAAAGTAATTTATTAAGAGAATGGGGTGATGTCCTCAGGAGAAACTACAAGCAGAAGGTGCTGTGGAGAGCAAGTGTGCTACACAAACTCTTTCCTGTCCATGAAGCAACAGAGAAGGGCGTTCACACTCCAAATTACCAAAACAGTTGCTGGGGAAAGATGCTTACCCGATACTACGTCGTATTAGGGACAGAAGGAGGATACAAAATAGAAATTAATATCTTCAGATTAGCACACCGTGATTCTTGCAAACACACATGAATGACTTGATCCAAAAGGAATAAAGGAAGGACTAATGGCATTATCAGTTAAAAATTGAAAATGTTTTTCTATTGTTTGAGAAGCACACTAGTCAACTGTGTTTGCCATATAAACAGGTGTTCTGATCATAACTACTTTCCTCCTTAGGTAGCAACAACTGCTGTCAAAGAATTTTGTTTAGTCAAGATGTAGTCTCTGCCAAGTGACAAGGGTCTTGAGTCTGATGGCTTGAGGCCCGTAAATATAAGACACTGTGTATTTCACCTTTGGTGGAAGCTCTCTGGTATCCAGCAGCTCTCAAAACCCAATTTTTTTGCTGCTAACATCTGTCAGAGCACTACATTGCAGTGGTCATGGGGTGGTGGGAGTGTAAACTATCCAGTGTGTAAAACTTGTTCAAATGCCATTGCAAACTGCATCTTTTTGCCATATAGCTAATGTTTTGGTCAATGAGTTCAATATTTGTTTTATGTTAAAAACAAGAGTTTAGGATTACAGTTCTTCCAGCAAGGTAGAAGATGCTAATGCAAAAAGGCAGAACAAATGGGCTCTTTATATTTGCAGGACAAAGAGCATTTGAACTCCATCAGTGCCTCTTTGACTGCCTTCAAAGCTTGTCTCTGACTAAATTAATGCCTCGGCTGGCTTCTGGTTTGTTCCACTCTTTGTAGGCTTTCCACTGCACTAGCAACTAAATGCATATAACACATTAATTCTTACCTTACAATAATACAGTTAATAAAAAAAAAATCAGAATTAAGATTTACAAAGGGTTATGTTCTCACTCAATACAAAGTAGAGTAGCTTCTCTTAGATCAATTTTTATTATGCCATTTCACAACGGTTCAGAATCTGCCCCCAAATTCAGTGAGCTAGTTCTGAGAGAGAAGTCTTAACCTCATTGTGTATAACCAGGATAGCACATTTTGAGGTCACTGATAACATGAAATAGTTTAACTAGAATTAAAATGATTTTGTGAAGTTAGAAAAGCACAACTCAGCAGATGAACCAGCAAAATTGGCCCCAAAGCAGGAGACCACTGATCCTGATCGTGTTTAATTTAAGAGGTACTCCTGTGAAATCTGTGAGGTCATCTGGGTACAAAAAAAAAAGCCAATCACAACAATAAAGAGTAGAGCAGAAAAGTGAACAGAATGCATTTGCATGGCTATACTCCTGATGCAGTGGCATTTCTTTATCATAACATTACAGTAACTGCTTAACACCTAAGCATTTACATACGGAGGGGTCAGGGTGCTTAACATTTGCCATTAAAATAAAAATGTATGTTTATTTTTCACTTCCCTACTGCTCTCGCTGCAAAGCTGCCTCTGCAGTCCTCCTGAGCGAGGAAGAGTTGTAGCAGTTGGAAGATGTTGTTGCAGGAGCGGGAAGAAGCAGCATTTTAGGAAACCTCTTAGATATTAGAAGGGGGTAAACAGCACTAGTTTACCCCATATTCTTCCCGCACACAGGCATAAGGTGACAGCTAATAGATTGGCACTCTTGAAATAAAGCAAATGAATGCTATTCAATATATTCATCAAAGACCTGAGTGAGGGAATAGAGTGTGCTGTCAGCAAGTTTGCTGATGACACAAAACTGGGAGGAATGGCTGACACACCAGAAGGCTGTGCAGCCATTCAGAGAGACCTGGACAGGCTGGAGAGTTGGGCAGGTAGAAATTTTATGAAGTACAAGGGCAAGTGTAGAGTCTTGCACCTGGGAAAGAACAACTCCAAGTACCAGTACAAGTTGGGGACTGACCTGTTGGAGAGCAGTGTAGGGGTGAGGGACCTGCGGGTTCTGGTGGACAGCAGGATGACCATGAGGCAGCAATGTGCCCTCATGGCGAAGAAGGCCAATGGCATCCTGGGGTGTGTTAGAAAGGGAGTAGCTAGTAGGTCAAGAGAGGTCCTCCTGCCCCTCTACTCTGCCCTGGTGTGGCCGCATCTGGAATATTGTGTCCAGTTCTGGGCCCCTCAGTTCAAGAAGGACAGGAAGCTGCTTGAGAGAGCCCAGCGTAGAGCCACAAAGATGATTAAGGGAGTGGAGCATCTCCCTTATGAGGAAAGGCTGAAGGAGCTGGGTCTCTTTAGCTTGGAGAAGAGGAGGCTGAGGGGTGACCTCATAAATGTTTATAAATATGTCAAGGGGGAGTGTCAGGAGGATGGAGCCAGGCTGTTCTTGGTGATGTCCAACGACAGGACAAGGGTTAAAAATGCAAGCTGCAACATAGAAGGTTTCACAAAAGCATTAGGAAAACTGTTTCACTGTGAGGGTGACAGGGGTGACAGAACACTGGCACAGGCTGCCCAGGGAGGTTGTGGAGTCTCCTTCTCTCGAGACATTAAAAATCCACCTGGACGCGTTCCTGTGTGACCTGCTTTCTGTGATCCTGCTCTGGCAGGGGGGTTGGACTATATGATCTTTCAAGGTCCTTTCCAACCCATGACATTCTGTGATTCTGTAATTTGCATTTTGGTCCTTTACACCTGAGTTACACTTATTCTACTCATACTGGTATTATCCTAGTTTTCACTGAGTCTGTACTACAGCTAACAAGTTTTGAAAATGCCTTAAAATCTCTCATCGATTTTCATTAAAGAAATCCAAATATGAACTCACAAGAAGCTCCCTAATGATAACTAAAACAATAACCTTGAAATGCTGTAATGTTTTCTTACAAGGCAGGGCAGTTTACCTTGTGTTCAGTAGTTAGAAAAATAAGAAAATATTTCAAGGAGATGAGCCACACAGGGGATAATATTTCTACTGCAAGACCAAGTACCCTTAGTGATGAGAATATCCATGAAAGAATTCACAAAGCAAGACTGCTTCCAACAATTTGAATTTTCAAGAGGGTGAAGACAGAAAGCAGAGATGAAAATTCTTTTGGACTCCTTGGAAATAAAGCTGGATTGCTAGAGTTAGAACAATAAAACCCATAAAAGCTCTAGTACACATAGGAACCGTGTGCAAGGGTATTTACTTAGGCACTCGCTAAAATCATAAACACGGGACCAAAGTGACAAAGATTCACAAGAGGCTGAAAATCAGGAATAGAAAACCTCTGCACACACTGTATATAAAAAGAACAGTATGTGGTCAGACCCAGTTAAAGCTAAATTTTATAATCTCTTTTATTCATTCATTATTTTTTCATTCAAATTATGATTTTTAAAGCAATTGATTATTTCATTCCTATTATTTAGAACTGTGCAGTTTGAGAGAGACGTTAAGACACAGTAAGTTAGGAGTAGAAAAAAAATATTAATCATAGATACAAGAAAAAACATAAATTCTTACTGTGTGTAAGAAATCTGAAATATGTTTGCTTTGGCACGGCCATGAGACAAACCATTCCTAGAGAGAGCAGAAGGGATTAGTAATTATGTCAAAATACTAATGTCTTCATTCTCCAGCAGGTAGATCTGCTTTTCCACAGCAGTTTTGAGAACTCGTGCCCTACCATATAAGATATACCTCCTCCTACCATATTATATCGCATACAGTTGAGTATCTATATAGACTACATAGCTCAATGAGTGCATATTTACATTAGCAGAAAAACCTGCAGGGTAATGTCCTTCTACATTTGCTATAAATTCAGATGCTGGGCTAGTTATTTAACCAAAAAAAAAAATAAATTGTGTACCTTCAGCTGTGTAAATCCATGGTTTGGCTGGCAAATAAGGTTTATTATGTAATTTCACCCCTTTCAGAAATTAGGACATTTACTTATTAAAGCATAAATCCTAACTTCTTAAATAGAAATCCCACTAATCCTGTGGGATTGGAATTTCATCTGAAGGGCAGGATTTGGATGTCTAGCCTTTTCTCAGGCTTTGCAAGTTACCCTGCCCCACCTCCAGCTGCTGATGCAAAAGGCTGGGAGTCTCCCACATTGTATTTCTCTTTCCACGTGCGGAGTGTCTTGGCTATCTGACGGTGTCTTCAACAGCACTATGCACCCGTGCTTCTGCAACTGGAACCTGGTCCACAAGTCTACACATTAGGAGCTGAACTCATGGCAAAGACAGAACTGCATAATGACCTGTAGTCACTGACCACGTATATAATCTCAGGCTTTCCTCTGCCTAGTACTTCTGGGAGGCTTAAGTGGTTGGACTAGAAGGAAGAATTTCTATAGGCTGCCTGCCAACAGAGCTTGGTAAACTGTGGACAAGCTGTTGCTTCTAACCACAGGTCCCTACAGCAGATAAAACACAAATTCTCCCAAACCTCTCTGCCCTGGTTCCTCCATCCGCCTCATTCACTTAACAGTCTTTTCAAAATGTTACAAGTTCCATGTCTTACTGCTCATAAAGCGCAATAAAAGAAATAATATCTATTACCCAACAACCATGGCCAATCCTGTTTATTTCCACAAAGTAGGTTTCAATTTGCTTTTTAAAGTGAATGTTTTGTTCCTAATGATGCCAGGCTCATAACCCTGAAGGTTAATTTTTCAAGGAAAACACTAGAACTGTAACCAAAATGTCTTTCAGGCCTTTATTTTGTAATCTTAAAAAAAAAAAGGGAGAGTGTTTCTATTGGGGAAAGACCAATACATCCAAAACCTTAAGCAGTCTGCAGTTCTCTGAACCACTAAACAAAAAAAAATAGTTTTTTCCTCAGTCACTTCAATATGTGTAATTCCATGAAAAGCCATGAAACTCAAGGTTTTTTTTGTTTCTACAAACTCCATACTTGGCACATTTCAAATCAGAAGGGTCTACCTCAGCTCAAAATCAGCCCACATCACCTAAAAATGCAAGTAAATAAAAATGTGTATTTTGATCAAGATGCCAGTAGTTGCTCTGATTGGTTACATCTCCTGCCGTCTAAATTGATTAATGGTCTAAGTTCTGGGAAGTTTGCTGCCTAAAAGTTGCATCTGACAGTTTAGAGTTTTCTGAAGGCTGATGGCTGCCAGTTCCAGAAGGACTTCTTAGAGGTCATTGCACCAGCACATGGGCACATTCTCTGTGACATTTTGTCATTGTTTATAAGTTTTAAAAAAAAAGTCTTATCTTCTTGGGCTCTGTCAGTCACAGAAGAAGTGAGTTCAATTTATGCCAGAGTGCCTCAAGCACTGCAAATTACTCCCTCCTGTCCTCCCCCCGCTCTTCTAAGCAGATACTGTGATATATTGAAGCTGGGCCATAAACACGACTCCTTTGTGTGATTACTGCAGGCTTCTGAGCGCTGTGGATTACGGGTGCACCTGAACAATGTAAACTCCCTTTAACAATGCATCATATGTCAGGATGGAAACTTATCTCGGTAGAGTCACTGGCTGTTTCCCTTGAATGTTCTACAAGTGATTGTGTGATATATTTTCTCTGAAGACACTGAGGCCGCAATTGCTGAGCGGTCTTAGTGCAAACTAGAAAAGAATGTGCTGAACGCAAACTCTTCAAGGATGCAATCCCTTTTAGTTTAAGTTCAGCCCATACTGAAGAGCTTTATTAGGTTTGGGAGCAAGGTTCACACCAGCCTGCAGGATTCAGCGGAAGGCTTTTTATGCAGTAAGGAGGAATATGTGGTGCCTCTTTGTCTTACACAGCACACACGGATAAGAGAACTATTGAAAATTAATGGAGTACATATTATTTGGCTTTCAGCTTCAGTTTGCGATGAAATGCTCTGAAATAAGGCTTTCATTTCAATAACTCTCCAAAGATTAATTGTTTCCTATAGGTTCATGCAGTCTGTTACGACTTTGACAACAACATAATTTAGAAGTCTCAGTCTGGTTAGCTTTATCGGCAGTGTCGTTCAGCCAGATTTTCCTCAAAGAATCTGAAATCTTGGTTACAGTCAAGACAACAAGGAAATAAAACAAAGGAGAACTGAGAGAAACAAACTAAAAAAATAATCTAGAAATCTTTCCATATAGCTAAGTGCTAATCTCAAACTCCTAGGGTTATTATTTACGAGTTTTATAAGTAATTTTAAATTAAGTCAGAATATAGTTCTACTCATCTTCATCAGGCAAGAGGGCAGCAGCCAGGGAAGAAAAGAGAAAGAAATGGGGGAGGGAAAAGGAGGAAGCATTCTCCTTTAGTTATGAGGAATTTAGTTTAAAACTAAACAGTCACACAGGATCTCTGGAGTTCCTGGGGTGTGTGTTTGGACAGATGGTGGGATGATAGAAAGGGTTTCAATTCAGCATCATGGAATTGGTTATTTAAGTTAGTTGCAAATGAAACCAATCAAAAGATGAGGCACAGTAGGAAAAGAGAAAGCAACCAGGACATAGCTGTGAGCAACCTTGACAGAAAGCAGGATGGCAACAAAGAAGGACTTCCTGAAAAGCAGCCTGAAAGAACAACATGAGAAAGAAGACAACAAAGAAGAAAGAATCAGAGGTCTTGACAACTGCCAAAAGGTCCAGGGTAAGAACCAAGAATTAATCATGAGGTTTGCCCAGGAAACAATCAAATTTTTTTGATTAACACAAAGGAGATACAGAAGTGGTGTTCCAGATCTCCAGAGGACAAGTCTTCTAGATAACATTTGGAAATACACTGCCCATGAGCTCAAGATGAGACAAAGAGGAAGGTGGGGAAGCTGTGAGAACTTAGCACACATCCATGCACGACTGGAGCCCTGCAGATTCCATTTGATCGGTCTTTGCTTGCTGTTCACATGTGTTCTTCAATCAGCAAGACTGTCAGAAGTAAGTACACAGCTCTGAGAAAAGCACCTTCTTACTTAACTGTTTTTGCTGTAAATTCAGCAAGAAAATAAGTGCAAAATGATTCCCCTATAAGAGCTTCCAGGAAAAGAATGTAATTTCCCAGGTGTAAATGTGAGGTTTTGCAAATACTGCTCTTTACATCCTGGGGTGCACTTGAAACTATAAGACAAATCACAGTTTGGGTTTAGGATACTTGAAATATTAAAAAAAAAAAAAGTTCCTCTTAACTCTCATCATGCTGTTCTCAGAGATAGTGTTAGCTGCATGTACATAATGTGGCACGTAGCTGCCTTGTCTGATAGCAACAACGTAAGCATGTATAAAATATTCTAGCCTGATTTGAAAAATTAGGAAAAAAGTAAACTAGACAGGTAATTATAAGTAATAAACTCATCTTAATTTCTTAATAAACCATGTAAAAATTCAGTGC
The DNA here is from genome assembly GCA_020746105.1 of Trogon surrucura. Classification (NCBI taxonomy): domain Eukaryota; kingdom Metazoa; phylum Chordata; class Aves; order Trogoniformes; family Trogonidae; genus Trogon; species Trogon surrucura. The sequence goes on along the minus strand of CM036625.1, from coordinate 6,296,614 downwards.
CAGCAGCAAAGGTATAAAATACAGCAACTTGGGTTTTGGTGTCATAAGTATCTCTGATGCTGTTGAGCCACAGTAATTTCAGATACCGTAGGGAAACTAGTACTTCATTAGTATGAATGTAGAAGTCATTACCACACCTCATTCTATACACTTAAATAAAATATGTAATATAGATAAGTGACATCCTGACATAGCACAGTGCTGATTAAATAGTAGGTACTCGAGAAATATTGCCAATGGGGCCCAAAAGACATTTTTATTTTTCTTCTGGCCAAGTTAATAAGTGGCCTGATGACCCCATCTCACAGCAATACACCATTAAATTTCAATAGAAATAATGACAAGCCTTCATAAATAAAAACATCCATTTGCAATAGGTTTCCACTAAGCAAGGGCTAGGTAAGACACTTTACTAACATGAGTACTTGCAGCTGAGGGCCTTATCCTTCCACACTACAACTAAGCTCCAACAGACACACACTGGGAAAGGCAGCACTGCCCAGAAGAAGTGGATGTTCTCGAGGCTCAATAATCTCCTGAAGACCACCGCGAGAGATAATAAATTTAAAGCTCTTAAATTACATTAAATGTAATATTCTCTTTTGAATCTCTCTGCAGAAATGCGGTAGGAACAGCAGTATGGATGGGCTGGGCATAGAAGGTGGGTATCCCTGAGAAGTACGAGCGTGATGGGGAATATCATGAGTAACTGCAAAAGTTACTGGCTCATTAACAATGCCCTACAGGAAAGAATCTTCTGTCTAATAATAGAAGCAGCACAAGCACAGATTCTCAATACAATCTGAAGCCTGTTTAATTCAACTGCTTTGGGAGCAGGGCTCTTGATTTCTCCCTTTCTCTGTCACTTACATAATTTGGGCACTGAAGTGCTAACTCTATTATACGGTTCAACATGAAAATGGAGACTTTTTTTCAAGCTTCATTAGCATACTGTTGCAAAAATTGGCCTCAACAGAAGCTCAGTCATTTTCCAAGACTCACAATCTCTAGCATAATTTGTTGCCGAAAATAATGAGATGCATTTTCGAAAAGCAAAAACAGGATTGCACAATACTCTGCTTCAAAACGGAGAACTCGGCACAGATCAGAACTCCACAAAAAATATTTGTCAGAATAGTATTTCTTTTGGGCCACTAGGCTATATTTAACAGTAGCCATAGCACTGCAAGTTCATTGCCATCACAGCTTTGCAAAAAATAGGCTGAGAAAACAGTTTGTGCTTTGCCTAGTCAGGTCAGCAAGAGCTTCCAGAGATTGAAACTGGTATAACAGTACGTAGTTGCCCCTTTCTTTCCGAATGTCACATCACGTTTTTTTCTGATCTATCCTAAACGGTGTCTATAGAAGATATAGACTATAGAAGACATAGACACATAACCCAAAATTTCTTTGAGAGTATCCTACACCAGATGTACACCAACTATTACACATTCTTCACATGCTTCTTTCCTGAAGTAACGGATAAACCTCTACAACTTAAAAAGCAACCTAAGCCTCTACTAAAAACTGTTATAGTAGGTCACATTTCATCATACGCCCTACCATACCTCAAATTTGTCTATCCTAAAATATTGAACCAAATTTACAAGTGTAGGGTTACTATGAGAACAAAGGTTCCTACAGAATTCTGACTGCATCTGCTTTCACAGTAGACAAAGTTTGCGTTTTCTAAATGAAAGGTATTGCAAATATCAATCTAATACAAAAACCGGGAAAATAAAGTGATCTGCAATTTCAAACTCAACATTTTCTGATCATTGAACTCAAACAAATATGTCTGTCTTACAAACAAGCATTTATACTTCAGGTTTCCATGTAGCCCCAAATATGCATGCCAAGTGTTTTTATTTAGGAATGAGTCACATTTGTAATAAGAGAAGAAAAAGGAATCAAAAAGCAGGTTTTGGGTTTTTTTTCAGTGATTGTGAGAAACCAACTGAAAACAGATTATAGGTATTCTAAACAATTCAATGCACAGATGTTGATTATTCATTTTTATTCTGAAGGTTCCATTTTTGGCACCATATCTTATTTTTCATAGGTGTTGGTACTCTCCAGCAGTGAAACAATTGCACTGTTTACAACAGAGATAATTCACTGAAAAAACGATGCTGTCATGATGGGAATCATGACATAATGTCTCATGTATCTTGATCAATTATAATTAGCCAAACACAAGGTACTAGCAAAAAGAGAACTGATAAATAAAATTGAAAGGCTTATTACCTGATGCAATGTACATCTTGATAAGAGACTATAAATAGCAAATATTATAATCATTGTGCGATTTACATTCTTCAATGCAAGTAAGTTTTCCAGATACAATGTGACACCAAACACCACGCCTTAACCAAATGTACTTCTGATTTAGAAATAATTAGGCAAGAAGGTGTTAATCACTCAACAGAGCTTTGCCTTATGTGAATGCACAGAGCGACAGCTGATTGCTTTAACAACTCCATTTTTACTTCTCTACAGCCTTCTAATCCTTTCATCCTTACGGATCCTAAACAGCAAAGTCAGAGCAGGCGGGGCAAAGAAAACAAAACCTGTACCTGAATATGCTGGTTATACTGGCATAGTCCAGACTCTTAACCCTTGGAATCTCAACTGGGAGGTAAAATGCAGTATTGGACGCTTCAAAGAAAGCATTCACAGATAATTAAGATTGTTCGTACCTCATTTGGATTAAGTAAAAGGTAAATAAATTAATGCACTTTAGCTGTGAGACTGAGTTTAAGACTCCTTAGTTTTTGAACTGAGGGTATTTGCTATGGCAATGGCAGGGAAGCAGCAGGCATGAAGTTCTACAACGGCAGCTGTACCCTTCCTGCTCAGAATGGATCTGCATTTTGGTCTTTATCCAAAGCTCGCATGTTCAGCGGAAACCTTTTCATAAAACAAGATGTAGGATCAGAAGTATCACCTCTAGGACAAGCAGAATGATCCTTTCTGCTCTAATAAGCATTGGAAAGACTTCATCTAGAGTACTGCCTCTGCTTGTGGGCACCACCTTCACAGGCAGGAACTAAAAGGACAGAGAATTGTTCAGGGCACAGCAGTGATGACGAGACACAATGTGAAATAAAATCTTTAAGCTGAGGAAGAGGATATAAAAGAGAGACTTGATAACAGTCTGCCAACAGGTAAATGACTCCAGCAATTAATCCCTCCTTCACGGAATAAACCAGAGAGGTTTTGACTAATAATAAAGAAAAAAACATATAATCGTTAGGATAGATAAATGCAGGTTAGTTAAATTCAGTCATCTCCTCTCCGGAAGTTTATAAAGATGGATGTTAACATCCATCAGGAATGACAGAAGCATGTTTGGGGCAGGGGAATGGATTAGACCTCTGGGAGCCTGACTCTTGAGACTGTACTTGAAATACCTACATACAGGGTCTCTTTGAATTACCAGCCAAAAGGAAATGCATCTCAAAACACCGCAACAGACTTCAGGGATCTGATTCTGCAATATAATTAAAGAAGAGGGACCATACCAGGATATAAGATCCTTCCATTTTTGAGATAAATTGTGTGTCTGTGTGTGTGTTAGTTAAGAAAAATCTTCAAGCTGATGTAAAAAGAAATTTCTGTAATTTTCCATTATCACTTCTCTAGTAAAGTTTTCCTCCATTAATATACTGTCTGCTGATTAATTAAACACCTTAGCATAATCAATGCACAAAAGAATATGCCTCCAATATTGATTAAAGCTTTCTTTGAAAACGTCGCTGAGCTCTTTTATCAGAGATGGTATTTTCCAGAACAAAACGGAACTACATAGCAAGTGTGAAAGCATGACAGAATAAAGGTACGAAAAATGTAACTGTTTAGCTGAGGATGTTGAAACAAAGCATGTTCAGAAATGGAATAATGTGACAGGTAATTTACAGTGATCTGATGGAAGCTGACTGGATGCCAAATAACCTGTTGTAGTCAGGGTATTTTTTTCTCTCCAGATACTTTGAGTATCTTTTTTCAAAGCTGGCTGTAATTGACACATTAGATTAGATACGAGATCACCTGCCAGGAATGAAAAGGGATGAACATTGACGTTTAGTTTTTTAGGACCATTTAGGAGAACTGGACTTGATCCCTCCTATTATCACTGAAGCACAAAAAACCATGAGCCTCGATGTGAAAAACAGCAAAGTTGATAGCAGCTTTTGTGCAGTTTTCCTCTTTTTGGATGTAATTCCCTAAATAATACAACTTAATAAATAAATATAGGGATGATATGCAAAGATTGGAGTATTTCAGGCTCTGACCACTGATAGCAATGGAAAAAACTCTTGGTGACTTCCATATGCATGACATGAGAATTACAGATATTTGGGGTTTTTTTGTTCCCCTGAGTATCCACATATATAAGTAATTGCAAAAAGTGTCTTAGATTGGTGATGCCAGCTTGCTGCATCTTTGACACTAAGGAAGCCAATTTTTAGGAAAGCAAATTGCTAACATGAAGAATGATTAAAAATTGTTATGGTTTTTCTTCCTATATGTATCAAAAAAGTTCTTATTTTATAGAGCAATTGAGGAAAGACCTGCATGCAAGACTGTAAGTACAACAAAACCACAGCCTTTCATATAACTTCTTGTCTATGTGCCAGAACATAATTCAGCATATTCATAGAACTGGAAAGTAAAATTATTCCATATATTTTACTGTCTCCTAATTTTTCTAAGGGCATGGCAGCTGGAGTTTATATTTATTCTTCCATTTTATTTTATAATGCACAATAGCTTAAATTAATTTCAAGTCAATTCTAATGAAAGGAAGTTAGATGGTCTGTTAAACATTGCTCTCTCTGAGGAGCACCTACACTTCTGCAATTATAAGGGCTGTTTTTCAGAGAAATAGGGGGAAATGATGAAGTCTATAGGACTGAAGGATACTTTCCTATGTAGGTATGATTCTGGAAGACCACTACCACTTTCTGTGCTATGAACCATAAAGGCAGCTTTTACAGTTATTATTCCAGCGTTCTACATATACATAATAAAACCTGCCAACCAAAATGTGCAAACCTACAATTACGTGGTGTAGCAACTCCAGTTTTTACATAAACATTTTGAGTTGGTAAAATCGTTTTCTTTCTGTCACCAATGCCCTGCTCTTACAGATGTGCCATATTCAGTTCTGTTTATCTTCTGTCTTTCTACCTACAATGCATTAACTAGTTCCAGTGGCTTTCTTGAAAGCGTAATGACTTTTCCTGTACTCTAGTAAAAATATATCCCCACAAATCAAGAGGAAGCAGGCTCAGACTAAGTGGCTGAGAAGATTTACATTCTATTGCTAACTCAGTTATTACTCTGCTGAAAACCCCATAGCATCAATATAATGAATCCCTCAACCTCTGCTGCTAGCACAATTTTTCTTCCCAACCTCATTGGCTCCCAACTTTCTGCTTGACCTTTTACAATCTGTGTGCGGCAGAACTTCATTACAACCTTTTAATGATGCACAAATGGCACACAACACCAAGGTCACAGCACATCCCCAGTGAGAACTTCTCCAACACCTCCTGCACAGACAGCGAGTTTTCATTTAAAGAGACAGTCCAGTGCAGAAACAAAACCCTAGGATTTAGCACAGGTGTCAACAGCTATTAATACACAGAAAAAGTGACCATGTCATAAAATGAGTAACTGCTCCCAAAAAATATTTTAACAAACAAGTTGATGCCTGAAGCTTTCAGTGACCTAATGAATAAAACGGCTCACTTAGGAAACTCAGAGGGAAAAAAAAAAAAAGTATTCTTCTGTACAGAAAGGCTACTCAAATCTTAAGAAAATATAAAAATAAACCAAGGGGTTAGCAACATTCATCCGTCTTAGAACATTCAGAATCATTCTAAGGTCTAATGTCAGAGCAGTCAAATGAATATCAGACGATAGATTCTATTCCAAATAATCACCAACTTTTTGTTAAAAAAGTTCAATCTCTGTTCTGCAATTTTCCAGCCAGGATGTGGGGATACCAATGCTTAAGCGTATTTTAAAAAGTTTTGTGTTTTTTTTTCATCAAGACTGCTATATAAATGCAAAGCATCTCGCTATTCAAGCATATAGACTGTAGAGCACATTATTCAGTACTGGTTAGTGTTAAGTCACTGCATAAATTGCACCTCAGTTATTGGTGATGCATATCACAATGTTCCAAATGAGTATTTAATATTACTTTACGTTTTGTGTATTAAGTAATTAATATGCAAAAAAACCCATAGAATCACATCTAAAGTTACTTACTAGGCAATGGTATACTACTTCTGACATTTTGCTCTCTAGTTTGTAATACCCAGAGTATTTCCATTCATAGTGTGCAGGTACATACACACAAAGGTACACTACATGCAGTTTACATGCTTCATTCTTTTCTTTCTTACAATAGGGAAATTAGGAATAACAAACTGAAGGCAGTGCAGTCAGACACACGACTGTGCAGCTGATCTGTGAGGAGAATTAGGACCTTGTCAGACCCAAACCAACCTGCAAACCAACCTCTTCAAATGCTGCTACAGTTACAGTGATGACGGAATCACAGAACCAAAGATGGTGATCCACAGCTTCTCTGAGCAACCTGTTCCACCATCTCACTACCCTCACTTTAAAAAAAAATAAATTCTTCCTACTCTTAAATATTCTCTTTTTCAGTTTAAAACTGTTGCCCCTTGTTCTGTCAATTGTCATAGCGCTATTGGCTATGCTCCTTTAAACAGTTTGTACAAATACATAGATTTGGTGCAAGAGTATAATGCAAGTTTTACTGCCCAGGAAATAGTCTTGGAAAGAAACACATCTTAAATTCTTACTCACATGCTCTTTAAAAAAAAAAAAACTAAAGAAAAAAAATTCTCATGGCAGGTCAAACCAAAATTCTGGTCTACAAGGCAGACCAGGGTCAAAACCCTGAAGCAGTACTTTGTCATTCTGCCCCAAAATGGCCACTCAGCCTCCAGCAACTGGTTGCTCGCAAACATCTTGAGCTAGACTGGTGCTTACAAGTCATTAATGGATAACTATTGATAATTTGTTCTCCTCACCGCCCTCTTTGGTCCTATATTCAGCAGAGTTGGTTCGCTTGGTATTTACGGTACAGAACTAATTTGAAGCACGAGGACTGGAACATGGATGTCAAAAAGATTACTTTTAAAAGAATGAAGGCCCAATATAATGCCTGATACAGTCACTAATAAAATGTCAAGGTCAAGGCTTGGCTTTGATTTTGTAGTTCAGTTACAACTTCACTGCAGTCACTGGAGTTACATCAACACAACATAGTCCATGATGCAGATGCAGCAAGACAGAACCAGAGGAGGGCACAATTCCTCCCACAACAGGAGAAAAAAAACCCAACCAACTAACCAACCAACCAACAAGACCCAACAGACTAAAAGCCCACTGCAAATTACCACTCCTTTGCAAAATGTTCTTTAAATTTCTTGCTAGAATGACTACTACAGCAAGGGCTTCTAAGGGAGAAACCTAGGATTTTATTTTAGGGACAACAGCTAGACTTTCCATATGCCACTTAGACAGTAGGAGGTTTATATGCTCTGTATAAAGTAGTCATAGGCATATGCCTCTATTCACTTTTAAAAGCTTGTGCAACTTTTTTTACATGTTCAGAAAAGTACATTTCTCTTTCCTTACCTTTTTTTAACATAGATAGCAGCCCCCAGCTGTGCATCCCTATCCAAGACAAGTGGACACATGTTTTGTTTTACAGAATACTGCCTGGTCTGCATCTGCAGAACTCTCAAAACATTGAGTGAGAACTCAAAGCACTCAAAGCATCTGAATTTTGTTGTTATGGAAGTACCAAGACTTACTTCTCTTTTAATTAATTAAATTTAAATTGGTCTTAACTTGTAAATTCTTGGAGGGTTTTTTTTTCATTGTTAACAGGCCCTAAATTACAAAAAGATAAGACTCCATGGAAATAAATCCATCGTCCCAATACTTTTATTAGTATGGTCATGAAATTAAAGAATAACAAAATGATTGTATGTAATTAAGAAGGAGGAGAATAAGACCAACTCAAACTCAGTCAGCAAATAATGAAGCTTAATGTATGAAAACAGAAAACGCTAAGTGTGATTTAAGGCAGTTTTTATTAAAAATAAACCATCACCACCTAAAAATTCCCCAAAGGATCTTACATTTCGGCAATATACTGCAGCTTGCTTCTAATTCATTTGATAAGATTCACACATAGCAGGACAAATAAGAAGATTCTCATTTTACTGATCCTGAGACTTCCCTGTGTCTAAAGCATAATGCTCTTCACAGTGGTAAGATTTTAATAAATTACCTTAGTGGGAGAGGCTTGATCAGAAAACTGTTAAGTGATATATATGAATGTATATACCCATAGAGAATACAAGACTATGTTCAGTTTGTAGCTTGGTTACAGAAAATTCAAATGTAAATATTTTTACATTTTCTTAAGAGAGGAGGAGGAAGAAGATGTGTAGTCACTCTGAGGGAATGAAGAGGCTGGAAGACACGGTTCTGGGTAGTCTGGAGAATGGAGATTTATGTATGTGTGTGGAGAAGGCTTGTGAAGAAAGTTGTGTTTCAATCTAAAATACATGAGAACAAACTGGAAACCTGCATCTGCTGCATATGACACCAAGCAGCAGGATATATTTTCTTTTCATCTTTGTACATTATTTAGCAATGAAAATCAATAACATTAAAACCTGTATATTATTATAGTATGGAAAAATGCTCTTAACTGGCCCAACGGTTCAATTTACTGAGAACATTGTATGCATCATGTAACATCTCTAAAGCTTTGTGCCGTTAAAGTCTCTTTCCAATTGACTTTATAGAAACCCCATTCTTGGAAATTTATTCAAAAATCCACACAAGAGCCTGAGCAGACCCAAACTTTGATGGTAGCCATTTTTGGGGGCATAACACTGGAAAAGAATCCTGCAAAGGTCTTTTCTGACCTAAATTATTCTATGACTGCAACCGGTAACTTATTCCCAGCAACACATTCACACCAAAGGAGCAAAAATATTGTAAAATTATTTTTTAACCAAAGTCTGATTTGATTAATATGAAGCCATTTTAAAATTTTGGTTTAAGTTGTTTCGGTTTTGGTAACAGAGAGAGTAACTGTGCATTACCAGAGAGCATCCCTATTCCTACACCTGTTGCAATGAAATTGTTTTTCATTTGCTCAAGTGGCTCCTACTAGGCTAAGACATTTTGAAAAAGTACAGCTAATATGCACATGGATACAGCCAAAACAACTAATTGAATTAGGAACCTCTTAAGTCTGAATTTCATTATTAGTATATATAGCAAAGGGGGGGGGGGGGAAACCCCCAACGATCAGTACATTGATTTTTGCATTACCTTAATTACCAGGATGTGCTAACTGTTTTTCAGACACAGAAGTAGGAAGTCCTTTTCTAACTAAAAGACAAAGATTATTCCAGAGTAGGGAGATGCCCACGTGCAGGATGATGCATATTCAATATCTATTACATGTTTTTATTCTACTATTAGTCCTCCTGATGGTGAAATACTTTGGTAACACACGTAACAAATTTAACTCCATATTTATGAAAAAGTCAACCGTATGTACACATGCATATCTATATAATTGATGTAAATTATATCTACACATACACACCATATCTATAATACCCAAATTAATCAATGTTTTTATTACTACAGATTTTACTGTAACCCCTCAGCCGTACCTTGCACAAAGTAGTGCACCATGTTGAAATGCTGTGTTGCCACATGGCTCTTCAAATTTTTGTTATTCAAACTTGCCCCTTACTTTTTTTTGCATTAAAAATTGGTAATGAGGTTCTCCTCTTGCTGAAGAACTGGCAGAAAGAATCCCATTACTGGCCTAATGAAGTCCCCAGACAGAACTGACAATTTTCTAAAGAACAATAAAATCTCAGTAAGAGTGCAGAGCAGGAAATAAGAGATGAAATTGCCACCTTATGGACAATTTGCCTAGGATCACTTAAAGAAAATTCTAGCACAGGTGATGCTGTCCAAAACCAGAAAGAAACCATTTTGTAGAGGTGTGGGAAAATAAAAATTGCAAATCTCGTGTTCCTAGGACTGCCTGTTCCTTTCACATTGTCTCCAGTTCCACATCAACAAAGTTAAATCTCCTTAATTGATAAACACAAAACACTTTTCAAGAATAGACTCTCCTCTCATGAATTAATGCTCAGGAGTTACGCAGATATTATAAACGATAAGCCATTCTGTTTTCGTATTTTACTATTCCACTTTATCTTTTTTATTCTTCCCTTTCTTTGCCTCAGTAGCAGCACAGTGCTACCTTTGCCAACTTGCCTACCTACAGTGTTGCTCTTTCTTCTTTCTCCGAGGAACGCAATATAATCTGATAGCCTAGCATTCAAATCTCAATCCTCCTTCTCCATTTTGTTAGTTGTTTCTACTCTACCTCTTAAGCCATGTCCTGTTTCTACCCATTCCTTCTCACTGGAAGAACTTGGTAACATCATGTCTCAATGTCGTGCTTGTTTATTTTTATATCATAATCGTTTCAAACTTTCAGCGCATTAAATACTTCAACAACCAAAGCACCGAAAAAATATTGAGTACATCAGCCAAAAAGAGCTCTTTAAATGCAACTGGTTGGCATAAATTAAATAAAAATAGTCCTGATCACAGAAGACATCCAAACTAAATATAACTAGCTGCTTTACTTTCTAGAGTTAAACTTGTTTAATTCCTAGTCTCACCTTTTAACTGTCTCTCTGTGTCACTTCAACATCTTTTTTCACACACAGACATCGTGCAAGCAGGATTAGATACAATTAAGGAGTAAACAACCACTTTGGTAAATAGCTAAAGAAGACAGCTTGAGTTTACAAACTACAAGGCCAAGCATCAGGTGTATGATCACCTCACCTGATGCTGGCACCCAGCGAGTCCCTCCCGACCGGACAGTCGGTCAAGAGCGTCTGTGTCAGCCACCACCAATTTTAGGGTGGGTTAATCCATTGTATTGCAGAGTTGCAACCCTCTGACCCTGCTTTTCTGGGGTTTTTATATTTTTCCATGTTAGTACTTTTTGTTTGAACCCGAGGTTTACTCTAATCATCTGAAGTTTTCACTTTCCCATTATCAATTTCCTTATATTGCAAAGCTTTTCCTTATAGACAATCCTACAGCTCAACACCATCAGGGTTTGTGGTTTTTTTTCAGTAAAACTAAGCTAGTCCCACAGCTGTGCTTCACAGACTTGACTTTGAGTGAGACAGCCAAAGATTGGGACATGGGTCACAACCTAAGCTCAGTGTTACTTAGAATTACAGCCTACTTGTTTCATGAAAACTACTCAACATTTTTCTTGTATTTATCATTAGAAAGCTAGACAGTTTATACTTTCTCCAAGTATTGAATTCCTATTTTCGTGTGTCCACTCCAAGCAGTCTTTCTGCTCGTTCCATTTGTTTCGTTAAAATCAATTTTAAATCAAGATTTTATATTGCAAAACCAAGCCAGTCTCATAATGTTGTCGCAGCATAATAACAAACTGTTGATAGTTTCTATTGCAGTTCCTTCCTTGTAGTAATTAGTAACTAGTGTTTTGCATTATGGCATTATTTAAATTCAGCTGCTTGACAGATTTGCTGCATTATTAAAACTTTTGCTCTTGGGGCCTCTGTTTCAATTTCTGGTTGTGCTGGTAGGATCTGCACAACACTCTCCAATGTCAAGTGGCAATTTTCTGAAGTTCATTCTTACTGGGAAGGACCAGTACACCCTCACTGACAGCAAGTTCATTTGCTTCCAGGAAAGAAGAAAATGATTAGGGTTAAAATCCCTCTGGCCTTCATTACAGGAACAGATAGGTTTCAAGTTGGTAACTTTCACTATTTAAACACATTTAACTTGAGCAATAGAAGGCAAACAACTTGGAAAACGTGACGATTATTTGTGTCCCCGTTGCATACATTGTCTAGAATTGGGCTTTCAAAGGGAAGTGGAAGAGTACTTCAGAGAACTGCTTTTATTCCTCTCTAGTGAAGCAGCTGAAAATAAAATACTGAGTCAATTGGTGGCGAGAATCCCAATGCAATGTTAATAGAGGACTTTCAGACCTACCGACAAGCGACAGGAGGCAAATCCTGCCTTAGTACAAAAAAACCCCCCACTGTCTCTACTGAACACAATGAGATCCTAAGGATTCTGCTAAAAAAAGAGAACACTTTTTGTGCCAGCATTTATAATGTGCAATACTTTGTATATTTACATCAGACTAATTTTATACCAAGCACATACGCGTCCTTATATCAATGCTCTTCTAAAAGAAACACTAATTATTCGTAGTGACTAGTCACAGCAACTGCACGGGCCAAGATGTGTCAGAGATGATGTGATGGCTGGGAATCACAAAGAACCCCCTGTTGTGATAATGATCCATCTTATTGTTTTAGGGATAGGAAGGGACAAAGAAAATATGCAGTTTCATTATGTACAGTAAATCATTTTAGGACAGAAAAATTATCCCTCCTAGGGTAGTTTCCTTTAAAATGTCTATATATGGCTGTGAAGCAAACTGCAAATCCTACCTCATTTTATAACATGGAAGCCAGCAAGACTAAATGCTGATTTTCAGAAGAAATTTATCATGCATCGATTCATTATTTGCTACTCTTTTCAATAGGAAAAAACACAACAACAAAGTCTTAAATTGTACTTAATAATTTTGTATTTGTCTGTTACTGGAGTAATTCAGGTACAAAAAGACTACTGGCTCCATCACAAAACTAGGGAGAAGTTCTAAATAATTTGTGTTTTAAGAGCATCCCTCTAGTTGTGACTGTACATGGATAGGTATGCAGGTGACCAAAGCTAGCAGATATTATGGGTAAAAGAAAAGCAAAGAGATTGCTTTGATCCTTCAATCATAAGCTTCTAAGCTGAAGCTTTTGCTAAAATAAGCAGGCAATTTTTGGCTTTTAGGGTAAATATCTATGATCAGCCTTAAGATATCTCTCCGTATCTTCTCTTGCCTACATGGTGCTGCAGAGGATGAGATGCACATGCAGCTTCCCCAGTTCAGTTCCACCCATTACTATCGAAAGATATTTCTACCCTCCAAAAATTTGTCTGCATTTTTTTCAAAATGTGGGATCTGCTTGCAGTTTTGTTTCCAGAGGTGATATTTTACAGCATATTTTTATAATGCCAAATCTTCCTTTTGGTTATCCCTCACTACTCATGCTACTCCCCCCTCTCCCCCAGGCATTCCTCTGGATATTTGAGACTTTACTACATCAGCAGACCAGAAACAGTAACACTGAAAAACAGGAGAGTCCGTAGAGAAAATCCCTAACCCAGTCTCTTCAAAGGCTCACTAGGAAATAAGAACCAGCTGCAAAATGAAGAACTATATTGTTATGCTATTGCAGAGGAGGAAGACATATTTGGATATGCAGCATGGAATACCACTGGATTTTATGTTGAAAGAAGAATGATTTAGACAGCTATTGGTAAGACAAGATCCACTGTCCATTCAGGAGCAGTAGATGCTGCAGTAACAGCGTCACCAGACTTATTTAACCTGTCGAAGAGATGCAACTGCTACAGACATTGAGACCCTCTCATCAAGAGAGTGTTGATGTGTCCTGCAACATCTCTCAGGACAGCAGGAATAGCACTGCTGCCAGCGTTGTATATATTCTGCAGAGTGGGACACAATCTCAGTTTCCAAATTTGCCAGTTTAACATTTTCCTAGACAATAAATCAACTTCCAAAAGACGTAAATAAAGTCACAATAAATGAAGAACGACCAACAAAAGTAACGTCAAATATGAAAACAAGCCAAATTCAGAATATGCTTATTCAAATATGTAGAATATGTTTGTGATTGAAATTCTCATTTCAGGAAATATCCTTTTCCTGAATATAGAGGTGACTGGATCTGTCATGCTAGGATTTAGTCCTAATCTGATTTTTACTCTGTGTGTTTTCCTTTGAAAGAAACCCATGATGATATTTCCGACCTCTCCCTTGCTCTCAAACTAATCATATCTTCCCATGTGCCACTTTTAGGAGAATCAGTTTGAATTACACTGATTGGACAAGATGAGAAAATGCAGAAAGAAAAAAGTAGAACAAGCAATTCTAATGAGTAAAACTAAATAAATAAATAAAAAGTAGGATTGGAGTTATGCAGCTTGAGACAACATTGTGAACTTACCATTACTATAGTATGCACGTACAGTGCTGTTACTGCAGGAAGAATAATCAGAAGATTTACAGACCCCCTAGGGAAAGTAAAACTTAAACGATGTGTAGGCATTTAAAACCTTTAATGCTATAATGGGACGCAACTGCAAAATAAACTATAACAGTGATGAAATTATCAGCTATGTCTTTCAAGGTGCAGGCTTAGAAGCTCCAAGATTCTCCCTGCAAGAGCAAAGGTAGGACATTCACGCAGCACGGGCTTACACGGGGTTGAAACACAGAAACCACCTAGAGAACTTCGGAGTTCACAGATACGAGACTGCTCTCTGTGGGTTACATCAGCAAAACTTGTTACTCAAAAGCCATAAAGAAAAATATTCCCTCATTTGAGATCTTATGCATAATTTAAAAGAAAACTGGTTTTCTTGAACAAAACAAAGAAAATAAACCCAAACCAAACCACAAAAAAAAAAAATCCAAGAGGCATTTCTGCAAGAAAACAAAGAACCCAGGAAGAAGCTTCATTATTGACCTTCCTACAGATCTGAAGTAGGGGGTTCTTGCTGGGATATGTACCACAGAGGAATCTGAACATATCTACACCTTGCAGTGTGGTGCATCACTGTTTCCGGCACAATGTCATGGTAAATTAGAAGAGTTCGAAGCTTCGCTAAGATTTTGGAACACTGATTGTGTTACTGGCTCTGTCCTCTAGAGTAAAATAACCAAATTTTCAGTTACTCAAAGTGAGGATCCCTCTGTTTGAAGATCCTGCGCTGCTATCATAATTCACAGTTTATCAATGTCCTCCATAATCTATATAGGACATTTTCTTAAAAATTGCTAGTGACCTATTTTATAAATAAAACACATTGCGGGTTGAAAGACAGGAAGCAAGGAATAAATCCTACCAGCGGGAAGTGATAAACTAAATCACAAGACTAAATCGTGATTAAGAAACACCAGCTGGCAGTGAAAAGCAGAGGTCTGAGTGAAGTTCTGAGCTTTTCTGTACGTCACAGAGGTAAGAAACATAACTAGTTTCAAAACAGCGTAACACATATATTAATGGTGTTGTGTGATTTGGCTGGCTGCACCGCTGGAGACCATGTACTTCATGACACAGGGTGTCTCCTTCACTTCTATGACGTGATATTTATTCTAAATCAAGTATTTCACTGGAACTATAACCTTTTCATTTTATTGGTGTAAGCATTGTTAGAAATTTGTACATGTGCTGCTACTGGCTAAACTAAAGAATAATTTGTCCTAGGCTTCAGTTCTGGGAAGAAAATTAGGAAAAAAAAAAAAAAAGGAAAAAAGAAACTCAACAAAAACCCCTGCACCCTTGCAATGTTATCTTGCTGAAGCCTTGCAGCAAAATTTAAAAACACAAGCAGCTGTCATTTACCAGCTTCTCCAGCACTCTTCTAAAGCCATATAAGATGAATACAGAAATCTCTAAGGACAGTATATAAACTGCAGTATAAATGGGAAATGCGAAACAGAATTCATTAAAACACATCAGTAGCTCTACTACCAGCTTAGAATGGATTGATTCAAGAGAAAATCCTGTGCAGAACTTACTGAACTGCTGCTGGCAGGCAGCAAAGGCTCAACATGTGCAAAAGTGATAACTAGTGAGACTGCAGAAGGCCTCTTGGCGATTTAAATGCATAGGCTGCAAACAATTCAGACTGATTCTCCACAGCGATTTTTAGTGTTTTATTTCATTACTTTCTGCAGCAAATGTCTGGGAACAGAAGGGGAGCTACGTTAAAAAGACGTATCAATACCCTTGCTGCCTGCCCAAAAATTTAACTAAGTCAACTCATCACTTAAGTTGTGTCCTGGCAAGAAAGGAAAAAACTGTTCTATGATCATGACATGCTCTGCCCATGTTGCTGGTGGTACACGAGACCCTCAGGTCAGGAACGCAGAAACAAAAATGTTTAGGATCTATTTAGTTTTGCATACAATGAAACTTCCAGTCCTTACATTCTCAGGCATACTGACGCAAAATTAAATTATGAGTTATTCCACCAAAACCCATTCAACGCAATAATGGCAAAAACAGATGTAATACCCTGAAACCCTGAATCATTATTCATTGCCCTCAAAACCTTTGCCTGCACAGCAATAATGGACTCTGATATTTCCCCTTGGCACATTAATACCAGGGAGAGTGTGAATTTAGATACAGAGGTACTTGCAAAACTTATTTTACATTCTACTTTATCCTAGACATCTAAACATGTTAAGATATGTTAGGAAAACAACTTGGGGGTGGGGGGGGAGAGTGATGGAGGGGCAGCTCTGGGATGTGTAAACTGAACCCAACCTATCTGCATTTGCCGGTTTTTAAGTCTTGTCAACAAGCAAACAGATAAATAAATCATATCCACAGCTGATCCAAATGGCCACATCATCAAAAGTCCTCAGGGAAGAGCAGAGGAACAACAGATGTTTTGCAAATAAAACTATGTTTGCATAGATGTATCAATAGAGCTTTCAAATGAAGACTATGAGCTTCAATTATATGCCAGCCTACAAAAGGTGCTTTTTGAAGACAGCAAAAATGGATTCAAATGTCAGCCAACACTATCTTAGGTAATTTATTCCAGTATCCACTATCCATCCCCACTACCCAAACCAGTGTTGCAGAAGCAGATGTGCTGCTGCAGCCACAGTTCCAGCCACTGAGCAATAACAAATCCTAAAGATGCTCCTAAGATAACTGCATCTAATGCCCAAGCACAATGGGCAAACTTAGTGTTGGTTTCCTGGCTATAAGATTTCTTTTAGCTCTTGCAATGCAACTGAGCTACCTCCAATAATGTTTTTGTTTGATTTGGCACTTGCTCACCATTTGTGGTCTCCCTTGCGTAGAGCTTATTCCTCACCAGACGAGAACACACGCTTCACAATTTGCCGCTGGCAGCAACGTTCCTGAAACTTTTTAACTGAAAACCACTAAAGCTTTCTGACAAGATCCAGACCGTCTTCTGGATTTTCATTTCGAACCAACTAAAAATCATACTATATTTTGAACAATAGTTCATTACTGTTGCTTTCCTTAGCTGTGCTTGTTTTGCTTGCCCGACGTTTTGCTCTTTCTTTACATTATTTGCTTAGATTCTTTCACTAATTACTGTAAGATATTTCCGTCCATCGCCGACTCATTTAGAGATGTGTCACAAGATTTAGTCTCCCATGTAAGAGCAGATATTTTTGTAAACTAGACACGCAAATGCACATGGCCTATTTAATAGTTTTGAATTCTTCCTGCACAGAAGTAATGCACGCAGGCAGCCAGCTAAAGCCATTAGTAATGCGTTCAGCTTTTTGTGCTTTTTGTTGTAACAAAAGCACAAAATATGATAAAGGGCTGAAATGAAGGGAATAGAGCTATGCTTTAGCTAATTATGGTTAGGAAAAAATACAAATTCATAGCTGCCATTTGTCACAGCCTTAACTTTGAATTATGGGAGGAGTAGGAAAACACCGGCATGACTTGGGCATATACTAACACACCATGTTGTCAGTCCCTTCTCGGAAATTCTTCCAGAGATAATACTTCTGGGAATGACACTAATTAGTCACCAATCAACATTACCAGCTCTGTAAAACTGTTCCCAGAAACAGCATCTTTCTGTAGTCATATTTCCAGGAACAATACTTGGTATGTTTACAGAGGCAGGCAAAAAAAAGTAATAGGGACTTAAATATACACGAGGCCAGAGAGCCCTGGCTATTAAAAGGCAGAGACTTTCACAAGGCGTGTTCTTTCAAAACAACACTTATAAGTATTTTTTAGTCAGACAAAACACTACTATCGATTAAGTTGATAGCATTTTTATAGAATTGGACTCTGTTGCAGCACAAAGTATGCACCATTTTTTTTTTTTTTGCGTTGTGTAGCACATAAAAATAAGAAAACTGTGACTGATTGTTTGCTTTGGCATAATGGAGCCTTTTGCAGCTGATCTGGAGAAAACTATCTGCTCTGAATCCTTTACCAACACAAAAAGACGCCTTCCCCGGTTTTGGTAACTGGGTTATAGGATTTGGACCCAAAGAGCATAGTTTCACAGATAAACTAGAAGGTATTGAGATGCTTAAATGGCAGCTAAACAGGTTACAGACATTGATTTTATATGGAGTTAGGTCCATAAATTTGTTAGGTGCTTTACGAAAAGCCAAACTGCTGCACAGTTAGATGCCCAGGCAGAAGCAAATCTGGCTGTAGCATTTCAACAATTAAAGCTATTGCATAAATTCTCGATCGTTTTATTTCAGTGGAAATCAAATCCCTGCACAAACGTAGATATTACTTCCAAGTCACCACAGGTGAATGCGTGTTCTTAACCAGACTTCTGTAGCCGGTTTTTACTGCCTTATGTACTCCAGGCTCAAGGACTGATCTGACAGAAAAGTGTTTAAATAGCAGCGAATTTAATTTGACCACTAAAGATTAACGTGAAAGTCACTGTACTGTAGCATATTCACAGTCACTTAAAATCAGCTGAAGCATTCAAATTAGCACTTATGTTCGAATATGGCATGGATGCTAATGTAAAATTAATACTTTACAAGTTTATATGGATTTCCTCAAATAGATACTGTAATAGATTTCTTTTTAAAGCAGATCTAATTACAACTTTGGGAAGAATATTCCATGAAATAGATATCTACACTGAAAGAATTAATCAAAATTACAGTATTAGCTACCTCATCAGGCAGATCGGGGTGGGGAGGGGCTGTTTTACAAGCAGTCTGCAAAGGTAAAAAGGAATTCACAAGTGTACAATTTCTCACCCCTTAAAAGAGAAAATAAATGTTTGCTCTACTTTTTTTCAGCAGATACTGGAAATACTTTCAACAAAGTCAAACCAAGTTTTGCTGTGGTCTCACCACTAAAATACTTAAATTTTGGTATAAATATGAAAATACACAAATTTTGCTTCATCCAGGATTTGTTACAGAGGGAATCACCAAGTAAAGATAATTGTGACATACAAAATTGCTAATTGACTCATATCATGCACACTGGCTTTCTCGGTAAAAAGGGTATCTTAAAACCTTTACTTGATTCCAAGTGTAGGTTGTACCAGGGACAACCTCAGTAACTGTGCCAGAAGAAAGAACTTGGAAGGAAATCTGCAGAATGCATGTGCTAATTTTCATGAAGGCACTGAGAATTTACTCACTCAAATCTTGGCTTTAGTTTCAGGCTTATTGGAAGATGAAAACATTTTGCGTTATGTCCCTGGCTGATGTTCAAAAGGTATCCTTTCCACATCAGCGCTTTTCTTACTGACCACCGTCCAACAAACAAAAAACAAATAACCAAAAAACCAAAAACCCCCCAAAACAGAAACAAACATAAAAGTGGAAGCAATCAAAGCTATCTGGATTTTATTTTTTAGTCCAATAAAAGAATGGAGAGAATATTTGATGGAACTTCTGCTGTTTTTATTAGCAGTGACTGTGAAGAGGCCAGAATATTTTGGCATTCATTAGACAATGAAGGATTGCCAAAATATTATATCTAGAAGACCTAACAAATGTTGGAGTTAATGGAATATGTGCTCAACGCTCTTTTTTTTCCCCCCATTTGGAATTTTTACTGTATTTTTCCTTTGTGCTTGTTAGAGAGAAAAGGAAGATCAACAACCGTTTAAAGATTATTGGCTTTTCAGACTGTAAACCGAAGGTATTTTGATACCAACTGACAGAGAGCAATGACAGCTCACTTTCCAACAGTTTATTCCTGCCTCTTCATGAAGATCTTTAAAGAGGAACACACATCTATGAAATCTCCCTTTTCTCCTTTGCTGAGGACAAACGTTGACAATACTTGGGAAAAAAAAACCCAAACCAACAAAACAAAAAATACCAGCAAATAAAAAGCCCTTACAAATAGTAAGTTTTTTGTCAAAGACATTATGGTCCTCATGCAGCAAGAAACCTCATAATATCTTTACCTTCACAAATGCTTTCAAGTGACCACCAATCAAATTAACATAAACATGGCTTTAAGTCAACCTGTCACATATTTTGTGATAGGGAATGTGAAATATTGAAACTTATAAACAGACTGAAGATAGTGAGTGTCTCTTCTTCAGGTTATCTTACTTTTCTCTTTGGGACTGATCTTTCTATTTCCCTGGTTCCATTCCCTCCATGCTTTGCAAGGAACTGTAATGTGAGGAAACATATGTATGTCATTTTCATCCTTTAAGAGGGATTATTTATTGAATTTATTTTTAATAGGTAAAAGAATATGGGTCTCAATTACTATTAGAATTTTCTAATAAGACTGTAAAAAAATCTATTAACTTCAAATTCAATTATCTAGGTAAGATGGCTCAAGAACATATATATTCAGCTGTGGCATATACAGCATTAGAAACTAATAAAATACCAGATTATTACGAGGAAACAACCTGCAGATCTGACTACAGATATGAAGTCTCTCTCAAGTTTTTTAAACTTATTTTTAGCAACATTGGATTGTGTGTCTACACTCTTATTTACAGAGCTGAAGGAGAATGAAAACTATTTTCTTCATTATTGCTCTCTGTGAGAATGCTATTTCACATTTACAGCTTGAGCTCCACTAAAAAGCTAATGACAAATTGTTATTAGATGTCAAGTCGGGGGATATATCTGTCAGGCAGAAGGATGATAACAGCCTTCAGGACTGCTAGATCTGGACCTGCATTGGAATCTGGTCTAAGGCCAGGAACAGCAATTCAGCAAAGCCCAGGAGGAGTCGTTTTTGCCTGCAATCAGCAAAATCAGAACAAGAAGTATGTGCAGCAGTCAAATAATCCCAGCCACTGTTCGAGTGAAGCTGTATGGTGTTGATCTGTACCTGTTCTTTAGACCTCCACTGGTTAACAGAAAGTCTTACATCCAGTATAATTACAGGGTCCAGAACACGGTCTTGTCTTAGTAACTGCTTTTTAGAACTAATTTTTTTTTTTTCTGCTGGGCTAATCTTCTAAACTGCATTCCTTACAATATATTTCATGTGTGACCAGCAGGTCAAGGGAGGTGATTCTGCTCCTCTACTCTGCCCTTGTGAGACCCCATCTGGAGTGCTGTGTCCAGCTCTGGAACTCCCAACACAAGAAAGACATGGAGCTGTTGGAGCGAGTCCAGAGGAGGGCTACCAAGATGGTCAGAGGGCTGGAACACCTCTCCTACAAGGACAGGAGGTGATTAAGGCCAGGCTGGATGGAGCCTTGACCAACCTGGTCTAGTGGGAGATGTCCCTACCATGGCAGGGGGGTTGGAACTAGATGAGGTCCCTTGCAACCTAAATCATTCTACGATTTTATATTAGGATTCTCAAATGACAACAACAAAATAAGGTTAATAAGTGCTGCAAACAACTTGCCAAAGACAGTCATCCAGCTAATGTTAGAGAGTGCTTCTGCCAACCCATAGAAGGAAGGAGCACAACTCGGACATTGTTTCATCTACTCTATGTAAGTGTATTTAGCAAAGACCTTGGGCCAGGAACAGATGACAAATAGAGGTGTAAATTACAGACTAGCAAATGGGAGAAAGGCAGTGTAAATTGGCCCAAGTTGAAAAAACAGTTACTTAAAATCTTAACTTCTGAGAATGCCTATGACATAGAATGTAAGATCAGTGATGACGCTCTGGCATGGTGTTGAGAAAATTTATAACTGGCACTAGAATTCTTATTCATGTATCTCCCTAGTTGGAAAATGGCATATTTCCCTGATATCTAAGTGAACATGCAAAGATTTATGAAAATACTTACCAAAGACTTGTATGCCTCAATAGCCACACAATATATAAGATCAAAATTACAAGCACGTAAACTGCTCAGCAGAATGCAAATAGAAAGGGTATGTGCAAAAGGAAAATAAATTAAATGGCTGAAATTGAACTAATCGCATTGCAAACCTAACAGCACAGGTTTTTTTTTAGTATATAGACTTAGCTTTTAAGGAAACAGCCATGTCACTTTGACAATATAACTATGCACATTTTAACCAAAACTTAATTAAAAAAAAATCTATTCAGCGAATAATAATGGGAAAGTATTTCACTTATTTAATCTCTCACACAATGGAGTCAATGTGCCTACCAATTGGGCTATTCACACATAAATTGTATTTATTGGCTTCCTGTTAATATGCTCTAGTTATATAATAAAAACCCAGCAATCTTAAAGCTAAAGCATCCTTGTTCCTCTACTGCCATCAAACTGAGCAGTAATTGAGTCACTCAGGAAAGTATATTTGACCTTTAAGCTTTAAATTTTGATTATCCCATCACGTCACAAAACCAGATGTAAAGTCCTCTGTAATTTCCTATTTCTTAAAAGGTAAGAGGCAGTAATAGATCTTGCATTTTAATAGTTTAGAACCAATATCATTTTCACGAGAATCAAACAGAAAATTGTGGTTCATTTCAATAAAATCTGGACCTGGTGATTTTTGTAGTGGTCTTTTGGCAAAAAAATTAATTTTCTGAAGACAAGAGACAATATATCATCAATAAATTCATAAATTTTCATTCAAAAAACTAGAATAATTGATGAAGCAAAGCCTTAGCTCACAGAGATTCAATTTTTTTAATTGGGTGTTTCACCAACCGTAAGCCATTAACTAATACGCAATTTTGAAATCTGCCAGAGTAGAATTTGTAACTGTATTGCATTACAGGAAAAATATCAGTTAAGAAGAACAACAGGCAGGTTTGCTGATACATACCTTAGTCCTTCAGTATTTCAAAAGAAGGGAAGTCCAGAGCACATGATACTTCCAGGGGATTTTCAAAGTTTTGTGCTTTATATTGACTATAGTGGAATGTGCACCCCACAGCGCAATAAATTCTTGGTTTGATGGTATCAACTGGTACTTTAGACATTACACAGAAACAATTAGTTTTGATGGCCAAAAGGACTAACATGCAAATCTGCCTAGCGAAAAAGCTTCCTCTGAGCCAAGACTATTACAAAAAGAGAAAGGCCTCTGCCAAGTCCTTTTCCATCTCCTGTCTCCCTCCCCACAGAAAAAACCCAAATGCTCCCACATCCTCCAGCAGCCTAAGCCAGCTGAAAGCTGTCCTAGCATCAACATCACAGCCTGGGATAGCTCAAACAAAGAAAATTCCAGCTCCACTCAATACATCACGCATCTCACAAGTAGTATTGCTCTCCTTCCATTCAAGGAGAGAAAAAAAAATAGCTAGTTCAATATAGATGTGGCTGGTGGTGGGCAAGGCATTAATTAGCAAGGCAGAGAGACTGAACTTCAGTAGAACCTAAATGATGTGTTTGGCTCTGAAACACCAAACTGACTTGCTAGTTCTTGAGTTCGTGATTGAGTATATCATAAGAGCCTTTTCATGTAAGTTAAGATTCAGTCAAGCAGCAGCTATCTTACTACAGTGTTCTTCACCATGTTAGATAACCTCCTTTTCTTCAGAATCTTACTAGTATACATGACTAACTGCATTATGCATACAGCAGGAAGTAAACAATTTATTTTGGTATAACTCCCTGTAGAATACAATTCATGCCGGTAGCAATGATTTCTAATCTGAGTTTCTTTCAGCTGACTCTCCAGAAAAACCCAACTAAACCATTGTCTGTATTTCAGTAAAGTTCTGTCTACTCACTTTAATCAATTAAACACTCACATTCACTTTATCCAAGTTTGCTTGTGATACTGTGTCCTTGCTAATTCATGTCCAATACCACTCATGCATTATAAATGAAATTTTAAAATAACTAATCATACTTAAAGCCTAATGGATTTGATCTAAGTTTATTTATATAAATTAAACACGCCTCAACTAAAATTTTATATCACTGACTCAAGTAACGGTCAAAACTGTGTCACATGGGAAAACCAAGTTTGTAACCTGTTGCACCATCTACTGCCCAAAAGATACAACTCCGAAAAATACCACACAATTCAAAGAACATATTTAAAGGCAAAATACACGCATGTGTGATAGACTAATGTCTCTGAACCACAGTGCTGATGATCCTAATATTTTGGACTTCATTGCAGCGATACTACAGAGAGTACATATATGTAGGGCATAATTACTGTAAGTTACAGATGGCAATAAGGATAGTGTTTGGTTTTTGGTTTGTTTGTTTGTTTTAAATATTTGACTAAATTTCACAATGGTTAACTGCCTGTAAAACCTTTTTGTTTGTTTGTTTGAATTATTTATTGTATTCTTAAGGTATAGCTGTCATACAGCTCAAGCCTTCCAGCCAGAATACCCAAACTGTCACCTTTCCACTGTATATAGTCCATACATTATAACTATGTCAGGATTTTCTTGGTGACACCAAAAGTTGTCCAAAAAAAGTCCCTTACTTATTTACATATTTTAACAAAGGCCAAAGAAAAAAAGAAAAGGACTACTTATCTATGGGGCCTGGAGATCCTCTTGTTCTGTTAAACTTTATAACTATTCATTGTAATTGCCTTGCTTTTTAAAAAAAACCAAACAAACCAAGAAAAAACCAAACCAAAAAACAAACAACCAACTGTGGAGAAATCGGTCAAGACACTTTTCTCACTGGGAGGGAAGATAAAAACGGCAAGCCCAAGCTGTCTATAGCAATATGCCATAACGACACACGAATATTTTTCCTTTCCAAATGATGGCTGAAAAGATGCAGTAGCACATGATGAATTAAAAAGGTACTATTGCCTATTTATGGAACACCAACATAATTAAAACAAAAAGAATGCACTTATTTCCAGCTATGTGTATACAAGGAAGAGACCAGCAAATCGTAAGGCAATGAGAGAATTGCAAAGTCAGTAATTATGAAGATGGAAAGAGCAACTTATCAAGAAAGAATATAAGAAATAATTGCATAGCTTGACTAAATAATTACTAAATGGACTTACTGTGCACAAGTATTTGAAGGATGTAAACATGAGTGAATTGCAAGGGGACATTGCTAGCATTAATGGGTCAAAGTAAAAAGTTTAACTGTAACACTTCATATATTTTATTTCTAAGGCCCTTTAAATCCTATGTATCTTCCTGGTGACTTTCCACAAAACTTATCAAATATCATGATTAAGTGTACTTTTTTCTTTTAACGCACTCCCATGCAGTACTACAAGTTGGATGTTATGACTTTAGGTTTATGATTTTTTAATTAAAGTTCGGGGAAAAAATATTGAATTCAGTGTTTCCAATGGAAAAATGAAGGCAAAAGAGAATAATAGTATACATTATTGACCTCTAACTTTCTGATCCAATCCCAGATTCACAATGCATCCCTCAGTAAAGTGAAACAGAAAAACTTTTTTATGCACCCGAAAAGGGCATACGTCTTTTCTAGTGTTGATTGAAACCCTTGTGTATATGGCTGGCACAGCAGTACAGAAATGGTTAACCAGGCTAAACAAAACAAATGCTGTATCAACAAAATTATCAGCTAATCCTTCAGTAGTCTGGCTAATAGTTAAATGAGAAAAATCATTGATTCCGCAACATGGAAACACTACCAAGCACTGGCCAGATATCACCAAATGCATTCTTCCCCTCTGAATGCTATGGATAAAATCCTGTTCTTATAACTGGAACAAATGACAAGAGACAAATACTCGAGTCACTCAACACAGAGAAATCAGGAAACTTACAGACAGGCTGCAGAGGATAGCAAATGTATTACAGTAAAAAAGTAACTGAACAAATTCACACAAGAAACTGCCCTCAGGAGTTACTAACCATAAAGAAAGTCACGACAGAACTTTCGGATCCAAATACGAATTTGTATCAGCTTGCAAAAAAGCACAGGGAGCTGAGCAAAGATGTGGTTTATGTTGTTCAGAGGTATAGAACATACAAATCCATATGGTTACCTACCTTGAGAGCTCATGGTGTCCAAAAACTTCTGAAAAAGCTTAAATGATGTTCAAATCTACACGTATTACTCCTCTTTCCCCTTGATCCCCTCTTTTAGGGCCTCTTATATAGCCTAACTACCCTAGCTAAAGTTCTTTTTCTTCTAAGTCCATTGAAAAGCTTTACAGGATTTTATAAATGTCAGTGAAGCCTATCCTGTACCTTCAGAATGAAAAGTTGTTCTATCAAATTACTGTGATAAAAAAAAAATCAAATCTGATTTCTTATGGGACATAGTTCATAATTCCACTAGTTAAGTGAGTGTTAAGCAGGAAAAGTTTAAGGAACAGCTTTATTCCTTTTAAAAGTTCATTTGAGTAGCACTAAATGAAATTAGTACCAAAACTAAGACTGAGGAAGCCCTCACTGATTTGAGTAACAGCTTCTACTTATTGGCCACCCCACAAAATTTAGTTATATCTAAATTAAATTCACTAGCGTAACTGTCCTGTTCCCCCTCAAGTCTGATACAGCACTGAAGAATTCTTAAAGGTGTTGGTATTTGTGTCAAGCTTGCTTAGAAAAATAAAATAAAATCTTAGCTATGTAATTTTACACCAGATCAACAATTTATTTATGGCAAGGGTTTTAAACTTTTTCATCTGCCACTTGAGAGAAAAGACAATATCTAGCACCTCTTCAGATCAACATCCTCCAAGAGCTTATAGAAGGCAGGTAAAGTTTCTGAACATTAAGTGTTCAATAAAGCTAATCTTTGTTATTTTTCAAGAAAGGGGAGAACAGAAGAATCACTGAACTTTAGACTGTTTCCCTTTATTTTCAGCTAAACTATAAAACTACTTATGAGCACTTGAAAGATTACATGCATCAAGGTTATTTCAATTCATACATCAGTCATACCTTGTAGATGATAAGGTAAGTAGTAATTTCATATTTTGACTTCAGAAATGCTTTTCATGCAATCACACCGTACTTTTTCACAATCAAGGCAAAATACAGCATAGTTCTCAGACAAGGAAGCAACAGAATGTATTTCTGGGACAAGTCACACATTTTAACATTTTCAGCAAGAACTATCACCTGAATAAATGCAAGATACTGAACAGTTGGTGGTGCATCCACTCAGAAAAAAAATCCCAAAACCTCAGAATGGCAACGGATCAGACTTTGACCATCGCTCAGTTGTATCACACAAGACAGACATCGTAATGACTTCTATTCACATTTCGTACGGAAAACAAGCTACGCTTTCAATCCTATTGAGTAGTGGTAGGGCCTCGAACTCAGCCTACACAACCCAACTTTGTGTACTCCACTACAATTTGCGACCTTGATTCTTTAGCCCTTTCATACCTAGGACACACATGAAGAAACACTTCCCTCAATGATATTTAAAGATTCTGCAAAGCAGCTTTTTTTTTGCAGTGAGAAAGCACACACTGGGAGATTCATGTATCACTGACACCAGCCATGAAAAACAAACTGCATTATTTGCCAAACATCAATTTATAAAATATCATTTAGTTGTTTCTCTGCAAAAACCAAATTAATAAATGTTATTGTATGAAATATTCATGAATATGCATTACTAGACAAATGTTTTGCACAACAGCTGTGAGTTGTTTACTAATTCCTGTTTTAAATCATAATGATATTATTCTGAAGAACTGAACACCACTGTAACTATGATTAAAAGTGAGGATTAATCAAGTAGCCAATGGAGTAAACAACTGCATTATCACCATGAGTATCGCAGGATCTTGAAAGCCACAGAAATTTTCATTAAAGGTAGAATTTCTATAGAAGCAGAAATTTTCCTTTTGTGGCAAAGTAAAACAGGTGGAAACAAAAAAGAATTGTCAAGTGTCTCAAGGAATATCTTTTTCCAAACATGTTTCAATGCAGCAGGAAGATAAGATGGAAGCATAAAAAATTAAAGACTTGGGTATTTCACCTTACTGAGATCTTTCACAATAAAAGCAACTATACATTTTGTACGAGGCAACGTCCAACTCTAAATTGAATAGTTGTCAAGTAAAATCTATCATTATTTAGATTTTGTTGATCCCTCTACTGGAAAACAACTGCGACTTCTGAATGAGGAGACCCACTACCAGAATTTGTGCACACACTTAGATGAAAACAAAACTGCGTGTGGTAAGTTACAAGCAGACCACGACTTTCATGTGATTTGTAAATTGTCTTTAAGCTTCCCCTTCTCTTCCCTGTTGTTTTTGTTTTGGTTTTTTTTTTTTCCCTTGAGTGCTCACTTGCATTTGAACATTAAGGAGATTTTATAAAGGAACTGGAAGGGGATCCGTGAGTTTTGCATCTTTCTCTTTGATCATTCCAGGACAAATAAAAGCTCACTAAATGATACAGGATAGTTCCTGTGGTGACACAGCAACTACTTCATTGTAATGCCAGAGTATAACCACATCCTGGTGCAGGAAGATTCAAGGTTTGGAACGTGCAGGTTAAGAGTCTAACACTCAAGAAGAAGTTGCAACTAGCTGGGATATAGCAGTCTTGCTGAAGTGAATGGTGGATCCAGTGTTCACACAATTTTGCATACAATGAAAAGTTAAGCTAGATTTGGAGGTTAGACACTCATATTCCTGAAGAATATGGGCATCTAAATGATGCTGAAGTTAAAGTTAGGATAATTTGCATCTCTTTATAAAAGCTCTAGGAGGCCAGTTTTGGACCCAGGTGCAGTACAGTAATCACAGAATGTCTTAGGTTGGAAGGGACCTTAGAGATCATCTAATCCAACCTCCCTGTCACAGGCAGGGACACCTCTCAACTAGACCAGGTTACTCAAGGCTCTGTCCAACCTGGCCTTGAACACCTCCAGGGAGGGGGTGGCCACAATGACATTAAAGCCTTCAGTAAGAGATCATTTCAGTCATGAGGCGGAGTTACAGTATCCTCACAACATTTGAGTCTATACACGTTATTGCTAAATATAAGCAATTCCTCAGTCCGACAATTTCTTACGAGCGACCCTTGCACAAACACGAAATACTATGTATTTGCACAAGGATACACAAAACAAGTTAACTAATATTGCTTTACAATCACAGAAAACAAACTCAACAATCGTCACATATGATTTTTTTCGTTTTTTGCAAAATGCAGAGTTTTTAATTATAATAATTTTTTACTTCTGTTATTAATATACCAGTATTTTGACAGCTCTTACAAGAATATTCATTAGTAACACACATATTAGGGAAACCGATTAATATAATGCAATAAAGGGCATGAAATTAATCTTTTATAGAATACAAATGAAAAGTATATATAAACTTTGATCTTCTGCCATGAAGTGTTCTGCAAGAATTGATTTGATTTTATTTGCTATAATAAACAATGTGTTTACATGTTATGCATATTTTAGGCAGGAAACTTCGAATAAATCTTTCATTTAAAACCCATCTGTGTCTATGCATGGTAATCCTATGCATACAAGACAACTTTTATCAACTCTAATTGTTCCCTGATAACACATCTGATTATTTGCCCCAAGGCAACATTACAAATTTTAAGTTGTTTCTTCACAGCTGTAATTACCATATGTTTCCATTAATCTGATTCTGTTAGCTCACTCTTTGCTTTGTGATCTTGTTGTCAATCAATTGTTCTTCCAGCGCATGCATGAAACCAATTAGAATGGATTTGGGAAACTGGAAATTTAATATTTTTGGTTTTTTAGTTCTGAGGAATCGTTCCAACAACCTGAGTCACCAAACCTCATTTTTAAACATGTGACAATATGACCCCTGTGTTTCCAAGGGGCTGTAATTTATTCATCCATACAACATCCATTTTTTTCTTTGTCCATTCTTTAAAACACTATAAGCACACAGATATCTGTTAAAAATGTTGGGAAGGAACAGCTTTCTCTTACATTTTGAACGTGTCAGAGAGGGTGAAGGAGAAGCTGCTCTGGAGAAGCTACACACTTGATGATGTTTCTTAGCAACAACTTCACGGGAGAAGTTTGCAAGGAACTGCAAATAGGATTCAGGCAGTACTTTGTAGTTCAGTAATTCAGTTCCTTGCCCTAATTAAAATGATCCTGAATCTCTTTTGTTTATGAATACCGTACTTAATCCACAGAGTCTAGGCAGCAAAGATAAATTTATAGTTAAGAAAGACTCACTACTGTAATTCTGGTTGTGTTAACCAAAAATAAGAACAAGTCCTGCACTCTGTATTTGAAGCAATTTTAAACAACATTGACTGTCACTAAAAAAAAAAAAGGAACCCTGTCTGAACACAAGAATGAAGACTAAGTTGTAGTTGTCATAGGATAGTAAATGGACTATTATTTTACTTTAAAGAATGCCTATACATAATATTTGTTAAAATATGTTTTAGCAGCACGATAAAAAATGAAGATTATGAATCCTAGTGCTGACAATATGAAGCAGAGTTAAGCAACACATCTTTATGTGACTTTTGTTTACAGTATTTAGTTGAGGAAAAAAAATAAAAAGCTATTTTTAGTTATTGGCTTTTATTACAATAACTTACCCACACTGCCAACTTTAGTATACAGAATACAAAGTACACCATCTGGCTATAAAACAAATCCTACAAGTTACTCAACCATTTCATTACAGTTAATCTACAGCACGGACATCACAGAAATCAAAGCAGGTACATTTTAAAAAGGAACTTGCTAAACGCATCTACTAAGACCACACAGTACTTAAACTGTTGATATAAAGCAGGATAATATGAATCAATAGCAGAAATAAATATTCAAATAACATCACTATTTTCTTCATGTCATCAGATTTAACTCAAGAAATATATTTTTCATTGGACATTTGCCTCATCTTGATAGTATTAATTAGAAATTATATGGAATGATCTCTGTGTTCTTCAGCTGAAGGACATTAAGGAGGCATGCAAGAGGGAAGACACATAAGTTGAATTGCAAAAATTTCTGGTGAAATATCTTAGTTCATGGTATCTTTCTGGATCATGACCAGAACCATCAGGCATTCCTACTTCTCTAGCAACTAAAAAAAAAAGAGAGATATATTGTCAAATCTGTATGGCCTCAGGGTATTTCAGAAGTCCCTGGGCAAGCTAAAGGGCTGCTCCAGTCCAGTAAGCCCCTTAAATAATACCAACAAAAGAAGCGAATGATGACCCTCCAATAACTTCATTTGAGAAAGCATCCTGGTGCAGCTGCTCGCTTGGGCAGGCTGCGAATTAAGGCACCTCAGAGCATCTCACCACCTCCTACAGTCATCCAACTGCCTCTGTATTTTGGGGCCGGTAAATATTTAAATATTTCCTATTCTAGTGAATACAAACTGAACAGAAGTAGAGTGCCTTCTTCTCAACTTAAAAATTTGCTTGGTGCTTTCATTTTTGCACATTAATAAATTTGTACAGTTGGATCATCTCTGCCTGGAACATATCTTAATTTGCATTCTAAGAAAGCACCCAAGTTTCATTTCTGAAGGCCAAATATTTAGTCTCCAAACATATCAGAGACATCCCACCACAGAAATGGAAAGCTGAGAGCCTTTCAGTTGTTTGCTCATCCCTGACAAGAAGATTTCTATCTCAGCGATGGCTTTCACTGTGTCCAGTTCCAAATGTAGGGGACTCAAGTGTTAAGAAGAACATAAAGCAATGGTCACTGGCTTTTAGGATCATTTTAATTTCAAAATTATTTCAGAGTAAGTGAATGAAGTTTAGGAAATTTCATTTCACCATGAAGTGTGGAATTTTTTTTAATTTCCAGTAGAAAGCAACAGCAACTTTTGACTAGCTCAGAAGTTGCTTCACGTTTTGAGGACAACAGTGTCTCTTCTAAACTATCTGAATTTATCCAAAAGTAATCTTAAAATTGTGATTGAGGGCCAATTCTCACACTTGTTTCTCATGTTTGATAAATGGATACACTGCCTTTGCCAAAGTTATTTATACCATTGACAATATCATTGCGACATAGTAAGTTATAAAAATTCAGCCTCCTAATACTATTATTCAAAAATAAAATGCATCTCAAATGGTCTAAAATACAATTTTCATGCTAAAAAGCAAACTCTTGTTTCTTTTTCCATGTTAGCAAATATCCCTCTTACATTCCTGACTTCAGCATAGGCCAGAAGTACATTTATACCTCCAGCTTCCGTTCATGCAAGTGACAATTATGCCTCAGTATTTACCAATGGAAACACCAGAGAATTCTAAAGTGGAGCATGACATGTCCAAAATCATTAAAAAACCTCTCTATCAACAGTTGACATACAGGAACACATTGAACAGAGTTAAATGACTGTCTTTGGAGATTTTGTTCATTAGCTTAAAAAGTGATTGATAATGTTAGAATTGTGATGGATTTGTCTGTGGTTGCTGTTGCCTGTTTATCTGAGATGCATTACTGGAAATAATCTCCCTGCAAAGTAAACATCCCAATATAAAAAGAAGCTTAATTAGAAACTCAATCCAAGCAAGCCACTTACCAAATCAAAAAGAGAATTGGACAATTTTTTTTTTTGATGAACAAATCTTTCCAGGTTGCCTTTTACAAAGATAATCATATCTTTGTCAGACTACACAGATTATGTCTGTTAACCTAACAGACACTCATCCTCACAAACATCAGCACAGAAAACACAAACTCACAGTCACTGCCCTTAAAACTATGGCTGAAACATCAAAAAGCCAGGTTGAAACATCAGAAAACCCAAGATAAAAGAAATAATTAAAAAAATAAATAAAACTAAGTTCACATGGAGCCATCACATTGTTTTAGGTAGCTAATGCCTTCTTGCATTAGGCTGCTCCTGAAAGGTTCAACCCAATAAATTCTTTAAACTATGTCTATAAAATAATTCATACCAAGTGTTCAAGGTTTAAAGCCACAGTACAGCCCTGGGTGGGACAGCTTGCAAAGGTTGAAATTCTGTTTGAGAGCTCTCTCTGAACTCACCAGTTCTAACATATCTTTATCTCCAAAACGTGTATGAAAGTGTAAGAGGCTCAGCAAGCAGCAGTGTTGTACAGAAGTCCTCAGAGGATTAACCAGATTTACTTGTTAAACCTTCAGTCAGTACTGTTATGGTTTACATATGTGTTTTCACAGTAGCTGCTACAGTGATTAAACAACAATGAACTTTCACAATATAATATGATTTCATAAAGTCCTTTGCTTCTTTTAATCTGTTCTGCCATGGCTTTCCTCCTGCCAGTCTGATCCCTCCTTCAGCAGCTCTCCAGAGGCTTCTCTGCGCACCTCCTCGGGGTTGTATCCCCAATCACTACTACAGTCACCTTTGGATAATCTCATATACAGATAACATTTGGCCTGAGCAAGACTTCAAATTCCACTTAAAATCCTTCTGTGAATCTACAAGGGCATGGAGTTAAGGCTGACATACCCATCAGAAAACTCCTTTACTTAGCGAGTCAGTGATGACGACACAGCACAGATCGGCCAACAAATTCATCTGAAGTTTCACAGTGTTTTTCCACAATCTTACATGAAACTTCAGTTGTTCCATTATTACTGCCATCACTCATAAATAATGCAGAGGTATGTCTAAATATGCTGCATTCACATATTCAAATATATCCTGGCACACTTGCTCTTTACAAGAGTGGGCTCTTGATGCATGTTTAGGTCTCTTGGTGTTATGAGGAGTAGAATCATGTGGCATAAACCAAAATAGCTAGAACTTTCAATTAACCTAATTTTGTTCCATTCCTACATTTCAATTCTTTTCAGCATCATAACTTTGTACTACAGTTTCATAATCTAAAGATGTTGTACACTGTCACAGTGTGGCTCCAAAATTTTAATATAGACATAGAATGATGAATATTTTCCTTTCTTTAACAACATATTTAGCAATTTCAGTGATTAAGAGGCTTCCTACGGTGAGCGAGGGGAAAGTTTCTGGGTTGTTTTTCTTTGTTTGTTTGTTGTTGGTTTGTGTTTTTTTTTCCCCTTGGGTACTGTAAAAGAGATAGCTGGGAAGTCCAAAATACCTCTAACAAACATACATGAGCAGAACATTAAATGAAAAGAAGAATAGCTTCTCTGTGGAGAAGAAGTTAACCTGGGGCTTCCAC
Source organism: Trogon surrucura (assembly GCA_020746105.1). Taxonomy (NCBI): domain Eukaryota; kingdom Metazoa; phylum Chordata; class Aves; order Trogoniformes; family Trogonidae; genus Trogon; species Trogon surrucura. The sequence continues at coordinate 6,262,359 of CM036625.1, read as the reverse complement.
GTGATACTGCAGAAAAAGCAGAGTATATAAATACCTCAAAAGCAGAGATATGCATAGTATATATATGCAGATAGGGACTAGCTCAACTGAGCAGATCACCTATACTGAAACAGAAAAAAACAAACAAACTTGAAAGAATTCATTGGCTCTGCATCTATCATTCTAAAAGACCTAATTTTAAAGCGAAGATGAAAAATTTCTAAAAATTTTAAGTTCATAACATTTGGATTATTTTACTGTATTTATGAATTACAACCTTTTACTTGTACAGCAGTACAAATACGTATAGTTACAAGAAACTAAAACCGAAAATTTATGTATTAGAGTTACTTTCAATAAAGAGATATTTAGAATAACATCTCATACACTGTTTATTATCATTATCATCATAGAGCTGCATTTGCAGGTTAGCAGTATCTTTTTATGATGCTCTGATTTGAGAGTTGCTTTCAATTGTTCCTCCCATTGAAACTAGAGTTAAAAATATTAATTTACGCAATCTGAGCCATGGAATGACTTCAACTAAGCTGATTAGCATAACCTTCTCAGATGTCATCCATATTCATTTTGCAGATTGTGGCAATGCTTAATAGAAGAACTAGAACTGATGAAGCCTTAAGCTGTTTTAGGGCTACACTTCAGAAACCTGTGAATTCAGCAAATCTTACCGTTGCCACCTACAGCAAGCACTGTGTATAATGTTAAGTAACTGTTGTAAACTTCATTAAAGCCATCAAGGGATTTCTGCACTTGGTCACAGCAAAGATTAGAAATAACACCACCAGTGTCCACGCAGCATCCTTCCACAGCTGCAGGCTCCCCTCGGCTGGTGCAAGTGGAGCGGTTGGGTCCTCGAGGAGGTGATGCCTGTAGGTCAAGAGCGTTTGTGGCAGTGTGCCCAGCCAGTGCCACTGTCCAGAGAGCACAGTTTTGTATCTTGACTCACAGTACATACCACGGGAATCATCAAGATGTGGCAGAGTCAAAGGTCAAGAGCCCCAAGACCTGTGAAAAAACTCGTGTAACATCACCTGAAGATGCTGCCTGGGCTTATGCTCCTAATAACTTGATTCATTGAAGCCCAAGCCATGCAGGGTATTGCAAGGCAGGTAATTGCCAAAATATTAGTGGTTCCTTTCAGAAAATTATTTTTATTAGCAATGTTATCCAGGTCTGGGACCAGCAAATACAGGGCCATTCAGCACTGCTACAGACAAGTGGGTTTGTGTGAAAACAAATGGGGAAGAAGCTATTATACTTCTGATCTTAAGCTAGATTCATCTTCCTGAGTGGTGCTAGAAAACTATTTGAGTTCCCATGTGAAGTGCTGTATCCTCATTAAACATAAACCATGTGTTACAAATTTAATATTCCTTATTAATAATATTTATATAAAGATTCTGATGAGTAAATCCTAAAAGGCTGCAATCATACTCCTCATCCCTTTGGCTTCAAGGACACTAGATTAGAAACAAACTCCTGATAGTACATCTTAGGATCAGAGTTTTTGCTCCAATTCGCCTCTTACACACTTATCTCCAGCCATCCATGGACACACATTTGTTAATGGTATCCTGTGGCTACAAACCTTATACAATATTTATGCCTTTTAAAAATTACAGTCACATTGCTTCTCCATTACAATACTTCACACACAGCTCCCTCAAATATTAACTTTGCAAGGATCTCAAGAAAACACAGCCTGGCTTCATTAAGCATCATTCAAAGTAAGAATATCCTTTTCAAACAATTCAAATACACGTAAATGGTCACCGAGATACATGGTTTATTGTTTATTTGGTTTTAAATCCTTTGACATATCAAGGGACACAAATTCTGGTTAAATACATTAACCCACACTTATGTGAAAATAGTCCAAACACCATTATAGAAACCAACAATTTACACCAGGAGCGTCCAAGCCCTAATCCTGCTTCTATACCTTTTGCAGCATTTGTGATACAAAATGTGAATATATTCAACAAGTAAAACTCGTCCACTGGACACAGATGCCTGTGGCTCCCAGGACAAGTAGCACAAACAGCAGCCTTCCTCTTGGTGATTTTTAATTGGAATTTTAATAAAGGCTCTACCACACTGCAGCAAAACTGCCATTAGCACAGCACTGACTCTTTTAATCAAATTCCTCGGTGATTGTTCTTTGGACTGACTGGAATACAGAAAGTTATTTTAGTAATATTTATATTTTCTCCGATTTATAATTTAAACTTCTACTCGAGTAAAAAGACCAAAAGAATTGTAACATCCTTGCATATATTATAGTGGATGGTTCAGGCTATGTGGTCAGATCAGGTTTTTATAATACTTCTGTTTGAGCAGCACCCAGAAACACTAATAACTGGATTTCCCAGAGAAGTACTGGACAGGCTCACTGCGCACTAGTCTTCAACACCCATTTTGCTCTTATTATGAAGATGCAAATACCTACAGAATTTCAATGTATTAATGTCTTCCGATAAAAATTCTTCCTTTATCTCATAAATGATTGTAATAACAGGTTACGATAAATTCTAATAACTAAACTTCACTTTTCTTTGAAAGCCTCATTTGTTTACCAATCTCACTTTGTTTTTAGGAAGACATGTAGCTGCCACTACATTAATATTTTAAAGTGCACATTTTGTATTTCCTGTCTCATCCTGAATCTGAGAGGCAGAAGGGAAAAAAAAAAAGAAAACCTTAATTGCTCTACAAATTTTAGAATATGCATTTAGATTTCTCATACCATGCAAATCAAACTACAGACATCAAATACTACACTGATTTTTTTTTTTTCCTGAAAGGATTCTTCAGAATCGCAGCTAGATATATAAATATATTTGTCACTGGTTTGCATTTAACAAGCACTTGGGTCAAACATCATTTCGTATCTCTGCAAATTAAAACCTCTCAGTAAACAGAGGGCTAATATCCTTCAACAGCAAGAGATGGAATTTATGAGATCCCTTTTTTCACTGGCACAGCGAGCCAGGTAATTGATGCAGTAATGCAAAACATTATTAATGCTATTGCCTCCTCTGCTAACTCTAAACATACTGTATAGTCTTTTAAATCCACTGTGGCAATTGCTGTTATTTCCCTCGTTTTTGCTGCTGTGCTTCATATTTCTGTATCAGAAACCTTCTTTAAAAATTTTCTGACACAGTTATTTCAAAGAAGACAAACATGTAAATTCTGAAATATATCAGTTTTTCAAAACTAGGAAGGAAGCTGGATGTTTAACTCCAAGTAATCTATACATGGTCCACTAGTTAAACTTAAGACTATGACTTAGTCAAAGTTATTATTTTTGCATCTAATATTTTTATCATGTAATTAAGATACACATCTACCAAGTCCTTTTGAAGGGGCAGTTCCTTAAGCACTTTTTTTTTTAAATAAAGGTAAGCATCTTAAAGGCTTTGTATCAGGCAAATATTGCTCCACCACTGTCACTTCACAAGCAGATTTTTGTACCCAGTTGGTTAAAAAGAGACCAAAAAAGATGACTACTTAAAAAAAAAAATTCTATTTTTCTACATAATTTCTATTTTTCGGATTATCTGATTCTAGTTTACAATAATGCCATTAAGTCTGCACAATCCACCAGCTTTGCAGCAGGAACGTAGGGATGATTGGGGGAACAGGGGCATGTAGTGACCCTTCTGCATCACCAGCAGCCAGCTGGGCTCTTACTGATTCTGCAGTAATTTTCCTTTCCGAGTTTGTAGGGAGAGATGAATCAGAAGACACGATACGTTGTTTAAATGAGGTGTTGAGCAACTCGTAGGAGGGAAGCCAGCTCAAAAGAATGTTGTCCATTTGGTTTTCAGGATGGCGATTGTAAAACTGGTCTCAGCAGTAATGAAGGGCTGAGGGCTTATGTCTGGCATTCCACAGAGCACTCACGCATGTCTCAGTTTCATCACTTAGACATTATTGCAGGAAGGGAGGTTAAAAATAGCACACCAACCCAAAATAACATGCACAGGGGGACTTGGTTTATAAAAACTACGTACAGAACTGATGAGAAAGAATTTCAAGACATTGTGACTTGGCTACTTGAACTGTCTTAAGCTAGAGAGTAATAAGTTAACTATAATTACCTTCAGTTCCTCTCTATTTTTGATTTGTGCAAGACAAGTGACCACCTAAAACAGCAACATCTCTGGCAGCTCGTGCCAACTTTGGGATTTCATATCACACTTTCAAGATTTAGCCAGTTCAGGTTTGACAATTCGAGCATCTTTTGGGCTTTTTCTTTTATCTGAATTTCAGTGTCCTCTCGGAGGTCCATCGCCATCCTCCTTATGAAGTGGAATTACTACGAATGGTAGGATAGTAAGTGAGTTGCTCAACATTCCTTTGGTAGATGCTCAAACACAAGAGATGCACTTCAACACCACCACACTGAAAATGAATTATCTTCCCTAAGAACTAGCAAATCAAGAGATCCGTAACGATGAAGACCAGAAACAAAAATTTGCAGAACCAACATCTGACCCGATTAACTGTTTTAAATACTGTATTTGCAGTTTGAATCTTTCAAGATTTCTTGCTCTTTACAATTCAAAGTTGTCCTTCCATCTTTAAAATCCACTGTTTATGGATAAAAGGACAAGTTCAAATCACATTGCTTCAATCAAGCCTTGCTCTGGAGTAAGTGTCTTTTCATTTTTCTCTTTTTTTTTTTCTTTTTTTAAGGGCTGTTTGACTTCACAATATTAATATTTTAACACCAACTTTTGTGCATCTGAGCCACAACTGATTATCACATATACTCATCCCTACAGAAGAAAAATCTGTAAATGAGAACTGGCATTGAAAATGAAGAGCAAAGGAAGCAGTTTTCCCGATCATTAAAGATGCATGGGTTATTATTATAGGAAACATTTTAATTAAATGCCACTAAATCACTGCATTTTTTTTTCTTTAGTTTGCTGCAATGTATCACATATTTTTGTTTTATGGCCTTCACAGGAGCAGGGGGGATTGCTCTAGACTGGCCTGCTGTCACCTTAACTCCAACGTTACCATTCACAACATCATCACCACAAACGTTGACACTCTCCACCTTATCCCTACCATTCACTTTAACCAGCTTGGGTGGTAAAAGGTGACCATGACCACCTGTTTCAGAGAGGCTACGAGCTAAACCATGAGAATGTTTAATATCTTTATGGCCTTTTCCAGTCACACAAGCAGAAGAATTCTCTTGCAGTCACGAGCAAATCCTGAAACATTGCACCTACACCCCGCTTATCCTGGGGGTGTGCATTTAAATCTCCTCGCAGTGCACTTGCGTGACTACCATTAGAAAACACTAATGAGAATCTGCTAGCTGCAAAAAGAGCCCACCTAACCTAAGTGGCAGAAGGCAAGACAATTAAGTATGTTTAAACTACGCCATCATAAATGACTAGAAACGATCACGTATTTTCATATCTTTATGTTGGGCGGGAGGATGTAAAACACCAACTACATGCAATAAGGAAGTCTCAAAACTGATGCTGTGGGACTAATGCCTCTAAGTCAACTCTTTGAACTAAGAGCCAAGGCACATTTCTGATCACTTGCAACAACACATCACTAGACTTACAAACGGATTAATGCAGGTCGCTACTGCCCGTGTTGCACAGCAGACTCGTGTCTGACACACTAGCAGCGTGGTTTCAAATAGAACTACAATTTTCATTGCAGAGAAGTACTGGGTAAGGGGTAATGGGAAAACAAAACAAAATAAACCCCAAGCTATTGTACTACATTCTGTTTCAGCTGTATCTGTGAAATTCTACCAAATCGTTTGGAAGCTGTTCAAATACGGTTTGGAATAACAAAAAGCACAGCTTCATTTCAAAGCCAATATCGACCATTATTTTCCACAGGTCAGCACATTTAATGCTCTCAAAGCTGGGAAAAAAAAAAAAGCTTGAAGAGAATGTAATTTCTTTCCATGCTTTTTTGGACAAAAATCAAGAAGTACCCATCCTACAATACTCCCACCTCCATTTACTTTCTCACGTGGGATTGTGAAGTCAGAAAGGGAGAAAATGCTCTTTATGGAGAAAAGAACAGGAGGCAGGCAGGATGGGGACTGCAGAGCAAGTTCCTCTGCTGGCAAAAATGCTCTGTCTTCCAGATGGTGGGAGAAGGCAGCTGATTACATTCCTGTGGGAAGAACTGCATAGCCCAATATTTGCCAGGTGCTTCGAGTCCCTTGCTCTGCACAATTGTCCTGCCCTCTTCTACTCCCTGATGTTTAGTACAGAAGCTTCATTTTCAGGACAAATTGACTGGTTAGAGATTGGACAAAAATGGTCCCACCAAGGCCAAGACTGGCAGACATTTCTAGGAATATAAACTTAAACACACTTCAGTTAATAGGCATAGGACATGGAAATCAAAGTAAATAATCTGTGGGAAAGTTTAGTTTATCATTCTCCATCCAAGGCTAATCTTGGCTAATGTCCAAGAATGCTGAAAGGCAGAACAGGAAACTCAAGGTAGCACTAAGACCTCAGTTTTCATAGCTGGATATGAAGTTCACAGCAAGTTCTCTATTTTCCCTTGAAAGGTTGAACTGCATATAGCACTAGGTAGAAGAGCATTACTCATTAGAGGTTTAGTGCATTAGGGGTATAAAAAAAACCACTCTATGTCTCCTACACTAGCACCACTTGAAAATTGTCAAGTACACTGACAAAGCTGCAGTGTGAAACTTCAAAATCATCCCTTTAATCACATGCCACTCAAGATCATACAAAATCATAATAAATACCAGACTGACCATTTTAGAGTGCCCACCACTACTCTGAAGCACGCCATTTACTGCAGCGATGTAGAAAAAAAAACAAACCCACTTTTAGCAGCACATTTCCAGAGAACCAAGGAAACCTGCAAATATAGCCAAATCCAATCTTTCCCTCTCAAAAAAGGAGTCAACCTCACTGAGCTCAGATGGGTGAGCTTGTGTGTAAGCAGGTACGAAACTTCCATAATGCCCTTGAGAATGTAACAAATGTTTCATAATGATGTATGAAAACTTAGTTCTTTATTCTGTATGCCCGAGAGAAATAAAATGTTTGTGCTATCATACAATCCTAGCAGGTTTTTTTTACAGTATAAAGGCAAATAAAATACCCTAAAAATGCAGAGCAGTAAATTTTCAAAGATTCAGAGTACACAGGCAGGACTCATTGCTACACTGACATTGGAAATCAAAGGCCTGAGATGAGGAAGGAAAGAATCAGTTTTTAACACTGAGCACATGGACTGAACCTGCACTCTCCACTGATTTGCCTGGTTGTATCTCATTAGTTGCATTTCTTGTCATTTTATTAAAAAGAAAAAAAAAAAAAGAAAAAAAAGGCAGCATGCTCATTACCGATGATACATATTTGATAGGCTGTTTATGCTGGTAGCTAGATAATGAGTAAATACTTTCAGTAGCTATTAAATTTGAAATGTAAGGTATGTAAAAAAATTTTTCCCCTGACACTAACCTGTTTCTTAGACATACCAAAGCTCTCTCAGCTATATAATACTAAAAGAAAAATCTGTAATGATATCTCAGAAATTACTTTTTCAGTACTGTAATTCTAGAAATGATGAGAAATGAAGACTAGTAGTGACAGACAACTGAGTTTAGAGTTAAGCCAAGGTTCCTCTGGGAAGAGAGCACACCTATTAGTACAAAAATATTATTCTGCTGAGAGAATCGAAGTTTCCTGAAACAGGTTGTGCTCCTCCAGTTTACAGTATTTTCACTTTAAGAGCACAAGAAAACCTAGACAGACCCCAGAATGGGCAAAACAGACATGAAGTGCCGACAAAGAAAACAAAAGATCAACACGGAATGGAGAGAATTCACTTATCTGAGGTGTGGTATTGCCCCAGAAATGTAAAAAACACAGTAGGCACAACTGGAATATCCAAAGCACATACAGAAGAAGTACACTATGAAAGTCACAGAAAAGTTTATGAGAAGCTCAACATAATCTTCAGCATGATCATAGCTATTATACTGTCTGGTCAAAGTCCTGACTTTCATTGCAGGTGTATAAACTGAAGCCATTTATACCATTTCAATCTGAACAGAAGTTGATCTGAGAGACTTTCAGAGTCAGAAGGCTCTTGGAAAAGAGAAATAAAAAAAATAAATAAAAAAAAAAGTCAGTCTTGCAGAGCTGAGGAGGAAAAAAAAAAAAATATATATTACCTTATTTCTCCTTTCAGATACTGGAGGGCAATTTCATTCTTTCTCTCTCTCTTTGCACGTAAAAAAAAAAAAAGAAATACATGAAACAGGCCTAAACTTCTCCTCCTTCCTCAGCAAATTATCCCAGTAATTCCAACGGGAAACCTGCCAGTAGGAGCAAACTGAAAGTCCAGAAAATACCGACAGAGAATTGGACTATCTTTATTGAAAGATTCATGACATATCCAAAAGTTCAGCATCACTGTGGTTATCTGAGCAACAGCAGGCAAGAATCTGCATCCAAAACTCAAGTGTAGCTTGATTGCCACATGGTTAGATTTAAGCTAAATCTCGATCTGCAGAAGATTTTACAGTCCAAATTCAACTAAACATCTCTAATAGCTCTTCCATAAGCATAACTTTATTCGATATTTTCTGAATACCTACCTTTTCCTCTAGATATTGCTAAAAATGTGCATGGACAGAGCACATTTATAAAGATTTATATTTATTCTATAATTCTGTAGGCTAAGTCATGCTCCTGTTGCATCATCACAGTTCAGGAAGAAGAGTAAAATCTAGACAATTATCTCTAATACCGTTAAGTATTATTCTTCTACTTTTTTTCCCCTTTTCTCTATGAGAGAGACAACACCTATTAATACCTTTTAACTAAAGCCTGAGGCTCAAATTCTTATTTTCACACTAGTGACACCCCTACATCAGTATACTTCCAGAAAAAAAAGAAAAAAAATTTGGAGATAAATCGGGTAAGGTACCTACCACTTTCAAATCATACTGATACCAAATACCCTTCACATTCAGGCAGGATTTTTAATAGAAGGAACATTCTTTAATTTGTATGTCCTCCAAAATGCTTATAAGATTGGTCTAATAACCTATCTGAAGCTCTTGATTGCTTGTGCCAGATGGGTTGTTTTTTCCAAGTGTTAAACAAAAACGTATTATGTTCCCATTCAAAGCACAGGTATATTCCAGGTCAGACCACTGTAATCTCCAATCTAAAGAGATTCCACAGCAGCAAATGTGATTTTATTTATCTTTGATTTCATGGGTTGTGCCAGTCTTTGCTTCATCTGCAATAGCAATTTCCATGTGTTTAATTTGATGTAAATGTATGAAAGTTACATTAGTCAGCTTCCCTAACTAAAACTGTTGTATTTGAAACTGCAATTCATGGGGAGGTTGGGGGAGGACACCAAATGATCTAACCTGTCAGTCAGAGACATTTCGAGATGCTTGATACTAATTAAGCATATCAGCTCTGATGCCAGGCTTCTGTAAGACAAAGGGCTCCATCAAATTGATAAGACTCTGCTAAGCGGGGTTTAAAAATCAATTCATAATTTCTTTTATGTTTGTCATGTTTTGTGAAAATGAACTGCCATTCAATTTTTCATAAGCTCTGCACAAACAGAAGCAGCTTAATTTCAGGCAGTGTGCTGACAGGCCTGGGTAGCTTTATGAACAAATTATGATTACGCACAGCGATCAAGCCGCAGATAATTGAAGCGGCACACCAAACTATCCGGCATGCGAAGATTAATGGATGTCCCCAAAGTCTCTTTGAATCTGCATAATCTAAGAAATTCTAGCTTCTTTTTGCATTTGGAATATTTTCAGCATAAATAATTAAAAAAGAATTATCTAAAGGATTTTTCCAATGAAGACCACTGCGTTTTGGATTTCCTACTGTTTGGAGCCTATGGCTGTAGCCTGACATTCAGAACCCGCATCTGGGAAGGGCTATTTCTGCATCCCATCGCTGACTGCAAACATGAACATGCTCCGAAGTAAAAACTTTACTTATCTGTTTTCAGGGGTGTCAGATTCAATGTTCTCTAATAAACCAGCAAGAGCTCTGAGAACACGACACCTCCAAAAATACCAGAGCCAGTGTGTCAAGCTTTAATGGCAGAAACATGGCACAATAAATGAGAAAAAACGTAGCTCAATGGCATTAACTCTCCCTAAATGCCCAGTATCTGACATATGTTTATTTCAAAGTATCTTGGAGTTCTAGAGTTAACAGATACATCTCAGTGCAAAATATTGGTATTATCAAGAATAATCCAAAGGCTACTGTGAAGATTTAGTTAACTTCTATGTTTTGTCTACTGGTGAATATCAAGCCTGTGAATTAACTAATCATGGCAAAAACCAGTAAAAAAACCCAGATATAACTCTTGAATACTAAACATCTAAAGGCACAATTTTTTTTTTTCCAAGCTGAGAAAGAAAATGGTGAGACTCATTGCGTTAGGCATTGGGTGAAAAAGAAAGCATTAATATTGTCAAGGCAACAATGGATATATTTTACTATTATTAGGTGGAAAATTGAAGGTGCAGAACTCCTTCACTTGCTTTGTAATAGCTTGTTTAATAAAGGGGGACCAGAATAATAGTTTTTCAACTTAATATTATTACAGAGTAAGAGAAAAATGTTGTTTGTGATCTGACGCTGAAAACCATTTTCCTGCTGGCTGTGAACAGCTATGTCTGTTTTGACAAATCTATAGCTGCAGTACACAAAAGAAAAACCTTTCACTATCGCCTCATTAAGAGAGTCGTGAGTGGTTTTCATTGATTAGCTCATATTCCAGCAATAATCCTCAATATACTGAATGCTACATGTGAACACTGTTATGTGTAAACAGCTACCAGTGATTAGTGATCAATGATCGCCAAAGAGATAATAATGTTAGCCAGAGAGATAAATGTAATTGATGAACATATTAAAAGCTACTTCATTTCATTCTCCTGATACTCAAAGGAAGAAAAGAGATGCAGATAGTTTTCCCACCTTGTTAATTAGTATTTTCTTGTGAACACAAACATTAGATTTATACTAGACATTACATCTGAGATATATCCCCTCAAATAAAATTTTATAGAATCAAAACTAAATCCTGCCTTGCTGCTGTTTTGCCCAGACTTTTAAAATATTTCTACTTATTAGTATTGTATATTTTTCGATTTTACGGATGTATTGAACCATTTCTCAGAGAATGGCCGTAACAGGTACACATTTAATAGCTGCAACAGCTATAGGTTTTCACACTGATGAACTGCAACATCAGAAATGAAAGGGAGCTGCAAATGCAGCATATTCTGGTCAAATTGTTTCTCCAGAGCTCTGGAGCTGTCCCAGGCAGCAGTAGCAGTTGACCAGTTCTCCATGTCAAATGACTGTGGGTAAACCTCATTTTTGACTTAGGGGTTTGATAGCTTTAGCAGGGGCTTTCCAGGAGACTGACATGAAGTAACATTTCTAAAATCAGCGGGGGGCATGTGGCCTTTTATTCCCAAATCTGGTTTCCAAACAAAAGACAAGGGGAGCAATAATACGCAAAACACAAAGTTTTGCACTTTTGGGAGAAGCCACAGACTAGTCTTCTTTTAGCCAAATGAGTGCCTTGTAACGGCTGGTCCAATTTCAGAATTCTATTCTAGAAATAAAAGCATAATGTTGTTGTCCAAGGGATAGCCTCTCTCTGTCTATTGTTGTTTAGCCACATTTTTCCGCTGTTATTCTCCCCTAGTTTTAAGGTGACTCTTTCTTTGTTTGGTTGCTTTTTCACTTGAATGCAAATCACAGTGCTATTGATGCCCACATATTCACACAGGGCATGTTCACAAATTAAGTAACATCTGCATTTCAGAGTCAAGTAAACACACCAGTAATGTCACCAGGAGTCTGACTGTCCTGAAAGTAGCTTTAGCTGCAAATTAGTCTTTGATGTTTCTGACTGCTTTTTGACTGTTCAGTCTATGCGATGAATCCATAGGTGTACTTTATTCTTAGACTTTCTCTTCCTTCAGGCTCAAAGGTTACATAAATTATTGAAAAACTTTTCACTGTGAAGCAAAAGAACTGACTAGTATCCTTCCAGAAAAGCAGGTCCTCAGATTGTACGATATACAACTCTTGGGCTGTGAAATTTTGTGTAAACTCACTGAAGCATTTCACAAGTTTTGATGTAAATCCAGAGTGTAGCAAGTTAACCATGGGGATGATAACAGAGGTGACTAGTACAACAGAGATCTCTAAGAGGCAGTGAGTTTTAAAAACCTACTTAGCTAGAGATATAACACCTCCCACAGCACAGCCAAGAGTGCAGAAGCAGCAAGCAGGCATAGCAGAGAACACAGCTATACTTAACAATTCTTATAAAAAGGGGGGCATAACTGATGTGGGAAAAGAACAGCAGGGTAGGGGAACTGTTGGCTTACGCACATGTGGCTTTCACTCTGAAGAGCATGAGATGGGCACCTTGCAAGTACTGGGAGAGCAATTCTCCTTATTTTATGCATTGTAGGATGAGATATTTTTACCATGCCTCTCCAGAAAGCCCGGTAATAGTCTGTGTCTTCAAAAGTGTTACCTCATCCTTTCGTGCTGTCCTTAACACACGGAGGATGTGCTGTCATGATCCGAACTAATGTGCTGGAATGGTCTGGATCAGCACATTCAGATTCGTTTCAGCTGGTGACTTACGACAAACACCAATGCAACGTTTCTACTTTCTCTTCCAATTAATCAGAGCTTGTACCATTCTGTCACTTCCCCTACAAAATTACTCCTGATTTTAACAGTGCTTTCCCAGGTGAGCTGTAAGTAATGACTTTTGGCAACATTCATTTCAGCATTCCTTGCCAACATCACACCTCTATTAAGGAACAACTGACAATCACAAGGTTTGCCGATATCATCCTAGGGCTTGTGTACCTTAATTAACTTAAAAGACCAGTCTACACAAACTAACATTTTCATTTGTGAGTGCTAAATCCTCTCGACTTGAAAATTAGAAGCCTAAATCAGACACTTTGAAATTCTCATTGTGAATCATTACTTTCTATTACTGTATACCTTGTAAACTGCTGCACATAAAAGCCTTGTCTTTCATTTACAACTGCTTGGAAAAGTAAATTTCTTTTTATTAGCTACAGCATGTAAAGTTTTGCAAGTGCAGTACTAAAAGCACATAATTGTTTTTTTTGAACCAGTAAGTACATATTTCTCTTTCCAATTGAGAGTTAAGTTTCTAGAGTACCGAAATATCCTACTGCATACAGCAGTTTTATATAATGTTTTAATTATTGGTACAAAGTCTCAGACCAAGTTCTCAAGCCTTTAGCTTTCTTGCTTAATCTAAACAACAGATTCTTCATAGGCTAACAACTGGGGCAAATGAGAACTTCAGTGAAGAAAGAAATAGTAAAAATAAGGTCAGTAAAAATATAGCTAGTTCAAAACTACATTTTTGTTAATCTGTCATCTATGTAACACATGATGGTAATAATAAAGCTGAAACAAGAGTACCAATTTGAGTGATAATTGGAGAGAGAAGTTTCTCTCTCAAGGCTGCAATGCTATTGCAGGAATGGCACTACAGAGCCAGCCTCACATCTGCAGGAATGAATGATGCAACACACTAATTCCTGTTGGCTAAACGATGTTATTACATGGTAAAGGTCACTTGTTCACTCTTGTGATACAACTTCAGTTGAAAATGGCAATTTATAAACTTTACCTAAAATGCTACAATCAACAAATAAGCTACAATGGCAGGTCTGCAGATAAACTAATCAATGACCAAAAGAAGACTTCAAGGAAACGTGAGTTTTAGATAGAAACTGAACTTGATTCTCTTCGGAGTGACATTACTGTGTGTCTTTTTGAGTTTGGTAGAGACTCTCACGACTTAGATAACATTTGGAAGAAGTCGAGACTCAACATCCCAACAGGAACTTTGTGATTGCACTTTCATTACTAATATTGTGTCATTACTGCTTGGTATTACCCATCTAAACTTGTTTTAGGGTTCTTTTTTTGTTAATTAAAAAAAAGCCTTTCTATTAAGACTGAGAGAACTGGGGCTCTTGAGTCTTGAGAAGAGGATTGGGTGTCAAAGGTGCCAGTCTCTTTTCGGTGGTGCCCAGTAATATGACAAGGAGTAATGGGTATGAGCTAGAACATAGGAAGTTCCACCTCAATACAAGGAGAAACTTCTTTATTGTGAGGGTCATGGAGCCCTGGCACAGGCTGCCCAGAGAGGTTGTGGAGTCTCCTTCTCTGGAGACTTTCAAAATCTGCCTCGATGTGCTTCTGTGTTACCCGCTTTAGGTGATCCTGCTCTGGCAGGGGGGTTGGACTAGAGGTCCCTTCCAACACCTAACATTCTGTGATTCTATTCACCCTTCGTTGGCAATTATTTTTAAAATAGAATAATTTCAGCAACAGAAGTTTTACTGAAATGTTGTCCATAATTAATCCTTTATTAAAGTATTTTCTTGGGGTTTTTTCAATCAAGAATAAAAATACTTTGCTTCACAATATTTAGTTAGATGTATTGGAATTTTTTAGCCAAGGCAGCTTAATAAACAATTAGGAGTTATAGGGTACACAAATATCTATTATTTACTTCTAGTTTGAGTCAAAAAAAAGGAAAGTAATGGTTTAATATACACTAAATTCTGTTCATTATTAATTTAACTGTGTGGAAGACAAGCATTTTCTTTAGTATTTCCAGATATAGCTTGATACAACATGTACATTGAAGGATTTAATGCAACACACTACGGCAATGTTAACTCTACACAATGTTAGAGGAAACACTGACTCCACCTGTTCTTTCAACAGGCATCTTGTCATTTGAGTCAAGCAGGATAAAATGACTCCATTTAACCAAGGAGACACCAAACATCTGCCTGAAAATTCTTCAAGATTCAGTTCCCTCACACTATCCTTTCACAAGTGGGATGAGAACACCCATGCAGTTGATTTAGCAGTGGCAGACCAGCTCAACCCAAATCAGTCCTGGCTTGTCCAAGACTCCATGCCTTGATTTACTTAAGGAGCTGCTCTGACACCTGTTCTGTTTGCTTCTCAAGAGACACTGGCTGCCATTTAGGAGTAGTAGCTAAGAAAAACTGTAATGTGACATTGTGTTTGCCCTTTTAATTTTTATTTCAGGTTCTTGCACTTACAACGAAAGAGGAGAATACTCCGCTCAGAGACCTTCTGGAGCACAAAACGCAGCAGGAAAAGCACAGGAGGTACCAATAGCCCAAGGCACCGGGATTCCCAAGAGAAGCAGGGAGCAGAACAACAACCGTCAGCTCTTGGGGGACAGAGAGGAGTATATTTACCTGAGAACTCAAATTTTGCACAGGTTCTCCAACCCACAGAGCCAGTGAAAACTGCTGGACTTGAGAATGCAAAAGTGGAAGGAAAGATCTCTTCATTCAAAGGCACAACAGGCAGCAAAGAAATTAGCTTTTCTAATATCTTATTTGAATCTGTCTCATTCTGCAGATCAGAGTTCTCCCTATTTCAAAAGCTCTTCTAATAAATCCAAGGTCTACAGATTAGAAGACCAGCAGCATCTATCAGCATACTTATTTTAAGGAAACAGTGCTGGTAGTCACATTTCAAAGCTATGGCTAACTTAGGATCCTACCAAAACTTTCTGAAATGTCACCTGGTTAAATTTGCAGCAAACCCAAAGATACAGTAAATGTATCATACCTACAGGCACTAACATCCACTTTTAACAGAGTCATCAAATACTGGAGCACACTTGCTACAGTCTCCTTGTATAGTTGACGAAAAGACAACAGCATCCTCAGGTGCCTTGGGCTCGCTTCCCTTGCACCAGACACACGGTCAGACTGGGGCCATGAAGATCCTAACCTGAAAACCTCAGTAAAGCACTTCAAACTAGGTGGGGTGACTACAAACTGTCACTGCCCAGAGAGGTTGTGGAGTCTCGTTCTCTGGTGACATTCAAGACCCGCCTGGACACGTTCCTGTGTGGCATTATCGAGGCGTTCCTGCTCTGGCAGGGGGATTGGACTTGATGATCTTTCGAGGTCCCTTCCAATCCCTGACATTCTGTGATTCTGTGACTTGGAGTGAGCCATGTAGGAGCAATTCAACCCATATGAGCACTTCCCTCCCTCATTTCACACTGGTCAGTCACAGGCTTGCCTATAGAATGAAGCACCCTCAGTACATGACACCCTTGTGCTGGAAAGCAACGGCACGAAGAGACATAATTATTGCTATGTGAAGAAAATGGAGACTCATAATCACTTCCATCTGCAGTGGAGCCCATTTTATCCATTTCTTGAACTGCTATTTCGGGGGGTCTTAATAAAAATTAAGTAAAAGAAAGCGCAATTTTTGCTGGGGTTTTTTTTTTCTTCCTGGGCAGACAACGCTGCAGTCTCTGAATAATGAGTTATATAATAATTCACATAATTTTTCTTGATGTAAAGAAGAAAAAATCCTCACACGATAATGCCATGGAAGGGCATCCAGGGAAGTGGAAATACCATGGGTTTTCCATCAAACGCTCATGTGGCTTCCCTAGCTGTGGGACAAGGCATTTGAGTGCCATTGACCGTACAGTGCTTCTATTCTGTATTTAAGACAAAAAAACAAGTCATAAAGTTTATTTTACTTACCTTATCTCTTTCCTGTCCTGTTTTTGAACATATCTGAAGGAGCTTCTCAACTGCTTTTATTCCATTACCTTAAATACCTAAATTTCATTTTCAGTAAGGCACTGTTTAATGAATATTTATGAGTATAGATCCTGCAGTGTTCATGGAAACTGTAGACTTCCCTTCACAGTAGGCTACAGATTTACATTTTGCTTTTTATTACTGAAATGTTAGCCACACAAATGGATATCACTTAAAGAATAAGATGACAGTTCTTCCTGCAACTCTAGCACCTTCATCTGGGTCACTTCATGTAGCATGTTACTCTTTGGCTCCAGAGAAATAGAAATTATATTTTTGATATGCAATAATTAATTAGAAAAACCATAATTACAAAACTTCCAGCAGCCACAATTTACACACGGCAGTCTCAAATAGACAAACCACTGTGAGTAGTCTCCCTGAAGCCACTGAGATCACTGGCAAGAATAAAATTACTCACTTGCATAAGTGATCACAAGACAAGATCTTCATTACAACCATACACAACCTGATAAACAGCAGCATTAACTCTGAAGTTTATTCTGAACACCACCACATGGTGACAACACCACCAAATGAAGGCGATGCATAGGAACAGCACTGCAAGAACATCTTGTCAATGCCAGACATTCCTCCCAAGTAGCAATGGTCACTCGAAGTTACTCCACTGCACCAAACATGGAAAACTAAACCCATTTGTATGCCTCTCTTTATTAATTTAACTTTGCACTTGCAAAATCAGGGGTATGCAAATCAAGTTCTATACACACAACTACCCATGTCCAGAGAATATAGATTTCATACGTTCTGAAATAGATGAGTGACCCAAACATTTCTCCCACAGCTATGTAAATAACCACTGAATAAGTGACAAGCTCTTCTCTGTAACCAGCTTCAGTCCAAGATGGACTTACACAAGATCAATTCAAGTGAAGCAGCTCAGGAAGATGGGAGAAGAAGAGGGAAAAACATAATTCTTTGAACTTCTTTCTCTTTAGAGTAGTAAGAGATGTGGAAAACATATCAAAACTTCCATGGTTTCAAACAGAGCTTCAGACATACATACTTTGTAGTTTTTGCTTAGGAGTGTTTGTTCCCTCTGAGAAACATCATCCCTATAGGTTGTGAACAGGTTGCAGCTGCCTGCAATACACGATTTCTGTGGAAGATGTTGAAAACACGTGGGGTTTTTATTTATGTATTTAAACAAGCTTAGTTGTCTGAAGTCATATATATATATATAATGTATGTATATGTACAAACACCTTTCCTGAAGGGCGAGATACACATTACACTCTTGGAGTTTCAATATGAAAGAGGCAGTACTTCTGTTGTACAACCTGCTGGGTAGAAAGTTCACAGAAGAGTGAAGAATTTTTACACGGAATAAAAAACAACTGGGCATTGTCATTTATCAGTTCTAGAAATATTTCTGATGCAAATGATACAATATAATCTGACTTTCAAATTGCAATCAACGTTCAATTTGCAAGCTAACAGTTCAGAATAGCTTAACTCTTGCTACTTGAGTATTTTTTGTCATACATGGAAGGCTCTCTATTTTTTTTTAAAGCTAAGACAAAAGAGAAATCCCTTATCCAAATTCAGGTGTTGGAGCCTGCAGACCACATCACTCCCTTGACAGTGTGTACCAGAACAGGGCTTCACAATACCCGTGCATTGTAATTATTTATGAAAGACGTACACATTTTAATATTGCAGTTGTAGTTGTACAGTTAAAGGAGACTAACCTTAATTGTTTTTGGAACTTTCGTTAAAATGTACTCTTCCTATCGCAAGATATTTTTTTTTTTTTGCACCTGAACACTGCTTTGTCCCTTGGATGATGACTTAAACAACAAACACTGAGACAGAAGTGAGTTGCAGCATATTGCTTGAGCCAGAGAGTAAATGGTTATGTACCCTTTCTTAGCCTATGGCTAACCCAAAGGGAAATGAACAGAAGAA
Source organism: Trogon surrucura (assembly GCA_020746105.1). Taxonomy (NCBI): domain Eukaryota; kingdom Metazoa; phylum Chordata; class Aves; order Trogoniformes; family Trogonidae; genus Trogon; species Trogon surrucura. The sequence goes on along the minus strand of CM036625.1, from coordinate 6,243,680 downwards.
GTCATGAGCTACCAAAACCTTGGCCAATATGTGACCTGATAAGCTCAACATAGAATCACAGAATCACAGAATGTTAGAGGTTGGAAGGGACCTCAAAGATCATCTAGTCCAACCTCCCCGCCAGAGCAGGATCACCTACCGTAGATCGCGCAGGAACGTGTCCAGGCGGGTTTTGAATGTCTCCAGAGAAGGAGACTCCACAACCTCCCTGGGCAGCCTGTGCCAGGGCTCTGTCACCCTCACAGTAAAAAAGTTTTTCCTCATATTTTTATGGAACCTCCTATGTTCCAGCTTCCACCCATTGCCCCTTGTCCTGTCACTGGACATCACTGAAAAGAGCCTGGCTTCATCCTCCTGACATTCCCCCTTGACATGTTTATGAACATTAATGAGGTCACCCCTCAGCCTCCTCTTCTCCAAGCTAAAGAGACCCAGGTCCTTCAGCCTTTCCTCATAAGGGAGATGCTCCACTCCCTTCACCATCTTTGTGGCTCTGCACTGGACTCTCACAAGCAGTTTCCTGTCCTTCTTGAACTGAGGGGCCCAGAACTGGACACAAGATTCCAGATGCGGCCTCACCAGGGCAGAGTAGAGGGGCAGGAGGACCTCTCTTGACCTACTTGCTACTCCCCTTCTAATACACCCCAGGATGCCATTGGCCTTCTTGGCCATGAGGGCACATTGCTGCCTCATGGTCATCCTGCTGTCCACTAGGACCCCCAGGTCCCTTTCCCCTGCGCTGCTCTCCAGCAGGGCAGTTCCCAACCTATATTGGCACATGGGGTTATTTTTTCCCAAGTGCAAAACTCTACACTTGCCCTGTTGAACTTCATAAGATTTCTCCCCGCCCAGCCCTCCAGCCTGTCCAGGTCTCTCTGAACGGCTTCTGCCACAGACAACAAACACTTCTGCAACAGACAACAGAATTCCAGGTCATTGATAGTGCTAAAACTAGGATTATGTTTTAACATTAAGGTCTCTCCTTTTACACAATCTTTACGGCTTCATTTCTAAACAGGTACTGTTATCACATTCTAACCACTTCCCCTGTGCTTCCATGTGACTGGGTTACCTCTCAAAAAATTAGGTCTTGACACACTGTGAACAAAGTGTGGTATCGATACCATTGCTAGCAACAGAACTACACACACAAAGCCAAGTGCTGGTTCTTGAAGTAGAAGCTCTTTGAGATACAGTCTAGTTTCCAAGTCATCAAGGTTGGATTTTCTCCAGAATAAAACAGGCTTTTTGTACATAGAAATAAAAGCTAAGCAGCAACGGTGCCTTCCTCATATAAGTTCTAATTTATAAACGTGATAGGAGACATGTACTTCCCAAACTCAATGGTACTTCTTTAATACTTAAAATTGGGTACAGGTGTGATATCAGACTGATCAAGACTACACGATGCGGCAGAAAAGACCTGAAAGAATAAGACGGCAGAGTTAATTACAGCTATAACTGGGTCCCATGACAAACTTCCTCTATATAATCAGAAGGACAGAAACAATAAAAGTGCCAAACAAAACACACCAGAGGTTTATATTAATATACATGTTTACAGCATTGATCTCCTGCCATCAGCAGATGGAGAGCTTAAATCGTTACACCTCAGCTTTGAAAGAGGCACAGCACGAGATACTAAAGGATTTTCCAGGGAACATTGTAACAGGAGAATTTCAATGGGAATTCTGCAAGTAAACTCACTAGGAAAAACTGAACATAAAACATGGTACACGTGCTCTTCCTCCTTGTTGAAATTCAAGCAGCCAAATCACCTATATAGAACAAAACTGGATTTTCAAACACAAACAGCCTCACCTGGAGATACACAGCTGTCATCCACATTTTAACAGCCTGGCTGGGAGAGTCTGGCAAAATGTGTGAACAATTACTACAGTCACATTTCACTTTGTCCTTCTGCCAAATTTGCACTTTTTTCATTTACGAGCCTGCTGCAAGAATAACTAATTTCTTGCCAAATTCCTTACTTGCATTCAAAGGTTCATGGAAATCAGGCATCCTAAAAAAGATTAAAATCTTTCAAAAAAATCTAGGGAGTTTATTTGCATCAGGTAAGAACAGTACGTTCCTGAGATTCTCACTCTTTCTACCAAGACAATAAAACTTCAGCGGTAACTCGCTTTTCCTGGATAATATTAGAATGGGATAAAAAGTTAATCAAAAATACATCCAGCGATAATTTCTATAAAAGGTATGTGACACTAGCATAAAAATAATATTTTGCTTGTTAGGAAGTTCCACTTAACATCCCCATTTACAAATACCTCTTTTTAGGTAACCGAAATATTAATCAGAATTGACTACAGAGTACAACAGTCTGGAAATGACTGTGCTGTTGCACTTGCTAAGAAGCTGAAAAGCTCAGGTAAATTGTTCCAGGTTAGCTTTTATGCACCCTTCTGTTAGAAAAGTCAATGTCACCTTTACTGGTTTTTGTATATTTCATATAGAGAAGCAAAAACAGGATTGATGAACGAACAAAATCTTATTAAACTCTCCTACAACACAAGCTGAACAAAATTCAGGTCAGAGAACTGGATGAAATCAAACAGGGTTTTGCTCTAAATCCAGACAAGCAGCTGCTGATTGCTACTGTAATTAGTAAAGACAAGGTTTGTATATGGTCCAGTAGGTATGGATGTCAAAAAAACATGATAGACTGAGAACAAAATAGTTTTCAAATTCCAATGATATCCCCTAGCTTGCCAGGAACAGCAATTACTTTTTTGTTTTCCTTGTAATACAAGGACCAGGTTTAGCCTTCTTACGGCTCTGTATTAACTCAAAGCAAACCCGATTGCAGTAAACAGATGCAAGGAATAATGGTATCAGAATCCATCTGACAGAGATGAATTCAAGTTATTATGCTGGTTAACAGAATTGGTTTCGGCCTATAAATAAATAATTTCAAAGAAAATACAAACTATGACGGAAAAATGTAGCCCAAGATAATGATACCACTTTCATCCCTTAATCGGGATCACTTCAACATGTCAGAGATAACCAGAGAGAGAGGAAAAAGAAAGAAGCCAATTTTAAGCACTTAGTGTTGGCAAGCCTGCATTAAGCATCTTGTTGCGATAAGGCAAAAAAAAATTCCTTTTTTTTTGGAACACCACTCTCTAGACATTTGATTTAATGGATTACACTATTAAGTACCATTACTAAAGACCTATCTTCCAGCCAGCTAGTTTCCTCTCACACTACAAGCACACAATATTTGCATTGCACAGAGGTGCATTTCCTCTTGTGACAACTCCCCATGAAATATCTTGAAGTCCTCTTGTGCATTTCACTGTACCTTTTACACCAAAACATGTCCGAAGAGCTTGAATACAGCTCTAACAACTCTGCTGGGGTTCCTGGTTCCTTGTTAAAACTGGAACAGAATCATGTTTCTCCCTCAGGCACTGCCTTAAAAAAACTTTAGGCCATACGTTCTTGAATTATTTATCAGAAGTTATTATGCAAACAAGGATTAAATAATTCTCTTTGAGCTGCTTGTGGTAAGCACAGCAGCTAGAGGCATATTGCATGTGTGATATCTACATTTTATCCAGCCTTCCTGGCAAACAAATTGGATTTTGCTAGAGAGATGCAAGACTTGATTTTCCTCTTTACTCACGCTGGCGTAAGTGAGAGAAACCTCCTCAGAATTTGATGGAATTACATCAGCATAATACTGGGTAAGTGAATCAAGGCCACTATTTGTTTCCAAATGCATTTGATTAATGAGTATTGGACAAAAATAGTACAGGCTGAGACTTTATTCTGCCCTCTTGCTCAATTCATCTGGCATTGCTTTAAAAAACAGCTAATCTTTTAATTAACAGAGGAAACAAACAATAACCACAGAATAATTTCAAATTTATTTTTTTTTAAAGTTGTGTCATCAACCATATGAAGTAGATGAAATCCTCAGTATTTCCCAAAACAGGCATCACTTTCTAAATACACTTTAAAAAAATACTTGCAATCTATGCCTACTTAAGCAACTGTTGTCACTTCTGTATGATATCAGTTCAAGAAAGTTACCAGCCTGCTTAAAAATGTGAATTTGTGCAGCTGTACAATAAAAATAATTTAAAAAGAATAAAAATCATGAGCTGTATCGGAGCGTGTTATGTGGCAGAAAATATCTGGGAGAAGCTATAAAACAATTATTGCTGCTGCCTAGGATAAGTACTACCACATTTTTGCTATTTTGTTCTACATGGAAACTTAAAGAATATAAGTGAAAAGCCCATTCCATTTAGCAAACTCCCCAAAAGGACAGATTGCTTCATTCATTTCTCAAAATTGACTTATTTGCACATGCACACAAGTGCACACAAACATGCACGCAGGAAGTTTTTAGCACGGCAAGGTAAAAATTCCATCTGCTACTACTGAAGAAAGGGATACTGAAAGTAATTGTAGATTTCCATGAAAAGCAACATGGCCAGGCTACCTAGACTATGAAAGCTGCACCTTTCTAAATATTTAGGCAAAGTGTGTTATATACTTTGATTTGGAGTTAAATACAAGAAAGATTTTCCAAACTTTTATCACCCAACACCAAAAACTGAACAATGAAAAAACACCGGTTACTTTACTTTGGATGCAGTAACTCCGGTTCTTCTGTTCTGGCAAAACTGTCCCATCTCAACAAGTAAGGCGCAGACTGCAATCTTTGCTGCCAGGATTATTTTTTATTTTTCTTTGTTTTGTCCAAAGGTTTTTAAGCTACAGTACCAACAGTAAACTCAGACTCAAAATTAGTGTGGTCTTATTCAGGTAAACATCTTCACTGTTAAACCAGGCTTTTCTTCCTTACGTTCTGCTGGGATCACATATTTCCTACCTACCATATTTCCTACAGCCCTGAGTCTCTCACACTCCAGCCACATCAGCTTGGCAGACCGTGCAGACCGCTGCAATGGCAGATGGAAACAGAGAGGGGTAAAGGTTGGAGCACATTCAGCAAATAGATATGGTGGAGCCCTCCAACTGAACCCCTCAGGCTGCGGAGGCTGATAGACCACAATCCTGAACCTCCTGGGCAGCCTCCCTGACCACTATTACCCGTCAAAAGATGCAGATCAGGCTTCAGACACTGCCCGGGCAGTCCTGAATGAAGCAGCTGTGCTTCTAAGGCAGGTGGAAGTTCAGACTCACCCTCCCAGTTTAAGATATTTCAGTGGCTAATTCTATAACTCTCCCCTGGGTGAATCTAGCCCCGAGCAAACGCAGTGACTAATAGCTAAAGCCAATGGAACTTCTTAATTAATGTCAATGGGTACAGAATGAAGTCCTTAAAAGAAGTTAATTAAAACTGAGGGGTTTGGTGCAATATAAAGACGAATAATGTGCCCATGTATTAATACAGAATTAAAAAGAAACCCCAAAACAGTAGCTCCAACATTGTTCAGGAATATTACAAAACTCCAGAGGGGAAAGAATGTAAAACTGGAACGCTCATTGCTGTGTCTTAACGATAAATATTCAAAGGAAAAGAATATCCCTAAAAAGGAAGGTTTAGGCCTACAGGATTTCACCTACTGGGTAGAAACAGGAGAAATACTCAAAGACCTTTTACAGTTCAGACCAAAAAAAAAAAAAAAAAGCAACACAAAACCCAACCTTGCGCTCATTTGGATTTATTATCTGTCAATAGCAGCAAACTAAACCAAATTCAGCTGAGACACGGAAACCACAGCAAGGAAACAGCTCGCCAGGTGCCACACGTGCTGCCGGCGCTCGCAGCTCCGGCCCCTGACCCCGTCTGCTGGTGCCTGCCCACCCCACAGCATCTGCTCTGGCTGGAACTTTGAAAGGAACATTAGGAGCAACATTTCTTTTTTATTTCGTCCTTGAAAATTAATACTCTTTGAGAGACTGCGACACGCAGGCTGGTCTTGCCAGATATTAAGTGCTCTCTTTTTCTGTGCGCTAAGTGCCTCTCAGAACCAAGATAGGAATCAAAATAAAGCACACAATCAGATGCTATTCAAGTAGATTATTTTCTTCTCCCATATTTAAGTTGTTGACAGACAGATGTGAAAGCCTGTGTCTCCTCACACCTCATTAATTTTTATATTTGGCAGTTTAAATTTAAAAGGTCCCCAGAACATTAACACTGTTGTTACACTTTCTGTCGTAGAAAGGCAAAAAAAAAACCAAAACAAAACAAAACCCACCAAATTGTCATGCGTTTTGGAGCTTTTCAGTCCTGGATGAATAAGGACTCTTAAAAAAAAAAAAAAAAGGTAAAAAGTGTGATTTAAGTACCAAGTACTCACAGTTTACGGTCTCTGATCAGCATAGTTGACACACACGCCAAGCTGAGGAACACACAACACCCCGATGTCCCGCAGACAACAGAAATGATCCTTTCAGAACTGGAAAGGCACAACACAACCAATCGACCATTCCTTCACTCCAACTCCCACCTCACCTGCCCTGCCCTGCCCATAGCCTGACCTTTCCTGTTACCACGGGTGTGGGCAGATAAACACTTCCAGCTGCTGCATTCAGGGATTACCAAAGCAATTGCTAGGGCAAATCCCATGGCACAGGGTACTAGAAGGTAAAGGGGCCCAAGAGAGTTGGTTAATATTTAAGGATCACTTCTTCCAAGCTCAAGATCAGTGTATCCCAACGGGTAGGAAATCAAGAAAGAGAGCCAGGAGACCTGCATAGTTAACCAGGAAACTGCTGGGCAAACTCAAGCGGAAGAAGAGATTCTAAAGGTCATGGAAGGAGGGGCTGGCCACTTGGGTGGAACATAAGACTGTGGTCAGAGGATGTAGGGAGGCAACTAGGAAAGCTAAGGCCTCCTTGGAATTAAACCTTGCAAGGGAGGTCAAGGACAACAGAAAGGGCTTCTTCAAATACATTGCAGATGAAACTAACACTAGAGGCAATGCAGTTCCTCTGGTGAATGAGGTGGGTGCCCTGGTGACAGAGGATACAGAGAAGGCAGAGTTGCTAAATGTCTTCTTTGCCTCTGTCTACTCTGTTGGAGACTGTCCTCAGGAGCCTCAGACCAAGTCAGGATCAAGGAGGAGTTTGACCTGGTTGAGGAGGACTGGGTTAGGGATCAGTCAGGCAATCTGAACATCCATGAATCCATGGGCCCTGATGGGATGCACCCGTGGATGCTGAGGGAGCTGGCAGAAGTCACTGCTAGGCCACTCTCTATCATCTTTGGTAAGTCGTGGGCAACAGGTGAGGTGCCTGAGGACTGAGGGAAAGCAAATGTCACTCCAGTCTTCAAGACAGGCAGGAAGGATGACCTGGCTAACTACAGACCGGTCACCCTCACCTCCATCCCTGGAAAGGTGATGGAACAATTTGTCCTTGGCACCATCCCTGGGCATATCAAGGATAAGAGGGTCAACATGGTTTTGCCAAGGGGGCATCATGTTTGACCAACCTGGTAGCCTTTTATGAGGACATAACTAGGTGGATAGATGATGGCAGTGCAGTGGATGTGGCTTATCTGGATTTCAGTAAAACGTTTTCACTGTGAGGGGGACAGAGCACTGGCACAGGCTGCCCAGAGAGGTTGTGGAGTCTCCTTGTCTGGAGACATTCAAAATCCGCCTCAATGCATTCCTGTGTGACCTGCTTTAGGTGATCCTGCTCTGGCAGGGTAGTTGGACAAGATGATCTTTCAAGGTCCCTTGCAACGCCGAACATTCTGCGATTCTGTCATCGGAAGGGCTGGTTTCCATGCATGCAAGTTTTTTTGTGGTCTGGGGAGGTGCAGGCCCTCCTTGGAGGAGACATTACATGAGAGGCTAATGGGAATTTGGTGTAGGTCTGGTCAGTTCTGCATTAGCTGCTAATTGAGATAAACTGCTAGATTTAAAGTTGGGCGGGGGGGTAGGAGAGAGTGCTCGTGGTTGTAAAGCCCAAACAATTCTTTCTTGTAGACTAATGCCTTTCTGATGTGTGTTTTAAAATAATGTTTGTGAGAGTCACAGGATTTGCTCTTAACTTGGGCTTCTGGTTTTGTAAGTGAAGCCTTTTTAATTTTTCTTTGTATCTGAAGCTTTATTTAGGTAAACACCTGTACACTAATTCCAAGATAACAGAAGATAACCGCAATTGCATTTGCAAGCTTCCTAGAAGACTAGTGTTTCCAGTATAAAGGAAAATACTCTAATTGTCGCCCTCATATTGTTACTTGCATGTTAACTAATACTAATTTCATTTGATCCTGCCGTGTACAGAGTAATTTATATACCCACTAACTCATTAGACCTTTGGAGCATTCGATGCAGTCTACCTCCAAGACCTGAAGCACACGGCTTTCATAGAAGCAGTGGTAAAATTTGTCGGGCCAGCTATCCTCTCACAGACACAAAATTCTGTGATAAAAAAACAAGTTCTCTTTATCAGCCAAGTTAGGCAAGCTCTGAGGAAGACAGTAGGTTCTCTGAAGCCATGAGTTTAATCTTCTCTGAGGTAAACGGTTCACAGTTTTAAGTCCAAATGCAGGGAAGCTTCCCTGTATACACGCTTTTCCCCTCATGTATAAAATAGGTATGTGGTCATTTGGATTGGTGAGCTGAAGGCATGCAAAGGTAACACTAGCCATAAAAGCAAAATAATTCTACCTTGAGTGGAAAAAATTGGTTTTTCCCCCCATGTGGAGTTGAACGTGCAACTACTGCTGTGGCACTCAGGAACAAATCCAAGTAGATGCGAAGAATACAGCCTCTCTTCACCTCAGACCATTTTAAAGAGAGAGCTTAATTAATGTTTTTGAAATTTGTTTGCAATCCTATGGCTTGCAGTGCTTTCTCATTTAAGTCTCAGCCCCTTTTAGGATGTGCACATTTTAGACAAAAGTTTTACTATCTGTGACCAGTACACTGCTAAGTTTCTTAGTACCCATCATAACTTACCAAAGATGAAATACTAATAGTTGTTAAATAGCTACACAGCTTTTAGGACCCATGTTCCAGATACATACTGCACTTCTCACAAGAAAGGTATAGAGTTTATTTAGAGTTGAAATTGGCAAGTGAAGCCAAACTTCATTCAATGCATAGTATGTGTTAAACAGAAGTAACAACTGCTGGTTTACATGAATCTCTACAGACTCTTATGCCTTCTTTAGTCAGTCCATGTTTCTCTGATGAAGCCATTTGCCAAACCTCGCAAAGCATTCAGTACTGGATATTGTTTGATGTTGTGGAGTGATTCTACTTTTATTTAACCCTTGTCTTCAAAATCACATTTAGACAAAATCCATGTTCACTTTTACACAAACCAGCTGCAACACTGTTTGGAGACAATTCAAATTATTGGCCAGAACAATTGTGTTTACATTCTTTAGAAAATTTCCTCTGATGTTAAAGAAGTTGTTTTAATCCTGGCCCTAAATTTAAAATTTAGGATTTCCAGAATACATGTGGTCATGACTGCATCTGATCTGAGCCACCCTCCTAATAATCTTTTCATCTCATCCACTCAGTGCATCCCATGCTTTCTCTTTCCTAGTCCTGCCACATCATCTCGCCTTGAAGTCTCCCCTTTTTCCTTCCTGCTTAGGATTCCTCATTTATTTTTTCTCTTTGTAGCCAAAATTTCGAAAGTATCAAAACATCTGGGATATACACCTATACATTATTTGTAAGTTGCAAAGAACCTGAAAGCTGGTATTCTTCCGGCTGAGCTGCAGCTGTCAAACTGGGTTAATGTTTTCAGAAGGGATCTAGCCTTTCTGAGCAGATGCAGAGTATCTTCTTGGCTGCAAAGGCCAGCAACACAGAATTCTGCAGACTACAGATGTAAAGACCATTTTGAATCCTGGGAGAGCAAGATGCAAGATTTTTTTTTCACACCATTTCCTTTTCATGCCAGGAACTGTGTTGCTTTCGACCCCACTCAGTGGGTTATGTTGTTTAACTTTATATAATTGACAAACCGTCCTGTAAATCTTCTAGCCAACATCTTAGTGCTTTATAGTCATCAATCTCACTCTCCTTGGATGTGCCTATTCCACAACTGCAATCCGGTACAGTAAAACAAAGAAGAAAAGGGGGGCATGGGGGGGTGGGAGGGGGGAAGAAGGAAAAGAAAACCAAAAAGGACAGGTTTCATCCACCCAATTTCTATTTTATCTTTGCCATCGCTAGTAACTACAGGATTTAGTTGCCTCGGACAGAAATCTCAAATTTCAGTATGAAATTGTAGTATAATTTTTGGGTGAGACTGGCACAGCTGAAGACATTTTTGAAGCACTTCTGTAAGATGCAATGACATCTACCTAAACTGATACCTTTCTAGCACAGATGAAAAATGAGCAACAAAGCAATGCATAGCGCTGGAAAATCAGCTTGGCTTCTGCCGAATGAGGGTTGAGGTGAATAGGGAAAAGATTTCTGTGAGGTTGCAGGAATCCCTTCACAAAAGCAGCTCTCCTCAGACCATTCTGCAGCCATCTCAGTTCCCTAACCTTTCCCATAAGAGCAGATGGAGTGATGCTTCTCACCCTCAGACAGGCAAAAATAGCTCCACCTGTTCTGCTGAAACAGGGAGTTAATTCACCTATAATTCACAGCTTCAAATCCTATTCTGTTTTACTGCAAGTGCATAAAGCCCTTAGCTCACATTTCTGTTTGGAACTAGATGTTCCAAGGAGCGAGACTACAGTTGTGGACTCCTGTGGACATTTAATGGCATAACTGAGAATTATGCGACCAGTTCTCAAAGATTACTTGCTCTTTGAGCAATCTATTTAGTGGGAATAGGACTCCACACCTTCCTCTGTGTGACAGATTCTAGCCCTTGGCTCCCTGGTAATGGAGATGGATATGCAAATCCACTAGCGGTGCTTGTACTGCTCGGTGCCTGGAGGGTCCCAAGCTTCCAATTCATATACTTGGAATAAGAGCTCTTGCTGAAAACATCACACGTAGCTGGCTGAAACATGAGGGATCACTCAATTTCAGAGAACTGTGCAGTCCTTTGTATTTTACATTAGCTTCAGAGATTACACCACAGAACAAGAACTTTTATGAACGTAAATCTGATTGCCTGGAATGGCTCAATCCAATACGTGCAAGAGTGCCACACCACTCTGCTTATATTGATTACAAGTTTTGAGTGGTGCGTGCACCACCGAACAAATCTATTGCCACACTTGTAGAATGAAATCCCTGAAGCTTATACAGGTCAGTAAATACAACTTCCCTGCTGCAAAATACTTATTGCATATCCTGCCTTCTCCTTCCGTACTACTGCTGAGATATCCCTTTTACGTTTACTAACGTTTTACAGTGTGGTAACACATTTACCCTATTATGCAATGTTGTCCAATTCCCAAGTAAAGGAAACATAGATCATGTGAACACCAGTGAGAGCAACAGAGAGATATGGAGTAAAAACCTGAAAGCAACAGAGGAAAATTTCTGGATAGCCCAAAGATATAGAAGTAGAAAACAGGTGGTAAAGTTAAAAACATGCAGTAAAAACATACCATAAAAACAATGCATTTCACTGACAGCTAGCATGATTGTCCCAGGAAAATCCTATCCATATGTTATTTTTCTTCCTTTAGTCTTTCATACCCCAAAGTCAGTGCAAACATTTAATATTTACAAGCTGTCATTGCAAACTGATACGGCAAGTTCCTACAGTAAATTCCTACAGAATACTTTCAATGATAAATCCTATGTTGTGAGATGTTCTTTCTCCCTCCTCCCACTGCAACTCAGAGGAACACTGTTGCAGGGAAAAAAGGCACATCCTTAGCTTATTATGTTTAATGGAAATCCTTTAGCTAGTGGTAATGTCATAACACTTATCAAGCCTATGCCAGGACCCTGGTACACTGAAGAAGTAATTTTAACCAGTGAGGCACCAGGACAACATTTCTGCACATCTAATATTTGTGTTTTGATGTCATTTTATTATCATTGTGATGACAATACTTCCATTATAACTCCACCACACACATGCTTTACAGTTGAAAAGTCATTTTACGTGCAGACATTCAAGAAAGGTCAGCCTTTGAACACTTCTTTAAAATAGCAACCGTCTTTTAAAAAGCAATAGCCTTTCTTCAAGTCAATGCTGCTAATATCAGGATAGGAAAGGGCAAAACAATTGAACAGTATTTGTTTCTCTCTAGCACATTAACAACGTGGTTTTTTTCACATTGCTGAAATACAGATGTGAAAAGCATTACATAGTGCCACAGAGCACATAGGGAATCCAAACAGAGATGAAACATTATAAAGCATCTTTTAAATGTTTGTATTTTATGCCAGACAGGACAACAGCAAACTTCCAATTATAATGGTCCTGGCAGAAATTAAGAAAGCAGAAGACTGGCTCTAAAGTCTGTCACCAATCAAAAAAAAACATTCTGCATAACCAGCAGTGGCAGAACTATGAATCATTAGAACTGTCCCCAGACCACAACCTGACATCAGAGCAGCTGTGATTTAACTCATCAGCAATGGGGAGAATGAAGATTTCATAGAATCACAGAATCATAGAATGTTAAGGATTGGAAGGGACCTCGAAAGATCATCAAGTCCAATCCCCCTGCCAGAGCAGGAATGCCTAGACTATGCTACACAGGAACGTGTCCAGGCAGGTCTTGAATGTCTCCAGAGAAGGAGACTCCACAACCTCTCTGGGCAGCCTGTTCCAGTGCTCCGTCACCCTCACTGAGAAGAAGTTTCTTCTCGAGTTTAAGCGGAACCTCTTATGTTCCAGTTTCAGCCCATTACCCCTTGTCCTATCAGTGGTTGTCACCGAGAAGAGCCTGGCTGCATCCTCGTGACACTCCCCCTTGATATATTTGTAAACATTAATGAGGTCACCCCTCAATCTCCTCTTCTCCAAACTAAAGAGCCCCAGCTCCCTCAGTCTTTTCTCATAAGGGAGATGCTCCACTCCCTTAATCATCCTAGTTGCCCTGTGCTGGACTCTCTCCAGCAGTTCCCTGTCTTTCTTGAACTGAGGGGCCCAGAACTGGACACAGTATTCCAGATGGGGTCTCACCAGGGCAGAGTAGAGGGGAAGGAGAACCTCTCTCGACCTACTAACCACCCCCCTTCTAATACACCCCAGGATGCCATTGGCCTTCCTGGCCACAAGGGCACACTGCTGGCTCATGGTCATCCTGCTGTCCACCAAGACTCCCAGGTCCCTTTCCCCTACACTACTCTCTAATAAGTCATTCCCCAACTTATACTGGAACCTGGGGTTGTTCCTACCCAGATGCAAGACCCTACATTTACCCTTGTTATATTTCATTAAATTTTTCCCCGCCCAACGCTCCAGCCTGTCCAGGTCTCGCTGGATGGCAGCACAGCCTTCTGGTGTGTCAGCCACTCCTCCCAGCTTGGTGTCATCAGCAAACTTGCTGATAGTACTCTCTAGTCCCTCATCCAAGTCATCGATGAATATATTGAATAATACTGGTCCCAAGCATTTCTCTTTGTTCTGACCACAGCTGGGTTAGGCCACTTCAGAACAGCTAGGGACTGTAGACTGACTTCAGCATAAGTATTTATATCAGCATTTCGTATTGGTTGCCTGCACGCAGTTTGGTGTTTTGTCGTTTGTTGGGGTTTTTTTCTATTTTCAGAAGTTATAGTCATCCCATAAATTGTGTTACCTTTCCACCACTTACTCCCCATGAGATATTTTATTACGACCCAAACTCTAAACCACTCAAGCTAAAGAATCTGCCATTCTATATTGTAGTTTAAGGGCAAACCATGCTACTAATTTTCAGCTAAAGACTAAACTACCACAGGTCCTAACTTAAGAAAAAACAAACTTAAAAAAAAAAATCCTTTTATTGTTTAACACTACGTATACTGAACTTGCAAAGAAACAGCGAGGGAATCTCGTCCCACACAACACTCCCACACCAGACCTACCTTTTTTTTTTTTTTGGAAGATGCATCTAAACAGGTAATTTTCAGGCAGCTCTTAGCCACAGCAAGAATCCTCCTGAGAACAGGGCTAGAAGTACTCTTCTTAATTGACCCTGGCCCTCCCTTTTTACTTCTCCCTCTTAACTGTGTATCGTCTACAGCTGCAGTGCCCAATAACCTCTTTTCTAGGATCTTTTTTGGTCTCTAACACTGCAACTTGATTCTATGAGTTGCCTTCCTGTGGTCCTTATAACTGTAGTTTGTACACATGTATTTTTAAACATTTAGCTTTGACCTAGTGCTTCTCTGTAAGCACATTATATCAGTAACTTCCACAGGGATGGTACGGAGCTTAGTTAATATTGAATTCGGTTATGTCTCTAGCTCTTTAGATGAGCTGCGGTTAAGAAAGAAAGTACCATTTTATCACGTAACCAGCAATGAAATGAACATTATACTGAGAAAATAAAAACATATTTTCCCACACTAAGACGTTCTCTCAGTAATCACTATCCCATTGCTACAAACTTCTCTCTGCCTTTCTTAGGGCTGGTTTGCCCTAGAATTCCTCAGCTCTCTCTAATGAAGGAGGAAGCCAACAAATCTCCCCCCAGATTGTCTACTGAAGTACAAATGTATATTCTGTATACACAGCGTGAGGTCAGAAAGGGAAGGTGGCTGCTGAGATAGGTTGACACATCTTGCCATACTGCATGCACCCACAGATCTACTTGCTGAGGTACTGACCTGTAAATCAGGCACTTTTATTACTGCCATGTTCTCTAATCTCTGCAGTACCACCCATTAGAAAATCACTATTTTATAGAGAAGATCTTTAGTGCTTTTTCTTGATCAATTGTTGCTCTACATCTGTTATTCAGCTGTATAAAGTAATTAAGGAATGCTCTCATGGAAAGAAGAGCAGAGCTATCTCTCAGGAACATGTGTATGCATATAAAAAATCACTACCCAAAAGTACTTTAATAAAAAAAATTATTCTTGCTACCACATTATGTCAATTCTGCAGTTAATTGCAAATGCATAAGAGAGGAACTGCTGTGCACAGTAGACTTGTCTATACAGAAGAATAAGTAGGTCTTAGTTGTGAGAAGATAGCACGAATTTTAATTTCAGAATAAAATTGTGATGATTTTCCAAAGAAAGTTTTTACTTTCACAGCTTATTTACCACTGCCCTCTGTCATGTGAGAAAACCCCACCTCATCTGAAGAGTTCTGTGATGCAGTCCAGGGCAATGAGCTATAAATACAAACGATATTTCATTTGCAGTATGGATTTTAGAAGCAAATAAGGCATGCATATTAGAGAAGCATGCACACCAGTGGTGCTGGTACGTGCATGGGTGTACGTCGTGTGTGCATCTCCGTGGGGTCTCTCTGCAGACACTCTATTCAGTTACTAAAATCTTCATCTTTAAGCAAGTGATTCTCCAACTGCACGATCTGTAAAAAAGTAACTATACTCTTGTTTAGCTTCTTCTCCTTTCATGCTTTACTTCACATTTATTAAAAGGTCCTTGGAAGCAAAGACCTCCTTCAGTGAAGTCTGTTATTAAACAAGGTAAAATTGCTGCTTTCGTTGCGACACCTAACTGGGATGTTGTGCGTCAGGACGCATTAGAGCTCTCCTGCTGGTGCGGTCAGAAATGCCACGTTATGCCACATGGAAGGCTCAAGCTTGGAAGCGATTTTTGGGGATGTTGGAGCTTTGTGCCAATGAAGGCGAAAATAGAAAGGAAGGGAAGTCCCCGCTCCTGAGACTTTAAAAGCACAGGTTGAATTACTCTCCAGTGTCCCCTAGGGGCTGGGGTTTATAAATAGGCGTCACCTCTCAGTCACAGAGTTAATTGTGTGACAGGGAGATGCAAGCAATTAATTAATATTACTTTTTCCTTGAGGATTAACTTAGATGTATTAGGCCCAGGAAGTCTCCTGTATCAGAAGGTGACAGGAAAACTGGAAGGGGCTTGCAAAAGTTGGTGGAAGGAAAGATTTAAATCTAACACTTTCTAATGGCGTGATGCAACAATGGTGGGAATAGATTTACAACTGCGACAGACTAGGAAGATGTTTAAAAGCTGGGCATATATGATTTATGTATGTTTTTATCATTAATGCTACTAAAAATATTCAGTATAGTCCTGTCAAACAAGTAACACAATCCTCGTTGTTTTCTGAATTGGGTCCAAAATTTATGGGATTTTTGATACTGGAAAATTTTAAATACTTTTTACCGCTAATTAAAATGAATTCTGTTTCCAGACAACATACCAGGGTATACAGATCATGAATTGGAAGCTCATTTTGTCGTTCAAATTAAATTTAATTGGAAATAAATAAGAGTATTCAAAACTTGTTTATGTTGCTGCTTTAATTTCCTGTACAAAGCATCTTCAGCTTTTCCTCCTGAGTTATTTCTGACTTAATTAATAAACTGCTTCAAAACAAAACTAGTTTTGTGAGGTGTAATAGTCTGGATATCAGTATTGGGTTATGTCTGCCTCTTTAAGAACAACAGTTGTAGGCTAGATGGCATTTTAGCCCATTTCTTCGATGAATCCCTCCATCTCTGTCTCTGATTCTGGCAACAGATTTTTACAACTGAGGCTACATTACATTCATAAAGCATTATTGTGACCTTCTAGCTGATAGATTTTAGGCAAGAGCACGCTAGAACTCATGGCACAGCATCGAGTCATAATTTTACTGCCATCATTGTTGCACTATTTGTAAACCCCCTTCTGCAGTGAGAAACAACAACTACTGGGATTTTGACTATTTTTTCCTCTTCCTGCATGAGGATTTACCGACTTTAAAAAGTCATTGTTATGAAATATCGAGCAGTAAAATTGCTTTTGATATACCTGACATGTAACATGGTGCAGAATCTCATTGCAAAATATGCTTTCGGTATCAGTAAGGAGACCAGGGGCTCATGAAACATTCAGATTGGGGCTGCATTTAGGTGTTTTACTATATCAAACCCATAGAGCAAGTTGTTTTCAAAATTAAATCCAGCTCCGATTTTCGCAGTGTATTCATATTTCTGTAAAACGGCTAGAAACAGCACCTACGGCAAATGCTACCTCTGCTCAGGGAAAAATCTTGGGATTCAGCTCTGGTAAAAGCAATTCAAAGTATATTCATAGTGTCACAAGTGGGTAGATTTGTAGGCACACAAAGCCTGGGCATCAGTAAATACAGGGAAGACACAACACAAGAAAATTATTTCTGCAAGGCAGGTACCTTTGCTGGCGGCATCTTAGGAACGCTAAAGGCAAGGCTTTCCTCTGCTGGAAATTTACTTTAGGCTCCTGTCCACTACGTGAAGCCAAACCAAAGCAAGAGCGAGCAGAAAAGGCAGTCTTCTTAACCAAAGGCGTTTTTTTGTTTGTTTAATAGACAATCTTTAAAGGAATTAAGGGCTTCTGCAGTTCTCAAGTTGGGTGGGGTACATTCTAGAATTTCTCTCACGCCATTAGCTCCTTCCATCAGGGGCAGCAGAAAGCATCTTTGTGCAAATGAACTGTCAGCTGCTCAGGTGAGTGGGAGGAAGGGAAGCAACTCTGCCTTCTTTCTGGAGAGCCATAAAGCTACTGCCATTTTATTTTAATAGATTTTCCCTTTAAATCTCGTGTTTGTGGCCAAGAGCTCAAAAAGCAGAGAGACAATGAAGTAGAGCTGACTATATAACAGGAAGAAAGACTGAAATAACAAAAGATACTCAGGAAATATAAGAGAATACAAGAAACACAAGAGAAAATCAGAGACTTTAAATGAGCTTATGAGTAAAATTGAGGTAAAAAGGGAAGATGTAACAGGAAAGGTGTGATGTCTTCTCTGACTGTAACAGATTGCTTGCTAGTTTTTATATGTGTGTATGTGTGTGTGAGTACATATGTGGGCAAATACATCTAAGAATAGTGGCCTCAGCCATTTGTAATTCAAACTCTAGTGTCCTCCTATGGGAAGTGCATTGCAGCACAATGCCCAAGGAATGTACTGAACAGGTCTTGCTTCACAAAGTAATCATTCAACACATTCCTCTTTAACACTCTCGAAGTATTATCTTGTGCATTCATCATTAGATCTGTCTCTCCATGTCTGCAGATTTGTTCCAGTATAGATATATTTTAAATTTAATCTTCCAAATGTACCTTCAAGAATCAATTCTGCAGAAGCACTGCTCAGTAATAGCTACTGTGTCCTTAGCAAACCACCCCTGGAATCATTTTCAAAGTTACATCTGTGCTTCTTAAGTTGGTGGAAACAAAAGCTGACAAGCTTTCCATAGTTTGTGCAAGCTTCCTAATGGCATGCTGAAAAGTAATCACGATTTTGGAGTTTAAAAGACATGTTTTCATTATATGATTGGTATCATAAAAGCATCCCACAAGCTCTGGCATTGCAGGGATAAGAGTGGCAGAAGTGCAACACGCACAGCTGCTATTATCATCTGCTCCAGTGAAACCAATATCAATTAATTTAGTTAAATAGTTCTTAAAGACCCTCCAGTCTGAATTTTGTTAAAGGAACTTTCCTCTGTTTGACTCTATTCACATCACATCAGAAGTTTTGTAGAAACTTGCTAAGCTATTAAGAATTCAGAGTATTCAGCTTTCCATAGTGAACATCCTACTTAATTAAGCAATTAAGAAAAATAAATCCCTTTGCTTACGTGGGCTTCAGAAAGCAAAAATTGAAAGCATCTGATTTTCAGCTGTGAACACAAATCCCTGCCATGATCATACACCCGAACTTGGGATTTGAAGAGAAGCTGTAATAAGCCCCATTTCTCCCTCGAAATGAACACCCTGTTCATTGGAAGATCTCTGATATTGCAGGTAAAACACAAGGGCTTCGGCACTTTCCCAAGTATACAAAAAAGGATTGTGCAGGAGGCAGTGTAGGGAGAGAGAAAATTGAGGAACATTTTGAACAGCTCTCATAATCATAGATTATCTAGATTTATGTAGAAATCTGTGCCGTCCTCCTACATGAGCAGTTGTTCTGGAATATGGAGGAGAAACAGTCCAGGTAAAAAAATAAAAGCCACCATTCTCCTGTGAGATGTATGCATACAACTCTCAAAAAAACCTGAATAAATTGCAAAGGAGCAAAAACGAAAGTATGCTTAAAAGCATGGGATAAAGATATGTGCTTTTTGGATTCAGAAAATGAAGTCAGACTCCTATTCATACATTTCTGGGGTAAGAAATGTGTAGATTAGACTTCTCTAAAAGCTTGTCATTTCATTATACTTACCTTCACGCATATACATACATAATGGGCATCAGCTAAAAGTAGAGCCATTGGTCTGGGTTTATCACTTTGTATTTCATTCTGTACAATGCTATCTGGATGTTTTAGCTCAGGAAGAAAAATAAAAAATGGTTTCATCTGTGAATGGGTCACTGATCTTAGAACTGAAAGATTTATCAGGGTACGTTTGCATGACAAAATACTGAACTACACAGAAATATACTAGCTCTAAATGTGACATTTCCAAAATGGAAAAGGATTTAACTGAATTAGCACAGTCCTCTGATCAGCCTCCTATGCCCTGCTGTTCAGTAAAGCTACTTAACCCAGAGAGCTGTACTAACACAGTTATATTTGTCCTGATTTCAGTGCTAGCCCAGCATGACTCTTCACTGAATTTAATTCAAAGAGATTTACATGTTACTTTCCAAAAAGGACCCCTAAACCTCTCAACGCCTCCTAATTTCAACTTCAATGAGATCCTTACCAGTAAAAAACGAACCAAAAAACAGCAAAGTAAAAATACACGACTTATTACCATGGGTCCTGAGAAGGAGAAGGGTCCCTTAAATCTTTCATGTCCTCACTGCAATAAGAGCTGGAAGTGTATAGAACCCATGCACAGTGCCAGCATCCTGAGAACATCTGGAGTCCCAGACAGCAGCGACACAGCAGTTAGTGGGACCTGTGAGGACACATACTCACTGGAAAGCAAGTGGACTGACTGGAGCCAGAAACTTCTCTGAGAAATTAACAAATGGAGAGAGAGAAGAAAAAAGAAAAAACACACCAAAACTCAAACAAAACAAAAGGAACATTAATTTAGGTCTAAGTGACAATTGAGAACAGAATATATTCACAACGCTGCAGTATGTGGAAAGAAGACTTCCCTACAAGGTACCTGAGAAATAGAGAAGGACCATTGGAATTGCCTCTTTATGGACACAAATATCACCTGGCCAGCAGCACTGAAACTTAGCAGGAAGCGTACCATTGGAAAAGTAGTGTTAAAATAACTCTTTAGAGGGGACCAAGGGACAATGGAGAGGAACAATAATATTCTATGTCAATAAGTAATTCTGGGACTATAATAACTGATGAAGCATGATCTCTTAGTGATGACGGACGTCACTGAAGATATTTGGAAAGAGTCCATAGAGGAAGGAGACAGAAGCTCACACAACACTGTGTGATCACATTGTCTTTTTCCATAGGAGAGCTGTTAAAAAAAAAAATTTGTTCCATTTGACTAATGTACCCTGAATGATGGAAACAATAGATGTGGAATGCTCAAGGATACATACTTTAGCTGAACAGAAGATGAGGTCCCTGTTGGCATCTGCTACGCAGCATCAAACACCCGAGGGGACATGATGAAGGGATACGTCAACACCTAACTGTGATATGCACAGAAGCAATCGTATAACCATGGGAGAGTTAAAGCCGAGAAGTCAAATTCTGAAAATCTCCCACTGCTGGAAATAAAATGGGTCTTTGGAAATTATAGGAGAAGGTTTCCTACCTCAGAAAATATGTATCTAACGTGAGGGGATTCTGTATCGGGCTGTGGTCACAGATTACTGTTCTGAGGAAAACTCAGCTGATATGAAAGGTTACCACCTCCTTCCTGCATTTGCTTTCTCTTTCTCAACCTGAGCTGCATTCAGACTTTTCTGTTAAAGATTACTGCTCCTGAGTTATGGCAATTCATCCGTTCCTGTGATTTAGATATCTGAACTGGGTACATGAAATAGTCTAACTTGCAAACAGTAATTAAAAAAAATATTTTTTAAGCCAGATCATTTTCACAGATATTTATAACTATAGTCTTCACAAAGAAAGGAGAACAAAAGAATTCATGGTAACTTTGTTGCCAGTGACTATAATCTAATATACTTTGTTACAAACAAACAGAACAAAACTCAGAGTTCATTATGTATTCCTTTTTCTTCAAAATGGCTAATTCCATAAAGCTGAAAATAATTATGAACCAAATCACTTGGGAGGAAGAGCTAAGCAGGAAAAATAAAATAAATTTGAGAAGAGCTCAGTAGATGCTCAACTTAAATGGAAAATTATGAATTATAATTGGGAACTGCTTAAGAGCATTTTCCTAGATGGTCAAAACCAGGAACCAATAATCGCAACACACGACTCTAAAAACTGACAAGAAGGCAAACCAACATGCTTCAAAGCAAATCTGAATGTAGCTATTTAGATAATGTAAAGAGATACTATTACAGCAAGTGGGAGAGAAAAAGCAATAAATAGTAATAAATATACACCTATAGTTAGGGCTTCAAGGAAACCAGCAATAGAAATCAAAGAATATAAAATCAAAGGCTAGCAGATTTGATTAGGATGGCAAAAAACTTGAACTATGTAAGGGATAAAGAGAATCCTAAAATTGATATAAATATTTAGAAGAGTTACCATAATAATTGTGAAATGCAGAAGAGAGCAAGGTTTTGCTTCTGGATTTTGAACCAACTATGTGTTGCCATATAGGAGTACGATGGAGAAAATTCTTTCCAGCATAAAGGAGAAGAAACTTAGTGGGGCAGCTTTCATACAGGAGGTCTAAAATTATTACTGGGCTATGTATTTTTAATATATTACACTATCAAAATACATTAAATACATTTTGGATACTGAGGAAATCCAAGACAGCTAATAAAAAGCTGAAATTACGCTAATGCTAATTTAAAGAGGGATACAGAAAGGCATTTGTTTGGAATTTCTCTTGACAACTTTTAGGCAAATTAAGTTTGGTTTCTAAAGTATTGACATGATACAGACAGAGTATCACATGAGATTTTTTTTTTTATTAATAAAGTGGAACGGTTCAAAACAGCATGAAATACATTAAATTAGTTGCAAGCTGGTTGCCGTCTTGAAACTGTAATTAAAAAGGGAACCATCAAGCACCATTAACCCCTCAATTGCACTCCATTATGCAAATCCATTGAAATCAGGTACAGCAGCACGGGCATGCCAATAGCCAGGTTGCACACCTAGCGCTGCCGAGATTGTGACATTTGCAAATAGTCCTTAGTCGTGAAGCGGAAAGTCTTAAAACATCAGTCACTCCTTCAAGTTTGCTTTTGGTTTTCCATAGAAACCATAACATGCTGACGGGAGAGTAGATCATTTTTCATGAAACTGCCATGTACTTTACTAGGACTATGATTTCCTAAAGGCTCTTTATTATTTCAATTTAATCAAAAAAGGACCAAAAAAAATCTCCGTGTAAAAGCAGGAGGAACTGCAACCGGAGACCGGAATTTACTTTAACTGACTTGGGCAGAATATTATACCTGCTGATTTTTCTATTTTCTCCATGCTTAGCCTACGTCTATATTTATGAGAGGGGGAAAAAAATGATGAAAAATTACAACGGTAAGCAGCTTGAAGATCTTCTGTTTATTTGCTGAAATTTAACACATGCTGCAGTAAAAGACCAAAGTCCTAGAAGCAAGCTGCAGGGCTTTCAGGGGGACAAGGAGCTGTCTTGGTACATGCCCTGCAGCCACAACAGCTCACCCCAAGCGTTTGGGAGTACCGCACCGAGGACCATTGCCACTGCGCCTCAGGAAACTTGAGGGCCCTAGATACATTTTAGAGAAGGACAAAAATAGCAGGCAAAGTTCTTTTTGTCTTTAGGAATGGAATTGGGATGGAATAAAGAAGGAAGCTATCAAAGCCACGTTCCTGACTGACTTGTAATGGATTGTAAAGATCAACAGCAGCGTTTCCTCTCTGAAGAGTGACCTTCAACTTGCTGTGAACAGACCTAGGAATGGTCCACAGCTCCTCCTTTTGGATGCATTTCTTTTAGGTTTAATCATATTGTCAACCCAACCATATTGTCAAATGACTTCAGTTTTTTAACTGGCATCCAGATATATCTTCAGGGGGAAAAAACGAGAGGTCGGAACTTCAAAAAAACTTTCAAACCTCTTGCTTCAGGGAAAGGCCATCATAGGAGAAAAAATTTGTGATGAGAGCAATTTGCATAAGACAGAATCTGCCCACATTGCTCCAGTCTTTCATATTTATTCTGTGGCCTCAGGCACTGTCTAACTGTGGGTATATGGACTGTATAAATGAACCTGTCTCTCAAAATATGAATATCTTGAATATATGAACTAGGGATTTGAAAACTGAAATAGTGTTAACCATTTAAAAGCTGCTAGATGTTTTCCACCAAATCTTCCAGGTTGCAAACTGAGGGAAACAATCTGTTTCCAACATAACCAATCACTTCATCTTATATGATAACATTCTATATTAAATTAATTAACTACAAGTTATCTAAGTGTTTCTAGGTGGGAAGCTTCAGGAGGGAACCTGCTATTCAACAGAAAAAGCACACAAAACTTTTGAGGCTATTCTCAAATTACTCCTGTAATCAACCACTGCAAGGGATTACATTGGCTGGGAAGATACTAACTTACATTGCAAGGTGTAAATATGCATAGAAACACTGAAAATTTCAAGTACTGATTTACAAAGCTTTGTAGAAATAAAAAAAACACACCATAAAACGGATGATAAGACTGGATTTAAAAGATTACTCTCTCTGTTAAGTGATTGCAAGAAGGTATCTGATCCTTCCTCTGCAAATAAATTTGGGATTTACATAGTATTAATAAAACCAGAAAGATCACGTCAGGATACTGGGAAAGTGAGAAAAATCCCTCGGTTTGAACAACGTGAGAAGGGTGGACATTATCCTTATCCAGTGTTGTAGGATACGGGTAATTCGCTCACTGGTTAAATAAAAAGGTGAACTATTTAAAGGAAATAGCACATGTCCAAGGAAAGGGAGAGCAAACCTAACAGTAAATACTAGAATAATAAACTAACTAATAAAAGATATATAGAAAGAAAAACAAATCCAGCAAATAATTTCTTTATTTATTAGTTTTGGCTTTTCTTTAATGAATTTTTCTTTATACTTTGAAAGATATACATGCAGAGATAAGAAAACTAATAGAAGAAGTAATGAATTTAAAATAGAACTTTGTGTTATGAATAGTAATATCAAGAAACAGTAGCATAAAAAGTTAAAAAAAACCCCAAACTTAAACCCCAAAAGACTAAGAAAGCACAAATTCTCAATCTTAATTAAAAATGCATAAAACAGTTCAGAAAAATGTGAAAAACACCCTTTGTTTCATAACAAAAATGATAAAAATATGAAATACAACAAATTTTTGTTTTGATGGTTTGTTAGAGGAGATGGAGACAACCAGTTAGGACAGACTTGAGCAGTGACATTTGCAACAAGAAAGATGGCATTTACTGTTTCAAATGGCCACAGTTGTGTTTGGAGACCCAACAGAGCCCTGGTGATTTTTAACTTCTTTGAAAGGTACGGTGCTAAATACCCAACAAGAATAAACACACACAGGTCAACGATCATGAACGTGAAGCCTGTCCCTAGTGAATGCTCTTTACCCTGACAATGTCAGCTTGTGGACATCAAGTCCTGGCCTACCGATGCCCTATGTTCAAACCTTGCTAGAGCAGTCGGTGGCTTGATGCAGAAACAAAGTTGAATACTCCCATGTACACAGTGACAACACTGAGCAGAAAAGGGGGAGTAAAATAATTAAAACATTAACTAGATTGAAAATTAAATGGCATGGATCGTTGGGTAGCTCCGCGTTGGCTTATTGACTGTTGATAGGTTACTTCAATTATTCGCAATTTCAACTGCAGAAACATTAAAGGCCCCGTTGTGCTACGTATTATGTGTACACGCCTGCTCTTAATGACTAAACCTAAAAGGACAACACATGGGAAGTGACACAGAGTCATAAAGAGGTTAATGGACTTAACCAAGGTTACAAGACAAGATAATAGGAGAGATGAGAATAAAATAAAACAAGCAAAGACTACAAGCCATACCTCCTATCCCTGCGTCATGCTTAAAGTAATCCCTTGATTTAGATACATGAGTTTCACACGCAACTGACTTTAACAGTATTAATGCCATGCATCTCAAAGTCACCTGATAACTTTCTGGCAGTTTTAGTTGAAAGGAAGAAGGAATCAGGCCAGTGAAGGAGAGTTGAAGAAAATGACTGCCCTTTTCAATAGGAAAATATTTTCTTTTGCTTTCCATGACCTTTGAGGACAGCTCAGCTTCCAGTTTCGCATCATTAAAAAAGTATCTAGGGAAGAAACTGAGAGAACTTGTGGCATTGTTTTCTCTTTTCCATTGAAGCAGCAGTTGACATTTCTTCTAACGATTTTATCTTCCCTAATTTACTGTTTTTTTCTACAGCACAACCCTTAGAGCCTATATAAGCTAGAGTCCAAGTCAAACACAAAGTGAAAATCTTACTTCTTTTCCATTTTTCTAAATGCTTTTTTTTTTGTGAAGAAATGGAATATTTATTTCTGTAACTTAAAGCACCTTATAAACCACTGAAAGTAAGACAACATGCTAGCACGCTCCATTTTAAAGTTAGTGATAGTCATCTGAAATGACACAAGGAAAAAACTGACCGCTCATCTTGTGAGAATGAGTTGTTTATGGTAAAACACTGGGATGAAATGAGTTTTGTTTACTTCCCAGTGGGCACCTGCTACTAAAGCGGGTACCAATAAGGTGGTTTGACTGCATACCATGCTATGCATGTAAGCAGAAGATGCTGTATGTTTTCCCATATAAACCACTTGTGTACTGCTCTTATTGCTGCATTCCTAAAGTGCTTGAAGCTGCTTCTTAGATTTTTAGTTCTTAGCTAGGACAACTTTGTTTCTAATTCTTAAAGTGTTTTTAGAGCGGCAAAGTTGCCAGCCTGGAGAATCCATGTGTTACTCATGTTGTTAATGCCCCTTAGGTTTTTCTGGCTTTCTGAGAATGCTTCACTCAGCCCTTGTTCAGGTTCTGCTTTGGGATTTCTACTTCTTAACTGAGTTCTGATATGTGCAAAGGAAACTCAAGCCACAGAAATTATGAAAGATCAACTGGATTGTACTAAATGAAAATTCTTTGAATGTTGCTGGGTATGGCTACCATGTATATTCAAGATTCTTTATTCCTTGCTAAAACAGGACAAAGTTACCTGAGGGAACAAAAGCGACTTTTAGCATAACTAAGCACTTCCTACTTGTGTTGACTTCAGTTGAAATTATGCTAAGATAACATCTCCAAGAATCTCCCTTTGTTTTTTTCAAGCTTACCATTCAAAATCAGAGGAACTCTTGGGTGATGTGAGCATTGCGAACTTTTGTAATGCCAGCATAATTTCCTGAAGCTTAGAAGAAAAAAGCTGCACTGTATTTCCCAGTAATATTATTCTGACTAGTTAAAGAAATAGTTTCCTATTATATCTGTCTGTCTGTCTATCTATCCATCTAGATAACAGAGATCCAGAAAGTCAAAGCAATTGACTCTCAAACGGAGATCCAGAGAGTCAAAGAGCCCCTCTTGTAATTGATGTAAATTGTGATTGGAGTTGAAAAAAGTATTGCTCTAAGAACTACAATAAATAAAGAGTAAAATCCTGAGATTTAAAACATTTGCATCTTAGTCTTCTCTTCATTTAACAGAGTAAAATTACTTTTTGATAACAAGAGATTACGCTTAAGAAATTCGCCATTCATCATGAAAATAAAGACAATGGAGGATCACATTCTAACTTTAAAAGTGACAGTAAATGTTAATCTGCTGAAGGAAATTGCCAAAGTCTACACCTACTAGCTGTTACAGCAATGAACTACAACAGAATCCGTAACTAATGCTTGTGTCTCATTTGCACAACTCGGATACAAAGCTGATTCTTTCCAGCTAGATTCACAACTAAAAGCAAGGGTATACTGGAATTCTTGACCCACACTCAGATGCTCCCTATCTATTTAAAAATGAAATTTGGCAGTCTACATTTCTTCTAATTAAGAGTGTCAGAATGACCTATAGCTTATATCCTCAATTCCTTTGTTTTAAACAATATTTATCAGTAACTTAGTATCATTCAGTGTGTTAAAGATTATACTAGTTATGATACTCACCTTCTATTTTTCTTCCTTTTGACTCTTGTTCATCAGAGCTTCTCTTATATAGGCTGAGAGATACGGAGTCCACAGACAAGAGCAGAGCTAAGGTGATCATTTGAGAACATCACGACAGCCCCAGTTGTGTTGGTTTCAAACACATAAGAATTCCAGAATAATGTGAACAAAATAAAATCTGTAGTAACCTTTGGCTTGTAGAAAGCACAGAAAAATCTTTACAGGATTCCAAGGAAAGTTTAAAGCCAACAAATATTTATATTTGGATTTTACTAGCTTCAAGCATTCTTAATTCTCAACAGTTTAATTGTGGAGCATTGCTATTACTGTTAATTTGACTAAAATCTACCAAATCTCTTAGCCTGTCCAGTTCCTGGCTAGGTATATGAACGCATGTCCCACTATCTGTGATATTCACCTGGTTGTGTAAACTTCCTTAGTGATCTTTTCTATTTTATATTGCCTAAGGGTCCACACTACAAACACACCATCACAACAGGAACTGAAAACCAAACATTTGGGTGCTGATGGGTTTTCATCTTAACTACATTTTCCTTTTAAATACAGCGTCTCTTGATTCCCTGTGAGAGGATGCTTTATGGAAGCATTTAGCGTGATTTCTTGATTAGGAACCAGTCTTAGAATAAACAGACATTCTCCAGGGTTAGAAACTCAGGACTATCATAAGCAGCATATTCAAATCCATAAATAGAAAGAGTGAAGTTAAAATACTCTTAAAAATATCTTTTACAGAGCATGATCGTCTGTTTGCAAAGTACTAGCCAAAGTTTTATCAGAGAGCCTTTCTTAATCGTACCTAAACTATTCCTAAAATATTATTAGACACCAAGCAAGAGGCAAGAATTCTGTTTTTCAGATATATGATTCTAGTGAAGTGTCCATAATTGACTTATTCTAGACAACTTATTCTAGACAACTCCACAGGATGAATAAAGAGTCCATACAAAAAAAATAATTTTGGCCTCAATACTTAAAGGTTTAAAATTTGACATTCAAAAGGAAATGAAAACCAATAATGTGTGGGTTGAGGATTACCACAGGACTCAGGAAGGAAGATGCCTTTGGAAATTAAAGTTGTGTGTTTACAGTAGGATAACCTGTGATAAAAATCATGGCCTCTTTTAATAAACAGCAGGAGTGAAAAAGGAAAGTGGAATACACTGAATAAATGGCAGTATTTGAAAAAAAAATCAGATCTCTCTACGGCAGAGGCTCAGTTTTTCTAACAACTATAGTAGTTAAACCCAAGGCTATTGTTATTT
Source organism: Trogon surrucura (assembly GCA_020746105.1). Taxonomy (NCBI): domain Eukaryota; kingdom Metazoa; phylum Chordata; class Aves; order Trogoniformes; family Trogonidae; genus Trogon; species Trogon surrucura. The sequence goes on along the minus strand of CM036625.1, from coordinate 6,215,169 downwards.
AATGTAATAGATATCTCAGAAAAAGAAATAAGTATTTTTTACTATTCAGATTTGTGGATATATTGTGAAACGAGAAATTGCAAGCTGTGTTCTTTATACAGCTTTCAGAATGCAACGGTAAAAACTGAATGTTTTGTTTTGTTTAAACAAAGAGGAAAATATACTTTTCCAATTCAGGTAACAAAGTAAATTTTAAAATAGTATTAATAATTATTAATAACTTTGGGGTTTTGAGTGAACTATTCACTTACAGGATATAGCTCCCTGAGGATTTCAAACCACTTTATAAATATTAATGAATGATGACAGCTTTATAATAAATATAATAAGTAGCAATATCCATTCTACAGAAGAAGCAGCTATGTCACAATCTTTTTTTAAACAAAAAGTGGGTGAAAACCAAAAAGAAACCAATTTCTATTTCTTTCTCCTGCATTACAAAGATTCTTCTTCCTTTCGTGTTTGATATCAAGTAGCACATTGCCTCTATACTGAGTATCTTATGCCTCTATCGTTCTCAGAAATCATTCTGAAGGAAGTTATAAGAACTTCACATAGATACCGGATTTTTTTTTTAACGTGAAGTACTATGTCTTGTGTAGAAGAAAATTGTATTCAAGTATCTTTTCATTGGAGATGTTGCGTTATTACATTTGGTGGTCAGGACTTTAATGGTGAGAAGACAGAAAAAACAGAAGGTGGCCTTGTCTGCTCAAAGGATCATCAAACTTTAATGTGTTCCTATAATACACATTTTGATATTAAAGGCATATACATATAAAAAATTAATTTACCTTGTTTACAAGTCACATTCACACAAATTTATATTACATTTTTACTGCATTCTAAAAGTATTTACTTCACATTTCTTTCAGAGTGCAAGCCAGATATTTTTAATATAATTTATGCAGACATACTATTATATAACGCTCAGAGAAATGGTAATTCATTAAAAAATGCAAGTCCCAATATACCAGGAAATTTCTCATCATCATTCTTGATGTAATTTTGGCTCGGTATATTCTTTTGACATAGAAATGCAGCTTAGAATGATGTGTTCACAAACTATGATTGCCTGGGAATCCGGGGTTTTATTCCAAGAGTTTGGGAGGGAGTAGTACTAATTTACAGGGAAAAAAAACAGGTATCCATGACCGTAACATGCTTTAAGGAACTGAGTAATACCTTCTTGATTTTTAGCACAATTTCTATGATCTTTTCTATCTAAACGTATTTAAGTTTAAATGTCATTTTTTTAAAAAACCCATAAACTTTCATAACACATGTAGTATTTGAGATAGTAAGTGCAGCAAAACTTTCTGATCAGAAAAAGGATGAAGAGCTATGCAACATCCTGAAGAAGCCTGGTCTGCAGTGAGAAATTTTTTCTACTTGCTTCAGATAACACACAGCTCAAACTAATGAAAATTGCAAGTGGGAACGTGTATCACACCAGGAGATGGGGATGAATATACAATCAGATGGTCTTACAGGTCAAGAAAGTGAGGCTTCTGATCAGCTCAAGAAGCTTGAAAGGTCTATATATGAGAGAGAAAGATCTGAAAATTCTGACAGGAAGATGGGGAGAGAATGTATAAGCAGTTGGAGTGTGAAGGATTTACACCAGCTTACTTTTGGCAGGGCAAAGTTCCAAGTTACATACCTGCAAATACTTATACTCATCTTTTCAAGGCCAGAATAAACTAGTAAAATAAGTTCCTTTTCCTCCCAGAATACTGCAAACCAGAGATTTAAACACCCTTACCGGAGCAGCTAAACTGTGATTTATTTTTTTTTGAAGAAACAACAATGAAGTGAGGCAATAAATATCTATTTAATTGAAATGGAAATTAGCAGCCTGATTCATTCATTCAATAGTTATCTAAGGATGGCTTAGTCTTCACAAAAGCCAGAGAAACACCACAAAGAACCAGGCTAAGAAGGCGCAGTAAGTGGAGCTGGCTGGAGCACCTCTTGCACTGAGCTGTATTTTTCAGGTTTTGGGTAGACACCTCCATAACGCAAACCTGCCACGAGCAGGCTGCGACGGGGTTGTAACGAGAGGGTTGCCACGTTGACTGCACCAGCAGCCTGGGGAGCGCAGCACCGCGGAGATGCCCCAGGACGGTGCTGAGATGCTGCTGTGGGGAAGCACTGGGCAGACGAGCCGGGCTGGCACGGTCTCAGCCTCAGTGCCTCCAGGCAGTGGCCTCTGCAATAAACTATGCAGACAACTGCGCCTAGATTTCATCTCAGAAAAATGAATTTCTTCACTCAGAAAGCAAGTCTGGGAATAAACTAAAATGCACATAATGTGGCTACTCCAGCATGAAACAGGAGGTAAATTTCTTGACAGTTTAGATACATGCTAAGGCTACCGGAATATAACAGCTGTCCCAAACACAAACACAACACTCTTCTTTGTAGCTCAGCCCTTTTCTTGAAGACTCTGCTGTTTGACAAGGGGAACCTTTGTCTCATCGAGCTCATGACTCAAGGAGATTCCCCTCTTTTTGAACTCCCAATAATGTCAAAGAGTCCAAGTTCTGCCCTGGTATAAGCTGTCGGACTTTTTCAGGTGACTCCGGTGACCAGCACTCACAATTTCATCATACAAATTGGCAGATGCCCGTTGCCAGAAAGTTTCATTCTTGTCAGCTCAGTCATCAGTAGGAAGTAACTCACTGTCATTCACAATTACACGCAATAACAATTCAGTCAAGCATTCACTGCTAGAGCCCCTTAACAGTACAGTTAAAGAGAGGGTAAGGGGCAAGGCAAAACTCAAAAAGAAGTTTGGAGCATGACTAGAGCATGTGCAGAGTTCATATTCCCAAAGGCAAACTTTTTTCTAATCATAACCAAGGAGCTGCATCAAATTCCTTCTATTGTTCTTTGTATGTTGTTCTTAAAGAAATTACTAAAATCTAACATCAAAGAGGAACAAATGAAGAAGTGAAAAAAACAAAGTCTATTAGTAATTTTCCCTGAAGAACAAACCAAAACAAATCCAAAGAAAAAAATTGCCATTCAGTATATCTTGTGCCATTGTAAAAGCAAAAAAAAAAAGAGTATTTTTCTCAAGTACTTCTGTGAATCAGAAGAAAAAAGTTATCCCTTTTTCCTGCATTGTTGACCACTGTCATGGGACACAAGAAAAGCCAAAGGCAAACTCACCACTGCTTCCCCAAAAAATCTCCCAGTCTGTACAAACAACTTACACAAATTATGGTTTTTGCCTCACAAAGAATAGGGTCAGCACAAAATTGTTCCTGTAAAATCTGTCTTTAATAGGATTTCTTTTTTATTTTTTTCCTCAAAAAGAATAATAATAGGAAATAAAAAAAAAAAGTATCTGCAAAAGCTGTTAGGACTAAGGATAAGACATTAACACGACCTTTTCAGCTGATGAATAGTCTCAATGTACCTAATACCAAGACAGACTTGTTAGAAGTTGCAAATAAATGGAAGGTGTGAAATGATCTATGGGATAAATATAGAAATGGCCAACTGTATATCACCTTTGCTTTCCTAATAAGCAGCTGCTCAGATCTACTTTTAAGGCCCAACTGACTCATCCTTCCTCGTTTGCATTTGATTTCTGTATCACCCAGACCACAGAGCATTCTTTGCAGCTGACTCCATTCAGGATTGAACTTTATACTAAAACAAAAAACTTGACCAGAATTGGAAGTTTTCTACTCAGGTGAGCAAGCAACACCTGCAGAAAGGATTTTATAGCTGTTAGAGCAAGAATCTTTCACAGTGGCTCATAGGTCAAATGTTGCTCTTACATCTGGTGTCACTAGGACACTCCTATAGGACAATCTGGTGACAACTGGAAGGCCGTTTTATCCCTTAAGTTTCTAGGGGAAACAGCCAGACCTTATGCTGGGAAATGAGAAAGGACTGGAAAATTTTCAGCCTAAACTAAAATCCCAGGGCAAGTATAGTGAAGACAAAAGCTGGAAACAAAGAAAGAAAGATGTTAGTAAGTCTCTGAATTTTAACTTATGTCCTCACAAGTTCAGTAACTCTGACGCTCCTTCCCATGAAATGTATTTTATCTGCAGCATTCAGTTTCTCCTTTATACACATCCCTTTGGTAACTTTGATAGTTGTCGTTATTAGTTGCCCTTAATTTATCCAAATTTTCTAGTTAATGTATTTGAAAGGCAGAAGGAACCACTACTAGCATATAGGCATACTCTGAGTCAGGAAAGGCAAAGAATACTCTGCAGTGAGCTCTGCAGGGACTAATGATTTGTATTTACATGATTTACATGGAATTTAACAACAGTTAGAAAGTAAAAAAATAATATTTCATATTTCAGATTGATACATTCTACTTATGACCTAGAGATTAAGAGATATCTGAGTTAATTTACAATCTTAGTAGTTTACAAGTTCTATGCAAAAATCAAAACAGATTGTTTTGTTTGGGTTTTTTCTGTTGACACTTTTCCACTGGCAATGACACACAAATATCTGATATTTCAGAGACTGTGGCTACTGCATATTGTGGGATAGGTGTTTTTTTTTCCTCGAGTATAATTTCTATACATTTCTAGTCATCATTTATAGGCACAAAGTAAAACTTAATTTCAGGTGGGAATCCACTTCATCTATTTTTACTAATCTCTTAAAACCTTCTTCACTTTTATGCATTTCTAGTCCACGTACATTTCAGAAATAAGACACTTAAATCCTTTCCTGGTCAGAATCAAGAGTGTGTGAAAAATTGCTCTAAAGCAGATGGTTATCTGTGAAGGGGTGGAAAAGAAAAACGGGGTGGGGGGAAGAAAGATAAATGTCACAACAAACTTTTGGATCCTCCAATTACAGATTATTTCACTTAAAGTACCTTATTTACATTATAGATGGACCTATACTTCTTTAAAACGTAGCAAGTTTAATTATAAAATTAAATACAATTCCAAAAGGCATCCCCCTCTGCCTGAAAGACTCAACATTTTTCTTAAAAGATTCCCCATTTCCTGAAAATTCCGTTTTATCTTCTCGTAGGCTGAGGGAGTTGCAGAAGTGCCATGTGAGATATCTGAACTAGTGGAATGCCGATCGGCCTGTCAGATGGCTCTTTTGTGCCAGCGTTCTCAGGTGGTTAGATCATTGGGTGGCATCGCCATCTTTGCTTCTCACACATCCAGGGCTGGACGTTTGGACAGGCTCTTGTATCTCAACCTGGGATAGAAGTGTCCTATACATTTTATGAGGAAATCAGGGAGATAAATCGCGTTTCATAAAGTGATGTGATACCTCAAGTATATGCCAAGTGTTGCTGCATAATAACTGTAGGATAAACGTGCGCCTGAATGTATCCACACAAAGTCTTACACAAACACATCCAAGCGAGTACAGACACACCTGCTGTCAGCACAGCAAGCAGTCACGCTGTCTCTCTCACAAGACTGTTTCTGTGACTGATCTGATTAAGGATAAGAATAACATTGCACACACAGTGACTACTCTATAAAAAGTACTTCTTCGTATTTAGAGAAGTTTCTGATTTCTTCTTTTACATACGAAAGCAAAAAAAAAAAAAAGTTATAAAATCAGCCACAATTTTCCCCGTTACGGAAACAATGCAGACTGGTATTCCTCGAAAAAGTCTCCACCCACATAGGTTTCACGGGAGATGTTTGCCAAAAACAGTGCAGTCTGTTGCCATGCACAGTTTGCATTTAGCTGGTGCAGCCAAAAGCTTAACTGTATTCACTATCATGTCTCAGTGACATTGTTTTTCGAAAGACTACGATGTTTGAGCTTACTTTCCATGCCGATTAGTAGAGCAACATATTTTTATATTCCCTTACATTTTCTTGTTGTTTGATAGATGTTGATACTCCTAAATCCTCAGGCCCTGATGTGGCAAACATATCCACATGAATGCAATTAACTGAGGTGAAACAAACCAGACCACTTACTGAGAAAAATATCCGCGTACTTAAGAACTTGGATAGTGTTGACTTGAGCTAAAGAAAATTGCATCAATTTTAGGCACGAGCATTACTTCAGTAACATCTTCAATGCTCAATATCTGTTTGAGGATACCCTTGATAATTCATCTCATTTTTTCCCAGTTTTGCTGACTCCGTTTATCATCGGACTGAAACCCCAGCATTACATTTTGGTTTTACAGTCTCATGCATAAAGGAAAATCACATTTGTAAACAGATATGAACAAACACATTTTTCTCTTTGGAAGTCATGGTTTTCATTGTTTTTCCATGTGACTTGTGAGAAAGCACGGCTTCTCTGAAAATTCTAAAAAAATATTCTCCACTTTATTTCTAAAAAACATCGCCTTAGATAGCAGCATACAAGGTAGATATGGATTTATTTCAAACTCTGCTGCAAGATTGGTGGAGTTAAAACATTTCACTAGAAAGAAGACTGATCATGAGTAAGTTAGAAAGCAATGTAAGGAATAAAACAAAAAAATTAGAATAGAATGGATCAAAATATAACTGAATTTTTATAGAGGTGTAAAAAAACATTTAATAAGAAAACAGTGTTATTGTTACTGTTCCTTGCATCAAGCCTCATCCAGTATAAGGGGAAAGATGATGATATCTGTAACAGCGTAATTTTCCAGGTAAATCTAGAAGGTCTTTTTCTGTTGCACCAATAAAAAAATCAAACAAAAAAACCCCCCAAAACATAAGGACAGGATATTTCCAAAGACCTGGAATATGAGAATTGCAAAACCGACAAACTTTTGTGAAAGATAAATCAAGTAAGTTGGGACATCTGTATCTGCAAACTCTGTGGTGGGAATGGCATGCAGCCTGATTGCAGTTACTCAAGCCCTGCTTGTGTTGTAGACACAGGGTAAACCAGTAAGGTATTAGGTCACATCCTACTTTAAACATCCCAAATGTTCTCATAAAAATTGATTCCACCTTTATCAGAAGCCAAATCACTGTGCTGCCCTGTGGCCAGGGTTCCATTTGCATTGTGGTTTTGCCCTGGTAAAAAGAACTTGCCCTTCAGGTTTGATTGGAAACTTAAATACCTGTTTTTTTCAAAATCCTCTGAGAAATCTCACTTCATAATGAATATAATGTCAAAAAATGTCACTGCTAAGTTGGCTTCCTCTAATAAAGATTTTCTGGAACAAGCTGTGGTTGCACTGCAGTTCAGCAGTTCACTGCTTTCTACAGTAGCACTTTGTAACTCCACTTTGAGGAGGCTGGAATCCCACAGGGAACTATTCTTTTTTTCCAGTATATTTGACATGTTCAGCTGTTAGTGCTCATTATGGTCATTATGAGCTATTACTGCTCATTACGCTGTTAGGCAGATGACACCTAGATTTACTGAACTGATGGTGATAGGGGTGGAAGAACCTTTCTTTTTAGATATACGAGTGATCAAAAAGGAGAGCTAAAAATCTCTGAGGCGAGAGGAAGAAAAGGAGATATTGAAAGAAACACCACAATTTCAAACTCAAAACAGTGCTATCAAACACGCGTGCCATTCAGCATGATGTGTACACATCCCTGTTGTATTCATCTCCTCTGTTATTCTCCACACTAAGCTCAAGAAACCATGTTACTCAACTACTAGAAGCAAAAACAAATCTAAGCTAATTAGAAGAATAACTTCAATGTTACTGTCCTATTTTCTATGTGCCATCCCTCACGTAATGACACGTTTCACTTTAGTGACTTGCTTTACTGATACAATTTCAGATAGCCTTAGGGCGTTACAATTTAATTATTCTCTAAACCCAGAAATAGAAATATTGGCAAGGGCATTTTCTGAAAATAGTATCAAGAGCTATACAGCAATAGAGCTGTCTGGAAAAACTCTTCAATTACATATTTGCTTTTCCCACTATCTATTAATACAAATCATATAGAAATTTGGAGCCTGAAAACATCTACCAGAAAGAAGCAGTGAACAATATTTGTCCCATAAAAACTTCAAGTGGTCAACAGGTTGCATCACTTAAATAACAACTATCAACATAGTAATTTTCTTTCAACCATCGTTACTTACTTTTTAAAGATGTAAATAAGCTATTTGGGGCGGGGGGAATACACGACTGTTTTAGTTTCACTGGAATTGAAGCTTAATTTCACTCGAAATTAGGCTTTTTTATGTGAAGAACCACAGATTAAACAGAACTTCCTGAAAAATAAACAGATTACAGCACCAAATTTTTGGTTTCTCTTCTCTAACTACTCCAGATGTAAGGATACAGTGTACTCTGGCTTTCAGACCTACACAGGTCCTTTATTAACTTCCTCGCGTGTCACACAATTCAGCGCAGCACTCGAGCTCCTTGACAAGAAACCCCAGAATAGAGTCTCTGAGGATGCACGGTACTGCAACAGCTTCAAGTATTATGCACTCACTAGTGTAAAGTGCCTAGGATAAACTGGAGGATCAAGGGAAAGGAAATGCCATTGCTACCTGCGATTTGGTGTAGAACAAGAAAGCAGCAAGTAATAATCTTTCCCCTCATGGTTTCCACTCGGGAGGCAGCGAGGCCAACGTTCGCTGGCTGAGGAACAAAACGAATGCGATCGAGATGAAAGTGTGGAATGAGATATGTTTCATTAATCTGCCTGTTGCATCCCAGAAACCAAATATTTGGACTGTAGATATCTATAGTATTGGAAGTCTCGGCATCATAAGCTCCATCTATCTCTCTGTAGTGAGCCAACAAGAAAGTCACTGATGAATTGGTCATGTATAACTAACAAACGAACAAATAATATGCAGTGGCATTTGCGTATTCTAGGGTAGTTTTAACAATCTGGGTATTTCCAGTATTATCTCTTCTGCTGAGAAACAATTGTAAAGGGTACTAAAAATCGCTTTTTGGGAGGGGGTAAAACAAGACAAAACAGCGTATCACAATGTCATGATACAACAGCCCAGTTCAAATTTATGGTGTGTCAGTTCTTGCCCACTAGCTACGATTTCAGTGGTGGCAATCTCTGAAGAAAAAAAGGAAAAAAAAATATTGTATAGACTTCAACCTCTACCAGACTGAAATAGAGTTGTTCTACCAGTAACAACAGCTTGTATCAACTTCAGGTTGATATAATCACAACAGGAGCAATGTAACAAATAAATAAATATAAATATGCATTTTGACTTAATTTCCTAATTGCTGATGAAGGAATCCTCTGAATAGCTTTTTGTTCTTGACTGAGGATTCTCTGATGGCTAATCCTGCACCAGTAAAAATAATCTAGTGCTTTCCTTATGATTGAGAATTATATTGCCAGATGTCATGAATGCAGTGGACAATTACATCACATTATAAATATGGGGCTTGATCCAACACAATTAAAATTAATGAGTTTTTTATTGCCTGAAATTTGCTAGAATCAAGGCCATAATTAAAAGTTGTGGTCACACTTTTAGAAGCAATCTATGCAGTTGTGATATATTTATTCATAATATGTAATAGTCTTGCAACTCTCTTGTACATAAAAAAGTCAGTATGGCTGTAGTTTTAGCAAAAAAATTATTTTCAATGCAACTATTTTTTGTAAAAGCAGACAATTTTCACTACTGTTATCTAGTAAAATACTACAAAAGTTTTATTAAGACAATCAAGAACAGGAACTTTTAATTTTCTAGTAATTGTCTTTAAACTTGTTAATATTTATTTAACAACTGAATAGTTAAAACAAATATGGTCAAGCAGAAATCACACTTTTTTTCTGCTCTGAGATTCAAAGGGGAAAAATACTTATTTTTTCCAGTTTCCTTAAGAGTAAGCTTTTACTTTTTTCTTTACTGTGTTCTCCAAGACTCAGATTCTACAAACATCTATTATATGTTAATTTTATACATGTAAGCAATCTAACTGCAATCAGTAGAACTACTCAGAGTTAATCAGGGACAACAGAAATGAGTGATTATAAAATCACAAAAACTATTTTAGTGATAAAGACCGGGCATAACAAAAGAAAGGAAATAAACATTCTTTTTTAAAGGGTCTAGATTTCCTACTGTACTCTTTGTGTTTATTATGCTCTTGAGATACTCCTCCTTCTAATTGTCCTCTTGCTTCAGACTAATGTGAAACTATGGCACTGTCACTGACATCTCTTCAGAGTTGTAGCTTTGGAAACGAGAGAAAAACGTGGCATAAAGAAATCTTTAAAAGTTTTTACTCGTATGATTAGAGAAGGATGTTGAGGTTACCCTCATCGCTGTACATTGAAGAACACTGCATGAGTTTGCCTTCAGCAAGAGGTGCAAATGGCACCTCTTCAGACCTGAAAGCACAATTAACTTTGTTTAGAAAATACAAGTGAAACTAAGAAACTTAAAAAGAAGTAGATATCCTTCTCAAGGCTCGAAGAAAAGGGAAACTATAACGCAGTTATACAGTTTGGTATAGTCAGAAATGTAATTTTGTCTAACTAAATTAAAATGATTGGGGTTTTTTAGGTTATCACATAATCCCCAGTTTCATTCCTCATTTCATTCACTATTAGTACTTTCAAGATCATCAGTGTTATTCATCATTTGATATAAATCCATTTCTACAGCACTGTGTGTTAATGATCATAGTATTTTAAAGAAAATACTTAATAAACACACGTTGAAAGTTGCTTTAAATTACACAAATTGCTAAAACACATTCTCTCTTGTTTTCCTCTGGTGTGCCACAGGAAAGTCTGCTAGCAAGGCATAAAATAAGGAATTTTATACTGCAGCAAACAACTGAATGTCCTACTGAGTGTTAGTGCTGACCCAGGTAGCAGTGTCTTATAGTCTGAAGATCAAAGTGCAGCTTTCCCATCAAAATCACACTCCAGCCTTTGTTTATCACTCTTTTAACCTTTCATCTGTGCTTTACACAGCACTGAAAAATACAAATATAAAACAATGTTCAGGAAGCCCTTTTTTGGGGGGAGTGATTGATTTTTCATAGTATTAACAAGTTCTTTGCTCTTCTTGATATTCTTTCATCAGAAAACCTACTATAATTCCTTCTGAAAACTGAGTGACTTAATATACAAAATACATTTTCTGCTTTCAGGAAAAAAAAAACAAAAAATACTACTTCAATTTCTTTGAGTCACCTTAGAGATATTTAAGAGTTGGCATAAATGTAAACACCTAATGGAAGAAAAAAGGTTTATCACTAGCATAGGTTTCTCTTTTTGATATTCCTTGAAAGCTAACACTATTTTAGGACGAATTTTTAAAACAAAATTCAGCAAATAATGTCAGATATATGTAAACACTCTCAAGGGAAAACAAAACAAAACCATTTATCAGCTATACTCTTACAGAGAAATCCCAAAAGATGTCTTTAAAACAGCTTTCTAGATTCCGCAAGTTGTTAAGCACAGAGTATTTAACCTCCTTTTTGCAACTGCTTCATTCCAAAGCATTTCACTACTTGCATTTACTGAGAAGCTGCTATTAAAAGTACCTTCAATCTGCTTTATACACATCAATCGCAGAAAGCTCTTAGTTGTAATTGGCAATCTAATTCTCTTTCTTTTTGCTGCTTTTAGTGTATGATCAGCTTCCAGAAAGCAAGTTTTAAGAATTTCACTAAGGTGCCCCAAGCAATGTCTTCAGCCATGGCAGAGGCAATTTTTAGTTAAGAAATTGGTCATCTTCAACATGTGATTTTTCAGTATGTGTCAGGAGATGTGAAAAAAAAATATGTGCTCAGGAATTGCCAAATTGTGTGGAAAAGGAACAGTGTAATGAGTGACAGCACAGAGGAAACATCGTGGCATGACGAAAAAAAAAGAATAAAACTAGGATGCCATATAGGTCAGTGGTTGGAAGGCTGAACCTAAATAATTGGCATCAAACTAAAACAAGCCAACATTTCACGGATATAATGGGCACAGCTTATATCGAACCCTTTCCTAAAAGGAAAAACAGGCAAAGAAGGGAAAGAAATAGTAGTCTTTCACTCATATAACTTGCAGGCAGTCTTTGGGAATCCTCAAAATCAGGAACTCCTTTCCAGAAACTCTTCATTACAATCGAAAAAGCTAGAGCATTACTTCACTTGGTCTAACCTGTGACCATGGGATTCTCCATCCCCAGCATTTAATTTCTGAGTAATGTTAGGCTAAGTGCAGCATCTACCAAAAGAGCTTGAAAGACTTAGTTTATGTATGAAAAAGATTCTGCATCTCTGCTTTGGACATAAACCACTGTAAAGTCTGCAGGAGACAGATGATTATCTCTCACCGCTGGACTGTCAAAACAGAGCTCGTTTACTCCATTGAGGTGGTAGAATAAGTAATCCTTTCTGTGCCTGTGAGCCACACGCTGAAGCTCTAGCAAGTGAAGGCAGATGGATCTACTCAAAACAGGTAGTAGTGTGGTTATTGCTTTGCAGAAAAGCATATCTTTTTTTGCCAAGATAACTATAACGGAATGGGCTAATTCATTTTCAATCTTTACAGAGACGAGGTTTACAAAGGTAATCAGTTAAAAGATCATGAGGACATCTAAAGAACAATTTACCTGTCTGCTCTTGGTACTTGGTATCCCACTGCTGTGCCTCATGATCATGGAATCACAGCCTCGGGGCAGTAGGGACCTCTGGAGATATAGTCCACCACCTCCCCTGCTTAAACCAGGGGCAACTACAGCAGGCTTCTGAGGTCCTTGTCCAGGTGGGATTTGAATATCTCCATGCACAGAAGACTGGGCAACCTGTTCCAGCATCTGACCACCCTCAGAGTGAACAAAGTTTTTATTACTGGAATTGCCTGTGTAACTGGTGCTATTGCCACTTGCCCTTTTTCTTAGATCATAGAACCCTAGAATGGCCTAGGTTAGAAGGGACCGTAGAGATCATTTTAATCCAACCTCCCTGTCATGGGCAGTGATGCCTCTCATCTAGATCAGGCAACACATGAGGACCGAACGGGAATCTAACTCGTGACCTTTGGTGTTTCAGCACCACACTCAACCGACTGAGCTAAACTGGCCCTCAGAAACCACTAAGAAGAGTCTGACTCTTTTAAAAAAGATAAAATTCTTCCTCATTCTATATAAATTTAAATTGAAGCCAGTGAAAACCCAACCCCTTCATAGGCTTGTTTTCATCTTTTTTTGGCTTCCTGCATATTGGTTCCTTGGCAGGGAGAAGTTAAGGGCCATGCTCTGAACATGTTTCTGCTGGGTTCTGCAACTTTGCAGGATGACTTCAACAAGCAACTATTAGCACACATTGATCCTCACAAGTAATTTTGTTTCTTTCAGAGTGAGATTGATTATCTTTACCTAACTCATGCAGATCTCCAAGGAGAATACACTGAGGAATCACGGAGAATGTGGTGGAAAAAGCTTTTAAAGGACTCAAAAGTTTTAGCACCAAAAGACTAAGAGCTTGTATAAATGACAAGTGCAGCCTCAAGATGAAAGCTCTCCTCTGCCACAGTCAAAGAAACTTTATCTATTTCCATCACCCAAATGCCAGCATTCAATCATTAATGGGAAATAAACCCACTTGGGCTCATTCTTCAAAATTATTGGGTTGGAGTATTCTAATAAAAACATATAAAAGCAGAGAAAGACTCATGTACTCTTCTCCATGTCCTTAAGATTATCCAGAGTTTTTCTGACGCTCAGCTGCACCTTTATTAGCCAAGCAGTATTATTTTTTTCATATTCTGTATGACTGAAGATAAAAAGGTTAAAAGTGAGCATTTATTATAGATAATACTTTTTCAAAATTAACAGTTCCACTACACCTACCGAATACACTCCTGTTGGTAAATTTGTTTGCACACAGTATTTTCGAAAGAAACTTATCAACAAAAACATCTGCTACCATGACTGAATTTGAACTAGAGATCAAAACACCACCTATGAAATATTTATAAAAAGAAACCAGCGAAAGACTATGCAGAACTTTCAGAAGGTGAAAAAACAACATTATGTGCTTATGGAGGGGAAAGAAAACGAAATGCAGGCATCATTTTAAAGCTATTTAAGTATACAACCTTAAACTTCAAATTGTGATCATCACTTCTGTAACATTTAGCTTATGGACAATTGCAAAGATGGAATCTGGGCACTACTGCGGATTTGGAATTTTGTGATTGCTGGGAAATGCAAGCAGTATCTTGGTATTTATCAACAACATTTTTAAAGTAAATCTTCAGCTGCGGGGAACACACATTAGAAAAGATCTCTATTGGCAAGATATGTGCCCACTGAGTTCTTTTCTATTAGAAAGAAAGTCTATGAAATAGTGAGTACATTTCCATTTTAAGTTACCTTTTGACTATAAATTCAAGAACCTAATGATAAACAAAATCTAAGCAACGTGCATTCCAAAGAGGTAATAATTACAACAACAGAGGAAACTTGACAAAATGGTTTGTAAGTTTTGAACACGCAAGATGTGCAAGCCAATGAAGTTTGAAAAGGGAAAATTTTTAATTATTAGAAAGAAACTGTGAAAAAGTGAACACTCCTTTTATTGCCAAGATTTCCCTTTCAGTCTACCATAAATCAGGCATCCTAGTTAAGGACTACATAAAAGCGAAAGGGAAATATTTAGAGATTATTTTTTTTTTCTTCAAGAGGCATGTAATAATAAAGTGAGTAATTATAATGGCATTAGGATGCTCAGGAGTGTATTTTACAGGGTCGTTAATATGGTTCACGGGCAGCTCAAAGCACAGGCCCTTTGGCCTCATGCCTCACAACACACCCGGGGCAGGCATTAACGGCCCTGCGAAGCACACCCCATCGCGGCTCGCCGCTCTCATAAAGCCTCGCAGATGAAATGCAAAACCATTTTCGGCTGAGCTAGAGCATTTTGCTAAAGCAGAAAGGCTAATTTCACACAGAGCAGCAAATCAACTAATGCACAATAAATTATATCAACAAGTAGAGATGGAAACAAACTTTTTTTTTTCGTTGTGGTGTCGCGGGTTAGGGCTGGGTTGGCCACTACACGCGGACAGACGCTCTCTAACCCCCCGTGCCCCAAATGGGAAGGGAAAAGGAATGAGGCAGAGAGACTCATGGGTTAGAAAAGAAAAACTGAAACAGTTTTAATGAAAGAGTAATGGAAATAATAGTGAAATGATAAAAATAAAGAACTATATGCAACTATATATAAGCCTGATATCGAACCTGACTACCTCTCTGCCCCGATAGCAATCCCCACTGGTGCTGCAGAGCAGGCGGCACTGAGGCAGCCCCAGGCTCAGGGGCAGTAGGATCTGGATAAAGGGAGCTGGATTTGGAAGCTCAGGATCCAGATCAAAACCAGGAGATGAACATAGTCCTCCCTGGACTCTGGCCATTGCCGAAAATGGCAAAGAACCTCTTGTGATCACTCAATTTATACTCGATATGACATATATGGGATGGAATACTCTTGTTGGTCGCCTGTCCTGTCTATTACCCCGTGGAGGTGCAACCTTTTACTTCCTCGTGTCCTCCTCTTACTACCCAGCACCCCCAGCGTGGCACACAAGAGCCAGCAGTGGCCTTGGTCACTATAGGAATAAGTATCAGCAAGAGTCTTTTTGCATCCCAGTCCCAGGCAGTAACTCAACATCAGGTGTTATCACTGCCAGTAGCACACACTGTCTGCAAAAACGTGCTGCTGACTTCAGAATGTGCAGCCTTTTAGAAGAGACTAAACTGGAAAGTAAAAATCACTAAGCAGAATTGGGTTTTTTTAGCTCAAACCAGGACATTTGGTACGAAATTAATTTATCCATATGTTTTCTGTTGAAATCAGTGAGATGATACAAGTAAGTGCTCACCGAATTCATGGCACATTAGAACCTAAGTAAGGAAAACAGATTAGTGTCTTTTCTTTTTAAAATAATTTAGAGCTATATGGCACTATGTCTCTTCTCTCGTTGTATTTTGCACTTCTATACTGAATACTCATTCTCAATTAATATTTTTTTAAAAAGTTAAGAATTTTTTCACCATACCTATAGCAACATAAGACACCTCAACGGAAATCCCGGTGGCAAGTGTTGAGAAGATGAACAAACTATAATGAATGTGGGAGATTTCATAAAATCAAACATTCAAGAGCTGACAAAAAATACACCAGGTTGGGTTTCTTTTTCAGGTTGGTTTTCTTTAACCAGGAGAAGATGTGAATGTGTAGCGAGCCTCCCAGAGAAAGACTGCTCACCTCTTGTTGATTCCGTTTCATTAGAACCTTGACACAAAAAGAGTGAAAAATTTCTGCAGAATAATGAAAAACCCTAATAAGATTTATTTCTGCCTAGCTTCTCATTTAGAGCAATAAACCTCTTGAAACATGGAGAATATATTTCAAATGCTTAATTAAGATATATAAGTAATCTTTCTTTTTTCAAAAATACGTTTAGCTCACAACACATACAACATGAGATACAGCAAATACTTCTGCAAATATATTGGTATCTATTATTTATATTTGCTTGAAGGCAATTTTCCCACTTTGCTTAATAAGGGATGTTAACCAATAGACATCATTTCTTCCGGCCTTTCATATGCCTTCATCAAGCAGTTTTTCATGTAATGTATTCAAATTCAATTTTTAACCAAAATAATATTTATGTGCCAGTCCACTGTGGGATGAAAGAAATCAATATATCAAACAATGCATCTTCTGTATATTCTCCATTGACGAGTAAGGCAAATTGCTACATTTTACTGTAGTACTTTCTATGTTAGCTAAGGCATTTACACATGGATCACACATTGAACAGAAGAAAAAAAATAGGACCCTCTCTTGCCAGTACTGCTGCCAAGAGAGTTTTAGTTTTTAGATATATTGTTCACATTACTCTTTTGAACCATTAAAAAAAGTGCTGTTACAACCTTAAAATACAGATCTTGTTCAACGGGTTCAAAAAATATCATGAGTTATTACATCAAAGAAGTATCAGAACAGTATTTGCGCTAGTACCTATATATGTAAACTAATTTGCACACGAAAAAAAACCCCACAACACGAGCAATTTTCTGCATTTGAAATGTGTGAAAAATGAGAGCAACATTTGCAATGGAAATCTCTATCAAGTTATCTATTGCTTCCAAAGCCCCAAAGTATACAGAAGTGCTTCATTGAAGCTTTGGAAAAACTTGGGACTATTTTAATACATGTAATTAAATATAGAGAATTGGGATTTCAGAAGTATGCTAACTACTTGTCCTGCTACTTTTATCAGAAGTGTCAAAAGAATCTTCCTTTGCCTTTTTTCTGGTCATGAATTACAGCAGCATAAAACTCTGGAGTGAAGAGTGCCCAGCCCACCAAGACTGGGCACAGATCTAACCTAGATGCTGAGCTCTAGCGTATTTCTTAATGTCTTCCTGCCTTGCCTGCAAATCAGAATATTGGAAACTCAGAGGATTATTTCAGTGTTGGAACACTCTGCAGTGAGATACAGATTGCATAAAATTCCTAATTTGTCCCCACTTCTTGGCTTGCAGTCAGACAGAACCTTTCCTAGGAAGTTTGGCATTCTGGCAAAGGCAGAGCAGGGTAAATTCTGTTTGCTTCTAAGGATGAGGCTAAATCTGGCTTCCTCGGAAGTCTGCCATCACAAGACAACCAAAGGCTTAGGACAGCGTATAGTGTATGATACAGGTTACTCTGTACCTGAAGCATTTGTAATATTGCAGATTACAGGTTTCGCAAGGGGACCAATGATATCGTAAAAGTAATTTGGTCAGATATTACTTTAAGGAAAGTGAAGGTAGTTGCACACAGCCAGATCATAAAAATTACAAATAGCTTTGTGCAAGATAATAGGGTCAAAATTTTGATATTTTCTTCTGAGGCAGTAAGATGTCTATGATTTGTCTTCAGTGAATACTTTTCCTTTCCTATTTTGCAAATATTATGAAGCTGAAGTTTATTACGCTCTCGAAGATAAATCTGCTATTTGGAAAAACCGGAGTACTTTTATTACATGATTAAATATTGATCAAGGGAATTTATCTTACCAAAAAGTAATTTCTCTTGACAGAAATGACACAAACTGCTCTTATGCCAAAATGAATAGTTTTAAAGCTTGTTATTTGTTATTCTTCTGTTTACCAAAAAAGAAGTCTAGTGACAAACATTAGAATAAACCTGTTATTTAGAACGTACCTGTACCAAGATAGAAACCTATTCAATGGCAAGCAAAATTATGTCTTTGTGCCCTAAAAAAATAGAGGAGCGGGTGTGTATCCATCCATCCAAGCAGGTGGATAATGTCAATTTGCTGTGCTAGAAGCAGCACAAATAGAAAAGAAACGGTTCATTTTAAAAGGGCGCTCGCTATATATTCAGGGCTCCCATTTCATAAATATCTTGCCTGCTGTGCACTGCAGTTGACCCTTTAAACATATCTAGTCAATAACCTATTGTTTACCACAAGTCCATTTTGTCATTTTGATGGTACGGATTCAAGTGTGGCAATCTTCCTTTCTCTGCTTCACTGCATACATGACTCCCTTTGGCCGGTACTAGCTCACAAAAAAGGCACTAAAATGTCATTAATTACAGCACATTTGAGATCTGGATGCTAATTCTATTAATGGACCTACGAAATTAGGACACCGTAAATCTAGATGAGATGTGCCTGGGCCACCTGCAAACTGGGCTGACCTGAGGTTACCTGCTATATTAAACAGGAATTGTCTAATACATTTTGAGAATTCTAAGTATGTGTAAATCAGACCTTGTGAAGTACACCACCAGAGGGAATAGATAACCGCAGTACGCTTGCTATCTTAACTTCTTCTATTTAGCTAACATCAGATTCATTTGGAGTGCTTCATACCAAGAAATAGTGGTGCCCAAGGCTGAGGTGAGATCAGATAAGGCCTTCTGGACACTTTCCCTACTGTGTAATCCCAAAATGTTAAAATTTCATTTATAAACAACTTAATATTCTTATATCTAGAGGAGACTGGTTATGAAGCTGTCAAGGGTCCCTAGAAGTATTTATGAATTAATATTCTCTGCATGTTCTTCCAATTCTGAAAACTTGAATCATTTTTTTACTCCACATTTTGATCTGTTTTGCTATTAATTTCCCATCTTTACTTTCAATGTAATGTACTTTTAATTAGGCGATAATATATAATCTTGTGCACATCTATCATTTTTACTCAAACATGTTAGGAAAGGGATAAGAGAAAAAAGGCTCTCATCAGAGACCCTTTGGTGGTACAGCAAAGCTGGAATAAAATGCCATCTCTTGACAGCACCTTTAAGGTTTCATAAAAAGAAAAAGGATGTGCTTGTCACTGACGTTAATGATCAAACATTTTCCCAGTTTTACTGGATATTAAATTGTGAACTATAAAAGAAAATATCTAACTAACATAAACCTTCTTATTCCACTGTTACTGTGTGATGGATGCACTTGACTCCCCTTCCTTCTTCTTCCCCCAGCTTTACAGTCACTGTGCCATGAGTGGGCAATGCTTGCTTGTCCTAAATTTAGTCAAGAAGCTATTTTTTCAGGTGGAAAGACAAGTCTCCAGGTTGCAGAACAAGAACATGAGAGGTTATATATGCAAAAATACTTAAGTAACACAGGACACTAATTCATCACAATATCTCTGTGAAGTTGACCAAAGTTGTTTTTAATCTGACTTGAAGCAATTTTTGAGAGGTTTATATCTAAATTTTATACATGATTTTGAAACATATTTGAAAGATACCCTCTGTTTAATGGTTTCAGTAGTATTACCATGATATCAAAATAAAAAGAAGAGCAAGGCAGTAAAAAAAACAAAACAAAACAAAACACGCACTACAGGGCTATATCCCTATATTTCACATGCCTCTTTAGCCAGCAAGATCCTGCTGGTTGGTGTGATTCTGGATAGAAGCAATATATATCTTCAAACCTAATATATTTTCCTAATGTATTCTGACACATTGCAAGAAAACATGCTAAAGCGTAGTAAGACTTAGCCCCTCTCACTACATCAGTTCTAACAGTAGTTAACAAAAGGACTTTTGCAACGCTATTTTTGCTTTGTTCTGTTTTTTTTTTTCGCTATTCTGAGTTTTATTTTACATGAATGTTGCAGCCCAACGCAGCCAGCTGACACAAGACGCTACTGAAAAAATTAAGATTTGGGCTGAAAAACACAACAGACTTCTTCTAAGAATAGCTCTTCTCAGAAGAAGCTCTGTGCACAAGTAGCAATTTTCCAGCGCTCTTTTTCACATTGCATCATTTCAAATTACAGGCAACTAGGCTCTGTCACAAGGGGAAGCACGGTACTTACGAGCGCCATTGATTTCTGTGCGGTAATTTGGGAAATAATCCACCAGTAAGAATAAAGATATCAGGCTTTTCAAACAGCATCCGGCAGCAACTCTGCTTTCAGCATTAGAACTACAATCTGGCCAAAAAATCGAAGTGGCAGAATACCTGGACACGTGTTTTCTACTCAGTAATGCCAGTCAATATTCTCCAACTAATACAAGACTATAATGACATACAGTCGTATAAACACAAGACTAACTGACAGCAATGATTCCTATACCCTCCTCAAAAGGAAAAATTGCTTATAATTGAAGAAAGCATAATCAAGACAATCTTACTTACGGGTGTGCTTCCATTTTGGAATAAATGATGGTCTCACGCCTGCCTTCCCAGTGCAGACATGATTCAGAATGACAAATGGAAAATACAAAATACACATAATTTCTCCTTTTTCTTTATTACCACCTTTTAACCCATATCTTCGAAATGACAATTTACTGATTCTGTACAGAAAACCACTGCCTCTTGAAGAGGAAGAAATGAGAAACTTAAAGCAGTGCTTAACCTAGAGATTCCTGTGCATCACTCTTCCATCCCCCAGTTCAGTTTGAGCTGCATTAAAAATGTTTCTTTATGTTCTATTAAAGTCCTGTGGTTAAAAGATAATCAAGAGTAAGCAGTATAAATTAATAAAATGAAGGAATGAGTACGCAGTTACCATAAAACAGCTCTCTCCTCTCTCCTCTTGAGAGCAAAAGGGGTAGCAGCCAATACTGACCCAAAGCATTCTCCTTCTCTAAATAAACCTTTCATAAGAAAGAACACAGAAGACAGCACTAGCAATATTAAATCTGTCCGTCATGATCTTTCCCAGATGTAAATAAATAAATAAACTCCTTTTATAATCTTTTTATGTTTTAATGAAATTTAAATAAAAAGCTCCTGCTTTTTACTAGATGGATATATGTTAAATAAATATTTGAAGTCTCAAATTAGTTGAGTTCAAAATCCAGGCTTGTCTTCATATCTGTCATTTCCTAAAAACAAGCCATAAAAATATATCTGCACTTACTCCTATGCTGTCCTTCAAGGATATTGGACTGCTCGTGCACTATTTCTCACTAGACAAGACTCCTTGTACAAGACCAGCGTTTAAAGTCTCGAGAATCTAAAGAAGATATAAATAGTCTGTTTCCAATGGCTCCTTATTGAGTAGTCCCTGATTTTCTAGGGCAAACAGTTCTCTTTTCTATCTTATCTTTATATAAGGAAAGATTCTAACAGACTTTCATTCTCAGACTTCCTTCAAAGAAAACATTGGGCCAGCGAATTCACTGTTTGTTTTTTAAACACGCTTATTCCATACTTCTTTAATTTTTATGATTGTTTTCTCTTTAGCAAACAAATTTCACTTCTAAGCAATTTCTAACATTTTATTCAAAAGCAGCTCCATAAAAGGCAGATCCTCAAGCAGATTAGTCTATAAAGCAAAGGATGTTTCAACTCAGAACAAACAAAAAAATCATCTGAATTGCACCAAAAGCTGTCTACTGCAGACTTAATAACAGTAATGTAAGGTCTCTAATACAGCCTAACCTCCTTTCCTATCACTATTGGTCTGGAAGAAAATGTTGTTGCAGCTGTAAGCATTTGTTTCACTGGCTTCCTTATTAACAAATGCCACAGTGAGAATCTTTGCGAAAAAATGGCAGAACTCCTAGGACTCACAGAGATCGGCCATATAAAGATATATATTCGCAAAGATCTACACAAGAAATGAATGTGAGAAGATAAGACCTTATTTTGTCCCTGCATCTCCTCATGTGACAAACCCCACCCTATATTACTTCTGCCTGTACAGCCAGGCATTTCACATAGTGAAGCGAGATCTAGGTGTCCCACAGCCAACGGACAGTGAGGCTGAACCTCTCGCTTTATGGGATTGTGGGATTAAGGCACCTTCGCCTAAACTTTAGTTCTAATTACAAGGCAACCATCTTGGCTAAAAACATTGCCAGAATGCTCGGGCCTCAAAAACTAACCATTCTCATGGCATTTGATGTGGGATAATTATCTAAAATTACTTCATTGACTACCTAGCATTATTCACACATCAGAACATCGAGAAAGTTTCCAGGACAGCATGCAGCTGGTGTTTAAGGAGTTCTCCCCACAAAGGTTTGCAAAACAAACTTAAGGGTTGGTGGCGTTAAGGAAACTTAATGTTCTGACCTGAAGAGAAAATCCCATGGAGCATGGAATGGAGTGAAGATACTGTGGTTAAGCTCTGTGAACACAAAGGAATCTGGAGATGTCAAAGAGCCAGCTGACTGCATATTGACTATCCTGGGCCACGAGTCTGTCACCTTTTGATAGATGCTGTCCTTTAGGTGAACTATGTTCCTTATAATCTCATTATAATACCAAAACCCACCTCCATCCCAAAAGCTACCCGCCTCCGAGGTGCAACCACCTCTCCCTGAGCTCACGCATTGAATTTTTCTAGTCTATACCTTTAAAAGCAAAGCGAGGAAAATTTACACCAATCACAATAAAGATATGCATGACTAGAGTCACTCCAGTTTCACCTGAAAGGAAACAAATAATATAAAAATGGCCCAAGAGAATCTTCAGGGAAGATTCCACCATTATCAGGGGAAATACCACCACGGACGACCTCTGACTTCTGGGATCAGTCAAGGGGCTGAGCCTCTTTTCCCCCCAGTAAGGATACCTTTGGGTAAGGTCCAAGCACTTGGTCTCACCAAGTGCTGCCCCGGGATACTTAGAAAATGTTTATAGACCTGCTCGTAATCTATTACATTTGTAACTTTTGCACGTGCTTTGCAGACAGTCACTATCACCAGCAATCAAAATGAATTTGTGTATCTGTTGCTTCAGTAAATTATATTTGATTCCAATCTGTCCAAGTGAGTCCCTGTTGACCCTTTATCCACGGAGTTTGGCCATGGGAGGATACTGCCACCCTCGTGAAGGATGGCCTCATAAATCCAGGGACGCTGCCAGACTGAAGGCATATGGGCACGTCACGTTAATAACAACGAATTGTGCATCACTCAGAACCCAAGCCTATCTTAGGACAAGCTGGAACGCATGGAAGTTTAGCTTCTGCCAAACTGATTTGCCCCTTTATCCACGGAGTTTGGCCCTGGGAGTACTTGCAACAGCAATTGGTGCCTCCTTTTTGCAGCAGCAATTTTTGCCTTTTTTAATGCAACAGAAATTGGCGTCTCCTTTTTGCAAGAGAAATTGTTGCCTCTTGTTCGCAATGGGAATTGTTGCCTCTCTCTTTTCAACGCAACAGGGATATGACCAGATAAGGGACGCTGAGAAAATGTCAGCCATGTACTTGTTAAATCATATGTTACTTAATGTGACTGCAAAGGGTAATATTCTGTCATACGGTGATGAACAAGAGCTTCACAACAGCAAGAGTTGATATCCACTATGATTATGCAAAAGTTCTACTCTGAGGCTATCTTAAGACCAAGAAAAGGCAGGAAAAATGCAAACTGTGCAGATTTTCTTTTTTTGATTACTAGTGTGTTTCTACACTACCTACTTAGTGAAATGTCATCATTATTTATTTAATACATGACAGATAGGCAGTGTGCCAGATACAAAATAAATGAACCACTTCCACATATAGTTAACAGGTGCATTTGTTTTACTAAGAAAAACCTGTAAGCTTGAAAGTAATTTCAAGTATTCATATCAATCGCTGGGTTCTATTGTGAGGTTTCGAGGTTTTACTGTAATAGGTCCTACTTAAAAGAAAATTAGCTCTCTGCCCCTTGAGGCTCTGTAAAGACTACAAACTCCAAAGAACCACAAAAGCACGAACACAAATGAAATCCTCCTAAGCTCAGTAAGATGTTAGCAATAGGTTACCTCGGGGATCAGTGTTAAATTACAAGTGGAAAAGCCATTACCATCAACCAAGGTAAATTAATTTTCATCTTTCAAGCAACTAACCCTTTCAAACACTTCAACTACAAATGATTTAGGAAATAGACTAAATAATTTACAAAAACAAACAGTGCTCTCAGGTAATAGATACTGTATTATTAGACAGAATCCCTGACTGGCATATAATATAGACAAATGTTTGAAACATCAAAGACAAGAGCACTGGTGTAAAACTGAAATGTTGATTAGAGGCACAGATTACAGGTTACTAAGTGCTGCACTAAGGTGTCTAGGACTTAAAGTCACTACAGTAATTGGAAGACAAGAGGAGGAAAACATACAGAAGGATTTCCTTGCTTTAAAAAGTACATCACAAATGAAACTTCCAAGAGGATACTAAGGAGATAAATCCAGCAAAAAATAGTTATGATCTTTCTGGAATCAATTCAGCACCTTGTAAAACACAACTATAGTAGACTAAGTTTAAAAACCTAAAGGCAAAATCCATCCCCTCTCCCCAAAGTGCAAGTGCATTCAGGTGTCAAACATTTAACAAAAATGAAACTGTTGGAAGAAGATTACCCAGAGGAGCAAACCAGAATTAATTAATTTGGGGATCACGCTAACTGAATTCAAAACACAAAGAAACAGAGCAATGATGAAACAAAACGACCACACAAAAGAAAACCAGAGAAGCAGACATTGCTAATGCCCACGAGTTGGTTCTTCAGAACCAACTGACTGCTGTGAATGCCAATTGGCCTGTCCCACCACGTCACGTGTCACAGGGAACATCCTTATACCTTCATAAGTGTTCTGAGGGTACTTTACTGACCTCTGTAACACCCCAGAACTGAACTCCTGCCTTCAGAAGTCGTAGCATGTAACATTTGGGTAGAATATGCAGAAGAATAAAACAACAATCGTGTTTGTCTCAAGAGCTGGTGAACTTGTACCACGAATGTGACTACACTGAACAAACAGCAGAGCATAATTCTTTAGAAATACAAGCTACCTGATGGATACTGCACAAATCTGCCAACAGCAGCAGCATAACTCGTTCGCTGTATTTGAAACAACCAAAAGTAACTCCATTCTCTATTTTGGCCTAGAAAAGAGATACTGGAGGTATTTGAAGTACACTCATAATGCTTTTCAAAACCAAAATGAAGCTCAAAATAAATAGGTAAAAAATATAGCTTATTAACTGCTTTCATAACCTCCTTAGGTTTTTCAAAGTATGAAAAAATCATGGTAATCACAACTCAAGTCTCTTGCTTCAAACAGAAAATCCTTTTGTCCATGGGTTAACATTTTTAAATAAAATAAAATCTAGTTTACCTGTCTATGAAGTAAAGCATCACTGTTATTCACAGATAAAACACAAACTCTTCTGCCTAAACACCCCAGCAATGGGATTACCTGCTTCATACCACTAAAAGCACGACAGAAGGTTCTTCCAGCTATATCATCCCTAGAATACAAACCTGTTATTTAATAAAGAAAAAATGCACAAGTTGTTGTTCATTGGCTTGTTTGTTGTGGTTTTTTTTTAAATACATTCTCACGTATAACATGAATTGCATTGCAGATAGCAGGGATTAATGGAAAGCCGAAAGCTTCTTACCAAGTACCCCAAGGCGATAGTTGACTGTGATGACTATCACATTCCCATAACTTGCTAGAACACTGCCATCATATAAATTTCCAGTGCCTTCCATGTAGGACCCTCCGTGAATATACACCATCACAGGCTTAGGTCCCCCACTGTCCCGAATGTCTGGAAGAAATATTAAGATACATTTTATCTCAAGGAAATACCAGAAAAGATACATGCAACATTTAATTATTTTTTTTTTTAGTGAGGTTATTTTTCTCGAAGTGTTTCTCAAGCAACATCTTTTACATAAGGAAATTGGGCAGGTGGGTATAAGTGTTTCTTTGTGGCTTGCTCGTAACTAAATTTCATATTTTCACAACACCCAGCCTCAGAAAAGCAGACAGGAATCGAAAATGGTAACATGTGAGCTCAAATGCAAGGGGATAGTGGTCTCATTGTGGTCCTGTTGAATTCGACATAAAATGCCTGCTGATATCAGTGTGAGATCAGTTAGGCAAAGTCTGAACACTTCTGAAAGCTCAGTCCATCTTTCTGTTCGCTTAGCTAAAAGTGATTCACCACATTAAGATAAAGAAGGTTTCTGCTCACCCATAAATTGTTGATTGTTTCCAGTGCGATAAGATCAATAATTTATAAAAAGGGTGTACAAACAGCTGTCTCGAAGCTCTCAAAAAGTACTTGGAAGCTGTTTAACACTGAGACCTCAAATAGATATTATTTGTAGGAGCCTGAAGTTTGAGGTGCGTGGGTACTTCTTTTTCTACTAAACTGTGAAAAGGAATGTATATTTGAAAAAAACAGCTGTCTGGAACAATGCTTACAAATCTCCCCTCCGCATTCAAACAAATTGTAAGCTTCTCAAAAGTGACACCAAACATGAGTAACAATTTTAAAGCTCAGAAGCTCTGTCATTTTCTGAGACAACAAAATTGGTTTGAGACAAATTGGTTTGAGTTGCTTTTTAATGAAGACATTGATTCGGGTATCACACCCCCTCAAACAGTCCTGTTCACAAATTGATGCATCTACTTGGAACAAAATTTTGAATATCTGAACACCACTGCTTCTTGTGAGGAAAGTTGTTCTTAAGCATCAATTTAAAGCAGCAAAATTAATCATGGGATGATATATGCTTTTAAAAGATGTTTTTCCATTGGACAAAAGGAAATTAGCTATGGTGTAAATTTAAACTTTCACATCTGGATTAAATTGTATTTTTATCTGAGTTCCAGAGTCTTTTCCACTGCCCAAGTCATAATATTCCAGAATAGTCCTTGAAAAACAAGAAGGATGATAGCAAGAAAGCACATGAAAACTTCCCAATGAGGGACTGAACTACATATTCTGTTTTGAAGACTTTTTTGCCATTATGACAGTATCCAAGTGACTTCCCTGATTACTCACTTTAGTGTCTGAAGAAACCTCAGATGTATTGTTGACTCCTTCGATTTGGAGGAATCTTAGTTCAGAAGCTTTCAAGCAAGCTCTCCGTAGAATTGTTTGAATCATTTCTGAAGCACTGTAAAGACTACTAGGTGAGGGCAGTTACACTAAAAGCCCTGCTTTTGGAATTTACAGAAGAAGATCAACACAGATGTGTCTGTTTATAGAAAGCCAGTTACTATTATTACTATTTTGATATTTATTGTATTTAGAAAAAAAAAGCCAGAACAGTCAAGGTCAGAAATTGGATCCTCAATATCAGAAGTACTAGAACAATCACTTCTTCAGGACCAAAAGGATGATTAAAGGTTGTGTGTGAAATTGCTTGTATTGCTTTTCCTCACTTGAGCACATAGTAAGGGCTTTCCAACATGTAATTTTTAGAGTGTAAAGCTAAGGAGATTATTCATCTTCATTGTCCATAGGATAGAATTATGAGCTCCTGAGGTTTAAAATCTACACCGAGGAGAAAGTCTTTTCAAATTCATATACTCTTTTCAGTAGATGGTTTGTTCATACTCTATGCTGCCTTTTTTTTTTTTGATACAAATATGGAAGCAATAATAAATTATTAATCTGAAATCACTGTGTGACTGTTCCCAGCAGAAATTGTACACAGTTAATTGTATGCTTGGTGGTAACACAGGGGGAGACTGTCTCAGAATTCTTCTTTAATTAAAATTACATAGAATTACAGAGCACCAACTGTGAACAGTAATGAAGTGTTGGTAGCACTGGCCTGTTTATCTGGAAAATAATATTGGAATATTTAGAAAGGAATGTGTCCTTTATCTGAGAAAGGAAGCACACATTCATGAGTAAAATCTGATATATAAAGAAGTGATTCTCTGAGTGAATTCTGTCTACACCACACCTCTGTTATTTCCTCCTATTAACATTCTCGTTAAGAATTACAGACAGATAAAGACTAATTTTCAGCTCTGCCTATGTGCTCTGTCAAAAAGGATGACATGCAATATGAATTCTCCTCACGATGTCTTGCCAAAGTCATCAGTCTTAAGAGAAACCCCTTCTACAAAAGAAAAATGGTGTTTCTGTGTGTCTCAGGCAGTAATCAAGCACTGGAGATGTCAGTGCGGTTACGCAACACTCAGTTGAGACTAGTGGGACTTTGGGCTATGGATTATACAGAAGCTACAGAGCTCTTCATGTGAAGGAGTGAGATCACTGCATTTTTGTTTTACAATCATATCAAGTGTGATCTGTAGCTGGGAATATCAGAAAGGTGCAAATACTCATCTGAGAGAGTGCTGTTTAAGTACAGTTGTTCTTAACTAGTTGATATGATTAAACAATAAGGTCGAAGGAAGAGAGCAAAAAACCAGACCATAACCAAGAATTGGTTCCTACCTGGAAGAGAGTAAATATGCTCCCCAATGAACAGTATCATCCTTTAACATTGAAATGAAGTATTGTGATAATACTCTTTGAGGAGAAATTCTGTATTGCTACAAAAAATAGCAGAAAGATGTACTTTTCAAAAGTGCTTATTGGAGTCAAGTGTCCAACAAAGAAAACAAGTGAGATTTTGGCTCTCATTTTTCAAAATCTGACCATAAATTTATGATTTGATATGCTTCTCATTTTTTTTCCTACAGGCTGCTATCGGTCCTTTGTGTGCTTGTGTTGGAGTGGTCTCAGGAAACTGTAGTTTCAGTTTCTCACACAGATTAATAGTTATTCATGAAAGCAGATTAATAGTTACTTATGGAAGTACCTCATTTTGAACCTGAAGAACTGGGGTGCAAATGTGGCGTTTCTGCAAAGAGTAGATTTATACACTGATTTAATTTAGTTGTGTACTGTAATTTTTGTTGTATTTTATTAAGTGTTGCTTTAATTAAAAAGCAGGCACATGAATATTTTAAAGACATGCAGGGATAGCACTGTTCAAAGTCCTTCTCAAATTCAACTCTGCTAGGTTTTTATTCACACAGAAGATAGGTTTTGGGTGCTTTGATTTGTTTGGCTTTAAATTGCTAGTTCATAAAATATCCAAGCAGGTCTTAATCTATAGGAGAGAATAATCTTATTTATATAACATACACATGAACTTTCCTTCTAATGTTTGTTGCATCTACTTTTTATGTCTGTTTTTAATTACATTAGCAGCAATTTAGGAATAGGGCTGTCTTTCATTCTGCTCGTTGCATCACACAACAGGGAACCAGGTCTGACTGTGAATACCAGTCACAATTGTCCCATATAACAAAACATAATTATAGTTTCAGTCATTTGAAGCTGATGTGAACTGGTCACGTGACTTAGCAAGCATAATTTGCAGGGAACAACCAAAATGGGAACGGAAGAAAGCCTACCTGGAGACACCTTCGCAAAAAAATATAGTTAGTTTAGCACAGATGTCACAAGCAGTGTTTTTCTACTTGCTATAAAAAATTGTGACTTTCTGATGGGGAGTAGTAAGTAAATCTTGGTTTTTGAACATGAAACAGCATGAGAACAGGGGAAAACTTTTAGTTTGGTTACTGTAAAACCTGTGTGTTCCAAACATAGAGTATTATGTGGATATACGCGCAGCTCTTCCACAAGCTTCCAAGAGCATGGTACCAGTCAGTGCAACTCATCATTTTAAAGACTTAACAATATTTCACCTTGCAGTTCAAATCTATCAGATACCTCATAGAGGCACTGCTGTTTTAATAAGCTAGTGTGCTTAGCAGGCCTAATATGTAAACAACCATTAATACCATGTTTTTAACATATGTTATAAAACTAGATGTTCTGAGACTCTTAAAGTAACCACTGAGCTTCTGTTAGGAGTCACAGTAAGGTGATAGACATGTTCCATCTTTTAAAATACAACCTGAACCGATCGAGTTTCAGACAATTATCTCTTTTTTCTTTTAATTCATGTTTGTCAAACCAATGGATCATTTTCTGATCTGTGATCCTGATGAAGGACTATATGAATTTATATCCTAAAAGTAAAAATGCCTATGTTTTTACAGGTAAGCATCTGGAGCAGATTCTTGTTAGACTAGGACCTAAACGGACTACTCTAAGTAGTCTAGGTAGGGAGTAATTTTAAATTATCAAAAGATGATTAGAAATGCAAAAGCTGACACTCTTCACTGTACAAGCAATGCTTGGCAGTGCTAAAAGTATAATGGAGCCCAGAAGAGGTGCTTAAATTAAAGGTCTGACAGAATTTTTAATAGGCATATTTTCAAGTATTAATTACATAATGACAAAAATTGGACCCGATCTGAACTAAGGTTCTCAGTGTAAAGGGAAAATATAATTGGCAAAATTTAATATGCAAGCAACATCGGAATTTAGGAGTTGGAATCACAGAACTAACAAGAACGGGTGACAGGATGAACAGGAATCATGAATACGTCTTTGTGTATCACTTGACGAGTTCACCCAAAGTGGTAAGATCCGTGCTACTCCAGCCTGGCTGGAACTCATTATAAGCTATAATTAAGGCCGGAGCATGCAGTTGCTTTGCGAGGTAGACAAATGTGATTTTGCTGTTTACCAATCTCCAAAGTCCAAAAATGTACAACTAGTGCCAGACAGACTGTTTTTCTCCCTTTTTCTTACCATGACAGATAAAAGCAGATGAAACGCTAAACTTGGCGACCTAGTCTATTTTAATACTAATGGAGTGGTAGGGTTTTTTTGAGAAGATTGTCAATTGTGAAATGTGCTCTTTTGCACCAATGACGCTACAGTCTGTTAGGCATAAGAAGAGATTTGCAGATGCATTCTGCATCATTAGCAATTTAAAATTTGAGTGGTTTTTGTTTGTTTGTTTTGATTTAGAAGATGCTCTGGACCAAGAACTTCCTTCAGTCAATGAAGTCCAATAGCCCATATAAGGCAGAGCATCAGACTAAATGATCAAAATCATCACAGTTACAGCCTGTGAACAAACAGCAGCATCTGTTCCTAATCTGTCTCCTTTTTCACAGGAGAGATTGGAATGGAGGAGGGAAGAGTAGAATCATCTAGTAATTACAGTGCAGACCCTGCTTCTGAGGCAGGTACTCTCAGCTCCCTGCTTCACTATGGACGTGGTGTCTGCATTCCTCAAACTTTGCATCTGTATTCTTCGTTTCTAAAAATGGAATAACAGCATTCCTCATCGCAGAGGGATGCTGTGAGACTGAATACATTAAAAACTAACAGAGATGCTCAAATAGCATCAGGGACTAAATAAGTATCTAAGATTGACAGATTGATGTGCTAGGTAAGGTGTGTATGACAGAACGGTGGATGAGAAGAATTCATTTGTGAGCAATCCTTCATGGATATATCGTGCAGCACTAACTACCTAGAAGTCCAGTTTTGAGCCCTGAGTACACAGGCTGATTAATGATTTGGGTTGCTGTATTTTAAGTCATGCTAAGGATTTTAGCACATAGAAACTAAGAGTGTGTAAAGAGTCACAGTTTTTTGCTCTAGACAAATTAAATTAAGTTAAATCATTACCTTACCCAAATTAAGACTGAGACATTAAGATTAAAATATTTAACTTCTTTTTTTTAAGCTAAGCCTTTTTTCTAGACTGGGGAAGGTACAGTTTATTCAACTGCTGAGCAACTTAAAGTGCGTCTGCACTAGATATTGCTTACCTGCATGTCAGCAAATAGACAAATCCACCACTGCTATAAAAAGGGAAATATCCCCAACATTCACTGGTTGCAGGTGCTTTTGCCACTCTTTTTGGTGCCTGCTCTAGTTGGTCAATACTTGTTGAAAAACAGGTAAGCAATTTCAAGTGTAGACATGAAAGTGTTAAACTGAAACAAGAACGCATTCAGACTGGGGGGAAAAAAAAAGACATTTATGCAGTTTCTGACTTCTTGCACATTTTGCACTCATAGAATTTGATAATACCTTCATTTTTTAAACAGCAAATTTGCAGATCATTAGCTGGTAATGTGCACTACTGCCTTTGGGTCTTTTGAAAACAAAAATGAAAAATGATCTAATTAAGCCTGGTCTACTGGTTGCAGCACATACCAGAAAACCACGTTTGATTACTGATTCCAGTGCTTGTGCTGGACCACAACACTGCGGTTGCGACATTTAGCAGCAGATGGGAGTAGGATTATTGAATGCTGTTTTAAAATGAAATCTTCTAATCAAACTCTGATGTTTGAGTGCCACAATACAGAATACTTTCCAGCCATTTGATCCAAGAAGCTGCTCAAAGATCTTTTTCCAGGAAAGGTATAGTATAAGAAACAGACATGGGAGCTCGAAATTTCCTAATATAGAGACTCTCCAGGGCATTTTAGAAAACACTGGACACTGTTTATGTAGCACGGATTCTATGGTTATAAGACACAGTTTTTCATCGGATCCAGCCCAGTCTCCCTAACATTCCAATTTCATCATTTGTTCAGTTTGGTGTTTGTTTTAATCTGTCCCCAGTTACTCATTTTTAGATTTTTATACTAACTAAAAACTAGCATACTGCAAAAAGTGAAGGGTTTGATGGACAGGTTGGTAGAAATCTAGACAGCTAAGGTGGCTCTTGCCTCTCTCTCTCTCCTGCTACTCACACCTACACACACTTGACGTTTGTGAACTCTTCAGTTCTCTGTATGTGACAAGTGCTAGAGTTCCAACGCAGAAGAGCAGGATTGCAAAACGCTGCTCACCTGGCCCTGCTCCTCCACTGAGGGACAGGGAAATGCAGGGGCTCAGCAGACAGGGCTTCCACCAACTCAGCAGCCTTCAGCATCTACTGGTCATAAAAATTTAAATTTGCCCTGTCTCTCTGTGACTCTCAGAAGCAGTAAAGGTCTAATTACTGCCTGGCTTCTTCTACTGGTACAGAAAGGAGAACAAAACTGTCACTTGTATGCCAGAGAAAATTAATCCCAGGCCTATAAATTACAGAGATTTATTAGTGTTGTAAATGTGTTTCTTCCTCTCGAGTTTGACTGCCGTGTTGTTACAGTCCTTTCTCTCTCTCCTACAATTGCCAATGGGGGAGAAGGGTTTTCTCCGACATGGACACTTGTTCTCCGAAGACCGAGTTCCCTCCTCTCATCTGATTCCATGTACTAAACTGCTTTCTGATAGCAATCACTCTCTGCTGAATTTTAGTAAACTGAGTAGTCTTTTTTAAGTGTGTCTAAGCAGAGAAGGACTCAACAAATGTTAAGTCATTACCATCTGTCTTGGCAATTACACAGCGATTTAGGAGAGCCATTAAGGTCTCCGGGATGAATAACATAGGTTTCAAATGGTTTCTTGAAACATATTGCTAAAACAAGAGAGAGTAACTTTTACAATGGCTAATTCAATACCACAGGTCTCAGAGAATACACAAGAATGTCCCTTGCAATATTTTGTCATGATTTAAGGTAAAAACTATACAACCTCAGAGCTAAGTGGATCTGAAGGGATACCTAGCTCTGAATAATAGGAGAACTTTCAAAGGAGATTTTTCAATCAGGTGGTCCTTTCAAATCTTGGTCCAACTGGTGGGTTGTCATTCACATGCTTGATGTACACATTCAGTAGATGATCGTAAATCAGATGCGTATGAATTTGCGGGTTCGTTTGTAAAGTCTCTGTTCAGTTACTGGGTAAGAAGTTAAATGCCCATATTTGCCTTCCTTCATCTTTTGGGATAAGACAACATGCTTCTGCTTCAAAAAAACAGTTAATGTTCTGTATGAGGAAAAATTTCTTAAGAGCTTTGCGGTTTATGAGTTAAGCTTCATCTGAGTGTCCAACAGGAAAACTCAACTCAGATACTAACAGAGAAGCAAGCAGCAACTCTACCAGACTTATATGGCAATTTGTTTTACTCATTGACCATAAAATACACAAAATACGTGTTTAGGACTTGGGGTTTTGAAGCACATCTACTTGAAGGGATGAGACTGCTCATGAGAAAGAGCCGCCTTGTTACCATTTTCATAGCCCTGAAAAAATATCAAATCTACATAGTGTATATGATTAACAGAAATAATTCAGAAAGAGAATAATATGCTTGACATTTCAAACTTCCGATTTCACTTGGTAATAGGGTTTTCTAAGGGTCAGCACAAGCAGAGAGGTATCTTTACATACTTGTAGAAAACAGAAGGGATCAGATACCTTCAGATGACATCACTTTAGCTCCAATGAGTTCACTGGTGCTGCACAGAGCTACCTCTCTTCTACAGAGACGTGGGGTAATTTTGAATTTGTATTTGTTCACGGCAACCTAAATGCAGAAGGTTTTGTATTTGGGGAAATACAGTTGCTTAAGAGACACTTGCTAAAAATTTTCTGTATTTTTCCTTTCATAAACACAACATTTTTTATGTTTATCAAACTGAGGTCAGTGAAAAAAGAAACATCTTTGTACTTGGTGAAATACATAGGGTTAGAAAACATGCAAAAAGGTGTACAGAGAAACTTTAAAAGAGTGTTAGTTTAAATAGTATGGACAAAATTCAGTCAAAAGGTGGGATGCAACATATCAAAAGTCCATTTCAAGAAAACAAAAAACCCTCCTCTTTAAATATTGTTACTGTTTTGTATCAAAAGGTAGAACTTAACAACATTCTTTTTTTAAAAAATTAAAAATATATAACAACAAGCAAGAAGACAAAACACATCAAAAATGGGAATTAAAAAAAAAAAAACTCTTCAAAAGAAGACAAGAAGTCAAAAAAAGAGGGGAGAAAAAAGATTTTCAGGGATCCTTGTCATGCAAATCAGTTTGGCGGCAAAAAAAATACCTTCATCTTCAGCACCGTCATTATCACCTAAATCATCTGTCTGTTTCTTTGTAAGGGGACCTAGGATTGAGAACGGAGAAAATGGAGGAAAAAAGACAATTCAAGAATATACAAGACTGAGGAAAAAAACAGTGAATATTAAATTCCCATGGATGTTTCAAGAAAAACATTTGCAGGGAGGGAAATCATCGTTTATAACAACCAATTTTTCATTACGTTTTTCAAACATTACAGCAAGACTTTCCCTGGGGGGTATGGCTATTAGAAACATCTAGCACAAAAATCAGAGTGCCCAGTGTTTTATTGTTTTTAAATGAAGAACCAAAGCATGTTTACTAACAGCATACCCACAATAAACTCTATTTATCCACTTAATTTAATTGGTTTTTGTTGTTGCTGTTATTAGGAATAACGGAGACAAGAACTGCCAAATTACCTCTCACATTTGATGCAATAAGGTGGCTAATAAATGTCTTGACAGTTGCTTAAAACAATCTTTTCTGCTAATTCACACTTCTAAGCTCATGCATTACAAAGATAAGCATGGGTTTGGCTTTTCTCTTTTTTTTCTCTTTTTTTTTTTTTTTTTTTTTTGGACACAGTCATTACATTATCTTTTAAGTAGAACTGAAGATTCCCTTGAAACCTTTGACTACCTGCTGAGATATTTTTAAAGAAACATGAAAATTCATATGCAAACTAGAAACAAGAGTGAAATCCTAGACCAATTGAAGGCAATGGTTTTTGCCATTTGATTTCAATGGGGCCAGGGTTTCATGCACAGTATACAAAAGTTGTACTGGATATGGAATTGAAGTTTTAGCTTGGGCAAGACACACAATATCATAATTCTTTATTTCTATGAATGGATGGCAAACCATAATTCTTCCATGCCCAGCACCTGTGTTATTAACAAGTATTAATAGATTGATCATACTTTCCAGTGGGGAAAATGCCCACTTTACTGAGTAATAAAAATATACACCAGAAGGAAAGTCAAAGGCCATTCTGAAAATATTTCCACGTCATATTTTACACACTTACGCACAAACAAAAGACAGTTGGAACTCAGCATTATCTTTCCTTATTTTTTCAGAGCTCTCTCATTTCCATGACATTCTGCAATTTGCATGCAAAAAAGCAATCAGTACGAACACAGGACTAAGTAACAAAAAAAAGAAAAAGCCAGCCAAGCACAGAGTAGAAAACAAGAACCTTCTCATGCATAAAATAGCAATAGACAAAAACAACGGAAAAAGAGATGAACAGTATGAGCTGATATTTGCAGTAGATGTAGGCAAGAGACATGCATTAACTCTAAGCACTCTGTGGTATTAAAACATTTGTATTTAAAAAGCTCTCTATACCTCTGTTATTTTACAGGATACAAGTCAGTCAGCATTAAACCTGTCGTTCACAGGCAAAATACCATGTATTTGAGTAATGCATTTAAAAAAACAATTAATTCATAAAATGTTTGTACCAGGTGCACGGATTTGAGAAACAACCTGCGAAATACCGTGAGATTTTAACTGTGTATGTAGGAATTGGACCGTATCATTGAGAACCAAAGCTGAATACCTTAATTACTGCATCAACCAGGAGTCTAGTTTTAAACTCAGTCTAAGTACAGAACACTAGAATTACACATCATAAATTGAACACGAGCCTTTTTATAGTCACACCTGCGACAATCACTCTTAGTACAGAGCCTTGATGATGCAATAGCTTCTAATACAAGTCCCAGATATAGTCTTCTCAATACAGGGTGTCTAGATAGCACGACCCTGTCTAAATGCACCCATCCAAATGTCTTGCTCTCCATCATTCTCATGGCACAGCAACTTCATTTATAAAAGAATAAAGCTAGGAAAGTAAAAGATGTACGCAAATAATAATAATTTCATGGTGGGTTTTCAGTGTGGTGAATAAGAATGAACTTAAGAATTTTCAAAGCTATGCACTTAATAATGGTGAGCCAGACACAGCCAAAGATTATACAAACACACATTTTTTAATGTCTTCTTATCTTTTAAATTTTTAAAAGTCATGAGAAAGGAACAAAGTAGCATCTGGAAAGGCAAAAAGCATTTCTCCAAATAATGTTCACAGAGAGTGCTGATTTCTTTTCTGGATGAAACCAAGATAATGAATGTTACTTTATTTTTTAATAGTTGTTCTTTGTGAGGTATTTTGTGTAGACCGTGGTTCCAGATCTCTACAGCAGTTATAGTGCAAACATCTCAAGGCAAATGACTGGTCTCATACCATCTCCAATTTTACAATATGGCGAAGTACAACTGAGGCTCACTACAAAAAATAACCTGGGTAATTTCACTATTTATAAAGTCACGAGTTTCTCTGAAAAGCATAAAAAAAACAGGCTATCTTCCTTAGAATCATAGACTTGTTTAGATTGGGAAAGACCTTTAAGATCATCAGGTCTAAGCTTTATCCTAACACTGCCAAGTCCACCACTAAGCCATGTTCCTAAGTGCCACACCTACACATCTTTTTAACTCCTCCAGGGATAGCGACTCAACCACTTCCCCGGGCAGTCTATTCCAATGCTTG
This sequence comes from Trogon surrucura, assembly GCA_020746105.1. NCBI lineage: Eukaryota > Metazoa > Chordata > Aves > Trogoniformes > Trogonidae > Trogon > Trogon surrucura. The sequence continues at coordinate 6,177,631 of CM036625.1, read as the reverse complement.
ACAGTTTTGCAAAGGGGCTGACCTATTTTTAAGTCGTCATGAATTAAGCAAGTTTTCCAATGCAGCTCTGTATCTCTTTCATAACACAAGGGCTCTGCTTGCCACACGCCCTAAAAGCAGGAGGACTCCGTGTCGCAGATGCACCAGGCATCACCAACAACATCCTGTTAAGGGATGAGACAACATCTGCCGCAACTGCACTTCAGTCTGCAAATACAATGGACCACCTTCATTACACCTCAGCAACAGCTAGCTTAGAGAAACACAGACCAGAACGCTTCAGGCAGATTTTCTGCTTCCTGGAGTTACAAAAAGCTATCTGAGGTCTAGAAACCAATGTTGAGCTTGGTCCTTGTGCACCAGGCGTGAAACTACTTACCTGTCACCTGTGCTTTACCTACACATACAGGGATGCTGTGAAGTTCCATTTGTATTTGTAAATTGCTCTGCAATCCCTAAAAGAAATATCAGCTCAGGGCCCAGTGTGCAGGCAGTTGTCTAAAATGGCATATGGCAACCAACAAGTGGTTCAGTCTTGACTCTTCAAATTGAAAAGGGAGCTCTGAGCATGGCTGCTGATGTGCCATGTTGCCTCTTTCATGTATGGCTGCTGAAAAAAAAATCTGAAATTGTGTAAGTAGTACTGAGAAGCTCTGCATTAGATTTCCACCCGTTTCAGCAGTAATCCTCATTCTAAAAATCAGTAAGATATTGCTTTGCTTCTGATTCTCCAGCTAACAGCAACGCTGTGTCTGTATGATCATAAAGACTGATGTCTTACAGGAAAACACGCTGAAATCACTATAAGATAAGCAAATTAAAATCTTATGGAAAGATCCCACGAAATGCAACAGTAATAGTCTTTTTAAGTAAAAATAAATCAGGACTGAAATTGCTTAATAAGTGTAAAACTTCCAGTTATTTTCTGCAGGTTTGAATTAATATTCTACCTAAAGATTATGATTTTGTAAATTTAACGCATCACTCAATTAGATTTATTTCTTCAGCCTTGACTTTTTATTCAAGATACGGTTCTTTAGGGTTCTTGAATCAGTTTAACATTCTTTTCAGGTAAGAGAAATAAATAGTGATACCAAGATACGATGGACTGGGAGACAATTTTTTAAAAACCCCTCAAAACAAATCATACATTTCACAGAATTATGATTGCCAAAATTCTTTTTTCTGCAATTACTTTCCACTGTTGTTCCACTATAACTTCTCTTTACCTTTCATGAAGGCCCACTTATTCCTTCATTCCAAAAAGACTGGTTTACTACGTTTAAGATACAAGCTTTCAAACAGATAGACTGCTTTATCACACCAGTCTAAATTTTAGCTAAAAGTTTATGTAATAAATATTAAATATCAACAAAGCAATCAGGTACCATAAATAATGAGGTAGGGAAAAGGATACTAAAGGCTTTAAAATGCGGACACAAAGACAATTTACTTAACAAGAGGCTCTCTAAGGTTTAGTCTCCTGTTGGGGCATACCCACAATTCTCATTAATGCTAGTGGAAAAGTAGACACCTAAGTTAGTTTAAAAAGGCGAAGAAGCGATGACTGCATTTTATGTCTTGTCCTACAGGCAATGAACAGTCTTGCTACAAAAGCAAAAGGAATGCTGTGTGCAGGAGGAACTCCTAGCGAACGTTACTTATTTAATTTAAAAAAAACCCAAACTTTTTACATTATTTAAATTATTATTCAAATATTTATTCTATTTGTATTGAGATCAATGCTACGGAAGCCACATGATGCATTTTAACATCCTGATAGCTCAAAATGAGAGAAAAAATATACCTCCAGTCCAGTTAGCTAATGAGTAATTACGCACTCAGAAATAACTACAGTCCAGCTATATTAATTCTGTTTTTTATCATTCCCTTTGATGAAGGACTAAGGTACTTTAGCTCCCAAATACATTAAAGCTGATTATAAATTCTCTCTTTATGGTTTTGATTCAGTAGAAATTATCTACGGCCTTTTGGACTGCATGTGTGTGGGAGGCATGGAAACTGGATGTCATTAGCTTTTTGTCCTGGGAATGCTATTCATCATAAAAAAAGTCATCCTGAGAGTTGACAACATTTTTGTAAAACAGCGGTGCAAATCCTCTAAACTTCATAAATCTGTGCTCATGTATACAGGCACTGGTTCAGGTCAAAATGTGCTCCTTCAGTAGAGGGAAAAGTGGGAAGCAAAAAAAGGGCCTTTTACATTAAGTTAAGCAGACTCCATGGATCTAGCAAGTTAGAAATCTCCATAGCAATAATCGTTCTTTGAGTTAAGGTGTCTGTTCAATAAAAAGAAAAAGATCGGATTAAGGCTGACTGCTGAAATAATAGTTATTACAAATTTTCACTAAGTGGGTTGCAACACTGGAATCTGGTAGCACACATTAAATACAATTATACATCTATCTTTAAACTTAAATAAATGCCTCCATCTATCCATTGCTACTTCTTCATTATCTCATTGTTTTAATTGAGCACTGAAGATCTGTGAAGTGAAATTTCCACACCTTGTTAGGTCCTACCCTCAGATGTCTAGCAGATGTTAGCTGAGGCACAATAACATGTACTTAAATCCTGTTCTTAATTTAAAAGAAATCGATGATGGAGTTATAATTAACTTCAGACCTCAACATTTTCAGCGAAGAGAAATCAAAAATCAGATTCTTATATACTGAAGTTAAAACATGCCTATATAATGTTTTTTTCTTAGAAATCTAATGACAGATTGGAAGGATAGAGCATAATAGTAATCTGATGAATAATTTTATAAAATCATCTTCTTCATTTGAAAATTAGAATGCTGCCAGAGTAAAAATAAAAGAACTAGAATTCCTTACAGAAAAGAAATTCAGGAGGTACAAATGGCAGCTGAGTGTTGAGAAATACTTAACAGGGGGAAAAAAAAACAAACAACCAAACAAAAAACCAGCTTTGTATTATCATACTTTGCTGCAATAGACACTCTACTTTATGTTCCCCCTTATTACTGTCTTGCTTTCACCACATGCTCACTCTCCTCCTTGTTATTTTTCCCCCTAAAGTTCCTTTTATTTCCATATTTTACTGATTTGTAATATTTGTACTTATCAGCAGGGCAAAGCCCTGGTCGACTTTGCTTTTTTGATGATAACGTTTGCACTCATGTTTTAACAACAAATGATGGCACAAACCTCAGTCATTTCCCATCCTGCTACCTGACTTGTGATGACAATCAAGCACTGTAATTAGAGCTGCAAGTAACTCAAATTTGCATCTGCAAGTGAATGACAGGTGCAAATTGAACCCACAAAAGGGTTGCCAACTTTCTTTGAAAATTTACATGTATAAATGCTTTGTCACTAAAGAAGCTATTCTGACACTTCAAGACTAACTTCTGCTGTGTCTTTTATAACAGCACATTGCTGAAGTGTCACACAGAAAGAATGTCTAATCCCAAACCTTTTTATTCACAAGATTAATCACACTGGCTGGATCTTGATTTCCCTGCAACCTGAAGGAGTTTCATTACCGAACACTAGATTTGTGTGAATTTAAATGAGATAGAGCTTCACTCCTCTGCTTCCCATTTTAGGTGCAGCCTGAATTTCTATGTATTCTCAGAGGTGAAGCCCCTTGGCATTCACAGGTCCTGTGGAGAGCAGCCCAAATGAAGCTTCATTTCAGGCTCTCTTTAAATCCCATTTCCTTTGCAACAGGCCACTCTATAAATCCAATTCCCTTTCTAGAGGCTTTTGGTTACGCGAGACGCTTTGCAGGGAGTCATGCAGCATTACTAGAAAAGTAGGCAGGATAAGTACAGATCACTGGGTGAGCTATGGTCCCCTGGGGCCACGCACAGAGCACACAAGTTCAGCCTCGAAGATGCCCTCCTGGAGGTCTGCCCGTGCTGGGCAGCCTCACGTTATCGTCAGCATTTGCCACTCCAGTGCCACCTCACTTGCTTATATCACAACTTCACGGAGCTTTTAACATTTCACTTGCATTAATAATTCATATTGTTTTACAGATACCCATATGCCAGGGTGACACACTGCTATAATGAGTCGAACGCAACGCTACACAGCTGTGCCTCCACCTGAGCTTTCAGACCGCGAGTCAATTCTCTCGCTCTACAGGTAACGACTACAATCCAGATCCTAATGAAGACTTATGCACATGCTTAACTTTAAGCCTCCAAGTAAGTTCTCTGAAGTCAACAGGCTAAATCTCCTAATAAAATAAAGACAAATCCACCACCATTAGAAGAACTGCTCCTATTTGCATCTGGGCCAGGAGGTCAATGCAGGAATAAAAAGCAGGAACGCGCATCCCCACTTTCTAACTTCCCTCAGCTATTTTCTGGATAAATCTAATCAACAAATAGAATTTCAATCTCTTGAACATACTACCAAAGCTCTGTCATGAAATTAAATTTTCTTTTTTTATAAATGCATTGCTTTTTAGTCTGTGTACATACAAATAAAACTCTACATTCATTTTCTACAACTCCCATAATCAAATTGCTTCCTAAATTTAAGGAAGATATGAAGTCATTTTAGACCACAAGCTTAAAAAAAGTGATCATATTTAGCTCATGCAATAGAACCCAACATTTGTGCTTTTAAGAGCCAAATTTTCAGTTCCAAGAGGGAGATTTACAATTGCCATCAATGCATCAACATTAAACTTCACTTTCTTTCAAGGATCTGTAGAGCGTTGCTGTAATAACAGTGCAAGTCAGGATGCAGTAAGTGCATCCTTCATATAAGGATAAATGAAGAGACACAGCTGAGAAAACCACTATCAATTTAGCTAAATCCAGCACGGTTTGTTCTCGTTTTACAGCTTTTGTGGGGTTTTTGTTTCAGACAGGTAGGGTGGGTCCTGTACAGCAATAAGATACGTTATCAGCAAGCATTCTCTACTACCTCGACTTAAATACTAAAATATAACTTTAAAAAAAAATCCTTAATTTATCACTGATTTCAGTTGACCCCTTCTGTTCTCAGCCCAAAACAACAGCTGGACAAGTAACCTTCTTAACCTTGCCCCCAAATATCTCTCACTGGAAAGAAACTAGCTCAGAACAGCAGATTCGGCAGGGGAGAGGGCTTTGGGAATCCTGCACAAGTAATCACCTTTGCTAGGGACAAATACCAGGAGTTGGCCTTCCGCTGAAAAATACTTCTCCCCAGCTAACTCTGTTAACTGCAGGGGCTGGTGTAGCAGCAGCTATATAGTTTTGTTTATGGTACAGCCGAGCATACAGTCCAGCTCTCTTGAGACCCAGCTTCATAGCCCAAATAGCAGAGCAGAATGGTCTTCATGTAACCATGTAATTGAACATTGCAGAGAAAATCAAGTTAATTGCGCATAATATTTTCATACAGAGTTTGGAATGAAATAGGTTCTGCCACCCCTCTCCGCAATGTACTTCACATCATCTGGTTTTAAGCCACATGCTCCGAGCTCTATATAATTCACTGTACCACTGGAACCTGTACAGCATTTTACCATCTAGAAATCCACTCTTGCAAACCATAGACACACAAAGAGACAAATAATGTGCAAGTCTTATTTTCTCAAGTTTCTGAATGAGCCACTATCAGTAAAACTTAATTCTCCAGCTACCTCATCGAGCTGAATTTCTTTGGAAAAGTGGTAAAAGAGAAGAGAATGTTTTGTGTCGCATAGCTGACTGCAATCCAAGCCTCTGCTAACAAACCCTCGACAGGCAGAGAGGCAGGGAGCTCAGAGCCGAAGCACCTTGTTCATCAACCTCTCAATTCCCCCATACTAACTCCAAATCTCTACATTTCTTGCCGTGTCATGAGTAGCGCAAAGAAAATCTATATCTATAGCAAGCAACCAAGGTTGCCGTCACGTATGCCGAGTCTCTCACAGCACATTAAATGACACAGAACCGCCCCCTCCATCATTAACTGCAAAGGCTTGGCCAGAATTTCCCCATCATCCAGTGCTCGCGCTGGTACCCAAGTCACAGAGTTTCCCTGCTCTTGTTGTGTCACTCAGGTTTGTCTATTGTGATCTCAAGGACAGAGATAGTACTTCTGATACTTGACATCTATCTGCAGGTATGGTCATATTTAAAGGTTTTAAAACTTTCACACAACAAAGTTTCTTACTCGAAAGTAAAGGTGGCTAAGTTATATATGGCTATATAAATATATGTACACACATAACAGTAGGTTCTCTAATCCACCTTTTCAACACAGAGAGATTCTTCCTATAGATGTGAAGTTCTGAGCAGTACTGAAATATAAACAGAGCTAATTTTAAAAATTAATAAATTTTAAAAATTAATAAATATTGATACTAATAGCCTGGTGTTCAGAACTAGACTCTCTCCATTAACTCGGATCTTAAAAAGCACAAAGATAATTCAAGCCAAATGTTTCTCCACAATCCAAAGCTTTCAAAGCATCCTTAAAAGACCATTTAATTGGACCTGTGGTCACCAGCTTTTAGGAACATAATTACATCTGTTCTCATTACCAAACCTTTTGACAGATTCAAAGTGCATAGCCCTGAGAAAAAGTGATGGGAGAACTGAGGGGGCAGCATTTGTGTAAAAAGGCTGTCAGAACAAAAGTGCCTGGCCTCACTTATTTTCCCATATTTGCATACTGTATTTTTAAGAGAGCATAATTTTAGGCAGGAAGACTCAAAAACATCTCGGCAATAGAGCAATCTCAAAACAAGAAGAGCACCGCCAGCACTTGAAGATTAGTGGGATCAAATACTTGTCATAAGAAAAATCATTTTCCTTTTGACATGTTTTCAGTATTAGCGTGGTACTTGTTTGGAAACTACAGTTGACTTGCTCTGCATGTTATATCAAGGATTCCCAAATGGATAGAGAAAATCCTTACACTGAATGGAGCATAAAAGGAAATCAGCACATCACTTCTAATCCAGCAGAACTTACAGACAGGCAGTGATACTTGGGACCACATATTTACACAGCTACTGTCGACTCCTATACAGACAGAAGCATTGAAACCTTTCTAGTAGAAACTTTGCCTTCATGCTTACTATTTAATAATTTAACACCTTAACACAGAAGCCGGTGAACAGGAAGCGATCACCAAAATAAAACAGATTTACAAAATGTCAAGTCTAGGCCTGCAATATATTATTTACAAAAAGCATAGCAAATTTAAGAGCAAAATGTCAGGGTAGCCCTTGCATCCATTGTCACAATAGCCACTTCGGTGAGAGTTGATGGGTTTGGGACAATATGACATTTCTAATCCTTTATCTGGTGACAATAACCATGCTCTCCGGGGGAAAGCAACAAAATGCCCAGCAGATAAAAGCATAACATTTCTCAGCATTGGACAAAAGGTACTCCTATTTTTATTTATTTTCCTTCTCAGAACTCTACTTGCTTCAGTTGACACTGGGCACAGTTACCAGGCTTTTTATACTTACCTATGTTTCCCTTTTCTTAAAGCTGACCCCAGTGGGGTAAAAGGTTCTTAATTTTCCCTAACAAATATAGGGACTTTACATAAACAGAACAACTAAATTATTACAATGGTCCAAGGTTTCATGCACGGGTCCTTTTAATAACAAAACCAGCAACTAAATGAAATACAGCATTTCATAATAACGACGCACATAGCAGTTACTATATAATCACTTTAACTCTTTAGTCGTAATTATTAAAGTTTGTATGTTTAAGTCATCTCAGGGCCTGCTCTTAAATATCTTCTGTTCAGAAAGCAATGAGGAATATTGCTGAGAATATTTGAGAAAACAGTCCTTGTGACTCTTTCCCAAGTTGACCAAAGTCAGTGAAAAAATACTGCAGCAATCTAAGCTCCATCCTGCCGAGCAGAATGAATGCCTACAAAAACTACAGCCAGCTACTGGCACCAGAAGAATACTTCTGACTACTGGACTACCAAACAAGCTGCAGAAAGTGAAAGCTACTCCACATCAGATAGATTTTAAATCTCTATTTTTTTCTTTAAAATTTTAGTTTGGTAGCATTGTGGATTCAGTAAAGTTTTGATAACGTTAGACTGATTTATTCCAGATCTTCAGCTATGGTAGTATTAACTAAACTACAGGCTATTTAATGTAGACAAATAGCAACAATTTAACTTCAATAGATTCTGAGAACTTTTAACTCATGCCTTCAGCAACACAGATATGCTAAGTATATATTAATTTTGTGATTTAGAAGTAGGAGAAAGTTCTAGAAGCGTACGTAGGCATAGATGAATTCTACATTCTTTGCTAATATTAGAGTTAAAAGTAAGTCTTTCTCACAGAATTTTCTGTGTACAATTTGAGTATATCTGAAGGAGAACAAGTAGATGTAGACATAATAGTTGGAAAGAAAAAGAAAAGGAACTTTTCACTGATAAAATAAACTGTGTCTACTTGTCTTTTATTGGTGAAATCCAGTTTCCTGGAAACCATAACAGTGAGGATCATGGATCAGTGATACTCAGTAAGTCTTTTGTATTAAAAGCTTTTAATAGAGTAGTTCTATTCTGTTATCACTGTTATGCCATCTTATACTTTTTTGAAGTAATGATTATAGATACAATCAGACTTCTACATAAACAAAACATGAATGAACTGCTTCATTTAACAGAAAAAAAAATAATAGTTTTATATTGTCAGTGTTAAAAAGCAGAACTGATTTATGTTTCAATAGAAAGCAGTAGAAAAAACTTTGCAATTAGTATTATTTGTAAATTAAAACTATTTTTATACAAGGTTATGATTCACTGTGGTTTTGGCCAAGGTTCCAAATGTTTGAACACCGAGCTAGGCTGTGTCCTCAGTTTGGAACCACCTTCAACCAAGTTACAGGACTCCTTTCCTGGCCATTCTCCTTCAGCTTAACCTCTGACTTCATCCCGAGCCATTACATGCCATCAGTATAGGAGAAACTTCTGAATTTTGTGCATTTCCAACAGTTTGTGTATTTTCGCAGACTGCAGCCATTGATTGCAACAGGCGGTTTCCCAATAACAGCTGTATGACTGACATCAGTGCAAATCACACCTGAGCTGGCTTTCCTGTAGTCTAAATAACATACACAGAAGCTTAAATTTCAGTGATGGTTGTAATTCTGTTGAGGAGCTGGGACTAATATCGCAATAACTAGCTTACAGCTACTCAAAGAGCCTAAGGTATGCTGCAATCAAAGCCACCATCCTTTGCAACGTCAGTATATCCTTTAGTTTTTAAGCTGTCATTCTCCAGACTTCTGCTGGTACCACTGAGGAACAAAGTAATTTATGCCATAACATAAGCAAGTTAGAATGAGCTGGTATTTCATCAGCGATTTAAGCTCTGCAGTAGGATATTCAAATTCAAGGGAAAGAGCCATAACTCCAGAAATAAGCCTTATAAAGACTAGAAGTAGTTCCCCACATGCAAGCTAGGTGTCTAAATAAGCAAGGACCAGACTGAGGATGGACTTTTCAATCAACAAGAACTACGTAGATAATACAGCCAGCATAGTCAACAGCAAATATCATACCCTAATATAGACTCCCACACCCGTCAGCACCATGAACACTGGTGCACTCCTACACCAGCTCTCCTCAAACTGGGATGGGTGTTGAGACAGTTGGCTCACACACAAAGCTACCAGGTGACTCCTGCATGACAGTCTCTTAATCTGGAGCTGAATCCTACTCCCAGCCTCCAAAAATTAGAATTAGACAAAGAGAAGCAGTGTGAAGTACAGATCCCTCACGTGAACAGTGGAATTTTTTTAATTTCATTTCTTGACAAAATCAAATTTTCTTTTATAAAACTTGTCAGTTCATTGTTAATTTTTGTGTGCAGTTCATTTCATGCAGACAAGAAATGAATTTGTAAACACACTATGAACATACTATGTAGCATTACACCTATATAACAGGCTGATACTCTATTGTCGTGAACAATTAGCACACATCATTGAAAGCACAGATGGGCGATTCAGATAAGTATGTGTCATATGCAAAATTCACTGAACCTTTAAAGTCTTCCAACTAGTTGCATCTGTCATATCTATTATGTCAAATAATAAACTGCAGAGCCTATTCAGGGTTTCAAGTTTAAACTAAAGGTCCCTAAGATCCTCCCCTCCCATCACTTTTCAAACCAAAAATCCTTTTACTGGGATTTATAAAGAGAGAACAAAATATCTAGAAACCCATACCATTTTGGTAGCAATAGGTTCCATTAACATCTATCTTGTTACAACCACTTGCTCAGGCCAAAACAACCTATAATTTTATACCCTCCTACTGAAATTTCTCACTTGAAAAATGTTCCAATCTCCTTTTGCCAAAAGTTTGCCCCCAAATTCCATTTTAAACTTTTAATTTTCTTAAAGGGAAAATGATACATTTAATGGACCACAGCTGTCTGGAAAGTACATATTTGATAGGCCTACAGTACTAATTTGGAAAATGAGTATGATTTACTTGATGAGTCACAACGAATGACTGTAAATATATATCCAAGTTCTTTACTAGAGACTAGTCTTGCAAGTTGCATTACATCGAAAACGTACTTAAACATACAAATATCTCCCCTGAAGAAGAGTGCATACCAAGGCTAACAGTTCCCATCTTCATGACTGCTTGCATGCTTTTGGTTGATGAAGTCCAGAAACAAGATACTATTAAAGAGTACAAATAACAAATGTCACAGATTTTCCCAGTTTAACCTATTTTGTAGAACAGAAACCCCACGGCACGGCAGCAGAAAGCCCCTGCTGTAGAAGAAACAGCAGCTCCATTAAAGCCAGGCACCTCAAGCACTGGCCTGGCGAAGAGCAATGGGAATGGTTCTGGCATCCCGCAGGACACTCCTGGCTGCTTCTCCTTCCTCCAGGCTCTGTAAATGTGTGTTTGCCTGGTTACACATCAGGAGAAAACATGGATATTGAGTTTTGGGTAGGAAGCAGGGTGGGCAGAATAAGCAGGAAGAACATGCACAGACACAAGTGCATCTGTGCCTTCGTGAACAACACAGATTACTTAAATCAGCACTTGGTAGGACAATCCTGCTCCTCAGGTTTCCCTCTCAAGTTTAATCTGCAGAAAATTGCATAGAACAATTCTGGCAGTTATCGGGAACCTTTGGGTTTCCTAGATTTGCATGTGAGGAAGGAAAAGGAAGGCATTTTGCATCAAGTCATCCTCCATCTAACAGAGACATTTGAATAATTAGCACAGTGCATTGCCAGAAACATGACATTTCAAACTCAAATATGAAAACATATCCATTGATAGCACTAATTTAAAATAATCATGTGACTAATTGGGTGACTAATAGTGTTAGCTAAAAGAAAAAGAAGTTGAGATTGTAATCAGAGGCAAATCTCAGCTCCTAGAAATGCACTAAGCAGAATACTGAATACTAAGCCATAATAATTATATACTTGCTTCTTATTTGCTAATATAAAATGCTGAAGTGGTGGAAATTAAGAGAAAGTATGTGTATCACCATCATAAACCATCAAGCTGTTTTAAATCCATTGATTATTTTTTGCTTTAATTTATACAGAGAAACTTTGCAAAACAGGGCAACTCAGGCTCAAAGCAGGCATTTCTTTGAGCAGTTTCTCACAGAAAGTAAAATAACGAAGTGAAAATCACCTCACGCACGTAAGGATGGTGCATGTTGTAAAAGGGTGGAAATTAAGGCTATGGTAATAACGCGGCAAAACATTTAAGACTTAAAGCATTAGAGCAACTTTAAATACAGGAGTAACTCCTGTGAGTGTCACTGGATTCATTCTGCTCACACGAGCAGGCTCTTCAGAAGACATTTCAGAGAAGATAGTTCAGAGAAGTCTTAAAATTTACTTTAAGAAATAGAATTGAGGGGAAAGGAGATTTTTGGCAGGCTAGTTGCAAGTTGATTGTTTTTAATTATTTTAACAATGCTCGTGCTTTTCAGTTAGCTTAACAATTTTACATTACAGTGCCTAAAGCTCTGCACAGAACTTTGCAAAAAACAGATGTAAAGTTGCAAAATTTTACCTTAACCATGACTTATTTTTTGCTGAAATATTTTTAGGAGGACCAGGGATTAAGCAACTGGATAGCAGCAGAATGCCAGGCAATCAAGAAAAGAAAACAATCCAAACCAGCTAATTTAGCTTTAGGACATATTAACAAAGACAAATTAATATTCAAATTATATTAATTAATATTTTAAATTATACAAATGAATATTTTAGATTTTATAAAATAATCTCTCCTTCCTTCCTCCAGTGATACGATAGTAAGCTCCTCCAGTATACAAACTCATGAGAACAAAATCACCATCATATTTAATACATTAAATTCCTGCATCTACTAATAGTTAAGTTCGTTAAAGGTTAATTAGCATCTGTGAAAAGGAAACTGAAGTTACTCCAGCAACAGTTGAAATCTGTTATTTTCCCTTTTTTTTAAGCATTAAAAACCACATTAAGATGACTATTAGAAATGTGCTACAGATTCCTTACTTGCTAATAACAATGACTGATACAGTGAAGTAGAATCGTAGAATTTATTTTTTTTGTCAGGTGTTAAATCTGAAAACAAGTTGAGGCAGCCTGCTGTTGTATTAACCCCACGGAGTAGTTGGATTATAAGGAGAGGGGGAAAGTTGAATTTACAACTCTAGGTCCATTTTAGTAAACCATGACTTCCTGATTAGGTGAAATGCCCCCAAATGAATACAAATACAGTCTCTGCTAAAACTGAAAAAGCCAGAAGGCCAGGACAAGGTCCATATTACAAAAGCGAGTTGCAGTTATGCCCTGCTTCACAAGCCTAAGTGGAATTCACGTCCTTCATAAACCTCTGGTACCCTTTTGTAAACCGATGAATTTCTGTTTTGCTGTGGCTTCTGAAACACACACCAATCCTAGGTCAACAATTTGCTATTAAAAATAAATGCTTCACACAGCACACAGACGTCTGAGATCTTTTTAGAAATATCGCAGGCGCTTGCGCATATATATTTTCAGAAGCAGTTGCAGCATTCTATTTTTGGAAGAGTTAAAGCATAAGTGTAAGTTTAGATGTAGGTTTCCTTGGGCTTTGGAGGATGAAAGGGATTAATAAGGGGTCACAAGAGAAGGATGGAAAGAAAAAATGGAAATAAGAGGAAATTGCTGTTGGATGTAGCTTATCCTTTCCCTGGGCAGTGGTTAGAAGTGTCTATGAGAGGAAAAAGGATTGACTACATCTTGCTGCATGTTTCCAACAGTTATTCCAACAGAAGGATGAGGATGGTCAAAATGGGATTTTCCTATTCTCTTTGTTAAGAGTAAGACTAAGGCTGTAATGTCCTTTATACAGAACTCGATTCAGTGTAAAACTTTTAGCTCCTTCAGGCTAAGAGTTACTGGAGTGGCTGAGTAGGACTCTACATCCTCCTTGTTCTATTACAGGACTTGGAATAAAGCTAAGAAATGTATACCATGCAGTTATGTGCTGGTTTTTTGGAAATAATACATATTATGAAGAAGACTGCCAGTATGCCTTGAGATTGGTGCACTGAAACGCTGAACTGGATTTATGAAAATTCAGATTATTACAGACAAAGCTATGGTGACTGCCTATCAAGTACTTAGTACAGAAAAATGACTCTTCATCGAGTACATGTTGCTGTATTACCATCTTTAAAAATTTCATTAGGATGAACAACATAGCTCTACGTGTAGCATTGACTTTGGAATCCTTTCTATTATTTAAAAATAAGAAAAAATCATATTCCTAGCGACATTACCCATATAAAAAAAAGTCTTGTCGGACTGGAAAACCTCCCACTGCTAATACAGATCTTTGTACGAAAAAGAGTGGTACAAGTTACTCTATTCTTCTGCTGCACAGGCAAAAGAAAAAATTCCACATTTGCCAGAGCATAGCACATTACTCTGAACATTTGATAGATCTTTTGCAAACAACGTGCACGCAGTATTGCAACCAACAAGGTTTTATAAAAGCCTGCATCCAATTTCATTTATAACAGAAATCTTTTCTTAAAAATATTAAGCTAGGCACTGTCAGTCATAACTCCATATACTGAAATGTAAATACATTGAAAACAATGCCATAATTAATGTTATTAAGTCTATGCATAACGCCAAAGACAGAGGAAAAAAGTATCCTATCGCACATTTTCTAAGAGAGTAGGCAGTCTAATACTACCTGGCAGGCCTCTGGGCCTGCAAAACATGTAATAAAACAGTACTAGGAGAAATGTGTATGGTTCTGACTATCAGATTATAGGAAGCAAAAAGCAAAGATTCAAAATATACACCAGATGGCAACCAAAATGAGTCAGGTTCTGTGAATGTAAGACATGATACCACTATGCTAAAATTAATTTCTAGACTTCAGGAAACAGGAAACTGAACAGAGACAAGAAACTAAATAGATATGCCAGTAAATTCTTTGAGATTAAACCTCATATACAGGCATCATACAACGTTAGTGGAAAAACAGGAGGACCTACTGCCAAAGCAATATATCTACAGACCGAACCTAGGCTTAGCATGAGGTGGCTCAAGCATAATTCTCCTGCAGCCTGGTCAGAAACAGCAGCTTTGTGCAGCTTTTAAAGGCTGAGCAGAGGGAAAAGAAAGTCAAAGGTTCAACTACTGTGCAAATTTAACATTAATTGCAATTTATAGGGTTATATACAATCAGGGTCTTCTGAGACCTGAGCTAGAACCAACTGGAGAAATTTTCAGAGGCACAGAAGGGAATTAAGCACAATGTTCCCACTGCCTTTTGACCTTCAATTCTTTCTGCCTTCAACACTGCTCGTGTTATTACTGTTCTTACAACACTCGTGTGTATCTGAGTATTTCTTATAAATGAATGAATTTACAACCACAACTCACCTGTGAAGTACAAATGGTTTTGCATTTCCATTTGGGAGAATGGAAGTGAATGATGAAATGGTTTGCTTGAGGTCACACATAAAGTGTGGCAGAAGTGCTTTAAAAAGAAATCTCATCTCATTGTATATTCCTCTTCAGCAAGCCTGTACACACTTTGAGGACTGAAGAGCAAGATGCATTTTATCCACTATCTGAGTGATTTAGCAAAAAAAAAAAAAAACCCCAAAAAACCCACAAAAAAAAACCCACCAAGCAAACCCAAAGTCCCAAACCACTCAAATTTAACATATGACTCAGATTTCTATGTACTCTAATCATCAGCTCAAATTTAAGAAGGCTGTTTATTTCTATATACTCTAATCATCAGCAACCAGTTTTCAATAGCTTTGTTTCTGGGAAAAGAGTTCAACATCCTTTCTTCAACCTTACTTATCAGTTTGCCACGTGAAAAGTATGTGTCTGTGAGAGGTACGTACCTTTCATGTGACACAGTTATATTAAGGAAAGGGTTATTACAGAGTGTGTTTTTTCTTATTCCTGTTTCTACTAAGCCCTTTCTTCCAAGAAACACCAATAAACAGAATTATTATTTTTTTTCAAGTCATTTACACCTAGCTTTGACATTTTCTGCACTTTTTCGTGACCTTGGGAAAAGCAACTTAACAATTAACACAGAAATACACAGCAGACTTTAGCAAGAAATGATAGTCTAAATGGTTTCTTATGAAGCCTCATAATTTAACCTATTACAAAAATTCTCAAAGCAAAATTAGGCCTTTCACATCTACTGGAAGTGGACGCCCCTTATCTCTTTTCTGCTGTTAATTGCTTTCTTCATCTGTGTGGCTTCAATTCTATGACTCTTTTTAGAATAATGGGAATATTGAAAAGACATAAAGTCTCTTTTCCTAGTTCCTAAATGGGAAATTGTTAGGACATCAAAAAGCTAAACATCTAAGTGCTACTTATACTGCTTCATCTGCCTTCAGAGTTTATAATAATGCCTTCCCACTTGATTTTGGTCACGACTACTCAGCGCAGAGTAATCTCGCTCTGTATGCATAAAACCAGTTAGTGCACAATACGCCACAGCTCCTGCTGGGCACTGGACAAGCACGAGAGGGCTGTCATCTTAACACCCTTGTTGAGCCCCGTTCTACAGGCTTAAGGCAGGTGTAACAAGCATACAACCAACGCTGACATCTGTACAAGGATAAACTAAATGTGTTCTTCGTGCTTTCTCACACCTGTCCCTTATAAGATACGTTTAACCACAACAGCACAGCGTTATCCTACTTGGAACAGCATTCTTTGGCTAAGACAAAGCAGAGAATGTCTTTGTCACCCAATGCGCTATCCACTGGGGACAATAACACGCAAGTTCGTTGGTCTGGTACATGTGGTCTCACAGGTCATTTCTGTCTTTCATTTTGAGGAGCCCATGGAGGATCTGTTCATCTGTTCTGCTAAAATCATAACTTAATATATCTGCTACACTGACCAAAAAGTCTCTCTGTAGAAAGCACAACTAGTTGAGCAAGGCCAGGTCCACAACTGTATCTAAAAGTGTACGTGGCAGAGATCGTACCCTGCACAGGGGACACATTCCTCTCATCCAGGCTTGCCCTCGGTCTCCCACACTTCGGTCCTGGCAGGATCCCTGTGTTTGCACTTACATTATTTTCGTAAACCCTGAAATAAGAGAGCTTTTATTTTGCTCCTGCTAACAAGTCTTTAGAAGAAATTTGTTACAAGACTTGTTGAGAAAAAGCTATTGTAATGTCCTTGTGTCACTACATGAAGAAAAAAACAAATCCCTGAGCTTTACTGGAAACTGTGAAAAAAGGGATGCATCCCAAGGCAATTCGTGTATCCCCTTTATTTCCCAAGCCCCAGCAAGTCAAGGCAAACCGCTGCTGCAGGTACTAATCATGAGCCCAGATACTTGTATCAAATCCTGCAACTAACAGGTCTGCTAAGGGTAAAACCCATTTGAAGTGTGCAAAAACGTCTTTCCGCAGGAATCCTGTTACTCAAATCACCTTGCATTCTTCCTGTATCTCCCTTTTCCTTCTGTTTCCATTTTAACCTATCCAAATTTAAGCTGGTGTCTTTAAAACCACCTTACAACTTCTCTTTTTTTAATGTTTCAAGTTTTTTTAAAAAAAATAATTTTCTCTCCAGTTTACAGAAATTTTTATTAAAAAGTAGGATTTCCTGCAACTTCCCACCCATCCTTCCACTGTGGTTCTCCTTGTTTTTAATCTGAACATCGTTCTGGCTGCAGCTAATAGAAGGCTCTTCTATTTGTAGTAAATTACATTTTGCTACAGTGTCAATAGAGTAGCAATCTTTATTTTCAGGTCTTGGTACCACATCAATCCAAACATCACCTAATTTGTGATTTTGGTTCTGTATTTTGTTGTCTTCTGTCCCCTTTGGGAAACCTCTGTGACTAATCCTTGCGCGCTACTTTCTCTTTTGAAGTCCCAGTCCTAAACAGCATTATGCTACTATTGCAAGAGTACACGTGAGAATTATTTGCAATGTTCCCCGAAAAGGTAAGTACAGACAGATAAAAAAAGGAATCAAGACATTGGGAACTAAATCCAGGTCTTTATCATTGCAGTTCAGAACACTTTATCCTGACAATTGATGATTAACTTTCAATTCATCACTACAGCTGGTAAATCATCTTCA
Organism: Trogon surrucura; assembly: GCA_020746105.1. Classification (NCBI taxonomy): domain Eukaryota; kingdom Metazoa; phylum Chordata; class Aves; order Trogoniformes; family Trogonidae; genus Trogon; species Trogon surrucura. The sequence continues at coordinate 6,160,038 of CM036625.1, read as the reverse complement.
AAAGAAACAGCCCTGTGGGGATCCCAATCTTGTACAGTCTTTTTACTTTTTTTTTTATTGTCCCTTTTTTAAAATCTTATCCTTTAAGCCGATTTTGAAAGTCCTTTTCAAGATTTTTGGAAAGTTAGGTCCTACGCTTTGCATCTTTTGAGTGATTTTATACATCACTGAAAAGCATATATATTTTGAGGAAGAAATAAGCGTTTATTCTTTTGACTCCATCAGGTTTGCTTCCATTTTTCCAAGTACCCCTGGTGATTTCAGAGAACGTTTAAATGCATTTTTATCTTTGTCAGAAAAGAAGTCCAAAATGTTAGTGGGTCACTAATACCGGTCACCTAAAAAAAGAAAATAATCTAACTGTGAATTCCTACTCCTCTCATTTGTTCTGCTTTCACTTTATTGAGTTTATAAAAGTCAATTCCAAGGAAGCTATTCTTAAATCAGTAAAACACAATTCTGGCTCTACACTTACTCAATTTTCATTCATCCAGCCCCTCATGATTAGGGGATTTTTCTTCATTGCTGTGTTAAAGGGGGAGCATGTGTGGATGTTCTCTGTAACCGATTTCCAACCCACGCAGCAAAACTCAACCCAGGCATGGGGTAACTACATCATTCCTGTTGATCCTTTTAGGTACAGTTTAACCCTACAGCGCTGCTTACAGTAAAATAGTAATCCACATGCTCCGCACTGAGACATGCTAAACCTTTCAGGTAAAAAAATAATCCTCTCACAGCTATTCAATATTTCTCTACAGTCCTCACCACACAAATTCTCCTGTGCTCCTCTGATAAAGAAGAGCAGACCATCTCAGCACAGAGGGTCACTACGAACTGTGAAGGTGACACCTGCAGGCTATGGACACAAACACGTGAGACAGAACAGGAGAACATGTTCAAGGGCGGCTCTTCAATGTAGCTGCCAAAGTAGGAGTTCACATAAAGGCAAATCAACAAAACTGTCTCCTGTTCAGAAAATGATTCTTCCAAGACAGACCAAACTTCCAGGGGAACCACGTGCATGCTGCTTCCTTGCTGAAGCAATGCCAGCTGCCTTGCTAGATTTGTATGGGAATGAAAAGTTTCAATTAATTCAAATGCAGCCATTTGAATGCCTTAGTCATATCAGCAGCGAACAACGTGCCGTCCTTCTTTCTTTCTCTACGCTGATTCCCCACAGAATATTTGGTCAAATTCAAGGTCTTGCTGTTACACTTCAAAACTCTTGAGGGAACTGACTTAGAATACCTGTGGGAGCTCTCCTCTTCACAAAACTAACATCCCACGAGAACAATGTTGCCCAGAAACTCTGAAGCTGTCATCCTCAAAGATGACACTTATGATTATAAGAGACAGGGCTATTTCCACAGAGGACTTCAGCCTTGGTTCACAGTAGAGGAGTTTACAGTGATCATAAATATAACAATAAAGTAAAATTCAATTCTGTAGCTTAGTATTCTTAAAGGTTGAAGAGGAAAAGTAAAGATAGAGGAGGGACATTATTACAAGCTACATAATCCTGAGTATTATGTGGGACATCACATAGATGGGTACTGCAGTTTATATTGTTATTGCTTAGAAAACAGTTTCTGCAGTGGATATACATGGAATGCCAAGGATACAGATAGGATCAGACTAATAAATGTCTTTTTATAGGTGAAATTTATGCCTCTGTTAAAAATCAGCAAGTGTTTTCCTATCAGGTCCAAAAAATTCTGTTTATTAACACAGTCACCCAAGAAAGACACGTCCCATTTAGGCTACATGGGTCACAGTTTGGTCCATACTTTTCCCTTTGTTACTGGGACTAGAAAGGATCTAAGGCTGCTTGCCAGCTTAAGGGTTGCCTTCTTTTTAAATTAGATGTCCACATAAGCAAAGGTTTATATAGCTGTGATTTAACACGCCCAAGAACTGCACAATGTGAGGGGTTTGAAATAAACCCACAAAACCAGGCCATTGCAGAGTTAAGCCTATCAGTCTGTCTTTACCTTATCTCCCTGTGTCTGGCTATTGCAGTAATCTTGTACAAAATCATTCAAGGATATTTTGTCCCCTGTGTGCTGTAACACTGACCTGGAGAAGGCATAGTGCTGAATTAATAGATAAGCAAGAGCTTTAGCTTCCTTTTTCATTGATTTTATGGACTTAAGTTAAAACCATTTAGTTCTTTGAAGGTTTCTTTCTCCTTAATGTTATTTATTTAAATATGTCTCAAGGATATAGCCTTCCACATGATACAGGAACCTGGCTCATTAACATGCAATATTACATTAATCAGTAGCATCGATTCTTGTTGCTTGTTGTAATGATAATGTGCACTAAGACTATTAAAATGCATATTACAGCAAAGCGGGACAAGTATTTCCCTCTTTGCTGAAGCAGTAGTCAACATGAGAATTTTATTCAAATAAAGTGACAGAGATTTTCCTTGCAGGTCTTATAATCATATGAATAGCACTACTAAAATCCACAAGAGGAAGAGATACAGAACTGAGCTATTAACAGGATACAGGATTGGAACCACGTTTCTTTACAGTAAGTGAAAAAAATCACCCTCACTCTTTTACATTTCAACCACTAAAAGATACTGATCTGATTTATGATAAATTTAGCACTGTGATGCATAATTCAAAGGTTGTATCATACGGGGAGAGTTGCTACCCAAAAAGCAGGCGAAAATTTCACAAAGGTGAAGTTACATCTATTCACCTTTTTCCACTTCCTCCCTACAGCACCACTGCAGTGCTGCAAGTTCGACAGATTCACCAGAGTTAAGCCAAAAGCTTTATAGCCTCCCTGCCAGCCTCGTCCAGTGGGATCCACTACATTATGGAACAGAACCACAACCACACAGCTCCCCTCCTGGCAAAATGCCCGCCAGGATATTTTACACCCTAGACCATAAGTACAGCCAGAATAAAGGTATTTGAAGGTACAAGCTCCTTTACTCAAAATAGGCAAATGACAAATCAATTGTGACATTCATCCTTTTATTCATATAGGATAAATGTGTAAGCTCATTACTGCTCTCGCTTACTATTCTATCCTATTTCTATAAAACCATGTGGAAATGTTTAATGTCATGAACATACTCAGATTACTTTCAGCTGCCTTAGTTGTAAGATAAATGAGCCAAACTTGTTAAAAAATACACTAGAAGTGTACATGCGAGTCTGTATGCGTCATACATATATGCACAAGATACTTCTTCATGATGTGTGCCAGCTACTCGTTTTACCTCCACCACCTGACCAACAGAACATCTAACCCGAGGCTGTGCCTCAGCCAAAGTCTGCAGAGTGCCATGTGTGATGTGTTCCTGCCAGAAATTCATCTCTTCCTGTAAAATCATCAGGTAATATGATCATGACATACCATCTGGATTTACCAGGCTATTTTGTCTTTTTTAAGAGGTATTCATTCAACTTCTAAAAGGTCAGATTTGAACCATCTGTGTCATAAGCTGGTTGAGGTATTTAATAAAAAGATAAAACTCCAGCTTAGACAGTTCAGCAGACTCAAGACCTGAGCTTACTACTATTTTCTATTAAAATATTATTACCCTTCAGCTTTTCCCGACAGCTTTGATCAAGAAACATTAATTTTATATTATATTTGGGTTCACCTTTTGCCCCAGACTCTGCAATGCAAAGTTAGAACCAAAGCAGAGACGAGCCAGGATCCAGAAACTGTTGGAATACTCTTTGTTACTATTACCAAGGTCCATGTTAGCTGTTGTTTGAGTCCTGAAATCATAAATGATGTCTACATACGAAAGAAGAAATTTGGAACTTCACATAGATACCTACACTTTTGGATACTCACCTAAAACAAGTAGTGCTATCACTGGAAAGACCAGATATTAGAAAAGCAAGGTTTATAAAGAGAGGTAGTATCTTTTAATAGGTCTGTCAGGCTAGTTGGAAAAAAGAGGGTAGGTGCTAAATATAAAAAAATTTGATTTAGAAGAACTGATTAATATCACTGAAGGAAACCAAAATAAATCCTTCCCGACTTCAACTTGGCATATAGCTGGCTGTTACTTTGACCTGAAGATATAACACTTGCATAAAATAGTATCTTCTCTTCCCCGCTGCATCAGAAAGAAGAAATCGAGGACTAGCATTGCCAAAGTAACCTGGTATTTTAGTAACTATATATCACTCCATCAACTTAAAAAGGAAAAGGAGATGTAAAGAAATAAAGCAATGAACTAAACCTAGAAGCTTTCATTCCCTAAAATATTCTACTAGTCATAGTGTTTGTTTGTTGGGTTTTTGTTTGTTTGATTGGGTTGGGGTGGTGGTGGTGGTTTTTTTTTGTTGTGAGATTTTTGTGGTGTTTTTTCCCTTTAACATCATGAAGGAAGAACCTGCAGAGAATTGATTGCAGTCACAAATCCTAAATACAGAGTCAAGCTTTGAAAACCTATGCAGAAGTAAATGAGCCCTCATTTCACTTTACCACATCACTAAAATTTCTCAATGGCCTTTTCTCTGCATATTTTATATGCTCTCTGCTTCTTGTTCTTCTTTTTCTTAAATAAAGCAATGCTTTCACTGCCACAGGAAAAAAATAGACAAACCTCAAATGCTATTTATTAACTGCAAGCAGCAAAAAGCTGATTCAACATAATAAGGTTATAATTGTAATAATTGAATGCTAGTGAAGCAATTGTCTTATATATTACGTTTGTGCCGACAAAAGTTCAATGAACTGAAGTGCTGTATATACATAGTTTAAAGCCATTTAAAGATAATCAGTAAGTGAAGTGATGCTTCCAGTATTCTTCCATATAAATCTAACCCAGATTGCAAATGAACTGCATGTCAAGTTGTATCTGAATTTAAAGCAAAGCACACCCCTCAACATTTGAATTAATACCAGAACAGAACACACATATATCATTTTGATCATAGTATCTCATGCCATAACAAACCCATACAGTCCTTTCCTCCTTTTGATTCTTTAGGTGCTTTCCCATTTAACTCCTGGTGTTATCCCACCAGAGGATGCCAGAAGCAGCTAGACTGGATTGCTGTGATTTTCCAAAAACTCATACACAATATTTTTTCATAGGCAGTACGTTATAAAAAGCAGTTAATACAGTATGAAATAATTCATTATTTTCTGTCTAAATTCTGAGTAGCACCTAGCACATTCTAATTAAGACAGATTATTATGGCTTTTGCACTGTAAACATGAAATTTACCCACGTTATTTATCAATTGCCCTAATGACATCATCCTAGGCTCATTTTAAAAACCAAAGCCACAAGAAAACACATTGGATTTTCCTATCTACCTATAATTAGATTTATCCTATACAAAAGTTTGTTTGAAAACTTGGCATAGAATACAATGAAAACTTGGCACAGAACACAGTGACTTGATGGTGTTTCTCTGCCCTCTACAGATACTATAAATGCCTTTTATCTCCAAAAGGTCACATTTGCAGTAGTTAATTACAATTGGCGAAAACAACTTTTTCAAACCATTAGGTGAAAAGCTTTTTCCCGTTGCTGCATACCCCACCTCTGGTTATGCTAGTTATTGCAATTCCAACCCTTTAGCCCTCATAAAAACAAAACACACAACAAATACAAGATATATGGAAGCATAGTATTCTGCTGCTACATGTCAGCCCAACAGGTCAGTTTAAAATGTCATTCTTTATTCAGGGATACAAAATACTAAATTCTGGCTATTTTCATTTTACCTTAATAATGGTAATCTATCTCCCTGAACTCCAGCCAGCATTCACCTCTTAGACTGCACAGCAGGAGGAGTCCACTACCGGATTTTATTACTAAGGTAGAAAATTAAACAGTCATTGTGTCTTTCTAATTTTATAAGCCATTTACAAACGCTAGATTTAGAAGATGCTGTCAACGAAAAGTCCCTGTATTACTTAGAATACTTCCACCCCACATAGGCTACAAACCAAAAATAAGAAGTTTGATGGAATATATTGCCTGTACCATACTACATTTGTGAAATCAGTGAAAGCTGTCTGAGATTCGGAGAGAAAGTTGCAAATAACCTAATGAACACCGTAAGACTCGCAAGCCTCTACTCAAAGTGCAGAACAGCCCTAAACTATTAGGTCTCTTTAGACACACAAGAGATCAAAAGCACGTATTAAAACTGAAATAAACCTCCCCTATAAAAGTGAATACTACATAAACAAATTCTGCTTCGTCAGAGAAGGAATAGGAGAATACTACCCCAATGCGATGGGCATTACTCATATTGCTAAACACTCTCTTAGAAGGAAATATTTTTAGGAAGAAGACTACAGTGAATGAACCCCTGTATAATAGTATAGCATGGAACAGATAAAATACGGGCTGTCAGGAGGTGCTTAGCAGATGCAAGTGAGAAGCGATCAGAAAGTTGTATCTTTTTTTACCATTATCATTACCAAGACTATGGCAAAGCTCACTGCTTCAAATCAGCCAAGCCCAGCAACCTGAGGGAGTGTCTGAACCGCGCAGCGCTATTACACAAAGTCTCCTGAACAGCCTGAATCACCATAGAGGCAAAGGGAATTTCTAGCCGGATGGCTGGGTATTCTTGAATAGAGACAACTCAGTTAAGGGTGATGAGTCCTCAAGATAACGTCAAACAGCAAGTTCGAACAAACTCATCCATTACACAGTGGTGAGGAGCTGACGTTTGGGGAGTTCATTAAACTGCTGAATAAAGCTGTGAAGTCCTCCCAAACCGTCCATGAATTCTGACCTGTCAGTGGTTTCACAACCAGACAAGGAAAGCAAGATTCAAAACCGAGTTTTCTCTCTCCAGAGTTAACTCACTGAATTATCTAAGCACTATGGCACGTCCCATCTCAATTAACAGTGTATCTCCAAATGGGAGTTTTCTTTGATACCACCAATGCCGCAATTGTAGCATAACAGCCTGCAATCACCTTGCTACAGGCTTATTTTAACAGGTCCCTCAGCCCATCAAGCAACTAGATGTAATGACGAATTGGTAAAGTCTCTGAAATATCTGGTAAATATCTATGCATGCTTCATTTGCTTTAGAGGACACATAATTAACCCTAACAGTTCTGAAAAGCATAGCAAAGGAAACAGTTTTCAAGCGTTGGAACACACAGGGAAGTAGTGGAGTCACCATCTCTGTAGGTTTTTAGAAGTTCTGTAGATGTGGCACTTAATGATAGGGTTTAGTCACAGACCTGGCAGTGTTAGATTAATGGTTGGATTCAATGATCTCAAAGGTCTTTTCAAGTCTAAATGATTCTACGACTGTCATACCCACAAGTGTTTTATTTTCCTCTAAAAAAAGCTGTACGCAACATTCAGCCTTACTCTTTTGCAAAAGTATCATTTACAAAGGTTTCCAATAATATTAGTTCTACACAGGTTAATTACTTGTATCCTGATAAACTACCTGACATTGGTGCAAGGGGAAGAAAGATTTCCAAAAAGGAGGTTGTTGTTACTAAAGTGAGCCTCTAAAATCAAGAAAAACAGGTTGGTGAGATTTCTTAGAGCATGTAACATTTCCATTGGGTAATTGTTATAAGAAATTAAATTCACAGCAGTAAATGTTTTATATTCATATATATCTAATCTTACCAGTGTTATATGAAATGCAGGATAGCAGAACAAGCTAATATCACCATTCCACTGCGTCCCTGTGCCTTGAGCATCCCAACCCAACTCCAAGCACTTGGCCTGGCAGGAAACTTCCCTTATCCCCTACCAGTCCCACCAGTAACTCTTGTATCAGTAGGACACTGTGGGCAAGGTGGCCTGTGGAGAGCTCTAGCCACAGCCAAGGTGGAGGCAAGGGCCACACAGAGATTTACGGAGCCTTTGAGTTGGAACAAGCAATCTAGAGAGATTGCATGTTTTATCTATGAGAACAAGAGATCCAATGCAACCTCTTATATGTACCAAGAGATGATCACCAGAAACTACAATGACATTTTATCATCTTACAAATGGATGGCATCACCCATCGTATTTGTCATTTTGCCACAAGTTCTTAAGCAAGTATCTGTAGTTGACTACAGCTTAAAGCCTTCCAGGTAGCACCAATACTGGTTTCAACATGCCTTAGTGAGTAAAACTGTTGGGATGAATGTTTATTCTGCGAGAAAACAGTAGTAGAGGTAATTTTTCCCAAAAGTTCAGTGCTCACAGGAAGTGCTGTTCAAGCTACATTTGAATGAAAAACAATTGGAGAGGCTGGAAAGAAGACAGTAAAAGCTCTTAAAAAGGGAAAGGTACTTGGAGATCTCCTGGTAATCTCTACTTTTTCAAAACTCTATGCCATTTAGAATCTTGCAAATTCAAACACTAGTTCTCTCTAAAAAAAAAATTATGATCTTAAGAGACAGATAAAAGTCGGTACTAGCAAACAGTTTATGGTGTAAAAAAAAAAACCACAAGGAAACATGAACAAGTGTAAGGGAAAACTTCACAGCTGTTTCCTTCCGTTGGAACTCTGGCTCATGGCTGTTAGCTGGGTTTTTACATTACAGTATGCAATAATCAAAGGTCATAAGTGTAAATCCCCTATTGCTTTCAGTTCACAGATAAACCGAAATGAAGTCAGGTGACGAACAATTCTTGATTGTTTCTGTCAATCATTTTTCCAGCTGAAATGAGAAAAACTACACAGGGTTAACTGAGAAAGCAGAGTTGGAGCTCCTTTGATATAAATGGGAATTGAACTCATGGGACTGTGCTGCTGAGAAAGATTTTGCAATGTGTTTTCATCTTTCCCAGGATTTTTTTTAAATTCTCTAGGCATCTTGCAAAGCCCACATTTATTCACTGGCATTTAGGGAGTGAACCAAACCCACTGAAGTCAATAGGAGTCTTTTCATTGACTTCAGTAACCTTTAGATCAGTTTTTTACAGAGACTGACAGAACAGAGATGGAAGGAAGATCTGATAAAACTTCCCAATTTGGTGCAGGCTATGGCCATTGAATTTTTACTTATGAAAGGATCTGTAGCACACACTTTTTGTTCAGCCATATGTGCGAAAAAAAAAATAAATTTGAGCAGCTTCTTTTACTGTGGTTGATGTTAGATCACTGGATAGTTATCTGATGAAATGAAATATATTGACCTTATATAACTCATGCAAGAAGGAAAACACGACCCCACGTGCAATACATTTCTACCTCTTGTTGACCATACAATGGATTAGTTATCGAAGAAAGTGAAAGAATCCAGTGAAGTGTTAAATATATTTAGTTTTAACTTAAGTCCACATACAAAACACTATACTAAATTTAACATTAAAATTATTAAGTATGACAGCATGACAAAATAATATGATTTAACAGAAAAGGCTTAAAATGAATTAAAGCATGTCTTCAGCAGTTACACAAGACATTTTCTGTTCCGTTCATTCAACCTATTCTTGTTAGTTGATACAGTTTAAATATTAATAGCACCATAGAACATACATGAGAAAAATTTTAGTCCCCCCAAAAAGGAACTATCAATATTCTAGTACTAAAGTAGAGCTTATTATTTGCTAATGTCACTTTCCAAAGTCACAGGTAAGATAAGCACTCAGAAAATGCACCCAAACAATTATTAAATCCAACTTTGCCAACTAACACGGGTTCTTAAATCCTGGCCCAAGTATTTTAATGTGCTTCTCACCCTGAACACCTTTTTTTGCATTTTAAGGAAAGCCTTATTTACACTCCTTGCATCCCATCACAACCAGGCAAGCTTTTCCAAGCTAAATATCCTATGTCAAAGAGCATTTGTCCTACACAGATTTTAGCACACATTTTCAAGTAAACTGCAAGTCTCAGGCCATTCAGCTGGTCTCAGCAGCAGAAGCTGAAATGCCAAAGCTAAAGAGGAAAAGCACCTATTTACTTTCCACTGAAGAAGCTATTCAGAGCCCACTACAGCAGTTTTAGTTTTTAAATTACTAGAGGATATAAGGCTAAATTAATATTTCATGTTATTTTCTAACAAGACTTACTGCAGGAAGCTACCCTGTACTGGCACAGAAAAGGATGATCCCGTAATTCTATAGACTTTTTCAACGTGTCTCTCCTTAGACGCATCAGCCATTGATTACTGTTAGCTGCACACCGACAGCTTCAAGCGCTAAGACAAAGGGCCACACAATGCCTGCCAGAAACCCAGGCACAAGTCACACAGGTATTCTAGTGATACAAAGAAATACATCTCTACCTATTAGAAATCTGAATTAATTAAACAAAGCGATCATCATGGAGATTGTCGGATATAAAGTATTACAATGTCAGTAGATCGACGGGGAATAAGTATTTGCAAAATACGATGGTGTCATGCATGTATTTTGTCAACACTAAGTGGCTGCTTCACATTCTATAAAAACCCTCTTAGTTCTTTCTGTGCGGAGTTTTCATTTATATTTTGCATACCTCTGCCCGCTTCACAGTTTGACATTTAATTATGAATTCTCAAGAAACCTTTCCTTCCACATAAAAAGTTCCTTTTGTACGCGGGCTTTGATGAAAGGACAGAAGGTCCCCATGATTTTGCCCGTCTTTTATTAACTCGTGATTTAATAAAAGCAAACCTCGTCATCTGTCAGGATAAATGGCTCTGTTACGCGGCCACTGCTGGAAACCCTGCTAGCCAGGCAGCACACTAGCCTCTCAAGCCTCCTGACAGTAAAGTGTCATCAAGTTGACCTGGACAGACAATTTTCATTTCCTTTTGGAGTCCTAAAAAGTAATTTCACTACTGATGTTCCCGTTTGTAGAGATTTTTAAATCTTAAAAGTAAAAGATTTTACATTACAAAGATTACTGAGTCTTTAATCATGCCAGACAATCTTGTACATACATCTGCTCATCTTTTATAAAAGAAATGGCATGTTAATGAGGGGAATTAACTGTTGAAAAACTCTTGCAATTTTAAGATTCATATTTTTCTTCAATACCCATGTTTGTGATCTAGAAGTCTTATGAGAACACAAAGACTTCTGCCAAAACAATAAGCACAATTATTTGAAAGATGTTGCTCTTTGAATGATCTAACCAGTGCTTTCATTGTCGATTCGCTTTTGGAATTTTTACTTTTTGCCTGATGAATCTTTACAGGGAAGATGTCACCTAAAATATTGCCTTTGCACTAGGGAGATTTTAGGAATGAAAGGTAGCATTACAAACTGCACATATAAAGCTCAGTTCTGAACAATTTAAGGCCCATCGAAAGACTCCAAAGTCTTATTTGGTGATGCAACAAAACCGATACTTGCACCTAAATCAGTTTTCATTCATATTCATAAGTTCACTGCAGCTTAAGCCCTTCTGGATTTGAGAAGCTATTTGTACAAACTACATTTCAGCTAGTTTAGAAGTTTTACAGTACATTGAACTGTTTCCATGTGTCAGGATTTGCCTCTATTTACTATTCTTATTAATTAACAAAAGTTGACTATGTCAAAAATCTTTAGTGTTACATTGTAATTAATCTTCTTGTTTTCTTGAATATTCCATTTTCTCTGCAAAGCCACAGACTGTCATAGAACAAGTTAAATGAACAAATTTCATTATCCTAATTAGCTCCCAACTTTAGGATAACTTGGACATAGAACTGTCTTGTTTATATGTACCTGTACACGTGAATTTTGGAAAACTCGTGGCTTCCTTATGGAAACTCTGCTATAAGCAATACTACGGAAAGCCTATGTGAATAGTGTGGTAAATTAAATGCAGATGACTTCAAAAATTATCAATAAAGCAGGTTGTGCCACTTCAGTTTCATGTGCTCAAATTTTATTGAGCACTCCAATTTACGTGTTGTCATCATTAGAGTTAATATTTACATGCTCCAATCACACTAAACGAGCAGGTCCTTAATTTCAGTGATTTTTCAGCAGTTGCTCTAATTTCTGCCTCTTCACTTGTAGCTGGCAGTGTTTGTTACTGAGATATCATCGAGCTGGGGAGGTGTATGCACACTCATTCCCTATCACAGATACGCACTAAACGTTCTTACCTCCCAAAACTTTCTTGTTCTGTTTCGCTCTGAGAAGTGAAAAAACAAGGAGTATTTAATAATATGAGCATGCTTACAATCAGGAGCCAAACTATGCAGGCCAAGATGTGTGAATGAAAGCAATACATGGAATGAAGTGGATGTTTCATAAAAAATGAGATTGAAATTACTACCTATTGAGACCACTATCAGATAAGACAGCATGATGCTAATATCTACCAATATTAAACACATATCTACTTCCATTTGTGGAAAACCCTCCAGCTATTGAAAACAGCATACTTCTCTCTGAGCAGCATCACAGATGACAACAGCAGTAGCAGCATTACTACACTATATACATTCCTACACACAACCCTCATCTCAAATTAGTGCACCTTATCCTCGTTAGGACAGTTTGTTTCATACTGTTTCAGTGACTGGATTCACAAGGGCAGACCTTTGCACACATTGCAAACTCCCCTCAGAAATGCTCAGTGTTAAAAAGCTCTTAACACACTTCATGTTGTACAGCATGTTCCAAAAGTAATAAGAACAATTGATGGCGATCACAGCAAATTTTACAAGATGGTAAAATAGACAACCAGAAAATGTAAAGACAGCAATTTCTGGGGCAGATGAGAGTGCGAAGCTCTCATTCTGCCACCGTGCCTGTAATGCAATTGATCTCCAGGACAGAAATTCTAGTGTCAACCAGCTTATCTCAGCATTTTGTTGACAGCCGGCCCATGAACAAACGCTTTGGTGTCTGCTTCAGGACAAATCCATCCAGTCATTTTCCCAGCATGGGAGCAGGGCTTTTTGACAGGCAACACTGAAGTGGGAACAGAGGAACCTAAACATAAACGCAATTGTTCGACACCAGCTTCTGACTGCTGGAGATCACCAACACAAGCTATAGCAGAAAAGTCCTAGATAATTTTCCAGGAGAGATCTGCTCCAAAGCCTCCCACACCAGCTCAGTTCTACCTCCAAAGCCAGTCTGCACCAAAACTTCCATAATCATATATTCATAGACTGCATACATTGAAGGAGACCAGATCTGCTTTTACACAAGAAGGTAAGTATGATGTTCTCCAAATTCAGTTTTTCAACTTGTAACATGGTAAATCTGCTTCAGAACTCACTGAGAATACTACTAGCAGAAGAGGGAGCTCTCTCTTCTGCCATTCACAGAAGTAAGTATCGGCATCCAATTTTTTTTATGGAAAATAATCATTAATTCTATGTCTTTACTATATAGCTAAATCCAACACCTGTGGCACTTCAAAGACAGGCTGATAAAGGTTAGCACCAAGTGCAGCAAAAGATTCTGACCCACCAGTATTTTACATTACTGTAAAACAGCACTGCAGGCACCGGGCATTATTCTGGCTGACCCATCACACAGAGATGATGCTGAGCTCCCACCATGGGGTCCTGCCAGGGTAGAAACAAAAAGAGTCTCTGCCAAAGCCATCAAGCAGGGACAAATAGCTTCTTCACAGCAAAAGTCCCAAGAGGTGAGAGATGAGGCAAAGGGAAGGTCAATCACGGCCAAGGGTTTGCTGGGAGCTCGGCACGTCTCTGTAGCCCTAATGCTCAGGCAAACCGTTTCCCTCCAAGGGCTCCCAGGCATATGGGTAGCTTGAGCTTGGGTGAAAGTAATAAGATTTTAACATTCAGCAATTAAAAACCTTTACCACTGCCAGTGACGGAAAGGTTCTTTCCTGTCACCAGACAGGTTGCAGTTTAGCAGCTGAAGGGAAAGCACATTTGTTTGAACAGTGAATTTGTTCTCCTGGGGGCTGAAAGCCATCTCAAAAAGTAGTTCTTTGTTTTGGAAACAAAATCACCACCAAGGGCAGAGTGGGGAGAGTACCCTCTGGAACTGCTGGTCCGAGAATGGCATTAACCAGGATACTTTGCCAGTACATGCCAAAACTTCAGTGAAAAAATGCTTAATTATCTCCAAAAATAAATTCGCAGATGTTATCCCGAAGTTTAGAGATCTGCTGAAGCAGAAACTGACCAAACCCACGAGCATGATCCACTAACTTGAAATAAGTGTTTACTTCCCCTGTCCTTTATTTAACAGGAAAGAAATTCGTAGAGAAAGGTGTAGAGCCAAACGTGCCTCTCTCCCTCTCTCCCCAGCCCAGGCCCCCCCTGCACAAGCACGGCTGGGCCAGCACTCACAGCAGGAAGCTAAAACAGCACAGACAACATTTTTTTATTCACACTGCTGCTTCGTATTACTACTCTCCCTATTCTGTTAGATGTTTCCACTAACAAATCCCTATATTAAAACCCCGCTCCCCGGCACAGCCTCCGACCAGAAGCGGCTCTGCCGGGCCCGCGGTCGCCCTGGCAACCGGGCAGGCCCGGGCCGAGGCAACACCGGCCCCTCCGCACCGGCCCCTGTCCCCAGAGGTCTGTCACCCGCTGGAAAAAAATCGACCCTTGACACAATGGGTGGTGCTGAAAGGCCGGGCTTTTGGGGATTTTTTTTTTCCCCGCCCTTGGTGTTGTTTACAAATCCGAGTTACAAAAAAACTTGCAGCTAAGGAAGGTGAAAAAGTGAGCAGAAGTCTGCTCGCCCTGAAAATTATTAGGCCATGAAAAACTTAACTTGGACACATCACCCATTCACATTGTTTAACCGCTCTTTATAATCCAAGCAGCAGTGTAAATAAGAAAGATAATAAAATCTGATGAGAGATTAATGTCCGGCTGAAGCAGTAATTTCCTTTCAAAGAAATATAAGCAACAGATTTATGGTGTAGAAGTGGAGGAGCTATCATGATTTAATGGATAATGGAGTACAGGCCAAATCCCGCTCCCAGTTGCACCAAGCACATTTTTGTTCTCGATCCACAAGTTTTACTTAGTTTTAACGTATTTGTTTTTGTGGTAGGACTCCTCGGCCTGTGGAAGAGATATGCAAAGCTGTGTGGTTACTAAAATCATAGAATCATAGAATCATAGAATGTTAGGGATTGGAAGGGACCTCGCAAGATCATCAAGTCCAATCCCCCTGCCAGAGCAGGAATGCCTAGACTATGCCACACAGGAACGTGTCCAGGCAGGTCTTGAATGTCTCCAGAGAAGGAGACTCCACAACCTGTGGCAGCCTGTTCCAGTGTTCCGTCACCCTCACTGAGAAGAAGTTTCTTCTCGAGTTTAAGCGGAACCTCTTATGTTCCAGTTTCAGCCCATTACCCCTTGTCCTATCAGTGGTTGTCACCGAGAAGAGCCTGGCTCCATCCTCGTGACACTCACCCTTGATATATTTGTAAACATTAATGAGGTCCCCCCTCAGTCTCCTCTTCTCCAAGGTAAAGAGCCCCAGCTCCTTCAGTCTTTTCTCATAAGGGAGATGCTCCACTCCCTTCATCATCCTAGTTGCCCTGTGCTGGACTCTCTCCAGCAGTTCCCTGTCTTTCTTGAACTGAGGGGCCCAGAATTGGACACAGTATTCCAGATGGGGTCTCACCAGGGCAGAGTAGAGGGGAAGGAGAACCTCTCTTGACCTACTAACCACCCCCCTTCTAATACACCCCAGGATGCCATTGGCCTTCCTGGCCACAAGGGCACAGTGCTGGCTCATGGTCATCCTGCTGTCCACCAAGACTCCCAGGTCCCTTTCCCCTACACTACTCTCTAATAAGTCATTCCCCAACTTATACTGGAACCTGGGGTTGTTCCTACCCAGATGCAAGACCCTACATTTACCCTTGTTATATTTCATTAAATTTTTCCCCGCCCAACGCTCCAGCCTGTCCAGGTCTCGCTGGATGGCAGCACAGCCTTCTGGTGTGTCAGCCACTCCTCCTAGCTTGGTGTCATCAGCAAACTTGCTGATAGTACTCTCTAGTCCCTCATCCAAGTCATCAATGAATATATTGAATAATACTGGTCCCAGTACTGACCCTTGAGGGACTCCACTGGATACAGGCCTCCAACCAGACTCTGCCCCATTGACCACAACTCTTTGGCTTCTTCCCCTTAGCCAGTTCACAGTCCACCTCACTACCCGAGAGTCTAGACCACACTTCCTCAGTTTAGCAGCAAGGATGCTGTGGGAGACTGTGTCAAATGCTTTACTGAAGTCAAGGTAGACCACATCCACCGCTCTGCCATCATCTGTCCACCTTGTTATATCCTCATAAAAGGCTATGAGGTTAGTCAAGAACGACTTCCCTTTGGTGAAGCCATGTTGACTGTCTCTAATGACCCTCTTATCCCTGATATGCCTTGAGATGGCACCAAGGATAAGTCGTTCCATCACTTTCCCAGGGATGGAGGTGAAGCTGAGCAGTCTATAGTTTCCCGGGTCCTCCTTCTTGCCCTTTTTGAAGACTGGAGTGACATTTGCTTCCCTCCAGTCCTCAGGCACCTCTCCCATCTCCCAAGACTTGGCAAAGATGATGGAGAGTGGTCTAGCAATGACATCAGCCAGCTCCCTCAGCACCCGTGGATGGATCCCGTCTGGACCCATGAATTTATGGATGTCCAGATTGCTTAATTGGTCCCTAACCCAGTCCTCATCGACTAAAGCAAACTCCTCCACTGCCCTGACTTCCTCTGGGGCCTCAGGGGAACAGGGCTCCTCAGGACAGCCTCCGGCAGAGTAGACAGAGGCAAAGAAGGCATTCACCAAAACAAGCTGCATGAGGAACATAAATTTAAGGAGGAAAAGATTGGAATAGGGTTTTTCCCATCACTTAACTGTAGCCCTCTGTAAAGCAATCAAAAATTTCTGTGGTAAAGAGAAGCAGGAGCACTGTGATGAGGACAGCTGAGCCTCTGGCACAGCCCCACCGGGCAAGGCGAGAAGGGCTCCAGCCCCGCCAGTCCCTGGGCAGGAGCACCTGCCTGGAGTTGGTTCGAGTTGGGGGGAATTTTACATCACCTTGGAGTAACCAGAAATACTTTATCTGCAGATAATCCACCTCTGAGCAGCAGGGCACGTAATCCCCTAGATGACTGTCTGGTTCATAAAATCATAGAAGAGTTTCAGCTGGAAGAGACCTTGAAGATCACAGAATCATAGAATGGCCTAGCTTGGAAGGGACCTTAGAGATCATCTAATCCAACCTCCCTGCCATGGGCAGGGACGCCTCTCAACTAGATCAGGTTACTCAGGGCTCTGTCCAACTTCGCTTTGAACACCTCCAGGGAGGGGGCAGCCACAACGTCTCTGGGCAATTTATTCCAGAGTCTTGCCACCCTCGTACTGAAGAATTTCTTCCTCAGATCTAATCTAAATCTATTCTCCTTCAACTTAAACCCATTTCCCCTTGTCCTATCAGTGGACGCTCTTGTAAAAAGTCCCTCCCCAACCTTCCTGTAGGATCCCTTCAGGTATTGGAAGGCAGCTATTAGGTCCCCCCGAAGTCTTCTCCTTTCAAGACTGAACAATCCCAGCTCCCGCAGCCTGTCCTCGTAGCAAAGGTGCTCCAACCCCTGGATCATCTTTGTGGCCTCCTCTGAACGCGCTCCAATAGGTCATCAAATCCAGCCTTTGTCCCAGCCCTATCAACCTGCTAAATTATGTCCCCCAGTGCAACATCCACCTGTCTCTTAAACACTTCCAGGGACAGTGACTCAACCATCTCCCTGGGCAGCCTCTCCAATGGTTGTAGGAATTGGGAAATTATTAGGCTTTCCATAAAACACAAGGGCATTGAGACGTTAAATGAGGTGCTGATAATCAAACGGAGAACTTGTGGTGTGGGTGTCACCTCACAATGAAGCGAATTATCAAGGGATGTTAAAAAAAAAAAAAGTGGTCAGTTGTCTATACGCTAATGCCAGAAGTCCATACAAAAATAAGAGGAAGATATACAAGCTTCCATTTGAGGAGAACAGACAAAAAAAAAAATAAAAAAAATCAGAGTTATCAAAATCTGGTGGGAGGTTTCATGACTGGGCTGTTTAAAGTCTCTAAATACATCCAGTCAAGAAGAACAGCATGCCTAGCTAAAGCTGGGGAGGAAAAGTGTTATTACTTCAAATTATTCACACATCAGACATCCAGGCCCTGGAATGGATTAAAGTCCTATCTGACAGCAGCAATCATTAACGTTTGTTACAGAGTACCATATTAGATCAAAGAGCAGGATTTAACATGTATGATAAAGAGAAGAAAAAATGCATTATCCAGGGTGACATCAGCGTAGAGGACATATGCTAGCTATGCTGCCTTGACTAAAATATCTCTAAAGAAGATGGTAAATGATTACAGTCTGGTTACATGTGCTTTGTACAGATACAGCTCGTGCCCAGCAAGACATATCCATAAATGTAAATGATAACTGGACTTCTTAATTGTTTCAGTGGGAAAAAATAATGAAAAAATAATGAAACAAACTACAATTCCGTTAATACAATAAAAGATTGTAAGTCATCCCAAGTAAAAGGAAAAGTGAAAGCTACATTACAAAAAGTCTCTCTAAAAGTTTAAAAAATACTGATTGCATTAAAAATTTAAAAGATAGCTAGAAAGCACTAATAAAATGAACTGTGGCAAATAGTGAGCCATGATAATAAAGAAACTGAGTCTATCATTGAAGCATACATCCATTACTATATTAGGATTTCAAAAATATCAATAAAGATGCATAAAAATTATTATTCAGTAAGTAGTCCTGTTTATATCTGGAAAAACCAAAAGATTTATGGATATGCTACACAGTTATTTTAGTGGGGGTTTTATCCCCACAGTAATTAAAGAAAACTAGTCATCTATTAATGGTAGATTTAAAAATTGGCAAAACCTTTCATCCAGTTCTTCTACAAGAATTAGTTGGTTTTTGATAGTTCTTGGTATACCGCAGAAATTCCAGAAGATTAATAAAGGACACTGTTGGGGCAAAAACTGTGAAGCACAAGCCAAATGGATTCTGTACTTGTGGCTCATTAGGCTGATTTTGATCCTGAGCAAAACAGCAAGCAGCTGCCAAATAAGCAAAGAAATAAGGAACTGGAAGGGAAAAAAAAATAAACAAAACAAAACATGTCATTCACCTTGGTTTTGTAAACATGTTTTTAAATCTCCTCCAGAAAAAAAAAAAATTGCTGTGAGCTTTAGTTGACACAAAATACCTCTCAGCAAGACATTTAATGGTGGAGCACACAAGGTTCTAATAAAAAAATTGCACTACACAGAATTAAAGCGGCACATTTAAATGTACTAAATGTGCACATTACTATGCTAGGCTGACAACTCTAAAAGTTACTGTTAGATATTCATTGCTCACTAGAGGCGCTGCTACCAGGGGTCTTTGAACATCTGTTCTTGGCCCTACACAATTTCATAGTACGCCTACCAGTAATTTAGGGAAAACATACGGTCATATAGCTTAATATAGGGTGTTTTGCAGGGTTGTGAATACAAAAAGCCTTTACATAGGAGAATCCAGATTGGAGTCTTCTGTGCTGGAAAGGCATGAAAAGGCCATCTAAAGGGATAAATAGCTCACCATTTTCTGACATAAATTCTGGTTGTATGAACAAATATCAAGAAGGTATACCTAAACGGTGTTATGTTTGTATGAAATTTTAATGGTGCTATTCTTCAAGTACTCTCCAGTTCTTGAATAGGTACTTTAAAAGAGTTGTTTTAAGGATATAGAGAGGGTTCAGAAAAAGGAACTACAAAATATCCTGGTTAGGTTCCTTCCCCTTCTCCAAAAGAAGAATTTCTTTCTAGAAACTGCCACAGCATCTTTTCTAAAGAAAAAAAAAATATTCTTAACTCTGAGGCACTTCTAAAGAGCAAATATTTTGCCTTTGAAATACACCTCATTGCACCAGATGGTGTGTATACATATATTTTTAAATGTTCCTGTGGATGAATACTCCCACATATTCCTTACAATAGCACCTTCATCACCGTTCAAATCATCCAGACATACTCAGAGGCACACAATTGCAAACTTAGTCATGCAAAAGAGTAGCAAAGTGGAGTAATCAGGAACAAAGAATGCCATTCAGCTGCATACAGCTCTTGTGCTTGTTAACATCCCTAGCAGCAGTGCTACTATTTAGTGCTTTTACCAAGATCTAGAAGCTGTACAAAAATCTAGCACATCAACTGTAGGAAAGTTTTCAAGGTGGACATATTTATCCAACAGGATGAAAAGACTTCTTCTGGTTAGTTCGGGTTTTATTAACATGCTTAATACACCCAATTCTTTAAGTAATGAAGCACCATCTTTTTACTGCTGTGCTCCGGGCCACCCACAGCTTCACCGCCACTTAGGTATTATCTGCTGCAGATCATGGTTCAGTTATCAGTTGTGCAGGTGTAACACCAGCAACCTCAGTGGATTTCTGCCTAGTTGACAAAACCGTAGAAGAAGAACAAGCTTTTTGGTCAGATTTGGAGCTGATCTCAATGAGGCTAAATTATTGTGCATGGAGGTGAGCCAGTTTCTCAGCAGCATCTCCTTCACTCAGCAACAATGCCGAGTTTAATCTTCTAATCTACCTCTGCATTTTTCCCTGAAGTTTCTACAAATGGAGTATTTTGTTGGTATGGTAACTTTTTCATCATGTCAACCCTACCTTAAATATTTTCTTACACGTTTGTAAGCCATTAGTGTAAAAGCCGCATTAGAATGAACATGTCTTTGCTGTAAATTGAACTTAAAAATTAAAACTAAACCGCAGACAGCAACTCCCACAGAGATGCAAAATACTGACCTCAACAACAGTCAATACAATCTTCCTTCGTAACTAGCCAAGTTGTCAGCACAAAGTAATCATTCAATTGCTTACAAAAGTGTTGTCATATCATACCTGACAAACTTGCCTTTACAAAACCAGAGGAAATTTCCTCGGAGCCTAAAATGCCAGGCTGCCAGTCCTTCGCAGTATCATTCAGGCCACATAGGAAACAGGCAAAGAAACACATTCATTGCTTTCAGTACTGCTTACCGGTCCTTTACTGTTTAAGCAGCTTATTCATCTCACGCCATAATACCTCCTGGCCTCTGTCTCTCAAATGCAGATAAATGCATAAAATCCACACAGAGAACTGAGCACATAAGCTGTAGCATGCAGAACTCTATACAGTTCTGCCGTGTTCACTAGAAGTGGATCAAAAATGACAGTAAAGGAGAAAAAGTCCAGTATTTTTTGTTCCCAGAATACTGTTGCACACGGTAGGGAAACAATATAGGCAGGTATCTGGTTATAGCTTTTCAGATTCTTAGGAGGAATTTCTACTGCCTTCAGTGCTGCCATAAGGTTAATTTAGTAAGGATCAACTGAAAAAATAGGAATTATTAACCGAAAACTGCCACTGTTAAATTCTTACCCAACGTATTTCATTTCTAGAAATACACTTCCACAAACCTGCACTAAATGATAAAAGAACATCATCAGGGAAAGAAATAATTTCTGCCATCACGATGCATTTTTCTTTCCAGTAACTTCTTGAATCAAAGGCCCAGATAAAATCTGTACTTTCATCTCTCCTTGTCTAGTTTGTGCTGCAGCAGTAGTGCCGTTTTAAGACTTAAGGTTTTTAACTAGCAAAGGATGGAGAAAAGCTCCGCATCACAGAATGTAGAACAAGAAAAAGAGCTTTGAAATTGTTATTCCTTTAAGAAGGCTGCTGAGTAATAATGCTGGTTAAATTATGCAAGGAACACTGCATTCTCCCACAGACACACATTTAATATCTCCTGAGATCTGGTGTATTACATAGTCGAATGGAAAATGTGAAGATTCTTTTATAAGATTTCTTTTTAAAAATGCTTCTGGAGATAGTAACAGTTCCATGGAGAAGAATTTAGTGATGGATAATTTTTCATATATACAGCATCAGTATTAAAGTAGAAATTAAGTTCCTGAGAGTTTGGGGGGGGATTGGTTTTTTTATAAAAAAAAAAACACAGAAAAAAAAAACCACATTGGAAATATATAGTTCCTTTCAAAGTCCCAGCTTCCAGCCCCAAAAGGAGCAGCCCTTACTTGTGCAGCACTTTGCAGACAAGGTGCTGCATGTCTTCATTCTGCACTGACGCAATTTTTTGCTTTTTCAGCCACGGCACTTCCACCATGATGTGACGCATTTTTGCTGAAGCCTTTAATCTATATGTTCAGCATACAAAACTCCCTCTCATCTCAACAGAAGTGCTGCGCTACGACGGCAGCTTGAAGCAGAATTTCTATCTAGTTGTTTATGTTTCCTCAGTGACAGTATATATTTTGTTTTGGTGTGTCTTCTTCCATCTCCCCAAGATGAGCAACAAACACGTCTTAGATCTTAATGGAAAAATATTCACTGAACAGTGATGTAGACAGGAGTCTGAAGAAGAAAGCTGTGTAAATCTGAGCTAAAAGGCTGTGAAGCTTTACTGGAGGTCCAGATAAGTATATTTTCTCTGCATGTGAGCTTAAGCACGAGACCCCATCAGATGACCCCACACAAACTTTGCAATATTTTGCAGAGATCTGAGTGGCTTTTAAAGACTTCGCTGTGGACACTCGTCTTTTCTTCAGAGAAGCATTTCTTAAATACCCTACCCATTGCCAGGTGTACACAATGTAAAGCAGTATACTCCTCAGTGAAACCTCTGGTCGTGCAAAATCTAATGCCAAGATAGAAAACAAGCCATGGTGTTTTGGTTTGGCCTGGCCAGATTTCAGCGGCGGGGGGGGAGCTGCAGGGTGGCTTCTGTAAGAAACTGCTAGAAGCTCCCCAAGATTGATAGAGCCAATGCCAGCCGGCTACAAAGAGGGACCCGCCACTGGCCAAGGCTGAGCCTATCAGTAAGGTGATAGGAGAGGAACGCCTCTGTGAAAAACATATTTAAGAACGGGAAAAAGAACTGCGCCATCACAGCTGGCACAGAGATGGAGGAGTGAGAGTCTGTGCAGACACCAAGGTCAGTGAAGAAGGAGGAGGGGGGAGGATGAGCTCCAGGCGCCGGAGCAGAAGGAGTCCCCCGGGTCCGTGGTGAAGACCATGGTGAAGCGGGTTGTCCCCCTGCAGCCCATGGGCGAGGTGCAGAAGTCCACCGTGAGGATCACCGCATAGATGTCCACCGAGGACTCCACGCTGTGTGGGTGGATGCCTGAAAGGGGACTGTAGCCCGTGGGGAGCCCACGTCAGAGCAAGTTGCTGCCAGAACCTGTAGCCCGTGGAAGAGAGGAATGCCCACGCTGGAGCAGGTTGGCTGGTGGGACTTTTGGGACGTTGTGGGTGGCTCATGCTGGAGCAGTTTCCCCCGAAGGACTGCGCCTCAGACTCACGAGGGGTGGGCTGCCCCTCGTGAGGTGTCTCGCGTTGGGCAGTTTGTGATGAATTGCCCTTCGTGGGACGACTCACGCGGAGAAGAGAGCGTGAAGCTTGTCTCCCGTGAGAGGGACCCCACAGTGACCCTGGGGAAGAGTGAAGAGTCCTCCCCCGGAATGAAGAAGCGGTGGAACCAACGTCGGATGAACTGACCGCAGCCCCCATTCCCTGTCCCCCTGTGCCGCTCACGGGGAGGAGGTGGAGAAACCGGGATTGATGTTAAGCCCGGGAAGAAGGGAGGGATGGGGGGAAGGTGTTCTGTTTAAGATCCATTTGCTCTTTCTTACTTCTCACTACTCCTCTCTGATTAGTTCTTTTAATAAATGTACCTAATTTCCCCAAAACTGAGTCTGTTTTGCCCGGGACGGTAAATGAGGGTGATCTCCCTGTCCTTATCTCAAACCCTGAGCCCTTGGAGATATTTTCTCCCCCTGTTCAGTAGTGAAGGGGGGAGTGAGTGAGCGGCTGTGTGGGTACCTGGCGGCCGGCCAGGGTCAACCCACGACACATGGGTATTCTGATACGAACAGAAGCACAGAGCAGGAAAGTTTACAACAGCTTTCAGAGTAGAAGAGAACAGCAAAACGTAAGGAAGGAGAAGAAAGAGGAAGCGAGGGTTTCCAGGGACCATGCTGGGGTTGAATCACACTGATAATTTATTTGAAAAGAAAGGGGCTGGGAAGGGGAAGGCAAAGGAAATCACAGCTCTGCGGAAGAAAATGGCAAACTTCCATTGACTTTAACAGGCGAGCATTCAACCCAAGCAAGCTGAACAAACCATTTAAACTGAATTTACATCCCTGCTGCAGCAGTTACTCAAAAAAAAGAAAAAAATCGTTTTTCATGAGAATGAAACCCAAGTTAAATATAATTCCATTTTGCTAGTATTTATTAAACACTAACAACGTGATTCACAACACAGTTAAAAAGTCAGTAATAAAAGCTTGAAAACCACACAGAGTAGGACTCATGCAATCATGATTAGCAGTAAATATTAAGAAAAACATGAAGTATAATGCTATTAGTAGAGTAGGACTGATGCAAACAGAAAATATGGCAAGATATCGGGTAATACAGATGCAAGTAAAGACTGTACGGATTGAAAAGGTGGACAAGGAGAGTCGCTTTGTAAGAAAAAAAGATGCTAGCACACAAATGAGTATCTGATATAGTATTCTTGAAATCAATAGATGTTTTGAGTGCGCTATGAATCCAATACTAGATACAAAGAGCAGCAAGACAAAAAAAAAAGAAACGTGATATTCAGGGGACAGTCTGTTTTCATTTATAATGCAACTGGAGAAGGTGAAGTTTGCATTTTACAAGACTGAATGCCTAGATCCCAAGGAAGAACACAAGGCTAAGTATCTCTGATCTGCATAAAAAGCTGACATTAATTCACACATAATTGTTCCTTATCAAAACCAAATTATTCATTTCTAAACACTAAAAATTAAATAAAAATGTATGCCAAGGCTGTCATTATCCTGAAATTATGCTCATGCCTGTGAACATTAAAAACTGAAGTTGTATGCAGAAAAAGACATAGGGAAAAGGTTAGGACAGAACTATTTTGATTGAACAGGACACTTTAACATACATGTTTTCTTTCCAGTATCTCAAAATAAGGTACTGGCATACAGCTGATACAGGTAGGAAATATGCTGTTGTATTGAAAAGAAATTAAAGCATTCGCTCAATTTTAATTAGTCCCATTAGTTCTGTACAAAATCTGGCTCATCCATGTGTGCATTAAGGAAAGGGTTTTATATTAATGTACATCTGTCATAAACAGTAAAAGTCTAAATTGTAGAATGTATTTGCATCTTTCTCAAGACTGCTGTAAAAAGAGAAGAAAAAAGGGAATTATTGATGCATTCAAACAGTGTACATCTTGCTTTGTAATGTAATCTGTTTTTCTTTTCCTTAACACCTACACAGCTTATGTTCCTAGCTAGTACAGTTTAAAGAATAAATATGGACCCAGGGTATCAACTTCCAAAGAAAAACTTGTAAGAAGCTGTTTGCAGATTTGCATTTTTGTTATTTCAGAGCACAACAGTCAAGTTCAAGTTTTTGCTTCTCAAGACACTTAAAACAGCTGAAAGGATTTTTCATTTTGTTTCTAGCGCTCAAATCTAAAGGTCCAATACTGCTGCTGTAGCTGCTAATGTAAATTCTTTCCTTGCAGACTTTCCTAAAGGAATCGGGAACTATGAAAACACATACAGAATAGAAGACATGAAAATGCCTGTTGCACTGACTATATCCATCACAACGCTATAAATATGCAAAACAAAAAGAATCAGAGAGTGGTAGCATGCAAGCTGATGAACCTTTATATTCCAGGGAGTTGCCATGTGGGAACATGCTGAACTTGGAAAGAACAGCGAGTTTTTCAAACCATTCTTGAGTTCACTCTCTTAAAACTGCACACAAACACAAGACGTTTCTGAAGTGCAATGGGAGACCATGGTCAGCAAAGAGACAAAACCAGGGCTATGATTTCACATTTGCAAATGGCACAAGAGGTGAGCACGTGCGGTGTGACCGATGCTCTGCCTCGGTATCAGCCACGAGAAATGTTAAGCCATACCTCGAATGTTCTGGAACTGAACTTACCCTGGGCAGGGGTCACATATTGAGAGGAGGGCTGGGATGGGAGCGCAAGAAGACAAAATTTCATGGAGGGAAAGCAAGAGGGCAGAAATGGCCAGAAGTGGTCAACTTGAATCCAGTATTTGCTAAATTAGCAGTATCATCTGAGGTGCTTTTCTCAGGGACCTGGGAGGCTGAGTTGCCCAAACTCAACTGCAACTACAGGCTTACTTAGGTGAGATATATTTCTCTCAAGTAAATGAAGCGCAGTGAGTACTTAGGTCTTCTTCATTTAACTTTGTTTTGCAACAGCTCTGAGCAGTGTGCTTGTGAATAAAGCACCAGTCTTTCCCCAAATGGGAAAAGTGATTTTTAAATGAAGTGACGTATTACAGGTGGCTTATACAGACAAGTCCCACAGCGAGATAATAGCACAGACAGGATAAGAATTATATGGGTCTTCTGAGGCCAGGCTGGTAGAGATAAGTTTGTACAGGAACAGCAGCTCACTAAAACTGAACTCAAGGGGATGGATGCTGGCCTGACTAGTGAAAGACTAGCCTCCAGTCATCATTACTCGTGTAAGTATGGACCCGAAAGAGTCAATTTATTTTTACACTGTCAAGTCCTCCAGGATTCCTCCCTGCTCCTCAGTTTGGTATAGTTTCTCAGTTTACAGGAACCTTTTCTATCATGTCTAGTTGAGGACAGTCCTTCTCACTCTGAAAGGCAATAACCCACTCATAGCTACATGTGCTGCTGTCACCTTCTAATTGTTTAACAGTCCAGAGTATCTCAATCATCACTGGGAAGTCTGAGACCAAGAAGTCCATTCCAGAATACACCTGTACAGGGGACAGACTGTTCCTCAAGGCTGGCATGAACATTCACAAGACCTAAGCAATACTTCATATCTCACTACTGGATTTCTTATGACATTTGATTGAATGTACATTCAAAACCACACACATACCACAGCAAAAGAAAAATGGACAAGAACAAAATTATTTTAACACTTTAAAATCTCAACAGTGTCTCTACAAAGAGAATCATGCCTCACATGGGCTGGTCATACTTCTTACTGCCTTTCAAGAAAACAGTGAAAGTCTGCAGTGATGAAGACGATATAAAAAAGCCCAAACTGAAGAGAATGGACTTGGGCCATACAATCTTGAACCCCATTAGTTTCCTCTTCTAACTCGCATTATCCTGCTCACACCACGGATTGTCCTTTATGGGTGCATATTCCCAATAATTATGTAGAAAATATTTATTGTAAAAGTGCCTATATGTTTTCATATGAAACTACTGCAATACCTATATCCCTATCTATATTAAAAACCACAGGGGAAAAAATAATGTGGGGGGTTTAAAATTTTAAGAAAACTTACAAGTTTCACATGCACCTTTAGGAAATGTCTGTTTTCCTCTGGAAAGAAGCAAAGAGGAGGAAGTCGGACTTACAAAATAAATCTTATTTCCTGTCTTCTGCTACTATGTTTTAGATGCTATTTTTTTAAACTTCTCTTACATCTTGTAGGCATTACAAGGCCAATAAAACTGCTTTTATGCAATATGTGTAGTTCTAATATTTTTCTTCTCCTAATCAATAAAAAAGTATTCTTTACTGCAAGCTCCCTCTCAGTTTTTCAGTATAGACAAGTTAGATACCTCTTTGGAATTACGATGGTGCTTTGACTGTAGTAGGTTTCTTTTTCTAAATTGTTTAGAAAGCAAGGAATGAAGTGTAACAGGTATGGGCAAAGCGTATACAAACTCTAAAATCATGCTTTAGAAGTATTTGTGTTAAGTGGTAATTGAAAAAAAAAAAAGCAACTCCTTGATGAAGATAAATATCCACCAACATGCTATTGCTCATATCTGCATTTGACTAAAGCCAAGTTTTTAAATACATAAGCTACTAGAAGCTATGGTATTTGCATCTGCAAAACTATGTTAAATTGCTAAAGTTCACTGCTTTGCTTTTCTGGGGCTGTCCTACAGGTGAAAAAGCAATTCAGAAAGAAAAAAATAAATAAATTCTACACCTGTAGCACAAGGTTCTTCAAAGACAAGGCATTTCTCCCAGGTGGAGTTAGACTGTATGCCCAAGAAGGCAAAAATAAAAGAGCAACATATATCATAATTAGTCTTAAAATTTATATAACAGAAATAGAGCTGTATGATAGGGAGCCCGTCCTGTGTGTGGCAGCACACATTGCTTGAAGTACACTCTTACAGTTCAATACTTTTATCTCTTCCTCGCTGTATGATGCTTCTTGGCAACTCCACAGTTCAGTGCATTTCACACACTGCAGAACATAAGAATGGTGAAAACAAAGATACATCACACAAAAGAAAAGTCAGGTGGCAGCTCTGCCAACTTAGGGAAAGAAAATTAAAAATCTGAAGCAGGCAAACACACAGGTATGGAAGAAATATGGAGAGTAAGAGTAGCATATGAGTTAAATGCAAAGAGGCAATGGAGAGGATAAATGCATCTCTGCTGATGGGTGCAAGAAACAAATAATAATTTGTGATCAGAGAGGCAGAAGGTAGAAGTCAGACAAAGTGCAGCTGTAGGAATAAAGGAGCAGGTAGTGATGGGCAGGAGCAACAGCAAATGCAACACAGGACGATTCAGTGAGATTTGATTGATACCAGCTCATGACTAAACAGAGCAGGAAATAATGAAACAAACCACAAATAACGGAACAAACCACTTCTCACACCAGCCACAGCAGAAACCTCTGCATTTCTGTAGCCCAGTGCTGCTTTCCTTGTACAGACCCACCACAAAGGGCAGACAGCTTTCCTAGCACTGGAAAGCTCACATCTCGAGGAACCACAACCAGCCTTCCACTGGTGGAGGACAACAGCCTTCACAGAGAACAAGCAGCCACAAAAGAGCTCAAACTGGTTGCCTCAAGAAACTTGATACTACTTGTTTGGGTTTTTTTTTAAACTTAGCATAGGGATGACAAGTCCTCTACTATTGCACTAGCCAGGTGTGACTCTGGACCCCATATACTACCTACTGCTGGCTCACAAATTTGTACTTCACACAAGTAGTAATCCCATCCTTGCAAAGACTATATATTTTGTCTGTGAGATTATTTATTTCTTATCAGTTCCATGTAGAGAGCATTTTTATCAGCCACCTGGCACTGGGATAAAAAAATATCTCGTTGGCAGTTGATCGAGCAAAAGAATTAGAAGAACTACCTCAAAGGGGCAGGCTACTCTGAAGTTTGATCAGCTAACACAAATAATACAGACCGAGCTGACTGTTTCTATGAGCTTGTAGCTCCACAAAACATGAGGCAAAAGATACAATTCCTTAGAGGGGGAAGGTAGGGAAGAAGATATCGGAGATTGTGAAATTGTGCACCTCAGTCCCGAAGAAAGATGTTCATTACTTTTTTTGTTGCTATAGATTTTTTTCACTTCTCCAGAAACCTTTTATAGGTCCCTACAAGGATAAAATTACTACTTCAGAGTGGATTACATCAAGTTCAGCTAATGAAAGAAGGTACTTGGTAACTAAGAGTTACTCTGGCGTCACAAAGTAGAACTACACTGCTTAAATTTACTTCTGTCAGGGTAGGTTTTGTTTAATCTACAGTCCACAATAATGCAGTAAAGAGACAGGACTGAGAAGAGGTTAAAGTCATCTGCTTATCAGAAGTCATTTAATAAAAAGTAAATTGTAATGGTAGCTGGAAGGAAAATCAAATCCAAGAAATGAATTCAGGCTCTGCGATCGAAGCTGCAGTTCCATTGATTAACGTCTGCTAAAATAAACTGCTGGACTGTAGACTTTCCCATTTATTGTCTTCCCCGTGTTTTGGTTGCTATGCTATCCCTCTAAAGACATGTGGCAATTACTCATCTGAGAGCTGCAGGCAGGCAAAGGACAGAACAAGAAAAAAATCCTAATTAAAAAGGATGATTAACAAACAACCCATATCGAATTATTCTTGTGCCTTTGCTGACAAGCTCTTAGAAAACCTTTGCACCCATTGACAGTGAAACTCTTATTCTGCCCCATTAACCTAACAATTTCCCTGTCCCCTGATTAGACAGGGCTGAACATTTTCAGCAGATACAGTGTCTAGGAAATATTAAATAAGCAGAGGTGGAGTCATATTTTGCACAGATGGGCTCAGAAGCGA
Organism: Trogon surrucura; assembly: GCA_020746105.1. Taxonomy (NCBI): domain Eukaryota; kingdom Metazoa; phylum Chordata; class Aves; order Trogoniformes; family Trogonidae; genus Trogon; species Trogon surrucura. The sequence goes on along the minus strand of CM036625.1, from coordinate 6,129,963 downwards.
TAAAAAGCTCAGGGCTGTTATTTTAGAGTACTCGAGCACAGGCATCTCGACAAATTCATGAAAATAGGCATAAATTTCCTCTTCTCCTGCCCTCTACTCAGTGCCATCCCTACTGCCATTAAACACCCCTCCAACAAGCTCTGACCACTACTTCCCGAACCCTCGATGCGCCCACCAACCTGCCCAGAAGCAGCACGCTCTCATCCAAACCAGCCAGCACTGGGAAAGCTGGGCTGTGTTACACTGGGCTCCCAGCTCCAGTCAGTGCCGGCTACAGGTGGAGACAAACCAGGCTCCCTCATGCAAATCAACATATTTATGCACTAATCCCTGATCAGCTCCACCTGCCTGAATGGGCACCAGCACCTTTAAGCCACCGAGTGAGTTTAGAGAGGTCCTTATGTAATTTAGGTGGCTTCCCATCCATATACAACATTTTCTCTCAAATGAAAGATGACTTGCTTAATCTCCTAAAATCGTTTAAGAAAAAAACATGTTTTAGAGGCTAAATTTTAGCTTTGATTTGATATATACCCGATTTTCTTTAAGAAGTATTTATTTCCTTAGATTCAAAGAAAGTCCAATACTCTCCAGTGAGCCATACTGCCTTTTTTTTTTTATATAACTGTATTAGGCTTTGCTCTTAAGAAACAACAACTAGTTACGTTTTTAAGTAAATATAATTATATAATTTGCTGTGTTCAGGCATCTGAATATTTGAAGGGAATTTTTATCCTATAACTTCTTTAAAAATATTCAGGAAAAATTTCCTGCGCAAGCTCATTATTTAACACTGTAAATCGCTGAACAATATTTCCTTTACACTGTAACAATTTGCATTTAGCTGTTGTGTTGGAAAAGTCACCAGATTGTTGTGGAACCAGCCCTCATTTGAAAGAGTTATCATCATCATTTTAGAAATTAAAAACTTTAAAATCTAGATGCTGAGTCACAGCACAGATGCCCCGAGGTTTTCAGTTAGCAGCTGTAGCATTTGGAGAAGAGCGATGCCTTCACTACCCAAAAACACACAGCATCAGCCATTTGCTGGGCACTCTTCTCCTGTATCTGAGCAAAAAAAGTGTTTTCACTAATGCAGTGGAAAATAACTTGTATTTGAACACACGCCACACCAATGCACTCATTAAAGCAAAACTAGAATTTTTCAGACACAAGAGCTAGACTTACAGAAATATTTGCATTTCAATTTGGCCATTGAACATACATATGTAAATTTACATATATATATATATATATATATACGCACATATATGAGTGCATATGTGTTTGCACAGCAACGTGCCATAAGGGAAAACAGCTCATTGTTCACCCCAGGATGTAAAATTAGTGTTTCATTAGTTGAGACCATCTGAGGACAGAAGTGAAGTAAGGTCTGCAAGGGAAGTTTAATTAAAACAGGTAGTGTGGCATAGAGAAAAAAAGGAGGCTCGTATAAAAGCTTGTCTTCAGTGTTGGTATAGGAACAGTAACATTCAAATGAAACATGGTTAAGAGAAATTGTTCACATTGAACTAAGCTGTTTAAAGAATGCCTAAAAGGAGTTGTTCAGTATTCACAGAAAGGACTAAAACAAGATGATAAGGAACTTATTCTAACAGGACAGTGGAAAGAGACAGGAAATTGTTGCCTCTGAAATTCAAGATATTAATGGGAATCCACATTATAATGTGCAATAAAACCTCTGTTGAGTCCCTGGTTTTAGTGTCCAATAGATCTGAATTATTCTCCTAGCATAGCCTCTTGAAGGTATTTTGTAGACCTTCCCTAAGGATTTGTAAGAAAGGCTGGAAATGGAGTCACTGTCTTGGGAAAAATATGATTTTCATATTTTTTCACCAATTGTCAGTGTGAATTCATTTTAATGCACAGGGATTCTTTTCACCCAGAGCTTCCCTCAGGACATTTGGTGCACCGGATGAAATATGTTGCAATCTGAGATAGACAGAGAGAGCAATAGAGAATCCATGAATTTTGATAGTTGTGTTGTGAGAACTATTTCTTACAGCAGCGGTGGAAACGTGTTTGCAAATTTTAAGCCTGTTGCTCTGCATGAGCTGGCTGCTTCTGGTATGTGATGGTCCTTGGCGAGTTTGCTTCTAAGGATGAGTTTTGCAAGCCTATAATGCACCTGAAAGTTAAGATAAATTCTAAGAAAATATCATTTAAGGTATGACGCTTCTTGCATTGGCTGTCCTGGAAGTTTTCTTGCGTAAATACGCTTTTCTGACACAAAACTGATAGCATGAATTTCGTTGCAATACCTGTGCTGGTGTCATCAATGCACTTATATCCTCAAAAGAGCAACCACCCCCTGGACCACAGCAAGAGGCCATGCTTTTCATTTGATAGCACATTGTCATTTTCTCCTCACCTGCTCCACATGCATTTTTCCACAGGCAATTTGAATTTTGTATCACACTTTTTTTTATGTTGGGACTACACTGGTTTAGTCCCTCCTGTGAATACTGACAATCTGTTTTCCCGAATTCTCTAAATGTGTGTGTCAGTAACCTGCAGGACCCTTGAGAAGATCGAACATATTAATCTATGGAATTTCTGCACCTATTTGAACTGCAACATTTCCACGTTCTCGTAGCCGTAGGAGGTTAATTCAGTACCCTTGATAACTGAAGGTTCACGTGAAAATAATCCTGCTGGGCTCTCAGTGTGTTCAGACAGATTTTAACCGCAGTAATGATACCTTCCAAACCAAGACCTCAGTCCTGCTGTCACTCATGGGTCATACGGATGTGAATATTTACTCCATGAACTGCAGTGGGAGACTGCACGAGGGAGGATGTTACACGTGTCTGTGGGATTGGACTCCCCTTAGAGAGAACAACAATGAACCTGAGTGACTGTAAGACAAAAGATGGAGACATGCAATAGCAGAAAATGTTGTCCACCATCACCGCTGTGATGGAGGAGCAATAATAAAGGAAGCTCAATGGCCTGTAGGGACTTCAGAGACTCACAAAGGATGCTTCTTCATAGGAAATTATTCCATAGGCAGGAAGAAGGCTTAAATGAACACAACCAAGACAAGCTTCCACCGGAAACTTAAACAAGTTCTTCCTTCGTGAGAGCGGCATAGGAGTAGCAAAGAAGAATTTTAATATACATTAACCACAACATTATTGTTAAATCTGAAACAAAACCAAGACCAACACTGAAATTCGAATCTTACTTTTTTTGCACATGTGGTGATGCTCATGAAAATTTCACCACTGATTTTCATGGAGCTCATATTTCACAAATAGGATACAGTTTTATTCTGCATACTCTTCATTAGAAAAACAAGCCCTACTTTATTCAGTGTTACACTGATGTGAGAAATGATATAAGAAAACAGTGACACTGAATAACAGTGAAATGATATATATTGCTTCAGTTATATCTACACGTTATAATGTGTTTTATAACAATTTGTTAGAGCAGCATCTGTTACGAATTTACTAAAACAATTTGAATGTGCTTTTCAATGAGGTGAAGAACTGAGATCCACCTATTAATCATGAAATATATATCAATGAATAATTTATAAATGGTACCTTTATTCAAAGTGTTGACACTTATCTAAACAGCCACTGCATTCATAATTGTATCAGTCACCTCTAAACTTTTAACTTTTATCAAGATTTCAAATACAGAGGCAGAGAAATTGAATGAAAAGTAGGTTTTTAGCATAACAGCTTCACACTGACTTTGATATTCTCTGGCAACACTGACAGTTTCCTCAGAAAAAGCAATTCTGAGCCCTTTAATGTAAAAAAAAAAAAAAAAAATATTCCTATTTCACACCCCACAGCTTTTTTAAGATAACTATAACTGCACAGTGTAAATACAGTAAAATAAAAATAGGTACTGTGTACCTCTACAAAAGAAAGTGAGACTAACTTAGTAATTCTGCTCCAAAAAAGATTATATCCCACAGTTTGGTATTTCTACAGATTTCTTCTCCTGCAACACAGGCAGAAAGCTGTAATCTTTTTCCAGTCTTGCCACTGCACAACAAACCCTGCAATTACATGCACTGTTCTGACTTCCAGTCCCCACTCACCACAGTGAGATCTTTACTTCGAAAGCAGCGCAGAAACATTTGTAAAGCAAGCAACACAGTCAGGAAACCTCTCTTTCCTACTTTAATTCGGCTAAAAAGACAAATAATTGCAATCAGCCACATTAATTCAAGATTAAAACTGCAACTGTAAGTCAGAAAGGGTCACATTTAATGGTGACATAAACAGAAGTCAAAATTATCTGCATACATTTTTAATGTAAATTGGTGTTATTTGCATGTCCAGAAAGGAGGAAGAATGATAGCAAATAAAAAAGGCAATCAGCTGCCTTGCCTTAAAGCTTCATGTTGGTTTCCTTTCCCTTCTACAGCAAAGCCCTCTGGCCTCTCAGCACGGAAGCGGAGCTAACACTGACTTCCCGAGGTGTAAGATGCAGCTGTGATATTCAGCTAATTGAAAAACATGCTTGAAAGTGCATTAGTAAATTTGGAGAAGATTGCGCTATAACAAGGTTTTATTCGCACAGTCCCTGAATTTAGCCCACAACGTTTTCAGGTTTTTATCAGCAACATCAGTTTGGCAACACTGTAAATTTTAACATTTGCTTTATCCTCCAGTTGTCATAATCAGTTCATCTGGCTTAATGTGGAACTCCTGATAATACAAAATATTCACTAAATACATGCAGCTCCTTAACATTAATTTTGAAATTGTATCTGTTGCAATTTCTTCAGCTTACATTACTGTACTACAGAGGGTGCTGCCAGATGTTTCTACTCCTGTAAAATGTGCAAGGTTATACCTTTGTGTAGACACGAAGCCACAATGTATATATGTGTTTATGAATACACATATAAAGAAACAACACGTATCCATATCCAAAATAAAAAGAAATATTTATATCATGTACATACTTGGGGAAAGACAGCAGTTAGGCTTGGGATACGGGGAATGCAACTGTGGCATGTATTATTGTTCTCACAGTATGGAACAATTAAAAAGAAAAAAAAAGCAGAGAGCCAACAGCAAAAGCACCCAAAGGAACAACAAATCCTTGAGAACATGAAGAGAAGCCAAAACAGAAGATGCATCTACTTCATCTTGTAATACAACTTCATTTTAAAAGAAAGATATAAATGAAAAGTCAGTGAAGGTGTAGATTGGTAATTGAAAATCTCTCTAATTACCCCAGTTACCAAGGGATATTTAATCTGTTTGTAGTCAAAGACGTTGTTTTTTTTAAAAAAAAACAAGGCAAAATTATAAGAAACTATTATGGAGCGCTTCAAGATAATATTTTTAAGTGTGTAATAAGAGTAAGGAACATCTCTGATTTTATGTCCTATAACATCACCCAAACTGCTGCAATTAAATTGCCTGTAGTGCCTACAAACTACAGAGGTAGTGCACTTTCATGGGGACTTTAACTGCCTGTGTAACATCCATGACATACAACAATTTTAAGCAGCCATCGGGGTTTTGTCTAACAGGAAGAATGATACCTTACAGGCACTTCCAAGCTCACCACTGAACGTCCCCACCAGCAGAGCACATTACTGTATTATAGGAGTTATGATAATTGTTGACTCAAAATCATTTTCTAATGGCTGCTTTGTAGCTTGGAATTTTAAAATAATTCCAATCGTTTTCGATATAGACACAAGCAGCGAGTGGAGGAAACCCTCTAAGAAAATGCTTTAAAAATATTTCCTCTGATTCATTTGGACTTTAAATAGCTTAAATTAACAGATGCTGGGACTCTAAGCATTTTTCCCTTAGATCTTTAGTCATGCAACAGAGGCAAGCCAAATAAGTGAACTAGATTGAACCTCTACCAAACTAAAGTTAGTAACAGGCTGGAGGCTAAAATCATGTCCACTGTCCCTATCAGCGCACATCCCATGTATGTGCTAAACCGATGGCATATGAAAACAAACAAACAAAATCTCATTTTCATTCTTAAAATCCATTTACCAAGCAAACTGGATATTCAGTTCACATCAGTAAAATCCTCACTAGGAGCAGGAAGGCTCCATGCAGTTCACCCAGAAGAAGGTAGGAGATCTTGATGGAGATGCCCGTAGGCAACAGGCTGAGCTTCCCGGGTCAGCGCTCCATGCAATGGGCAGATAATAGCGCTATTTTAAAGGAAGACCTGATGCATACCACCAGAAAATACAGTAAGAAATAGCCTTGATGCAAGGAATCTGTAAAGACAAAAACAGCAATGGAAATTCCAGCTGACTTCAAAAATCTTTTCTAAAACACCTGTTACCAAGGGGCTAACAGCTCTGATATGGCCGAACTAACCACGTCACCAGGACAGCTGTCCTTTTTGCATGTCCTCTGCATCTTATCCTGCCCATTCCTCTCTCTTACCTTTTATACCCTTCGATTTCTTAGTCTCCTCCTTTGAATTCCTTTTTCTTTTTATCCCTACTTTGTCCATTCAGCTCTATCACACAAAGAGCAACAGTATGGAAAACTTTATGCCACCTCCTTACATCAGTTTCCTTCCTCTCACCCTATTTGTATTCCTTTGGACACCTTTACTACCTTGAAATGCAGAAATGGATAAAAACAATGAAAAGTAGGAAATTTAACAAAAAGAGAAATATCAACACTTTTTTATTCATTAAAATACTTCAGTGACTGTTTTCCCCGGGATTCATCAAGAATGCCTCTTTGCAAATTCCTGACATTGAAGGATTAAGACAATGTGATCCAGATGATGCTGAATATGATGCTGAAAACAAAATGTGCAGAGTAAAATGACTTTACTAGTTCTGACAGATGGCACTTCTTTCTTTCCTTTTTAGGATTATTTTTTCTAAAAAAATACACATTTTTAGACCTCAGAAAATTAATAAACTGAAGAAGAATATATTCTTAAGACATGTTTTTACATAAAGGAAAAAATGTAAAGTAATTAAATTTTGCTTTTGTGATTGATGTATTTTGTACAGCTACCCAGAGCCCTCTTGGACTCTCTGTTTGCTCTTAGACAATAAGGACAATGACATCCTGAAGTTATCATTTCGTTCTTAGGGGGCAGGGAAATTAAGTGATTAAACAGGAAGACTGAGCTGTCACTGGAAAATTAATATTTTCAAATTAACTGTAGACACAGGATGCATAAAATCTAAGTTATGTTGATGAAAACAAGCAGTTTCTCCATAATAAATATGTAAATCAAGCCATTGATCTATCAGTTATTATGGCAGTCTAATGTCTCAGAAAAACTGGCTGTGATTCCAAGCAACATCCATGGAATGATGAATACATATGGTAGCAAATCAAGATGGTAATGCATAACTGAGTACTTAGAATGCTTTAAAAACCCCTTTTTATCAGGTAATTTTTAATATAAACAGCTTCTAAATGCAAGAGCTTTATCTGTCACTGTTAATTAAACTTGTACTTTGTCAACATACAATAATCCATTTATTATAGTAAAAGCCACTACATTTGAAACCACTCACAAATTGCAAACCATAATTGCTAGGATTATTTTATTTCCAAGTGCAGACAGCAAAACCACCTTAAGATTCAACAATGGTGAGATAATTTTGGAGTGTAACCATAGCTCTATCTCACAGTCCATTGGCTTTAGTATTGGCAGCAGACAAGCTGTAATTTTTCATTTCCTAATTAGATTTAGCCATTAATTTAACTGTTCTATCATATTGGTGGGATAGAACAACCCTACTTGTTCGGTCCTTTTTTTTTTTTTTCCTCATTGTTTTTACTGTATCATAAATGCAGTAAATGAGAGAAAAGCCACAAGGATCTGAATATTCAGAAAGACCTAGGCTCTTCCACGGTGGTCATGGAACTACCTAATTTTTAAGCACCTGACTTGCAATTTGCGATCCGTGGTGTTTCAGGGGGTGTTTTCTGGTAGCACACATGGGGAAATTAGGCATCCTGGGAGGGAATCATAATATCTGCCACACTCAGATAGCTAATGGGGAGTGCTTAGGGGATGATCCCAACTCCCTATAAGGCTCAAGTGCCTTGCTCTGGGCTGCCAGATGGGAATTCAGAGGACTGATGTCGTCAGTGATGCAGGGAGCCACTGGAACCTGGCAACAAGTTAATGCTCTACACTCTCTCTACTCCTCTGTTAGTTGCTACCATTCACAAAGCAGAGCCTCATTGTGAGGCTGGGTGGATGTTTCAAGACTAGTCCAATAACAAATCAAACAGATGAGTTTAAATTGACTTTAATGCTGGTTCAGGCTAACCCGGCTGACTCTGGATCGACAGGGAATAAGAGTGGCTGCTTTGGAGGTGGTAATCACTTTCAGGAAAAAGGCAACAACACAAAAAGGCAGCATTGTGGTTACTTCTTAAATCGCTACAGCCAACCCCAAAATAATCCTCTACCATGACATTTATGCGCCTAAATCAGTCTTTTGAACAAAGAAAACAAGGGTTGTTCCTGTAAAGAAAAAAAAAAAAAGTATAATGGAAGGAAGCAATTGAAGTCACTTTTCTTTTATACACTATTGAGAAAAAGAGGTAACTGTTCCACATCGTTCTCAGCCCAAAAGTGTTCAAACTCATCTCTCTTACCCATCTCTGCAATGCTCCACTTCCTCTCGGCCGCAAGTACTCTCTACCCTCCACAACTGTGTAGAAAACATCTCTACATTAAAATTAACTGGGACTAAAGAGGGGCAGAATAATCTGTAATTCAGGGGTCAGAACACCTGTTTGCAACAAGCAAGAAAGAAGGGGTTGGGTGCTGATCCCTCTTTTGGGGACCGCTCACGATTTTTCCGTGGAGGATTTTGCCCAATGGCGGTTTCAACCTTACTTGGATTAATAACTGGACCAAGATCTCTGCTGACCCAAGCGACTGCCTCAGTGGCTGAACTACAGACATACTGTGTCTGTTCAGTCCAAAAACCTGGAGGGTTTTTTTGCAGAATGACAGAGATGTAACTGGAATGGACAATGCCCTCCGTGCTGAATACCTAGGGGACTTTAATGGGAAATGAAAGGTATGAATTTAATCTCCCTGAGGCTACAAAGAGCCCAGAGTTTCAGTCTTGAAAGCCTGGATGAGCGCTCTATCTACTGAAATATTGTATAAATTTCAGAAATCCCAATTCAGCCATTATATTCTGTGCAGGCATCACATCAACCATGCTTTAACTGAATAGGACTGCTAAGGACATGTAGACAAACCATCATTTTTCTTGAGGATCCCAAAGAGCCTTGGATTTGAGATGAATCTGTGTCATGGAGAAAGCAGCACTTTAGAGAAACAGGGACTTTACTGGAAAAATAAATAAGAGTCTGTTCATGCTGGGCAAGGGATTTTAAAGGCCACTCCTATGCACTTAGAGTCCTACATTTCATAGAGTCTCCACTTCACTTGATTGAACCCAATATTTTTTATTAAAAGCTCTAGTTGTAGTGCTTTAATATTCCCCGTCTTCCCAGGAAAGTTATAACCTAATGAAAGTATTTGTAAATAGTTGTCAATGTCTCGAGTTATCATACAGTCGCTAAAATAGGGAAAATCTTTCCTCAAGTCTACAGACTGAACAACCCCCTCTGGAGTCACCTCTTAAATAACTCTTGCTAGTATTTGTAGCTAGGATTCTTTAGGATGAAAATACATCTAAATTAAAATTTACCCAAGAATCACTAAACAGATTTGGGGTATTGTTAGATCAACGTCAGGATCTACTAATGCAGGGTGAACAACTGAAAATTTGTGAATAATTTCCTTTGGTACAAGAAAGAAAAATATATTAAATATTTTCCTGGGTTTTGAGAACTATGCTAGCAAGAGGGCAATGCCAGTGGAGGGTGCACACACTGCAGCACCCATAGACACCCTTGGAAATCCATGGAGGACGTCCGGAAATGTGAAACGCAGACCCAAACAAAAGATATGTAACCTTCCATCCTGTACGCAAAGAAATGCATCTCATAGTGACTTCTCAGGCATACTGTTATTTTTTCCTGCTGTGCATTCCAGAGAAGAACCTGATTCTAAAATCATTCTGAAAGGTATTAGTCAACACGAGACTTTGTACTTATGCCAAAAGAGCCAAGATCCCGCCTCTGAAGCTACAAGCGATAAATCTGTTAAATGTCCCTGACACACAGTCCCTTGGTTTCATACAAAACTTCAGCTTATATTAATTCTGAAATTTGCTAAATCTGAAAAACACAAGAGGAGGTTCTCCAGAGACTTCAAGACAGAGCGAATGACCCTTGCTACAAGATAAGTAAATCTTTCTTCTACGTGAGCAAGTACCAGAAGGCTAATTAATCCTTAAGCATAATCATAACTCACCCAACTGGAAAAGCAAGGTCAAACAATGAGTTTGTAAATCACTGGAAATTGTATATGATTATGTAATACACTGTCATTGCCTCGAGGCTTTCCATTTTCTGATTGCAAAAGCACAGGTGAGGTGTCCTACAAATCATTAAAGCATCTGGCAACAGACGAAGCTATATTCTTAAATCCACCTATTGCAACCCCAAATGGTTTTCAATTGTTAATTATTGACATTTTCCCACCAAATGTTAGAGATGCTATACCTATTATTGTCGCAAGAAAAGAAAAAAGAAAGAATAAAGGAAAAAGGAGGAAAAATTAACAATACGTTGTAATTTAAAATGAAGCATCATCACTATCACTAATTGCTCTCTGAAACTGAATTGGTAAAACCATAAGATTATCAACAAGACTCAATACAGGTAGAACAATAAAACCTAATTATTTCTCACAAAGCAGGCCATTCCATTTAAAATAGAGGAAAGCTAAGAGCAATAAAGCCTATGCCATTAACAATTAGTCTTCTGCACAAATGATTAGACTCACAGAGATAAAGAAGCCTCTGAATTTAATGATGAATCCCATATTTCTGGCTGGGCTCGATATTCTCTACTAATTATGTTGAAAGACCTCGTGGTACTTAAGTATTTAGACTACGAAATATGACGCTGTCTCCATAACATGTAATACCGGGCGCTAAACTACGCTGTGAATTAACATCAACATTTAAGGTTATTTCATAGAATCATAGAATGGCCTAGGCTGGAAGGGACCTTAGAGATCATTGAATCCAGCCTCCCTGTCATGGGCAGGGATACCTCTCAACTAGATCAGGCAACACATGGGGACCCAACAGGGATCGAACCCGCGACCTTGGTTTTATCAGCACCACGCTCTAACCAAGTGAGCTAACAAAAAATTCTGAAGAGCTTGGGGACAGTGTTTTATGAGCTGTTTGCTATTTAGGCACCGTTAAATACGAGCTGTATGCATATACTGCTCTAAATCAAAATTCAGCAGAACATGTTACCAAATGAACTTGGGGCAAGAGAATCAAGTGCTCCAAGAAGATGAATTGATATGGGACATGGGCGAGCTCTTAGCAAAACAAAAACCAGATAGGATTATACCTGATACACAAGATGACCAGAAAACAGAAAAAAATAATCTTTAAGTAAATAACATTCTAATGGCAACAAGAATGTTAAATATTACCTTTATATGGAATACTTGGAACTGGCCACAACAAAGTTATTTACTCCATGTGCTATAGATACACATCTTCCATTCTACCACTCGGTTGCAATATCTATTTCTTCATTTTGGTGTTGGAAAAGATGCAAAATAAATCCTTTCTTTTAAAATAAAACAAAAAAAAAAAACCTCCATAACTGAATTACTAAGCTAATGTGAATTACAGAACAGGAAAAAAAAGTTTCGTCTGTGAAATAAAATATTTTTAATATCTAATTCACAGTAGCGAAAATGCTTATCACGTGCACCGCGCCTTAAGACTTTTCAATAAAATCAGTCATGTACATTCTACAGATTATTATGCCGTTGCTAATACAGGTTTGTTTCCTGGCATAAAACATATGTCCCCGTGCAGTGCTCAGTATTTCAAGTCTCTTGAGAAGTACACAAACACCTACTTAGAACAATGTTCTTAGCTTGATGCATGCATATACTACACACACACACACGCCCATGTACACACAGCCCAATAAACTCTGTCTCTGTGTCTTCCTTGCTAAAGATGTTCTGAAATCTCTGTGTCATTTGTGGAAGCCTGGAACTGGTTTCTCCTTCGCAAAAGCTGGTAATTTTGCTCACAACTAACAGATCGTTTCACAGAATGCCGCGTGGGAGAGAAAACATGCACAGCACTGTTAAAATGGCACATACAGGGGCAGAATTATTTTTACCAAATTCACAAAATTTGACACTCTCCAACTGCAAGAAAAACCAGAAACATGAACAATTTAATCAAAATGAATCACTGTGTTTTGGGAATATGTGTCTCTCTGTACTTCTCATGCAAAATTGTTGCAGAGACAAAGAAGCAGATGTTGATAATTCCGATTAGAAAAAAAAAACCTAATTTCAATGGCTAGATAAATTATGATGGTTCCTTGTTATCACAAATAAAGGTGTAAAGTTAGTCGTGTGTGAACATGAGTTGATTTACCCATCAGCGATAGTACAGTCCATCTATAAAAAGCTGTGCTGTTCCATGAAGCATCTGGTACTGACCACAGCAAGTGGTCTTTTGGGTCCTCTCCTTAAGCACCATGGATGCACTTTTGAAAATTTGTCTATAAATATAATAATTGGAGGTACTGGGTAGCTCCAGCATAATCTGTATATGCTGATATGCCCAATATGCACAAACAATAGTATCTCTGTAGTTTCCAAGAACAGCTTCTAGTCAGCTGCTTTGGAGTTCATTCAAGGTTGCAATCCACTTTATTTTTCCATTGAGACAACATTTAAGTTTGTGCTTTTCCTCAGAAATGCAATTAAAACCCATATATTACTGCGTGCAACAGAGTATTTCATTCTGTAGGCTTTGCTGAATTTCACATGACAGAAACACTGCAAGAAGTGCCGTAATCTGTATCAAAGCACGAGATTAATAGGCAATAATAGGCAGCCTGGATCGACACTGACAGAGTCTCCAAAACAGGATTCCTGTTATCAAATTCAACAGCCCCAGCAGGGCTCACAGGTCAAATTCTGGTGTAAACCCAGCATTACTATGGACAATAAGCACAGGCAAATGAAGGCAGGAATGATTACAATATTCCAATCTGACTTTCAAGGGAGGAATTCTACAGACTTGCTAATGGTCATTGCTGATTTCTACCAATGCAAGGCAGCAATCTTGAGTATATTAATTAAACTCAGCTTTAGTTCTCCCAAATCGCAAAGCTGGATCTGCTGTTGTTGCCTAAACGCTTTACTGATATTTTCTTCTGAACAGGTGTCAGCATAAAGCTCAAGTAAGATTCTTTGGGCATTACTTGAAAAAACTGTTATTCTAGGGATTAATTTCGGCATACTGTTGAAAATTGCATCAAATAAAGTGCAAAACGTCTTCCTCCCCTGCTTCCCACTGCTTTTTCCAATAGTATTGACCAATTGCCAGTGGGTGTAAGCTTGTCTGGCTTCACCAAGGCAGCGATGCTTCCACGTCTGTCATCCAAATGGTATCAGGGAAAGCACACTCCTCAGTAAATGCCCTCCTCTGATAGAGAACCCTTTGACTCGCAGACCTCAGTGCAGACTGCTGCCAGATTGCCATATCCTCTGCTCGATGTTTTTTCAAACATTTACATGACAAGATGAGACAGACAAATGGATCCTCATTCTGATGATACGAATCGTTATTCACTGCCAGCAGCATCCGCTCAGCTCACGTTCTTAAAGGCACATTAAACAAAAACTAGGTTTTGTTACCCTGCAGACCAAGTGGTAATCCTAGTTTATTGGCAATAATTCAGCACCTTCGTCTCACAAATCGGAAGTACCGCACAAAAGAAGCTGGTGTACAACGATTTTAAATTGACAGAAGTAAAAGAAGAATCAAGTCAAATTTCTTTATTGTCGAAGTTGGAGGACATGAATGACAAATAATCCTCAATTCATTTACTAGATTTCTTCCTCTTTCCTCAGGGTGTATTTAAATACTTTTCCACATCAACTGTGTCTTTCATTGTCGCATTTGATACACAGGAAATTCTTTATCGCTATAGGGAGTAAAATCAGCTTTAACAAAATCTTCCCATTGATCATCTAGTGTGCATTTGACCAAGAATTTGTTTTGCAACCCGAGCATGTGATTGCTTGATTACAACTGTGAATTAAAACCTGGGCACATACATCACCCATTTCTAGTCTGCATAAATATTATTCAGTAAAACACAAATTGAAAATACGAATACATACATTTTCCAATATGAGTCAAATTCATAATGAGTCATTATCAGCTCCAAGAAACTCAGTGACTCAGCTCACTCATATACATGCGTGAACGCCCTTCAGAGCAAAGAATCTGAAGGGGGACAACGCAAAGAACTCACAATCACTGATTTACACCAAGTTGTGCATCAAAACACTTTAAATAAAATCTAAAAGAAAATGTCATTGCTCTCAACCTTCTCAGCACCTTTCATAGCCCCTGGTGTCCAAATTGTTTTCAGTCAGTTCAGCACATCTCTAGTGTATAATTTGTTTTATTCAGTGGAATTTCCTGTCATGTCTTGTCACATCAGTCCCAGAATGGCTCACTGCCTTTAAGAGATACAGAACAGTCTACGGTAAGGGGAAAATGTCAGAGAACGCCACAGTCATAGCTCCCTCAATGAAAAGGGAAATATTCGTATGGAAAAAGTATCTCTGAGCTCCAAAAAAAAGCAAACTTCAAGAGATGGAGAGATTATTTTGTATTGCAATGAGAAATGAAATGTATAACAAGAGTTCTTTACATCCGAATAGAAATCAAAAGGCATTTTATGAATATCCCATCTGGGACAAATGGAGAAACATACAGCGTAAGTTTCTCAGATTCATATTTAATGCAGAAATCATAGTGCATGCAGAGACTTTAGCTTGTTTTTGTCCCAGCATAAGTGAAAAAGGTAAAGTCCTTGTCAAGTTGTACTACTGTCACCTGCATTTCACCTTAACCCACTTCTTCTGGGGTATCTCACATTTCAAGCTCATAGTATGTTCAATTTGTTGAACAATGTAACAATCAACTAGTGAAATTTTTTCTACTTCCTCAAAAATTATAGAATCATTTCCCAGAACAGGAAAAAATCAGTTTTCAGTCTGCAACAGCAACACAGCCTAATAACTTGAGTTTGTCTGGGTTAGAAATAGCAGCTTTATACCACAGAATTGATTGGGTGAAGGTCTGCGGACAGAAAATCAAATTGGATTATGATGTTTCCGTCTGATCTTTTACAGTATGAATCTGTGATTCAACCCTCAGCTTTGGTTCTCACAGGATGTTTGGCTGGAAACCATTTATATTTTTATTAACACCACTGGTCTATGCCTTCTCTTCTTGTCAGTAAAGCTCCTTTAGCAGCACTGTAATTTCACCAAGGAAACATGATGCACAGTTTTTCAGAAGTTACCTTAGCACTGAAGAAAGATTTTTTGAGGAGCCTAGGCAAGGTCGAGTTAGATACATCCGCGCTGTTAATTCATACCCAGTTCGGCAAGAGAGCGTTGAGTCCATAATTCAGTGATACAAAATCTGATTAAATGTGTGATTTCAGACACAGGTAGCCGGTTTGTGATAAACCTCTCAATAAACTTCAGCTCTTATTTAGGGGACAGAAAAAGGCGTTAGCCTCACAATACTCTGTGTTCAAATGACATGGTGGAATAGGGTGCCAAAAAAATTTACAAGCTTGAGACCTCACACAGCAGAGAAAGAGAAGTCAAACCTTCGGACAAAGGGAGGGGTGTGCATGGGGTGCATGTGTGCAGGGTCCCTCTCCATTCTGGGGAGACCTGGGTGCAACGGTACCCAAAGAAACCAGAAATGAGCTTAGAGCAGGCAAGGTGAGGCTAAGGTCAAGGTAATGAATAAACAGAGTTTTATGTCACTGCGAGAGACATTAAGTGCCCAGAAGAGGAAAGTGAGGCACAGTCAGCTTCCAGAGAGGTTGTAAAAGAAAAAAAAAACCCAAAACCCACATATGATTTGGCAAGTCTACCACAGGAAAGAAGAAAAATACCTGAGCACAACCCGAGGTGGAAAACAGTGTGATAAACATGCCAGAAAATGCTGACCTCAGTGCTATGTCAGAGTCTTCCATTAGCTGAAATACAGCCCTGGCGTTACAGAAGTCCCAATTTTCCCAATTAGAAGTCCAAGGCTGTAAAAAATGCTTGCTAAGAAAATGCAGGGAAACTTCATGATGTGGTAAAGGATAACAAGTTCAGTCTCACAAAATCTTAGAGACATTTTTAAAAATATTCACAAATGTTCTGGCACACCAGCCTATACGACACCCTGGGATTCTCATACGGGATTCAGTTTCAAAACAGTCGTGCCGCTGGGTTGGGTTTTCATCAGGATCCATCTTACAAGGCACCAGTTAACCTCCTGTGGGCATACACATTTCCAAATGAAACCTTCACCGAATCACCCAGAACATGACAAGATCATTTGGCACTTTTCATAAGAGATCAAAAGAGGAGGGGGAGGAAAAAAAAAAAAAAAAGCAAGCGCCAACAAAATAAAGCTCCCTGCCTCCACTCCAGGCATCTGAACGCGGCTGTTCTTGGCCACTGTCCCAAAGAAGGGCATATGCCGAGGGAGCTCGGTGAGTGAGATACAGCAGGGCAGAATTATCCCCGATTTACATTCCTTTAATTCCTGCTCTAAAGCGAGGTGATGTAGAAATCCCACTGAGCACCACAGGGAGCAAGGGAGGGGGCAGAAGTCAGCATCCATTTGCTTTCAAGAACAGGAGCGTTTTCTTGGTGGCATCCCCAGGTTAAAAAGCATCTAGTTAGAGGTTGCTTTTGAACTCAGGCAGTGACACAGACAAGCACAAGCTTTCCCTGCTGGGACAGCTTGCTCACTCCATTTTGCCAGGATAATTAGTTTTGAGCTGCTCTGATTGTAAAAAGAAAAATCATATTCTCTGCTTCATTTTCATAAAGTGTCAGTAACTCACGCCTGTCAGGTTCACTAGACCTGGGAATATGCTCCGCTTGCATATTAAAAAATATTGAGCGAGAGTGTCAACACAGTTTACTAATTTAGCCATTTCTGTCCTCATATCTCTACAGAGCTCTTTTGGCTGCCTGCTGTAATTAGTAACTGTCAAGTGTGTCTCACTTTGTCTATATCCAGTGTCACATTAAGAGTAAACTTATTTTAATTGATTCTTGATCAAGAAGATCACCGGAGATCCCACACATCATCTTTCATTATGTGCAGACCGTAAGCTATTAGACTACCCAGCTCGGCTAGAAAGATGACCCTTTAGGTACTCTAATAATGACGGCTGACACGTTCGTTAAATCTGCTGGCACTGAACTGCATGATATACTATTCAAAGGGCAACACAATTTGGTTTGTGACATTCATTCTCCATCATTATGTATCATTCTATAGATTCTTGGCATTTCATCCAAAACTTACCTTCAGAACATTAAAAAAAATCTCTCTATAAAACAGTCGGGCGTTCAACCTAATGAGAAAGGGCTGTCTTCTTACTATTGTTTATGTATTGCTTCATTACTCATTTTTTTATAGGTACCTTATTAAAATTGGAAAACAGAGGTAGAAAGACTATAAAAAAGCTTCATAACGAGAGTTAGCATTTCATTTTCCTGTGCCAATTTCTTTAAGACTGAAGCGGTAGAGAATACTTCGTCAAAAGTGACTACAACAAATCATTTTTATATCTAAAATTTCATCTCCTCTCTTTGCTTAAGGGGTGAAACACTCCAAATATTTAGTGTAAAATAAGAAGACCTATTATTCAGAGTTATGACTTTCTGAGGTCTACTCTTCATTGCACATCATATGACCAACAGGACAGCTGCAGGAAATTGTATTAAGAAAATGAAAGATAGCAATATAATATGGGTATCCGAAGAGTATGTTCCTTGCGCATAGGTCTTTAAAGTCTAGCATCTAGAGAGAGCTAATGGTCTGTGAGTAAATTAGTGCCATGAACATCTTTTACATCATATTACCCCAGGGAGACCTTAGACCTACTAACTTCAGCACATGAAAGATGTATTAAATGTGTTCTGACCATTGACTGTCAGGTTTATACTTGTCAAAACTGCCTTAGACATCAAGAAATTATAGATTATGTTTTGATCCTGATGATGCTCATGCAGAAACTGCCTTTACTTACTCTTCTTGTCTTTGAGAAATGCAACTCATAGCAAGAGCATCACTTTCATCACTGAGAGAAGGAAGAGTGTTTTTTGTCTTTTATGTTACTGATTATTCAACTCTTCTTTTTTTCCACATAGGGATTAAAATTATTTGCTATCAGTTTATTGACTACCACATGCCAAGTACTTGATCACGTATTTATTTTTTTCTGAGGGCTGTGCTCTATTTTCCAATGTCTGGTAGCTTGTGAAGAATTACTGAGATAATTTGATAGTATGTGTTGTATCTTCCGTTTCTGAACGATCCATTTCTCAGCCAGTGGGAAAGTAAATGGCAATGCATGACGGGGAGAACAAAATAAGAAGAGGCTATGAGGAGTGAAGAAAGAGAGAGAAAGGAAACAGGTAGCACATTGTCGGAGAGAAAGAATAATGTGAAGCTTCTTTTAAATTGAGCAAGCAATGGGAAGCAACACATGTGCATGCAGTAGAAAAGCTAAACACATTTAAATGTAATTTTATAAGGTTGAGCAGTAACCACTGCTGAAAGTGAAGTATTCTGTAATGAAATGTACACCTTTTATCTCCTTTGCATCACGTTGAGAGAAAGCAAAAAAACAACCAAACAAAACTCGCATCTACAGCGGTACGAATATTCTAAAATGCCTTACGGAGACGGGAGCTGTGAGCACAACACGCTTAATCCGTCTGAGAAACCTGGGCTTGAAAATAACCCTGGGTTTCAGTGTCACCCTGTGTGTCACAACCGGGAGGATGACAGCGATGACGCCTCGGCTGGGGGGCGATGGCAGGTGCCGTGCGGCACGTCGCTTCCGCGCAGCCCTTCGGGAACGAGCGCCGAGACCTCGGTGCTCGGCCCCGCTCCGCACTACAGTGACAGCTTATGAGAGGTGATGGATGGAGGTGAGACTCCAGAGAGAAAAAAAAACAAAACGGCCACTTACAACAAGGAGAGAAGGAGAAGGATCTGATTTCCGAAAGCAATGGAAGCATCTCTGACTTGAAGTCACTGAAAGTGGCTCCTTTTTTAGGGTCAAATGGGATAGGCTTAAAACATACCCGAAAATCCCCTTGCAGAAACGCACCTGCTTCTTCTGGATAAAACAAACACAAAGCACATTGCCTAATAAAAATATCAGGTTACTGCTCTGGGTTGCCAGAGCTTTTGGCTTCTCGAATAAGTTCAGAAATAAATACTTCATGTTTCTGAACCTAACCGTGATACTCAGGGACTGCATCCTGAGACTGTTCATTTTCTCTTCACTGCAGCTGTCAATATAGTCATTAGCTAACAACAATTTCAGATGCAGGTGTGCAAAAGTGTGGAGCACAAACCAAAAAAAATGAAGACGAGGATGACCTTCCACTTATTTCACGGGCCAACAGAAACTCCTAGATCAGTAATCAGAGGGAATTTAACTTGTGGACTCAGATGCCAAATGTGTAGTTTGCTCCCTATCCCAAGAGTAATTCTTCTGTTTACAGAACTACTCAGGCAGCTAGAAATATTGATAAAAGACTGACACTCAAATGTTCTTTACAATGATACCAAAATAACAGCCCTGAAGTTCATTACTGGTTGTAGGAAATAGCTTGTTTCATAGAAAAACTGTGGAAAGGTGTCAATTAATATTCATCAAGACATCAATCTTCTTCCATTCTCTTTTTAAAGCTAGAACACCAGCCACAAAGTCTCTATGTTACCTTGCCAAAAGCAAAAAATCTTGTCTTTTCGTCTATTTCCCAGCATATAAAATGCTATTCAGTATACAAAACACTTTCTCTCAACTCTGTCATCTTTAAAAATGAAAAATTTATATGACTTTGCTTTGTCTGATGATAGCTAGGTTCATACCATTGATCACATTCGGTAAGAGAAAAGCACAACCCTAACTAAAATAGTTGAACCAACATAACAATTATGTTTAGACAAAATGCCTAAATGCTTTCTGACCAGGGTGTTACAGCCTTGCTGTTCAATAGTTACGGGTCATTTTGTATCTGTAACATGTTTCACAAATGCCATCCTTCAGGTGTCCCCAGTGCTGCAGGTTGTCCAAGTGAACATGAAACCAGATAAATTCACATATGGTTTGCTTAATTTTATACAAGATGAGCAGAATTAACCTGGCAGGGTGGAAACTATGTGCTTAAACTCAAAGAATTCAAGGCTTCTGCTACCTGAGCACATTTTGCAGCCTTTTACAAAGAAGAGCCAAACAAAAAAAAATTACAGATGAGTTTTCTTTAGCCTGTTCAGTCTCTTTCAGCCACTAAGATCCCTCACACGGAGCAGTTTAAAAGCACTGGCCGTGGAACTAAAACCATCCTGCAGCTTTGCCTACCTGGTGCTGTCTTAGAAAGCATTAAGCAGAGGTAGTTGAAAGCCAGGACACTTGCTGTGAAAGATTTCACTGATTTTTTCAGAGCCTCATCCAAAGCCAAAGAAAAGGAGACAAGGAACAGGTGGGGAAGGAAGTGATAAATCAGGGTTCCTTCATTCCAGCCATGCTTCCCTGCCAAGGCACTGGGTGCAACAGCCCCAGGTACTGCTGTGACAGAGTGCAGGAGCTACAACAGGAATATAAGAAAAGGGAACTGTACCAAAGAGCAAGGAGCAGCTAAGCAATCCATTTCTCCACCTCACAGCTCCACACTCTGCTAGTTCATGTGCTTTTGGGATGTCACTTCAGCTATTACAGTGCCACTGAACTTTTTAAAAAAAAAATTGGAGAGAGAAAAGGAGCAGGTGCCGATCTTCCTTCTTTTCTGTGAGGAAACATGACACAGCAGTCTCATACTAAATCTTTTATCTTCATGCTAAGGTCTTCTGACATTTTAAATATCAGCCGTAATGATTAACATCTCTCCTTAAAGCCAGAAGCTAAAATCTGCCAGTCTGCCACACACGGTGACACCTTTAAACACTCACACACTTCAGCAGTTACTAATTTTCCAATCCACTACCTGGATATGACATTTTGACAAGTTTGCAAAGGATTTGCTAAACTACTTATTACTTCAATGTATAAAAAAAGTATACTTTTTTTGCAATAGCTTTCAAAAATAACTTCTGAATACATTTTATATGTGATTTGCTAAAGTAGCTTTCCCGTTGCTCGGCTTTCATGTGCCAAAAGAGCATAATGGCACTTGCAGCGTTCGGGCAACTTAGAACATCTCATTACTTCAGCATTATTTTGAGTGAAAACCAACTATTTTCTATCCAAGTTCTCTTGAGCAATACTGTCATTGGGCAAATGGGTGGGTCAAGAATTCACAATGACTTTTGCAGTGATTTAATGTAGGTACCAGCGGAGCTATCCAATGCTTCATGTAAGACGGGAATACGGCCTGAAGCTGCTTTGGATTTGACAGATGCCTCCATCACAAAGACCACCACTAGAAAAAAATTAAAAAGCAATGC
Source organism: Trogon surrucura (assembly GCA_020746105.1). Lineage (NCBI taxonomy): Eukaryota > Metazoa > Chordata > Aves > Trogoniformes > Trogonidae > Trogon > Trogon surrucura. The sequence continues at coordinate 6,108,287 of CM036625.1, read as the reverse complement.
TCTTAATGGAAAGGTAAAGACACAATTGTGGAAGAAATCCTTGGAGGTAAATGTAGTCAGGGATAGATTAAAGGCGGTGTGAGGAAGCTGCCACTGTTTTTTTGCATGCAGGTTCATGGAGAGAGTGAGAAGCTCACTCCAATACTATTGGCAATTACTGAAATAGTTACAGAAAACAGATTCTAATCCAATCAATGCAGAGCTCCTATATAGTGCCTATATTATTCTTTCTCCCTGAAGTTCTCCTAGGTCAAGTGGGGTTTTTCCCTCATTTTCAGAATAAGAACAGGTTATTCTATGGATTTGAAACATTCCTCTGAAGAATCTAAGCTTTTTATTATCTTGAAGGTAAACTGGGCCATGTGTTAGCTATGGTATAAACTACAGGCTCGTTTAATAAGACAACAATGAAAACTAGAATCACTCACAGTGGGGCAGCATTCGGCACATATTGTTAGCTAAAATGTTGGCAGTATAATTATTATGCCATGCTAAGACAGACTCAACACTGCACAAACACCACATTTCCCCAGCAGATTTTACAAAGCATTTGAACTTGCAAAGAAGTAGGAGAAATGGAGATTAAAAAAGACCTTCCAACCGTCATAAAGTGAATCAAAACCCCTGGGAAATGGGACCTGTACTCAGATTTTAAGCTCAGCTCAGAGGCGCACTTGTTGACTGAGCATCCTTATTTGAACCACGGGTCTGGTCTGCCTTTATTTCTGTTCACCTGGCAACAGTACACCATTCCACAGGCAAAATGTTGTCTCAGACGCATTCAAATGCATCTTGAATCACTCCAAAGTGATCCCAGAAGAATTCACCTCTCATATTTTTAGCAATGGAGCATCATTCTAGTCCAGCTCCACATGGCTCTCCCCCTTGCCTTGGAGTCATCGGTTATGCTTTTTGGAATACCACAGTACTCCTCATGAGCTGCCAGAAATCAAAGAGGACACATATTCCAAGCTTTCTTCCTCAGAAAACAAAAAAAAATGTCCTCATGCAATGGGTATGATAGTATACAGGTCTTGGAAAACTGGTTGGAATGAAAAGATACAGATCACAGAGGGCATTTTTAGCTGGCCTATGGCCTACTGGTGTGAATATTATGAAAAGATTCATTCATATATATCAGTATATGATTTATATATATTATCTGTCATCAGTGATGTCTTTTGAATTATAGATATTTTTAGTTCAAGAAGTGAATCAAGCTGGGGTGTGGGGTGGAAGTTTGGACCTGGGTCCCGTTTTCTGTCAACGCTCAGAATCTGTGCAAGAGCGGGATCTGAACTGGCATCAGATGTATTATTGTGGGTTTGATTTTCTTCTCAAATATGTACCACAACATGTTCAGCTATTATGGTTCATATCTTTAATTCAAGATCCTACATGAATTTAAGTCTCCTCCTCTCTCTGTCTGTCAGGCAAATGAGTTTGGTTATTCCAGTAAAATATACCAGTCTGTTAAATGAGATAAATGTGCAAGGCATATACAAATTGCATTATGATTGTGGAAATAATGCATTTATAAATTATACAGTGACATTTCTGGTTTATAGTTCACTTTTTACAAAGGCTTTTAATTAAAAATCAATTTTTTTAAACAATACATCACTTTTTTTTAATTGCATTTTTTCTTTATAGAGTTTAGCTTGTTTCAAGGCACTGCAGAGGGATGGCAGGCATAGCCTGTACACTAGCTATGAAGGAGCTACACAATCAAGAGGGAGTGGTATTAGATTTTGAAAGTACAAAGATATTATAGAATTATTTTTATGACATGTCTGATCTATTAGTCACGCCCCCACAGCTGGGCTGGATACTCATAGTAGACAGAGATGATCTGTCATTGAATGGAAGTGTCTCATCCCAATCCTGACACAAATTATTTTCAAAAGAAATAATCCGTGCAGTGCCAAGGAAGTTACTAGTGCTGTGCCCACACTCTTTCACTTTGTATCTTGGGTTTTTAATAGTAATTTATTGATTTTTGTATAGTTATGAGATCAGATATAGATGGATTTTTATAATACCGAGCATAAATATTTTGAAAAGTATCCAAGGCTCTTCCAGAAGACTTCAAGGATTGCAAGAAACAAGTAATATAAGAGATATTTTGGGTCTATATGCGCTCACCTTTAGCAAGAAGAGAAGATTGTTGCTTTATTTGTTTTAAACCAGTTCCAGCACCATTTTCACTGCAGGCTGTTTGTATCTCTCTCAGTAATGCTCCCGGGTGCCATCTGGTGTTTCACTTTTACATTGCAGTTCCTGTTAGGAGAATATTCTCTGCAGATCTATTTTATCGTTGTATTCAGCTAAATGAAAGGGAAGGGAGGGGGAAATCACAGAACAACAGTTGTAAACTGTTGCTTTCGTGTAGGCAAAATGAATCCTGCAGTCTTTCCAGTACCGAATCTTGGACATTGCAAATACATGTAACAGCACATGCCGTACGTTCTGGAATACAAAAATATTACAGGTGACCTTATTCATTTTGGGCTAAGAGTTAACTTTGTCCTATCTGAAGCTCTTTAAATATAACTTAAAAGACAAGTAGAGAGTCCAGTATCCTTAAACGTAATTCCAGCCCCTGACGTTCTGCTGCTATACTTCAAACAAGGCTTTTGTTGTGTCTTTTGTTCACTTAAGGCTTTGCTGTCTAGCTTGAAGGCCAAGCTACACATAGGGTTTGGCAGGCACATTATAATGCTCCAGCACTCAGACAGAAGAACAGAAGTGATTTCACTTTTCCCCTATATAAATAGATAAATGGCCCTGTATTTCTGCACTTCCCTTTAAAAGTGAAATTGTTCTAAAAATAAAGGTCAGACGTGTCAGGCAGAATTATATTTAGACAGCCAGCGTTAGGCCTGATATCCCTGTTTCCTTTTACACTGAATTCAATGGGAATTTTGTGCATTTAAAGACAAAATTGGGCCTTTTATTCTGGCCATATTACGAGCTTCCTTCTCACCCTGCTGAATAAGTTACTCAGTGGAATAGTTCCATAGACGGTGATGAAGCTATTCCAATGCAGTGCTAAAAGAGTCAATCTGAAAGGTCTCTGAAGGATCCTGATTGCTGCACAGGAGGGGACTGAGAGCACGGAAGAAAAAAATTCTCCCAGTTTCACGTCGTGACGTTCTCCACGTCACTGCTCTGAGGGCAGAAAGAATAAAAGGTTCAGTGCTGGGTCTCACAGCCCAAGAAACCCAGGGATGCTGTGATGGATCAGCTGCTGAAATAGGAACATCCTGCACCTTGACAGACACTGCAGGATGTCCTGGATCTCCACAGAGGACACAGGACCTCAGGGAGATTGAAGTCCCTCAGGAGAGCAGCCAGGGGGAGGCAGAACAGCCCAGATCTCCCAGGGGTGGCAGGAGGTGCCCCCAGCATCCCTTCCATTTCCCTAACGAACACTCGTGTGTGGTTCTCCTGTTGTATAGCACATAGGTCGTTAAGTGGCCACAGATTTACACACTAGAGTAAGTAACTTACACACTTTGTGCATGCACGTGTATTTTTCCCAGCTAATACCATCTTGATCTTTGCTTTGTTTGTGAATGCGAATGTGATTTAACACAATCTGGCCTCAGGATCACAGAAAATTTGTATCGTAAGGAAAAATAATAATAAAAAAAAGAAACTACACTGTTCTGTGACAGATAATAACCAAAGCATGTACAAGGGAAATGATTACTGGGTGCACCGTGTTTAAATCCTGAGGGCAGAAAGAGAGTGCAAGACCTCACTCAGCTACTGACACAGACAATAATTTCTAATTATCAGGAACTGCTCATGTATGATTAGCACAGACCTAACCAATGATCGTATGCTTATACCATTAATTTTGTTTTTTCTCCCAAAGTGTCCACATAGGAATGTTTACAGGTAAACATTTCTTCACAGAAAAGGCTGTGGACAAGCATATTCTCTTGATGGCACAGTCTCCTGTTTTCTGACTTACAGAGGTATATAAATATTGTGATTCACTGGGACATAAACTCCCTTAACAGAAGTTCATTAAAATGGAAGTGAAGTTTAATAATATATGTTATCAACACCAAGAATCTGATTATCTGTGAAGTAAAGAAAGTGATGCAGCAGTGGATAAGTGTTCAAATGAAACCTTTTTTTTTTCCAAATCTAGCTGGAATATGGTCTTGCCTGTGACTGTACCCACTTTTGAAACACATGTAATTTTCAAGGAAAAGAAACGATAGAAACTGAAAGCAAGTACAACCTATAAATAATATAATCCCATTACGCTAATGCATAAGAGTGACCGTTGCTGCTCACAGACCATCCCAAGAGTTTATACAGGGCAACAGAAAATGCAGCTTATGTGAGTGACCACAAGAGTGGCGAAAGCAGGGATAATAGCTAGATTACAGCACTGCACCACACTGCGATAGTCACAGCCACACCACCTAGAACTCTTCCACACCGTAAACCCAGTGAGGAGATTATTTTTAGGTCTGTACCATTTAAACTATCTATTCCGCTTTGCAAAACTTCCCAGATTCCCACTTACGTACCTAAATACTGACTGAGCTCCCTCTGTAGCAGAAGCTGAGCACGCAAGGAAAAGTGCATTTCACCAAGTACATTACAACTGTAACAGGTTTCCTGGCTGAGGAGAGACAAACCTCCCGTTTCCTGGTATTCCTTTCCTTTTTCTGCCAAGTTTCTGAATTAAATACCACTCGCTTTCATGAAATTTGTGCAATCTGCCCGAAAGGCTAGCACTCTGCTTTCAGAGTACATCCTGCCAGGTCGGGTCCCGACGTAATATCTTTCTAACACTCCAGTAATTCCATTTGCAGAGCTTTACGGGTTTAAAAGCAAATGCTATTCCTGCAGAGAGTTACTCCAACTATTTCCTACAGCGCAGGAACTGTAAGGTCACGAAGCGACTGAGCCTACCCTTGTTTCATAAGCAGCTTCCTTCAACAGCTGTAATATCTGGGACGAGTGTTTGGAGAGTGTCATTTGGCCTCACTGAGTGATTCATTGTGTGCTGGAAAACTGCTCTGCATTCTTCTGGATGCCTTTGCCGCGTACACAGGACAAAGCCCCATTTAGCTGGGAGCCCAGCATAGTGGCCCATTATTCACCTGCCATGGCAGTCACAATATTGTGAGGGCTTCTAGACAATGCTTAAAATTTCTACCTACTTTTTATAGGAACACACTCCATTTTCCACCTTTGTGTCCTGAGGAACAGAGGCTGCGTACAGACAGAGTGCAGGGAAATGGGAGACCTTTTTTTTCTGTACTAAAAAGAAAAAGAAATTGCCCTAGTGCTCTGCAAGCTGCCACAGGATGCTCAAGGCTCTGTGATCTTGCTGCAGCACCCATAATATATGCTTCAGAGGGAGAAAGAGAGAATGGAGAGGGAGGGAAAGAAGGAGAGGGAGGGAGATGGAGAAGGAGGGAGAGGGAGAAGGAGAAAGAAGGAGAAGGAGAGGAGGTAAGGAAGAGATGGAAACAAGCGACTCAGCCTTCTCTAACCTGTCATTTAGCCCGTGCCCAGCGCTCTGGCAGTGCTCTGCCAGCCCAGTGAGCTCAGCTTCCCCCTGACACCCACCACGACTGTGCAGGGGGGCAGGTCCTGCTGCGGGGACCCCCTGGCTGCCCCCTCAGCCCAACCCCTCAGAAAGCTGGTTGTGACTGCTCTCTCCATGCTGAGGGAAGTGCCCTCAAAGCCAGCTCTTGCAGAAGTCACCCAGACCTGTACACCTGTTTCTTATACCCGGTGCTGTAGGTTTTGCTGTTTGTTTTTGGGATAAATGTTCTAAATGCTACGCTCACTACGTTTAACAGCTGGGTTTTTCCTTTTTTTTTTTCTCAGAGCAGTAATAATTTAATAAAACTAAGAGGTGGCTTTAACAGTTTTCCTCTCAAATGTGTGTCCTGTAATACACTGCTGCACAGGAATATCCTCAGTGCCTTGTGAAGGCTTTTAGCGGAGAAAGATTTCTACCTCAGCAGGAAAGTAAATAGTATCAGCAGGCTCTACAGCAAGACCCCAAATGGCACCTGCGTTTAATTTCTACATAGTCCTTACAGCACTTTTTGTCTTTGTTTTGGTTGCCACCTCCTCCTTCGTCAAACTCATCACTGTCACATTTACAGAAGGCGCATGTTACACCGCAGCACATACTCGAGTTCCATTCACTTACTGAGTGTCTGCGCTGGAAAAAATCATAAAAAGGTATTTGGGAAACAAATGCTTCAAAAAACCATGCTGCATCCCTGTGGAGATTGCCACCTACTTCCTATTAAGCCAAAGCACGCCATATGTTTTAAGGGCTTTTAACCTCCTTTCTCTCTTGTACTTTCTGTACTTGGAAGCGCGCGGCTGGTTCTGCTGCCGTGGGATGTGCTTTTTGCTGGGGGGAAGGGAAGAAAGGGAGCGAGAGGAGGAAGGGACAGAGATTTTTACAGCCAAAGAGGGATGCTTGTCTAATATAACCCACAATATTAGCATGTATTCCTTTGGCTAAGGTCAGAGAGAAGTATTCACCACATTAATCCTGTCCACGCTGCTTCCCTGGAGCAGGGTAGTTCCCCATTCCTGGTGAGAGACTCACAGAAATGTAACCATCCATTTAAAAAATCCCCCGGGGAAAAAAAAAAACAATGTGGATGCACCTTTCTTTCTGTGTCATCTCAAAAAGCTGGATGAAAACCACAGGTGGTCACAGGTCCAGGAAAAGTGGCGGCGAGATTGCCGCGCTAATGCTCGCACGTGTCTGTAAATCACAAACCTCGTTGCATTTCAAGGCATTCTTTAAGCCTTCTGAAGGCAATGGCTACATGAAAATTTCAGCTAATGTATTTCTAAGCCCTGAGATTGCTGAAAACATGTTCAAAAGGCGAAGCCAAAAATTTGGGAAAAAGGAAGCAACCTGAAGTAGCTCAAGGTAATTCGCTGTCATCTCAAATAGGGTGCAGGATGAGGGCAGCAAGTAATTTCCAATTTTCTATTCTTTTAATGGAGGAAGAAAAATCAGTTTATTAGGGTATTTTGTTTCAGATAATAAGAAGAACATCTACATAACTCTTTTGTCATCCTGAGTTAGAATTAATATCACAATAAACCCCCACAAGCGTTAAAATAATACATATATTATGCTCTTTGGCATGTTTGTTTCACATGAACATCAATATGTGCATTAGCTACGATGCTAATTAGAACTTGCACTGCTGTACTGTCTGATACTCTAAAGCTTTAAACCACACTAGTGCTTAATTGTGGAAGATAAAGTAGATAATTCTTATTGTGGCTTTCTTAATCCAATGTTAATATAATCTGTAAGGAAATGTAACTCCCTTTCCTCCAATACATCACGCCAGAATTTAAGTGAACACACAGGAGTATTCAGGCAACAACTAACACAGGAAACAACTAACATAGGCTGATGATAATTTCTCTCTCTTTTTTTTTTTTAAAGAAACAGTCTGAATTTCATCTTTGGATTATAAATAATTCAAATAAGTATACTTGAAAAGTGAATTTTCTGTGGTGAGAAACATGATGGGATCCTACAGAATATTGCTATAGAAATCAACAGAATTTAATAGTTCATTATGTCACTTTAAAGGCTTCTTTAAAAAAATCCTTCTGCCTCTACTGCAGCAGGGTTTTTTTCTGTGCTAATCACATAAACTCTCAAGTAAATCCCTTTGATTTCAAAAGGATGAAGATTTCACCCTCTTTTTGTGGTGGTTTACAGGAGTTTTCCTGGGAGCCACCATAAAGAGACATTTCCTCACTTCCATATGAACACGCATTTTCCTGTTCTCTCTCAGAAACTTCTCCTGTTAGATTTTCCATGTGGTTATCAGATTTATAGGACCTGTGGGGACTGTTTGTCTGTATTAATCTCAAGAAACTACATTAAAATAACATTAAGGTTGCTGAGTCAAAGACTGTGAGGTTAAGGAACACCGGAATTAAGTTAAACTAATCTAATTTGGCTTCTTATGCAAATGCCTTATGAAACAGTCTGCAGTCTTATAATTACACGCTCACATCTACCCCATGTCTGCTTCAGAGCAAGGGGGAAGGCAGGTCCTCCACCCAACTGCAACAACTTTCTTTGCAAAATAAAATAATACATTTCTACCTTCTCTGGGCAAACAGCGACGAAGTCTTTACTGAGTTTTTCCAACAAAATTGAGCCTGACGCTGATGCCAGATGACTTTAATTGCTCGAATTTAAATTAAGAAAAACTAAGAAAGGCAAGCAAATGGGTAAACGCAACTCCATCTGTAGGAATAAATGTAATAAATGGGCCAGCGCAGGGGGATGTGATATTAGTGAATCTGCCACGAGCGAAAACTGCTGCACAAGGCACCCTGGAATTAAAGGTGCTACTTTTTTAAAAATCTAAAATAAATAAATAAATATACAGAAGTATAGCATGGATACAGGCTGTTCCATGACTGTTGTCTGTCACGAATTATTAATTATTTGAGGACAATAAACATTTCTGGTTATTTCACAAAGAAGGAGGCTTCCCCTCCAGTCTTCCACTTGACATTACAGCTTGCTGCTGCCCACACTTAAGTCAGATTTTTCCACTTTAAATGACAACTTTTTTTTTTGCTGTGCTTCTGCCATAACCTTCATCGTGATTGATGGCTGAAATTTTCATTCTTAAAACAAATATGAAAAGAGAGAGTCAGTTTAAAGATTACCTGTAGAGGGGAAGAAAAGAAACAAATAGCATGTGCCCTTTTATCCCTCTGTTATATATCAAAAAAGGAGTTTGCTTTGGTTTTCAAAACAGTTTCAAAATACACGGGCTCCTCTTGTTGTTTTTCACATTAGAAATGTGGGCCAAGAAAAGCCTAAAGCAGCCAGGAAAATCAGAAATTTTATCAACTCACAGGCAGTCAGAGAGAGTTCAATTTAACTTCTGAAAGGAGAGAGGGCTAAGAACAAAAAATATTTTAGACAACTGAGGTCCTGTTCTCCTACTTAAAGGTATTACCCCAATGCAGATAACTGAGGTATTTTTCCCTGACCCCTAAAAAGACCTCTCAAAGCTCTAGGATTAGCTAAATCAAATATTCCCCTCTGCCCAAGATAAGCAAAAATAAATTTAAGGAGACTGAATTTCCAAACCTTTCAACAGTTTTTACACACGTTAAGAAAATAATTGTTCATCTTTTCTCTTTTTTTTCCCAGGTCATACATATAATTACTTTTTAATATTAGGTGCTTCAGCCAACACACCTCAAATTACCATAATAAACCCACTATGTATACAAGTAAATAAATCTAACTAAATAAATACAGAATGCATTTGTGTTGATACAAAATACCTGCTTGCCCCACTGAGGGTACAATACCACTACAGCCGGTGGGGAAATTCTGTCTTCCCTGCAATTGCTACATAGAAGTGAGTCCAGAACAATGCAGAGGATGTGGACAAGAAGATTGATACAACATGGCAGGAGCACTTCTGAAGGCGGGATTGTAATCCTCAATGTTGCAGTGCTATTAAATTTTTATAGTAATACAGGATTAAACAGGGTTCTTTTTTTTTCTTTTTTTTTTTTTAAGAACTTTGCACATCTTTACTTATAAAGCTATCCATGATGTATAAAGTAGCAAGGACTTTTCAAATCTAGTTATTATGTTTTTCTGACTTTTCTACTTCATGCGCTTCTGTCAGTCTGAGGAATGAAAATGAAGAAATTGGTTCATTTTGATTTCAGCTGGGTCCAAGTTAATTTCCGTCTCAGACAACCCTGTGTTATTGAATGACAGAGTTACAGAAATCTAAAGAATTGTCGTTCAATAAATATTATCAGGATTGAAAATCCATAAAATGTATCCTTAGCTTTTATTTTTATATTGCTTTGATCTACAAAACCTAAAAATTCATCTTAATTTCATCTAGCCATGGTTCTTTAATAGACAACATGTAGTTTCTGTATCATTGTTTAACCAATGATTTCAGCTACTCCAAGGGCAACTCCCAAGCACAGAGAAATCAGTAGCAGGTTACTACAAGTCTGTCTTATAATTATTTAATCCAAATACCATATCATTAAAAATATATAACACAATTTCTTTCTTCCTGCTTAAAAAAGAGAGAGAAAGCAAATCTACATCTGCCTCCTGACACTGTTGGGTACCAGAGGTTTTAGCTGCTCTACTGCACTGGGAGCCAAATTTTACCACTCAAGGCACTGGATATGCAGAAGGACACAGCTGTATCCAAGAACGTAGAGTCATATCAGCAACATATTCAATTTTAAAATTGCAAGCAATTTTAACTCTGGAAACCAACAAAACATATTCCCAAAGTGGAAAATGCTTGGAAGATATTATTTCCCCCTCTTTTTTCTTTTTTTTTGAGAAAACTGCGGTTTTCAATCAATGAGAGTGTGAATGTTCTTTCACTATTCACAAGAAAGAAGGGCAAGCTCACGTCAGAGTCAGGGTTACATCACACTAGCAGCAAGATAAGATCAATTAGGGATCAGATTTTTGCTAATTCAGATTTCTGGTTTATTACTGTGAGGAAGTACTCTCATTCACGAAAAGAGAGCAAAACAGTAAAGCAGTTCAACCCTGTCTACCACAGACCATAAAATGAGGATGGATATTGAAAAGCCATACTCATAGGAACACTGGCATTAATGCAGTCGTCACTGTATTCCACCCCATCTAAACCTCCTGTACAAAATTTCTGGTCCATTAAGATAACACAGAAACCTTAAAATAAGTACAATAGTTTTGTGGCATCTGGTGCCAGAACAAATGACATGATGACTCCAAGAAAGACATAAAAAGTCATTTTAATTCCCTCTTCTTTGAAGGAGACATTGGTTCACACCAGACACTTTGGACCCAAACCTGAATTTTTTGCGAAGCTCAAGGTGAACCCCAGACGTGTTGTTAAGGCACTCTCTACTTTCATTAAAGCCAGTTATCAGGGACATCAACTCAGTATCACAGTATGCTAAGGATTGGAAGGGACCTCGAAAGATCATCAAGTCCAATCCCCCTGCCAGAGCAGGAACACGTAGATTATGCTACATAGGAACGTGTCCAGGCAGGTCTTGAATGTCTCCAGAGAAGGAGACTCCACAACCTCTCTGGGCAGCCTGTGCCAGGCCTCTGTCACCCTCACTGAGAAGAAGTTTCTTCTCAAATTTAAGTGGAACCTCTTGTGTTCCAGCTTGATGCCATTACCCCTTGTCCTATCATTGGTTGCCACCGAGAAAAGCCTGGCTCCAACCTCGTGACACTCCCCCTTTATATATTTATAAACACTAATGAGGTCACCCCTCAGTCTCCTCTTCTCCAAACTAAAGAGACCCAGCTCCCTCAGTCTTTCCTCATAAGGGAGATGCTCCGTTTTCCGACCTGGAAGCATGGTACAATCCAGTTCGTTCCGTGGCTTCGCCGCGTTTAGTGCTACAATTCAAATGGGAATCTAAGTTTTTCAGGATTGTTTCCTAATTTTTTTGGCATAGCATGAATGCCTCTCTAAATACATGCAAATATAAAGCCGTACAGGTGACACACTGAAAATATAATTGAAGCTGGTGCTTTCATAAAAGCAATTAGCAATCGCTCAAGTTGCAATAGATGACAACCTCAAGAGGATTGCTGCCCTGGCAGGGAAGGAACTGCAACTTACATTACAGTCAAATGTTCTGTTCTTTAATGCTATTTTGTTATAACAGGCAAGTACAAGGTTGTTGATTATGTATTCATTCCCGTGTATAGCTCTTGGCTGATCTTTTTGTCCACAGACTTAGATGCATGTATTCCACCCCTGTATCTTAAAATATTCCCTCTTAAAGTTAGTGAAAGTTACATTAAATAAGCAAATAAATGCAACTACAAGTAGAGAAGGCCAACAGCAATGCCTTTTTAGTTCGGGGAGAATTCACACGACCAAATAAATACTCGTCTTGCTCAGAATTCATACAGTGACTATAATTATGCCTATTTTATAATAACATTATAACCAGACTTACAGACATTTTACAGCCACTTCAAACTGCCAAAGCAGCATCCAGGGGCTTTATGGTCCCTATGAGTCACCCTTCCAGTTTCAGCAAACTATGGGACAAATCCTGCTCCTACAACAGTAAATGGCAATATTGCCATCAAGCAAGTCTTTAAATTAATGCCTGCCTTGAACGCCCCCTACATAGGCTTCAAGTTCCACAACTGCTCTCCTTAGGAGCCTGCTTAAGTGAGGGCCTTAAATACATGTATATAGAGTCTCTGAATATACTCTGCAGCTATTCAGCACAATGAACAGCATTTGATCAGAAAAGAAGTGACGCCAGAATACGTGGTCAGAAGTGATTTAGAGCAGCCCTTTGCACTGACCAGAACAAGGTGAGACGGTATCATACCCAGATACACATTGTTTTTTTCAAGGCAAAAAAAAAAAAAAATTAGTTTTTTATCCTCTTTTTTTTTTTGCTATGGCTGATTATTCTATCCTATATTATGCCATTTAATATTCTGTTTTTTCAAGTAATCTCTATAGCAGCAGATGTACCACGTGGGACAGACGCACGCCACCATGCAACACACGCTGCCGCACAATGTGTAATTCCACAACAAAGTCGCTGGGAAATAATGTCAGCATCTGTGGATTTCTGTAAGCTAAGCCTAGCCTATTCACCTCTGGTTACTCCGTGTTGTTTAGATACACTTTTACCCTTTGTGCTCATCCTTTCATGCATCTAAAAATAAAATCGCATTAGGAAAAAAAGGGAGAAAACTGCAACGGTTCTGCATGAGGTTGGCGAATGAGCTCGGCGAATGAGCTCAAAAACCAGCATCAGTGGGCGTCTGATGCAGCACTTTGCCATCACGCTGCTGCCTCTGGGAAGGATAGAAATACAGTGGCTACTTTCACTGGCCCAAAGAAAGCCTGAACGTGTCACTAATTCCTCTGAAGGGGCCATTTCCCAGTGTTTCATTTGACTTTTGGAAAGGGACGCAAACCGGCGCACACACCAACTGGCCCCGGTGCAGGGAGAGACCTGTTCCATCCCGTCGGTCTCCGCTGGGAACAGGCGCTTGCCTCTGCCACCCATCGAGTTAAATGATTATATTCAGGAGCTGAAAGAGCACCGCTAAGACGCTGAGTGGTAAACACACAAATCAGGTCAATCCTTTTGCTTTCCTTGTAATCCCTGTGCGTTATTTGTTACTGGCTTTTACTGCTGCCTCTTTCTCCTCTTCGGGCACTCTGTGCACGCATCCGAGCGCTCGTGCTCTCCTTCTCCTTCACACCAGGTATTACAGCAACTCCCTCTTAGCAAAACTCCCGCGTCCTGCACTACTTTACTACACCCACTGGCTTTACATCTTCACTTCTGTTGTCTTTTCCTCACTGTAAATTCTCCAGAGCGGGGAACTTGTTTTCTCCAAGTTCATACTAAAGCCTGTAAATTTATGGCACTCTAGGAATGTTTGATAACAGCACGTAAATAATTAATAAAAGCTGCAGCAACCCTTTCTTTTTCCCCATTTGGAGGCTGTAAGGCAGCGAGACAAGCGGGAGGCAGAAAATACTTCACGCGCTCAGATAAAGACGGGATTCTCACCCCTGTGGGGAGTGATTGACAAATACTTGCACTTAGGAAAGATCAGGATTAAGTTGCGCAGGAATTAAAGGCAAGAGGCATTGCTTCAGCTACATGAACCATAGAAGCAGTCCAGTAGCATCACAAACAGCCCGGCCCTCAAAAAATATACAGGCAATAAAAAGAATGCGTTTTAATTTCAGCTCCGCAGTCTCCTTCCCTCCGTGCGTGTGTGACTTTGCAGAAGTCCACTGTTCTGTCCTAGTTTCACCATCTTCAATGTAAAGGAAAAAAAAATTAAAGGATATAGTGGCAAGTGAATAGTTGGTGATGTTGTAGCCTTAAAGAGGTGGTAAATGTTTCTAAACTGGAAAAAAAAATGGAGGTGGAAACATGAAATAAACACAAATCAGACACAAGAAGACTATGAGAGCAGGAAACAAAAAAAATACACAAAAAAGTAACAGATTTGTTATTACAGGAGAAGCTATGACAGAACACAGTTATGAAATTATTTCAAGACCATAAGAATAGAGAAAAAGGAACAAAGAAAGTGAAAAGATATTTATGAATATCGGGCAATTTTTCCAAAATGTACCAGACATTCAAATCATAGAATCATAGAATCATAGAATGTTAGGGATTGGAATCCCTGTACCTGTCCCTGAGTTTACGTCTGTTCATCTTTTAAGAGGTGAGAATTTGGTCCCGGTCCTGTAAAACTGGATTTGAATGTCATGATTGAAATTTTATGTGATCATGAATTTACCCACTGAGTGCAAATGGGTACAGGTGCTTTCCACTGGAGCACAATGGGAAGGACTTTATGGATTTTTATGCCTTCAAAATAATCGATAATGTAATCCTGATGCTTATGTCAGTTTTGCCACTAAATATCTTAGTTTATGAAGGCAATCAAGTGCTTTGGCACCAAAGAATAGTAACTACAGTCAAAGAAATTTGAACCTGAAAAGTGTGGGGACAAAACCAGAAACCACTGGTGTCTAGCACTGAATGTTTAATCAGGCAAAACATAAAAACACAGCAAAAAAGGCAGTAAATTACTTGATTTTAGTGCAGTAAAGTCTTCAAAATTAGTTCCCTTTTAGAACAGAGACATAATGATTAGCTTCTGAATAGATATTGGCACGCAGGGCACACAAAAGCCCTGATTAGCTGCTGTGTGATGGAATATTTAGTTAATACTTGTTCTATTTTGGCGCTCATTTCTGACCTTTCCTCTTTGACCTTAGTTGGTCAAAATCCAAACCTTTGTGCATTTATTTAATACCAGGTGACTTTCTAAATTGCCAGCCTGACAGGTCACATGCTCCCAATTAAGGTGGGGGAAAAGGCATTTTGTGGGTTTTTCAACTTCAGCTAATTCAGGAGCCGCGAGCAACATCTCTAACAGCTGCAAAATCACTTGGGGTGCAACAGTTCTTGAACGAGTTTTAGGGAAAAAGAAAACCACACAAATACATTATGTTAACCCTGATTTGGATGTCCTTCACCTTCACTGAAAAAAAGAGCAGGGATACTGCAGCTGTATACCCGTACTTCTGTGCCAATACTCGGTAAGTGAAGAACATGATCCAGTCTTGCTCTAGATTTTAATATTAGAGAAAACTCCTAAACCAGTGATAACCCTGTGGGGTTTTTTCACCTCTTTGCACTGACAGTTAAAAATATGGGAAAATATTTCATGACATTTCGGAGCTCTCACTGCTGTTATAATATCGTATGAGAGCCTCCTCACTGATTGATTTATGTCCACAACTCCTCTTCCAAGAGCTGACTTCCCAAATTAAACATACTAATGATTTTCTATGCAAAATTTAACAACCTAATAGGCTGAACAAGTCAAATGAAAATACACTAATTGTTGCCTTTGATGTATACTATTCTGCCAATTCTCTCATGAAAACAGTGTATTAGCATTAGCTGGAGTACTTACTAAAATATATATTAATAAAGAAAGCCTCATAAATATATACACACACACACACACATGTTGAGAAAACGACACTGCAGGCTGTAGAAGACGCAGCTCCAAGGCTCAGGACTGACACGAATGTCTATTATGCACTAGAAAACCATTTTCACAGAAGCCCTGAAAACAAACTACTTAAGAATGAATCACAAACCTTCATCTGAACTAGCTAGTGCTGGTTCGTAACACTGGGGTTGTGCTGTAAAAGTAGTCAAAGTAAGATTCCAGAGCCAAAATAATAAATACAGAACAAGCGCTGATAAGAGAGAAGGCCTCCTGCCTAACCTCAGTGATTTGGGCTCCTACTTCCCGATTGCTTTATTATATTTATATATATATAATTTTTTTATATATATATTTATATATATTTAAGATTTCCATGCACATGTGTTTTTTCACCTAGAGTACAAGCAATAATGTGTTTTAGCCTATGACCAGCACCACAGAGAGAGCTTCACTGTAGAAATTGGTTTATTCTGCACTCCAGCCCAGTTCTGAGTGTGAGGCTTGGTCTTAACGCATGTAAATAAAACAGAGGCAAACAAACAATTAGAGAGTATAAATATCCTCTAAAGAAATACAGTGACACACGATCACTTTCTATTGCTTTGTCTTTAAGAGCTTGCTTATAATGATTTGATAATCTAATCTAATTGATCTCTCCAAGTATTTCTATGGCTCTAATCACTGTAGTATCTGATTAGTGGAACAGATCCATACTTTATCTCCAGATTTAATAACTAAATCTATACTTGAAATAGAGTCACACAAGTTCACCAGAGGGAGAGGGCCAGATGCTGCTTAGCCAGGGGAGGAGGGAGGGAATGGGAAAAGGCTACTGAGGTCCAGAATGACAGGAAAGGGACATTTGGCTTTGTGCCAAATCATCCGTCTGCAAATCAGCTCCATTTAAACAGCCCACGTCTGGGGTTACAGAAGGAAAGCAGGAATGTGACATAACTAATGGGGGCAGAACCAAAAATGAGCCACTGTCTATGGCCCACTCTCCTTCAAACTGTCTTCTTCGCAAGCATAAAGTAAATGTAATTATTATTATCGTTTCTTTGTTCTCTTCCAGGCTAGCACTTCATCAGCCTGAAAATTATGACATTTCCTGAATGTGTTTCAACGGCTTCTTAACCTTTCCAATTCCTGAGAGCCAGTTCAATGTCATGCAGCACTTTACGGTTTCAGCAGTGAAGGGGTTAACACCCAAAATTGCTAATAATAACAACAGTATTCATTGAGCCAGATAATCACTCACACAGAATTTCAATCCAAAGCCACTTAAAATTCAAAGGAAAATGCTGTATTTCTTTAAGGAAGTGACAGCATTTAGAAGAATATTCATAATTCAAACAACAGGCCAAAATCCAACTTACCACTGAGTTTATCTATTTGTAAATGAACAATACCAAGGGCTAGCTTTTGCTCTACCTTGGGGCAAACGTAGTTTGTGACACGTCCTCTAACCCATGCCCAGGGCTGGACAGAGAGGGGTGACAGCCAGACCACTTGCACAGAGCAAGTATCCAGCAAGGAAGGGATACGGAGCATTTCTGGGGAATTCTTTGTTTCTTCCTCTCTCACTTGACTGTCGCTTGTTTGTTGTGCTGATACGCGGCCAAACTAGCTTGTAGTCGAGAGTGTCAATGCTCTGGGCAGAAAAACAGCTACTAATATATGTTAGCAAACTCTGGAAAGAAAGAGTTTCTTCCACTAGAAACTGCAGGGTGGAATTGTGCACTGCCTTCTTCCCGGGCTTATTTTGCCTACAGGGAAAGGGCGTTTTAATCCTGTTTCTAAGCTTGGTTTGCACACTACACCTGCTTCAACGGGTGTGTCAGGAGCCGCCTCTGCTGTCAGGTTTGACTGCTGCTTCCAGCTCACCTTCTGTCTCCCAGCTCACCTCTGCAAACGAACATCCCTCTCGTGCCTAAGCACATTTCAGCAGCCATCTGCCCGAGACGTCAGGAAAAGAAACAAAATCAGGCTGTCAAAAACACACGACCGTCTTACAGTTCAAGGGGCAATGTTCTCTTTCACGTGTGAATCACACAGAAAATAATGCATGCAGAAGGGGATGCGAGGGTTTTCTGGTAACGGGTTCGGATTCAGGGTGAGGGGGACTTCTACGGTGACCTCTTCAGCAATTACCCACATCTCCATAAAACTCAAGCATCCATTTCCTATGATCTTCTATCATAAGGTGCTTTTGGCCAGGTAGTGCCTTCAATACTTGAACTGCAACTACAAAACTGCAAGAATTGCCAGTTTAATCAAGCGTTTCACGACACTTTAAAGAAAAAACAATCGATGCATCTTTTGTTTCTTCCTTTACGTGAGACTTCATCTACAGGGACCTCATATAAAAGAGACTGCAGGTGCTTCAGCACTTAAGTGTAGCAATTATTTTCTGTTTCAGAAGTTATTGTTTCCAGCAAAGGCAATGCATTCGTCATTAACAAACAGCTCAGTTAATGACTGAAAAGTGTAGAAAGCAAACTTAATTCTCTTTCCTGTTCCACAGAGCACAGCTGTTAATTGATTCACATGGAGAGCTGCTTCATTGAGTTTAGCATCACGGAGAAACAGGGAGAGGACTGAGGCATTAAAATCTAGGTTTATTTCTTGTGAAATCTCCCCAAATGAGCCTGCCTCTACAACAGGCATTTACAGCAATATTTCCTGGATCCAAAGCGCTTACATAGATCATGGGGCACCATCATTAACAAAAGCAGTCTCGGAGCAGGTAACTGCAAAACGTCCTGTTCGGTTCACAGAAGTTTCTTTGGTCTGGCCTTCAGCGACTAAGTTCAGATATTTATTTTTTTTTAAAAAAAAGTCCAAATTCTTTTTGGAACTTGAAAGTAACTAAGAAAACAAGTGAATCAGTATCAATTTTGCAATCAAGTAAGACAAATTGTACTAGCTTTCCTTCGAGCTTTCAAATCTGTTTATGACTGTATGCGTACACACATATGCCTAGATAAACGCATCATTTGTATTCCATTATCACTGGGTCCATCTTGTTAGAACTATTGCTGTGGGAATGAGGCTTCTCAGAGACTAAATTCTCATTGGTTCAGCTGGTGAATGCCATGTTCTCTTTACCTGTTCACTACATTAATATTAATAGATTAAAGACTGAAAACCAAAGAGTTGTGTTGGCAGAAACTATAAAAAATCCCTGGCAGGGCACTGGAAGGGAGCTTGACAACAAGGTTGGTGTTCAGCTTCTGGTTAAAGTGCAGCAAGTCCTTAGAAAAGCACCACAACCGTACAGACAAATCGGTTCTTGTGTCGGCTGCCTCACCAAAGAACCCTGACACAAGATGGGACAAACAGGGAGCTCTTCTCCAGGCCATGGAGGGATGGTCTTTCCTCAGCTTGGGGCACAGCAGGACATGATTGCCACCTCCAGGGTCTCCAGCCTCTTGGAGCTTTGTTTCTATCCTTTCGTGGGCCATTAAAATTCCGCATGAGAGTAGACCCTACAAAACCTCCTTAATCAGGCTTGAGCAAAAAACGAGCTGACGCGAATTAAGTGAATTAAACGGAAGGTTTGCCGAACCTGCCGGAGTGCATCTGAAGTAACCGGGAAGAATGTGCATGAGTCACTCCCTTGAAACTGGGAGCAGAGACTGGAGGAGGAGCCCCAGCTGGTAGGTGGGAGGCGAGCAGCCGGGTGCAGGAGCGACGGGAGGCCCCTCCAGATGGATTGTACAGAGCTCCAGCCTGCCCAGAGCCTCGGCCCCACAGCTGGGTGCTGTCTTTAGAAGCAAAACCGAGGCGGATGTCACGGTAAGGGTGGCTGCATGGTTGCCAGTCATGCCATAGGTGCACTGTTCTACACCTGTCACTTAAGAACACACTGTATTAGATGTAAAAAACCACGATGAGAAAAAAACCAGAATGATAAAATAAGCCTAAAAATGCCTTGCTGCCATTTTCAATGAGACTTAAAATTAACTGAAGGGAGAGAAGAGAGATCATCTGTACGCTACAGAAGGTTGACATGAAAGAGGATGAGAAATCTGTGATCCCGAGATTTTGGTAGGTTCTGGCATATGTTATCCTCGCCTGTCATTCCCCACCCACTCTGGAGGAGAGAAAGGGAGACGCTCCATAGGGTTCCTCTGTATCTGTACTGCTTAGTCCACCTCCTGTGCCTGGAGCATCACACAGATCTGTGCTACCAGAAGTTTTTTCCTCTTTCCACAGCACCTGGATTTGGACTATTTGGACATTCCAATATATAAGCAGATCATCGAAACGCAGCACGAAATGAAAACCTCCTTATATTAGTGGAGCTTTTTCATCATCTTGAACCAACTGTTGGGTAGGTTCCTCCCTCTGCACAGAAGAGCGAAGCCTAAGTACAGACTGTGCTTGCACATAGATCCTATTTGCTCTGGGCTGAGCCTTCTAGAAAGATTCAGCAAGTTGTGCAATCTTCTTCTTACACAATGGACCTTTCCCTTAAAAATCTGCAGTTTTGAGGTGTAAGAACATAGAGAACAGAAAGTAAAGACAGAAAGGCAACAGAGACAAATCCTTTCCCATGAGCTCTGTGCAATCTTTTCTCAAAATAACCTTGGAGGGGTTTTACTGCCAGATCATAATGTGGATGAATCACTTCTGATATTTCTGATAAAACAATATTCAAAACTTCAAAATCACTTCCAATTCATTTATGCCACCATTTAATTAGGGCTTCTGCAATATGCTACAAGGACGTCATTATCCCCTATAATTGTATAATAATTACAATTTTTAATGAAATAATTGCAAGTACACTAGATGTGTAGATATAATTATGGTAATTACATAAATACCTGATTTTCAGCTAATAATTAAAGAAGGTCTCTACAAAAAGGGTGGAATTTAACAAATGGAAGACTTCCAGAAAACAAATACAAATAATAAATGGCTGCCTCTTTCCTATAGATTTCGCTTTACTAGATTATCTCTATAGAGATACACTATATGTATGATTTTCCACGTTACAAAGTAATATAAAGACTAAACAACAATTAAACCAAGTATTAAATCATATCGAGAGACCTCAGCACTTCGCCTCGACAGGTCCTGATCCAAAATCACTCACATGAATATAATTCAAAACTAACAACCCTATGATAGCTCAGCATCTCATAAGACATTGAATTGTGAATTATCACTGAAAGAAGGAAAATGTGACAGCGCCCACAATAGCACACAAACTCTATTCTGATTCCTCTGATTCCATAAAGGGTCAGATCCTGGACCACTAAAAAATACTTGAGAAATGGAGGGAGGAGTCCCCGACAGCTGCTGCAGGATGGCAAGCATTCCTTCGGGGCCCAGCTCTCCAGCACAGCTAAAGCTAAAGCTTACCAGCCCTACTGGCTATGTTCTTCTCCCAAAACATGTCTTTTTGGTCACATCTACTGGCTATAACCCTGCTAACATGGAAATCCTGCAGAAGATCTATTCTCCCTCGTTCCCCTTGGTGGACAGAGCTTTACAAGGCTATGGAACTTCAGTAAAGGAACTTCTTCCAGAACTTTATCAACGGAAGAACCAGAAACCAAGTCATATTCTTTCAAATCACAAGACTAAACTTACTATGTGTTTCCTGTACTATTAGTACGAATAGGAAAGGGAAAAGCCACCCTCAATAAGAACACAGAAATCCCCAGCCAGCCTGACTGTGATTCCTGCTCTGATGGCGTAAAGGGAGGAATTAGCAACACGATTTACGTTGCTGCCGACGTGTTTCAAAACACTCTGACAAAACTCTGGAAGAGGAAAATCAACTGCAGCACCCGCGCTATGCCGTTTCCACGTGTCCTGCAATTTCTGCATTCACTCAGAGCAGCCCTGAGGCAGCTCCAGTTCTGGCAGGAGACCACTCCGGTCCCGGCAATAAGTAGGATATAATTGTGAGCATGTCTTAAAGTCAGCTTTGTCCCACTTCTCTTAGCCTTGCATTGTTCAGTGCTGCTTCTTTTTAGGATAAACCTTCATTATTAGAAGCATGAGAAAGTAAAACAAGATATATTAATATTAAAACAGAAGGATATGGTTTGATATCCCAAAAACAAATCTCATTTATGTTAAGCTCATTAAAGCAGTTGGGTTCTGAATGCAGAGTATAATTAATAATACTATTCATATCAAAGTAGAGGAGACATGTAAATTTGACAACATAAAGTAAGTAAAAGTGAAGGGGGCTAAAGGATTATAAGTGAAAAGAATTTGAAAAAAAATGGAATTATACTGGAGCAATACTGAAGGTATAAGCAGATTATTAACATTATAATTGAGATGATACTTAAGAATGGTTTGACACATGTAAGCATCATGTTTCAAGCTTTGAAATACATGCAAAGAATACTAAAAATATTTGTATCCGTGTGTATTATAAGGAAAAAAAGAAACAAAGGGTATGAATGCAGAGAAAAGAGGAATAATAATAGAATACAGTGCAAAAAAATGACCAGAAAAACAAGCAGAAAATAATAGTTAGCCAAAAGTGATACTAGATACTCAAACGTTCCTCCTGAAAATGTAGAAATATACTGAGAAAGTTTTTTTAAAAAAATATTTGTCCATTCTGGCTTTAAATAATAAATTAGAAAGTAGCAGATTGACAGGAAAACCATCTCACAGTTGTTTACTGAGCACAACTGGTCAAATCCGAGAAAGGCCACGGGAAGAAGCACAAACCAGTTTTATCCGACTTAGTATTATCAGGGTAACAGTACTATTTTAGAGCCTGTGTGTGGGAGGATGTAGAAAATGAAAAGCAAGCAGTAAAATAATGGACAAGGAACGGAATTAGATCAGAATTTAAGACCCATTAGAGCTATAAGCACTGTCAAGGTATATGAACAAAGCAATGACAGCACGACGACTGTGTGGTCAGCAAGAGCCCAGAGCCTGGACAACCAGACATTTACAGAGGATTCTGAGCAGTGTTGATGGCATTTAAGATGACTGGAGCCTTAAAATGCAGTCTGCAAAGTTTTCTATTGTCAAGCCTTGGCTCACCCAGAAAGAGGACCGTAGAAAGTGCATCAGAGTTTAAGCATTTTATTTTATTTCAAATATGACATAAACCTACTGCACATCTTTGAAAAATGCTGCTAACTGACACTAACAGCTTTAGATTGTGAAAGGATGAAAAGGTCTGTACAAGACAATGTTTGCTTCATTATCCTCTTCCATGTATTACTAGTGAAATAGGAACTGCTGCGGTGGCGTCTGAGGGATGAAAACCGGGAGTACAGTGCTTCACAAAGGAATGGAAAAATAGAGCAATCTTGGTGTCTTAGTGCATAGCACTGGAGTTCAGGATTACAGACTCTGTTTGTGCCTGCTGATACCGTGGGGATGAATTCTGCCCTCACAAGGCCACAATGAGGTGAAAGCTCTGCAGCCAGGAGCCACTGAGGGTGAACGGGGCCAAAACTTCCACCGTGCGCAGGCAGCTACTGACACAAATATCCCACGGGCAAATCATTCGTGATGCATTTTCAAAGGGGCCTAATGAAGATGCACACCCTTTTTAAAGGTTGATACGCACCAAAATGTGCACTATGGTGGCCCCGTGGGCTTTGACACTCGCTCTCAAGTCACCAAGAGCCCTGGCAATGCTCTGCAAACGCACGTTCTTAGCCCGTTGCCAGTGCAACTGCACATGTTGCATTAATTCCCCTTCTCCAAAATTTGATAACTGTGCAGTTCTAGGATAGTTAAATGGAGTGCTGGACCAAACACTCAACAGAAATACAGGGTAACAAGCTAAATTGGGCTCTTTTTATTTCTGCTTAGATTTGTTAAAATACATTCCATACTGCCAAGCTTAAAAGCCTTAAAGTTATCTGTGCCATTTACAAATCACAATGGATGTAACATATTCTCCATTGAAAACAATTTCATTGTTCAAAGCAGGATGAGATTATAGCACTGTGATTTGTGTTTCATTTTCAAGAATGCATTTGTATGTATGCATACATGTTCCTGTGCATCCATAGTAACCACAACCACAACCCAGAAAGGGTGGTGGGGGGAGTTTTGCTCTGAAAATCAAGTAGCCTGTTAAGAGGCATAAATATTAATAGAGCGGTCTAATCCTACTCTCTCAAATGAGGTAGTTCAGATCATGATTCCTTGCATTTAAAATTTATTCACTGCACCAACCAGAATAAGAAACAGAAGCCACATGTGAAGAAGTCACTGATGTTGAGCGGTCTCGTAGCCACTAGTAATTCCTAAACATAAAAGGAAGGATCAAGTGATTTCTTTCCTTATTCTGCTCCCAATGCTTCAACAAATACTAAAGCATCCTAAACTGCACATGCCTAGTTCCATGACACTGAGTATAGGTCATATTAGCTACAACAACTCCACCTTCACATTTGCACATTCAAGTATCTTCAGGTAATACAAAGGTTTTAATAAAGGGTCACAAGAAAAGGCTTTAAAAAAGGGTCACAGTATGCTTACTGTCATCCCAAGGGCAGAACACACACTACTGGGGCTTTCTTTTAGTGGTCGCATTTGTGATAATTTTCAGATTTTCCTTATGCAGTTGCCATTAGAGTAGGAAATTCATGGTGCAAACTGTTGCGATGCAAAGAAATTAATATAGTGTTAAAAAAACCAGAGAAACGGAGCTAAAGCAGAATGTACAGACCTTTCTATAGGTAATAAATTACCCAGAATTCTGGCTCACAAGTGAAATATCTGTGCCTTGACTGTAAAGTAAAATAGAGATCTGAAATACCAAACGCAGCGCAAAACTATTCAGGAATTCCCTAGAAATGATGCAGAAGTTTGTCAGGAAATATCACATAATCAACAATATAATTATTATCAGTCAGTACAATGGTGTTACCTACAATATAACCTAGGCTCGAGTAAAATTTATAATTATGGAGTCTAGACTCTAAAACCACAAAATTAATCAGATGCCTTTGGACAGATTTTGTAAAACCAGCCCTAGGAAACAGAGAGGTTTCTGCTTGTCTGCATCCTCGTGACAGAATTAGTAACCTCTGACCTTCACAAATCTGAAACAAGAGACACAAAACCAGATGATCTTTCTTTGTCTGTTGAATCAGTAAAACAGAAGATGAAGCATACCGCAATAGAGGCAATCCCTATTTAGCAAAGAGCACGCTATATTGTCTCACTCCTCTCCACCCAGATCCAGCCCAGTATTTTGCAGTCTCTGCAGTGTGCACGTCCAAATCCCACCAGGAGGTGGTAATGGATATAGAGCTCATTACAATCTCTTGCATGGCTCGTGGATAGATCTCCTTTCCTTTCGGCATCTATCTTCATTAGATTGCTCCCTTGTTTTTCAGAAGTTCGAATTTTATCAAGTCCCTCAGCTGACAATTAAGTACAGAAACTAATTTATTGATCTAATTCAATCTATTTCATGTAATAAGTAAGAATCAAACAATATACACAACAGCATACAGTTGTTGGCTCAGTCACTTTGAATTTATATATCTTTTATTAATTAAAAAGATGGTGTAAATGTCTGCCTCTTATTTTCTCTTTCCAGTAAGTTTCTTTGCTAAACGGAATGAAATTACTGCAACTTAAAAATCCCGCAAAAGAGAGAATGCCGGGCCTTTTTTTTTTCTCAGAGAAAACCAAGGCTATTTTCCAGGTGCTGTTGCTGCTAAGATGCTGTGACTCTATTGCAACTTTGTTCTACACCATGATTCCTTTTATCAGCAGGTATGGGGGCAATCCAAGTCAAGGATTAGTTTACGTTATATATAGGTGAGTAGATCATGAGTTACTCAGAGAGCAGAGATTACTAGAGCTATGCCAGCTGCCCGGGCTGAAGGTGTTCAGGAATTCTTTGCGCTTGCCAATATGAAAAGGTAGGCTTTCTGCTGCTTTTTATTGTGCTGTGTGAGCAATGAATTTAACTGGAAAAGTACCTATTGAATTTTAAATAACTCTCTCTTTATTCTCCTTCAGGCTCACAGGGCAATAAACATGACTTTCTCATCCACTGGGCTCTCCCTCCCTTTATTTTTGCTATTTTTCTGATGTATTTTTTTTAAAAAAATATATTTTTTCTCAGAGGAAAAATCGCTTTCTGAGAACAACGATGGAGATCTGCATCTTTATTTATGACTTTGTGAATCAGCGTCTGGGTGATAGGAAGTGAAAGTTGCTCAGCTAATTACACACGCTTGATGAACTGCGTAATAACTGCTGCAGCACTGCACATTAATTGAATGCATATAAATGACAGCAGTTATTCTAACTTGAATGATGGGTGAAGAAGTGACGTTGCTCACAGTACCCTGATTATATTTGTTTCCAACTTTGGGAATCCAGTTTAAATGACTGTATTTTTACAGCACTGAGGAAAAACTCCCTATTAGAAAACGTCAGAAGTTGCCTCAAAGCCCAGCACTTTAAAAACAAACTGCCTTAAGTCACTGGAAGTAGATTTAGACATTTAAAAAAGCATACATTGAGCAGCTACAATTAACAATTAACAACTAGCTACAACTAACAGTCAGTAGGAGCTGTAAGGGCAAAAAAAAAGCTGTGAAAATAAGGTCATTTTTAGTTAGATGCCTAGATATTCCTTCAAAAACCTAATACGGAGTTTAGAGAGTTGAACTTTGCCCAACTCTAACCAATTTCCTGCTACGACACTTTCCTAAAACGTGTTTGTTCTGAAATAGCAGGCACGTGTAGCAACTGATATAAAAAGTATGCATTACAGCTAATAGGCAGCCCTATATGTCCACACTACTCTCTGTTTATCCTAAAAGTATTCCAGATTCAAATGCAGTCCAGCTACAAAAGAGCACATCACTTTAAAGGAAACAATAAAGCAAAATAATTTGTTGTGAAACAAATGTGTAAAGCAGTACAATATTAGTACTTTAAACCAGTACCAAATTCCTAGTTTAAGTCAGTACCAAAACATACCTTCTGTACCACATACCAACTGCTTCGGGAATTTACCAACGTGCACAAAGAAATCTGCAAATTCTCCCGTACTATCTAGCACGAAAAGGGTAGAAGCCAAGTTTCTGAAGCTTCCAAAAGCAGCCTAGTTTCCAAAGCACCATGTCACAATATTTTAACACTTCCCTACACCCCCATTAAGAGATTTTCGGCTTCACAAAGAGAGCTGTAATCACGTAATAAAGGAAATCAACGCTCGCTTGTTAAAGAGCGTAAATGAAAAAAAGTGTTTCACATCTACGTTTCAGGAAGGTTATCCCCGCTCCAAGACATCGGGGTGTACCACGTAGAAAGTCAGTGCAGATTTTCACCTCTGCCTTGCTATAACACGTCACAGTCATTCCTCTATACCACTGGAATACAGAGCTGGGGAGCCGTGCCAGCAACTTCAGCAGCACTAACACCGGGCGCCAGGCACACGAGCCACCTCCTATGCATACATATACAACATGTGGTATCTACATACGAGTGACAGACACTCCTCTGAACGACGAGGCCAAGACAGAGAAGCTGCCCACAAGGTCAGCACAAGACAGGGCAAGAGAGACAATCAGGTGCGACTGAGTTCAGGCTTTACAAACGTTATCTTCTCATCTGCTTTACCACGGTCCTCTCTTGAAATACCTTGCTGGCTTCATTAGGACAAGGTAGTCCCCTAACAGGTCACAGCATCAGCACATCAGCCTCTTTCAGCTGTATTATTTGTTCTTCCTATGCAAGGTTTCGATCTTTCCCCCATATTTTTTTTTTTTTTTTTGTCCACTTTATACATACCTCCTTTTCTACAAATTTTCTTGCCGGGTTTTCTGGCACATTCCTTGGATATTCTTTTGACTGAAAAATGAATAGAAGACTAGAAAATAACATGGAGCTCCATCACAGACAGTAGGAGCATGCAACACCACTATCTAACTTAAATATGACCTGCTGTATTAGGTGCGGAAGATTCTCAACTTGTTGTGCCTGCACATGCAATGGATAAGATGTTGATGCATCTTCCCAGAAGTCAGTGGGTGGCAATGAGAATTAGGTACCGACATTGACCTAAAAATACACGTGCTGTGGGAGAAAAAAAATGAATGTAGACAGAAAGAAAAAAAAAAAAGAAAACAAAACCAAAAACCAAGGACAGATGCGTACACAGATAAGCAGCGTGCATACATATAATACGCCGGCATGCGAACAGAGAAAGCCATGCAGGCTACCAGTACACAGAATTAATATTGTTAGAACGTAGAACAGGAAAATAAAAAGATCTCCCTGTTTTGCCTGCTATTAACTCACCATCCTCGGTGGGGACATAGATATTTAAATAGAGGCAGTCTTCATTCTGATCTTGTACATAGGTGGAAACTACATCCAAGTTATTAGTAAACCACACGGGAAGCATGACTTCAGGCAGCCTGCCTTCTATAATGTTCTGGGGGCACACTGGAGCAAACTGAGTGGTATTTTTGATATCTGCCCAGGGAGACGGAGGCTCAGGAGGTTGGAAGCGGCGCTCCCCCGTTGGAGGGGCAGCATACGGAACCCCAAGAAACTGAATAACGGGCCCCAGAATCTCATTATTAAGTTCCTTCTTAATCCCTCTTATCTTGCCAAAGTTGGTGGTCACCACTGGGTTGGTATCATCCAATTTTTGGGAGGACACAGGTGCAGCGTGAAGCAAAAATCCAAGCATAGAAAAAGCAAAAGTGGCATTCAATCCCGTGTGTACCAGGCGGACTGTCAGCGCTCTCCATACACAGTTCAGCCACACGGATCCTGGAAAGGCCATGGTCCCACATTAGGTGTGTAACTACAGTGAAGCAATCGGATTTGTATCCACTGGTGTGAAAACGGGGCGACCGAAGGAAACCGAGCACGTTTCCTAAATAGGTGCCTGTCAGAAAAATCTCAAAAGGCTTTTCATGCGGTAAGTATCTTCCATTGATTTCACACTTATTGAAGCTGCATCTTCACTCAGCACTATTTATCAGACTACATCCTATTGACAATTCTGTTTTCCATAGCAGCAATATGAAGAGAGCAGCCATTTACTGCAGAATCCCCTCTTATAAATCAAATCCAGTTAGCCGCAGGTCTATATCCTGGAGAAAATGAAAATAAATCATTAGTATGAAAGAGCTAATATGAGCAGAGTGATAACTAGATGTTTTACAAGTTATTTACATACATTAATAGTTGCTAGAGTCATGTAAGTAAACTTGCAGTAGTTTATGGGTCCATGAAATGGTGGTGAAGCACTGATTACTGGATTATCTTATAAAGTCACCTGTTGAATTTATAGAGCTTTTTCAAAAGAAACAAGGCTCACAGAAATATACATTTTTAAAATTCACCTTTTTAAGAACAAGCAGTTTGCCACCAGGTTACATTACATAACGGTTTATGTTAATATTTTATTTAACCTAATCAGCTCATAATCAAATTTCACCTTGTTTGCACAAGTTGATTTATCAAAATGAAAGTAATTATTTCAGGGAAAAAAAAAAAAAAGATAGTGAAATTAAGATAGACAAGTACACTGAAGACTCAAGTGCATTTTATTTCATGAAAAGGAGATTATAATACATACGAACTTTTTTTTCATTTTAAAATACAACTTCTGATTAAAACATTGAGGCAACTGGAATATATTTGTAAGGATAGGAAGAATTACTGTGCTGGATTGCAATGCTTTCTTATGACACATTTCTCATAGCTGATGAAAAACACTTACAGAGTAAAATGTCCACATCAATGCAAGACCAGAATCTGCTCCCACTGAGGTGAATGGCAAACTCTGAGTTTGCAGAGAAGTACAGCTGGACTTCAGCGGGTTTTCTTCACAAGTGATTTGGAAAAGATTTGGATTTGGAACAGACAGTTTCGGGATGGAGCTAAACATCACAACTTTTACCTCTGGCCAATCCTGCATTCCTCATAAACTACTGACTTCAGTGAAAAACTAAACTGCCTGATGAATGCACTCAATCCCTACCATCCTGAATTTATAACATAAACAATAAGCGTTCCCACAGGACCACAGAAATCTTATCTTTCATATACCCACATGCTGACTGAACGATATCCTAGAAAAATAATCATTTGGGATCAGAGACTGTATAATCAAAAATTCCAGATCCTATTTTCAACTACTTTCGCTCAGAGGTTGTCACACAAGGCTGTGTTCCAGCACTTCTGCAAATTGCTCAGTGAATATCATTACATCTTCCATATTCATGTTAAAACATACTTCCAACACGACTTACAATATCCTATTATTTAAGATGCAGCATTATACACAACATAGCAGTGTAATTTTACACTCCCTGTTCAACAGCACGTAATGCACAAGAAAGTGGTTTGCTTTGTATAGGAAACATTTTAAACCACCTGCTTTTGAAATGGCATTGGCAGCTTTAATGAGAATTGTTTGGGGTTTTTTTTATCATGTCCATACACATTGTAGAGAGAATTCAAAAGAACGGCTCATCTAATAGTCAGACTACCCTGCAGTTTGGGTTATTAAAAAGGAGATTGTAAAAGCTATATAGGACAGCAGGAGATTTGGTTCATGTCTAGTGTTCCTTTAGCTCTGAACAATCTATCTCAGGAGGCAATAAGGAGATAGATGAAGCTTTTCTGCAATTTTCTCTCTCCCTTTCTTTCTCTGCTAATTCTAACACCTTCACTGTGAAACTGCATTAACAAACAGGCTTATATCCTTCATTCTCCAGCTCCAAATTCTCAGTATTTGCTGGAAGCGCACCAATTTAGCTGCAGAAAATAATTCCCCAAACATGATGTACGTGTTTGCATTTAGTTTAATAAACATACACTGAATAGCATGCAGACAATTGCCTCTTGGAAGACTGCTGTATGTTGCACTTCAAATTTTGAAGGTAGTAGGATATTTCACCTGAGAAATAGTAAAGACAGAGGACAGGTGCCGGAGCAGAAGGCACCTAGTACAACTTTGCTCATCTGAGCTGTGTACAGTAGGTCAGGGAAGGATGGAAGCTTATCCTTTAATGGTATTAAAAAAAACCCTCCACAAATTTAAACCTTTTCCACTATGTCTTAAAATCCACATTGTTTTAGGGGGGGAGGTTGTGGTGTTTGTTTTTTTTTTTCCTGTCAGGAGTGGAAAAAAGTACTCTCCCTTCTTTCTCATACTTGTAAATAGCAGAAACTTAATTCCCAATAGCCTTTCTGCTAATTTACATAGTCTGGGGAGATCTGAGGACGAACCAAATTCCACAGAGCTGCACCAAACAATAGCATCCTTCTTCATTTCAAGCTGCTGAGTTGGTGCCATGTGGAAAATTACCAAACTGCTGCTAATAATTCATTTAGAAGTTTCATTCTTTCTAAACTTCTCTCTCAGACCTGTTTGCAGATCTGAGCCAACATTTTCATACACTTTTGATACTTAAAATAATTCAGTGTAAATGTAAATTCAGAGCAAATCCTAGAGCTGGGCTATACTTCAAGCTTGTCCATCAGCTGTTTTGCCATGGCTACGGAACAGCTCTGCTCTGATCTGATGTTCTGGTTTGCCTCCTATGGACAATGTTTTACTCTACATCAGAGACAGGAGTCTAAAAAGACAAGACTATAACTCAATGCTGTGTTTGGCTATTCTTAACTCGCTACTGCGTAGTAGCTACCTTCAGTGAATAGATTTATAGGCTACACAGGGCAGTAAATTGTAAGGCACTTGCAGAATTGGAATCAATGGATTTTTATTGTATTTGTAACTTGAATTTAGGGTTTCCTTTTTTTTTTTTTCTTTTCCAATAGCATTTTTTTTTTTTTAATGGTTAAGTAACAGTTTATTTTTTGAGACTGGGAGGTCAAACATTCAAGCCTGTCACTGGTTGCCCTGAAGCTACAACACTAAAAACACAAACTCGTGCAAATAAAGAGACTGAGATTACTCAAATCTTTTGAGACTTTCATGCCAGACTTTCATTTCCAGCACTAGGTGGAAAGGCAAGCAGGAAAGCTGGCCTGCAGTTTATTTGTTGAGAGTCAATACTGGAAAAAATTTTCCTTGGTCTTCCAGCAGGTAAGTCCTCTCCATAGGATTTTCTCTCAGTACTTGGACTTGACTGAAGAAGCATCAGTAGACAGTCAGAAAAGTAGGAAAGAACAGGGAGACTGGCAGGAGAATAAACTAAAAAGTAATGATGATCAGTCTGGGGGCAAGCTTCAGCATCAAAATGTTGTGGATCGGAGGAGGAGGAGAAACATTTTCAGATTTTCCTATTGTCTAGATGTGAGGATCACAATTGTTCCCTGTGGTAACACAAATGAATTCTACTGTAAAAGGTATTTGATAAAGTCTTTCATGGTCTTTGGAACAGTCGATACTACGCAGAGGATTTTTCTACCATCTATTATTTTATTATCTTCCTTTCTGAATTTAAATTACTTTATAGCTCGCATTCTGAAATACTTTAGAGAGGCGTTTAGTATGCTGAGGAGCGAACGATCCAAGATAACTTCAGTGCATCTTTGCATTTCCAATGACGTAGGGCATCCCACGACAAGTCACATCTGCTGCAAACTGCAGCAGCTAAACTCCTCTTTGCACAGAGCAGCAAATCTTAAGGGATGTCTTGAACTGCGCTACCTGTCAATAGCTCCAATGGATTAATAAAACCTTTGGTGGCACCCAAGGCTCCTGGTCATATGCCAGCTTCAGCGCACGTAAAGGCATTGTTATGATATCTTTACATCACCAGCTGTTTTCTTTGCAGCTGAAGATGTACTCTCTGATTTGACATTCATGCTTAAAAACTCCTTCCTACCTCAGTTTTGCTAGTAAAACCCAACTGCACAAATACCCACAGAAAGTGATTGTGAGAGTTCTGAACACAACACAATGCCGCGTTGTTTCAAAACACAAACGCAATTTTGCAGAACCAACTACATTTGCATCCATTTTTACTTACAACAGTCTCTACTTAGAACTAAGAGCCCAAACATGTTTTATGTCTCTGAAAAGAAACCTGTTTTCTAAAATACGCTACGATGCCAAACAGGGACGTGGCCGGTGGAACAGAAGCCATTAAAGGAAATACTCTGACCCGGGGTGAGCACTGGGTCAGCGTGAGACACTGATGGTAAACATGATCAGACAAAGCCTCAAGAGAGGCATCACAGAATTTCCCATCTCTTCGACGTTTCAAGTTTGCAAAGGGAAGTCTTGTGTCAAATACGGTATATTTTCTCTCTATGTAGTAGAGATTTTGAAACAGTATTTCAATAAATACTTGGTGAAGGGAAGAGATTTACGTGCATTTAGTTCACGAAATGAACTACATGCATGTAAAAGAAAAAAAAATAGGTGTATGAAATGATAAAAGATGAGACTACAAACCTGAATGTACACACCTACGAAGGGGATAGCTCTGTGGGGTTTGGTTAGAGTCCCAGCAAACCTCCAGCTGAGAACAGCTACAGGTCTCGAAGCTCCAGAAAGCAGCAACAAATGCACCCCTATTGACATGCACAACCTTTCCCGAGGTCCAAATAAGACATTTTTCTGATGGGGTCATAGTCCCACCCCACATTAGAAAACATAGAATGGCCTAGGCTGGAAGGGACCTTAGAGATCATTTAATCCATCCTCCCTGGCCTGGGCAGGGACGCCTCTCAACTAGATCATGCAACACATGAGGACCCAATGGGAATCAAACTCGCGACCTTTGGTGTTTCAGCACCACGCATTAGAATGAGACTACTTCATCTGCAGGCAGCCAGTGGTAGGATTTCCAGGTGTTACAAGCTGTGTAAATGTGTCGTTCCCAGATCAGAGAGACTGATTCCTCAGTGCCATTCTCACATCTACGTCTATTAAATATCATGTTTTGCAAGCAAAAGTTTACAAATTAGTAAAAAAATTTAAATGCAGCAGTCAATGCAGTGTAGCACAAATTAGAGAAAAGTTGAATTAAACTGAGTGGATGTTATAAGACTCATTTAAATTGCCATGCATTTTTCAGCTTCACTATATTTTTGTTCTTCCCCATTAGTGGGAATATTCACTAATGCTAACTCATTATTAATTAGTATTTTCATGATCAAAAGATCCTTCTAAATAATTTCTGCAACTTCATTTGCCAAAACAGGAAGACATCTGATCATCATTTTCTATTAAGATGGTTTTGAATTAGACAAATTAAACCTATGAGAAGAGGGTCACTTAAGTCTTATTATCTTCCATTTGCTCCTATCAATAAATCATTTTCTTAAAACAGTTCTATTTCTTTGCTGAAGTAATTATTTGTTTTACCAGAAGTTCGCTACAATTTTTTTTTTAATGTGTACTATAGCTGTTTGACATTTTGCACAGTAAGTAGGTAACGAAATGGTGATTTTACCCATAACAGAAAGAATGGGTAACTCTGTCACTTATGTGTAAAGTTTCAGACAGCTAAGTAATACAGATTTAAATTAAAAATGACAGATGCACTGGCTTGGAATATAATGGGCACTGAAGTGAACCTTTATTCCTTTTAGCAGCTTACAGTTAACTCTTAAATGGACCACACATTATACTCACTTTTGAGTGCTGTGAGTATTCAGCTACACGATCAGATGGCTATTCTGTTGATGGCACTAGTGTGCTTCAGGACATGAAGATTTTCTTGACCTACTGTAGGAATTCAGCTGAACTCATGTTAATCAAAGGTCACACTGGAGGAAAAAAAAAACATCCCAGATGTTTCTCATTTGAGACCTTCAGTATTGAAATCTGCATATTGCCTATCATAAAGTCAAGTGGATTTAACTTGCTTTGATTAACACTTCATGTAACATTGACATGCTTCCCATCTGACCACGGTAACAGAGTATGTTAGAACTCACTCAGAGGCCCCTAAAACTAAGTGGTCTTTTATTGTCTCTTGCGGGCGAAAAATTAAGCTATCGAATTAGTAACAACGTTTGCTACCTGCTATATATTTGTGGCTAACCCTTGGTTCACTGAGATTAATCATATGAGAAAAGTGAACTGCATTTTGTTTACTACCTTTAACACAATTATAATATCTATAATAATGCTATCTCTAATACTAGTCCATCACATAAGGCAAGCTTTTATATCAGATTCATAAGAAAGATACCACCTTTTTATTTTCCAATTTTTGAGGCATTAGTAATTTTTAATTTAAAAAAAAAGCTAAAATACAGTTATTATCTTTTTTTGAGAGAGAACTCTGAAAACAAAGATGCTTGAATGAAGTCTATGAATTGTTTTTCTATCTGGATACCATACAATAACAGTTCCAAAGCTTAACAAACCCCTTGTTGTACAGTTAGAGCAATACCTACTTCTTCAATAAAATGAAAATTGTTATATACACAAAAAAACTACCCACCAACAAACTTCCCTGTAGCACAGAAAAGAGCAAATGCTTTTCCTACTTGATCAAATTCTGATCTCAGTTCCATCAGGGTAATTGAGATCAAATTCCAACTCATCATAAAATCTGCAGAGGTATAAATACAATTTGCTAATCATAAACCCTCCATGTCTAACTCAACTTCAGAAGTGCTCTCGAATGGTGTTACCATGCTTTCCAGAACTGTAGAGCACACACTGCATTTCAAGTGCAATATTGGCATCACAGAGATCAACTTGAAAGTCCATTTCCTACGATATAGCATTCTGTACATCTGTGACTTCATTTGTATTTGTTCCAAAACGAAATTCACGCTTAACTTGTTTTTCTTAATCAAACTTCCTTTAGCAGTTTCTAATAGGTGCATTATTAAAACTCATTAGTCCCATTCACGCCTGCCTGTCATTTTTGGCTTCACATTCATGTATCGAAGAGCTCTGTTGCTTTATACAGGAGGCAAATTAAATAATAAATATGAGAACTTGAACGTTTTATGAGTGTCAGTATGAGAAAGTGGCTGCAAGGCCCATAAGGTTTCACACAAAAAAAGCATTACAGCTAAAGCTAACATGCTGACACATCTCTGATCTATAAAGTCTGCAGTAATGGTAGCAGTAAAGTGTTGTGCCATAGACAGGGAATTTTTCTCTCACATGAAATAGAAATAGGATATAGCACAGACTATATTTACCGTTGTAAAAAAATTTCAAATAAAATTTCCCAAAAGCTTAGAATATAACACCATTAAATGTCTACAAAGATTTACTCTTTCCATCTGACTTCATGCGTAGTTCCTATTTTTCAGTTCCTTGCCCTGTTTTCATTTTCTACCACTCTCTGTGAGAAAGAGAATTCTCTAAGTTATGGCAACCAGTCTCAGGTGAGCTCCCTCCGGTCATGTCCTGGTCATGATGACCATGGCTCCAGCAACAGAAGCGCTTCCCAACCCAGCATTAGGGTCTCACGGCGACTGTTTCAGGGCACATGTTTCATAGAATCATAGAATCACAGAATGGCCTAGGTTGGAAGGGACCTCAGAGATCATCTAATCCAACCTCCCTGTCACGGGCAGGGACGCCTCTCTACTAGATCAGGCTACTCAAGGCTCTGTCCAACTTGGCCTTGAACACCTCCAGGGAGGGGGCAGCCACAACGTCTCTGGGCAATTTATTCCAAAGTCTTGCCACCCTCGTACTGAAGAATTTCTTCCTAGGATATAAAGAATTTCTTCCTAAGGATTTCTTCCTAAAGAATTTCTTCATAAGAATTTCTTCCCAAGATCTAAAGTTTCCACACAGATAACCCAACTTCATGAAACTGGCTGAAGAAACTGCCCTCCATCCCACAATGCCTATTTTACACAGGTCTGAGGATGCCAAAATACTCGGTGTATCTATGTAGTAAGGTTTCTCCTAAAGAAGTTGTCGTTTTCTCTTCATGAATATTTCTAACACTATGTGCCTACATAACACTTTACTGCTTTCAAGTGCTTTTTTGGAAAACTGGGGGCTGGGGTTGGGAAGGCAGAAGTTGAAGAATGATTTTAAGTTCAGATATTGAACTTAAAAGCTTCAGACAAGATAAAATTAAATAGAAGTATAAAATATGACATAAATGGATTCCCTTCCATAAATTCCCAGGACCTGTTTAACAGGTGGGCTAATGGCATCTCTAGGC
This sequence comes from Trogon surrucura, assembly GCA_020746105.1. Taxonomy (NCBI): domain Eukaryota; kingdom Metazoa; phylum Chordata; class Aves; order Trogoniformes; family Trogonidae; genus Trogon; species Trogon surrucura. Next base: position 6,071,612 of record CM036625.1, on the reverse strand, counting down.
AGGATGTGATGGAGGAGACTTAGAAAACATATTTTTAAATTGCCGTTTAAATTCTCTGCTTGGTTAAAAGAATATGAGTCACTTGAAATAGAATATTCGTAAAGTGTCCTTGATCACTTTGATGATTTTACAGTCACGTGTTACTAATTGCCAAGCATTACATTCTCCCTTAATATAAGGCAAATGACTTAACCAGGCATCAATGGAAAGTAACAGACTACCCAAAGGCAGCACTAAACCTGGTTACACAGAAAATATTATGAGGACAAACCGGAAGAATTCAACAAATGGTGGAAAGGCAACTCCAATTGCTTTTCTTTCAGTGGCCTCATTTTTTGTTTGCCCATAGCACTGAAAGAAGCACTTTACACTGATGTATGCAGCTCAGATCTTTCATAGAATCATAGAATTGTCAGGGTTGGAAGGGACCTTAAAGATCATCTAGTTTCAGCCCCACCTCCATGGGCAGGGACATCCCCCACTAGATCAGGCTGCTCAGAGCCCCATCCAGCCTGGCCTTAAAAACTTCCAGGGATGGGGCTTCCACCACTTCTCTGGGCAACCTGTGCCAGGGTCTCACCACCCTCATGGGGAAGAACTTCTTTACATGGCTTGATTACCGTAAGGATATTTACTGTGTCCCATAGTTTCACACAGGTGTGTCCCTTCACACTATCTTTGGGGTTTTTTTTAGTGAAAACTGGCATAGTAGAGTGGGTGCACAGAAAAACTTGAGCATGGTACTAATTAAACAAGTAATCACTTTTTATCCCCGGCTAATGCACAGCACGTCATTAACTAGCAATTAATAATTATGAAAACAAAGTCTGCTGGAAAACATGTGGGGTCTTCAGAGGCACGTGGAGCTGAGTCACCAAGAAGTCAACGTGATTTCCCCTTGTAATTGTGACAATTCAACAGTCATTGTGGGGACTGCGATGTCAACATATTAAAACTACAGGATGTGCTTTCAATATGCAATACAGGATGAAGTTTCCTTATCAGCTGATTTTTTCTTGTATCCCCTAACTCCCTCCTTCCCATAGAAACTCTTCTGCGACAACTGAGTAGCAGGGCAGGTGTACCCCTCTGAAGGCATACATTCCTTCACAATGCAGAGCTCACAAACAGGGCTGCAGTAATGGAAATATGCTTTTATAACAGCCCCTATTCATCAATCAGGATCTATTTTTCTACCATTACATACTTACCATGGATGGATATCTGGAACTAATCAGAAATTATATTGTTTACTGGATCAGATTGATTACTGCCCAGCCTTTACTGAAAGAAACCCACAAAGGTTTCTGCTGAATCTCTGGCAAAATATTGTCTTTTCATTATTTGCTTTCAAAGAATGTCTGCCTCTTTTTGCCCTTCTTTTTCACTATTTAATTTTTAAATAGTTTCTTTTTCATGTGATTAAAAAAACATAATAAATATGACATCAAACAAATAATTCAGAACTAGCCAAGGATCTGTAATACAGCTCCACATCTCTATTAGAAAGGAATGTATATTTGCTTTTAATAAAGGAAGGCAAACCAATCCATTACAAACTGAGACCATATCTAAGCCTCTGCTTTCTTCTCTTTTCCCCAGACTCCATTTGAACGATTAGAGTGGTTTATGCTTGTGTGTATGCCAGTGCATATTAAATATGCAAACTGATAAAAAATACAACTACCACCATTACCATGTTCAAATCCTCCATTCACTTGCAAATCAATTTATCTGCCTACAGCTCTGTCCCAGTCTTTAAATAACCCTCCTCAGCAGACTGCTCCACCTCCAGCCAAATAATCCAGAGCAAACCCACTTTGTTAAGGATGTTCAAGCATCAACAGCTAGGATATTATCTTCTTACCCAAGAAAAAGAGGTAAGATAACCAAAGCAGTATCAGGACGACAGCTCTTCTCCTTGCTTCTACACAACTTACTGCCTTAAACAGCCTGAACACTCTCTGATGGCTTTCGTTGCTACTTCAGTTAATCACAAAATAGAAGTGTTCAGCCAAATCCAGCTTCCCAGCACACTTAGTGTGATTATCCTCAGCCTCATTTTTCTTCCCACAGTCTGCATATGATTCCCATGAAATACACAGAATAAATGGGATCTCGTCATACGTATCTAAGGATACTAATCTTTTACTGCAAAACTGCTTTTGCAATATTGCTGCGGTCTGTAGCTGTAGCCTAAGAAAACTAGTGTCATTTATCAAAAGTAACTAAGAAGGAATCTTCTTTAATCATGCATCGTCCACCAGAAATAAATGGGGGGGGGGGGGGGGGGCAGAGAAAAGGAAAAAAAATCCAGCCAAACATAGCTACTTAGCTTTTGGCTTCCAATCTGCAAATCTAATTTCAAAGATGCGAAAGTGGGCTGCGTGTTACAGCTGTTGAGCCCACACAAGTCTCAGTGCAGTCAATGGGAATCAGTATCTTTGAAAATCAGGGCCTTGAATAATGGGCTCTATTTTTAAATGTTCATTTATGTCATGCATGGGTCTTTCACTTGTCAGGTGCCTGTGATAAAGTACATGCAATTTTGTAAGTATTCTTTGCCTCCGTTAAGCCAGCCCAAGAAAAAAGTAGGGGAAAGGGTCCCAAAGCTCACAGTGTTGCTCTTTCACCAGTAACAATAGTCTGTAGATGCATCAAAAATGTTGCTACTAAGAAAAAAAACAAATGCACAAAACAAAAAAAAAAAAAAGAAATCAGCCTAGGTCTTAAGGATGCACAAAAAAGTTATTTTGAGCATTGTGACGAATACATGGTCAGATATGAATTACCTCTGTGAATTTACCAGTACAGTCTGGTCCCACTAAGGCTCTGGATAAATGCAAATATTGCCACAGTGGATGGCAGTACTGGCAAAAATATTTCCTAAGACAATTTCTTACACTGGTGCTGGGGGGGAGAAAAAAAAAAAAATGAAAAAAATCTGCTTCATTTCAAATTCACAGAACATCTAAATGTGCTAAAAACATTCACTTTGATATTTATAACTTCTATAAGATATATTTCCATTTTATATTACTGGATTTTTTAATGCCATAGTTGTTAGAGCTAATCCAAACTGGCCTTCCAGAAAGCAAGACCAGTGTCAAACTAAAATGCTATTCCTTACAAAGGTCAGCAAATTTAGAGAAGAAGATAGCTTGTCCAGTTTGTGTCACCTGCAGCAGCAAGAACACAACACTTTAATCAAGCTCTGTTTTGTTTTATTTAAACAATTATTTTAATGTAATTGCCCTGAAACCATATGCATCCTTAAAATGATTCGAGATAATATCCTTTCTCCTGATTCCAAGGTAACTTTCTGGCTTTAATTATAAGTCAATTAATATTAAGTAATTTGACTGATTAATTTTAATTAAACCTGTTGAAAATTGATTTTCCTTCAGCAAGTAAAGACGAGGCTCTAGCGCGATCGTCAGGGAGAGAGGAGCGGGGAGGGGAGAGACAAACCAGGACTTAACACCCAAGCGAGAGAAGATGTCTGAAGAAGGAGGGGAAAAAAAATAAATAATAAAAGAAAAGCACCAAGAATCCCTCCATCAGGCATGGCAGCCTCGGAAGAGCCACGGCACCGTGGTGCGGAGGCACCGGCCGTGCAGCAGCTCGGGGGATGCTCCGTGCCCGGGCCGAGGGCAGCGGCGGGCCCGGCCCTCCCCGGGGCGGCGGGGGAGGAAAAGTTCGCTGCGGCGGCGGCGGGGGCAGGAGCCGGCGGGGAGGACCGCGCTGGTGGCAGATGCGGGGTGTGCGGGTGTAAATCTGCCTGAGAACAGTTTCGCCCCCTCCCGCCCCCCCTCCTCCCCGGAGCCGTCCCTGCCTCCGCGCAGCTCCCCCCGAGGCACCGCTCGGTCCGGCCGCCGCAGCCGCGCATCCCCCCGCGCAGCCCCGCACCCCAGCCCCGCTCCCCGGGCCGGTGCGGCAGCTCGAAATGCCACCTCCCCGCCCGCGGACACACACACACACAACGCACGAACACACACACACACACACGCACAGTAAACCCGCGGTGTCGAGCATCCCCCGGGCTCAGCCCCGCAGCCGCCCTGCCCGGGGGGGGAACTGAGCCGAGCCCGGCCCGGCCGCTCCCCCTCCATCCCGGTTCGGGCTCGCCCCGCACGCCGAGAGCATCAAAGTATTTACCAGTTCACGGTCGCTTTTCTGCAATCGCAGCTGAAACTGTAATTCACTGGATTCGCCTCCTCCGGCTCTCTCCCCGCCGCTGTGAGCTGGAGGTTTCTCAATCGTGCCCCGGACGCTTCCGAATTATATCGATTTTTATATATTTTTCTCCCCTTTCCTCGGATCGGGGCGAGGGGAGGGGGGGCTGGAAATCCCCATCCGGAATTCAGCCTCATCCGTGCCGAGCCACCTCCATTTAAATCCGACCATCAGGCAAAGCAATAGAAATGATCAAACGCTACTTCTCTCCGTCTGCAAGCAGATAATCCTACTAATCCAATAGATCTCCCCCGATCCGAAATTGCCCTCCAGACGAATCCCTTTCGCTTGATGTCCGGCGGGTGATCTCGGAGCCGCGACGGTGCCCCGAGGGGTGCGTGCGTGTGCGAATGGGTGTGCGGGGGAAGGAGAGGGGGGCACGGAGGGGAGGAGGGGGGGGTGTTAATCTTTTTTGGCTCCTGGATGCGCGGCTCGCTCAAACCGCCGAGAACCCTGCTGCTTTTTTTTTTTTTTTTTCCCTTTTTTTTTTTTTCCCCTTCCTCCTTCCCCCCGTATTACACGTTTCCACTCCAAATTGCTGCTGGATGAAAAATGGTACAAAGATACCCCCAGCGGCGGCGCGGCGAACAGCGCGGGCAGCCCCGGCCCCGCTCCCGCACCGCCCCGGCCAGACCCTACCTCCGTGAGACCCTCCCGGAGCGATGCGGGGACACTCCACGGGGAGGGAAAGCGGGTTTTGGGTTGGGGGGGGGGAGGAGGGGGGGGAGGGTGTCCCTCCGGTGTCTCCGTGCTGCCACCCTGGCGTAGGGGAGGGGGTGTGAAGTGTTGCCAACACGGGAGGCAAAGGCTGTGCACACCTGCCTGCGCGAAGGCTGTCGCCGCTTACTAAATTATACCTGTGTGCAACACTCGACTATTTCACACGGGTATAATTTAGTAAAGAAACCATGATCTTACTTAGACTGTCACTGTCTGCACACAAGATATATTTGACTTCCCCCCCCCCCCCCCCGCTGTTTCTTGAAATCGGTTAATTATTTTTCATTCATTGCCTACTTTCTATTTTTAATTGAGGGGGGGGGAAATATTCTGTGATCTTGGCCTTCATGTTTTCTAGGATCACAGTAGAAAATGAAAGTTGACAGCTCCGGGTACGTGGGGAGAAAGGAAGGCCAGATCAGAAGGGAAAGGAAAATAGTCCTTTGAATCCTGAACGGTCTATTCATTTTTAAAGAACAGCCACAATCACATACTAAAAGATTATAAGCATCCTGAGAAAAAACCTCTCCTAGAGAGCTCATTAACATCTCCCGTTATTTGAGGCAAGGCTTCCCTTCACAATGTGTTAGAAATCTGTATTTTGTTGCATTAACATCCACCTCATTTTAAAATATTGACGCTAATCAAGCAGGGCACACCCACTCGTGTTTCCAAGCATACAGTCTCAGGCGAGGTCTGAAGGTGCCCGATAATTTCATAAGCTTTTACATCCCTCACCGGAGAGCACGTCCCCGTGGAGCAAAGGCCAGTCCCAGCCACACTGGGCTATCTACGTCCCTCAGTCCCACTGGGGATCTATATCTAAATGTCCATGACAGGGATGACAGGATACAGCAACGGTTTATCCTGTGACATATCTGTGTATGGGGATAATTGTGTCCTGGACACATTTTTCAGCCTCTAAGTATCAATTATTATTATAGTCCATGATTAATTTTCAAAGTCCAGTATCCTTCAGTACTCCAAAATTTAACTCTTTTGCTGCCACTGAAAGCATATGGCTCTCAGATATGGGAGGAAAAAGGCAGAACACACTCTGCTGACAGAGCAATCCTATGCATGTTGTTATGTTATTCCCAGGGGAACACTAGAGGGAAAAATAGAAGGGTTCAAAACTAGAAAGAAAAGGTGCATTTGAACATCAATCACATGCCACCAGGCACAGATGAACCAATAGGCTAAAAACTATCACCAAAGAGGGCAACACCAGGTGAGCTGTTCTGCCATTCTTCATCCGTGTAAAACCCTGGAGTAGTTTTATCTTTGGGTTGGGTTTTTTTTGCACTGAAAAGTAAGAAATAACGGTGACGTAAAATAACCGCACCTGTATTGTGACTTTATGAGTCACTGGAATCCAAGTGTGCAAGGTTGTCCTCGTGCTCTTTCAAGGCAGCTATATGTAGCTTCCTCAGGTTCTCCCAGCAATCATGTGGACACCTCACTGGATTTCTCCAAGTATCATTCAAGCATATTATCTCTACTAACTACATGAAAAAAAACCAACCTATTTACCCATTTGCCATAGTGTTTCAGGGGCAGAAGCTAATAACTTCCATCCAATTCACTACAATCCCACCTTTGGCCATCAAGATCCATCTCCACTTGTGCAGACACGGCACCAAGTTGCTGTTTGAGCACATCAGGGTGTTCTTTAACTCCCTCTCACAGCAGTGATAACGGTTCATACACAGCATCACTTTCGCTCTGGCCTGTCCCTCGGGTTGCGGTCCCTCTCCCAAACTTTCTCACCACCTTTCGCTCTACTCCCCTCCTCTGCATTTAAACACTTGTTACTTCTTCCCTCCAGGGACCTCAGTAGCACAACAGCTCTCTTCCCACCCAAAACACTGTCGAGGAAAGAGGAGTACTGGCTCATGGCGGGGGCCACAGGATTTGTCTGCGGCTCCAGGAAGCTGTGCAGGTCTAGAAAGGGATCTAGGGCTGGCAGAACAAAGCACAGGACTATTCTCTCTCTATTGAGATGTGATAGCAAGAGCTGTGCCCAAACATTAATGTGGTGATAACACTGCCTAAGGCCTGATGTGACTGTATGACTACTAGTTCCTGGTACTGATTCAGTCTACATCCAGTACGTCCTTTCAAGACATAAGTGGCCTGTACACACATTTATTTATACATACATATACATACATATGTATATAGAGCATTTGGACTCATTCGAAAGAAGGGGGAGAAGAGCTTGCAGTCGATTAGAACTTTGCTAAATATGTTTTAATACCTTGCATGTCAAGAAATTACACTTTTATTAAAATCTCAGGAATGCAAATCTGGTTTAAAGGATGGCATTAGTTAATATTTAGCTTGGCTGAGTCTTGACAGGGATGTGTTTTCTGCATTTATTAAAATAATGCAAAGAAAAAGAGATAAATTTCCACAGACTGAAAATTCATGGAAATGTCAAAGTCCGGCACCCTGCAATATTCTAAGATTTAACTCTGCTCCATTTTCTCCATTTTAAGAATATGAAGCCCTTCATACAACACTTCCCTAAGCACCTAACTTCTAAAAAGAGCAAAAACATACAATCAAAAGCCAAAAAGAAGCTACCAACTAGCAATCCAGGCTAAAACACGTATCTGAGGTATATAAAGCACGCACCTGAAGCATTAATGGCAAGAAAGGTTTTTGTGTGGCACAAGTTTCATGAACTTAAGATATAACTTAAGATAGTAACACATTTTGCTTTCAAGTATAGATTTTATCAGTTTGTATTTCTCAAGAAAAAAAGATTAACCTTCCTAACAGGTAAAAAAGGTGGAAATGTTTACATATGTAAGATTCTAAATATTCATTAATTTGCTTGTCTCGGGATAGGTCATTAAATTATTTCTTGCAAGTGACTTCATTAAGTATTTTCCTTGATTTCATGAAACTTAAAGATTACTCACCTCTGTCCATTTATATTCTTTAGATTGCCAAATTTTTAATGAAATTATAATGCCTGTCTGTAAGCTCCTTTAGTTAGCTGTAACTGCTTAGTTATTGCCATTCATTTGGTTTAACCTTGTCAAGAAGAGAGACACTTAGGGAGGCTGTCCTCCTCCCAGCATAGCCATTAAAGCTCTTCACAGAGATACAGGGGACTGACAGTCCCTCGGTCACTTCAAACACTCATCATTACTTGCTTATCATTTCTCTTCTTTAATATTGCTCTTTTGTACTAAATCAACCAGTTCTAATACATGCTTTGCTTGTATAGCCAACAACTCGTGAATGCTCGGACTTTCACGTATCAAAAGTCAAGAAAATAAGATCATAGAATGGTTTGGGTCGGAAGAGGCCTTAAAGATCACCTAGTTCTGACCTCACCATGGGCAGGGTGGTAGCCTGTGGATTTCAACTTCACCTGCATTCACTCCACAGAAGTCCCCAAGCCTATTGTCACACACGTGTGTCCGTAGCACCACTTCCACTGCAACACCTGACTTAGTGTCAGGGTGAGTGGTTACCTTCCTCCCAGCCTGGGATGGGAAATGTGCGTTTTGTCATCTGATAGGATTTGTGTTCTGACATCACAGACGTTGTCCTTGGTGACATCCACTTTTTATCATTAGCACCTTCTGCTGGAATATTTAGTTAGCTATGTTGTATCTCTGCACCATAGATTTATTTTGCATTTTCATTTAATTAACAGCCATGACCAATGGTCTGATAGATGGCGAAGCATTCTGTGATGTAGAATCCTGCTAGATTAAAAACTTTGCCAGAAGGTTTTGAACACCCTGAATTGGCCTAAACTTCTCAAAGGTGATTTTCTTTCAAGTACTTGTTTCTGAAACACAGCACTCGAGGACATGGGACGAGGAAGCAAAGAGGACCCAAGGACAAGACAAAACCTGTTCCTACAGACTCGCTCGTCTCTAGATGTTACCCCACATTACCTAGATGCTCAGATGACCACAGTCCTCCCACGGTTATTCTGAGATGCAGAATTTCAGGTTCTTTCAGGTGCTTTTAAAGGACTCGTATCAATAAAGAAAGCCATTGCCAATGTTCTTACTGGAACTTAATCAGAAGATTACAACACATTACAACAGTGCGCTTGCCAGGGAACTCTGCATTAATTATAAAATCCATTTCCTTGTTTATGTGGCTGTGAATACTTTTAGCCCAGACGAGTTTTATGACTTTGTTCCTTCCCAAAATTTCAGTTGTTCTTTGAAGTCAGAGTCTACCAGTACCTCAGCTTGCAGTGACCAAACAAAGGAAAGCATGGGGGTAGACATTATTTTGGTTTTTTAATTACAAAAAGCACTTATACAAAGAGTTTTCTGTTTACACTCTGTGAAAGTCTAACTATTTCTAGCTTTGTTAATTAAATTAGTTTAAACCTGCAGTTGAAAAGAGCACATACTCTATCCTACTTCTGACGTACTGAATTTTAAAGCATACAGGGACATTCTCAGCGGGAGCTGATGCTCTCAGCCAGTATTACATACAGTTTATATTCATTTAGACCCAGCAAAGAAATGACAGAGAACTATAGGCCAACTTCATCTGTGATGTAATGAAATGGAAGTTAAGAGGAACATCATCAGAGAGTTTTGTTTCTTAACACCTAACCTCAGCAGAAAAGTAAATACATAGGCTGGATTGTTAGCATTTGGAAACAAAAATAATAAATTGTTTTCTGTATGTATATACTGAAGAATACCTTTTAATTTTTTTACCAGCCAGTTTCCATAAACAAGGAAAGCTTCAACATCTGTGAAATAAGACTCACTGAAACCTTGACACTCTATTCGTACTGATAAAGCATTTTAGGTCCTTATTTAAATCAGTCAGTAATAAGATGATTGTGAAATACATCATGATTTTACTACCAGCTTCTCTTGGCATCTGTTTGCCTCCAGTTATGACTGCGCTGATAATTTGGTGACCGATATAATTAGCCTGGCTGTCATTATGGCTGTTGGCCAAAAGAGCCAAAGGTGTTTCTTAAAATTTCTTTTCAGCTGCACCAAATAACATGATTCATTAATTAAAACTCACACAGTCCCAGTTAACTCCTGACAACTGAAAAAATGCAATTTAAAAACACTTCTAAAAAGCAGTAAACCACTTCCAGCCTGGCTTTATGTGAGCTGCGTTTGAAAGGGGCTGCCAGTCTTGGTTTTGGACACCGGGCTGGGAGCAAGGGGCAGAGCCCTGATCTGGCTTTGCTGGCGACCGGTTTGGAGACCTTGAGTGACCTATTATATATTTCCTTCTTTTTTAACTCTATCAAATCCATATCGGTTCTTCTATCACCAGGGCAAAGACAACCTTCCCATACCAAGGAGGAGGAGGATGGCCAAGCAGGGGAGGAGAGGCAGGTCAAGAGGCGGTGTGGGAGCGGGCAGCAGCGCGGAGCAGCCCGGCTCCGGCGCTGCCGCCTCTGCCAGCCCCGGCACGGCCGCCTCTGCCAGCCCCAGCTGTTTGGCACCGACCGGCGCAGCCGTTTGCAGGTGCAGCGGCGGGTCCGTGTTGCTACGGGGCATTGATAGACCTCTGAAAGAGGCCAGGCGTCAGAGAGAGTCGTGGGGGACAAACTGTTTTTGTGGAGGAGTCGATATAAAGTGTTTATGAAATTCTGCTATAATAAGTGTTCGAAAACAATGAACCGACAGGGAAACGCTTTAGAAATGTTCCTGTATTTGGCGGGAATTAATCAGTCTCAATAGTGATGGGAAACGCAGGAGATAGTATCAATATAAAAATGCCATTGTACAAACAGTGATGTATTTACCTGCTTATCTTAATAAGTTTTAAAGCTCGCAATCGGAGAGGATCAAGGGGCTGCAGCACCTCCCCTATGAGGACAGGCTGAGAGGGTTGGGGTTGTTCAGCCTGCAGAAGAGAAGGCTCCAGGGAGACCTTATAGCGGCCTGCCAGTACTTCAAGGGGGCTACAGGAAAGCTGGGGAGGGACTCTTCATCAGGGAGTGAAGGGGTAAGAGTTTCAAACTGAAAGGAGGTAAGATTTAGGTTAGATATAAGGAAGAAGTGAAGGGTGGTGATGACGCTGGAACAGACTGCCCTGGGAAGTTGTGTTGAAGTGTTGAAGGAAGTGTTGAAGGCCGGGTTGGACAGGGCTTTGAGCAACCTGGTCTGGCGGGAGGTGTCCCTGCCCATGGCAGGGGGGTTGGAAATGGGGAATGTCCCTTCCAACCCAAACCATTCTACGGTTCTACGTCTGGAAATCTGACTCACTGCACAACGACAAACGACACAAAACTGGCGTGTATGGTATGGCAAGAACAGAGAGGCAAAGCAGAGCCATTATTAATAGCCCATTAATATTATTCCCACAAAATCTAATTATTCTAGTGATTTAATAGTAGAGTAGCAACAGCAGAATTTTTTACTCTAGCTGTCTAATGGATGCATGTTAGATTACGTGCCTTTGTGTCTCTGGCTACACACAAACACGTGATAGTACTAGATCTACAGTACCTGGCTGTCAAGTCCCAATGGAAAACTGGAGACACAAACAGCACCTCTGCTCTATGCAAAATATCTGCAGATAACTCTGTCTGCTATGACAGGAAAAATACAACCTTAAGAAGCCTTAGTTGGCATCCCTGCAGGAAGACAGAGGAGAAAACGGAAAGTAGAAAAAAAAGAAAGAAATTGCAATAGAGAATTTGCAGCATTCTAGAAGCCTATTATTTAATTTATGTCATAACCTAGAAGAATATATTATCCTCTATATTCTGTGGTCATGTCACAGTACACACTCTGCATGGACTTTGCTGTACTTTATACAAGATCTGCTAGAACCATCTGCAAGTTAAATCTATATAAATACTGCGTAATACCTATCTGGGGCTAAATTGAATCCCACACCCAGAAAGGCATGACTTTGAATTTTAATTTTCAAATTTCTAGGTGGTTTTGGTTGCAGAATACTACTTTTTTTTTTTTTTTTTCCCCACATCTGGCATTTGCAGAACTTAATGAACAATGTCTCTAGCATTCAGAATAAGCACAAGAGAGCTTAATCTCTTTCTGTGTAGCAAACTTTGGCATTCCCTTGCTGTAGAAAATGAGCACAGTAGTTCTCAACAAATAGTTTCTCCAGCAAGATGAAAGACTTAATCAGTTTTCTATTTTTCAGACCTTTCACTTTTCTTTCTTATTCCAGACGAACAGGACACCCAAATTTCCTATTACTTTTAATAACGATACCATAAGATTTTTTGCTGGTAAATATGATATTATTCCAGGCTGAGGAAATTATTCCTGTAGCTGAGAAAAATAATCAGACCCATCTGTGGTCTGTACATCAGCCAGGAGAGGGTGCAGTCAGTGTGGCTACAGCTCCTACTCGACCGAGCTGGTCACCGCTGCTACTTCAGCTTTTTTTCTAGAGGTGGGCAAATGCAATAAGGCAGTTAATGTTACGTTACGGGTGCAGTTCAATGCTAAATAACACGTACAAATTGCACGGCATCTGTTTTTCTCAGTTTCTCAGTTTCTTTATTCACAACTGCTCGCAGCGTTTCTAGCAATGCAGGGCTTGTGCGGCACACGTGTGCTTCAGAGACTGCACGAAACGCTCGCAGGCTCACCTATCTTATGACTGCAAATTTAAGAGAGGTAAAGCGTCACAGGACTAAAAAAAAAACCAGGACTAAAAAAAGGTGCATTTCCTATCAGAGTTTATTTCTATTTTATCTTCACGCCTTTATTCAGGCTTCAGTCAAACAAACTTCAACTGAAAGAAACTGAATATATTTCTCTGACACTGTGAACATCAGCTTTTTGAGATGATGTAAATTACAGAGGGACTAAGAAACATTTGGAAAGGGGGTGTTGCAGCAGCTCTTGTTAAAGGGGGGATTATCTCAAGGCCTTATTTGCCTCCTTCCACAACCACCTGCAGGTTAAACAGTCGTGGGTGATGGGACTGGGTGCTGGGCACGGCTGCTGAGCAGGCAGCTCTGCCTTTTGTCTTGTAAATATTCTGCAGTAAGGCAAAATTAGCAGAGATGTAAATAAGACTACATCTGAAGAAGCATGCAAGTACACCTGCTACAGTCCTTGCAGTGCCTGGTCTACCCAACTGTCTTGGTGGCCAAAAGGAAACACTGGGATTTAGGCAGAATTTAGGCTGTGGGCACCTAAGCCCAATGCTTCAATCAGCCTATAACTCTGCTACATGGAGTTCAGCACGTACAGGATAAATGAAAACACAAAGCTGTGCTTGACAGTGCTGAATCATAGAGGTGAGCAATTATCAAAGAATGAGCACAATGTAATAATCGCAAGATACACAGCATGAAAGGTTTTATCACAGGTGAAAATGAACACATTTACACAAGATGGAGCTGAAATTTGAGTCTAAAATGAAGGACATACTTTTCCTTTTGAGGAAGTATTTGTTGATCTAAAGATCAAGACAATTGTGCATGTCTCATTAGCACATGCTAAATGAATTACAACCTCCTTCAGCATTACCTGTGCTTTGCTTGTAGGTTCCCTCTCAAAGATTAGACAAGATAAAGCACCTTGCCTTACTGCACCTATCTGACAAGATGACATCTCAGAGTGGTTCAGTAAAATATGACGGTGAATTTTACAGGTCAATAATCTCTGCCTAGTATGAGTGAAATCAGAGCTGTCCACTCCTTTCCTACAGAGCTACCCGCGATGGAAACAACGAGCAACATCTCAATTGCAATGCCTCAAATCTCAGTACAGTCCCTGCAGCCATCTAGTTCATCAAAGTATGAAACAAGCTGAGGAGAGCTCATGTTCAATGATGCTCTGAGGGAAAATGACTGTCTGGCATCAGCACTGGAAGTAGGATGTGGCTGACTGATGATTTAAGATTGTTTTTTGAAAATACTGGGTGAATTGAGTAATTTGAACCAATCACAGAATATAACGCGCAACACAACATTCTTCTACCCTGCAGTCTCCCTTCTGGGAAATCTGGAGTGGTGGTGAGTGCATTTATCAAGAAAATAATGACCCCAAACAGACTCCTTGAAGCCTAAGGTTTTTGGTGTTGTTTCTTTTATAAGAGGACTCTAGGGAGCTAATTAGAAGGAAATAGCTCCTCAATGTCCTGAGTGAACTCCCACCGAGCAAATAAACAATTTACTGACTCACGCAACTACAGACATCCAAAGATGGTCGTCTTTATGACATGAGTTTTGCAAATATGGAACACAGAGCAGCACACAGAGGCAATGTTTGATAATGAAGAAAACGGTGTATATCCCAGGATTCACACTTGTCACAATTACTCCAATTTTTTTCTTTGAATTGGGAAAACTAATTGAGATATACCAAAGAGGTGTACAGTACTGTATTTTACTCAAAGTGAGGTTATTTCCTACCTATTTTTATAGCCTTTAACCCATTTAGCTGCTATGTTATGTTCCATTCATTTTTCTGGAGAACAGGAGTTATGGGAGTTTGGGGTGTGGACATTTCCTGGTTGTCAGACAACAAATGGTCTAGAACCAGCTTTGAAAGCACTTGGGTTTGCAAATACTGAACCTTTTTCACTTTCTCCCCAGAGCAGAAGGCCAAGGATTTTGATCAACAAAGGAATAAAGTGATGAGAATGGAAAACAGTGACAGCGCACGTCTTCAGAAGGTATAGAGACCCAGGAATAACGTCAAGTATCAGAGGGAGGTACGCCAAGGAGTAAGGGCAGCACATTAATATTTAGACTGAGCATCATCAGAAATGTCCTGTCAGTGTGATGTGTGGAATTATCCTAAGGGAAGTAACTAAAGCTCATTGCTGACAACCAGCGCTTTTCAACATTTCGAGTTGGCAGCTCTGTATCTATGCCACACATTCTCATCAGCCCTTTCATTTTAGGATAAGCACAAGAAAAGAAAAAAAAAAGAGTATATAATCGATAGCAGTGATAAACCTATATGAAATGGCTTTGCGTTTGCACCCTGGAAACGTCCTGTTTATATTTTATTACTCATCTTAAGGCCTTGTATGAACAGCTCAAACATATCTGAATATTTGGAAGGAACCTTAAGAAAGTACTGTTGAAATAACTTAGCTACTGTGGCAGGATGCAAAGCTAAATCACTTATTGTTCTCATTGCCGAATATCTCCAGTTAGAGTCCTGTTCTCTTAGGATTCTGAGGATATTTCTTGTGGCCCATGGAGAGAGGGGAAAAAAGAGGTCTGGGATAATAATAAAAGCTAAACACACTGGCACCATAGTAAGCAATACATACATTCACTCACATCCAGTATCCTTTCTTAATGGTTCAGTTCCCTTGTGCTTTTAACATGCACTCTTTAAAAGGGCTTGTCAAGACAAATTGTCTTCCAAGAAAAAGAGGCAATTCCTTAATATAATTTGATAATCAGCATTTCCTAGGGAAATGTATTAAATTCCAACTGCTCAATTCCTCTCCATTCTATCCGCATTGCCTCCCTTTCTTTTTCTCCTGCTGATGTCTCAACACATCCTCTCTACTGATGTCCATAACGGTTGGGCTACCAGAAGCTGTGAGCAGAACCTATCCTAGATTTTTGCATTTCACACTTTCTGGAGCTTGTGAAAGAAGCATCCAAAGATGTTCATATGGGGCATCTCTATCCCTGACACTTTACCAATTGCTCTTCTCACTTTTATATGACTGAGGTTAAAATCTGAGATGAACATCTTCTTCATGGAATCTTCTCAGATCCCACCTGCAGAGTTATGACAATTTAACGTCTATATTACATCATCTACATCTGATACTTCATGCATTTATTTAAAAAAAACACTGTATAACTCAAATGCACATAAATATGGATTTGCTAATTAGCAATGCTCATTCTGTAACTACAGTTTGAGCACCTTAGGGAATAAAACACTTAGTTCCGAGCATTTGGGAGGGACAGATTCTCAGTTGCGTTGCCTGAACTTCCTGAAAACAAAACACACATTTGATACGTAGTGGTCAACCCACTAAATACTGCAAATGCAAGAAGAATATCTGGTGCTTGGAAATCCTTACCCTGTTCTGCCAGTGGACTACCCAACTGAGATTTCACCCTCACTTTTTCATCATGGTTTACCCTACACCTGCAACTATCACATGCAAAAGCAAAAAGTGGTGGTTACTACTTTCTTATTTGTGGTTTGGCCAAGCTTTCACATTTTAGAGAACGAGACAGCTCGTGATAATTAGTGATCCAACACAACTGTGGCTAAACGTTCTCGTATTTGTTTGAATAGTATCAGTACTTTGGGGGAAAAAAATAACACGTAAGCTTTTAATGTATTAAAGCAACAAAAATTTTAAGTGGAACACTAGACTAGGAAAGAGAAAAAAAATTATACACATATTCTATGTTATATTACCAGCCTTAACAGATGATACCATGATCTAGAAAGGATTTTACCTCATACAGGTCAGCACAAGTTATTGTTGCAATTCAACTAACTTGGACACAGTGTTCAGCACACAATACCTTGATAGATTAAGACAATGATGTGAAATAGGGCAAATAATGCTGAAATTATTTGTCTCTTGTCCTCTTTGTGTTTGGGGCCTCTGAAAAAATTATGAGTGAAAATTATTTGAGAAGAGATCTACAAAATATTGTTCACCACATCAATGCTGGCATAATTCGTATCTGATTTATAAAAGAATTTTGCTAAAAGGAATATTTAGAGAGTTCATTCTGACTAGATATCATCCAAAAGAAGATTTATATATTTTAAGATTTAGATCATTGGATATTGGTGAAACGTGACTGCATATGACTTCCAATTTCATTCTCCTTTTTTTGGGCAGTTCTCAGAAAAAAAAGACTTCCAAACCAGCAATCAGTTATCTTTGATTTAAGCACAATTTTCTGTCTACTTAATACACACAAAAAATAATTCAAGAGAGCACAAAATGTGTATTTGACAGGTTTCCAAAAGACACCAGTGCATTTTAATATTTTTGCATTTACAGGCATAAATTCATGGGTGGCTCTCATGCTAGATGACTTGAAAAAAATATCTCCTATAAAGATTATTCATTTATTCAGTATTTTAGTTGCATATTCTTCATGCGTTATTTCCTGCAATGCTTATAGGATCACGATATTCAGAGACTCTGTTACTATTTACCCATACAACAACATTACTACTGGAAAGACCAAGAAAATGCTGATTTGCAAGGGTTTTTTTTCATAGAACAGACTGTAATGATTATAACAGTCTATGGTAACTCTCTGTAAAATATGACTGGCATAACTATGCCCTAGAGAGCAATGGTTAAATAATAATATACATACATAATGTCATTATTATATTGATTTATACAGATGTGATATTACCTAGAGTCTACGTGAAAGAAAAAAATTGACGTTAATAAAATGGAAAACTGGTTGTGTAACTTATGCAATCAGGAAAAAAAAATTAAACCAATGCCAAAAACCATTATTACATTATTCTCAGTCTCACATCTATGTTTGAAAACCCCCCTGAAGGAAACATTTTATGAATAAAAGAGCAAACGACCTCCCAGATCAAACTTCTTGCTCTTCACAGCTGGCTTAATTTGGCTTCATCAGGAAAAGAAAAAAAAAGAAAAAAGATTTGTCTAAACAAACCCATCTTAACACAAGATCTTTTCCCCAAAACAAATCACCTCATTATTCGTTCTTTAGGAAACTATGGGCCATCAGCAGTGAATGACAGGTTCTAGAAATGCAAGAAATGCACCATTTCTGAAGGAGGATTCAAACTCATCCTAGCCTGCACCAGGAACTTGTGAAGCTATGTAGCTCTACCAGCTGTACAAGAAATAAAATAAAAAAAAAGAAGCAGGAACACGCTCATGTACTATGAGTTGGTACACACAGACGTTGTTATATTTGTAATAAAATTCTTGAAGGCATAAAACCCCACATAAAACCAAGGTTAAGGACATTCTGACCAGTCATTACTGCAATCAACATATGTTTCTCAAACTGTTTTTTGACTGAAATAAAATTGAGGCCAGAGGACAGCTGCAGGCTTATGGCTCCTACTGAAAGGAACAGATCTATTGAGACAAGATCAGCTTTTGTATATTTTTGTTCCTGTTACACATCCAGATCATATTTCCATTGATTAATAGCCCAAACTTCTCTCTTTCAGAACTGTGGTGATGGGATGGCCAGACAGAAAATATACTTTTGCTTAGATTATGTCCCAATGTCTTTACTGATTCCTTAACTCATCTACAGCATAGCTTTTTAAGATGATAGTTGGTTCAGAAGGACAGAAAATTATAATATTAAGGGAGCTGTAATGGAAGATATAAATCTTTGCCCTTCTTCAGATTTACTATTTGATTGTTCCAATGATATCATTGTGTGAGGCATGTAAAATGGCATGAAGACAGAAGGATGGATGGTAAACTCAGAGGAAGAAGTTAAAAGCAGGATTTTTCTGCAGTTCTTTCTTCAGGAAAATGCAAAGAGTTTAGAGCGTGTGTACCAAACTTGGACTTCATTTTCTAGTGTATGTTATAATGTGCAGAAGATACAGTTTTATATGCTATATAAATTTCATAAATCAACTAAATTCCTCGGATTATGCCACATACCAAAAATAAGACATCAGTCCCATCTGATTTCATGAAAGCTAGCGGCCTGAACACAATCAACTCTAATACAGGGTGGAAACAGGCAGATAAAGCAAAACTTATCAGCTAAATAATACACTCAGTTCAAATATACCAAAAGAAGAAAAGCATTGAGAGTCTTTGGACACTATATGTTACTACATAGGTATATTCGGGATACCCAGAATAATGAATGGAACACAGTAGCCCACAGGAAAAAAACATAAATCTGAGTCAGCGAAGAAGGGCACTCAATGTCTGTTCCTGGCAGTGTGATGTTAGGATTGAACTAAGCTAACTGCTAAAACCAGAGAATGAATCAAGAAGCGGAGAACTTCTGATGTGAAGAGGAAGACAGGCACAAAATAACTGTTAGACCTTACGAGGGGAATCTGAAAAATATCCCACAGTATCTGAATTCTGTTCTGTCTTCAGAAGTCAGGCATAGTTACCTCTTCAAAACACGTCTCGTGCACCAAGGTCACCTGCATCTGGCAAGCAAAGATGCTCCAGTGATTGCATCATGGGTGCTGGCTGGTTTGTCCCTGACAAACTAGGAAGTCAAATCAAGATAGAATAAATATTCCCCTTCTAGTTCTAAATCCACCTAACAAGGCAGAACTGCGGATGGTATAGACACATAAGGACATACAAATGCTTCAGGAAAGGTTCCACTCAGCATCTTCAGGGCTCTATTTTAACAGTTAAACAAGTGCAAAAAAAACGACTGATACTCTCCTTTGAAAGCTGCCGTGTGCCATTGACAGCTGAGATGATTTACAGGAGCCATCAGCCTGTGCTTCTCAACAGTTCATTTTTATTCAAGAAAACAAAGTAAATGGGTTAAACACTAGGCACTCCTGCTGTCTTAAATCATGAAATAATTGTGTCGAAATTGATCATGACCTTGTGTTGTGCCTCTCTAACTATCTCAGAACTATTCTTCTGAAGCAAATCAAATCAAAACAAGCTACGCTCCCAACTAAGAAGAACCTCATATCAATAACAGATTTTCCTTTCCACTAGCATCACCACTCCCAGTCTGATAATGTCTGCAAATTAAAACATCCAGCAACATTTAAGCACCATATATCAAGTAGAGACTTGACAGGGATTCCCATCAAGTGCTCTGTGCTAGGTAAAGAGAAGACCTTCAAAAGAAATTTGATTGGTGATATATTTCTCAGGTCTAGAGAGGCTTCATATTGTGCCCTAATGTATTACTTCAGTACATCATTTATATGCTTCTCCCATAGCATCAGTCACCACTAATGGCCTAAGACCTTTCCTATCCTTCACACAGTACTCATCAGAACTGGTTCCTCTCAACATTTTTGTCCCTTTTTGACCAAATCACCAATTGCCATCTGAATTCGTTATCATCAAAACATGACAGCTACAGAGTTAGCTGTCGTAAAGCAAGATTACAATCCTGAAAGCAGAATTCTGTTCCTCAGCTTCAGTGGGGAGCTGTGCAATGCTGCTTCCACATCGCAGAGGTCCTCACCTCTCTGACTGTTTCTGGTGTAGTGAGCAGCTGCTCAGAAACTCCAGCAGTGTAACTGGCTGGTTGCAGCCTTTCCCTTTCAATCTAAAAGACAAAAAAACCCTTCTTTTTAATGTACTCCACATGCAAACCCATCATCACTTTACTCTGGAGAAGTATAAATGGCTTGCACTGCTAGCAATACAGGTCTTTACAGCAGGGGAATAGAGGGGCTTGGGTAGTCTCTGCTTCCTCCTTCCAGAGCACTAAGAGCAGCCTTTCCAGGAGTGCTTCCGCATCTTCTGCAGGATGTCTCCCTAAAAGCTGCCAGAATCAGTTCTCTTCTACCTCTTCCGAGTCTTTCCCCAGTACAGGTTGCAGTTTTAGCACAAAAAGTCTACAATCTGGTTTTGACTGAAATAGTGTAAAGCTGAAAGGAGACCTTCCTAAGTTCTCACTTCAGTCCTGCTGATACCTCCCAAACGAGGGCCGAGCTATTCTTCAGCAATATTTGCCATGCAAAATGTACTTTGTATTGCCACTATCTGTCCTGTGCTTCAACCCAAAGAGTAATGCCACCATTCTGGTATAATTGACATAATATAGAATAGCTGGTCGTTATAAATCACGATGTCCTAATGACGGGTAAAAAGAAAAGTAACATTTATGTGGCACACATAATTCACAGCACATTTATATTGGCATTTTTCAAGAGCTGAAAAGGCATATAGATAGAGGGTGAAAAAGGAGAAGTGAAATAAAGAACTGTGTGATATACTCACAGGATGTCTGTTCTGAGCACAGACAAATTTCTGAAAACTTTTTAAAGGTCACGGATACTCAAGTTCACACTGAAAACTTCAGGTTTTTCCCTCCTCCTTGTTGACGTTAAAGTGTCCTCTTTTGTGATTTCACACCATGGCTAAGCTAGTTACGAACTTACTTAAGTTCGTTGTTACTATTCAAGAATTACGTATATTTATGATGCAACATACTACTGTAGTAATAAATAATAGTTTACTTCAGGTTTTCAATTAGTGACTGCTGACATGAAATATGGTGCAGAACACAGCAAATTAATAATACTAAATAGAAATAACAACAAGAGACGTAACTGTGCATAAAGTACAAGGAAGCTGCATCTATTTTAGTAGAATTGGCTGGGTTTTAGCAGGATTTAATCAGCATGATGAGAAACCTCCTGCGAGCATGTGAACTTGGATATCTGAAGAACCTTTATTTCCAAGTTTGGAGTTTTTTTGGTATGATTACTGCTGTGAGAGATGAGCAGGTTAATGACAAGACTGTAAAATAAAACTCCACTTAGAAGTCAGAGTAACTGTAGCAGCAAGTACTGGCATCTTCCGAAAACTTAAATGAGTTTGCCAAAATGGTTACATATGTAGCAAGAGCTGAAAGTAAATCCAAGTCTATGGTCCTAAAGAGTAAGTGTAATCACTATTTTATCTCCATTTAAGTGATACATTAGGACAGAAGGAACACCACTGTGTTCCTAGCTGCACAAACAGATATTTAACAGTGGTAGCATTTTATGCAAACTACCCATTAAGCCACTAAGAAAGTGCCAAAAAATGCAGCAAAGTAATTAAATAATGGACAAGGCCTGAATTTTATTATAAGCTTTCCAAACCACACACACACGAAAAAGTCAAAAGATAGTATAAATTCAGTATTGTTTGAAATTCTCCGGCACTGTGGATTCTTGAAGTCCTGTACTCTGATCTGCTCTTTATTACTCATCCACAAAACATCTAGCAATTTTTATTACAAGTCCCATCCATTACAGTATTAAACTTAAATTCAATATACACTGCAAGGTCGTGATCCCACTGGTGATGAAAATCTGTGTCTGGTACAGTCTGCTTCATTTAAGGCTTAGAACTCTTGACCTACTTAAAAAAAACGAGACTCGCAAAAGGCACGCTTGGATGTCGGAAAGAGTAGACTTGGCATTAGTGTGGAAAGTTTACCTAGGATCTCCAAACGGTTTAATTGCACGCCAGACTCTATTTGTGAAGCCCTTTTGATGTTAGTGCTCCGGGAGAAAACCCCTCTGGTTATCTGATGTCAAAGTTGAAATTAGTCCTTCGGATCAAATAACGACAACAAATAAATATTTAAGCCAGGCTGCACGCGCATTATACCTGCCGCTGGCTACAGCAAGTCTGTAATCTTGGGAATCACTTCAATTTTACTCAATATTTGCTAAGTTAAGTTGTACTTCAGACTTTCTAGCACTGCACTGGCAAATGTAATAACTGGAATAATGCTGTTTTGCAAAAGGTAAATAACACATTCGGGGCTAAAGATACACTAAGGATTGGGTCAGAGTGACATAGTCCAACATGTGACACTGCTAAACTATAGAGAACCTTATATTCTTAATACTGTGAAAGTTGGGTACTTAACATTGAAAAAAACCCACATGATTCTTTACACATTTTCACATCTTTATCCCACTCCTCTTTGCTTTATTATTGTCCTTCCTCCCATCTTATTATTTTCATTGTTTAGCCTCTGAAATTGAGTGATTGCTTCATCTCAGAAGCAGTGTGATACTTTAAATTGTTTACATTTTAATTCTGGAGTAAGTAGCCAAGATTTGTCAAACAAACGATGTAAGGTATGCATCCTTGATGTATTATGTTAATTAATACTAATTGTGCTACTCCTGTTATCTCACCAGCCCTGTCTCTTACCACCTATTGTCCAGATAAGGACTTCCGTGAGATAACAAATCTAGACCAGTTACATCACCCATCAGAATGTAGAAAATTGCACAAAAACTGCCTAGTTATTGCCTAGCAACAGCATAGTACTGCCTTAGTATTCTGATTTGCCAAGGCAGTTTAGGTTGGAAAGCACCTTTAAGATCATCAGCTCCAACTATTAACCTCGCACTACCAAGTCCACCACTAAACCATGTCCCTAAGTATCACATCCGCACATCTTTTAAACACCTCCAGGGATGGTGACTCAATGACTTCCCTGGGCAGCCTGTTCCAATGCCTGACAACCAATAGGTGAAGAGATTTTTCCTAATGTCCAACCTACACCTCACCTGGCACAACTTGAGGCCATTTTCTGTCATACTTGTTACTTGGGAGAAGAGATTGACTCCCACCTCACTGCAACCTCCTTTCAGGTAGTTGTAGAGAGTGGTAAGGTCTCTCCTCAGCCTAAATAACCCCAGTTCCCTCAGCTGCTCTTCATAAGACTTGTTCTCAAGACCCTTCACCAGCTTCATTGTCCTTCTTTGGACACACTCCAGCACCTCAATGTCTTTCTTGTCATGAGGGGTCAGAAACTGAACACAGGATCCAAGGTGCAGCCTCGCCAGCGCTGAGCACAGAGGGACGATTGCTGCTCTGGTCCTGCTGGGCACAATATTGCTCGATACAAGCCAGGATGCTGTTGGCCTTCTTGGGCACATTGTTGGCTCACGAGCACATTGTGCCTCAAACATTGGCTTGCTGCCCCCAGGCTTATCTACAGTGAGCCTGGTTTTATCCCTTCACCCTTCTGAATCTAGGTTAAAGCTCTTTCGATGATTCCCGATAACTCCTGCGCAAAGATCTGTTTCCCCTTCGAGACAGGTGGACCCCGCCTGTCACCAGCAGCCCTGGTGTCATGTAAACCAATTCATGATCAAAGAAACCCAAAACTCTGACAGTGACACCAGGCTCAAAGCCAGGTATTGATCTGCTGCTCTTCCTCTTTCTTCCCTCATCATTCTCTGAAACTGGAAGGATAGAGGAGAACACAACTTGTGCTCCTGATACCTTAACCAGTCAATAAGCCAAGAAGATGAAGGGAATGCAGTATACTCTGGATGCCAAAGGACATCCAGCTCTACGTCCTACAGCCAGAACAAGCTGATTGTATTTGGCAGAAATCCTGAAGGTTTTCTCTGTCTGTCCATCCGGGCTGAATTCTTGCTGAATTCAAGATAGACTAGCACGAGGATTAATAATAGAAATTCTCTAAGATATTTTTCTTTCATGTCTGCAGAGGAAGATGACATTTTTCTTCTTTCTACACCCAGAACTCTCCTGTTGGAAGTATGGCAGTGGGCTAACAAAAGACTGACCCTTCCTCCTACAAGTCCATGGTGGAAGTCAGTGGTATCTTCATATTTAGTGACATCTTTATGGTTAGCTACAGAATATTTCTTCCACAGTGTGAAGAATTACCTTCAGGTCAGTCTTCTGTAACAACGTACCTGTTTATGAATGCTTATCAGGAATAAGGGTTCCTAGTCTGGCCTAATGAACTCAACTAGAACAGACAAAAATAGAACCAGGCTTCGAGCAAGGCTGCTGGGATTTGTAAACCACACTGGGAATGCAAGGACACCTGGTAGCAAAACAACAGCCACTGTCAGATACGCTGTTCTCACTGTGAAAACAATGGCAGAGGCCATTCCAGAAATTAAAACTGTGAGTGTATAATAACGGGTGGAAGACACATTTTATAAATGGAGACTGAAGAAAAGCGTTTTCAAACACTTAGGGACTATACGTGACATTCCCATTGTTAGGGATGGGAGCTGAGCCAAAATGGTTATACTCACAGGGAAGAGACAGTTTGGAACTGTTAAATGGAAATATTTTGTACAAAACGTGTAATTAAATTGTGGAACACTCTTTCATTGTAAAATACTGAGTCTAATAGCTTAGGAGGATGTAAAAAATACCTAGATATTGTAGACATAAGGACACATGCAATGTATCACATGCAATTACTCTTAAATAGTGTATTAGTCCATGTCGGTAGCACAGAAAAATACATCTTCCTGTTCAAGATACAGTGTTATCGACCACAGGTGTATATATTAAAACTGCTCCTTAGAAATACATGTCCAAAACTGGCAAAGCAACAAAATTGCAGAAAAGCCCACATTTTAACGCTTTAAGGAATGGTATAACACCGATCTTGAAATGCAAAGCTGAGCCTTGTGCTCCTGTTAAAAAGAGGTCCAAGGAGATTAAGTAAAGCACATAGAGAGTTAATTCACAGCTCATTGATGGAAACCTTGATCTACTGAGGGTAAAGCAATTAAATCATTGGCTACCTGAACCATTAGTGAGCAAAACTATACGGCTTGTAGATGGATTAAAGCTGAGGTGGTATTACAGGAATAAGCAGGTAGACAGGAGATGAGTATTGAATATGCCTTCCAGTCCACAGAAAGAAGCAAGTAGAATAAAAATAGCAAAAATCACCAGGCAATAACTTACAATTATTTGGCAGCACACAATGTTTTGAAGAGAGCAGAAAAATACAAAGTATAGGAAGGCAGGGAAAGTTTGATTTCTCTTTAGAGAAAGAACTCAAAGCTTGCCCTTCTCTCATACCAACACTAACATAGTGACACCTCATTATTTTGGAAGTTGCCGCTACAAACTGTTCTACCAAACAATGAGTAGCTGCAGTACCTGCTTCCCCTTCTGCCTTTGTCTCTGCAAAACCCATCAAGCTTAGTATATTCTCTTTAGAGCTCTGCTTTCTCTTGTTTTGTCCTACACAGAAATACTCATTTTCATGGGGAAAAAAAACCCTCAAAATAGCATATCTGAAGAAAGTAATAGCACTAGCAACTGTCACATTGCAGTAACACCAACTTTCCCTGAGCAAGGTCTGTCTCAAGCATTAGAGCTGTTAACATTCCTCTGCAAAGACATCAAAGCTGTTAATTTAACAATAGCTTCAAATTCTGAGAGGCCTTCTTTTCAAATGCACATTATGTTTCATGCAGTTGGTTAAAATTAATCTTCCTTGGATTCTGCACATTACATTTTACATGAGTAAACAACAAAATTAAGGTAACAGGAGATTTCAGGTACCAATCTTCCCTGAACACATTCAGTGACATGTCACGAAAGTGCAGCAGACCATAGAAAAGCCCAGATAATTGGTGACGTCAGCGTAAATTTTATATCTCTCTGCTGAAATACATAACATTTGCTGTAAATATTTAAGATTCTTCAGAACCTGAACAGCAAAAAGGAGATTTGAAATCTGTGAAAGAAATGCCAGCGTTGTCATGAGCTGTGCTCTTTTCTTGCTAGAATTTATTTTAATTAATACTCAAGTAATTTATTTACAGCTGAACCTGGTCTGATTCTGAGATTTAGAAGCAAATTCACTGTCATTCTGTACCTTGCGCAGCCAACATCTGTGGTGAATTATTACAAATGTCAGATTGGGAAATTTCCATGCTCACTTTGCACTAACAAAAGACTTAGGTGAAAGAAAGACAGCGGTTACTCTGATCCCAACAGCTGTATGAAAATTGTCCTACTACGAGTAAACTCTGGTTTCAATAAAGAACAAATCTGCTTACTGCTACACCATGCTTTTTGCTTAGAGTTACCAGGCTTTAAAATCATCTATTACTGCCATAGGTGACCATCACAATTTCAGCTGTAGTTCACATGCAACAAATGTTATTTCATGATTTAAGACAGCAGGAGAGCCTAGTGTGCAATCCACTTTACTTTGTTTTCCTGAATAAAAATGAACTGTCGAGAAAAGACTGTATTTCCTGAAAGGCTCTTGTGGATTTAGATAGCAAGACGTGTACGCGTAGCCAAAATATTCATTAGATTGTGCTAAGGAAAAAAGTGCAAAATTAAGGGACTTTACAAAAGGCAGAGTTTAAGAAAACTGATGTGAATTAAACAGAATCCAGAAAAATCAAGTGTAGTAAAGGAAGGCTATTACTAGCCATGCTTGTTCCAATGAAACGTCTACAGAATGTGTCACAAATGAGAAGAGGAGCTGGGGTGCAGAAGCAAGGGATGAGGAAAACAGTATCAAGGAGAGAATGACAGTGTTAAAAGGTACAGAGAAACTAGAATACAGGAAGATTATGTAAATTATAACAAGAGCCTGAGGCAATCAAAAATACTTGAGAAAGCCAAATTGAAAAATGAGCATCAAATAGTGCAAAGCATCTCAACTAATACCTAAAGATATTTTAAGCATAATTATACACCAAGCAACTGACAGGAGAAAAAGGTGACGGAGTGTAAAGGAACAGGAAGGCTATACAGCAATTATTCCTGTACCTATCTTTAAATCTGAAGAGGGCAGACATTTGCCTAAGACTCAACACAAAGAAACGATAGTGAGGAATTAAAAGAAAAGGTGATAATACCCAAACTGTCAATTAACTGGATTGTTGTTCTTAAAACCGGTAAGAGACCAGAGCAGAACAATGCTCATCTAGAAGTACTACATGAAGTAAGCATAGAAATTGAAGAAGGTGTAATGAAAATTTATATTTAGTACCATCATTTCAAGAGACTGGCATGGGGCCAAGCAGACACACAGCAAGAAATTACCAGTCAGTTCATTTCCCATTAGTTGTCGAGCAAGTCTTAGACAACCATTAAAAGGATCACAGTGGGGCTGGGGAGGAGGGGAACATGAAAATTCAGAGCATAATCAAGGACAGCTAATATTGTTTCAGGTCACACCTCAGTAACTCAGATTTCATTGAGCTTATTACTGCCTAGCCTGGCAAAGGGGTGCAGTAAATGTCAAAGATGTTAGTTATTTAGATTGTCAGAAAACATTTGACGAAGCTCCACATCTAGGAGGATCTTATCAGTGTTATAAACTAACAGACAATAAGCCCTAATGTGTCAGTAAGTTCTAAAATTTGGTTATTAAACATGCAGTGCTGCTGCAGAGTTCCAGGTGTTAGAAACCAACATAAAGGCAGGGAAAGAAAAAGCAACAGTAGACCAGGAGGGACTAGAATGAAGGTTACAGATCAGATACAACCTCACAGGGGTGAAGAGCTCTTCAGCCAAGTCACCCTCCAGGGCAATTTAGATACAGGGTAATTAGAGCTGCATCATCTTGACAACTGGATCCAATTAGTTACAACCAGGATGCAGAGGTGAGAAGAGGACAAGGGGGAATCACAGTGGGCGAGAGCGAAGGAATTCAGGTTGAGTTCTCCACTGTTCCTGCACTACCAGCAGGAACCCAGACCTCCCTTTTCTACCCAGATGGAGACACCTCTGGACACTCTCCTAACTCCCACCAACTGGTCAACACACTTCTGCCCCACAGGAAGGTCCCTTCTTGTCAATGGGACAGGAAGGGACAAATCATTTCTGGACGGTATCAAATGAGGACTGTTTGCACCTTGCTGTGCTGCTAACACCTATTCCTTTATGCTGCCTTGTCACAATCATCCAAGAAAAGGATTTCATTCAGTTACCAAGCAGAAAACCTATTTTCCTCTTCACAAAAGGTTTTTATGCATGGCTATCTGCATGATCACAATGACTAAGTATAGTTAAATCCCTGTCCTGAGTTTGGCAAAGCCCCAGGAAGGCAAATCCTGCAGGAGGACTCCCAAGGTGCCTCCTGCCTCGTGCAGAAGCCACTCCTGGGGCTGTGTGTGGAGAAAAGCACGCTGTGCTGGCCTCTGAGCTGGGCCCTCCTTGGTCTCACCAGAGGCAGCTTAGAAGGCAGCTCGTTTTATTCCTTATTCCCACACTCATTCCCTATGGCTGTGAAGTTGTGGGGTGAGGGACCACGAGCACCAGCGCGTGAGTCATGCTGCTACGCAGAAAGGGATGTCAGTAGAACAGGGGGAGAAAAAAAAGAAAAGAAAAGAAAAAAAGAGGGGAGGGGAAAAAAAAGTCACATACTCCTTCACTGTGCCCTCTGCCACCTCCATGGAGTGAGCAGCAGGCTGGTGCCTGATCAGCCTCTCAGCACTCTTGTCCTCCCTTCCCCTCTTGCTCTGATGCCGCACAACACGATTCTTCATAACCGAGCTTCCGAAGGTTTTACAGGGAGTCAGCCTAGGGCTGTGGGGAGAGGAGGGAGGGAGATGCACTGGTGGGAGGAGGAAGATGGGAAGGAGGGTGACAGCTTCTTTGGAGGCAGCTGGGAGAGCCCATGCCTTCAGGGGATGGGGATCAAAGGAGACAGGGCCAAGCACGGGAGCTGGCAGAGAACTCCCTCCAGAAAACATTAACAGGGAACGGGGCAGGGAGGAGAGGGGAAAGAGCCTTGGCTTCAACATCACTATGCATCAGCTTTAAACACGTGTTGGATCCTTAAGTCACGCTAGAGGAATCGTGGCATTCCTTCCACATCATGCAGGAAGGTGGGAGATTATTTCAGGTAGTCATTCCATCTGCGGCCTCCCACTCGGCAATTTCTGACGCTCATCTTGGGCAAGAACTCTACTAGCGAGTAAAATAGCACGGGGTTTCCATATGTGTAGATTACAACCGGTATCTAGGAGTTAATATTTCCCTGTGCAGGTTAATGTTCCCTGTACACAATCCTGCTTATGGATAATGAGTAGATGTGACCCCCACTCACACTGGAATATTGCAAAAATTCCTGTTTGGAAGGACAGAACTGAAGAAAATGGATAGCTATCACTGAAACAGCCTCTAGGATTATTTTATTATTATCAAGAAACTGTTTTTACGGAAAGAATTGTCAAACGCTTAACAAAGAGTTGAAGAACAAGTTAAATTTGAAGGAAGTTTCAAATACTTTCTTCCCTGCTTACAAAGTCGGGAGATGAAAATAAGACACAATAAATGCTGAAGTTTAATGAAACTAGGAGGGCCACATCTTCAGCTACAGTTAGTTTATGCAATTCCTTTGATTTCCAATAAGTAAAGGAGTTTACAGAAGCCAAGCCCCTTGCTTCGTATCTTTAAGATGCAGCCTTATTTGATGAGAGGTTTTCCTAAACTCAGGCTAAGAAACAGTCACGTGCAATTTTAATGAATCAGGCCTGCATTCCGTTTTAAGGTATTACTAGTATTATTATTATTATATTTTTCCTAAAAGGGCAAGTGAATAACTCAAATCCCATAACAGCTTTATTGCCAGGAAAAAATTTAAAAAGTAGTATTTGCATCATAAAACTTTTCAATTCTCTTGGAATTTGCTAAAGTGCTATTGAAGAGTTTTTAAGTAATTTGGTAAAGTACCATAGCAGAGTTTTTAAGTAATTTATTTGGCTGAATTAAATAGAGAGAAAGAGTAAGTTGATTTATACATGGGCAGATTTTTTTCCACTTCATTTTATTTAGAATAAAACCAAGGGAAAAGGGAAATTAATAAACCAGTGTTAAAACAAAACATCCCACAACACTACAAATTCCAAGATCTGCTTTTATAAGATACATTCTTTTATCACCCAAGTGCTGCTTAACGAATTACGGTAATAAAATTATTTCACTGGAATGATCTGGTTTACATAAGAATTCGTAATCTTTTCTTTGCCTTTTCAAAGAATATATGAAAACAAATTAGGAATTAGCTGCTAGGTTTAAAATAGTTGAATGCGTTAAGAAAAATGCAGATGTGTAATCCTGCAAATGTATGATAATTTAACATAAATAATTCTTGAATTAATTAAAGGATTTACAGGTTTGTGTTATGTTCTTTCTGATGGCTTTTCTTTTTGAAAGGATGATTCAGGATTAACATCCTACATATATCTGGCACATGTTGCCATATGGGTGGGTTTAGTGCACGCAGCTATTTACAGGCAAAATTTCAATCGTTTTGGCCTTCTCAAGGTCCAAGATCTGACACATTTTGTCTCATAGAGCCTTCATGGCTCTACAGTCTGACCACCATCCTTATAAGACAAGTGCTGGACAAATCAGAAGAATAAAATCAATTAATTTACACAGGTTTTTAACTGGCCTGAGATGATCTTAAGAAATGAGGGGCATGTCTCTTCTCACTTTGAGCAGAACATATGGATTCTGAAGTGCTGTTAGTCCTTGCCAAATTGTGTGTGTGTCACAGGGGAAGGCAGGAAAGAAGATGGATATTTTTTAATGTTCGTAAGATCTGGATGTAATTTTTGACTGTAGAACAAAAGCAGTGTCTCATTCAGCAAGATGACAAAAGGTTCTTTGGCACCTGGCATAAAATACACTTCTTGCAAGAACCTGGCATGAAAACCGAAGTGATGATGAGTAAAATGCCAGCGTCTGTGCAATAAAATCAGTGGTGCTGAATGTTAAACAATCACAAACAGAATATTAAACCTTCTAAGAACATAACTCCTCTTCTGTGAACGCCCCAAAATTAGGCAAACCTAAGCTTGACAGCTCCTTGGATATTAAGAAAATAAACAAACCTAATGTCCTAAGATCTTTACCACTACCTTTAATGTCCTAGGACATCAAGTAAACTGTGGGAAACTTATAATGCTACTTGTTAATGAATCACACAGGATAAAATTACATCAGTTCAGTTAATGGATACTGTTCTTTGCCAAATCTATAGCTTTAAATTTAATTACAGCTGAGCTTCATCAATCATACAACAAAAGAACACGGTGATGAAGAGTTGAACGCCAAGACCAGCCTCTAATCGACAGGCATTTCCCTCATACTCGCGCTTGCCCACAGTAGAGAACTGCGGTCCTTGACGTTTTATGATTAATAGCCACATCAGAAGAATTCAGTTCTTGCCCCACAAATACAGATATGAAACACAATGTTTAGGCTCAGACACAAGGGTTCTCTGATTTTGCAACTGCTTTACTCTATTGCTGCTAAACCACATCTCCTTGGGACAGTCACTTTTGATTATGTTTCCCCATCCATAGAGCACGCAACAGGCACGGTTCTATATCTTTCACAGGACTGTAACGATTAACCTTTTTACACGTGTTTGGCAGATCAAGGGCTCCTGAGACAAATGGAAGAAGTTCCATTCCCAGCAGCAGCCTGGACTAGCACTTCATAAAGAAAATCTCTGTATTGTGAAACATTCTTATTTCTGTGTAAAATTTACTGGGAGCAAAACTGGTGTGTGTCCTGCCTCCCATGTAGCTGGCATGACACAAAATGGATTTAAGAAAAAATAAAGCCTAATAATAGCTGCCTATTACAATCTAAATACACAAAATAACAAAATACTTCCCAGCAGTTTATCAAGTCCAGCATCATCATATCACAGGGAGAATAGGTTATGTTTAGACAAAGACTCAAGTATTAAGGACTACCCTCTTTCCCAGAAATCTCATCTCTGACTCAGCAGTGATCCTCACAGCTGTGGCCCTCAAAGCTCTCGGGAGCAGGCAAATACTCAGGACGGAAAATGCTCTTGGGGCGACCTTGTGCCTTCCCTCTTCCCCATTCAACACTCACTGAGGTTTCTATTCCTGCTTCTATCATCACAAGCATACAGAGGGGAGAAACAATACGCACGTTTTCCTCAATAAATACATGTATCTACAGAAATCTACATGTTGCCTACATGCAGGTAAACCAGAAGCACAACCCTGTTAACTGCTCAGCCAACACTTCTGCCGACCACAGGTACTTGCTCAAGCAAGCACAGCAGGAATGCCCCAAAGTGCAGCCACTTTCAGTAAAATGTTTATCTTCTAAAGCAGTAGGTCTTTAGATATTACTCCACTTCTTGTGTATAATTAAAAGCATATTATCTTGATTTTTCGTAACTGCATGCTAAAGTGACAAGTGTCCACCTCCCCACGCTTAACCTGCAGCGAAAAAAATCCGTGAGAAGAGCGGATTTGTTTTCAAAAGATATTTGTATTAAACAACAAAAAAGGTGCCCTTTCATGAAGGCAATTGCTATACGATTATATATTTCAGAAGAAACAGTCATCACTGGGAGCTAAAAAAGTTTAAACAAACAGTGCTGGTGGATGTCATTTCTGTAAAACTTCATATCGAGGCGACTGGTACTGTATCCACAACACTAATTAACGTCTAACATGAATACAATGAATTCAAAATGTGAATTAATTCCTCACTGTTTATCCTGAAAAATAAGAGATACTAGTTCCTTTGCAGAAAGAGAAACTGAGATTCAGAAGCTACGTTGAAACTGCCTTAGGGCAGACAGCTCTAAGAGGGGGTCAGAGCGTGCTCTGCTCTCAGACCACCCCTTCTAACATCCAACCTGCTACCAAATGGATGAGCACAGACTGGCTGTCTCCAAACCTCATGTTGTACTACACAACAAGACAAGAGATCAACCCCGTTTGTGTGGTCTTTGCTGCCTGACCTCATTTTGCAGGAATATCACCAAAATCTCCACCCCTCCCATCTGCCAAGCCACAGGGGCTGCCCAGAGCCCACCCCTCAGCCTGCGCTTGTGTCCAAATAACCTGAACAAAAGGCAAATTTGGGTTGCGTACGGGCACAGCCAGGGACAAATTACCAGGTATCCAAAAATCACAGGCTAAAAAAAAAGAAAAAACAACAGAATCACAGTTAGAAACTACACTCTCAGGACCCAGAGTGACCTTCCTGCATAATGTTATGCTTAAAGCAATAGTGATGATGTTTAGGTAAGCAAGGATTGATCAAGCCTCAGATAACTTTCTTTTATGCAGCCTTATTATGTTTAGAGGGGAGAGAGCACGTTGAAATATATTCATAAAATATTGTTCTAATCACTAAATCGTGCCTGTCTCTGGAATACCCATGCATTCAAGAGAGGGGGAAGAAAACCAACAAGCACAATGTAAGCTGCAGAAGATCAAAAGAAACCGAGCGCGCAATTAATTTCATCCATTTTTAGAAGTAATTGTCTTTGCACCTTATCCAAAATTTAATGAGCATTACTTCTCCAGCATGTAAAAAAGCTTTGTTCTTTTGGCTTAATTGATTTGTAAACGCAGTTGGAGCAGTGTATCTGAAGTTCAGTAACCTTGATAGTTGAAAGAAATGGAGCATTCAATGGGTGTTACACACAAGACTACTGCAAACTCTGGAAATGTAACTATGGAACTGATCTGTTCAATGAAACTCACATATGTGTGTTGTAATTTCAGTTATGTTCCTGAAATAATCAAACTCTTTCTATAATTCTTATTTAATTTTTTTTTTCTTTATTCTCCAGGACTTAACAGTATTCAGTGGTTTCCACTGACAGAAAAACAAGGGGGATTTGAATGGCTGGCAAAAAAAAAAAACTTCCCACAGAAAAAGAGATTAGTATCTTTTGGATGACAGAAAACTAAGACTAGCCAGAATTTTATACATTGCAACACAGAAGCCTAGCTTGAATGTGGTCAAAGAATTACGGGTTTGGCGCATCAGAAACATGGAGCCAAAGCAGTAGAGCAAAGCAGCTACAGGCTTTCCCTTCTAAGATGAAGAACAAAATTATTTTCAGTTAATATCTTAAGCTCAGAAGAAGCCAGGTTTACATTTCATTTTTGCCCCTTAAGGAAAGATTTAGCTCGGTATTGTTCAATATGCAAATTCTAGTTACAGTCTAATGAGATTCCTGCAAAATATCCTATTAACACTGAAGGCTCTGTTCTAAGATTGTACTTACATATGTTGCTTATCTTTTTCTCATCAGGGTTCTTTTATGTTCCTGGATGAGTTTCTCAGCTGGATCATTGTGAAGTACGAAAATTATGGGATTGCTCACCTGTACTTCTAGGAGATTAACTCACACATTCTACCACCACCCACTTAGACTCCGCAAACCACACGAAAGCACCTTTGTAAGTAAACCTACAAATCCACTTAAGACAAATCAGTGACCCAAATATAAAATGCAGACACGGTATCATGTATAATATTGGTATAAATATCACCTCCTTGCCTCTCCATTAAATTCTGCAACATCAAAGCCAGTCGATCTCTTGGAATAGTTTACAGGGAGGCCAGGGAATAGCGTAACCACCTCAGCTCTGCAGAACTTTCAGCCAGGAGAGGTGTGGCGATACGAGACTTCAAAATGTGCCTCATGTCCCCGGAGAGAAGTTAGAGCTACAACATGCGATGCTTCATTACCATGTGTATCACTATAATGAGGAAGTAGTTATATTTCTGAACTTGCATTATGCAGAATTATATACGCACCATGTAGATGTGGTTTTAGTGCTACTGTATGTGGATTGGAGGATTGGACTGGACGCACGCAGAGTTCAGGTATTTATTTTCTTCCCTGATTCACTTTTACCACTATTTGTACCTTAAGCAGAAGTAAAAAGCAATTTTAAATCACGGCTACTTAATTTAGACTACAAGCATTTCTGGGTTTAGAACTATCACATCTACATTTCTACGTAATACTATGATTAGCAACGTTAAAAATCTATTGTTAAAATATAAACGTGCGATAACCTATTAAAATCCTTTAAATGTTCATTTAAAAATATACTGAACCAACAGTGCCCCACAAATCTTAATGAGCTGAAATATAACTCCTCATTCGGATTAATTCCTTGAATACGGAAAAAAAATGGCTATGAGCTGAAAAGCCAGCAGGCTTCCTGTTTCAGCCTATGACAAGAAACTAGTAGGAAAAATATGTGATCTATTAATTCACAAATTTGGAAGAAGTGGAATCAGAATATCAAGCAGTTTAGCACAGTTTCTGCTGTAGTCATTAGGTGTTTAGCCTTTATGGAATGTAATTCCCACTGATTTTGTTTAATTTGGCTCTTCTGTCAACCGCGCTATGCATGCATGTCCATTTTTAAATATCAAAATAGCCTGGAAAGTCTGTCAAATGATGACCAGCAAAACCTAATTAGAATACAAATTAATTAAAATTTCATTTATTTAGTAATAGGT
The DNA here is from genome assembly GCA_020746105.1 of Trogon surrucura. NCBI lineage: Eukaryota > Metazoa > Chordata > Aves > Trogoniformes > Trogonidae > Trogon > Trogon surrucura. Next base: position 6,035,954 of record CM036625.1, on the reverse strand, counting down.
TTGGCATCCAAAATAGATCTTGAAAAAAACTTATTTAATGCACCTCAGCACTCTCAGAATAGTTCTATGCAACTAATTAAAATTATTTTCTATGTCATCTGGCATGACAGAACTAAAGCAAGAAAATCTACTGAGTTAAGATACGTTATTTACTCTTTTTAACACTTTAAAGTTAAAATAATGTAAACTACATTAAGACTGTAAAAATTAATATTCTGAGTAACTGTATGTTTAGTTATACACAGATAGATAAGTCTGAATACATGGTACGTGTTCTTGTTTAAGCAAAACTAAATCCCATGTTTAATAAAAGGTAAAGGCTTGGAAATCACTGTCTTGTTCTTATTAATGACAAGTTTTTCTTTAAGCAAAGAACTGAACATTACAACTGATCTTTTTTTTATACTTTTCAGCTTAAACCCAAGGTTTTAAATCACTTTGAATTAAATAGGTATTTTCCACTCATCAGCCACTGGAGTATCTACCTATAGTTTCACCATTCGGATGGTGCACAGCCCATCATTTTCTGTCGGAGAAGGTAAACCTGAAAGCTTCGAATGGCGCCTTTTTGAAAATGGGTATTTGGAAGACGATTAAAGTACATAAAATTCTGAATAATCCTGCCGTTTCCATGAGATGCCCTTCCTGTTCCCAAAAAAGGAGTTTCCTGGCATTTTCTGAGTTGTCTGACCTGTGTCAAAATGACCGTGAGGTCTGCCAGGTCATTACGGGATTTAGGGTGTAGGTGTGGGATTGCATTTGGCTGCTCCTAAACACTGATGTCTGTTGGACTTTTTTTTTTTTTTTTTAATTCCTGAGCCATCGGCCTCATCCAAAATGGAAACAGCCAAACAAATCTGTCAGGAAAGTTGGTGCCAAGCCGTCGTCTGCTTGGAGCCCGGGCCAGGGCTGGGTGTGAGGCCACCTCGTGCCATAAAGCAGCTTACAATTCCAATGGAGTCAAGGGAATGACAGTGCACGGCTGGAACGGGCAAAGATCAGCCACACATTTATACTTGGAAGGGGGAAAAACATCACTAACACCAAGCCATAGAAGTACTTCATGAAATAATTTGATCTGCTCATCTGTAACCTCATCTTGTGGCCAGTATGTTTTAATCAACAGATTTTTACGCTGTCCTCTTCACTCATTCATCAGAGAATTGAGTATTGGCACGTTAGCTTAGCTAAAATACATCCTGCCTGGTTAAAAAAAAAGCAGTTCTGGCATGCTAGCCTGAAATCCCAGCATTTTTACTGCCCCGGTGATGTTCTGAACACATAGTTACAGGGTTTCAAAAAAAATAAAGATAATAACAAATTAGTACATTTCCCAAACGAAGGTGGCCCTTAGTTTCTCTAACACAGAAAGAGGAAATGGGTAGAAGCTGCAGAAAAAAATGATGGTTCTAGAATACAACTATTTCCCCAAATACTTACTACTCATTCGCCCTAAAATAAAAGCTAATTAGTGTATTATCTCTAAATAATCAAAATGCAATCAATATACTCATTTTCCAGTTACGTTTAATTTTTCTGGTGGAATTTTTGCCTCACTACAACTTTTACTGTGCTCCATGTGGTCAGGATAGATTAAAAAATTGCTGCCTTCTGGATTTTAAAGATATAAGAAAACTGCATATAAAAATAAAATAAAATAAAATCCACCTAACAGTGAGGTCTAATAGGCTGTGAAATAATCTTCCAAGGAAATGGCAGACTTAAAATGAAACTGGAAAAAGCATAAGTAGTGTAAAACAGAGGCATGGTGCTGAAAGAGATATACAAGACGAATTAGGTCATCTTTTCTATCTCTATATTCAAGTAAAATATCAGTGAGAATACAAAATTCAATAATTCTGCACACAAATGTCATGTCATATGCAATATAATGCTTTAATCCTATTATGTCTAAAATTTAATTGCAGTTTTTCAGGGAAATTGAGGGAGGGAGAGCCCTCGGTGTACATACAGATTAGATCCAGTCTCCACTCAAACAAAGCAGCAAATAAATAGGCCATTCAGGTCTCAGTTTAACAACCCACATTAAAAGATAGGCATGTTTTCACTTGGAAACTCTAAAGAGTGAATCCAGCTTTTTAAATGCAAAAAAGATGTCCCTGGTTATCAGCGCAGATGAAATAAAATTTTGGGGGGGAAAAAAAAAAGTGCAATTAATGCTTGGGAAATAGTAGGTTTGATTTCGGTTTCTCTGTAAGGCAATTTTTGTTTCATACATATCCAATTAATATGCTCCATTTCCAGGAGGTGGATATGTTATTCTACTGTAGCTGAAATTTTCTTTCAGCTGTACTTCTACTACAGAAAAGAACATTCCAGTACACATGGGGGCAGATTGTCACTGATAAAAATTGCCATAGTTTCATTAACATCATTGCAGCAATAAGAGAGCGCCGCAGCTCAGGATGAACCCCATAAACTTGTGTTCAACACTCAGCAGAAGGGAAGGGAAGAGTCACCACTCTTGGGTTCATTCTCTACTTCAGCGGCAAATTTCAGCTCAGGAACTGCCTGCTCTTTGGAGTTTGCGGCGTTTCTAGCACCAAGGATCTCAGCTGATTAGTAAGCCCGACTGCTGTAAGCAAGATTTACAATAAAACTGGCTGATTTTGCTTTTTAATGCTTGTAATTGCGATTTTCTTTCTGCAGAGGCAAGGTAGCAGGATGCTACACCACATCCATATTAGATCAGCCACCCACCCGTACATATCTATGTACATCTCGGAGCCTCGGCAGCGTTGTTTAAGTCACCTTAGTTCAGAAATTGAAAACATTTCCATATGAAATCTTTGCTCGTTTGGGCACCCCAGAAAGACAGGAGGGCATAAGGAAGACACTTCTCAAGCGCTTTAAGGCAACTCGAGTTTCCCATAAAGATTTTTGTGACGTGTATGTATGGTTCACTGACATAAATGCTAAGGCACCGTATAGAGCATATCTGGCCTTGCAAGGAAAGAAAAATAGATAGGTTGCATATCAACTTTCTGTTCAGTGGCCTCTTTTCAGTTTTCCTATTACTTGTGCTCTTCTGAGACTAATCCATCTACTTTTTTTTTGGCAAGCTGTGTCAATTTTTAAATGGTTTTCTTTACTTTTCCACACCCACAGTCTGCCCATCTACAGTAAATGAGAAATTTTCCCAGCGGTACAGCAAGCTCTAGGGATAGAAATACTCACAGTATAATGACATAATGATATGAATAGCAAATCTGACTTTTACCATCTCTCATTACCTTCCTAAAAAGAGATAACAGATTCATACCATGGAACAAGCAACACAGATCTTAGAAGTTTAAAAATAACTTTAGTTAACATTTAATAAGAACACTTTGGTCTAAGAACAGCCTAATAAACGCTCACTCTGAAAAATGCACTGCTCAACCACTGCTACGGGATACATCTTCTTTAATAAATACCAATTTCCTTTACTTGAGTTGATAACAGAGGACAACAGTGGAACTGGAATCATACAGTCATCTGAGCGCTTCCATGAAAAGATGAGTGGCCAAAATCTACATCCAGTTGGTTATTTCAGTCAAGAAACAGAACTTGCCAGAAATCTTATAATGGAGCCATTCAAATATGATAGGGTTGCATTTCTAGAAAATTGCAACTGCTAATAAAGTTATGTATTGGGCTTTTGAAGGCTATTTATTCACTTTAAATATTAGAGAAATAGATATTCACCTTAAATATTAGAGAAATAGAGAAAGACCAACGGCATTACAAAAATTATCTTAAATCAGCTAAAATAGGTCAAATTCACAAATTCAGAAGTCACAAGTTAATACAGGTAGCTATTCAAATAAGACATGTACGACAGAGGCCATTTCTCAACAATTACCTAAAATTTCTGTTAAGAAAGAAACCAAGACTTGTTGATGCTTCGATTTGGAAGGGAGCAACAATTTGAAATTCAATTTAAAGCTCATTTGAGAACAGACCTGGAATGTGTGTGTTATTCCGAAACAGTACGGCACCAGCTCATGCTGGAGTTAGATGACTAATTTCAAGCTTCACTTTAGTTTCTATTCATAGAACAAAAAAACCTGGAATAATCTGCAGGTATAGCAGACAACTTTTTGGAACCCATCAGCAGGATGGAGTCCTGGTTTAAAATGAATTAAAAACCACTTCTTGAAAGCTGAATGCCACAAAATATATTTTCATGGTACTCACAAGCATTAGATTGCTCCAATTAAACTTGTAAAAAAAAATTTTTAAAAAAGCCATTAAAAAAATGTTTCAGGTATTCTAGCTATTATTCATGAAAATGCAGTGCTTCCCAGCATTGTGGCTTATCTAGTATAAACCAGAATCCTACATTTTAAATGAAATGATGTGTAAAAGTTGCTATCTTTGTGAACATGACATATTAAACAATTTCAGAGAGGAATGTGTGAATCAATTAGATTCAGCAAAATAGGTTCTCAGTATCTGAATATTGTGGATGCAGTGAGGCAACGTGTCAGAGAACAGTGCTGACTCAAACATTTTTCTAAACAAAGCATTCAACATACACTGTCCCCACGATGAGAGATATAATTTCATTTATACCTAAATGCCACAAACCCAAGGATATTTATATTTATTAGCTATGATGCTTACAAACACATCACTTATGAAAAAAAATATTTAGTTCAAACTCATATTTTTGTAAATAAGTTCAAGATAAAATTGTTTTCCTATACATTTTCCCAAAGGGAAACTTGGCTATCATAAATTATTACATTGTTAAAAAGGTCTCAAATAAAACCAAATCATAATATCTCACACTGCTCATCCTTTGGCTTCTATCCCAGTACAGGGTCATGGCTCTGTACTGAAAACACAGTGGGATAATAAAACTGCCTGGAGATACTAAAAAGCTTATCGTAGAGCAAGCAACTATGTAGGACTCCTCCTCAAAAAAAAATTGTAAAAAATAAAAAGAAATCACTTGAACTTACTGATGGAAGATTCCAGGGATTAAGTCCTCATCTACAGTGAACAGCACAAAGCTATCAAAGGCAATGTTATTATCACAAATCACACTAAGTGATCTGCCTAGAATTATAAAACTGCCCTGGTTCTTGGAGGAAAAACACATTCATACACAGCCATGACATGACTTTGATAAGTCATATATATTCGTTTGGATGAAAAAAGATTTCCTCTAATGGTTTTAAAGAAGTATATGAGAAAGAGTTACCGGTGCAGAAGCACTGGGAGGTGCTCCCTAGTGTTCATAGGGGGTTTTTATATTTTTTTTAATACTCCTCATAGTATGTTTTCTATATTAGACATTGGAATACTATATTTAGCAGATAATAAAAATATTCAAATACGGATTACGGACAGTGTAGTGTAGTACTATTGATAAAGCAACATTATGAATTGTTAAAACTTGATGTATTCTACTCTACCATGAAAAGAACAGGCTGGGGATAAAAAAAACACCCCACACTCCTCAAGACGTGTGACCATTGCCTTTGCTCTGTTGCCTGTAGATTGTCAAGAGCTGCAAAGCACAGAGAAGTGACCTCCGACTACCAGAAACCTGCATCACCCTTCTCGGGGCTTTCAAAGCTCTTGGGCCCCGAATATCACAACAGTGCTTGACGGGACCATCTGCTGACATGGTTTGGCCAGTACCTCAGAGGTCCAGAATTGCAGTGGAAGTCAGAGACATAAACATGGCTCACAAGGAGAAGCAAAAGGTTGCTCCATACTCCATAATTAGGGCAGCCATCCCAGTGCATACAGCTTGTTTTCCCCAATTTGAAGGCATTATGCTTTCCCAAATGAGATCCATGCTCTACTGAGCACTTGTAAATGAAGGAGATATACACACGTATTATCTGTGTTGACACAGATCTACTGTGAATAAGTATAAGGTACATTCACTCATAATCTGTTTATGGTGTTAGAGAAGAGAAACAGCGTAGAAGCAGCAGCCTCCCCTTCCTTAGGGAAATCTCCTAGACAATAATAAACCGATTACTAATATTTTTTTAATTTGGTGGGGCTTTGAGAGTAGAGAAGTAACCTGGAGTCCTGCTTGTGTTTCACTGACACAGTAATGGCCTTATACTGGTAAGCAGCACAATAAAATGCTCTAAGAGGCAATTATCTGAAGTGCGTGCTAGTACCATGCTGCTAGGCACAGACACAAAGGTCAGCCGTCCTGGGATTTTTATTTCACGGTCACACGTTGCTACAGCCCATTCGCCTGATTCTCCTCCATCCGCCCTTGAGCTACCTCAGATTCGGCCACACGCCCCCGGCCATGCATCAGCTCAGGGTCCCAGCACAAAGTCAGAGATGGCTCCCAAACGTCTCAAGACTGGCAGCTCATGCTTCTTCTCACATCCTCCACATTGCTTTCACCACACCAGTGTTGGTTAGTTAACGAAATACCACAGCAGAAACTGTTCAGATCCAGGACACCGGGTTCTGCCAAGAGACAGGGATTGCAGCAGAGGAGGTAAACTGCACTAACGGGGAGAGGAGGAGAAAAAGGAGCAGAAACAAGGTCTGCACAGATTCAGAACAAAGGAGGGAAGATCTCTCTCTACTTTAGCAAGGGAAAGGAGGCTGTACTCCCTCCTTACACACTCTCTTTAATTAAGCCATGAAGCACACTCATTATGAAAGGCGCGTACAACCAGCTGTATATACAAGTCATCCTATTGCCATTGGCACCCAACAGACCGGGACACTGCTCTTAGATTTGATTCGGGAAAAGCTATAGAGGAGGGAAAGGCTTCAAATCCTTTTAAGTCATGTAAACGGCAAGATGAATTTTTAAATAGTATATATCAATACTGCTTTTCAGACAGAGGAAAGGTTTTGCATGTAAAAAGCGCTTGCTTCACATGGCATTTTAGGGGGCTGTTATCTTCTGACATTTAACATTTGCTTCTTAATGGCAGCTGTAATAATTGAACAAGACTGACGGGTCAAGTAACTTGTCCAAATAACATCAGAGCAGACCCTCTGCTTTCTGTATTCATAAGAGGAGCTCTGCTGGAGGCAATCGTTTGTCATGATGGAAATAATTAATTAACTATGACCCCTTAACATTTCATAATTAATATTAAGCAAGAAAAATAATAGCAAAATAACAGCTTATCTTATGATTCTGAATGCTATAGTTTCAAACCTGAGAACAACGGCAGTCCTCGTGACTGGCAAGAGATGTTGTCAAGTCCTGACGGGATTTAATAAGGGCTAATGCGTATGATGCCAACAAGTTAGAAAGACAACTCAGAGCAGTAGAAGAGGAAAGCTCAGATTTCAGCAAGTGATGATCCTGACTATGACTTCACCACAGCCACTTCAGAGAAGTTGGAAAAATCCTGCCAGTATAATACATACAGTATTTTGCACTAGACACAATTTCTTAAGGCTTCAAAGCATTCTAAAATCCTTAACTAAGGCTCAACAACAAATATTAGGTGGATGAGAACGCACTTAAAGATAAATCAACTGTCTTCTGCTACTGAGGGACCACAGATGAGAACATGGATAGCTATGGAAAAGTCAGGAGCAATGACCACAAACCTAGAACTAAACCAGATTTCCACATTACTACAACCCAAGTGGAACAGCATCATGACAAATCTGAACAAGGCATGTTCATAGAGCATTCTCAAATAGCATGGCCTTGAGCTCGGTAGTGACCCACAAGAAGAAAATGTCGGGTAATGCTACTAAGTAGTGTATTTCCATTTATTTGAGTTACGTTTCTGTGTGGCATAGTCTAGGCATTCCTGCTCTGGCAGGGGGATTGGACTTGATGATCTTTCGAGATCCCTTCCAATCCCTAACATTCTGTGATTCTGTGATTCTATGATTTCACGTAAGTACTAAATCGTCTTATTCTGCTTGTAAGGTAGGAAAAAACCCGATAATGAACGTGCTTAACTTATAAAAGACCAAGAAGATGCTGAGTTGCTGAAATGTAATAATTCAAGGGTAGCCTAGGAAAGTTATTTCTTTTTTAAAATTAAATAATGATATAATCACATTCTTAGGGTAATTTATAACAGCCGTTCAATAAAATGCAAAAAAAAATAGATTCTGTAATAAAATATAAACTGAATAATTAAAAGGAAATTCATTATTTACTCATTTCTGTTACCATCCTCTCTGTCTCTAAAAGCATAGCTTCTGTTGACAGTCATTTTAATGTAGGTTCAGCTATTTTACCCACCATATAAATAATGAATGATAATGATGGCTACATGACAATAAAGACAGATTATAGGATTTTCTACATTGGCAAACTGAGTGATGTGGGTTTTAACTTATTAGAAGGTTTTATATGAATGAGGGGAAAAATGGGAGCAAACAATTGTCTTGAGCTGTCCTGTTAAACCTGGCATGTGAAAAGGACAAATGTTTGTCTTCTGTAAAAATGTAAGGTCGCAAGTTACTATGACTAAGTACTAGTATATAGTTACACTTAAGTCCTTAGTTATTCACTTCATTGTCAAGTCAAATCCAGTCCTATTGTAATGAGGAAAAAACAATGAAAAAAGATCTGTGAAAGTATTAACAACATTTTTAACTGACCCTCATAGATAACAAATGGAAGCAAGCTGTGGATTTTTGACCTGAAGAAAATTTTTCACTAGACGATCTTTTTGATTAAGTCCTTTAGGCAAGAAATAGCTTCTTTTATAATGTGACATCTAAAAAACCATCCCTTACAGAACAATAATAAAAACTTTATTCTTCTTCAGTAACAGTTCTAGTCATAGGAACATAAAGAAATTAATTAATATAAATGGAAAGCATTCCACCAAAGGACCTAAATAAAGATCTATCATAAGTCTCAGAATTTTTTGCATATGCAAAATATCTTAGAAAGCTGTGCAAATTATCTCATGATCTGGTAATAAAAAGGCTGTATAATTAAATTGCTGCCATCAGACCTCCCGTAATATTTCATATAATGTCTTGGAATAAAAGGAAAAATGTTTTTCTTATCAACCTGATGAACTTTGGCTAAAAAAAAAAAACACAATGGATGTTACTCTCTTCTTTCTCTGAAACAGCTTACAGGGCTTGAAATTTCTCCTTGCCTCCTGCCAAAACCACAACTATTCTTACAAATGATTCATGTTTCAGCAGCACGCTGGAATCCTAATCAAGGCTCTTAGCCCCACCGCGCTGGACTTCTGCAGACAGGGGATATATCACAGGAGCTGAGGGAGCAGACATTCGGGGCTGACAAACCAGATTTGCAGGAACAACCACCGGTAATTTCCTGGGCAGGGCTTTATAATTTTTTTCCTTATATCACCCTAGGTAAGTGACAAAGAACCTACCAGAGAACATATGTTCTCTTTTCAGTGACAGACAAAAGAGACAGATTGAGGAGAACTGGCAAGTAATGGGGGGGAAAAAAAATTAGTTGCATACTTCAGTTTACCGGGGTGGGAAATATCCCAGCTGAAACGCATTTGAGCACTGTATGGTTGTATGCCTGCACGCCCATGCATATCTCTCTAATCTTCCTTTTAAATACTCGGTCATGCAAAATTGTTCACATTTATAGTCTTCAAAGTTAAGTGTACATCATAGAATGACTATTCCTACAAACTCTAATCTTCTTATATTTGTCAAGTTCAAGACAGTATAGACCTGCAGGTTGTTTATGTTCATTTTTTCAAAGGCTGCTTTAATCAGTTAATCTAGTGTCATGCTTACATCTAGCTACAATTTGGAATTTGATCACGTTTAGGTAATCTTTAATACTGTAAAATTCATACTGACACTGGCAGCATACACAACAAGTCACTGTGTAGCTAAAAGTGCTTTATGCTTTATTAGCCCCATTTGTCATATTGAAATTCTGCCCCGTTGACCAAGAAGGTAGAGAGCTCCAGCTGGCATGGGGATGTGCCACTCAGGCAACCCGGGTCCTGTTCATTTGTGTATTTGGCACCATTTACAACCATCCACACATAAAAAGTTCAGGACCCACCCAATGGGTCTACGTGTTCCAGTTTTGTAACACCGAAAAGGCTTTTTGCTTTACGTAGCAAAAAAAACCCCTCACTTCTTAACTGGAGGGCAAGTAAGCCAAGTAAGAAGGAAAGTTTCCACTTCAAGCATGGCTATGTCTAATTTCAAAAGACAAAATAAACATTAAATGTAAATTTCACTCAGCTGAACTCACCCATGATTCTACCACACCCTCCCGTCAAAAAACCAGAAACTCTAATGATGAGATAACCAAACACTTGGTATATTAAATTCAATGACACTGTATTTGCTACTAACTGTGTCAAAATGTGCTTCTTTTGCTTTTAAATCCATAGATGATGGGACACACCACTTGCCGGACCGTGATATTTCCCGTAATGTTGTGGTAAAAACGTTGAAAAACCTGGAGACAGAAGCTCATACAAACTTGTTAAGGTTTCTGATTCTTAGTGCAATTCCCATTAATGAGGGGAGATATCTTCATGTTTGGCACTACAGTTGGTATACATATTTTTGCCTTTTGAAAAGTTTGGGATGAATATGAACCCTCATTAAACCACCAAACCGATAATTTTGGCTAGAATCTGGTATTGTAAGCCAACAGCTGCCTTCATTTACAGCCAAAAAAGGCCTATCCACTGGAAATGCATGGAAAAGTTGAATGGGATTGCAGAGATAAAAAGAATGATAATTGATTCTGTTCTGGGAGATGATTTTTCAGGATTCCTGTTATGCTGTGCCCTGATTAGATGAAGTCCTGAAATGCAGCATTCAGTACAAGTCAGGCCTGTGTTTTGGGAAGAGTTGCTGTTTGCTTTTTCTGTGGTAATGATATGAAAAAATTACTTTTGAGGAAAGGAAGGCAAACAACTAGTTTTCTCTTTGTGGGATTTTCTAATTTAATAACATAGTTTATACCTAACAGGCTTACTTGATCTCTTCCTGACTCCACGCCCTCCTCCCCACTCAAAAAAACAAAACAAAAAAGGCAAAACAAAGCAGCAAAAACACAAGCGTGAAGAATTTTTTCTTAGAATTAAAGCAGCAGTAACGCAACAGCCCAGACGGGGTCTGCATAGATAAAGAATAAGGATAACCTTTTATCTTCACGGCTTCACAGCAGCTCAGTAATGCCTCGCTCATGTCCCAGGGGACTAGTTTCTCTCACCCTTCACCACACAGTCCCTGCTCTGCATCAAACCACAGATACTTACAGATCATTCATTAACATGGGAGCAACTTTTCAGTGGTGACAGGATGAAGATCAAAGTAAAAGTGCCCACTAAGCCAGTAAGCACTTCTAGTAAATAACAGCTCATCGATACTTGAGAATATATACCTACGTAACGGCCACTGCGGAGTGCATCCTGGCCAAACGCAACACCATCGTGATCACCCCTATAGCTTCACTTGCACACATAAACACACAACAGCCTTAAATGCAAAGTAAGAAAGAGCCTTATGTATGAGCAAAGAGTGAGCTGGGATGCCTGCTCAGCTTTGAAATACTACAACACTTAAAGATCGTCAACATGGTGAGCGTCACACCAGAAAGGAGTCCAGAGAAGGCTACATGCATGGTGAGGTATGAGTAACGCACACAAATTACAAAATAATAATTTCTTGGGTGCTTCGGGACAGGTGAGTTGCAGTACCTTCATATCAGCTGTTTTGTAGATCTTTTTCTTCCTCAAAGGTTGAATTCCTCTGACCTAACACTATCCCCACTCCTTCCTCATAAGGCAGTCAAAGATTCATAGGATTTGAGGGTTAAAATAAAGGACCCCAAGACTGCAAGTAGTAATACATTCCTACTGTCAGTGACACATCTCTCTGCATGGAATTGTGGACCAATCAGCAAAATGAGTGTGAAAACAAAAATGCCTTGGATGCTCATTTCCAACAGCAAGAGACCAGAAGCCCTTACTCTTCTGAGGAGCTACTACCTAGAGTATGCTGACCTCATCATTCCCAACAGTGACATGACGCAAAACTCCCCATAGACTGGCTGCATGCTTTCCCTCCCCTAAGTTTCTAGGTAGGTATAACTCCCTAAAGAGTGGTGGGTTTTGACTACAAGATACTATTTCTTCAGCCTAAATTTATGCTGTACGGTCTTATTTTCATAGTGTTACACTGCATAAGTTATGCATTGCAGATTTGTGTAAGAAAGAGAAGAATTTATTTAAGAGAAAGGAAATTATGTGAGAATATTAGCTGATATATATCTGAGTTTTAGTCATTGTGCGAGGATTAAGTGTGTGCATCTGTGTGTGCACCTCCTATAAAAATGTTTTCTGGTTTTCACATACCATAATTTTTATGCTATAAGCACTAATTATCTTTTAATATTGAAAACTGGAATGATTAATATAGTCTAACACATTACATGAGATCTTGTTTTTGCAAGACAGCTTGCTTTCTGTTTATTCTCATCTAGAGGTTTAATGAAGTGACTGCCATATCACACAAGTAGATAGGTTAAATGAATCAAACACAACATTTTGACTAATGAGAAAAATTTACGGAAAACTTATGTAAAAGGTTAGATTTTTATTAAAAACACAGAGCTGTAACAGCAAGAATTCACAAAGGTCTGTGTTCCTCAAAGTCAGAAATCCTTATGAAAATATGATGATCAAAAGTGTCATATAGAACTCTCAGTAATTATCAAAAACCTCAATATTGTCTGTAAGCTGTTACACTGAAAAGCCTAAAACCTGCATCTTTTTATTTTCTCACTTCTCCAGACACGTACAGCTAAAGGAAGACTGAAACTGCTGCCAAGATTTTTTTTAAAACGATGCACTGGAATGATTCACATGAAAACCATTGAGCATTTCCAACTTGACAATATAGGGTGTTTAAGAAATTTTTTTGCCTTATTTCAGCCTCAGCACGATCATCAATATAGTTCCCTTAACAACGTTATCCATAGTTTGGGAGGGTGGTGAGACCTCAGAAGCCTCAGACCTTCGAGTCTAGCCAGGGCTTTTGCAAGATCAAAGAGAAAACTGTTGCTGTCGAACTAAAACCTGCCACACTCCTAGCAAACAAACAAACAAATTCATGAGCAGTGAGGGCCATCAGCAATTCCGGAATGTTTATTGTTGGGTTTTCTGAGGACCAGAAAGAAGGAAGGGAGAAAGCCCTTCCCTTAAGCCAAGGGTATACAGTAAGGTCTCCACACTCTAAGGCTAATTGAAAATTAGTTTTAACTGATTTGGGCTTTTGCCAAAACAAAAACTTGGTTACGCAGCTCAGTAATACTCAATGAATTAACCTTCAGTAAAAACGCATTTAAAAGATTCACTGGTTAAAAAAAAAAAAAATCTGATGCTTGGGCATAGGAACAGAAGGACTGCTCCCACAGCGTGCTCCCTCTTCAGCCTGAACCCTGAGACTTGCTGCGTCCTTTTTCTCTCCTGCAGGAGCCCCTGCGATTCCCTCTCCCATGGGGAAGGCAGTATTCTCCACACCCCCACCAGAGCAAAGCTGGCAGCTGCTCCTGCTGCCACCAGCCGTGGTGAGCGCAGGCGCCACTGCTGCCCACCCCACCTCCTGCCCTGGATGGAAATCACCGTCCAGTGTCATTTGGGGCTTCCAGCTCTATGGCTCAAAAATTGACCCAGAATTTTGCAAACCAGGTAAGAATGTGCTGATGGTGTTTTTGATAGCTATCATGCCTACATCAGCCAGAAACCCTTTTAGCGCTTTCAGGTCACAAGCTGATACCTACAATACCTGTGAGGCTCCTGAGCAAATGGAGAGCAAGAAAAGAACGGAAAAATGATGCTTTCCTCTTTTAAGTAGAACTAAACTAACTATAAAACTAGCTATAGCTAAAACTAGCTATAGCTTTCCACAGAAACAACTTTACATCACATACATTTAACAGCTGGACTCGATCTTAAAGTTCTTTTCCAGCCTAAATGATTTTATGATCATAACATAGCTGATTAATTACAACAAAAGTACAATCAGCTCGACACAATGCTGTGCATTAGGTAAGTACACACTGTAAACAGTCACAGACTAGAACCACCAGACAAGTGGAAGTGATTGCCTGTAATTGCAGGTTGACACCCAAATTACCGGCTTCAAGATTGAATTTGGTGATAATCTAAATCACTCCGTGTTATTCTTTTCTTAGCAGCCTGTCTTATGAACTGCCTGAAAGAAGATCACTACGTTCCTCTGTAAAGAAAATAGAGTAAATTCAAAGTATTTCCCACTTCCATTAAGACGTCTGTTGTTACTCTGCTAACAAGGTGCAAGGTTTGGGGCTTAGTTTGAAACACACCTTTTACAATCTCAGTTGTTAATATAAATTTATCTCCATGATAGCTGCAGGCACATTCACTGTCACTAAAGGCATGCCCTCTGGTCACCTTTTCAGAGGTCTCCACTGGTGACTTACTTTTGTTACTTCTGCTTCTTTGTAGGATGAATATTTATTGAAAAGTTTGTGGCTACAGTTCCTTTTGCAATTATGAATCATTACCAAGGGTTTGGTGTAATTGCATGGGCTTTTTTGTCTTCCATCTCTTTCACAACAAGCAGAAGAATATTACTTGCTTTGAAAGACAAGGTAGAGAGCTCCCTCAGAGCCACTTCTGTCATGGGAGTTCCTCACAACCAACCAACACCCAAACAACAGTCAACATGCTTGTGATCACAAAGCCCCCTAAGATTTGTCTTTTCTATAAGTAACACAAAGAGAGAGGCAAGAAAAGATGGCAGAGAGACAGACACGAAGGCTGGTTTTACATTTGCATTTTGGCTCAGAGCAGGAGAGCAATTTTGAAGCAAATCCCCCAACCTTCCCCACATACTGCAGGCTGGTGTGGTTCACAGAGATCTATCTGGTGAGGGTGAGTTCTGCTCCATGCAGAGAAAACGAAACCATTTGCTCTTCTGCAGGTGCAGAGTAAGTGCTCTCCATCCCTAATGGGTGCTTGGCCATTTAGATAGCCTCTAACGACATGCCTGGTGAAGATGTTTGGCCTAGGGCACCAAAATAAATATTTTAAACAGAATTACACCACATCCAACATAAGAAAAAGCAAAATTATTCCCAAGAACTACAGAGCATTTTCATATGCATGGTCCAGCACAGCTGGCAATCTGTACATCTTGCGTCCTATGGACCAAGAAATCTATTTGTTACTGCTCTCCAGTAATTAGTTACAACACACCTCAATGCAACTGAGTGCCAGAATACAGCATCTTTGTAATGGAGGGTACTGCAGAGGCAAAGAGCCTTTGGAGATAGCCCAAAACAGTAATTACTTAATACCCAATTGATCAGAACGTGAAGGAAATAAACAGCATGGTTTCTGGCAGCATGATAGGCATTATGAAAAGCACCTTAGTTATTAAACAATCAAGTAACACTTATCTAAGGAGCTCACAGCATCAAATAAGAGACTGAATAACTAAACAGGGAAAGGCACAGGATACAGGCAAAAGCTATTATCTTGTCAGATCTCTACGAGATTTTCTGGAGATAAGGTAGAAAATATTCTCTATTACCCTGTCAAAAATAGTGAATACTTTGGCTGTACACTGTGCTACGTGACACTGCACATCAGAAAACAAAGCCAGTCAGGAAGTGCACACATGATGGAAAGTTGCTTTCATCATAAATCAGACTAAACTCCAACACATTAATAAAATACTGCAATTTACAAATAGGAAATATAACTTGAATACCAGCCTCCTTATTTTTGAAGGTTAGATTAAAACTAGCACTTAAATAATCTACTATCAGGGAAAATTTGGAACAGAATTAGAAACATTCAGCTGAGACTCAAGCTATTTTACTGTGGCTAATAAGCAGATTTATACTTGACTTTTATTCTCAGGAGACTATGTTCAGAAGTAACTGGATCTATGTTTCAACCAATTCAGCGTAACCCGCTGGAAAGTTGAGGCTGTACAAAACGGTTGGCCAATTCTGTTTGGTCGAAGTTGTTAAAAAAATGTTTGATCTTGTGATAGGCTAAGCATCTCATAAAAAGCTGAAATTCCCAGCTTCTGTAGAATTCAAGATCACATGTAAGTATTTGCAGATCAAGACTTCTGTGGGGCTGCACTTCTCTCACTTTAGCATCATATATTAACTTTTGGAAAGGTCCTCACTGGCAGAGTTGGCCTGTTTATAGTACAATAGCTAGCTCAAAAAGGAAAAACAAACACAACAACCTCAAGCCCCAGTTTCAGGGGTTTTTTTATGTTTTCACCTGCTGTGGCTGCAGGTGTGATGCATCTCTTACTGATGTACCAAGGTACTAAGTGATTATCTGACTGGATAGCCCATAGACTTAACCACATATGGGTATGTTGATCTTCTAAAGACATTGCTAGGGTTAAAACTCCCATTATACATATGGCAGTGGTCATGGATATCCTTCACAGTAGAGAAAAGAAGAAAACCCTCTTATTTGCCAGCACGCTTTTTCCATAGCAATAGTATTTGCACCAAACTCTCATATCCAGTTGCCAGAACAGCACCTTTATCATCTCTAGTATTGGGGCACAAGTATATAAGGTAAAAAAAAAGTCATTAATATGAAGTCTTATCAGAAAAGTAGGTGTGAAAAAGCACAATAAATAGACAAAGGACAAGTCATTAAAAAAGGCTTGAAAGCTTTCCTTTCCATCTTCTGTGAGGAAAAAAAAAATACAAAAAAATTGTACTGAAACCTGACATTGGCCATTTAACTCCCACACACTTACTAGCTTAGCAGTTGTACAGCATTAAAGAAAACTATTATATTATTAAGATAAATTAGGAGATTGTGGGCGTTTAAAATAGTTGTAGACAAAACACATCTGAAATCAGTATCAAAGATATGCTTAACAGCAGAAGTACATGAACGGTCTACAGAAGCTAGGTCACGTACAGCTGTAACCTAACATGTAAGCCAAAACCAGCCAGCATAGTATCATTTGCTCATGTCATCTACAGAACTGATTATTTCACACCTCTCTGTCCCAAATCTTCATCAGCTCCACCTTGCCTTGTGCTGTTCTTTGTCAGATGTACACCATCTGAATGACTCCAGTATCAATCAACTTAAAAACCACATTTGCAATTTCAGCACAAGGCAACACACGCCAAACTGAAATCAATCCCAAAGAATTTAAAAGCATCGCTACCTCAGATCCACATGATTCTTAGAAATCATGCGTATAAGTTTATATATTCACATGGTGTTTTACCAATATGGAATATATAAGCTGCTGTCATGAAATGCCTGAATGCAGGAGGAGACAAGAAGAACCAACACGAGAGAAAACACAGAATGACAGAACATGTTGAATGAGGAATGATTATTGGCACATTCAACTAAGAAGGAAAGATTTCTGGCATGACTACATTTATGAAAAAACCGTGGAAATGGTAGGAGAGACATGAACACAGAACTATATATAACAAGCAGAGCACAGTAATGATAAAAGCTGCACACAGCTGAAGCAAAGAAAAATAACAGTAAGGTGAGATACCTGGAAAGGTCTGCTCCATAGAGATGGAGTCTGAGGTTAGCTTCAGCTTGCATTTGAGTAATAAAATGTACACTTGAAAACTGTTTCTTATCAGCAACGAGCACGGTAGGGCAGCAGGAAAACACAAACTGAGTATAGTTGACACAGCTGAACCGTAAATATGAGGCTAGTGCAAACCAAATCCAAGTAAAGCTGAAAACAAAAACAGAGCTACTCTTTCAGTTGGATTTTCATTTTCATATTGAATTCATCCAAAATTTCCATTTTAATTTTAACTGAAGCTGTCACAGAATTTCCCATCTGCCTCACAGGAGGGCTGCAGACTCTAGGAGATTTGCCACATCAATGCAGGGTAAGGTTGTGCTGTGAAAAGCATGGCTTTTTTTTTCTCCTAGAATATAAAGTAATTGGTAGAACAAGAGAGAGAGCAGGAATCATTTGAGATTATAGAAGTACATCAGCTGGGACCCTGAGTGATTTTGTTTGATGAATTATGGACAGACTTCTGTAGCAGTGCTTTGGCCAGGCTAGGAGGGAATACTCGTGGCAGAGGGACAGACAGGAAAAATTATAGTGAATAAGCCAACACATAACCAACATAGTCAAAAGAGCCTGTGGTAACTTTATTTTCAAATCCTGGCAGAGATTTAAATGCATATTCCCTATTAAATACATTCTGAATTATTAATATCAGATTGAAGAATGAAAACATTCAGAATATTATATTCAATGTGTTTCCCCATCCATTTTACACTAATGGCACAATTGAAATAACTCAATATGAAAATCAATGCTGAATATTTGGCAAAGTACAGCGGTACATGGCAGAAGCCACCGAGAGCTATTACATTAAAAAAATTAAGAATCTGCAAGGAAATAAATACAAATTATATGTAAGTAAATTACATAAAGGTTTATGGGTTTGATGATGAAAAATGGTGCCATCTGTTAAAATTAAAGCAGCCCTTAACAGGACAGGAAATTGCTTTCAAGTTAAACATTATCAGTGGAGAAAACCATAAATGTGCATATTTAATCAGACAGTAATTTCCTACTGTCCTCAGAAACAGTCCCACATCCTTGAAACATGTTCTCCACTTTAAGCTCTTTGAACAGCCAGGAAAAAAAAAAAAAAGAAGCATAAGCATGGGAACAGAAGGAAAAGACAAATGTGCAATGAAAAAGATACATATAGTTATAGAAAGAGAAGTTTCTCTCATCTCTGTTAGTACCTAAGTACCATTTTTAAGAGTAGGCTAGAAAGAAGCTGGTTGCAGAAGCATTAATATCTTCATTGTGCTGAGCTGGTCTATCCATTGCCCAAAAGCATCTGTTTTATAGATGAACAAAGAGGACTTCAAGGACAAGGACCAAAAGAAATTTGTGTTAAAATGCAATTATATACTGAAAAATGAGTGTATAAGTGGTGTCAGTGAGTTCAATGTTCATTGTTGTGAGTGACTCTTGATGAGATTTACTTGACTTGCAAGGTTTTCTGATTCCCACCACTAAAATTCTGCCTGAGATCTGAACGTCAAGTTGGGCTGATAATGGTCGATGCATCATCATCTATAATAAAGAGTCTACATTTGGGACTTAATTAATACAGCCAGGTCAGAATTCAGCTCATTCGTTCCCAGAGATGTGTTGGCTCTGCAACGCTAACTGGTGTAAAGAATAACACATGCTTATCTTTCTGCAAGAGTCAGCAGAAAGACTGAAAATACGCAGGATATAGATCCACTGTCATTTCTTGCAGTCACTTTTCTGATCACATACATTTTTTTAAAATAACAAATATTTTTTCACTTGCCACAGCATTTGCAGTCCGTACTCAAGGGGTGTTTTGCCAGTGAAAGCACTTGAGCTCTATGGAAAATTATTGGCACAGTCACACTGCAGTTCACAGCATCCTGCTTTCTCGGAGGCTTGTTAGTCTCCAAGTGCAAGCAATTCTAAGTAAAGGTTGATTTCATTTTCCACATTCACAGGTTGATCTCTTCCATTTTGCTTACACCGAGACAGGCATATTATTCAAATACCTACAAGCTGTGGAGGGTTAGCGATTAACCTTTTATTTTTTGTCTCCTCCTTCCCTTTCCTGCCTGCCGGTTGCATGATATCGGGCAGCAATACTTACGAGAAGGCCTTTCTGACTTCTGTAGGATGACTGCTGAGTAGGGGACGAGCTAGAGATATATTACATACAGAACTCCGAGTTCGATCTGAGCTTATGGATAATAACAGCACTTTGTCCCCACTGGTACTGGAAGAGAGTGATATGGGCAGAGCTACCTTGTGCCAAATTGCTGCAGACTGACAGTCTTAATTTTCAGAGGTAGGAAAACCTACCACCTCATTAAAAAGAACACCGTGTTATTAGTTTATTGGCATGGTACCAGCCTTGGGAAATGCAGCATGCGTGTCCTTGTGACTAAAGGCAGAAACCTGGAGAAGCTTATAGAAAATTATTTCTTTGGACAGGAAAAGGAGAATAGTGGCTTTAAAGAGATCTGAAGCAACAGCTAACAGTAAAGAACTTTGCACTTGTGAACATATCCTCCCATTCCATAATATCATTCTAACCGGTGCATTTTCATCCACTTCAGTTATTTTAAAGACTCGCGAATTTAAGACAACTGATTGACATTCTTGCATTCAATACTTTACAATCCAACAAAGGAGAGACGGTATCACAAGAAGGTCAAAGTGCACTCCTATCATAATGCAGATTCCTCCCCAAATTCCCCACCTTCTACATTCTAGTGACACATGGGAATAAGATTAATAGAAAGAAAAAGCAGCTTTCATTCTCAACAGTCTTTCTGAAAATCAGCATTTCCAGCATTTCAATACTTATTTGCCACAGCAGGGAGCTAATCCTTTAAAAAAAACCCAACCCAATCAGCCAATCAGCCAACTGAACTGAAAGAATAATGACTTCTTTGAAGTTTTCTTTCACTGCACTGGGAAAGTTCAGATGCTCTTGCTGGGACAGTTCAGATGTCCCAACCTGCACTAATTACAAGACAAGTCCTTCCCATTCATTTTCATTGTTAATTGCAAGAATCTAAGGAAGGTAGGTTCATAATGAGGCCACTGTTGATTTTTGCACAGGTATTAGCCACTAGCCAAGAGCTAATTCTTCATCTGAAAAACTTTGTTTTCAGGCTTCTGAAAATGCTCTTTCATTCCTAACACGCTTTAATTGACATGTAAACTATCATACATCTTGTTTTTCTTTCACGTGAAAGATTACTTGCGAATGGAATGTATCTAAAATGAATGGCTCTGCTCCATCATTGTACACTGCCCTTTGCAGAAGAAACAACTAATCTGAGAGATGCATTGTTTCGGTTGAGATTTACAGCCTTGCATTGTCTAATTATTCATGATGCACTATCCATCATACTGCGAACTTCTTCACAGGACTAGCAGAAACAATGTGTTCCAGCCCAGAAAAACTGCTAAAACAGAGATACCCAAAGTATATGCCACCTTGATTTAAATGTCTGTGATCTTTAATTAATTTGGAGGGTTATCTCTTCTTTTTTTTTTTTTTGAGAGCAACAGAAATTCCTAAAATTAATGTTATCAGATAGTAAGGTGAATTAAGTATTAAAAAATGATAAAATTTACCTAATCTTTATAAGAAATTATTTTACTATTTTCCCATTTGAAAAATCCTGATCTGCTTTAATTGGCCACTATTCTTTATAGCACATGTGTAGAACTGTACCGTAAATGAGTAAAAAATACTAACAAAATATTTTAAATTGAGTATAAATAGATTGGAAAATATCACCTGGGATTAAATGGGTCAGAAAATTGCTTGCTGGTTACAAAGCACTTTACCTTAGGTCACAGATTAAATACAAAAAGGTAACTAATGAATTATAGTGTTACCATTAATAACTGCTTGGGGATATTGGGAAATGAACTTGCTTATGTCTGACCATTTTCCACTTTAGTGATATCTGTGTTTCAACTACAGCCCATAAGTGGATGGCTCCTTTCTTTGCAGCCTTGTCATTGTAGAGAGACTGGGGTTTGGTGGTAGGCTGATACTAAATTCTACTGTCCCTCTCTTAATAATAAACAGCAATGGGATGAAATTTGTGCTGTATTTGCACCTGAGACTTAATGCTCACAATGCTTTCTAGCACTGGTGAAAATAACTTTTAACAAATGGTTTTGTAATATAAAAACCCTACAAATTAGAAAATTATTTCACATCTATTTGGGGTTACGGCTGGCTCTGATGGTTTGTGATCTAGATTAACAGCCCTTCCCTGGCAAGAGGAGAGGACCCCATTGCCCAGAGAGAGGTGCAAAGCGCCGTGTTAGCTGCTGTGGACCAGCCCAGCCAGCCCTCAGCTCCCGCTCCAGAGGTGTCACAGCTCTCCACAGGCTCTTCATCCCACCAACCAGCACTATGAGAATGTCTTGAACATCCGGAGGGTCCTCAAGCGGTCCCAGACATCACTGTGTGGGCAACTGGATCACCCTCTTCCCACTTGCTTTTCTGCTTCTTTTCTTGCCTTTGTTTTTCTGCAACCCTGTAATAACTCGATGACTAAAGGAACTAGGTTTCTTGTGGGTTTTCATTTCCTGGATGGCAAAAATATTATAATCTGAATGCTCCTACAGTAAAAAAAACATTCAACTGAGAGAATACAATAGACACATTAGTCATGATTTATCTTCCTGTGGTGGACCCAGTGAACTTTATACCAGATGCTACATATAGCTCTTTTTATTGGGTGGGTAAGAAAGAGAAAGACTGCACTGGCAGAAGACACACAGGGTGTCTGTGCAGCTAGCCCTTGTTGCAAGTTTTTCACCAAGTCCCACCTGAAATGAGCACTTCCAATGACCTAGACTCAGAAGTATAAATTCTGTAACTATGCACTTCTGTTTAAATGGATTTCTGACACTCCACATACAAACTAAGAAACAAAAGCAGAGCAAACAGGGCATTCCTTGGGAAGTTTAGTTTACTGAGCCAAGTGAGTTTACTTTCAGCTCAGTCTCTTCTAGAGGCTGCACTTTCTGAAGTTAACAGAGTGTTTTTGCAGACAGTCTCTCCTACTAGAAGTGATAACGCCTGATGTTTATAGTTACTGCCAGGGGTTGGGATGCAGAAAACTTGCTTATACTTGCTCCTAGAGCAACCAAGGTCACTGCTGGATCTTGTGTGCTACGCTGCAGGTGCTGGTATGTTAAAGGGCTCACAAAGAAGTAGAAGGTTGCACCTCTGGTGAGAAACAGACAGGATGGGTGACCAGCAGGAGTATTCCTTCATACATCACATTCAGTATAAAGCTGAGGGATCAGAGGGGTTAAGGGCTCTTCTGCAATGGTTACTGTCCAAGGAGGACTCCATCCAATTTTCTGCCTTTGATCCCAATTCCAAGTTCCCAAATCCAGCTCCTGTGCCCAGCTCCCCTCTGCCACTGAGTCTGGGATCTCCCTGGTGCCGCCTGCTCTGCAGCATCCGTGGGGATTGCTATTGCTGTGGGGGAGCTGGGTTTGATACTGGTTTTGTATATACTTGTATAATATTTAATTATTTTCATTACTCCCTTATCGGTACCATTATTGTTTCATTAAAGGTGTTTTAGTTTTCCAATCCATACATCTCTCCTCGCTCATTCCCCTTCCCTTCCCATTTGGGGAGAGAGCAGGGTTTGAGAGCATCTGTCAGCATTTAGTGGACGGACCAGCCCTAACTCTTGATAAGCTTGTAAAACTAATTCTGTTTGAACTGAACCACAGTTTACATCCCTGTTCAACATTACTGATAAGGCACAGTGCAAAGGGATTAGAGCACCACCAACAGCAGGTCTTTCAACAATTTCCATGTTAGGAAAAGAACCCTCTAGACTCATTTTCTTCCTTTTTATTTCTATCCTAGAGATTATGATTCACCAACATATTTCCATAGATGTTTGCAACAGCACGAGACCACGTGCACAAAAATAATCAAAAAGAGCAGAAAGTCACTTCAACTTTCCTTTAATCTGTTTGCTAAAATCTGTCATGTTCTGCCCAAGGTAGTGTCATTTGTACAGTATATGCTGCACTAAAGCTTCAATCATACTATCCAAATATGAGAAGTCTGGAAATAGCCATAATGAAACTGATGTCAGACAACCTCAGCTCACACTAGATTCCAGCAGCTTGACATCTTCAAATACAAAGGACAGCTCTTTATTGCAGTTCTGGAAGTGTGTCCGTGTTTCAGACTGAAACTTGTACATGTCTCGGTATCTGTGGTGATTTATTCTCCTCTGTAGCATTTGCAAAATATATGAGGATACAACCCACTGGGCAGTTTATTTGCCATTTCAGGGAGGTCTGAGCCAGTCCACTGAAATTCTTTAGAGCTTGCCTCACTCACTCGGCATCCTAAGCATACAGAAAGAGGCACTATCAATAATATACTGCACAAAAGCTGGCTACAAACATCTTCTTGATAATAGGTTAAAATCACATCTCTGTAGGGACAAATTTCATACCTGTACAGGTTACTAGAACAAATTTATCTGTCTAGATAAGTCACCTGGAAGCAGACGAATAGTTAGTGGGTCAGTCAAGCTGGCTTGTAGAATCACTCCAAAAGGGTGAGCTTTACATGGTAGGATAGAGTTGTGTGTTTTGCTCATTGGAAGACTGTTTCTTGGGCCCAACAACACTATTATCAGCTATTACCTCTTGCTCTAGGATTAAAAACTCCAATGCAACCAGCATTCCATTTAATGGACTGTTTTGGGAAGCGTGGTACATCGAATAAATCTCTTATATGATTTTTTCACACTCCTGCATGGAACAGAGCTAGAGGCCTAAGTCCCTTCAGAAATCAACAAAGAATTTATGCAGTGTATGTATGTGGGATGCTAAGCCTGTATATTTATATATCGCCATTTTTATTCCAATTTCTAGGGTTGTTTTTTCATAGAGTTAAATAGTGTTACAACACATAGGTTCCTAACCAGATTCTCTGCAGTTCCTGTAATAAAGCCAGTCAGAAATAATGTCAGAGTTGGATATTTCCAACAAAAGCCTACTTAAAGCATAAAATATTTCAGTGCATCAAAATACACGTGAGGTCAAATAAAAGGGGTAGATTAAAACTCATCGCAGAGCCCACCTACTACTAAGCCTTTCTGACTGTAAACTCAGGCTTTGAATCTGCATACACACATACACTTAATTTTGAGCCAGAAGGAGTGAGACTTCTTGTGAAAATTAAATTATACATGTGCACTCAGAGAATCAGATTATACACACTGTTTACTTAAAAAATAAGAGAGACAGAAAAATGTGCAAGACCTGAGAGAAACAGAGAACAGATTCCTCCCGCAAGAATTAGTGTAGCTACTTTCATTAGAACCAGATCGGCTTCAGCTGTTCAATATTTAGATCCTTATGTACCACATATCTAACCTGGACCACAACTTGACTCATTATGTATTAAAAGCTTTGTGCTTCTATTGAAATACGTGCCTGTGCTGTAGCAGTCCTTAAATATTTATAAGCAATGAATCCTATGGACACTAGAAATAATCTCTTGCAAAACTAAATGGAGTCTTCCATAAAATAGTAAAAATCTTTATATTTACTGAAAATACAAGGGCTGAGGATACTTGATGCCTTGCGGAATCATGCGTTATTGCAATTTCATTTGAGGACTTGCCACCCGTTTCACAACTGACAAAAAAAGCCGTATTTGAACAAGATTTTTAAGAAATGTTTCAAAAACTTACATTATTAGTAATCCGTTCATAGAAATCGTACACAAATCATTATCTCTTTGGGAGCACCCTAAAGAAAACCCTTCAGGTAGGAAAGAACATTTCTATTCCTCTTTCTAACAAGTTTCAGCCTCTCATATTTATGGAGGAACTCTGGGTGAATACGAGGCTTTCCTGCAAAAGTCAAAATCATAAATGTGTATTTTTCCAGACCTCATTTTTAATTTATTGAAAATGCAGTTTGGACCAAAGCTTACTTGCATTGAACTGAGTGTGGGTTGAAGAGTTAACTCCATATTTAATGCATCCCTGTAGGTAGATAATGTTATTGGAACCCGGTATTATCCTCTCTGGGACTTTCAGTGGTACCTCTTGCTCCCTGCATCTTAATTTCCACACCTAGAAAACACAAATGTAAGGATATCTGTGCTGCACTGTAGAGAACTTTCACACTTTAAGGGTGAAAGGTAGATATTAATGTGAGCTTCAATCCTAAAATCACAAATAAAAAGATGCACAATCATGTCTGATAGCCCGAAAACTACCAGAGTACTGCTAAAATAAGCATGGAAGCTGAGTGTTGCTTTTACTTGTATTTGTGCAGTACCATTAGAGTCAGTGAGGTTGCACACATAGAGAACATAGTAGGTCTTTATTTCAGAAATTACAAGGGCGGTTTGGGTTTTTTCTTAAAGGCAGTGCTAGCAGATAAAAACAAAATTAAGAAAAATTACAATTTCCCTCATCATGGCAGTATCATATATAGATTCATCTTTTTTATTCTTTGGGGATTTCTATGGCTGCATGAACTATGAAAAATGTATATCTGTGGTACAAAAACACAAGCATGTACAAAATAACTTCTACCACCCAATCAAAGAGAAGGTAAACTTGGAGAAAAAAAATAAAATCTGTAGACCAGTAATCTCCATCTATTCACCTTCGGATCACCATAAATACCTAATTCTTTAATTTCTCCAAAGTATACAATGATTGCTTCTATTTATCTGCAATGTAGCTTGTCAAAACCAGCCTGGCAAACCAAGAGGAGTTGGAACCGGTTGTGGTGGGACCTAAGTATTATTTTACTGACTGTGGCAGAATCCCTAGGTAGTTTTGTTGGGTTTATTTCATGTATATAATATAGAAGAGTATCTCTAAGGCAACAGAGAGTTCCTGAGCAGAGACCAAAAGGCTTTCAAAAAAGATATTCTGAGAACAGCTAGCTGAAGAAAACACTTTATTCTGAGGTTTATTGGAAAAAATCCTACCATTACAATCATTAACAGCCTGCTGTACACTCAAGGAGAAGCACATTTTTATAATTTAGTCTCTACGCTTAAAGTATTTGCCTTCTGAAGATGTACACAATGAATTCATTCCAATACAAGACAGGGTCCTGGCACAACTGAATATATCAGCAGTGACCAGTGGGAATCCTAAGCGTTTATCACTTCCACACATTTCAGATATTTTCTTTTGTGACTGCTGCACCTCAGGAGGGTAAAAAAAACCAAGCCTCAGTTTCGAAACTAAAGGCTCTGTTTAAAGGATTGGTTGATTGAATAAAGACAAAGTTTAGATAAGACCCAGCGCAAGTACGCCTACAGATAAACAATTCCTGTGCTGGGTCATTTTCCCTTTAAAGAGTAATTCATATGTGATCTGTTACCAACGTCTCACATTGAAATGCTGAGAAAAATACTGCCTGTGAAGTTGGGTCCAGCTCTGCGAGGCTGTTTTTTTCTATTTTTTTTTTTTTAACTCAGTGCTGTTCTCTGTAATCCCATAGACCAATATTTTGCTACTACAGTGATGGGCCAGCTAATTGTAAAATCTTAATTATGGACTGATAGCTTTGAAAACCCTAAATTCCTTTAGAAGAGACACATATAAAACACCAGGAAATTAAATAACTGTGTTTCCAGATCAAAATACTAAGCCTAAAAATGTCTTATTAACAGCCATAGTAAACTGTGCCAGTGTACTTTGAAGTGGAAATTCAGAGAATTTTATTAAATTCTGCAAATCTTGAGTTACACTTGGAATGCATTTCCACTAGGTTATCAGAACTGAGCAGCTACTCTATGAACAGTAATAGGTATAGATAAAGAAAAGCAATAAAATGATTACCACTGTGTGGAAATTATGAAAATGTTTTATTAAAAGTATTCATCTGGAGAAAAAAAAAATCCTGCCGCATATATTTCAGCAGTGTTATAGGTTTTCCTGCGGGCCTGCATATCCACATGGATAATGAACTTGCTTGTGTTTTTGTTGTTCTTTTCTTAAGAGAAGAATGTTTCCTTTCTTATTCCTGTGTGAGCCAACATCTTGACTTGTACGCAAAAGAAAAAAAATAAATAACCTGCAACAGAAGATTTAACAATACTCCTGTGCTTGTTTGAGCTCAGACCTCCAGCTGGTGACAGGTATAGACTTAGTGCAGGTTGAGCTGAGCTGAGGCACTAAGAAGGTTCAGGATCTCCCATTAGCCCTTCCCCGACTCCCCTGCAAAAACAGTGGAAAAATCCCAACACAATATTATACTCTTCTGTTCCCCAGCTTAAAGAAAATCTTCCCTACATGCACACACATATTAAAAAAAAAAAAACCCACACACAAACCCCAGTCCCGTGACTCCATGCTGCTAAGGTCAGTGCCAACACGTTGAGTGACGTGTCGTGATACAGGGCTGCCTGTGCCAACACGGAGGCTTTCAAGGAAGATGCTTTCCATCAGGTTTTGGGAGGTTTTCATCGTCTCTCTCCCAATTTCTAGGGCACACAATAGCAAAGCATTACATTTTAGTCCCTCTTAATCCAGGAGAAATCTACAGCCCTCGACTTTCAGTTGAAACTCCTTTGTACTGGCAAAAACATGGATGGTGCTCATAAATTCCCAGAGGAGAAAGTCCAGCTAAAGTGAAATGTTGGTAGTAGCTCAGGCTGCCACCTACCACACTGCTAAGGCATAAAGCAACCCAGTACGACTCAGTCATACGAAGTTCGGGCGCTGCTGCAGGGAAAACTGCCTTCAGAGAACATACTGCATGGTCTGGGAAACCCTAAATCTAATTTAATAGTAAAAACCAGAACGAGTTCAAGAAATTACTCTAAAATCAATGGAATTGAATCTTACCAGTTTGGGGCTTTTTGAGCATTCTAGAAAACTCTGGTTAGGATATCTCATTGTCTGTTACTTTATATTTGATTTTGCTAAAGGGCATAGGTC